>JAIUCV010000015.1:4665822-7165822 GCA_026724425.1 Erythrophleum ivorense | reverse complement strand
CAAACAAAAGTAAGTTGTACATAAATCACAATAGTTAAGATTATTGAGGAGGCAGGTACTTAAGAAGAGACGTAAGACATAATTAATCATGAAACTAAAAATAAAGAAATCTTGATAAGTTATGTTACTATAGGAAAAATATGGAACCAGAAAAAAATAATAGTCAACAACATTTTTTCATACAAATTTATTATTGAAATAATACAACAAAATAAGGATGTTAAACCTAAATTTGTTAAAGAATATAGACGCTAATTTGCCAAAATAGAAAGACACAATTCAAACATAATTAAATTCACTATCAAAACATGCAATTTTTAAACCTATAGCCTGAACACTTAAAATGTAAAGCCAGTATGGGTATTTGTGCAAAAACAAAAGGAGAAAATTTGGTCATCAGATATAAAGTGCAACTTGTAGCACAAAATTTTTCATAAAACAATTGGCATTGATTATGAAGAGACATATTCTCTTATAATGGATGCAATCATTAGTTTAGTAGTATATGAAAATTTTGATATACATCTAATGGACTATTTATATGGCTCATTATATAATGAAATTTACATGAAAATTCTTGAAGGGTTTAAAATGCCAAAAGCATGTAAAGATTATTCCTAGAAAGATTATTCGATGCGTTTACATAAATCCTTATATAAATTAAAATAGTTTAGGAGTATGTGGTGTTATCATCTTAGTGAATATTTGTTAAAGAAATATTATAAAAATGATCCAATTTGCCCATATGTTTTTACAAAAGAATCTATATCAAAGTTTGTCATAATTGCTATTTATGTTGATTTAAATATTATTGAAACTTTTGAAGAGGTTTAAAAAGCAATTGATTATTTGAAGAAAGATTTTGAGATGAAGGATCTTAAAAGAAATAAAGTTTTGTCTTGGCTTGTAAATCAAGCATTTGATGAACAGAACTCTTCTTCATTAATCATTAATTATTGAAAAGATCTTAGATCAGTTCTATATGGATAAATCACATTTATTGAGTACCCCAATAATTGTAAGATTTTTAAATGTGAATAAAGACTTTTTTTATCCTTGAGAGAATAATGAAGAACCTTTAGGTCTTAAAGTACCATATCTTAGTACTATAGGGGCATTAATATATCTGGTTAATAGCAGTTGAAAGAAATAGTACTATAGGGGCTTGTCTTATGTATTGTAATTATTTTTGCATAGTTTAAAGAAATAGCAGTTGAAAGTTGTACAAGTATATCATAACATTCTACAAAACAACTTTCAACTGCTATTTCTTTAAATTATGCAAAAATAATTACAATACATAAGACAAGCCGATAATGTGTTTGGCTAAGATTAATAACCCAACATATCCAGAAGATGTGTGGTTTATCTTTAAAGAAAAAGATTCCAACAATATTATTAGAAGATAATATAGCATGTATAACTCAACTAAAAGAAAAATATATTAAATGAGATAGAACGAAATATATTTTACTAACATTTTTTTTCACTTATGATTTTTAGAAGAATGATGCTTCGTTCATATAATAATTTGTTAGATTTGATCCTTAAGGCATTAAGAATTGCTACATTTGAGAAGTTGATATATAATATTGGATATGCTAACTCAAGAACATCATGTGAAGTTATCATTAGGAGGAGTAAAAAACACATTGCATTCTTTTTTTTCCTAACCATGGTTTTGTCCCATTCGGATTTCATGAAAGGTTTTTAATGAGGTAACTTATAATGGGTATTTAAATATTGTGTATCTTTTTTCTTTACCAGATTTTTATCCCATTGGGTTTTTCTTAATGAAGTTTTAATGAGGCAAATATTGTTTGTTAATGGATATCTAAGGGAGAGTATTGTAAATATTATAATAATATGGATGTCTATAACCTTCAAAAAGGATATTCTAGGATATTTTTTTGTATTTAATAGCATATATCCTGTAATCCCCGAAGGGATCTATCTATGTTGCATAATTGTTTAGATTAATTTTTCTATTTATATTATTGCAACTCTTAAATTGATCTTTATGAATGAAAAACTTATAAGTAGAAGCCATATACTTAGCGATTGATACCCTAAGTGAATGAGAATTATTCCTACATTTTATCTTTGCATTTTTCCTCTCAATTTTCTCTTGTTCTATTTCATTAGTTTTGCAACAATTATTTAATAATTAATTTAGATATTGAATTTTTGAAATTCAAGATGAGCTACTCGATATTCTATCAATTTAAATATAAGTTATCCATATGGGTTATCATATCTATCTTATTAGTTTAAAGATATGTTATTAGTATCCTATTATATCTCTTTTTAAAAGATATAAATAAGGGACTAAGATAATAATTTAACCATAACATAAATATAAAAAAATACACAGAGTGAGAGAGTGACTTCTCCTCTACAGAATATCAACACGAAACATGGATCACGTATGGGGCCTTGGTCCCCCACAACCCAAGATGAGAAGCCAGAAAAACATTGTAAAAAGCTAGAAATCCCAATGGGGAAAAAAAAAAGAAATTGGCATTTCTCCTAGCACATTTTGTCCATGTCGCCCTATCTTTCCTCATGGCATGTGATAAGTTCCTAGCTCCTAACCAATTCATTTTGGCACTTTCACCAGCTAACATTGGGCCAGCTAAGCTTTAGGTTTCTTGCATATGACTTTATTGGCTATGTCGCGCTTTCATTTGAGGATCCGTAAATGTTCTTGTCATATCTTTTCAGTTTTATTTATTCTCCTAAATTTTAAAGTAGAATAGAGAAATTTTTTATTTATAAAAAATTAACAATTAAATTAATTATGAAGTGATCCATATATTTATCATTTGCATATTGAAGCTATTTTTCTGTTTTTTTTTAGCCAGCATGATTCTTTACGGTGATGTTAAACAAAAAAGGGATGCCTGACCCTTTTAAACATAACAAGCTCGTAGAATACTCATGTAACATTTGCAGCCACCAAAATGCATTACCGTCATTTTATTATCCGAAAAATATTTATTATGTTTTAATAATTATTATTTGATAATAATAATTTTTTTTAAAAATAAAGATATAAAAATTATTTTTATTTATTTATATTTCTATACCTATTTTTGTGTTGTAAACGAGACCTTATATTGCTTTGTAAGGAATAATTATTGTTTTAACAATGTCAGGGTACATTTCTAAGAGACACAGGCAGACAAATTTTAGTTAAGACTCTGACACATTGATGTATCTTTAAAAATTGCCTACCTTTTGGGAAGACTCAGATCAATAAATAATTGTTATTCTTAGTATCATGATTGGTAGTTGCATCTTGTATTATAGGTGATAAGTTATACGCGTCATTTCACTTCAGAAATTTATCTTTAAATGAAGGTATATAAATAATTTAGTAATAGTACTAATACATCTCTTGATACAAAAATTTTATGTGAATATATTGTAAGCATACACTAACGCTAAATTTTCATTTGATTTCGAAGAAAGAAGTGACAAAGATCGAAATTTCAACTACTTGAAAACAAACAATCTAAATTATATAGACAAAAACTCAAACTATTAAACTAAAAATTATGATTAATTTTATTAATTTTTTGAAATAATTCCAACACAAGTAAGTAATTAATAACCTAGTTTAGATCTATAATAATTCTACGTTACCAACACTTGAAAGAAGGCAAAAGAAATACTGCAGTAAATATCCATATTAAATAATTTTGGATTTTGAAATTATTTTAAAGATTTTAAGACTAAATATTTAAATTATGAAAATAATTATAATTTATGACTCTAAATTAAAATTTTTAAAATAATTTTTAATTTTAATATTCTTAATATAAATATTTTTAACTTAATTTTTTATACTGTAATTTTTTGTTTTGTTTTTGGCATTGTCACTGTCATCGTACTATCATGGGGTACACAGTCATACTAAATGGTGCTACTGTAAAAGATTTGTGCGCTAAAGCCTAAGATAATTGTGCTCTGTCCCAAGTGACACTGATAGATTCCAAAGGAGGGGTCCATTCTAAGCATAACTCTCAGTGAGTGCGTGCCTGAAAAAGAACCAAATTTTTTCGTGTCCACAAAATTATTTTATAAGAGAGACAGTGATAAAATAAATGAAATTTAGTAAGAGTTATTTATTATTTAAATGTGTTTCATGTTTATTGTTTATTTTTATATGAGAAATTCTTGAACATGAACTCTTCAAAAAGCTAAGAGATTAGACCTTTTAATTTTCTTTTAATATTTTTTTTAAAATTAGAAAAAAATAAAGAAAGAGAAAAAAAAGAGTATATAAGACTAACTTGATGGATCTTGCTTATTTTCTCTTTTTCTTTGTAATTTTATAAAAAAGATAAAGGTTGCAATCTCAATCTAAACTTGGATTAGAACAAGATTAAGTGTGCCTACAAATTACTCACCAAAGTTGTAAACTTAGAATAGTTTTAGTTTCCAAATGAGTTAATCTAGAAAATATTTCATTCATTGTAATTTAGTTCTTGTCAAGTTTTTTATGAATATTATTTAAATTTTTTGTTTTTTATTGATCCCACTGGCATCTTAAAATTTACATGGTCCTTTAAAGGTTGGACGTTGTAGTAAGTGAAATTAACTGTTTGACAAAAGGTATACACAACAATTGTCATTTTTTGATATTTAAACAAACCAAAATTAAACAAATTTAACATATATTTATCGTTTTCATGTTCTAATATGAAGCTATGAACTATCCAAGAAAAACTACTTGTAAATTTGAATGGCATCTATGAAATATTTAATGGACTGATTTGCAATGAGTTAAATATTTTCGGAGACTAATTGGTACACTCTAAAAATTTAAAGGATTAAAACTAAATAAGTATATAAATTTGAGGGCAATATAAATTGTTAGTTTATACTTAAACTAAACTATATACTTTTCTCGCAACAAAATAACTATAAGGTTATTTAATTCATATATTTAAAATCTGTTGTTAAAAAACTGTTTATATATTTATTGTATTTTTTTAATAGAAAAAGGAAAATTATTCATCCATTGTAAAATGTAAAAGTATCCAAGGTTTGGATGTAACACAATCAAAACCAATACTTAACCTTTAAAGAAACTTTTATCCGTAAAGAATTGCTTAGGGCTAAATTCTTAGAAGTATGAGATCCAAATAAACTTATGAATTAATTGAAAAAATAATTCCTCAGTAAAAACAATAAATATTCTCTTTTAATTTTTAGCTAGATTTGATCTCAAGACGTTCTTTAAACTTTTAGTTTACATTAAAATTGATCAAATTTTAAGTTTAGATTCTGTTTATATTGATAAAAGTCAAGTAGTTGAATTTACAAGATTTTATTGAGATTATGGATCTGCTGTGAGAATCAAGAAGATAATGGACATGTGAGAAAAAGTCTAATTAAACATACATTTACATGAATTAGAGTCACATTATTCACTCAAAAGAGGTGTTCAGAAATTCAAATATAAAATTGTTAAGCTCAAACACTCAGGGCCTCCTTTGGGACGAGAGAGGAGTTTGGATTCATGGCTTCTCTCATATGCTTTGTTCTTGTTCTGTCATTAATGCCGAACTTTGGAGTATTAAAACCAGTCTTTCCTTAGCTTGGGATCTTGGTTTTTGCTGTGTTACAGTTGAGATAGACTTGAACATAGCAGTTCAGATGATTATTCCATAGTATAGCCTCTATTCTTAGAAGAGAATGGAAGGTCACTTTTGCTTACGTGCATAGATATGCTAACGAAGTTGCAGATGTCTTAGCCAACATTGATCTTGATCAGGAATCTGTGTATGAGTTCTGGAATGAGGCTCCTCCTAGTGTTCAGTCTCTCTTGCTAGCTAATAGTATGGGGTCCTCTATACCTCACCCTAGTGTTTCCACTTGGTTTCCTTCTTTTGGCTTCCTCCTCGTCTGTTTCACCACCAAAAAAAAAAAAAAAACTAATGTTTAATTATAAGAATACTGATAAAAAAAAAAAGAAAAATTGTAGTTTGAGAAGATATTTATATTAAAAGATTTTAAATTTTAAAAGATCTTAAGACCAAAAATCTAATTTGGGTGAAAAGATTATAATTCAAAACTCCAAGTTATAACTTTTTGTCTTAAAATTATTCAAAATAATTTTAAATTTTAAAATCTTTCAATATAAATATTTTTAATTTAGAATCTGAAGTATAATTTTATCCCCCCCCCTTCAAAAAAAAAGATTATAAAGAATGTGTATTTGGCATTGCATGAAAGCTGTCAAGATAACATGTCAGCAGTTATTATATTTTAGTTTTAGAGGTGCATGTGCAATAGTGCTTATCAAATTCCTTCTTTCATTCTATATAATTAAAAAAAATAGCTAAATCTAATCTATAATAACAAATATACATATAAACATGTTAAATGCATTTTTTAAAAATAAAATTTATTGTTTTCCACAAAATAAAATAAAATTTAGTTTAGATATGTTATTTTTTCATAATAGATTTGGTCATTTTGTATTTTTTTGTAAATTAAATCTATTTCAAAAAATCCCTATACTTATGGAGGTAATATAATTATGTGTATACTAATCACTACAGAAAATTCTTAGAACTTTTAGTGCATACTTTGTCTAGGAGATGTTGAAATTGCTGAAATAACATACTTATATGCTTTTTATAATTATTGGGAGTTATTATATTTCAGTTTTAGAGTGTACATATAGCGCTTGTCAAATTCCTTCTTTCATTCTTTATAATTTTTGTAAAAAAATAGTTAGGTCTAATCTGTAATAACAAAAATACATATAAACGTGTTTAATCATAAATTGAATCTTTTATATTTCTGACATGTTTACTTATTTTTTCATTATAAACTTGGTTAATTTATTAATCTTCTATAAATTGAATCTATTTACAAATATTTGTATATATGTGTGGAGATAATATTCATATTAATCCTTAAAAAAACACTAAAGGAACTTTTAGAACATGCTTTGTTTGGGAGATGTTGAAATTACCAAAATGACATACTTATATGCTTTTTCATGATTATTTTAATTAGTCTATGAATTTTTTACAAATTAAATATATTTAAAAATATCCCCATAATTTTGTATATAATGTGTGGAGATAATGTTTTGCATACTAATCATTAAAAATAAAAAAAGGGTTGAACTTTTAGCACGTGCTTTGCTAGGGAGATGTTGGAATTGCCTAAATGAGATATAATGGCCAACCATACATCTAGAAATAGAGAGGCAGTTAATTAAAAATAGCTGAATAGCTTATTGTCCAAATGTATGTAAGTTAAAATAATATTTAAATTATCCTCATCACGTCTGTGTTGCTTAATAAAGAATATTTCAACTCTCACAAGCATTAGACTTTATTATTGGAACATACACACACAACATGTTTATGTATGCCATTTGTGTGATAGACAATCAATCATTTATATTTTAGATTCTTTTTGTTCCCATTAAATTATATAAATCATTTTTAAATTTTATTAAAATTACATATATCTCTTCTAAAATAAAAATTTATCTTACACTTTAATATAATTTTAATTTTTTTGACAAAATATCTTCTATTTAGAATTTTTTAGTTTTAAAAAATACATATTTAGGTTAATGGAGGGTAGTTTGGTAAAAAATTTAAAATTACATTAAAATGTAAAGCAAGTTTAACAGAAAATCCATATATATATATTTTAAAAATAGAGAATGATCTATGTAACTTCAAAAAAAAAAAAAAAAAATTGTATAATTTATTCTTTTTTCATAACGTGCTGTCATAAAAGCTGATGCTTGGAGTTTTTGAGGCTGCTTGGTGCAAATAAAGTTTGTGAGAAAATCTTCGCTGTTAAATTAGATCAAAATGACAGTTTTGGAAAAGAAAAAAAAAACTTAAGAGGTAAATAAAATTATTATTTTTTACATTAATGCAACTCCGATTTTGTTAATAGAACCAACCCTGTTGACTTAGATTATATTTTATAAATAAAAAAAATAAAAAGCACTTATAATGCTTTAATTTTATCTAAGGTTTTACTTTTTTCTTTTAATGTCATTTACTATCAATTTAATTCCTTAATATTATCTCATATTTCATTGATGTCCTTCAACTTTACGTAGTTTCAATTTGATTCTTTAATTTATATATCAGGTTTCACTTTTATCTTTTTGTTTTCTTTAATTCTAATTTAATTCTTTAATTTAAAAAATTATTCAAATTCCTTTCTTCTAACACCATCATAATAGAAATGTTCCATATGCCTCTTTAGTAATTTAAATCTAGTAAGCTCTTGCCAACTTGTCTACTTAGTGACATAAAACTTCTTCATTAAATAATGTGGTAGTATTAGAGAGGAGAAAATATTTGAGTAATTTTTATAAGTTGAGGGACTACATTTGAATGAAATGAAATTAAGAGATAAAAATAAAATTTAAAATAAAGTTAATAGACTACATTGGAGAAAAATAAAATTAATAAATAAAACATAAAACATAAAATAAAGTTTATAAATTACATTTGAATAAAATGAAATTCAAAAACAAAAGTGAAACTTCAAATTAACTTAAGAGATTAAAAAATATATTTAACCCAAAAAAGTTGTTCAACTCGAATCCTTTAAAATTTTAAGGAAAATACCCACGATATCCCGCCATGACTGATTTAACTTGCAGAGAACTGATCGTGTCAAATGTCAGTTTTTCAAATCTCATCCCTCTCTTGAATTGCATAAAAATAACACATTCTCTTTTTCTCTCCTTCTCCCCTTTTTTTTTTTTTAAAAAAAAACGTTTCATCCAGCGGACAAGAAAAGAAACCTCCTCTTTCAAGGTATTTCGTTAATAAACTAAGAAGTGCAGTAATGAAATATTTATAGAAGAGGCAGGAAGCACTCGATGGACAGCATGAGATAAAGAAAGACGGCGAAAAAAGTCCTTTTTTATATCCTATTTGATAGTTATATTTTGTTCAAATGTATAAAAGGAAAATAAATGCATAAATGGAGAATAATTATTGTATCTAATTTATACAAAATTTATTATACTTTTGTTTTCATTACTTTTTTTAAATAAGGTATGAGAGTTATCTTTTTATTATTTTAATATTTTTATTCAATTAAATATACAAATAAAATAATATTCTCAGTTCTTTCTGTATTATATTACACATAATTATTTTATTCTATTTACAATTTCATTCTTTTTTTTTTTTACTTTTTATATCTAATAATTTTGTATACCAAATAAGATATAAATAAAGAAGAATGTTATATGAAACATATTAGTTATGAGCATCATATATATGTACATACTGATTCATCCAATTGAGAACTTAAAATAGGGAGGGACTGAGGCAGAATATTCTCTTCTGTAGTAAAAGTGTGTCCTTCCCCATGCATGTCAACAAAATAAAAGAACAAAATTGTACTCTTTACACACACACACACACACACACACACATATCCTTTTCTTAATTTGAGTGCATTTGGTCCTCTTTCTTTATTAATTTGCCTATGGCTATGCAACTATTATCATTCAAGCAGAGAAGAACAAAGACATGTGATGAGTGGCTCTTGATAATTTCATCCCAAATAGCTTCAGCTCCCATGTGAATCTATTGCTTCTCTTTTAAATATCTTAAACCTTCTTTCCTTTTGCAGCATCCTTAACTCCTTCTTTCTGCAAATAACAATGGGTTGAAATATAAATGTTAGTACCACCATATTTTATTATTGTTATTTTTTTTACAGTATACTATTAATGAGATAGTTTATTCTTTTATGGACCATTTCAATTAAAAAGTTGAAGTTATTAAGTGAAGATCGAGAAATATATATATATATTTTTTGCTTTGGATAACAAAGGAGATTTCAGTAAAAATGAAATCCATAGCTTTGAATTCACCTCAATTTTAAAGACAAAAATTGGTTCTAGGTGAGTTATTAGCTAATTGACATGAATAGTTTGATCATAATTTCCTATATGCTTTCTCACGCAAAAGTCTTTTAGGCCTGAAGTCTGAATATATCACAGGCCCACTATGCGTAATGCTAAAAGGTCAATTTAATAATGAAGAATAGAAATAGTGAGGATGAAACTCCTAATTACTAGATTATATAGGCTGATATCATATTATTTGACTTGAAAGTTTTAGGGTATTAAGTGAATATTCATGAATAATTTTGCTGTTATTGAATTTGTACATACCAATGGATCTTTTGCAATGGAGAACTGCCTCATAGATTGAGCTCTCTGAATCACAAGACTTTCTCCAGTCATCTGCAGAATATGCTACACTGATTCTCGGGGATGTTTCAGAATAACCTCTTTTGCCAAGAGTTTCATGATTTGAAGCTGATTTCTGATGATGACTCCTCAGCCTTCTACACAGAGGCCTCAAGAAGTTGAGATACTTCTGAAATATCCTCCTTGATAATGTCCTGCACCTCTTCAAAGAAGGACATCTAGAAGAATGACCTGTCGGACCCACACTCTTTGGTGAAGAGGAAGGAAGAATTGGGTTGGAATTCGATGATGAAAGAGCCTCATTATTATAAGATTCCATCTTCAAGGATTCAACAAAAAGGGGGGTGAGGTAGCCATTGGAGAAGAGCTCATCTGCATCAACAAGAGCAAGAGGGGACTGAGAAATTGGGAAGTCAAATTTGAAGTCCTGTGAGTTCTTCTTGAAGAACCTCTTGGAAGGTGGCATTCTTGGGTCCATTTCTATAAAGGAAGAAGCTTCATCTGAGGCATCAACACAAGTTTCTAGAGATGGCTTAATGTTCACTAGCCAACTATAGGAGAAGCTTTCAATGGAAATAGGCTGAGAGGTTTCCATGGAAACAAGGAAGGAAGCAAATAATTGAGAAATTTGAGAGGGTAAAGGAAAGAAATACAAGGTGGGCTATAGGCTCTCTCCTCTCATGAAGCATAATATATATATATATATATATATAAACACACACACCCGCCTTGATATATCTTCTCACTCCAACAATTGGGAATGTGGTTGTCTGGCAAGAGACAATGAATTTTAATAATTGGAATTGAGAGAAAAGAAAAAAGGGTACAGAAAAGTGAGCCCCCCACACGAGACCCATAATGTCCTGTTGCATCACTAGTTAACCGTGCCCTTCCTTTTTAATCATTTGTTTCTTTAAGTTTCAGGACCATTTTTTTTGGTTTATTTCTAGAACTTAGTTTAATCTATCAGAAACCATATTTAATGAAATGAAAAGTAGGAGTTTCAAGCATGTTCAGAAACATCAAGCAGAATCAGTCTTAATAGTTTAGCACGTTGAATTAAGGATGCGTTTAAATTGAGAAAATTAGAGGAAATGGAAAGGTTTGATTTATAATTTTCCTTTAATTTAGATCTAATCAACCCTTCTCCATTCTCATTGATCTAAACATATCTTTGGAAAAAAAAAAAAAAAAAGGAAGATCTCTGGTGCTCATCTTTTAGGTCTTTTTGCTCACTTTTTAGTAAGCCTCACGTTTATGTTGATTCTTACATTAAACTATTAAACACAGGCGTTGTTCATTTAACAAGTGTGAATTTGATGCTAAAACGGAATTGAGTGCACACTCTGACATCATGGTAATATTAAGTTAACTTACCCTCGTTGGTATGAATGTAGATCCTTCGAAGTGAGGATCTGCTAGAAGTACGCTTTTCTCAACCAAATAAGAGTAATTTCTTATATTTAAAGAAAATGAAAGATCAGACTACTTCAAGCGTACTTCTGCGGATTTTCATTTCAAAGGATCCATATATCATTAGTATTTTTGTTAAGAAAAATGGTATGCAAGGGAAATATTTGCTAATTACACATGCTTAATAGGAAAAAAATATAACTAGTGCATAATTACTTCAAAGCTTCCATTTTTATCTCCTATAAATCATGTTTTTACCAATATGGACGGTATTGTTGATTTTGCTTTGCTTGCTCTGCTTTCTTCTTGTCCTGTTGTATTTTGTGCTAAAGGGTTCTGGATTGATGTGATCAATTTAAAAGGATGATTCTATCATTCTGATGATCACATCCCAACTGCTACAACAAAAGGCTGAACCAATTAAGATGGTAATATATTCCACTGTACTGCCATATATTAATTATATCATGTAACCTAAATCACATTGATATGCATATTACATCGCACAATTATTATTATATGCATAGCAGTTTTAGACAACATTATTGTTTCATGAGAGTGAAAAGACTCCGGGATACTACGATAGGTCTTTTAGAGTGATGCTATGAACTTCCTTATACAATCAAATCGAGTCTTATTCAAGAAAAAGAGCCTACTGAATATATTTATGTCTGACCATTGAGCTATTCTAACGGAAACTATAAACTAAGTGGGATATATTGTCTCCAATAATAACATTAAAAGGTCTTTGAAAGAACATTGAGTTGGTACAATAAGAAAAGTCTCTCAGTCAAACTCATTGTTACAAATTTAAATTTTAGCCAAGTCAATTTTTTAGGGTAAAGTCGTAAGAAATTTTGAAGTAAATATTTCAATTAATTTTAACATTCATAACCAGTTGTTGATTAGATTGAAGCACTGAATTAGTTGAGATATGTGCAAGTAAGTTTAAATATTACCTAAACTCGATACCAAATATAAAGGTATCTTCTTAGTCAACAAGGATTAGACAAAAAATATTGGATTTGAATCTTATTAAATCTTTCTTTATCTAAAATTTTTTTATTTACCCAAAATCTCTCAGTGAGATATATTTGGAAAAGAATAAATTGAGAGAGGATAGCTTTGTACAATTGACAATGATAAAATTGAAATAAAATATGAAAATGTAATGAAATAGTAACCTAATTTATACCATTCAGAAGAGAATAAAGGTGTATGAATATGAAAAAAAAAATGAAAATGTAGTAAACTAGTAACCTAATTTCTGTCGTTTAGAAGAGAATAAAGGTATATGAATATGAATTAAGAAACAGATTGGCACAGCATTATAGTACTTACAACATCAGAACGAATGTGAAGAGGACAATGGACATGTTCTCATGTTGTAGGCAGAAATGGATAAATTACATGTCACCAATTGACATACGTAACTATAATTTTGTCCTTGAATCATCACTTAAATCTGAAAGGGAAAAAAACAAGAAAATATCATGAGATTCTCCTGGTAAGGAAAATTTATGCTTTTTCATCCACTAACAGTCTGAGTGGTTCTGAATTCAAATCTTCAGAGGTTTAAATGATAATAAAAGCAATATCCTTTTCATACTGAAATTAACTAATTAGTTTTAGTTGGCAATTTTTATGAAATTTTAATGTAGCAGACAAGGGTCCCTGGGTTGTCGGATAAAGAAACAGACATGAACAAAAGTTCTTGAGACAAAAGCCAGAAAAGCAGAGTGACTTGAAAACAATTGGTCCCCTCTTATGTCTCCCTTCAAGACAATAAGTATTCGCTAGTAAATCCAACACTCATTAATGCAGTCTAATTCTGAAAAGAATGTTACACCAATCATGCAAGTACAAAAGAAAATTAGGTATGACAGAAATTCTTTACTTGCAAGAGTAGGAAATTTTTATGGGAATCATAATGTATCAGTATTCTGTCTAATTGGCAGTGATATTGACCATTGGATGAGAACAACCAGATTCATCCAACAGTTGATAGTAGTGCCGACTAGATAAGATGTCAACACATTTTGGGTGCTGAACAGTTGCCTGCACGAGCATAGTTGCAGACAAACTATGGATAATCAGGCTAGCTAGCTCAGCTTAATCTAAAATAGGCTAATAGAGTGAAGAAGACCTTGAGTACATGGCTATCAGCATTTGGTAGTGTTCTGAGTCTTTGAAGAACAAGTCTCTCATTTATGGGGCTCGGTTAGAAGGACGTTAGAGTGTAGAGGTCAGTAGTATATTATTGGATTTTGAATTAAAAAGAAACATATATACTGATATAGATTAAATTTGAAGTGTCACATTATGTTTGATTCTAGTGTCGCAAATGCATCGAAACAATATTATGTTTTTGAAATATCAAATGCTTTATAGCTCTATTTTCAATTATGCTAACAAGAGGTGTGGAAACTTCTTCTCACACTAGTTAAAGTTTGCCAAAAGTCTTAATGTAAAACTTCAGAAACCATGGAGAATGGGGTAGTTATTTGCATATTTCTTGCACTATCACTGATATTTATTACAATTTGCAATCTGATCATTACCACCGATGTTATAAAGGAGTAAAAACTTAAATAACTAGCACAACCTATGAGTAGCAGTTGGAACTGAAGTTTATATAAACTAAATCTTTTTGTTACTAAATTAAGCAATATAAAGCAAGCTCAATAAAGGTGGTATAGTAGAGAAGATGCCAGCTGGAAAAATAAAGTAACACCTATCATTTCATGAGGTCAAGAAATACAAAAGCATTCCACAAACTATGCAACAACATTGATGGTAAGAGGTTCCTAGACCTTACAAAGACAACACCCATCACCATACCAAGAAATACAAGAGGCAGCATTCTCTGCAAGTTGAAATGTGCCAGGGCAAAAGCTACAGAGCTAATTAATATGGCACACCATACAGGCATGTACTTTGTTAAAGACGGAAGAAGAAAGCCTCGGAAGACAATCTCCTCCCACACAGGAGCACAAACTGAGACCACCACTGCATAGAGGGCCATTGCCACAGGATCTCTGGCCACAATTGATTGCTCTACACTAGAAATAGTCACAGGAGTAGATGGAAGAATGGGCAACAAATTTAGGTTCACTTGTGACAGCTGATTGATTAGGGGAAACATGAGGCAGCCTAAACCAACATCAAATGGCCACTTCCCTTTTAGTGTAAATTTGAACCAGTCAGATGGAAGTGGATGAAACTTTGCGAGACAACGATGAAGTATCACTATCCCAACCAAACCTTCAGCAACATCGGTCAAGAGGCTGTACAAGGCTTGCCCTCTGTACGTAAGAGACTCTTTTCTAAACCCTGCTGTATATGCCAGAAATGGAACTATCCAAGATCCTACCAACCAAAATGAGGCAATCCAGAGCAACATAACCTGCAGAACCCAGTTCAGTTTGCTGTTCTAAATGTGATGTAAGCGATACTAAAAGTCAAGATAAAATAAATGAAAAACAATAAATAAAAGGCAAGTTGGTATCTAAAAGAAATGATAGATAATCTGAGGATAATGTAACCTGGACAATTTATGTAAGTCACAATTTGCATGGTTTTATGAATAAAAAGTTAACCAACACTAGCTCTTACATATGGTCGTTCATGCTCAACCTTTGCTAATCCCACATATTAATCTTGCTGCCTACATTGCAAATTAGTTAAGACTACAAAGAGGGTTTTTTTCTTTAAAATAAAATACCAATAACCATTTATTCAGCATTTGGTAACATTTTCAAGCAACACCCGTCTTGGATGGAAAAATTATATATACATATATATATATATAATAAAATTACTTGATTTTGAAATTTTAAATTGCAATCATCCTTGTAGGTAGGAAGCATTAAAAATACTTTGATAACTTGTCATTATTTTGAACTCCAAAATACAGGATCTTTTTCCTTTTAATTTTCCTTTGATAAAGAAGAAATGTTATTAGAGAGAAAGCCTAAGAAAAATTTGAATTGATAGCATCGTTTAGGAAACTCGATTTGGATTTGTATTTTTGATCCTTTCCTTTTTTGCATCTTAGCTAGCCCTCCATGGAAAGCTTGGCCTTTGGCCAAATTATGAATAAAAGAAGCAAGAATTCTCTCAATTTCTTCAATAATACTACGTCAATGTGTCGGGTAATAATATAGCAAGATTGGCTCAGTTCAATGCAATCCTACAAAGTTAGTAGCAACCATCTCAATGACCAAGATTAGGACGTGTAGGACTGCAGGCCTTTAATTTGAAGTCATGCCTATAAGCACCAGAGTGGAGGATCACAAAAATAGAATGCAATCACTATCACAAAAGTGAACACCTAAATTGCACCAGGGTTGGACACCAACCCAGTATTTATTACATTTCTAAATGTAAGGGTTTGCAGTTTAACGATAACATTCTATGGATGGTTTTATAAAGAGGAATTTTCTGGCTAGCTACTTGATCATAAGAATTCATTTGACTTAGTGAAAATGTCAGAGTTAAAGGTGTTTATGCTCCAGCAAAAAGCTTGAAGACTCTCTGGCATATTATAATAGAGATGCTGTAGGAAATATTCAATCTAATCATGGAGTCAAAGAGAAAAACTAGATTAAACAGTTCAAACTCATGACTGACGGAATTATGTCCCAACCAGAACATAATGCTTGTCCTACATATGGGAAAATATGTGTGAATAAGCCTCAAATGTATAGAAGAAAATTTGATTAAGTCACAAACCATAAAGAAATTTTCAAATAGGCAAGATGAAAATTTCCCAAAGTTTGAAAGTATGGATGCTGAAAATGAACACTTAAGTGAAATTTCTTAAACTTGATGAGCATGGCACTGTTGGGTCTAAAAATTAAGTAAAGTTGATAATGTTAAAGCTTCAGCACCTCTTGAAGATCAAGATCTATGAAGCAAGCCTACACAACAAGGACAATACATAATAAAATCCAACATTGAGTAATGGGAGATAGCAGTTAGCATAGACATACATTACAAGATTTATAAATATACATAATCATTATCTACAAAAGTATGAACCACCAAAAGATATATACATAATTACTACATAAAATATGATTTTATTGGGTTCAAACATGCTCTAGAAGTAGGGAAAATTACATTCTATCCCTCTAAACTTAGGCCTAATTATAAAATTGGTACATAAACTTTAAAACATAATAAAACACCTACAGCCACCCTAAACTTTAAAATGTAACAAAACCTCCTAAACACCAAACAATGCTTAATTAGACCTTAGTCCAAGGAGGTAAAATGTAATTTCCCCTTGAAACAAACATCAAATATTGAAGATATATTTTCATCCCTCAGAATACTACTTTGAGATACTAGATTGTGAAATGACTATCAACTATCTTAATGTCCAATATGTGTAGACACTAACACAGTCCTTATTTTATCAATGTCAGTGTTCATTTTGGTATGAAAGTAAACATAAATTGCATTAGAGTAAACTTAACTTACACGGTGAACCCAAGGCTAACTAGCCAAATGTCTTGTTAATGATGTTGCACAATTGGACTTATGGTATTTATCATTTTCATGGTCTAGTTGTGTATTAAACTTTCACTACGCTAACCCACTGCATTAGGGAGAAATTGACATCATTTGATACTGTTTAAGATTAACCATATAAGGTCGGACATAAGGTTGATTCTTCCTTTTTAAGCATAAGACCACAATGGAAATTCTCACAACATAATCCTCATCTCTGATGCATTTTTAATAGATGTGCTGTTTCAACAGATTCCTTTCTGTAAAAAAAAAAAAAATTATGTCACTTGCGTCAAGACAAAACAGGCAACAGCACTTTATTCCTAATACAATTTATTTTCTTCATCCAACAATAGAGTGCTAACAATTATTTATTCGGCAGTCTTTTAGTCCAGAGATCCTCTTATAGGTTTCCACCCAATTTGGCCCCATTTCCTTTTTTCTATTTTTTTGGCCTTTACCAAGAAAACTAATGGAACTTAAACAACAGAACGGCAAAAGTTCATTATCAACACAAAATATATAAGCTCTGATTAGGCTTCTCTATTATATAAACATGAACAAAAAAGCTACGGAACTATACTACCACCATATAATCCCTACAGAGCTGAAACACTCACTGTGAACTAAGAAATGAAAGAACAGCTACAGAACATAAGGCAAAACTCAAAACACACAAAACACCTAAGATAAAGATAGATAATTCTCTAGTTTTCGAGAGGCGAGAGTCTCTAACAAAGACCAGCCTCAAAATGATTCTTCACACCCTTCCCTTGCTGCCTGAGCCCTTCATTAACCCCATGCCATCCTTTTCTCTCTCATCCACTACTTTTGTACAACCTACACTAGTGTCAGAGGTCGTTATTCCTCTGTCCAATCCCTTCTCTGTCTTTGCCTATCTTTTCTTGGAATAAGTCTTCTAGGTTGTATTAGCACTTGGGCCCGCAGGCCCATCAAACATCCATATAGCATATGTTGGGTTTGGAGGCATCTTGGATTATGACAATGATAAACTCTAAAATATGCTTGATTATGCTATGATAGCTTGAGAAAAAGCAGTTAGGACATGCTCTATTATAGTTAGTTACATAAAACTTCTACCATAGGACATTTGCTCTATAATAGTCATTCATTCTTCTTGCAAGAAATACCTAACTAAAGATTAGATATGGGTTATACTCTCGAGAAAATCTTTAGAATTTTAGGAGACAGAAACAGAGGCAACTGCACTTGGGGTGTTATTGGGCAAAGATTGTTAAGCCGTTGTAATACAAGCAAAGAAGGCTTGGAGCTTGTACTTTGAGGCTTTATGGTGGAGATAACCCTCAAGTTTGGCTTGGACTGTGGATGTCAGTGTTGTCAATGGCTTATAGCAGCCAATGGCAGCAAGCTCCCAAACTGCCATGGTCGCATGGCAGATGGCATGAAGGCAATTTTTGAAATAACGTGAAGTTTATTACATGCAACTACAAAAGGTGAATATGAAGTTTTAATATCTTAAGAAAATCACAAAACTAAGATATATTAAAGCTCAAACCAAGAACCCACACCTAAATAAAATTTAAACCGAAAAAAAAAAAGAAAAAAAAACTGAGGTCTGCTGGCAGTTTAGGACTAAATTTTGGAAAAGGACCAAAGAGCTAAGCTTGAAATTAAATGGAAAGTACTTGAAAGAATATTTCAAGATGTTCTGTACTAAAGAGTTTATTACTTAGCCGATAAGCTACGGTTTTTATTACTAAGCTTGCAATGAAAGCTTTGGAATTTATTACTGTGAGCGATCAAGCCACAATGAATAGAGTTTACACAACCTTTTTTTCCTTGCTCCTTTTATAGAGGTCTGAGGAAATTCTTATATAGTTAATTGCTAGCCTTTGTTTGTATATAATCTTGTGTTTATTGATATTCTGAAATCATCTTAAAGAACCTAAGTTGTTCATTTTGAAAATAGCAATTTTAGAAAGAACCAATTCTCTCTTGGCTCCCATTCTTATATCAGCATATGGGTTTTATCCTGCAGAGCACGTACATTTCAAAAAAGAACTCATTTTGTATTTGAAACATGTTGAACACTCATAAGACATGCTGCACCACTCCAGCTAACAACTAGACACTTTCTATGTTGTGATGCCCCATGTGCATGCTTGTGTCCACGCTAGAAAAGGGACAACCTATGGTGAAAATTCAACTTCCAATTTTTCTTTTTCTGGGTGGGGGGGAAGGGGTATTACGTGTCCTACAGCTAGACAAATCGGCCTCAACCAACCCCAACTAATAAAGCATCACAATACATATCCAACAGTGGCGTAGCACAGACACATGGCTGGCCAGTGACATTCAAAACAATGCAGGACAGCTTATATGGAATTTAAGTTCTAAAGACAAATATTGCATGTCATTCAGGAGTTATGCATGACCACGCTTATGTTCTCTTTGTCACCTTGTGTCTCATCAAATGTGAGCATTTATAATCATGGTATACAATGCTAGCTCCTTTTAGCCACTTCAATTCTAAACACGTTTGTTTCTCTCTACTTTTGTCTATTTTTACATGCTTCATGTATCTGTGTCTAACCCATCATACATGCATGGCTCTGCTGTTAATACCACAAATATCAAATATCCAACACCATGATAAGCAGAGGCATCAAATCTCCTATTCACTATATTATTAAAAAGGGAGGTATCATTAATAGCTACCACATTCAAATTCTAACCTGTCTACCAATATGTACAATTCAACACCATAAACCATGTCCAACACAATTCATTCCCTAATAGGGCAAACTATTCTCAGCTTGCTAAGGGAGTTTACCTAATGAATAGTATAATTACATATCTAGATTAAAAATTCTACTTTGACTACATTAACTTCCAAATAGCATAAATATAAAGATTTTCCCAACATCCTTTCCTTTTGAGCGGCCATATTTAATAGTCACTAAATCAACCGGACAATATAATATACTGGTATTTATCATTAAAATCCATTTCCAAGTTCTTAACTGAAGAGAGTTATATTAATTCAGCAACTTCGATTGAAGAAACTCATGACTCTGTATTCCTGACTGCCAAATCAAAGCATAGATACCCCTAATGTTACTTAACCATTAATTATGGTATATGGTAAGACAAATGTACTTTACCTGAATGATAGTCTTTTCTGTCCAAGGGACTGTCCAAGGTTCCACACCAAGAATTGCATTTGCACCCTGAAACACAAGCAAACAAAACCCTCACTATTCCTTAGGCTTTCAAAGATATTATACAAGATTGGCATAATTTTTCTATTCCCAAAATTGCCCAAAGGATTCAAGGTTAAAATAATATGGGTAGAAAACATAAAGTGATTAAATCAATCTACTAAGTCATTGACATGTTATCCAAACTTAACTACTGACACAAAACCTGTCTGAGCTACATCACTAAAAGTTCAAAAAGAAGTGTATCAAGGCAACACGCACCCACCAACACACGTACACACATATATGCACCAATATGTGCAAGCAACAAAGCACATGTTAAAGAAAGAGCAAGAAAATATAAGAAATCAGCACTTACTAAAAACTACAACTTCTAATCTTTGATTCAAAGTAAAAAGATGAAAAGTAAGAGATAGCAAACAACTCATTTTCCTTCTTATACTAGATTCTCCATAAATGAAATCAATACCTTATGAATACTGGAAAGCCAATCTTTATTTAAGTCTTTGGACTGGTTGCACTTAGGCATCATCAAATCTTCTGACAATTCATCTTCAATGAGCTCAGAGCTAGGAACCTCAGATGAAAAGTTTTCATGCCTATAACACAAAAATCTCCATTTCTAGAATGGAGTAATAATTTAAGTTAGGGTAATAAAAACAAATCCAAATAAACCCCAGTAAATCAACTTCATACACCAGGCTAATCATATGTTTTTCTTGATAAGATGAAATCTTAATTAACGACACAAATTGGCTGCTTAGATATTTAACTAGAAAAGGGTATTAACATGAGATGAGAACCTGTACCTACAAAATGCAATTAAGTTAGGTGCCTCATATTCTTTGTGTCATAGACATTGAAGTTAACAATTCTTAAATTTAGTTCCATTCTTTGATCTTTTCCCATATTTTAGAGGAGGCCCAGAAACTTAAACATCTTAAGTAAACAGAGTGAAAGACAACCTTTCTTAGCCTTACAAATTGCAATACATTATAGTCCCTGCTAGAAACAGTAACAACATCAATGATTATGATCTCTTTAATTATTGGCCAAACAGAGAAGATGTCAATGATTGAAACCCTAAACCTAGATTCTCTTTTAACAATCAAATAGGGGGGGGGGGGGGGGAAGTCCTGTAACCTCAAAATAGGCCAATCATCACTAGTCTTCTCTTCTTTCCATGACTCTAACGCAGATCACACCATTTAATGGGTTTCTCATCTCACACTGTATGTCTATCATGCCCTGTATTTTGTGGTCGACTGCAATTGTGGATTCTGTAGTATTTCTCGCCATCCAACACCACCATCTGCCACAGTCAATGAAAGCAAATGCCAAACAGGTCTTCTCTACCCTTACAAGCCTAGACCGAAGCTATGGACATTGACACATATATGATATAAGGCTAGCCCATGACTTTGTCTTGCTAGTTTTTAGAGGTTAGCTCAAATTTTAAGGTCAAAGGTGCACCAATTTAAGTATGCTCAGGTTGAGCATGATGATTTAAGTGCACTGATTAAAGAAGCATCAACCAGAAGTAACATGTATGAAGATTAACTTCTCATTAAAATGATGGCATTATCTTCCACGGCTCCATGCCACCACTTCAAATCAGGTTCACCATTGATAACATATGCTTAACTTCTTTGAGACAGTTTCCAGATCAAAATCCTATCTGCTAGTTGATCTCAGGCCAGGCTGAGAATCTCAGCTTGACATAATTGACAATGAAGAGCACTTGGGCTGATTTTCATTGCAAGACTGAAAATTGCATATGACATGATATGGTCATGCTTTTAAGTGCCCCTTCAAAACCTGTATACTAAATTTTACTTTTCTTTCTGGTTAATCAGACGCACCCAGTGGGAACAATTTGCTATCAAGACCTAATAGTCTAATACCCTTTGCAAAGACTTCTACTCGTAACTGGATACATCTATAAAGTAGACACTCCATAGGGATAACTGGATACATCTATATCATAGTATAACTGTAAACAACTTTTAGTAAGCACGGACATAGTAACAAGGGGATACAAGTTCGTTTCTTATGATGTGCACGTGGCATGAAAGAAATGTTTTAAGGGGGAACGCAAATGCCGAGAAAGATAACTGAAGAATAAAATATTGAAAGCTTCCACTCTACCATTCAAGATCAGCTCTACTTACTGATAATCTCCATTACCCGTTTCGCTTATTAATTCATTCATTCCCTCCTTTAATAACCCATAACTTTCTGAGCAACCAAGCAGCAAATATTCAAATTCAAGTAATGCGTAGTCAAACACAAGTAGACAGAAATCTTACGTTAATACGAAACCTGGATTGAAATCGAAGGCGAGGGGAGGTCCCGTTAGGCGATAGCCGGAGAATTGGACGTTTCAGAAGCGATAACCTGGAGTTGTTGGGGAGGAAGAGAGAGGCGGGAAGAAGAGAGGATGGACGGCAACAAATGGTGGTGGGCATAGCTGCAGCACCGGATTAACTGCAATCCGGAGATTGAATTGTGTTAGACGACGCATGAGAGATTTGTTCACTCTTCCTTGGTTCTGATTCCACGCGCTTTTTCTCTCGCATCAGAAGAACAAGGACTGTGCGTGATTGGAGATCGAATGAAAACAGACACAGAGCTGACGCAAGAGGGTGCGTGTGGTGTAACTGCTTGCAATCTCTTGAACCGTGGATTACACTGACTTGTCAAATTTCCTTCCCTGCGAGGGATAAGTTTCGCTCAATGACTATGCCTTCATTGTCCTAATGCTCAAAATATCTTTATACGCGAATTTACCAAGCTTTTATATTTTAATGTTCTGATTACTAACAAAAATTAAATTCGTAATTCAATTTACAATTAGCTCAGTACAAAACAACTTTATCTTTAATTATATAAGGTGTTGAATTTTTTTTTTTCTTTTCATTGTACGGGCTAGATCCTATTTATCAGATAAAATGTGCAGAATGCAATTAGAAAAATAGATCGAGAATTTAAGGCCAACATTGAAAGCAATTTCAAACTTTTGGTTTTTTTTTTTAATTTTAATTGCACTTTGTAAAATACTGTAAAAACAAAATCTGTTTTATAATTGTATACATTCAACTCATTTCATTTAGGTGAATAAGAACCCAAATAGTCAAACACACCTTAACTAGTAGGCTAATCTTTTGAAAATATTGTGCTAGAAATAGTTTTGGCCAAAAAAACAATACTTGAAAAAGTGAAAAAAAATCGAAGAGAATAATGAAATTTATTGGTATTTTAATTTTACAATTAACGTTTCATAAATAATGAAAAATAAAATATGGTGGCCAACGAAAACATTGAGGAATAAAAATATCTTAATAATATTGAAAAGTTAAATTTGGCCATATATTGCTACTTGAATAAGGTATGGTGATCAAACAAAAATCTCATAACCTCTTAAAGTAAACCTATGTGTTATTTATTCACGAGAGCATAGTGTTTGATACTCTGATGTACAAACGCAAGGTGCAAATTGCAATCGGCTCAATTCAGAGTAATAAATCTTATTCTTAGGAAACTCCAAATTGCCTGAAATTATTAGAATGTCGGTGATATTAAAGAATCTAGCTAGTGTGCCGTAACTTTATTTTTTAAAAAAAAATCATAATTAAGGATTTTAAATTAAAGATATTTATAATAAAAGCTTTTAAACTTTAAAAATATTTTGAAGAATTTAAAAATTAGCTATTTAAATTGCATATACAAACTGTAGTATAAGACTCCAAATTAAATTTTTTTAAAAAATTCTTTGAAATAATTTTAAATTTTAAAATTTTTTAAGATAAATATTTTTAATTTAGAATTATCAACTGTAATTTTTTTCTAAAAAAATTGATACATTGGTAGGTTGGTTAAATTAAAAAAAAATTGGCTTTTACAAGAAAAATTTAGATTAAAAAGGTCGGTGAAGAACCGATTAATTGCATCAATAAATACGGAGCATTGTAGCAATTCTAAAGCAATGTAAGAAATTATAGACTCTGCAAAAAAGTTAAACATCCTACCATCTATCTTCATTCTTTTTCCCCTTCCCCTCTAAATGAATTGTAACATTACAAATTTGACTACCAAATACCAGGATTATCATTTGTCTCTTTTAAATACCAACTAAGTTATTACCTTAATCCAAAAATCATCCGTTAGTATTAGAACCTTGGTTTTAAACACTTAATTATATTTTTAGCCACCCCTGTAACTCATTTTAGGGATAGCAATCTCACGAAGTAGGAGCAGAATGCTGACCCACTCTGCGTACCCATCATTAATTATTTCTTTCATCCTTGAACCTTGTTGCGAGATAAATTTTTTCTCCATTCTCATTTCTCGCGTTCCCACATATCCCTGTGAAAACTCCGCGGGATGGCAAAATAATAACATCTTCAATGACAATGAGACATGGTCACATCTCTATAATAGGAAAAACGTCGAAGATAGGAGGAATGATTCTAATATGAGATGGAAGGCTTTTAAATACTAATATGAGATGGCTTTTGGGTTTTTTTTTAAAAAATATTTTGAATTAAAATATATATTAATATAAGAAAAATGATTAAAATGAATATATTTATACATAAATTTGAATGAGACTTTCATAATTTCACGAGGACAGGACCTTACGAGGTGGTGGATATGATCCCATCCTTAATCCTTGGACTACTTTTAAGAAGATTTTCTTACCCCTCCTTGTCCCTGCAAGGAAAAAAAAAAAAATCCTCAAATGTAGATCCCTAAATAGGGCAATTCCTACGAGGATCCCCAAATTTAGAGAATTTTTGCCATTCCTACCCGATTTATTGATCCTTTTTACCTCCACTTCCTCCTTGAACCTAACTACTTTTAGCTATATCTGAACTTTAATCTTGAAGAAATCTATAATTTTTGGATAATTCAAATAAAGACCTTCTTTATCTTACAAGACTTGTGGCAATTACTAGAAGAAGGATTTCAACAAGTTACCACAAAAGAGTAGGAGATATGGTCAACAACTAAGCTAAAGGAATACAAGCAAATTATACAAATAGATGCAAAAGCCTTACTTTACAATCAATAAGAAGTAAAACAATTTTCTAAGAATTGTGAATGCTAATATGTGAAGTAGATGAGGGAAATTTTAAGATTTAATACAAAGGCTTAAACAAAGTAATCATTATTAAACTTCAATCTCTATAAAAAGATTTTGCTACACTATTAATGAAGGAAGGCGAATCTATTCAAGTTTTTGTCTCTGGAGTGTTTAACATTATTAATAAAATTAGTAGTTACAGAGACATAAGATAAGAAAATTATTTAAAAATTATTAAGAAGTCTTCTTATTAAATTTGATCATATGGTGGCTATTATAAAGTATTAAGTGCGCTTATGACATGGCATTAGAGTATTATGATGTGCTTTAGTTTTGATTATTCTACTATTGATGCTCCTTTAACCATAGTGATGATATTGTGTTGCAACATTTATGAACCTTTTGTAAAGCAAAGTTTTTCCTCATTTGTTGATTTGATTCTTACATGTTGTGGCTGTAATATCTAGTTTTCTGAAAACTAGAAGAAACGTGAGAAACGTAACATACAGTTTTTCTGTCAATGAACGAAACTTACTCGATACAAAAGGAAGTCCCTTGAAATAATGTAGTTAAGGTCTCGAAAGATTTATGAAGCATTCTAGACTCCTAAAAATGAGGATCTCAAGCTCAGACGGAAAAAAAAAAAAAGCGAAGCTAGAATGAAAAAACAATTTCTTACGAAAAACCTATGAAACTTAATGACATTTTCGTAATTTTAAGCAATTTTTAGAATTCACATAGCAGGGCATTTTAAATGAAAGTTTTGAGTTCTCTGGGATTCTCAGAGACACTGAAAACCATGGAAACCCTCGGGATAGTTAAAACCCCTCCGGTGGATATTTTCCAACATTGGTATGCTCAAACTTTGATGGATTCGTTCATGAAAGTTTTAGCTCCGATTTGAGTGATTCCAAAGCATTTTTCTTAATTGGGAACTTAAATTTTATAATGAAAAAGATGGTTCTAAAAAAGGAGGTAAAATAAAGGAGAAACGAAAATGCAAAATATGAAGGGCAAAATTGAAATTATTGAAAAAGTCCTTTTGCCCTAACTATATATAGGTGGCACCTCACACTCTCCCTCATTTAGCATTAGACTTTTCAGCCCCAAACCAGAAGCAAAGCCCTAGGAGAGTGGTGCACCAAGGGAAGAAAAGAAGGAGAAAAAATTCAAGCCTTTAGGTATGGAAATTTACTTGTTTTTCATACTTTCTCTTAGCCAATCTCGTCTCTTCTTTTTCCTTTTTCTTCTCCATGATTTTTTTGAAATTTTGAGGGCTGTTTTGAAGAAAGAACATAGGGGAAATTTTGGATTTGAAGAGAGGGGTTTGGAGAAAGCAAGATTCAAGCCAAACTAACGAAGGAAACAAGGTAAAATTATATTGGTCTCCCTTTCTTCTCTATTTTGACCTACATTAAGAACCCTAGGAGGATCTAATTTTCAAGCCCAACCAAGCATGAATCTTAGGTATTTGATGGAGAAGAACAAGAATATACAAATAAAGCAACAAACTAGCCATTAGAATTCAAGATACAAAACTTAGGGTTTCTAGTGCACCTTCCAAAATCTGACTTTGTATGATAATTCCTAGGCTTAAATAAGAGTTTAAATGAGTTCCCAAGATTCCTAAGAGGTTCTCCATATGCTTCTCCCTTTGAGAAAACAAAGAAAGCTCCAAGAAGGCCAAACTTAATCTATGTCTCGGCTAAGCATGGATGGAGTAGCTAGGGAGAGTTTTAAATTTTTTCAAACCCATTTTTGTGTCATATATGATGACTAAAAATAAGGAGAGGCCTTGGGAAAAATTTAGAACTCAGAAATTGATTTGGTGCCTTAGGTTCCATATTATGACCTAAAGAAGTAACATGATGTTAGGCCCTTTGTTTTAATGGTATGATGACTCCAAGAGGTTTAAAAGGAGTTAAGAATTATATTTAAAAGGAAAAAATGAGGCCTAAAAATGGTTTGAAGGGTGTTGCTTCATTAGGTACATTTATGGACTATAATGGAGGTTATAGAGCAATCTAGTGTTTAAGCAAGTTGTATAAACTTAGAGATTGTTTCATGAACTTAATTGGCTTTTATAAATTGTATCTAGGCCAAGAGAAATCATCTCTACAAGTTTGTGGGTGTGTGGCTAAAAAAGGAGGCTTGAAATCCAAAAAAAAGTGTGTAATTGTATGCAAGGTAACTCTCTTCACTTTTTCTCATATATGGATGTGTGTTTAGCTTGTTTTAAAATGTGTGTATATGTATTTTTAAGTTATAAAAAGTATGCTAGCATGCCTTTATATGTCATGTTATGTTTCTAAATAAATACATGATATTTGTTTGAATTTGCTTCAGTGTAAAGAGGCTAAGAATTCTTCATCATAGTGAAGATGAGCCAAAAACCCTTGAGCTTGGTTGAGATAAAGTAAAGAGTCTCCTAAAAACAAAGTAGGCTCCCAAGAGTATAGTTGAGTCTAAAGCTCTTGAAGAATGGATGAGGCAAGTCCAAAATCCATGAAGAGAATTGTGAAGCCAAACTAAATACTTGGTGAGCTCTTGAATGTCTTGTATGATATGTTCATATGACAAGCTTACTTTTAAATGTCTATGATTTCTATTTTCTCTATGCATGCATTTGTAAATCTTGTTTTACACATATTATGTATGATTGAATATGAGATGAGCTATTAAGATTCTTTGAATCTTATCCCCTCCTCTCCAATACTCTAACATGCTAGATGAACCAAGTAGCTATGACAATGGGAGCCAACAACAACGAAGAAGGAAGATTGACAACTATATGCCTAGTTTTATTCTTTTTGAATCCATAATGATGCTTCACAATGTATATGATGTTGTAAATAGTCTATAACCCTTGAGACATGTGTAAATATGATATTATATGATGTTTAAATGTATGCATATGATGAATGATCTCTAACATATATTTTACACCAAAGTATGCAATTGAGAGTTTGATGGAAATGTACATAAGTGTAGGTTGAATGGCCAAATGAGAGACATAAGGTTTGGAGCCATTTGGACAGCTCACACAAGTTTTAAATATATTTTTAGACTTGCCCAAAAGGTGCCAAAACCAAGAAAAATCCATTTGGCAACTTTGGTACCCTATATGGAGCCAAAATTGACTATAATAGAACCCTATGTCACTTTTTGGCCAAATAAGTTAGTCTTAATCTGAGATTTGGTATGCAATTAGGTCTCGTTAAGAGCTTTTTGAGAATCTAAAGATCATAATTTTTGGATATCTACAAAATATTTGATGATTTTTTAATGTTGACAATTTTTATGGTTTTGGTCTACTACACTATTTATTTGGTCTAAATTTGAATTCTGTCATACGAGACTTAAATGATGTCCAATTGCCATGAAATTTTATATAGAGAAACTAGACAATTACAGTGAGTGTCAACTGGAAGCACCTCATTTGGAGAAGGAGATATGAATTTTTGAAGTTTCTATCCAATATCAAGAATTTTGCTTGATCAGAAGTACTGTTTCATTAAATTCTGAGGTCTGCGCTTGATGAATTGATCTGGAGATATTTTTCCTCTCTATCTAACACCCACAGCTTTCTAAATTGGTATCATTTGGATAGATTGGATTTTTTTGGAATTAATTGGATATTTTTAAAGTTTTTTGCAAAATTCTATGACAGTTTCAAAATACAGTCTGACCTTTGGACAATTTTCGATATCAAACACCCTTTGTGATGGATTTTATAATTTGGGCTTATTTTTAGTATGAATTAGACATCCATAGCTTCTCAAAATGACCAAGATTGCATAATTTCTATTTTTCTAGATTTCGTTATGATTTTTTAAAGTTTGACTAGAAAAGAGGTCAAATCTGGTCGAGAATGAACCTTCATATTCCATGCTCCATTTCGGTTTTCATAAGTTGTAGGCATGATTTTGTAATGTAAAGAAGTTGTATGGATATAATTAAACATGGGAAAATATAGTATGTGCTCATATGGCTCATGTGACATTGAACGGAATTTTTATATGTATCACAACGCAAATTTAATCCATTATTTATATCTCATTTTCTTACAACTCCTAAGCAGTGCATGTTATGGAGCATGTGAATTGCATGAGGAAGACTAGAAAGATATGGTATTACAGTGGCCACTAAACATGTTGTGTTGCTTAATATGTGGATCATTATAAATATTATGTTGCTTAATATGTGGATGACTATGGCTTTGTGTAGCCATCACATTAGGCATAGATCATACATCATAGATTTTAAAGCTAATAGTGTACTTTAGGAATTTGGTTTATAGTAGTGATACAACTTGTTTTAAACAACTAAGAATGTATAAGGCCACTATTGATAGGCTATGTTATGTGCTACATGCAATAAGGGGCTTATAACCTTTAAAAAAATTTATTGGTCAACAAGCAAGTTGCAACGTTTTAAAACATTCTTATACATCATGTTAAGAATAGAGTTGTCAATTCCACTTTGGCTAATCAGAGGAAATAATAGGTAGATATGTCAATGCAACGTTAAATTCCATAATGCATTTAGATGGCCATTTGTTAAAAAAAGGGGATCCTATGCATAATAATTCAACTGATGGAAAATGGAAATGGTTTAAGCTAAACTGATTACCCATTTTGTCATTCTATAATTTATTATGCATATGTAATACCTTTTAACTCTTTTTTGGTGGGATTGTAATGGTGTACGTGATGCAACGCACATACTAACAAATGTACCTTTGGAAGCCAAATCATGCTATGTAGCCACAAAGGTTCTATTGCCATAAATGCCTTAGGTTTTGCTCCCAAGATAAATAGTTTATTTTTGTTTTGCCTTGGAGGGAAAGGTTGGTAGCTGATGGTTGGGTTTTGTGAGATGCACTAACTAGGGGGCATGGTTTGAGAATACACCAAGGTGAGCACTAATGACATGCATGCCATTCAGTACATGGATAACCTTATGTAATTATATATATATATATATATATTATTGTATTATTGTATTATTATATTACTTATACACACACTAACATATTATAGAAAGAATTTTCTTGCACCATATAAAGGATAATGATACCACCTCAATGAATGGATACACAGTTGCCATCTTACAACTTTATGCAAGTGCTTTAACATGAGACATGTTCAGCCCGAAATGTGATTCAGAGGTGTTTTGAAATGTTGAAGGATTGTTAGGCCATCCTTCAAAGTCCATAATTCTAGTTAGTGCAAACACATAGCCAGGTTATAATCACTTACTATTTACTGCATAATTTTATCAAGAAGGACAATGTATGGAATCCAATTGATGATGTGATTGATCATGTTGATCTAGTCCTACCCAGATAAGGCCTTTTGCATGTAAACAATGGAAACTTCTAATGCTTGGACCAATTTTTGGGAGGAATTGGCAAACAAGATATTCATCAATTACATGGCCCACCAAGCACATTGATGAATAAATTTTATATTATGTTGCATTGTGTGTCTTTTCTTCCACTTGTAACAAACACTTAAACTATTTCACCCTTATGTTGTGGGAGTTATTAGTAATTGTGATACTATTTCTACATTTCATTATTTGTATTGATGACTTTGGTTTCATTCTATGGTAGTTAGTTTTAATGGCTATCATATGTTTCATCTTTGGGTCTCTATTTTCATGCTACTTTTTGTGACACTATTTTGGCCATTCATCTGCAACTATTTACTTAACATTTTCCATAATTTCCTAATTACTGCCTTTTAGCCTCTCATGATGGTTGACCAATCAAATACCTTAAGCTGAACATGAAAGCATCAATGGTCTTTTAGGGAGAATGCTTTACTAGTTGAATGCTTAGTGGAGCTATGTCTCCATGATAAGTATATGGTAAATGGTAACTTCAAGTTGGGACACTTAAAGGAACTCAAGGTGATGATGGATTAGAAGAGTCTGGGATGTGAGCTTAAGGGTGTGCCTCACATTCAATCCAGATTGAAGATGCTTAAAGATAGTTAAAGCACCATGTATGGCATGGTTTATAGTACCAACATTTCTGAGTTCGACTAGGACCTTGATATGGGATGCATCAATGTTGAGAATTTTGTGTGAGAGGACTATGTTAAGGTAAAATTTATGTTTCAAACCATTTTCTATATTTCTATTTTGTTAGTACTAACCCTTATTGGTAGTTTATTTCGATTGTTGCAATAGCACTTTGAGCCAAGATATGGATTCAAATACTAGTTGAGTTGGTAAAATTAAGTAATATTAGAATATATCTTATGAGGTTGTGGAGGAGGGTAGAAAGGCAAAGGATTTATGGTTAGGCTTTTAAGTTAGACTTTAAGACAATATCAGTTGTGGTAATTTGACAATGTTATGAAAATTTATCAATGATTTATAAAGATTATATTTCAAAGTAATGCATAAAGCATACTCAATTTTACCTGTTAATTAGTTTTGACATTATGTCAACATCCAAACATAAGTCATTCACAATTTCACTAAGTAAGGCATTTGTCTTCTCACAGGACCAATAAGCATTCACCTTAAAAATTCAACTACCATGCATAGACAGATTTTTTTTTTAATTTTTTTAATTATCAATATTGGTTGTTTAATTAACCTTGTTGTTGTCATTAAAACTACTAATACTATTAATTGCATGCACTTGCCTTTTGGTTTTTGAAGTGTAATCACTTGCAAGTTTTAAAAGTTAGAAAACATTTGTATTTTGCATTTTTAATTTAATTATTCATGTCAATCTTCTATTTAGTCTTCAGTTTGCTAATGATATCATTCTCTTTATTCTCTTAATATTTGTATCACAAGATACTATTATTTTAATTAATATACTTTTTTTTTATGGCTACCTGTTGCATTACTATTTTTCTAGGATCAACTGGAAAAGTACTATTATCACCATGTTATTTTTATGCTACATATTGGAAGAAAGTGAATCAAGTCAATAATTAAACTAATAATTAAATAATTCATGGCTTGTTATTATGCAATTTACAATAACTTATAATATGACAATTGACATTAAGTTGTTGATTATAAGACTTAAAACATCATGGTGATGAGACTACCTTGTAATATTTGTCTTCAAGGAAGAGGTTGAGTTGAAGGTCTTTATCAGTTGTTTAAATTATGATAGTCATAGGTTATTGATATTAAAGGTTGTTGAATTTTGTTAAACTTCCTTAATTCAATAGTATTTTTTTCATGTCTCATAGGTCCACAAGAAGACTGCTTTTAGGAGCAAGCCTTTTTCCCACTTCAAATAGCTATGCTATGTAAGAAAAGACCATGCCACATAGTAAGACACCTAAACATGCAGTGACATTAAGGAGGAGACTCCTAAGGGGGGCCTTTATGACCTCAACCTTACTCTATTCGAGGTCAAAGGTGGCTTAAACCTAGATCATTTTGAAATCCCCTTAAATAATGTAAGTGAGGCCACTTCTACCTGCCATAAAAGGAAGAGAAAAAGCTATGACTATGAGGGCAAATTGGTTAAAGCCCTTAATAACAAGCTTGAGACCTACCTCATTGAAGTTGCTATAAGCGTAAACCAACCTTAAGTAGAGTGCTTTTTCTGTAAAAAAAGACATGGAAGATAAAGCTCTTATACTATGTAATGACTTGAAGCAAGTTCGTGGACTAATAAATGATGGGGTTTACACTGCCCTTTTGGCAGCAAATGGTTACTGCTCACTCTGGCAACAAGACCAATAAAAAGGAAGGCAGCTTAGCTAAGACATGTCATTAGGTAGGGGTATTAGTGGAGTTGGCCAGGTTGCTTTTATGATTGCCCATATAGGTTCCATTATTTGGTTATAGATGAATGGATCACCTAGGTGCTTTTGGGATAACCACTTATATTTTGGTAGATGTATATATGTGAACAAATGCAACCTTGCCTGCCCAACTTTTCTTATTTGTACTTTTGTCATGCTTGTAAATCTACTAATGTCTAGGGGTTAACTTAATATGTCAATGAACATATACCTAGAGTAGGGCCTTTTGGTTGGACAATTGTAAGATGTACAAAGCTATATCAATATCTATTTGCTACCAAGTGTAGATGGCAAGAGGAAAATAGAATATTATGTGTATTGACACGTCACTTATGTCTTGTGTCAGTTGGCTATCCTCTAATTTTGGGTTGACATGTCTTAAACACTATTATATTGTTACTGGGAGATGATTACCTAAAAAAGTTCATATATCATGCTTATATAGTTGCTATGATATGTAAAATTGCTTTTACCTACTTTAACTTTTATTTTGAATATTTCTTGTTATACTGTCAATGTGTTAGCTTATGTAAAGTGTTGGGTTATGGGTGAAAAATTGAGTGACCTTCAATCTGGGTTAGTCTCTTCTTTTACTTTTTTTCTTAACAAATTTCTATTAAGGCATTTAAATACCTTGACCATTGTAGTTTGACAAGTACAAAGCTCCACCATTGGAGACTGTAGGTGATGTTAATTTATATGTTGAAATGAATGGTATAATGAACTGAAGTACTCTGCATCTTGCAATAACTGTTATCAAAATTCAATCATGAGTTTAGTGTCCATCTACTAGAAATAAAGTGGTAGAACTATATATACCTTCACATATGTATATATCAAATAATCTAGTAGCTTTATGTAGACAGACATATATACTTATATATTTATGTAAGAAGGCATGCTTATATATGTTAAATTTGCTAGATTTGATGTGTGCACTAGTTTCATGAAATATATAAATGATTGTTGAAGATTGGGAATACAACTTTGCTAGCTATAGTAGAGATGAAAGTTTTTAATTTCTCTCCACTCTTTTTGTTTCCGGTTGCTATATGCCTTGTTGTCCCTTCATTAGAAAAGCATATAAATGTGGCCAACATTTTTTTTTCACTTTAGTTTATCTATAGTGAGAAATATTACATATGTTTAGGATTTTTTTCCATAATTTTATCCCTTCTAAATTAAGTAAGTTCAGTGCTTTATTTCACTAGCAGTACAACTTGAGATCATAATATTGTAGCTACTCCTTAATCTAGGGGGCAACTTTCTTTTTGTGTGGGTACATTACTTCAAATTAATTGGAATCACTACACTTTTATCTATATATTGATTAAAAACCAATGATGTATTGTTCAGTTGAATTCTATCTAGTGCATATTGACTGGAGACCAATGATATTATATCAACTTGCTTCTAAAACAACTTTCTTTTCTGTAATTATGTCATTCAACATAATTTTCTCAAGCATATAACAAGCATTGTTTCTTTCTAACTACTTTCATTTACCAAAATCTTTACTTGAAGATATGTTATCCAAAACAATATAAACTAGACTTGCTATCCAAAATTCAATTTAGTCTACCATCTATTTGACATATTATTTTAGGCATTTGTTTTTTCCATTATATATTACTATTTTTTTCACTTCCTGTAAGTTTGCAATTGAAGATAGATTATTCTTTTGGTGAGCGACTAGAAGGCATAGTCACTTCTAATGTTTTCTCTTTTTAAATTATAAAGCAATTTTTATTTCTATTTTTTCCCCTACTAAGTATACATTAGTAGTCTTCAATAAAAAAAAAAAATACATATATATATATATATATATACTTGCTATATATCATTTCACTTAATATCTTTATGACTCTTTTATCAAAGTTGTGTGTTGTAAGGTACATCATTTTAGAAAGGGTTTCTTTGTACCAAGTTTGTCTCATTGGTACTAAAATTTATCTTAATGCACATTGTATTTGCCATATAGCATATACAATTATCAAAATAATTTTCTGGATTAGAATATTATCCCAAGATCTGCAATTTGTTTCCCTTATCTTTAAAGGCCTAATAGATTAGTCATTTGGCAAACAAAAATGCAAATTAAGGCATATGAACTTGGAGAAAACATAAAATAATTTCCAACAGAGGCGCCTGTAGTAACAAGAATATATATAACTTTGATTACTTTTGTCAAAAGTGTGCTATAATTCTCCTAGTGTTTTATTTCAATCTGTGTTACCAATACAACTCACTTTTTATTTCATTCAATTGCATTAATGCTAGTCATTGGTTGGGGAAAAATAAACAATGCATAAACTGTATAAGGGAGATTGAAAATTTTTCAGTTAACACTTACTTACATCACTTGTCACAAACAAAATTGAACTACAAAAATAGAGGACAATCAATGCTTCAAGAACACTATCACACTATGTAAATATTAACAATAAGCACCCAGCAGCATCACTTGCCATGTATAAACATAGACTAGTAAAGCGTCATTCCCCCTTTAAAGAGGAAAAAAAAAACTACATTTCCTACTGCTCCATTTTAGCTTTGACCTTTTCTAGTGCTATCTTGGCTTAGAGTTGCACTGTGTCTCTTGCATTGATAAGTTTACTTGGAGATTTTGCTCACTTAGTTGCTATCTTTAAGTTGTCTTTAGCATGGCACAAACATACACTAAGTTCACCAAGGTGGGTCTCCAGCCTCTTGGTTTCCAACTTAGAGCTTAATGAAGCTTTACTCCTGCAAGCATTACCCTGAGTTTGGAGGCCTCTGCTAGAAAGGAATACATTCACTACTATGATACTTGGAGCATGGCCTTCGTACTCGCAAAGGTTAAATGTAGGTTAGCTATTCTCACTTATTGCTCCTTTTCATTTTCTTTTTGGTCTTGATGAGAACTGTTGTGTCGCGAAACATTTTAAAATTAAAAAATATCTATGGTCTTATATAAAGCTATAAGTATTAATAATGAAATTGGTTTCATTAGCAAATGCATGACTGGGGAATAAAACAACAATGGCTTGGCTTGAAAAAAAAAGTTATATCAAGGATGAGCACTTTCGTACCTTATTAGTAATATGAACAGTATCTCAATTTAAATATCTAAGCCGATAACATGTAAGATAACATGACAAAGCTATGAAGCTTGTTAGTCTTCACCATATTGCTAGTCTAAATCCATTAGCATTTAAACCAAATCATATTTAAATAATATGCTAACCAAACTATCACAATTGAACAAGATAAACTGAAATTATTACCTAGAGCCTAATGATAAGATATTACCATGACAATTTACAACCATTCCAAACAACTAGAAAATCATAAATGTATGATCGAAGTCTGTGTTTCCTATAATTCCCAGTAGTTAACAATCATTGAATCAATAATTACAAAAATAAAATATAACTTTTCGCTAACTTAGAGCCAATATAATTTATGTATGCACATATACTGCCCCAATGAACAAGAGTACAAATAAGCAAAAGGAACATATCAATCACTTAAGCAAGAATAAATTATGAATTCGATCATGATGCGCCATCTAAGAAACTCATTCACAATGATTAAAAAAAGATGCTATGCACCACATAGATGACAGAACTAAAGCACTACACGATGTGCAAAAACCCCAATTATGGCCAATCAAGTAGCAACAAAAAATTTACCTATGACAACTATTCAGTAATGTCACTAGAGAGAAAGGGTCACCGATTGGCACCTCGTGCCCTACCTCAACCTTGCGGCGATGGTGTTCTAGTTTTATTAGAAGAGTACTAAGTGCCTTAAACTATGGCCAATCATCAGTTGAAGGTCCCTATTGTGGACTAGCTCAATGGCCTTAAAGGTTTGGAAGTGGAAGATGATCCACTCGCAGTGAAGAACCTACAAATGAAGCCAAATGAGGAACACAACGTCTTTTAGGTCTTCCACTACACCCTAATTTGGTGTCATTTGAATTTGTAATTTTTTTTGTTGGCCAAAAAATTTTGTTATTGTTATTGGAAGGGCATTTTGGTCATTACATCATCCTTGATTTCCATTTATCTATTGTTTTCATCCAACCAAATATACAAATGAAAAGTCATTTTCTTTCCTTTCCATTTCGTGCAAAAATTAATTAAAATAATTCTATTTCATTTGTCATTCCTTTTCCATTGACAAGTCTATGTATAAAACATCTCGTTAGTGATAGAATGTCCATCACTAAAATCCAACATATATGCCACATTAATGATAGATTAATGATGACCTTTTGTCACTAAAAAAAATTGTTGTGATAGATTGTCCGTAACTAATTAGTAGCAAACATGTTTCTTTTAGTGACAGGTCGTCTATCACAAAATTAGTGATAGATGTGTGCCTATCACTTGAATTTTGTGATGCACAAAATAGTGTTGGATAATGATTAATGAATCTGTCACTATGTTACTAAATCATGAATTAATGACGATTTAGTGATAGATTTGTTTGTCACATTTTTTCCAGTGAGAGTGTACCAAAATATTATCTAGGAACATAGTGATAACTCAACTTAAAGATGACTTAATAGTATTGGATATAGCATGAAATTATTATCTTAATTTAATATAAATGATCAGTAAGAATTTTATATTACTAGAGCATATTTGATGTTTTTTGGAATATGTTAATATATTTAAATATTTTTTTATGATAAATCAAATGCTTTTTGAAAAAATTTAGTATTAGGATCAAGAGTGTTTTCCATTAGACTTTGTCAAATACTAAACTTTGTTTGCCCACAATTTCAAGAACATAACTTTTAGATTATTAACTGGTGCGATGGTTTATAAAATATCTTTTTTTGATATGTTATAAATAATATTTTTTGTCAATTTATTGTTAAATTTCATTTATAGTAAATTGATAAAAGGATATTAGTAATAACAATTATATTTGTGAGGTACCAAATTAAAAAAAAAAATACCTTATTTGTGATGATAGTGATGGAGCCATGACCCTAGCCTATAGAGGGCAAAGTTGAAATGTTCCCTTTTATAAATATATTCTTCATATATTATATTTCGGTCATTAGAATAATAGATTAAAATCTTCATTTATTTTGTTAAATCTGATGGCAAATCTTCTAAATTAATATCAATTTCTTATTGCTAAAAATTAAATTTACAAGATTTATATGAAAATTGTAACTTAGATGTCAACTTTTTGCTTTAGAAAATTTCATATCCTATTAAAAAAAATACTTTTATAATATATTATTCAAATAAAATGCCAAAATATGAAATTACAAATTTATTATTTTTACTTGTATATTAATAATAGATAATAAAATTGTAGGACAACCAATATTTATAAATTAGCTACTTAACGTTTAAGATTAGAATGACTCAAATGAGCTTCAAATTTTCAAATTGAATTTAGAAATTATCTTACTAAGCTAAAAATTAGAGATTGAAAGTGTGGATATCATATTTTAGAAGCCCACATACAAAGAGAAAGAAAAGAAGGTAGGGGAAAAAAGAGAGAGAGAGAAAAAAAGAAGAAGAAGATAAAAGCAAGAAAAGAGGAAATAATAATAATAATAATAATGTTTTTTTTAAGTTACATACATAATATATGTAAATGTTCTATATTCAAGTTAAAGTTATGAATAATAATAAAAATTACATAATATATGAATAAATCTAGTAGATTAACATTTTTTTAAAAATTTGAGAACATAATGTTAATATTATATACATACAAACTTTGAAAAATCAAATGAATGTGACTTCATCACTATATGAGGAACCAAATTAAAGAAGCAAGTTTATGATAAACAAAATTAAAAAATATACCTCATTTGTAAGAGGTTCAAAGGAAATTTTAGTCATATCTTTACAAAGAAACTTTAGTTTAGTAAAGCATTACTCATCCCAAAAATTTCACAAAAGCATCTTTTCAATGAAAAAATAAAAAATTGGTTTGATCATTCATTAAAAGCACGATGAAGCATCCCTCTCCAAAAATTCCACAAAGGTGAGTCTGTGCACTTAATCATGCTCTTCCTGAATGATTAATACGATAAGTATCGAAAGCTAAAGGCAAGAATTAACCCTTTGAACACTTCATTTTGTCTAAATTCTCAATCTTAATTTTTAGAGTAAATTATAAAGATTTTTTTTTTCAGATTTTACTGGAATTACACAATTTTTTTATTTTAAAATTTATACTTTAATTTAATTTTAAAATTTTTAATTAAAATAATCTCTATAATAAAATATATAAAAGTTGTTGATGAATGGTATTTTAATGAAATCATTTAAAATTGAATTAAAATATAATATAATTTTTTATTTTTAAAAAATTTATATATATAATATTCTAATGACCAAAATATAAAATATAAAGAATATATCTATAAAAGGGAACATTTCATCATTCTCCCCTATAGCCTTAGGATTTTGGCTTCACTACTATCTTCTCCAATAAAATATTTTTTAATTTGATCTCTCATAAAATTGTATTCCCAATTTAATAATTAATCTTTAGAAAAGTGATAATGATAAATAAAAATAATAACAATAAATAAATTCTGAAAAATTCTGTAAGAAAGTATTTCAATATTAGAAATTAGAATAAATTATATAGATTTTTTTATTAATTTATATTAAAGAAAGGGCGAAGTAGTGAGGCTATTCTCTCATTGGCCACCATAGGCGGTCACCTCCCCATCATTTGCTTTTATATAAGCAATGCCTTCTGCCTTAAGCAGGAAGAGGGGAACACCAACTCAAAGGAAAGATGGGAAACAGAGATGAGGTCTGCTTCGAGCTAGGGAGACTTGCTCTTGTGCCATATACCATTTTTGTTGTTTCCACGTGTCTAGGACTTCAAGTGTTTGTTAATCAAAGTACACAATATTAAAAGAAAAACGCTTCGAATTATTGGAATTACATTGCACTTTTTTCTATTTTAAAAGTATACATAAGCTTTTTTAAAACTAAAAGATTACCAAAATACCATTCATAATATTTAATTTTCTTTATTAAAAATATAACATATTAGAAAACTGTAAATTTAATTTATTTTAAAATTTTATTTAATTTGTAGTGATGCTTTTGTTTGTTAATATATGTTTAATACAAATGTTATTGTTGAAATTAAATTATTATCTTTAAATTAGTTAATTTTGAAAAATTGTTATTTGAATTTTTTATTTTTAATAATTAATTATTTTATCAAACGATCTTATAATTTACTAAACTAAAGAAAGTGACTATTTTAATATTTGTTTTATACTTGTTATATTGTAAAATTAATATATGTATAGGTGTGTGCATTTTAGTCAAAATAAGTGCATTATACCTTATATTTCATTATAGAAAAGATAAGCGTAATGCATCTTGGGTTTCAAGAAAAGAGATGTATATTTTTAAGAGAAGAGAAGATTGTGCAATTTAAGTATTTCTAAAAAAATAAAAATAAGAATTTTACTCATAAACTTATCATGTTATAAATTACGAGTCAAAGTCTCCCTATTAACATGGCAAAGAAAAGTATAGTCTGTCATTAATGTCCAAGCTTCACAATGAACTATCATTTTTGCTCAAATTTCAAAAGCAGTTTGGTGAGAGAGGCTTCATTCAAAGACTTTATTTTAAAGAAACGATCTAAGAAGAAGAAAAAGCTTTTCCATAAGAAATACTTTAAAGCAAAAAAAAAATTCAAAAAAAAATTTGGCTTGAAAAAAATAATGACTGTCATTACTTGGCAATTTTTCAGCATGCTTGGATCAGTTAGTTTCGTAGGAAAGAGTTTCAAGAGTACTCTACAGAACAAAATAATAATAATAAAGGGAAAAAAAAGGAAGATTAGGAGAAAAAAAAAAAAAACTAACAGCAACTCTGGTCATGTTTCCTAACAATTTCTGAGCATGCTTTAATTAGGTTGTTTTCAAGTATCAAACCACTACAATTATGCATTAATTGCATATGGATGGACCATTAATTGATAGATATATGCTTATAAGTTATGAGCCAGTGTTTTTCACTCTAGCTAGTTGTTTATTTTGCACTATAAGATGGAGATTCTTACTGGTTTTAACTCTTTATTCACAGTAACTAATATTAAAATTTGAAAAAAAAAATCATTTGATCCTTATAATTTACTTGAAATTTTAGTTTAATCCTTATAATTTATTTTTTGTTAAATCAGTTATTATATTTTACGAACATTTACACTTTGGCCCTAGATGTTTAAACATGTGATAGCTCCATTAATTTGAAGTTGATTAGGATAGATGATATATTATCATTATAAGTAGGAGACAACTTGCCATATATTTGCCACCTGCACACCACCTATTAATTATTTAGCCCTTATAGTTTATCAAAATTTTTAATTTTTAATTTAGTTCCTATAGTTAGTTTTTTTTTTTAAAAATAAATCTTTATACTTTACAAATATTTACACTTTAATACTTAACGTGTAAGTTTATAATAACTCCATTTATTTGGAGGTGCTGATTTTTTATTTTTTATTTTTAAAAGAGAAGTGGATTAAGTAAGTGTAATGCTTATTTTATTTTATTTTTTAAAATTCTCTTATACCTATTGTAATAACTATACTTTACAAACTATTATATTTTAGTCCCTAACGTGTAATGTCCAAATTATATGATCTTTCTCTCCCTTGAAAAAAAATTATACTATACTAGCCTCTTTTGCAACAAATGATAAATTGTAATTATATTTATTTTGACCAAAATATTTTTATATTTATTATTTATATAACATAACAAGTATTAATTATGTATTTGAGTAATATAAATATAGTTACTTTTTTTAATTATGAATTATAATAACTCTTTTTTAATAGAGCTAAACTTAAGCTATTAAAGCTTAACTCTAAAGGGGAACTTAGCAAAAACGTGCATAGAATCCTTCAGAATTAGCTAAAACATGTCCATTAAAATTTTTTTAATTCAATATGTTGATTCAAATCCAACACTTACTATTGTTTAGGCGATCCTTAAATAGGTCAAGGGAGAATATGTTCTCTGGTCTATAGTTAGAATTCTGGAACTATGAGTTCACTGTAACCAAGTTAGAGTTGACTCACATAAGGACTTTTTATCACAAAAACTAGTTGGAGTTAACTCTAAAACATTTAGAGTTGGCTTTTACTGTTCTAGAGTTAACCTTAGATGGTTTTTCCCCTATAGGTTTACTTCACCTGAACTCATCACTTCTTATATTAGAAAGAACCAGTGGAAAGACAAAACTAAAACTTAGATACTAGCCATCTAGAAGCAAGACACAAGTACTCTCTCATGATGTGTCCGAGGTCTTATCCATTGGAGCTTTTATCCTTTAAGTTAATTGTTTACTTTTCTCCCAAATTGACACACTCTAATCCTTTGTCAAACACACCATAAGACTACCCTAAATACATAAATAAACACTCTCCAGAAACCTCCTACAGAAACCCCAAAACAAACCTTTCGATATAAGAAACAGAAGAAAGCCCTTATATTTGCAAAATAGGGCTGCACCACAGCCAAGATTGGCCAGACCACGGTACAGCACGAAGCCACGCCCCCAGCCAGAAACAGAGGGGTTAGGGCCGCAGCTGAAAATGGCCGGGCCGTGGCCCAACCTGCTGCTATTCTGGTTGGGTTCCTTTCCACACTTTTTTGCACCAAACCTCTTCCCATTTCAGCTCCTGGATCCATAAAACTAAGGTAGGACTTCTGTCAAGACTAAATCATAGTATATGAGATAAGATTAATCCAAAAGCTCAGTATCTAAACCAATGAACAAGGGGGAAGATGGACTAAACCAGAAACATAACATCCAAAGCCTATAACAGTACCATATGGACTCCAAGTGCACAAGCGGCCTAGCCAAATTCCTCATTTCTTCTTCAATTCAAACAAACCCCGTCTAACATGTTTAAACTCAATTAGGGACTGGTCCATCACGAATAACCAACACTCTGGCCACCAAAACAGAATTTGCATATGACATACCCCACAATTTATGACAGTAAAGTGGCTCTTTGATCAACACTTAGTAAGCCTACATTCTCCTATGGCATCCCCAGCTCTTCTAATTTCACTCATAATTTTCTAACACTCAAGGACATATTTAGGCCATTTTAACCTCTCTACAGACCCTCAAATTCAGAAATAGGCCCTGCTACCACTCATGACAGCACATACATATAAAACCAGTAAAATAGGATTTTTGCACTACAAAGTGGCTAATAAGAAATCAGTTCTACTCAACCATAGGTTCCCAAACCACTTGGAGCAACTTTCAAATACTTAAACCAAAGGTCAAAGCTCAAAAATCCTAAGGGTCATGAGTCAAAATATGACTACCTCCAACATTAACTTATTACTTTTTCAAAGGTTAGCTCCCAAACCTGGGGTAACAGTGAGAAAATATAGGAAGTACAACAGAACTACAGAAGTCACTACTTTGAGTTTAGCAATTAACTATTTCCTGCATAGGAGTCAAAAGTTACTGATATCCTGGGGCATTTATTGCCTTTCTATTTCGTTTTTTCATGTAAATTATTTTTCATAGCCGGTCCCAAGCCCGGGAAAAAGAGGAGGGTTGTGTTAGGCAGTCGACAGCCAACGTAAAACTTTGTCGAATCTTTATGACATGGACAATCGATATATTAAACGTAAAGCTAGGTCGTTGCCTGTAAGTAACGCGCTGTATAGCTCGGGTACAGTGAGAAGTGAGCAAGAGCCGCTGCATCGACGCCTGGATGTAGTGAAAAATAAGCAAAGGTTCCCACATTTTCGTGAACGAATGTGGCTAAAGAAGCTAGTTCATGAGAGTAGGATTCGTTTTGGCACTTGGAATATAGGTACACTTACGGGTAAGTCTATGGAAATAGTAGATACTATGATTAGGAGGAGGATTAATTTTATGTGTTTACAAGAAACTAAATGGGTAGGAGAAAAAGCGAAAGAATTAGACACTTCAGGTTTTAAACTTTGGTATACTGGTAAGGCTAAATTTAGAAACGGAGTAGGTATAATTGTAGATAAGTTTTGGAAAAATGCGATAGTGGATGTAAAAAGGTTAGGAGATAGAATCATTGCATTAAAGTTTGTAGTAGAAAAGGAAATCTTTAATGTTATTAGTGCTTATGCACCACAAGTAGGGCTAGAAGAATATCACAAGGTAAAGTTTTGGGAGGATTTAGAATGTTTAGTTCAAGAAATACCATTCGGAGAAAAGATTCTTTTAGGAGGAGATTTAAATGGTCATGTGGGAAGGGTATCTTCAGGGTACGAGGGTGTTCATGGAGGACATGGCATAGGGGAAGCAAATGCAGAGGGTAAAACTATTCTAGATTTCTCATTAGCGTTCGATCTTATATTAGCTAACACTTGTTTTAGAAAGCGTGAGGAACACCTTATCACGTATAAAAGTGGAAGGGTATGTTCTCAAATTGATTTCTTTCTTATAAAGAAATCAAATAGAAAACTTTGTATAGATTGCAAAGTTATCCCTGGAGAGAGTTTAACTACTCAGCATAGAGTTTTGGTAATGGATGTAAGAGTTAAGAGGAGAGTAAAAAACAAAAGCGAAGATAGGGTGTTAAGAGCTAAGTGGTGGCAACTAAAGGGGGATAAAGAAAGGAATTTGCAGAGACGGATTGTGGAGGAAGGATCTTGGGAAATACAAGGAAGTGCTAATGATATGTGGAATGGAATGGCTAAAGAAATTAGAAAGATAGTAAGGGAAATATTAGGTGAATCAAAGGGTTTTGGACCTAGGGATAAAGAATCTTGGTGGTGGGATGCGAGTGTACAAAATAAGATTAAAGTTAAAAGAGAGTGTTACAAAGTGTGGTCATTATGTAAGAGTAATGAAAATTGGGAAAAATATAAAGTAGCAAGAAAAGACACTAAGAAGGCAGTGAGTGAAGCGAAAGCAAGGGCATTTGATGGATTATACTAATCTTTAGGTACTAAAGTTGGAGAAAGAAGTATTTATAAGCTAGCTAAAAGTAGGGAAAGAAAAACAAGAGATGTGGACCAAGTGAAATGCATCAAGAATGAAGAAGGGAAAGTGTTAGTAACGAAACAAGATATCAGAGAACGGTGGAAGGATTATTTTCATAGGCTTTTTAATGAAGGGCATGAGATTTTATTGCAATCGGATAGACTAGACATTAGAGAAGAGGATCAAAATTATACTTTTTATCGTAGGATTCGTGAGGTAGAGGTAAAAGAAGCATTACAACGAATGGAGAATGGCAGAGCAGTTGGACCGGATAATATACCCATTGAGGTATGGAAGGGTTTAGGAGTGAAAGGCATAAGTTGGCTCACAAAGTTATTTAATGAAATTATGAGATCTAAAAGAATGCCAGACGAGTGGAGAAAAAGTACTTTAATCCCTATTTATAAGAGTAAAGGGGACATTCAGAATTGTGCAAATTATAGAGGAATTAAACTCATGAGCCACACTATGAAATTATGGGAAAGAGTAATTGAGAGAAGGTTAAGGAAAGAGACTCAAGTGATGGAGAATCAATTTGGTTTTATGCTAGGAAGGTCAACTATGGAAGCAATATACTTGTTGCGAAGATTAATGGAGAGATATCGAGAGAATCAAAGAGATTTACACATGGTATTTATCGATTTAGAAAAAGCATATGATAGAGTGCCAAGAGAGGTTCTATGGAAGGCTTTGGAGAAAAAAGGAGTTCGTATAGCTTATATTCGAGCAATCCAAGACATGTATGATAAGGTTACAACTAGCGTAGTAACAAAAGGTGGACTTACGGAAGATTTTCCGATAACTGTTGGTTTACATCAAGGGTCAACTCTGAGCCCTTATCTTTTTACTTTAGTCTTGGATGTGCTTACTGAACACATCCAAGAGCCGGTGCCACAGTGCATGCTTTTTGCAGATGATATTGTCCTAGTTGGAGAATCGAGAGAGGAAATGAATGAGAAGTTAGAGAGGTGGAGACTAGCTTTGGAAGCTTATGGATTTCGTTTAAGTAGAAGTAAAACGGAGTATATGGAGTGTAAGTTTAGTAAGAGGCACACCATTTCTAGCGTAGAAGTAAAAATTGGAGAACATATCCTACCACAAGTCACACGATTTAAGTATCTTGGATCTATCATACAACATAACGGAGAAATAGAAGAAGATGTAAAGCATAGGATTCAAGCGGGGTGGATGAAATGGAGGAGTGCCTCGGGTGTTATTTGTGATAGAAGAGTACCACTCAAACTTAAGGGTAAATTCTACCGCATAGTTATAAGACCTGCAATGTTGTATGGAACTGAGTGTTGGGCAATAAAAAGTCAACAAGAAAATAAGTTAAATGTTGCAGAGATGAGAATGTTGCGTTGGATGAGTGGACACACTAGAAGAGATAGAATTAGAACTGAATGCATTAGAGAGAAGGTGGAAGTCGCTCCTATTGTGGAAAAGATGGTAGAATCGAGACTTAGATGGTTTGGTCATGTGGGGAGGAGACCTATAGAAGCTCCAGTTAGGAGAGTAGATGAGATGGAGAATAGTCCAATAACTAGAGGTAGAGGAAGACCAAGAAAAACTATAGGAGAAATTATTAAGAGAGATTTAGATTTAAATGGTCTATCTAAAAATATGATTTATGATAGATGTTTATGGCGTCAATTGATCCATGTAGCCGACCCCACTTAGTGGGAAAAGGCTTTGTTGTTGTTGTTGTATAGCAATCTACTTTGCAAGCATCAAATAAACTTTTTCCCTCTTAGTAGATTTTGAAAGTATATTGAGAAACATTAAATGTGAATTATACTAACTTAACTACCAAGTGGGCATGCCATACATGCATATTTATTTATGTTATAGTGGTCTTTTTTATTGAACCTGTCTTTTTTTTTTTTTTCTGGTCCTGATTTTGTCATTGTTATCATATATGGCTCTTTCTAATAAATGATAAAAATCTGTGGTCAAATTATAAAATCTCCAAAAGTGCACCAAATCGTCTAAGTGACCATAACACAATCATACTAAGCTAATTCTTTGCCTTACATGAGTTTTCACCAAGATTAGGTTCTAAATCCTAAACAATTTAACTCAGACCTCTACTACCTCATTAATCATCTTCTAAACATGAAATAAGACATCTCACTCATAAGCTATAATTTTGCATAGTCACCAGGAGGGTAAAACTGAAATTTTAATTAAGCTAGTGGGATTGGGTTATTTATTTGTTGGTCCAAATACTTAATGGGCTGTAATACTCTTGGGCTAAAGGAAATAGATACCTTACACCCTTAATCAATTATTGATTGGGTAGGATGCTACAAGAATAAATTAAATTGATGGCTTCAAGCATAAAATAAATAAAATAAAAATCAAATTTTAGGAAATATATTATTTAATAAATTATATTTTTTTATAAAAGAAATTAATATTATTTTTTAGGACATTTTGGTCATATTTTAGCTTCATATGGATTTCTGTATATTTTCATAATTGAAAGAATAACTGTATAATTTAGACATCTCTCATAAAAAAAGAAAATAATTTGTCTAAAATTCTAATATTAATAATGATATTTTCTAGGAAAACCAATTCTCGCCATTTCTAACAAAATCAACTTTTTAAGTGTCTTCAAAAATCTTAAATAAGATATTGATTTTGACATTATTACAAGTCATTATTGACTTCTTCCAAAGATCCTATTTATTTGAATGATGATTTTATGTTTTTGGGGGCATTATTTTTCTTAGTTACAACACAGTAGTTATTAAATATTATTAAATATATAACAATATTTGGCCTATTTTAATAAATTTATTATTATAAAACCATATTCATTAATTACATAAAAATAAAATTAATTATTTTAAGAACTATAAATTATTAAATAAGTTAATATTTTAGTAATTATTTAATAAAATATTTTATATTTAATAATTAATTATATCATAACTAAAAAACATGATATTTCCAAAAACATAAGACCATCACTTCATTCATTTGCTGTATGTATATGTATTCCGAATATATTTTTATATTAAAAATTTGCAAGAAATCTATTATCTATTATATATATAAACTTTCAGTTTTTTTGTTACTGTAGCAAAGCCGTTTTTCATCTGACTTGGCTTTTGTTGGGATTTGTGCTGTATTTTATTATGTTTTCTTTTCAGTACATTTTCACATCAATTTTTATTGTTTTTATTTTTTCATATATCTCCATGCATAGCACGGGTGCCAAGCTAGTTAATATTAAACATCACCCTCTAAGCTAGATTTTTTACTCTCTTTTTTTTTTTTTTTTTTACACAAGGCAAATCCATTGAACTAATACTTGGTGACCTTTCAAATTAAACATTTGGAAAGAATGAAATCTTTAAATGACTCATGAGACTCCAACATGTAATCTCGCTATATAAATAAATAAATAAATATATATATCTTCTAGGTTATTATAATTAGCACTATATTCTCAACGCATACCTCTTAACACTTATTTAAATTTTTATCTCTAGTATATTTTTCTATTTTCTAAAACTGCATTCAAATAGCAATCTATTAACCTGAGTTTGAAATAGGATAATTTTCAGACAAAATGAAGTGTTGCTTAAGGGAGACTTTGAAGACTTTGCAGAAGAAATTTCCAAAAAAGAAAAAGTGAATTAAAAAGAAAAGAATATACCAATAATGACTCGTTATATTTCTTAGAGTTTGGATTATTTCAATTTTTCTTAACACTCAATTTTGGAGAATGTTTTGAACGACATACTTTGCTTGAGTCCCATCTTTCAATTTCAAACAAAGAAAATATGCTGCCAAATATATAGTTGCCCTGAGGGAAAGTCCTGTGGTGCTTACTATTTATTAGGGATTATACTAAAAGTTAGTAGCACTAAGTTAATGATTAATATTCCATCGATATTCTTTTAAAATATCTATTATTTATTCTCATTTATGTACTAAAACTTCACGTCAAAAATCACATAATTCTATCTATTAAAGCACAATAAAAATTTATATCATATAATCACTAGTGTTTTTCGTGTTTGCTCGAGCTTAATTGTTTTTGGGACCAATTTTGAATAAACACTCTTGCATCAGTTGAGTGTATTTAAACATTTATTTTTTTGGTATATAAGAACGGAACATAATGAGATAAATTACTCCAAGAATATTTATTAGTCAAGATTCTAACGGCATTTTTTAATCTCTTTTTTAACCCACATTCATATTCACTATGTTCATAGCACCTACATTCAGGACTACATTGTAAAGGCAGGACTTGCTAAGAAATATACAAAAGCTTAAGTGTTAAGAGGATCCTTTTGACACCAACATGAATTCTCAACATTTTTTTCCCTTTTTCTGTAAATCGGATTCCTAAATTAACAATTTAAATTTGTTGTGTTGTAAACAATTTCCTTCTATTGTTGCTTCCGACTCTACTGGTTGTAAGTAGGGGATTGGGTGGTTTTCTGGAGTTATTTTGTTTGTACAGCTACCCTGCGTTTTTTCTTTAATGAAGCTTTTTCTTTGGCCAAAACCAAAAACAAAAAACAAAAAAAAACAAAAAAGAATCCTCAATATTAGAGGGATTCAGATGCATACAACATGAATAATTACAAAACTTTTAAAAAAAATTTTGGTCAAGTGAGCTAATTCATGACAACAAACATAATTGTTGTTTGGTTCACCAATCTTTTTGGTTTTTTTTTTCAATTTATCAATTTCTTAATTTTTTAAAGATATATTTAAATGTATAAGATCTATTTTCTTGCCTTTAGAAATGATAGTTTTCTAGAATATCAGTTTTTTTTTTAAGATTGTTAGCTTACCTTGGCGTCAATTACTTGATTATAATATATATATATATATATATATTCCATAAATAATATATTCACATAAAACATGTTTATCTTGTTAACATTATAGCTTAATGAATGAAAAAACAATTATATACCTCTGTTAAGCAAGTTATAGATAAGCAGAGGCATCAAATCTCCTATTCATTAGATTATTAAAAAGACAGTCATCATTAATAGCTACCACATTCAAATTCTAACCTGTCTACGAATATGTACAATTCAACACCATAAACCATGCCTGGCACCAATTCATTCCCTAATAGGGTGAACTATTCTCTGCTTGCCAATGGGGTTTACCCCAATGAATAGTATAATTACATATGTAGATCAAAAGTTCTACATTTACCACATCAACTTCCGCATACAACAAATATAAAAATTTTCCTGACATCCTTTTCTTTTAGCAGCCATATTTAATAGTCACTAAATCAACCAGAGAGTATAATATACTGGTATTTATTATTAAAATCCATTTCCAGGTTCTTAACTGCAGAGAGTTATATCAATTCAGCAACTTTGAGAAATCAAATGGAAGAAACTCATGACTCTGTATTCCTGACTCCAAAATCAAAGCATAGATACCCCTAATGTCACTTAGTTAACCATTAATGATGGTATATGGTAAGAAGAATATACTTTACCTGAACAATGGCCTCTCTGTCCAGGGGACTGTCCAAGGTTGCACACCTTGTATTGCATTTGCACCTTGAGACACAAGCAAACAATACCCTCACTATTCCTGAGGCTTTCAAAGATATTATATAAAATTGGCATAATTTTTCTATTCCCAAAAGGATTCAGTGCTAAAATAACATGGGTAGAAGACATAAATTGATTAAATCAATATACTAAGTCATCAACATGTTATTCAAACTTAACTACTCAAACAAAACCTGTCTTAGCCACATCACTGAAAGGTCATAAGAAATGTATTAAGGCAATATACCCACACCCACACCCACACATATATACACCAACAAATAGTCTGACCAAAGTCCCAAAATGAGCAAGTGATAGAACATATGTTAGAGAAAGAGCAAGGACACGTAAGAAATCAGCACTTACTAAGAACTACGACTTCTAATCTTGGATTCAAAGTAAAAAGATGGAAAGTATGAGATAGCGAACAACTCATTTTCCTTCTTATACTAGATTCTCCATAAATGAAATCAATACCTTATGAATACTCGAAAGCTAATCTTTATTTAAATATTTGAATGGGTCGCACTTAGGCTTCACCAAATCTTCTGACAATTCATCTCCAAGGACCTCAGAGCTAGGAAACACAGATGAAAAGTTTTCACGCCTGTAACACAAAAATCTCCATTTCTAGAATGAAGTAATAATTTAAGTTAGGATAATAAAAAGAAAACCAATATGCCCCAATAAATCAACTTCATACACCACGGCTAATCATATGTTTTTCTCAATAAGATGAATCTTAATTAACGACACAAATTAACTACTCATAGATTTAAATAGGAAAGGGTAGTAAGAACCTACAAAATGCAATTTAGTTAGGCACTTTGTAGTTAGGCACTTTGTATTTTTTGTGTCATAGACACTGAATTTAACAATTCTTAAATTTACTTCCTTTCATTGATCTTTTTCCATATTTTAGAGGAGGGCCACAAACTTAAACATCTGAATAGTAAACAAAGTGAAAGACAGCATCCCTTAGCCTTACAAATTACAATACATTATAGCCCCTGACAGAAACAGTAACAATGATCGATGATCATGATTTCTTTAATTATTAGCTAAATAGAGAGGATGTCAATGATTGAAACCTTAACCCTAGCTTCCCCTTTTGACAAATCAAAACAGGCCAATCATCACTATTCTTCTCTCCTTTCCATGACTCTAACACAGATCACATCATTTAGTGGGTTTCTCATCTCATACTATATGTCTATCCTGCCCTGTATTCTACTGCAATTGTGGATTCTATAGTATTTCTGGCCATCCAACACTGGCATCTGCCACAGTCAACGACAGCAAATGCCAACCAAGTCTTCTCCACCCTTAGAAGCCTATACCAAAGCTATGGAGCATAAACACTAACACGTACATGCTGACACATTTATGATATGAGGCTAGCCCATGACTTTGTCTTGCTATTTTTTACAGGTTAGCTCAAATTTTAAGGTTAAAGGTGCACCAATTCAAGTATGCTCAAGTTTTGAATATGCCGATTTAAGTTCACTGATTTAAGAAGCATCAACCAGAAGTAATATGTATGAAGATTAACTTCTCATTAAAATGATGGCAAAGTATTAACATCTTCTTAAAATGATGGCACTGTCTTCCATGGCTCCATGCCACCACTTCAAATCGGGTTCCCCATTAACAACGTATGCTTAGCTCAATTGAAACAGTTTCCAGATCGAAATCATATCTGCTAGTTGATCTCAGGCCAAGCTGAGAATCGCAGCTTGACATAATTGATAATGAAGAGCACTTGGGCTGCTTTTCATTGCAAGACTGATAATTGCATATGACATGATATGGTCATGCTTTTAAGTGCCCCTTCAAAACCTGGATACTAAATTTTACTTTTCTTTCTGGTTAATCAGACGCACCCCGTGGGAACAATCTGCTATTAAGACCTAATAGTGATACATAATAATCAGGGGCATATGCTTAATAGGAATATATGTTAGTTGGCATATTTTGCTGTTAGTATTTTGCACGTGTAATTGTTCAGTTGAGGTGTTAAGTCTGTGAGTAGCTCTTAACAACCCAACAACTGCACCAACGTCTATAAATCGCTGGTTTTGTAACTACACGGGAGAACAGCGAAGGAAATAGAAGTGAGTTCTTCTGGTATCGAGTACCAGATTGCGTTTTATATCAAATAGACTAATACCCTTTGCAGACATGAAGATATCTCCTCGTAATTGGATACATCTATACAGTAGACACTCCTCCATAGGTATAATGTAAACAAATTTTAGTAAGCCCGGACATAGTGATGAGGGGATACTAGTTCGTTTCTTATGATGTGCACCTGGCATGAAAGAAATGTTTTAACTTTTAAGAAGGAAAGCAAATGCTGAGAAAGATAACGGAAGGATTAAATATTGAAAATTTCCACTCTATACCATTCAAGATCAGCTCTACTTCCTGATAATCTCCATTGCTTGTTTCCCTTATTAATCCATTCATTCATCTTTTAAAAACCGATAATTTTTTGAGCAACCAAACAGCAGATATTCAAATTCCATCAATGCGTAGGCAAACACAAATAAACAGAAATCTTACACTAGTAGGAAACCTGGATTGAAATCGACGCCCAGGGGAGGTCCCGTTAAGCGATAGCCAAAATATTGGACGTTTCAAAAGCGAAACCCAAGAGGTGTTAGGGAGGAAGAGAGGGGCGGGGAGAAGAGAGGATGGACGGCAACAAATGGTAGTGGGCATAGCTGCAATACCGGATTAACTGCAATTCGAAGATTGAATTGGGTTGGACTACGAAAAAGAGTGTTGTTCACTCTTCCTTGCTTCTAACTCCACGCGCTCTCCCTCTCTCTCTCTCTCTCTCTCTCTCTCAGCAGAAGAAGGACTGGGTATAATTGGAGATCGAACGAAAACGGACACAAAGTCGACACAAGTGGAAGTGAGTGGGGTCGCACCCAAACCCAGAAGGAAAAAAAAAAAAAAAGTTTCGTTCCGAAATAGAATAGTGTTACCAAAATTTTTATTTTTAAAAACGTAAAATTTAAAAAAAAAATTGTTAAAAAATAATTTATAAACCAAAAATAAATTTAAGAGTCCATTGTATACAAAGAAAGTATTAAACATTTATCCTAAGTCAATTATATAAAATTAATAAAACTTTAATTTTGTTTTAATTATCCTAATAATTACACTCAATAATAAAAAAGAGAAACATAATTAAATAAAAAATAAAAAAAATATTTATTTACGAAGATAGACCACTTAAGTTTATATATCCTATAAGAAATAAACGGACACAAAGTCGACACAAGTGGAGGTGAGTGGGGTCACACCCAAACCCAAAAAAAAAAAAATTATTCTGAAACAAAATAGTGTTACCAAAATTTTTATTCTTAAAAATGCAAAATTTTTAAAAAAATTTTTTGTTAAAAAATGATTTATGAGCCAAAAATAAATTTAAGAGTCTATTGTATACAAAGAAAGTATTAGACATTTATCTTAAGTCAATTATACAAAATTAATAAAACTTTAATTTTGTTTTAATTATCCTAATAATTACACCCAATAATAAAAAAAGAAACATAATTAAATAAAAAATAAAAAAATATTTATTTATAAAGATAGACCACCTAAGTTTATATATCCTATAAAAAATATTAAATCACACGTAATTCAATTAAGTAAAAAATAATGTAAGATAATAGGTAATTTTTAATTTTTCGTAAAAAAGAAAAGCGTCACACCCACACCCAAAAGAAAATTCTTATTTCAAAACAAAATAGAGTTGTATCAAAAATTTTATTTTTAAAAAGTAAAGTTTTAGAAAAATATTTTTGTAAGAGAATAATTTATGAACCAAAAATAAATTTGAGAATCGATTATATATAAAGAATGTATTAGGCATTTCACAATATATGTTTTTAAAAATAATCACTTTAAATTAATTATACAAAATTAATAAAGTCTTAATTTTGTTTTAATTACTCTAAAAATTACATGAAATAATAAAAATGAGAAAGAAAATTTAAAAATAAAAAAATATTTATTTATAAAAACAAATTTAATTTAGAATAAATACCTAAGGTTCACATACCTTAGAGAAGTGAGTAAAATTCACCTAATTTGACTAAATAAAAAATAGTGTTAGATAGTTGGTATTATTTTTTTTTTTTTTAAAGAAAGTAAAAATTACTCCCATCTTTCATAAGCAAAACAGTTATAATATTGGTTGATATATTTTAGTTTCTCAAAAAATTGAGTTAATTTTATTTTTTTCTTTTTTTGTGTTGTTGTTTTTGTTTAATTTTATTAATTTTTAATTGTTGATTCCTTTTCATTTTTTTCTTTTTCATTTTTTTAATTTTTAATTTTTATTTTGACTTTTTGGGGTTGGGAGTTATATTTTTCATTTAAGTAAAAAGGATTTTTATTTCTATGAAGCATGTTTTAATTTATAATCTTGTTAAAAGAAAGTTTGGGGAAAGTTTTTAGGTTTACAAACAAAGAATTTAATTAATTTTTAAATTTTTTTATTTTTTTTGTTTTGTTTTGTTTTTTAAAATAATTTTACTCTTTTGAACAAACTTTTAATTCTTAAGTAAAACATATTTTACTTTTTGTTCTTTGATATAAAGTATAACATTTTTCTTATTTTTAAACGAAATGATTTTTATTTTTGAAAAACTAATTTTAACTTTTTTATGAAAAACATAAACTTTGAACTTTTTTAGATTTTTTTTGGTTATTTATCATTATCATTATTTTTTTTAAAGAAAAACTCATTTGACATTATAAAAGAGGTCATTTTCATTTTTGAACTTCTCATTCATTTTTTTAAGGAAAATAAAAAACCCGTATGTTATTTATTATATTTTTGTGGATCTTCTTTCTTCTTTTCCTCTTCTTTTAAAAAACAATTATTTATTTATTTTTTTCTTAAATACATTTTTTAAATTCACAATTAGTTAAATATCAGTCATTGGAACTCAAAATTCAAATATCTGGATGATTCTTTGGACAACCCTTATATATCTAAAGGGATAAAAAATTCTACTAGGTAATTAAATAAAAATGCAATAAAAGTAAAGTAAAAAATGAGGGGAAAGAAAGATATTTACGAGCATGTAAGAATTTGTGGTGACATGCGTTTTGTATCCAATCATGAGTCATTATATCATATTGGAGCAAGCATTACAACCAAAAAAATGTCCCAATTAAAATAGTACATCAGAGCTGATTATTGGGCAAGACATGTACGACATAAGCCCCGGAAACAAGCAAATCTTCTTTTATTAATGACACTTTGATTCCCAAACAAGTATTTATAGTTCAAGAAAAATATCGTAGCCATACACAGACCATTATTAACAAAACAATATGTGTAATTGCTGACCAACAAAAACTATGACTTGCTTCATCAAATATCACTAAACAAAAGAAAAGCTTTCATAGTTGAACCAACTCAAGATAATGTTGCCCCAAGATTATTAGACCCAATAACTTTGATAATAACAAAGTATTTATCAAACTTATTTAAAAGTTCATATTTTGGCTCAGTCCAATAAATTTTTTTAATATGTTTTTGAGCTAATGTGTTATTTTATCTCTAAGAAACTATGTTTATGGACTAAACGACAAAATACATTATGTGTAAAAGACAAACGAATTATGGTATTTTACATAAAATAAGAAGGTAGAGAAGTGATAACGGATGTAAAAAAACATGTTCTGCTATCAATCTTGTTTTGAGCACTGTGATTAATATTCAATGTGAGAATATCAGTCAAAATTATATAGATGAGCAAAATCTGAGAAGGCTAAATTTTTTTTGAACGTTAGAGACAGACTAAGAAGGAGTCGGTAAAGTCAAATGTTGATTAGGTACGTCTCTAATAGATAGAAAATACAATATGCATATAAATATTCGAAGATATGAATGTTGAAGAGAGCGGATGATGGTAAAAATTGAGAGAAAAAGTGCTGAAAATGAAAAATTATACTAAATTGCTTATCATTTCAATATTTCGATATATCTACTTGTGAGAAGCAGTTTTGAAAGAGATTGAAATTCATTGTAATAGTAATAGAAATGTTGTTGAAAGATTTAAAAGTTGAGAATGAGCTATTGAAAACCCTATTAAGAGATCACTTAGTGATGGAAGTCTGTAAAGTGGTATCATCTACATTTTTATAAGTTTTCATTGATTAGTAAAAAAATTCTTTAGTTGTTCAAAGGGAACTGGATGTAAGTCAAAATTGATCGAATCAGGATAAATTTTCTATGTGTTGTGCTTTTCTTTGCTCCTTCATTTTTGTTATTACGAAATTACTTGATGTCATCATTTTAATATCATTACTTAAAGCTGCTTTAATTTCATATTTATTTCATACATATGCCATCCACCTTTCAATTAACTAAATTAGAAGATGTTTGGTCCTCTATTTTCAAAAATTGTTAAACTTGTATTTTCTGCACAGCACATCTATTTATTACCCCTATAGGTGTGTTTATCAATAATAAGTTGTGATTGCAAGAAACTTATCAAAATTTAACAAGACAAACACTTGATAGGGAATATCTTTCATTGAAATGACAAACAAATTCCATTACCTTATTATATGAACAAAATAACCGGAATTAAAACAAATTCACAATTGTAGCATCCCAGTACACAGAACAGTGCCTAATGTTGCCTCTTCACTCCTATCTTTAGACAACATTAAAAAAAAAAGGAAAAAAAAAACTTGTTTATGTTAATAAAGGAGATTATGTTTTAAAAAAACAAATACTCCTGAACATCCTACCCATTTATGTTAGAAATCAACACAGTACTTCCAAATAATACGAACCAAAAAAAAAAAGCGTCCCATTATTCAAATATGGATTACTTATATACCAACCAGTATAGAAACAATTTTTACCAACACTTGGAGCTAACAAGAAGCAAATACAAAGCTCAATAAGTGTCTTTCACGCCACAGGTGTATTTAAAAAGGAGATTATGCAAAAAAAATTTATATTTAATCAGAAACATACGCAAGCATTTAGACCCAAATTCAGTAATATTCTTTGATCAGAAATATACATTTAGGTCCAAACTCCAAACTTCTATCCGACTACATATTGAAGGCAACTCTAGATAGACCAACAATCAAGCCACCACTATTTGTAATCAGACTCAATTACTATACTTAGGCAAACGGGCAGTGATAAATCAAGCTTCCCAAACCAAATGAGCGCGGCATCATGAACGAGAGCATTAATCAAATGATGTAAGCTACCCAAGAACATCTGACCCAGATTTCAACCCCAAAAACAGAATAGATACATGGTTCTCACATTTTTGAAGATGAGAGACAAACAAAAATGACAATAAAAGCATATATCAGTGAATTTACTTTATCTGCCAAATTAAAGATGCTCTATCCTGTTTTCATGCTGTGTTAGTTGTTTCCTCCGCCCTTATCCTTTCGTTATTGCCCCCTCAATAGCCAAGCCTCTTTTTTCAGCTTCCTACTTCTCTGAACCCAAAACCCAGAACTTCCCTCACAGTAATCTCTTTAGCTAACATTAATCAGTCCCCAACCAAAACATTTTAAGCCAAAAAAGTCCCCTCAAAATCCTTGTGACTCTTCCAAGATCACTAACCAAAAGTCCGCCTTCTCGCTCTCTGTTTCTTACTCTCCATCTTCTTTCGCACTCTCTCCTCTCTATCACTCTTTCGGTTTCTCCCCCACTAAAAAAAACCCCCTAAGCCACTGATTTGCTCTAGCTTTACACAGATTCGAGAGTGATTTCCACTCTCCCTCGCATGCGTTGCTTACCTCAAAGGAAAAGCTGCAAAAGCCGTATACATTATGGACGTCCATTCCTCTGTTCTGACGTTTTTCCCTTTGTACTCTGTCCACTTTCTTTTCCCTGCAGCCACTCTACAATGACAGCGCCCGCTTGCCTCTCCTTTCCTGCAACAAAAGTTGGCGTCCTTGCTTCATTCTTCCCCTCTCTCCCTGCATGCCTTCGTCGTGGCTGTTTTTGGACGAACCAAGAGAGAACACGAGAGAAAAGTGGCCAAACTGAAAAAACCACGGGTAGGGTTCAGCACAATGGGATATGGGTTGGTTTTTATAGTCACGACCCAAAAGAATTTGGGTTCCCCCTTTCTCCTCTATCCTTCTTTTTTATTCTTCTTGTCTCTTTATTTTTTTATTTTTTATTTAAGTTTCATAAACTAGATATTAAAATTGACTAATTCATTAAAATTAACACAACTTAAGATTAAATTGAAATTGAAGATTAAATTTGGCTCAAAAGACTTTGGAATCTGAACATCTGATTTTTATTTTTAGTTATTTAATGTTAATAATTTTATTATTATTATTATTATTTATAAGATATCCAAACAAAATATGATATTCATAGTTATGTCTATCCACATGTTTCTTATAAAAATTTGATATTCTTGCATGAAAAAACAAATAAAGATAAGAATATGTATTTAATTATCCTTTAATACAACTAGACGATGAGACTCGAAAAGTTCAATTAAATTGAATTGGGTGTAATGAACTCCTAAACATAATTGGACTACAAACAAATTGAATTAAACTCATAAAAGAAAAAATAACCCAAACAGAATATAATGTTAAGAAGTGGTGTGCCTGCTTGTAATTTCTTAAACCGCAAATTACACCAACCTTGTCAAGTTTTATTCACTGAGAAAAAAGTTTCACTCTAGAATTATGTTTTCATTATCCTAATAGACAATATATCTTTATAGTCGAATCTACCAAGTTTTTAAATTTCAATGTTTTGATAACTAACAAAAATTTAGTTCGTAATTTGATTTATTAGCTTAGTACAAATTACCAAACAACTTTATCTTGAATTATATGTGTTGAATCCTTTTTCTTTTCATTGTATAGGCAAGAATCATCTCCATTGAATTAGAAAAAGAGTCTGTGGATATAAGATTAGCACTAAAAGTAATTTTTAACGATAGAAGTTTTTATTTTTATTTTTTTTTTCAATTATTGCATCTTATGTAATGTTACAAAAAATTTGTTCTATCATTGTACATATTATTATGCTAACATATTTGTCAATCTGAGATTAAATAATGATTTTAAGGAGACACTATCTACATTAACCTAATTCATTTAGATAAATAAATTTTTCTAAATGTTAATTTTAAAATTTGAACTCTCATAGTCAAGTACACCTTAACCATTAGGCCAATCTTTTAAAAATAATGTACTGGAAATAGTTTTGGCAACCGAAAAAAAAAATACTTGCAAAAGTAAAAAAAAATTGGAGGAGCAGAATGAGGTTTGTTGTGTATAATTTTATAATTAACATTTCATAGAATGTAAAAAATGAAAAATAAAATATGGTGGCCAATGAAAATATTGAGGAATAAAAATATCTAAATATTATTGAGAAATTAACCTTGGCAATATATTGCTGCTTAAATAATGTCTGAAGGCCAAACAAACATACCATAAGCCCATAAGTTAACCTGCGTAGTATTTAGTGTAAATTGCAAAAATTTTTAAATTTTGTTAAAATTACACAAATTTTTATTTTATTTTTTAAAACATAAAGAAACTTTTTTTAAAAAAAAATAAAGACTAAATTATACCAATTTTCTTTAAATTCTTTTTAAATTACACAGATATACTTCTTATTTTTAAATATACACAAACTTCTTTTTAAACAAAAAATAAATTATTTAAATATTCTTTAAATTTTGTTAAAATTATAAAAATATTCCTTTTATTTTAAAAAAATTGTACATATTTTTAAAATAGAGAAAGTTTATATTATTTTTGCAAAATTCAAATAATATCTGCATAATTTATTCTATTATTTTAAAGAGCATAGTGTTTGATACTCCGATATACAAATGCAAGGTGCAAACAGTAAATCTTATTCTTAAAAAACTCCAAACTGCTCGAAGCTACTAGAATGTTGGTGATGCTAAAGAATCTAGCAAGTGTGTTGTAGCTTGATTTAAAAATTAAAAAAAAAATCTGAAAAAATTTTCTGGCTATTACAAGAAAAATATAAATTAAAAAAGTCGATGAAAAATAGATTAACTGCATCTATACATATGGAGAATAGAAGCAACTTCAAAGTAATCCAAGAAGTCGTAAACTACAAAAAGCTATACATCCTACCATCTCTCTTCATATTTTTTTTTCCCTTTCCTTTTATGTGAATTGTAATATTGCAATTTTGACTACCAAATTATCAGGACCATCATTCGTCCCTTCCAAATACTAAGCTATTATCTTAATCCAGAAATCATCAGCTAGTGTTAGAGCTTTGGTCTTAAACGCTTAATTATATATATTTTTTAACGCTTAATTATATTTTCATCCACTTATACCATATATTTCAATTCCATTTTAGGGATGGCAACCTGGCAAGGCTAGGACAAGGAGGGCTTACCCACTTTTTTGATCCCCCATCAATTATTTCTCCCATCTCCAAACTTGGTCACAGCAGAAATTTTCACTCAATTCTCATTTCTTGTGTTCTCATGAGTCTTGAGGAGTGTCCGTTAAATGGCACAATAATAGACACCTTTGGGGATGATGAGACATAGATGTAACAACAAAAAGAAGTCAAAGATGGGGGAAGGGCTTTTAATATGAGATAAGGGCTTTTAAATACTATGCGAAGGTTTCTAGGGTTATTTTTATATGTTAAATTAATATATATATATATATATATATATATGTATGTATGTATATTGATATAAGAGAAATGATTAAAGAGAACATTTAAAATGAATACAAACACATAAATGTGAATGAAATTTTTTATAATTTCACGAGGATAGGAATCATGCACAATGAGAGATTGATCATTGTCCTTGTCCCCTAATTACTCTCAAAGAGATTTTCTTTCTCATCCTCATCGCCACAAGTAAATAATCTTCACATGCAAATCTCCAAATGGGATAGTTCCCATGAAAATCTCCAAATTTGGGAAATTTTTGCTATCCCTACCTTATTTATTGATCCCTTTTACTTTTACTTCTTCCTACAACCTAACTACATTTAAGTAAATTCAATTGTTAATTTCAATATTTGATAGAGAAGCTTATGATTTTTTTTTTTGTATAGTTCAAATGAGGACCATTTTTATCTCACAAGACTTTGTGCCCATAAGTGGAAAAAAGATCTCAACGAGTTACCACAAAAGAGTAGAAGACATGGTCAACAACTAAACTAAAGGAGTATAAGCAAATTATACAAATAGATTCAAAAGCCTTATTCTACTATCAAAATGGAGTAAGTAAAACAATTTTTTAAGAATCATGAACTCCAACACATAAAGTAGACATTGGAAATTTTAAAGAGTCAAAACAGGCTCAGACAAAGTAATCATTATTAAACTTAAATTTCTACAAAAAGATTTTATACTTTATTAACATAGAAAGGCAAATCAATTTAATTTTTTGTTTCTTAAGTCTCTAACATTGTTAATTAAATAAAAAATTATTGAGAAGCTTTTTTGTTAAATTCGACCATCACTATTATAAAAAAGGCCACGTATCTATCTAACCTTACTTCAATGAAACTAATTGGATCTCTGCAAAGTTAAGAATCAACCCTTTAGACAACTCATTTTATCTAAAAACTCATTTTTCAGAATAAATTATATGTGTCTTTCTTGAGTTTTATTAAAATTACATGAATTTTTTTATTTTAAAACATGCACTTTAGTTTAATTTTAAAATTTTTTGAATTAAAATATTTTTCATGATAAAATATGTAAAAAAAGATAATAAAAAGTACTTTAGCCAACATATTTAAAATTAGACTAAAATAAAATGTAACTTTTTATTTGAGGGAAATTCATATATATTTAGAAAATAAAAATGATATCTGCAAAATTTCATCTAATTTTTAACAGTGGAACACTTTCCTATACTATTTTTCAAATTTATTTTCAATTGTGATTTTTATTTTATTATTATTTGTTTCATACAGGACAATTGAATTGTATTTATCGTTACTGGTTCCAAATTTAAAGAAGGATGGGAAACAAAGGTAGGGTCTACTTCTCACTAGTGAGCATAAAAAAATAAAGTACTACCGGATCAAAGGGGGAGAATATATTTTAGGAAAATTTTAGTATTTGTCAATCACACTGTAAAATATTCCAAGAAAAACACTTCTCATAATTAATCAAAAACAAAGCACCAACCCTTTGGGAGATAGGACTTTGAGACTTTTAATATGATCACAATTTCATCCCAATAAAACAACCAAAATTAACAAAATTCAAATTATGCAAAAGTACTTAACATATATATGTTCAAGATGCATAGGACAAGGAGCAAAGTAAGCTCAATGTCCTGTGCACCCTATGCAAAATCTAATAGTTAGTAACTCAAGCAAGGCTAATATATATAACCATAGAATCCCAAAATGAGAAACTGTCACACAACTGAAAACAACCTTTTATCTAATAAAATGAGCTAAGAATAATGGTTGTTGACATCATTATAATAACACAATAAACAGTACAAAACAATTCATAGTATTTCAAAGCTTAGCAACATGCTTTAACATCCGATTATTTAATTAAGTAATTACCATAAAATTGCAATTATTTATATATACTGGTTTTCCAGCAAACACTCAGTCCACGTCATATCTCGAGCATAGCATGTTGTCCAACCTTAAACTAGGAGGTGTTCGCACTAGTTTCTCCTGCAAAAAGTAAGAAACAAAAAAGCTTACCTGAGCTTTAAGTAGAACAGAGAAAAATAATAACATTTTACTTAATAAAGAGAAACTAAATAAATAAAAAATAAAAGAAAGGTGGGCATTTATGACTAATTTGTAATGTTAATTACTCAAACCCTCTTGTTAGTATTGGACTATAGTTATTTATTTGCATTGTAAAATAATTATGCACAATTAGTGTGAATATTTCATATAATTAGCTAAATCTTTCAATTAATGTCTACAATGTTATATTATTAATAGAATAAGTTTTCTGTTTACTTTTTAAAAAAAAATTAAGTGGAGAAAAGAGCAACTGTGATCATGTCACCATAGTGAATATTAAATTTATTCTACTTAATTACTGTTAATTAAAAAATACATAAGCTTCGCCTTCATTAGAGGATCCAATAACACATAATTATGATTAAAGATATTAGTAAATACTTCATATCCTAAAGCTAAAGACATAAATAGAGTGATACTAATTAATAATACAAATGTAAAAGCTAAAAGAAACAATGGAGAGATAAAAAATTATTACCAAATAACTTTTAAGCCACCTTTTGCACTTAGTTGCAGTTAGTGTGACCATAACATAAATAGTGTTTGTCAAATTGTTCAGGAACCTGAAGTACGCATGTCTCTAAGAGAGGCTGAAAAGTATTAAGCCAAAGATTCCCTAAAATCCAATGACAAATCCAAATGTCATACTCCAATAAAATTCCTTACAGAGAATTGAATGCTTATCTTCTTAGAATTTAATTGCTTCTTGAGTTTTTCCTCTTCAGGACACATTTTCTCAAGTGGTTTCCCATAAAGGTCAAGATTTTTTTCGTAACTTGAGCTATTAAAACTCTGCAAATGTGTGCTAATTGGAATTTTTCTAGAGAGGTTGTTATGCAACAAGTCTAACATTGCGAGGTGATCAATTTGAGAAAAACTAGAAGGAATTGGACCAAAGAAATGGTTTCTTAACAAATCAAGAGAGTCTAGTGATGTTAATCATCCAACTTCTGAAGGAATTTTTCTAACTAATTGATTCCTTAATAAGTTTAAAGATACCAATTCAACCAAAATTCCTAATTCTATTGGAATTTCTCCAGTTAACTGATTACTTGAGAGATCAATACCTTTTAAAAGTAACACAGTATTCTTAAAAATTTGTTCTATACCTTTCCACATTCGAAATGCATTTAAATAATATGGTTTATGGTATAATACTCCCTCTTTATAGTATTCAAAATAATCAAAATAATTATACATATGATCTGATGCAAAACTTTCTTGAGCCATTGCTGTAAAGTTTTTGAAGCATTTGAGTATTTGTCTAGATAAATTGTTCAATAAGAGATCTAATAAATGAATGCTTGACATATAACAAAGATGCATTGATAAGCTTCCAGAGAAGTTATTATTTCGCAAGATTAAAATTTTCAACTGATGTAATCCAATGCCGATCCATGAAGGTATGGGTCCTGATATCCTGTTTTCTCCCACATCTAGTATTACTAAATTTGAGCAACTCCTCAAGGTGGAAGGCAACTCTCCAGTAAATCTATTATTTCTCAATATCAATACATGAAGATCATGTAGAGAACCAATAGAGGCAGGAAATTCTCTAGACAAATTGTTGTTACTCAAGTCTAAATAGACTAATGATTTGAAATGACTCCAACAATCAGGAAGTTGTCCAGATAATTGATTATTGGAAAGATCTAATATGCCCAACACTTTAGTTGCCCTATTAGAACATAAAAACAAGTGAAGTTCTGAAAATTTATTATTTAACATATCAAGGGTAGATGCATGATGTAGAAATTGTGGAATTGGGCCTTCAAAATGATTTGAAGCCAAAGATATATAAGGGTATTCAGTAAATCTTATGGGAAGATTTGGTATTATACCAAATAAGTTATTACCTGAAACATCAAAACTTTCTAACTTTGATGTCAATAAACCCCAAAACCATTTTGGAATAGTATAAAAAATTCCAGCATTAGAAATATCAAGTGCAGTTAAATTATTTTGAGTTCGCAACCATTTGGGAAAATCCAAACCTAACATGTAAGATCCCACACTTATGGTGTGCAATTGAAATTGCGGGACCCAATTTTGGCTAAATCTCAAAGCCCACAAAGAGTTGTTATTTAGGTATAAAACTTTTAAGTTGGGTATATTAGCAAAATGGGAGTCAATGAGGACACCTTTCAAAGAAGTTGAAGCAATGTGCAAAAAGACCAATTGAGATGGAAATTGAACATCTTTAGGTATTGTCCCATTCAACAAATTCCATGAAATGTCAAATGTCTCTAAAGATGTGAATGTGGAAAGGTTAGATAATGTGCCAATGATTTGATTATAGCTTAAGTCCAAGAATTGCAAAGAATATCTGGCACATCCAGACAAAGTTTGAAGAATTGTTGGAAGGTCTTCACTTAGATGGTTATCGAATAGGGATAATGAACGCAAGGTACATATATTCCCCAAGGATCTCAATCCACCCCTGAGTTTATTACCACGGAGGAATAGATTCTTAAGAGAATTTGTAACACCATATATCCTAGCTTATTTCATAACATTCTCATGCTTTAAATCATTAATTCCATGAAGGAGTAAGGAAAAGAGATTAAAAATAATACATGTCTTTATGTTGTGTTGTGTATAAAAATTCTATTCGGTGTCATGTAGACCATGTGAGCTCATATATCACATTCACATATTTAATTACATGAATACAACTTATTTGCATCATCAAAAGTGGCTTACATCTCGTGGAAATCAAGGGAGAGCATAAAATACTTATACATATTTTTAGTCAGATTTTTAATTTTTCTGTCACAACTTCGAAAATTCATAATTAAATTCAAAAAATAAAAATCCAACAAAATTTACCATTCCAAAAAGCTCTAGATGTCTAACCCATAGTAAAAATAAGTTCAGCTTATGAATCATTAAGGGGAGAACGTTTGACATTCAAAAATCCATTGAGGTCGTTGCTGTCTGGGCTACTAGGTTAGATTACTGATATGAAGTTTTAAAATTCATAATTAATTCTAGAAAAATTGAAATCATGCATTATTGGCTATTATGGAAAGATACACATGTATAATTTATGCCAAAAATATGTACAGACCATGAAACATAACACATAATGCATTTAACAAGTGAAAAGGGGCAAAAGTTCGAACAACTACTGATACTGATGCAAGTGTCTGCTATAAACTTTGAAAATATCCAATTAATTCTAAAAAAATTCAATCTATGCAAATAATATCAATTTAGAAATATATGAATGTAAAAATAGACTCAGACCAGAGCAAGCACATTCACCCACTGAAATTCAATGGAACAGTGACTTAGGTCGTGCTGCGCTATTGTTACTGTTCTAAAAATTCAAAAATTCATATCTCTTAGCTCAGACCTCCAAATGAAGTGCTTCTAATTGCTAAAAGTCATTGTGAACATCCAGTTTCTGTCTATAAAATTTCATAGCAATTGGACCACATTTGCCCCTCAGATGACACAATTACACAACTGTCTAAATGAATAGTACTGGTGCAAATCCAAAATTCTGATACTAACTTTGAAAAATCATAGAAAATTTCATGGACTTCCAAATGACCTGATCTTTGTCTTCCCAAAAATAACTAAGAAATATCTAATTTCATGCCAAATTTTAAGTTAAGAAGAGGTCATTTGGTCAGACTTTGATATAAGGGGGCAAAGTGACTTTTTTGTGTTAAAAGAGGGCTCCAAGGGTTCAAATTTGCTTCTCCTACTCTTAAGACTCTATGAGCACGTGGGAAAGCATCAACATAGGATATCAAACATGACTCAAATGTCTAACAACCCAGATTTGCAAAACTCACACTCCCACACCAAAACATACACCATGTACATAATGCCAAAATCTTGCTATTCATACTAAAAACTTGCTACATCATTCAATATAGTTCTAATTCTCATACATATACAATATGTTCATCCATTTACAAGTATTCATAAGTGCATACACCATGTACATCATTAGATTACATTTCTTGACAACAAAGTGGTGACAAAATGACTATTTCACAAATCCTTTGTCAATTTCCCTATCTTCAAGCTTGGTAACTCCCATTTCTTTGTTCACTTGATCCACCTAGCATATTAGGATATTGGAGAGGAGAGAGTATTCATAAGTGCATACACCATGTACATCATTAGATTACATTTCTTGACAATAAAGTGGTGACAAAATGACTATTTCACAAATCCTTTGCCAATTTCCCTATTTTCAAACTTAGTGGCTCCTATTTCTTTGTTCACTTGGTTCACCTAGCATATTAGGATATTGGAGAGGAGAGAGTGAGATTCAAAGAATCCCGATAACTCATCTCCCATTCAATCATGCATCAAGAAGGTAATACAAGTCTTAAGGATGCATACATGACATATTAATATAGAAAATGGTGCAAGATACATTTTTGGCATTTACACAAAGCACATATAACACACTTAGACTTGCCAAATGAATAGATTAGTCTCACCCACTTTCTTCAAGGTTCTTGGACTTGCTTCACCTTTTTCTCAAAGGCCTTGAACTAAACCTTACTATTGGAAGACTTTCTCTTAGTCTCAACCACTTCTAAGGGTTCTTGGCTTATCCTTACCAAAGATAGAAGGTTCTTAGCCTCTCCACATTTAAGCAAACTAATGCAAATATTCTATGTATCATTTGAATATATAATGCAACACTATGATTCTATGGAACATAGGCATCATACTAAAACACAATTCATAGCTTAAAATACACATACACACATTCAAAGACAATGTAGACATTCATTCATGCATGGGAGAAAAGAGAGAGAGCTACCTTTGCCACACAAGCACACTTTTTCTCTTGAAATTGGATCTCCTCCCTTGGTTACACACTCACAACTAGGTGGGGCTTGTTTTCCTTGGCCTAATTACACAAAATAAGGACCAATTAGACTCTTGGAACCATTCTCAAAGCTACCTATCTAGTTGGAACTCTAACTTTGTTTTATGATTCACTTATGGTTCCTAATGGCACAAATGAAGCAACGCCCACTCTTTGAAGTCTAGGCCCCATTGTTTCCTTTTATACATGATTCTTGACTCCCTTTAAGCCTCTTGAAGTCATCGTCCAATTAAAACCAAAAGCCTAAGTACATGTTGCTTTCTTAGGTCACATTATAGAACTTAAAGCACCAACTCATTCTCTAAGCTTCTTAAATGTTTTCCAAGGCTTTCTTTCACTTTCATTCATCATATATGACTTAAAAATGGGCTTGAAAAAATTTAAAACTCTCCCTAGCTATGATATCCTTGCTTGGCCAAAATATAAAGCCTTAATGGGGTTTAATGGCTTCTTAATTTTTCCTTGATGGGGGACCACTTAGGAGACTTTCTAGAGGTATTAGAAGCTCAATTAAATACTTACATAGCCTAAGAAATTTATGAATCAAAATAAATTTTACAAACTCTTCAAGAATCTTACACTTTACTAACTTAAAATTCAATGGCTTTTACTTGCTTCCAATGATAGATTCTTAATCCTTGCACTCCAAAATCTCTAATCCCCCCTTGATTTGGACAAAAAATAGCCCCTAAGAATTGGGCTCATTGTGGCCAAATCATGCAAGAGGAAGGGGGAGAAAGAAGTTACCAAAGAATGAAAGTTTTACCTTGTTTTCTTGCTCTTTCTTGGTTGCTTTTCACTTTCCTTGGTTGACTCACTCCAAACTCGAATTTTTCCTCTCTGTTCTACCCCCAAAATAGCACCAAATATATCAAGAAAACCATAGAAGGAAAAGAGGGAAGGAGGAGAACAACTTTGCTTAAGGAAGAATTAAGAAAATCTATGGATTTCATACCTTTTTCTTGGCCTTTTCTCCTTCTTTTGCCTCCTCCCTTGTGTGCCTAAAATTTTTGGTTCTCCTCTCTGTTCTAAGCAGAAGAAAGTCAATCTAAAGTGAGGAAGAGTGAACATGAGCTTTAAAGAAGAAGAAAGAAGCTTCCTTTTTAAAATTGTTTCTAATTTCACCCTTCGCAATGACATTTTCGGTTTGGCTTCGTTTTAACTCCTTTTTTAGAACCATATTTTTCATTATAAAATTTAGGTTCCTAATTTAATAAAATGCCTTTAGAATGACTCAAATCGAAGCTAAAACCTTCCCGAATGAACTGGTCAAAGTTCGGGTCAACTAACGTCCAAAAGAGTACATCAAAGGGGTTTCATCAGTCCCGGGGCTTCCCATGGTTTTTGGGGCCTCTGAGAACCCTGTGCAACTCAAAATTTTCATTTAAAAAGCCCTTCTAAATATTTTTCCAAGATTATACTTATTTATAAAAATATCACTAGTATTTCGATAAATTTTTTGAATCACTCTAGCCCTAGTTTTTAGGTAACTCAAGACCCAAATCCTCATTTTATATTATTTAAAATTTTATCCAAATTTTATTTGATCTTGAATCACTCATCTCAGGGGATTTGCTTTGAAAACTGACTCATTTCGATGTTTTACAAAAAAATTAGACGTTACAGAATTCATGATGCTACCAAATTCATATGGTATGGGACCCTCTAAGAGGTTATAAGAAAGATCAAGCTCAAGGTTGGGGCTAACATTCATGAGCCACTGGAATATTATAGGTGACATGAAGTTGTTATCATAAAGATTCAAGAAAGAAAGAGAATTCGAAGAATTACATTTTACAGGGCCAACAAAAGGATAAAGTGGTCTAAAAGATTATTGTAAGATAGGGATAGTGCTTTTAAACTCGGTAGCTTAGCAATTGTACGCAACCACTTGTGAGAATAATTGAGATTAGTTATACTATTCAAATTAAGATAAGTCAAAGAAGTGAGACTAGACAGCCACTCACCTCCAGCACCATTTTGTTGGTCAATTTTGAGAGCACTGTGATGTCCAAGATAAAGCCTTTACAAGTTTGAAAGGTTCCCAAGTAGATGAGGTATTGCTCCTACAAGATTATTACCTGAGAGATTAAGATGCTGTAATTGTGAAAGATTTTCAAGTTGATGAGGTATTACTCCCACAAGATTATTTTGAAGATTATTCCTTGAGATATCAAGATGTTGTAATTGTGAGAGATTTCCAAGTTGATGAGGTATTGCTTCCACAAGATTATTCCATGAGAGATCAAGATGCTGCAATTGTGAGAGATTTCCAAGTTGATGAGGTATTGCTCCCACAAGATTATTCATTGAGAGATTAAGATGCTGCAATTGTGAGAGATTTCCAAGTTGATAAGGGACTAAACCTTCCAAATTATTAGAGCTAAGATCAAGATATCATAGGTGCGAAAGAATCCCAAGTTGACTTGAAATATTTCCATGAAAAGCATTCCAACTAAGGTTCAAATATGTCAAATATTGCAACTCCATCAACGATGCACTGATCTTACCTTGCAACTCGCAACCTCCTACTTTAATATCACTGGGAAGGTCGAGCTTTTGTACATGGCCAGTTTGGTTGCTACAATGATCACCTTTCCATTTACAGCAATCTCTATTTTTCATTTTGTTTCTCCAAGAAGATAGAAGGCTACAGTTATCCATAAGGGCAGCCTTAAAGTGAAGCAAGGCTTGCCTCTCCTTCTCTATGTATCGAATCTCAGCACTTGTAGCTGTCCAAGAATTGAGAGCAAGGAGCCGAACCTCAAGCACTATTGTAGCTAACACAAGGAATTTGAGAAAACCCACATACATCCTCTTCATTCTTTTAAAAATTGATTCTATGGATTAATAATGCTAGTTGGTAGTCATTAACTAGTGGTGAATCATTTATATAGCTTATTAGGTTGTTCAGGGCATTTTTTTACGCAATTAAATTCGCATGTTTTTACACCTTCTCACGCGTTATGTTTTATTACAAAAAGGAAGAAAATACCATTTCTCTTAGTTTCTACAATTTAACACGTCATAATTAGATTTCTTTTTTTAAAAAATTATTTCATGTTTTATATTTCACTAGAAAAACTTCATACCAAATGCTTTGATGTATTATTTTGTCATACTTGGCTGTCATTATCATTTTTAATTAGTTTTGATGCATCAATCCATGGTTGTCAAGTTAATTCGAGTATAAATTAATTGCAAACCCAGTGAAATTGATTATTGGACCCATTGAGATTCAAAGTCATCTTGAAGGCTATTTTGAAGTCATTAAAATTATTTGATCTAATCAAACTATTCTTAGAAATATTTGGTGGCATTTCTAAAAATATTATATTTATGTGCTTACTTCAGTCATAATATTCTTAAGAACCATAGACAAGTTTCAAAAATCATATTGATCTTTTTTATTAAAAAATTATAATTACTGGTGATGACAATTATTTGGCACTAACATTTGTGTGACAAAAAGACCAAATAGCAACATGAGATTAATAGGTCCTTTGATGAACTTTGGTACTTGAACAAATTTGGTAAGGCATCAAAATTAATGAGACAAACAAACAAATTAGGCATGACATCAAAACCAATTAAAGGAACTGCGTATGGCTATTGATCAATTTCGCCCTTTGAATTTACATTTGATTTCATTGAATTAAATGTGTAACATTAACATTTAATAACTAAATCGATTTAATAAATTATGAGAAAATCTATGTAATTAACCTATTTGATCTATGGATTTTAATAAAGTTGAATCAGATTGGATACTTAAATTGAATATATTTACGAATAATTATAATTTAAAATTTTAAGTTAAAGATGTTTATTATAAAGAATCTTAAAATTTGAAATTATTTTAAAGAACTTTAGAATAAAAAATCTAAATTATATGCAAAAATTAAAATTTAAGAATTAAAATTAAAATTTTTATATTAAAATTGTTGAAATTAATTTTAGAATTAAAAATTTTTTAATATAAATTTCTTTTGAGTTAGCATATAAAATTTAATTTTTTTATATTTTTTTTGTTGAGTGAGCAATGAATGAGACTTGAAATGAGAAAAAATGTGGACATGCTTTAGATCGAGGAGAAGGGCATTGATCGCCGCCACTGACGTGCAGTTGGGAGCATGAATCCATACACTGACGATGTGGCCACCTCCCCTCTTTTTGTGTTTCGGCATCATGAAACACATAATTTTTAAAATTATATTATTTTAAAAAATATTATTATATTATTATTCAATTATATATATATTTAAAAAATAACAATATAAATATTATTTTTCATCTTACATATTTATTTTTTATTTCATCAATCTTCTTTTTTCTTTCCATATCAAATATAATGTAAACTTTACCTGTTCATTTTTTGTTGTTTGTATTTTTCTTATCAAATATCATCTTTAAATAAATAAAATATAATTTTTTGTAAATTGAGACTTGTTGTATAAGTTATAATATTTTATTCTATTAAAGTTTATTCTAATTATGATTCATGAATTTTAAAATGTTATACAATTATGTCATCTCATATTTGAAAATTAAGATATTATATGAACAATAAATCAGTCATAAAATGTACAATTATTTTGAATAAATATCCCCAGTTGATGTTGAACACTATCTCCATTGAGATCGTGGTGACCTAAAATCTGAATGGCCATATGTAATTAGAGAATAAATAAATAATATATTAAAAATATTTATCTAAAAAAATTTAATCATTTAATATTAAATTATTAAAAAAATCCAATTATCATAATTTATTATAAAAAAAAATAACACTAAATACTTCAAAATTATATCTAATCAATTATTCTTAAAAAAAACATGAGGGGTTGCTTTCTTTCTTTCTACCATCTTTTTAAAAAAAATTTTCTATTTTTTATAGTCCTTTTCGTTGATATATTTCCACGATGATTTCTTTTCCTTCACTAAGGTGCTTTATAACTCATAAGCATTTCTCACAGATACTTCTTGCACTCAAGTTAAATTTCATCTTTCTTAATTTTTCTAAAATCATTATTTAAATAAAACATGAAAAGCCATATTGTCTAAAAAAGTTTGTTAATTTATGAAAAATAGTTCCAGAGAAAAAATTGAAGAAAATAGTTATATATAATTTTCCTATTTTTTAATTAGGGAAAAATGGGAAAATTATAATTAAGTTTGAACCAAGTTATATATAGAAATTTAGTCAATTTTATTTTTAAAAGACTAATTGAACATCTATTGTTGTAAATTAATTAGATTAAAAAATAATCGAAGATCTCTTAGAAACTATTTAAATCTCACAATACTAGTTATTTTTTAAAAAAATTCTAAATGCTCCAGATAATTGGTTGAGGGACAATGGTAAAAGGCATGTCAATTTGATAACACGCACCAGTCAATTAATTAATATGATTATTGTTCTCCTGAGCAAAACTAAAATGTATATGTAATTACTTATATCTTTATTGATATGTTATTTAAGCAAAACATGTCAATTATATGATTTTTCAATAATAAAATGATATGTCTAAAATTTTTATAGATAATTATATAATTATTTAATTAAATCATGTATTTGTTATATTATTATTGAAAAACTATATATTTGTTATATTTTGATTGAAAAAAATAAATAAACATGATATAAGGAATTACATATAAATTTTGTGATTTTTTTTAATATTGGTTCACATAATGAACTTCTTGAATTGTATGATTAAAGATTGTGAATTAAAATTGTTAAATTGAACCGATTGTGAATTGAAAACACAATGGATAGTAATTGCATGTCAACTATGTATTCGACATTGAAAACTGTTTCCAGTCATCCACGAGTCATTCTTCATTGATTGAGAACGACGAAACACATGCGTTCACAACACGTTTAAGTCAAACGACTTATAATCCTCGCTCTCAAAGTCATTTTCCCCTGCTTGTATATTTGTCATCGAAAAGTAACATTAACAACAATATATTTCCACAATGATATCTTTTCCCGTATAAGATGCTAACTTCCAAGCATTTCTCACAGATACCTCTTGCACTTAAAAGGTAAATTTCATCTCTCTTCATTTTTCTAAAATCCTATTTGAATAACGAAACATAGAGAGCCATATAATTTGAAATAATGTCGTTAATTTATGAAAAATAGTTCATGAAAAAAAAATAAAACAAAAATAATAACATATGTAAAGTCTCACATCGGTTGGAAAGGGCTTGAGGTTAGCCGATATAAGTGAGGAGAATCCTCCCCCTTACAAGCGCGCTTTTCCTACAGGAAAGGACAAAGCCCAACGAACCAGGAAGGCAGAGTCAAAGACCCATGAACCGGGAAGGAAGGGACAATACTCGTGAGGGCTCTGTACGTGTAAGTAGAAATGTAATGTCCGATTTTTCGTAAAATACCGAAATGAGTCAATTTTCAAAGCAAGTCCTCTGAGATGAGTGATTCAAGGCCAAATAAAATTTGTATAAATTTTAAATAATAGAAAATGAGGATTTGAGCTTTGAGTTGCTTAAAAACTGGGGTCAAAGTGATTCGAAAAATTTGCCGAAAGGCCAGTGACATTTTTCATAAATAAGTGCAATTTTAGACAAGCACCTAGGAGGGCTTTTTAAATGGAAATTTTGAGTTGCCCAGGGTTCTCAAAGACTCCAAAAATTATGGGAAGCCCCGGGACCAGTAAAACTCCTCCGGTGCACTCTTTCTGATGTTGGTTGACCTGAACTTTAACTGGTTCGTTTGGGAAGGTTTTAGCTCCAATTTGAGTGATTCCAAAGGAATTTTACTAAATTGGAAACCTAAATTTTATAATGGAAAAGACGGTTCTCAAAAAGGAACTACAATGAAGGAAAAACGAAAATGCTATTTCGAAAGGGCAAAATTAGAATTAAAGTGTTAAAAGAAGCTTCCAAATTCTTCTTTATATGCCACGTTCTTTCTCTCCTCTCTAAGACCGACTTACTTCTGCCTAAAACCAGAGGAGAAGCTGCCTTCTTAAGTGCATAAGAGGAGGAAGATTTTGGAGGAAGAAGTTCAAGAAAAAGGTAAGAAACTTTAAGAAATTCCATATCTTTCCTTCTTAAAACTTGCTCTTCTCTTATCAAGCTTTCTTTCTATGGTTTTAATGGAGAGTTTGGTGCTATTTTTGGGGCAGAACAGAGAGGGGAATTTCAAAAATTGAGGGAGCAAGTCAACCAAGTGGAAGAACAAGCCAAAGGAACTAAGAAAACAATGTAAATTCTCCATCCTTTGATAAGCCTAACATGCGTGTCTCACACTGGCACCGAAGAGCTATTACCACTGACTACTACTGAGCTCTGATGGGATGCTAGCTTTTCTCACAGTTTTAGTCACTGGAGACATACTGTACCACTTATCTCATTTGAAAACTACACCTGACCCTTTTCTGAATACATAAGCTAGCATGTGGAGATCTCTCTATCCCTCGGTCAGGGCCATTGTTTGCTAGGTAGTGGTTCATTTGGCTCCAACTCTGAAAAGCTAATATCTTACTTTCTTCATCTCATACACTTGCTCATCTCTAAAGAAAGCTAGTCAGTGGTCTAACTGTCTAAGTAAAGCCTTCATTTCTCTGTGGCAATGGTTTTTCAGACTCAAGAGATCTGTAGTCTCTGAGATAACGTCTAACTGAAACTGTATTAGTCTCTGAGACTAACTACTCTGTAAAACTATCTCAGGCTATCATCTCTACTAGAGATCTATCATGTTGTGGTTAGGGCTCTCTGTAACTCTGTGGAATCTATTGGGACCCTTAGGTCTACTACAACCTCTCAAAACCCTACTAGGGTCTACTACAACCCACTATGTTATGCTGGGATCTACTGCGATTCATCTCTGGGAAACGTCAAAGCCTAAGATCACTGTATCTGACAGTAAAATACATGCTCACTAAGTCCGATAACCATCACTCATAATAGCTGAGGCTAAACTTAGAAGTATATCATGCTCCTCGTGCAAAGTGAGTTTTGTGTCATTTCCTTCTCTAGGATCCTGTCATACTACTACTAAGGAGCATTCTAATTTTTATTTATTGCTCCTCATAGGATCCTTAGATTCCCACTTCAACCCCCTTTTTCACTTGGGCTTTCTTTTCTTACTTTATTGAGTTATTTATTTATATATACTCATTTTAGCCCTCCTCTCATATCCTATAGTTCTCATTATGCCCATGTTTTGCTTTTAAGTGCCTTGGCACTAGGGCATCTCACACACCAAATGCGGTGAACATCTCTAGCAGGAGAGAGGCTATACACTGGTCCCTATTCATTTCATTTATATATACTATAAGGGACTCGAGCTATGCATACTAAATCTTAACATTTTCTATTAGGGATTCCTTTCTACATGCTTTTCTCATTATTATGATATTACTAGAATCCCTTTACCTTTCTTTTCTAACTTATCTTGTTCTTTAACCAAGATACCTTTCAATTATCAAGGCACTTTGGTGATTGATGTCATTGTTTGCTACACACTTAAATTACATTACAACTGGGTTGGCCAGACCCAATATCATGCAACCATTGTGACAAGCAAATCATGACATTAAACACTAATACACGGGTGTCTCATGATTGAGCTCAAAGTCACCATCACCTGTATATTACAAGTTTCCAATAATCTAAAGTATCCCTTTCTTACTTTTATCTATTCACCCTATTTTCATAGCGTACTCGGAGAAAGTAGGATTCTTTCTCTACTACATCCCAAGATCTTTCTATATCGCCCGACTATTTTTCTTTAGGCAGTATTATGCTAGAAGGGCATCTATGCCAAGGATGAGTATGCTTTCTTAAGCATTTAAGCACATTAACTAAATAGCTATTCTCAGTTTAGTATATCTTCAGCTTGAATGTTGTGATATTTGCTCTTTTTACTTTTGTGATCCTTTTACTTAGAAAAGGAGGTTTTACTGCTGGCTGATTCTGTTACCAATTCAAGTTTTTTTTATGCTCAAGAGTACCTATATTTTCTCAGGTTCTTCCACTGATTTCCTCTCTGTAACATCGAGGGGGTCTACCTTTTGCTCATACTCTTACTCTGCTCTTAGCTAGACCATCCCTCACTGAGAAGGATTCTATTTCATATAATTCAAGGAATTTCATTCTATGGCACTCTAGGCTTGCACTCTTTCTCTACATAATGCAAGACTCACCTTTTGAAGTGGTCCCTAACTTCCTCGAGCTTCCCTAAGGGTACTAAGGTACTAACTATCTATTTCAACTAATTTTTACTTTTGGATCAAAGCTGGGCTTTCTCTCTATTCAGTCTCTTTAGCCTTATCCCCAGGAACACAGTATGCTATTTCTAGGGTTCTGCTAACTTAATCCAAAACACATCCTTTCAATGTCTGGATTCTACCTCACTGAAGCTCATACTCTACTGGGTGCTCTAATCACTCACGTGCCTTAACCCCATATCATTCTCATATCAGGATGCTCGTTTAACTAATTTTCAGACCCTTATCTCTTTACCTTTATAGTTTAGCTTACTCATTTAATCATGACTAAAGTAAGGGTATCTTTTCTGTAGCTAATTTCTCAACTCTTCTTCGCTTCCTTTATTACTATACTTTACAACTTAGGGGGGTCTATCTAGGGAAATTTGCTAACCACTACTGGGTGGTTTTCCAATCTTAGAATGTCTCATCTTTTCTTGTTCAATCCAGGGTGAACTTTCGTTAAGGTTTTCATTCACATATCTCACCTGGAATGAGGCTATTGGTCATCTTCCCTAGGTTTTAACTCCTGCTCAACCTGGCTAACCATCTCATTGAACCTGTAGCTTACTAACTATTCTTATTCTTTTCTGAGTCTCTATTGCGAAGTTACTCATACTTGCCTATAGGTGTTACCGATGAGGTACGCCTTTCTAGGTCACTCACTATGTGCATCAATGATAGTAATCTTATCTTATGTTATTTCGAGGCTATACTAACATTTTCTCATTCAGTGTCTTACTAGGTAGCACTCTAGGTTGGAGTCAATACCTCATAGGTGGTCTCAACAAGCTTATCATTCCTGTGTCTAACTTTCTCTATGCTGAGCTCTTTTCTCAATCTCTTTTGTTAGGCCTACGGATTTCTTACTAATCTTTTATAATCACTCAATACTTTTTTCTTTACTTTTGCTAAGGGTTCCCACTTTTTGTGGGTCGTCTAACCCCTTATCAACTTCTTTTTTAGGTTGGCCTAAATATGACCAATAAGGCATTTATGGTCCCTTTTGTCGCAGCTAACAAATCATTCACCGCGGCTAATTAGCCTTGGGTTCACCTTAATTTTCCTATCTGAGTATCGGCCACGACTAACTTCTTAATTGGTTGCGACAAGAAACTCTCTGGATTGCTTCGCTGCTATCTAGAATAATTGGCCGCAGCTAATGGCCTTTGATTGGCTTCTTTTTCCAGAGATTGGACTTTCATCTTTAGCTACCAACCTGAGCCTCATTGCCTCTATAACCAGCCTATCATCAAGCTAGAGGATTCTACCTCTCGCTTCATTCGTACATAGCTAGTTGTTACCTTTGAGCTATGAAGGCTCTAGGGTGTAGGTTGTAACTTAACCTCTGGCCTGAGGGAATTAACTTGTTGGGTTTTAAAATTCATCTAGACATTGGAGTGTGGTGGCTAGGGGATAGTTCTTCTTTATATTCCTTTCTAAACTAGTCCTGTGCAGCTGCAATCTCATCTCATACCACGCTGCATCCTACTTATCTTTGCATTAAGCAGGACATCTCGGACTGGTCTAAGTATGACTACCGGGGAGAATTAGGCCTCACATACACTCTCTAGCAAGCCTCTTTATATTAACGAAATCATTTTTCATTGTTTATGTTTAGGGCCTGCCATTGATCCCGGCGAGCTATTATATCTCATCAAGCTCAAGCCATCGGATCACTCAACTCTGCTCAAGGTTGGCTCTATTCAAGCTACTCTAGAGGCCACTCTTTCCTGGTATCCACTAATTACTCTAAGACCATTCTAACACTTACTCATCATGAACAAAGCCATAAACTACTTTCACACACCCAACATGTCTCATCTAAAGCTCTACCTATCCATTCAAGCCTTTTACATAGCCCTATTGCTACATCCTCAAGCCAAATCCAATCCGAGAAAACCTGGAACTTTGCTCTGATACCAATAAATGTCACACCATATTTCTAGGACTCAATTTATACAATTCTCATGCCTCATTTTATGTTTGTTCTATAGAAACAATATAGTGGCATAGGGAGTTATGAATTAAAATGCATTTCTCTATAGGTAAAATTTTTCTTTCGGAGTCCCATAAGCCATATGAAAGCATCTATCACATTTTCATACTTAAACACATGAATATAACTTATTTCCATCATCAAATTTGGCCTACAACTCATGGAAAGCCAAGAAGCATATAAAACCCACGTTTGCATTTTCGGCCAGCATATCCTCTTTTCTGTCACAAACTTTGAAAAATCATAACTAAATCTAAAAAAATTAAAATCATACAATCTTGGCCATTATAGAAATATTGGGATGTCTACTTCATGTTGAAAATATGTACAAGTCATAACATCCCACACATAGAGCGTTTGACACTCGAATTAGTTTGGAGGTCAGACTAGATCCTGATGCTATCACAGTTTACTGATATGAATTTCAAAAATGTTTAATTAATTCTACAAAAATCCAATACATGCAAATAATACCAATCTGAAAATATGTGGATGTTAACTAGAGAGAAAAAATATCTCTAGCTCAGTTCATCAAGCTTAGCTCTCAAAAATTGATGGAATAGTATTTCTGGTCAGGCAAGATGACTGATACTGGGCAGGAACTTAAAAAATATGTATCTTTCTCTCTAGACCTCCAAATGAGGTGCTTCTAGTTGGCACAAGTCACTGTTATTTCCTAATTTCTCTGTATAAAAGTTGGTGGAAATTGGACATCATTTGAATCTTGAATGACAGAAAACAATTTCGGACCAAATGAATAGTATAGCAGACTAAATCCATAAAATTTTTCAATTTTGAAAAATTATCAAATATTTTGTAGACCTCTAAAAATTGTGATCTTTAGCTTTTCAGAAAGCTCTCAATGAGATCTAATTGCATGTCAAATTTCAGATCAAGATTAACTCATTTGGCCAAAAAGTGACATAGGGTTCCATAATAGTCAAATTTGGCTCCATATGAGATACCAAATTTGCCAATTGGTCTTCCCTTGATGTTGGCACCTTTTGGGCAAGTCTAAAAATATATTTAAGACTTGTGTGAGCTGTCCAAATGGTTCCAAATCTCATGCATCTCATTTTGGCCATTCAACCCATACTTATGCATACATTCATCAAAATCTCATATTACACACTTTGGCCTTACATACTCAAAATAAGTGCTATAGGTCATATATCATTTTCATACATCTAAACATTACATAATAGTATATTTACACATGTTTTAAGGTTCATGGTACATATATAATATCATATACATTATGAACCATCATTATGGTTCCAAAATGAGCCATATGATACATAAACTTGTCAATCCTTGCTCTTCATGGTTGTTAGCTCCCTTCACCATAATTACTTAGTCCACCTAGCATGTTAGATCATTGGAGAGGAGGGGATGAGATTCAAAGAATCCCAATAGCTCATCTCTCATTCAATCACACATAATATGTGCAAAGTAAGTTTTACAAGTGCATGCATAGAGAAAATAAAAGCCATAGACATTTTAAAAGCAAACTTAGCATGTGAACAACTCGTACAAATTATTCAAGAGCTCACCAAGTGTTTGGATTGATCTCACACTTCTCCTCATAGATTTTGAACTTGCTTTACCCATTCTTGAGCACTTTGGACTCAACCATACTCTTGGGAGCCCACATTATTTTTGGAAAACTTTTTGCTTTATCTCAACCAAGCTCAAGGGTTCTTGGCTCATCCTCACCCAAGGGAAGAGTTCTTGGCCTCTCCATACTCAAGCAAACTCATACAAACATCATGGATTCATTTAAAACATAACATGGGATCAAAAGTCATGACATATGAAGGCATGCTAGCATACTTTTCTTAACTTGAAAATACACATACATACATTCTAAAATAAGCTTAATACATATCTATGATGAGAGAAGGGAAAGAGAGCTACCTTGTACAATTCCACACACTTTTCCCTTTGGATTCAAGCCTCTTCTTTCGGTCACACACCCACAAACTTGGGGAGATGGTTTCTCTTGACCTAGATATAATTTATGGGAGCCAATTAGGTTCATGAAACACTTTCTAATGCCATACAACTTACTTAGATGATAGGTTGCTCTATATGCTCCATTATGGTCCATAATTGCACCTAATGAAGTAACACCCCTCAAATAATTTCTAAGTCTCATTCTTTCCTTTCAAATATGATTCTTGACTCCTTTTAATCCTCTTGAAGTCATCACACAACTATAACAAAGGGTCTAACATTATGTTGCTTCTTTAGGTCATAATATAGAACCTAAAGCACTAACTCACTATCTATGGTTTCTAAAATTTTTCCAAGACTTCCTCTCACATTCTCCCATCATACATGATGCAAAACTAAGTTTGGAAGAAATTAAAACACTCCCTAAATATATGAACCCTCCTTGGCCAAAACTATGCTTCCATAAGGTACCAATAGAGTTTCCTTGCTTCTTTTAATGGGAGGATCATGTGGGAAGCTCTCTTAGTGTCTTAGGAACTCATATGAACATTTAAACATCATAAAATATGACTAGGGTTCATGATAGAGGTCAAGGTGCAATCAAAACCTTAACTTCTATAAGTTGCATTCTAAAGCTCTTTTTTAAATTCTACTTGTATATTCTTAATCTTCACATTCCATAACCTTTGGTTCCATCAAGAATACATAAAGAATAACTCTCCTCCTTACTTTCTCTCTCTAGATCTAAGCTTGAATGGCTTGGAAATACAAGATTTTGCAAGTGTTTCAAGTGAAGTCTTACCTTAAAACAGAGTTCTTTTCATGTAGATTATTTTCCATCGATTGATTTCTTGAAAAGAGTTCCTTTTTGGCTTGGGTCAGACCTGAATCTTCAAGTTTTCAAGACAAAAAACCACCATTTAAGAGCTTTTAAAGAAAGGAACAACTTTCCTAACTGGCGCGGGATGAAACGGGGCCGTTTACTTACCTAAACAGAAGCTTAAACTTTTTTTCTCTCTCCCCTCTTAATGTCACGCCATTTTTGCCCCTTTTTCTGCAAATGAAAGCTTGGAGAAGATGATGAGGTGTAATCTTACTAAAGAAGCCTCTTTTACAATTTTTTAAAATGATTATTTTGCCCCTACGCGCCTATTTGCTCCGTTTAGGCTCATTTTAACTTCTTTTTTAGAACCGTCTTTTTCATCATAAAATTTAGGTTCCCAAATAAATAAAATGCCTTTGAAATCACTCAAATCGGAGTTAAAACCTTTCCAAAAGAATCAGTCAAAGTTTAGGTCAACCGATATTGGAAAACATCCACCAGAAGGGGCTTTAGCTGTTTCGAGCCTTCCCATGGTTTTCAAGGCCTCTAAAAACCCTGGGGAGCTCAAAATTTTCATTTAAAAAGCCCTCTTATAAGAATTCCAAAATTTTCTCAAAATAACAAAAATACCCTTACATTACGTCAACCTTTCGTTACCTTTCGTTACCTTTCATTTCTTTATTCTAGCTCCATTTTTCTTTCTGTCTGAACCTGTGATTCTCATTTTTAAAAGTCTAAAATGTCTCTCAAATTTTTTAGAACCTTAACTACACCATTTCAGGGGACTTCCTTTTGTATCCGGTGAGTTTCATTCGTTTACGGAGAAACTGTACGTTACGTTTCTCACATTTTCTCTCGTTTTTATAAAACCAGATGTTACAAAAAGTATGCTAACATGCCTTTATATGCCATGATTCTTAATGTCATGTTATGTTTTCCAATGATTACATGATGTTTGTATGAGTTTACTTGAGTGTGGAGAGGCCAAAAACACTTCTCTTTGGCGAGGATGAGCCAAGAACCCTTGAGCTTGGTTGAGACAAAATAAAGAGTCTCCCGAAAGCAAAGTAGGCTCCCAAGAGTATGGTTGAGTTCAAAGTGCTTAAAGAATAGGTGAGGAAAGTGCAAAATCCATAAGGAGAAGTGTGAGGGTAATCCAAACACTTGATGAGCTATTGAATGTCTTGTATGATGTGTTCATATGCCAAGCTTGCTTTTTAAATATATATGACTTCCATTTTCTCCATGCATACATTTGTAAGGCTTGCTTTGCACATACTATGTATGATTGAATAGGAGATGAGCTATTGAAATTCTTTAAATCTCATCCATTCCTCTCAATGATCTAATATGCTAGGTGGACTAAGTAGCTATGGTGAAGGGAGCCAACAACAATGAAAGAAGGAGATTGATAAGCATATGCTTAGTTTTATCTATTTTGTGACTATAATGATGGTTTATGATATATATGATGATGTAAATGATCTATGACCCTTGAGACATGTGTAAATATGCTATTATGTGATGTTTAATTGTATGGAGATGATGTATGATCTCTAGCATATATTTTAAGTTTGTAATGCCTAAGTATGTAATTTGGAAGTTTCATGTAAATGTGCATAAGTGTGGGTTGAATTGCCAAAATGAGATGCATGAGGTTGGGGACCATTTGGGCAGCTCACATAGGTCTTAAATGTACTTTGAGACTTGCCCAAAATGTACCAAGACCAAGGGAAATCTATTTGGCGACTTTGATACCCTATATGAAGTTAAAATTGACCATTATGGAACCCGAAGTCACTTTTTGGCCAAATGAGTTAGTCTTGATTTGAGATTTGGCATGCAATTAAGACTCATTAAGAGTTTTTTCAGAAATTAAAGATCATAATTTTTGGAGGTCTATAGAATATTTGATGATTTTTCAAAGTTGGCAAAAATTATATTTTCGGCTTGCTACACTATTCATTTTGTCCGAAATTAAACTCTATCACCCGAAGCTCAACTGATGTCTAATTGCTATGAAATTTTATACAAAGAAACTAGACAATCAAAGTAACTCGTCCAACTAGAAGCACCTTATTTGGAGGTCTAGAGAGGGAGATATGAATTTTCAAAGTTTTTGTCAAGTATTAGTAAATTTTTCTGACTAGAAGTACTGTTCCATCAAATTCTGATGTATGGGCTTGATAAACTGATTTGGAGATATTTTTTTCTCTCTAATTAATATCCACAACTTTCTAGATTGGTATCATTTGTATGGATTGGATTTTTGTAGAATTAATTGGATATTTTCAAAATTCTCTGCAGAATTCTATGACAGTCCCAGAATTTAGTTAGACCTTTGGATCATTTTGGATGTCAAAAGCCCTTTGTGATGGATGTTATGGTCTGGATATATTTTTAGTATAAAGTAGACATCTAAAGTTTTTCAGAATGATTAAGATTGCATGATTTCAATTTTTCTAAATTTAGTTATAATTTTTCAAAGTTTGGTCAAAAAGTGGAACAATTCTGGCCAAGAATGAAGCTCCATATTCCACACTTTATTTCGGTTTCCATGGGCTATAGATATGATTTTGTGATACAAATGACTTGTTTTGACATAATTAAATATGAGAATATATAGTATGAGCTCACAGGGTCCACGTAACACCGGTTGCAAATTTTTAAATATAGCACAATATGAAAAAATTTATGATTTTTATCTCCTTTTTCATATGTTCTTGTGGAATTGATGACATAAAGCTTATAAATGGCATGAAATGAAGTAGAATTTATGGTGTTACAATATATACTTTTCCTATTTTTTAATTAGGAAAAAAGAAAAATGAAAATTATAATTAAGTTTATACCAAGTAATATCTAAAAGTTTAGTCAACTATATTTTTTTTCAAAAAACTAATTGAACACCAAGTGTTGTATATTTATTTCATTTTTAAAAATTGGTTTGCTTTGATATACTTTTATTAGATTAAAGTTTAACTAGTAGACACTCTTATTGTTGTCAGGAAAACTATAGTCAATCAAGAATTAATGCACCAAAATTCACGTTCAACTATCATTGTTTCTCATTTTATATGAAGACAAAGGAGTGTTGCGTAGGAGAGGCTTTGAAGACTTCACAAAAGAAAACTCCAAAAGCATTGACTGGAAAATTAAAAAAAAAAATAGAAAAGATTGATAGCGACTCTCATTATATTTCTTAGCAATTTCTTGACATGCTTTAATTAGGTGGTCTCCAAATATTTAGGTACTTCAAATATGACTTAATTGCATTAGTTGTAGGTGGAGCGTTCATCACTCTAGTTGTTCATCGCTCTAGTTCTATAATAATAAAATTTTAAAATCAACAGCAATATTTTCTAACAACAACCAAATCTAACCATTTCTAGCAAAATTAATACTTTAAATAAACTCGTGGTAAATTACACATTTCCTATTAGAATTAAACAATAAATTTTTTTATTTTAAAAATATACATAAATTCTTCTAAAACTAAAGGCTTACCAAGATACCATCAATAATATTTGATTTCTTTTATTAAAAATATAGCACACTGGAAAATCATAAATTTAATTTTTTTAAAATTTTATTTGATTTATGGTAATGCTTTTGTTTGTTTATATATGTTTAATACAAATAGTATTGTTGAAATTAAATTATTATCTCTAAATTGGTTAATTTTGAAAATTTGTTATTTGAATATGTTATTAGTTTTTAATAATTAATTATTTTATCAAATGATCTTCTAATTTACTAAACTTGAAATAGTGACTATTTTAGTATGAGTTTTATACTTATTATATTGTAAAATTAGTCAAAATAAGTGCAATTGTACTTTAAATTTTATTGTAGGAGAAATAAGTGTGACAATTATTAGGTTCCAAGGAAAGGAAGTATATTATTAAGAGAAAAAAAAATATAATTTAGACATCTCTCAAAAAAAAATTTATTCATAAACCTATTCAATGCGTGCGCATTACTCTATGAATTATGGGTTAGAGTCTCTCTCCAAACGTGGCAAAGAAAAGTATAATCTATCCCTAATGCCCCAAACTCTATGATCAACTATCATTTTCACTCACAATTCAAAAGCAGTTTGGTGGGAGAGGCTTCATTCAAGGACTTTAAAAAAATATATCTATCAGGAACACAAGATGGAAAAATCCATAAGGGAGACTTTAGAGCAAAAAAATTCCAAAAAAACCAAAAATTTTGACTGGAAAAAAATAGTGGCTGTCATTATTTTGCAATTTTTCAACATGCTTTGATCGGTTGCTTTCATGTTGGGGAGACTTTGAGGATCTACGGAAGAAAATTCACCAAAAAAAGAAAAAAAAAAGGAAAGAATAAAATATTGATAGCAACTCACATTATGTCTCTTGGCATGCGTTAATTGGATTGTTTTCATGTATCAAACCACATCAATTAGGAATTAATTGCATGTGCATGGACCAAAAATTGATCAAATATAGGCATTATGAGATATGAGAAAGTGTTTATTACTCTAGTTGTTTATTTTGCATCATAAGATGGATATCTTTGGTAGTTTCAAGCTTTAACCATTTGTTCATAAAATTAATATTAAAATTTGAAAAAAATTAATCGTTCAATTCTTATTATTTACTCAAAATTTTAATTTAGTCTTTATAATTTTTTTAAATTAGTCTTTATACTATACAAATGTTTTCACTTTTGTATCCAACATTTAAATCTATGATAACTCCGTTAAATTTGAAACTAATTAGACTAGTGAAGGATGATACGTGATCTTGAGTAGGAGTCAACTTGCCACGTAATCACCACCTACACACTATTTTAATAATCGTTTGATCTTTATACTTTACTAAATCTTTAATTTGGTCCTTTTTTTTTTCTAAATAAGTCCTCATACTTTACAAACATTTACGCTTTAGTCTTTGACGTGTAAGCCTGTGATAAGTCCATTTACTTGGAGGTGCCATTTTTTGTTTTTTGTTTTCATTTCAAGAGAGAGAAGAACCCGGTTAGTATAATGCATTTTTTCTTATTCTCTTCTTCCTATTGTGATAGCCACATTTTACAAATATTTATGCTTCAGTCCTTAATGTATAATGACCAAATTATATGGTCTTTTTCTCTCTTGAAATAAAAAAATGCTTCACACATACCTTTCTTGTTGCAGAAGATGAATTACAATTACCTTTATTTTGATCAAAATATTTTTATATCTATTATTTATATAATATAATAAGCATTAAATATGTATTTGAGTACTATAAAAATAGTTTCTTTTTAAACTTAGATGAAATTAAATTGATGGTTTCTAACATCAAATAACTAATATTAAAATCAATTTTTAAGAAATATATTATCTAATAAGTTTTATTTTTTAATAAAAGAAACTAATATTATTCTTGAGGATATTTTGGTTAGTTTTTAACTTCAAATAGAATTTTATATATTTTTATAATTTAAAGAAGAAATGTCTAATTCAAATGTCTCTTTTAGAGGAAGAAGAAAATTTGTCCAGAATCTTAATAGTAGTGACGATATTTTTTAGCACAAGCAATTCTAGTCATTTCTAACCAAATCAACCTTTTAAATATCTTCAAGAATCTTAAATAACGTCATGATTTTGACATATTGGCTAGCGACTACTGACATCTTCAACAGATCTCATTATTTGGGAGATGATTTTATGCTTTGAAGAACATTAAGTTCCTTAGATAATTATTGAATATAAAACAATATTTGGCATACTTTGATAGATTTATTATTATAAAACCATTCTTATTAGCATCTCAAAAATAAAATTAATTCCTCTGAAAATAATTAATTATTAAATAAATTAATATTTTAAACAACTATTTAATAAAATATTATTTTATATTTAATAATTAATGCATTATAGCTAAACAACAAAATATTCCTAAAAAACATAATATCATTTCTCCATTCACTTGCCGCATGTATGCATTAGGAGTATATTTTTTAAATTTACAACTTTTCAACAAATTAATATTAAACATCATCCTCTAAACTAGACAACTCATTTTGTCTAAAAACTCATTCTTCAAAATCAATTATATGTGTCTTTCTTGAGTTTTATTAAAGTTAGATGATTTTTTAAAAAAAAAACAAGCGCTTTAGTCTAATTGTAAAATTTTTTGAATTAAAATATCTTTAGTGATAAAATATGTAAAAATGGTTAATAAAAAGTACTTTAGCCAAAATATTGAAAAATTAGACTAAAATAAAAGGTAACTTTTCATTTGAGAGAAATCCATATATATTTAGAAAATAAAAAGGATATCTGTAAAATTTCATCTAATTTTTAACATTGGACGCACTTTCCTATACGATTTTTCAAATTTATTTTCAATTGTTATTTTTATTGTATCATTATCTGTTCCATACAAGGCAATTGATTTTATTGATTTGTATTTATTGTTATTGGTTCCAAATTTAAGGAAGGATAGGGAATAGAGGCCTGGTCTATTTCTCGCTAATGAGCGTAAAAAAACATAGTGCTATTGGATCAGAGAGGGAGAGTATATTTTAGGAGAATTTTAGTATTTGTCAATCACACTCTAAAATACTCCAAGAAAAATACTTCTCATAATTAATCAAAAACAGAGCACCAACTCTTGGGGAGATATGACTTCTAGACTTTTAATATGATCAACAAAAATCCTTCGTCAACAATTTCATCCCATCAGAACAACCAAAACTAACAAAAATCAAATTATGTAAGAATACTTAACGTATGTATGTTGGGGATGCATAAGACAAGGAGCAAAGTAAGCTCAACGCCCTATGCACCCTGTGCAAAAATCAAACAGTTAGTAACTCAAGCAAGGCTAATATATATAACCATGGAATCTCAAAATGAGAAGCTATCACACAACTGAAAGCAACCTTTTATCTAATAAAATGAGCTAAGAATAATGGTTGTTGGCATCATTATAATAACACAATAAACAACACAAAACAAATCATAGTATTTCAAAGCTTAGCAACATGCTTTAACATTGGATTATTTAATTTAATAATTACCATAACATGGCAATTATTTATATATATTGGTTTTCCAGCAAACACTCGATCCACGTCATATCTCGAGCATAGTATGTTGTCCAACCTTAAACTAGGAGGTGTTCATGCTAGTTTCTCCTGCAAAAAGTAAGAAACAAAAAGGCTTGCCTGAGCTTAAGTAAAACAAAGAACAATAATAACATTTTACTTAATAAAGAGATACTAGATAAATAAAAAATAATAAATAAAAGAAACGTGGGCATTTATGACTAATTTGTAATGTTAATTACTCAAACCCTCTTGCTAGTGTTGGATTATAGTTATTTATTTGCATTATAAAATAATTATGCATAATTAGTGTGAATGTCTCATATAATTAGCTAAATCTTTTAACTACTTTCTACAATGTCATATTATTAACAAAATAAGTTTGTTGTTTACTCCTTTTTTTTAATAAGAGGAGAAAAGAGCAACTATGACAATGTACCATAGTGAATATTAAATTTGTTCTACTTAATTACTGAGAATTAAAAAATACATAAGCTTCCCCTTTTATTAGAGAATCTAATAACACATAATTATGATTAAGGATACTAGTAAATACCCCATATCCTGGAGCTAAAGACACAAATGGAGTGATACTAATTAATAATACAAATGTAAAAGCTAAAAGCAACAATGGAGAGATAGAAAATTATTACCAGATAATTTTTGAGCCACCTATTGCACTTAGTCGCATTCAATGTGACCATAACATAAATAGTGTCTGTCAAATTGTTCAGGAACCTGAAGTAGGCATGTCTCCAAGAGCGGTTGAAAAGTATTGAGCCAAAGATCCCCCAAAATCCAGTGATAAATCCAAATGTCATACTCCAATAAAATTCCTTATAGAGAATTGAATGCTTATCTTCTTCAAATTTAATTACTTCTTGAGGTTTTTCCTCTTCAAGACAGATCTTCTCAAGTGGTTTCCCACAAAGGTCAAGATTTTCTTCGTAACTTGAGCTATTAAAACTCTGCAATTGTGTGCTAATTGGAATTTTTCCAGAGAGGTTGTTATGCGACAAGTCCAACATTGCGAGACGATCAATTTGAGCAAAACTAGAAGGAATTGGACCAAAGAAATGGTTTCTTGACAAATCAAGAGAGTCTAGTGATGTTAAACGCCCAATTTCTAAAGGAATTTTTCCAACCAATTGATTCCTTGATAAGTTTAAAGATACCAATTCAACCAAAATTCCTAATTCTATTGGAATTTCTCCAGTTAATTGATTACTTGAGAGATCAATACCTTTTAAAAGTAACACAGTATTCTTAAAAATGCGTTCTGTACCTTTCCACATCAAAAATGCATTTAAATCATATACTTGACTATATAATTCTCCCTCTTTGAGGTATTGAAAAGAATTATACATATCATTTGATGAAACACTCTCTTGAGCCATTGCTGTAAAGTTTTTGAAGCATTTGAGTATTTGTCCAGATAAATTGTTCAATGAGAGATCCAATAAATGAATGCTTGACATATAACAAAGATGCAGTGATAAGCTTCCAGAGAAGTTATTATTTCGCAAGATTAAAATTTTCAACTGATGTAATCCAATGCCGATCCATGAAGGTATTGGTCCTGTTAACCTATTTTCTCCCGCATCTAGTGTTACTAAGTTTGAGCAACTCCTCAAGGTGGATGGCAACTCTCCAGTAAATCTATTGTTTCTCAATATCAATACATGAAGATCATGTAGAGAACCAATAGAGGCAGGAAATGCTCCAGACAAATTGTTGTTACTCAAGTCTAAAAAGACTAATGATTTGAAATGACTCCAACAATCAGGAAGTTGTCCAGATAATTGATTATTGGAAAGATCTAATATGCCCAACACTTTAGTTGCCCTATTAGCACATAAAAATAGGTGAAGTTCTGAAAATTTATTATTTGACATATCAAGGGTAGATGCATGATGTAGAAATTGTGGAATTGGGCCTTCAAAATGATTTGAAGCCAAAGATATAGAAGGGTATTCAGTAAATCTTATGGAAAGATTTGGTATTATACCGGATAAGTTATTACCTGAAACATTGAAACTTTCTAAGTTTGAGGTCAATAAACCCCAAAACCATTCTGGAATAGTATCAAAAATTCCAGCATTAGAAATATCGAGTATAGTGAAATTATTTTGAGTTTGCAACCATTTGGGAAAATCCGGACCTAACTTGCAAGATCCCACATACATGGTGTCCAATTGAAATTGCGGGACCCAATTTTGGCTAAATCTCAAAGCCAACAAAGAGTTGTTATATAAGTTTAAATCTTTTAAGTTGGGTATATTAGCAAAATGGGAGTCAGTGAGGACACCTTTCAAAGAGTTGGAGGCAATGTACAAAGACACTAATTGAGGTGGAAATCGAAGATCTTTAGGTATTGTCCCATTCAACCAATTCCATGAAATGCCAAATGTCTTTAAAGATGTGAATGTGGAAAGGTCGGGTAATGTGCCAGTGATTTGATTGTCGGTTAGGCCCAAGGATTGCATGGAATATTTGGCGCATCCAGACAAAGTTTGAAGAATTGTTGGAAGGTCTTCACTTAGATGGTTACTGGATACGTATAATGAACGTAAGGTGCATATGTTCCCCAAGGATCTCAATCCACCTCTAAGTTTATTACGATGAAGGATTAGATTCTCGAGAGAATTCATGACGTTACCAAATTCATATGGTATGGGACCCTCTAAGAGGTTATAAGATAGATCAAGCTCAACAAGATTGGGGCTAACATTCATGACCCATTGGAATATTACAGGTGACATGAAGTTATTTTCATTAAGATGCAAGACAGAAAGAGAATTCGAAGAATTAAATTCTATAGGGTCCAGCAAAAGGATAAAGTCATCTGAAAGATTGTTGTCAACTAAGGATAGTCCTTTTAAACTTGGTAGCTTTGCAATTGTATGCAACCACTTGTGAGAATAATTGAGATTAGTTATACTACCTAAATTAAGATAGGTCAAAGAAGTGAGACCAAACAGCCACTCAGCTCCAGCACCATTCTGTTGGTCAAATTTGAAAGCACCATTATCTCCAAGATAAAGGCTCTGCAAGTTTGAAAGGTTCCCAAGTTGATAAGGTATTGTTCCTCCAAGATTATTCCTTGAGATATCAAGATGCTGCAATTGTGAGAGATTTCCAAGTTGATGAGGTATTGCTCCCACAAGATTATTGCTTGAGAGATCAAGATGCTGCAATTGTGAGAGATTTCCAAGTTGATGAGGTATTGTTCCCACAAGATTATTGCCTAAGAGATCAAGATGCTGCAATTGTGAGAGATTTCCAAGTTGATGAGGTATTGTTCCCACAAGATTATTGCTTGAGAGATCAAGATGCTGCAATTGTGAGAGATTTCCAAGTTGATGAGGTATTGTTCCCACAAGATTATTGCTTGAGAGATCAAGATGCTGCAATTGTGAGAGATTTCCAAGTTGATGAGGTATTGTTCCCACAAGATTATTGCTTGAGAGATCAAGATGCTGCAATTGTGAGAGACTTCCAAGTTGACTTGAAATATTTTCATGAAAAACATTCCAACTAAGGTTCAAATATGTCAAATGTTGCAACTCCATCAACGATGCATTGATCTTACCTTGCAACTCGCAACCTCCTACTTTAATATCACCGGGAAGGTCGAGCTTTTGTACATGGCCAGTTTGATTGCTACAATGAACACCCTTCCATTCACAGCAATCTCTATTTTTCATTTCATTTCTCCAAGAAGATAGAAGGCTACAGTTATCCATAAGGGCAGCCTTAAAGTGAAGCAAGGCTTGCCTCTCCTTTTCTATGCATCGAATCTCAGCACTTGTAGCTGTCCAAGAATTGAGAGCAAGGAGCCGAACCTCAAGCACTATTGTAGCTAACACAAGGAATTTGAGAAAATCCACATACATCCTCTTCATTCTTTTAACAATTGATTCTATGGATTAATAATGCTAGTTAGTAGTCACTAACTAGTGGTGAATCATTTATATAGCTTAGTAGGTTGTTCAGGGCATTTTTTTTATGCAATTAAATTCGCATGGTTTTACACATTCTCACATGTTATGTTTTATTACAAAAAGGAAGAAAATACCATTTCTCTTAGTTTCTACAATTTAACACGTTATAATTAGATTTCGTTTTAAAAAAAAATTATTTCATGTGTTATATTTTCACTGGAAAAACTTCATACCAAATACTTTGATGTATTATTTTATCATACCTGGTTGTCATTATCATTTTTAATTAGTTTCGATGCATCAATCCATGGTTGTCAAGTCAATTCGAGTATAAATTAATTGCAAACCCAATGAAATTGATTATTGGACCCATTGAGATTCAAAGTCATCTTGAAGGCTATTTTGAAGTCATTAAAATTATTTGATCTAATCAAACTATTCTTAGAAATATTTGGTGGCATTCCTAAAAATATTATATTTACGTGCTTACTTCAGTCATAATATTCTTAAGAACCATAAACAAGTTTCAAAAATCATATTGATCTTTTTTATTAAAAAATTATAATTACTGGTGATGACAATTATTTGGCACTAACATTTGCATGACAAAAAGACTAATTAATGGGACATTTGATGAACTTTCATGCTTGAACAAATTTGGCTTGGCATCAAAATTAATGGGATGAACAAACAAATTAGGCATGGCATCAGAACTAATTAAAGGAATTGCGTATGGCTATTGATCATTGTTGCCCTTTGAATTTACTTTTGATTTCATTGAATTAAATGTGTAACATTAACATTTAATAACTAAATCGATTTAATAAATTATGAGAAAATCTATGTAATTAACCTACTTGATATGTGGATTTTAGTAAGGTGGAATCAGATTGGACACTAAAATTGAATATATTTAGGGATAATTATAATTTAAAATTTTAATTTAAAGATGTTTATTATAAAGAATCTTAAAAGTTGAAGTTATTTTAAAGAACTTTAGAATAAAAAATCTAAATTATAAGCGAAAATTAGAATTTAAAACTTTAAATTAAATTTTTTTATATTAAAATCATTTAAATTAATTTTAAAATTAAACATTTTTTAATATAAATTTCTTTTGAGTTAACATATAAAATTTATTTATTTTTTTATATATTTTATCTTGAGTGAGCAGTAAATGAGACCTGAGATAAGAAAGAATGATTTTTTTATATTTCATTTTTCATATTGAATAGGTTTATGAATAAATTTTTCTTTTGAGAGATGTCTAAATTATATATTTTTTTCTCTTAATAATATACTTCCTTTCCTTGGAACCTAATAATTGTCACACTTATTTCTCCTACAATAAAATTTAAAGTACAATTGCACTTATTTTGACTAAAATATATACGCATACACAAATACTAATTTTACAATATAATAAGTATAAAACTCATACTAAAATAGTCACTATTTCAAGTTTAGTAAATTAGAAGATCATTTGATAAAATAATTAATTATTAAAAACTAATAACATATTCAAATAACAATTTTTGAAAATTAACCAATTTAGAGATAATAATTTAATTTCAACAATGCTATTTGTATTAAACATATATAAACAAACAAAAGCATTACCATAAATCAAATAATTTTTTTTAAAAAATTAAATTTATGATTTTCCAGTGTGTTATATTTTTAATAAAAGAAATCAAATATTATTGATGGTATCTTGGTAAGCCTTTAGTTTTAGAAGAATTTATGTATATTTTTAAAATAAAAGAAATTATTGTTTAATTCTAATAGGAAAGGTGTAATTTACCGCGAGTTTATTTAAAATATTAATTTTGCTAGAAATGATTAGATTTGGTTGTTGTTAGAAAATATTGCCGTTGATTTTAAAATTTTATTATTATAGAACTAGAGCGATGAACAACTAGAGTGATGAACGCTCCACCTACAACTAATGCAATTAAGTCATATTTGAAGTACCTAAATATTTGGAAACCACCTAATTAAAGCATGTCAAGAAATTGCTAAGAAATATAATGAGAGTCACTATCAATCTTTTCTATTTTTTTTTAATTTTCCAATCAATGCTTTTGGAGTTTTCTTTTGTGAAGTCTTCAAAGCCTCTCCTACGCAACACTCCTTTGTCTTCATATAAAATGAGTAACAATGATAGTTGAACGTGAATTTTGGTGCATTAATTATTGATTGATTATAGTTTTCCTGACAACAATAAGAGTGTCTACTAGTTAAACTTTAATCTACTAAAAGTATATCAGAGCAAACCAATTTTTAAAAATAAAATAAATATACAACACTTGGTGTTCAATTAGTTTTTTGAAAAAAAATATAATTGACTAAACTTCTAGATATTACTTGGTATAAACTTAATTATAATTTATCACGTTTATTTTTTCCTAATTAAAAAATAGAAAAAGTATATATTGTAACACCATAAATTCTAACTCATTTCATGCCATTCATTAACCTTATGTCATCAATTCCACAAGAACATATGAAAAAGGGGATGAAAATCATTGATTTCTTCACATTGTGCTATATTTAAAAATTTACAATCGGTGTTACGTGGACCCTGTGAGTTCATACTATATATCCTCATATTTAATTATGTCAAAACAAGTCATTTGTATCACAAAATCATATCATATCTCATGGAAACTAAAATAGAGTGTGGAATATGGAGCTTCATTCTCGGTCAGAATTATTCCACTTTTTGTCCAAATTTTAAAAAATTATAACTAAATCTAGAAAAATTGAAATTATGCAATCTTGGTCATTCAGGAAAGCATTGGATGTCTACTTTATACGAAAAATATACCTAAATCGTAACATCTATCATAGAGGGCTTTTGACATCCAAAATGGTCTAAAGGTCTGACTAAATTCTGGAACTATCACAGAATTTTGCTAAAAATTTTGAAAATCTCCAATTAATTCCACAAAAATCCAATCTATACAAATGATACCAATCTAGAAATTTGTGGATGTTAATTAAAGAGAAAAAATATCTCCAGATCAGTTCATCAAGTCCAGACATCAAAATTTGATAGAACAGTACTTCTGGTCAGGAAAATTTACTGATACTGGACAAAAACTTTGAAAATTCATATCTCCCTCTCTAGACCTCCAAATGAGGTGCTTCCAGTTGGACAAGTTACTTTGATTATCTAGTTTCTTTGTATAAAATTTCATAGTAATTGGACATCATTTGAGCCTCGGGTGATAGAGTTTAATTTCAGACCAAATGAATAGTGCAGCAAACCAAAAATATAATTTTTGCCAACTTTGAAAAATTATCAAATATTCTATAGACTTCCAAAAATTCTGATCTTTAACTTCTCAAAAAGCTCTTAATGAGACTTAATTGCATGCCAAATCTCAGATCAAGACTAACTCATTTGGCTAAAAAGTGACATAGAGTTCTATAATAGTTAATTTTAGCTTCATATAGGATACCAAAGTCGCCAAATGGATTTCTCCTGGTCTTGGCACATTTTGGACAAGTCTCAAAGTCCCCCTTATATGAAAGCAATCGATTAAAGCATGTTGAAAAATTGCAAAATAATGACAGCCACTATTTTTTTCCAGTCAAAATTTTTGGTTTTTCTAGAATTTTTTTGCTCTAAAGTCTCCCTTATGGATTTTTCCATCTCGTATTCCTGATAGATATATTTTTTTGAAGTCCTTGAATGAAGCCTCTCCCACCAAACTGCTTTTGAAATGTGAGTGAAAATGATAGTTGATCATAGAGTTTGGGGCATTAGTGATAGATTATACTTTTCTTTGCCACATTTGGAGAGAGACTCTAACCCATAATTCATAGAGTAATGTGCACGTATTGAATAGGTTTATGAATAATTTTTTTTTTGAGAGATGTCTAAATTATATATATTTTTTCTCTTAATAATATACTTCCTTTCCTTGGAACCTAATAATTGTCACACTTATTTCTCCAACAATAAAATTTAAAGTACAATTGCACTTATTTTGACTAAAATATATACACATACACAAATACTAATTTTACAATATAATAAGTATAAAACTCATACTAAAATAGTCACTATTTCAAGTTTAGTAAATTAGAAGATCATTTGATAAAATAATTAATTATTAAAAACTAATAACGTATTCAAATAACAATTTTTCAAAATTAACCAATTTAGAGATAATAATTTAATTTCAAAAATACTATTTGTATTAAAGATATATAAACAAACAAAAGCATTACCATAAATCAAATAAATTTTTTTAAAAAATTAAATTTATGATTTTCCAGTGTGTTATATTTTTAATAAAAGAAATCAAATATTATTGATGGTATCTTGGTAAGCCTTTAGTTTTAGAAGAATTTATGTATATTTTTAAAATAAAAGAAATTATTGTTTAATTCTAATAGGAAAGGTGTAATTTACCGCGAGTTTATTTAAAATATTAATTTTGCTAGAAATGGTTAGATTTGGTTGTCAGAAAATATTGCAGTTAATATTAAAATTTTATTATTATAGAACTAGGGTGATGAACAACTAGAGTGATGAACGCACCACCTTCAACTAATGCAATTAAGTCATATTTGAAGTGCCTAAATATTTGGAAACCACCTAATTAAAGCATGTCAAGAAATTACTAAGAAATATAACGAGAGTCACTATCAATCTTTTCTATTTTGTTTAATTTTCCAGTCAATGCTTTTGGAGTTTTCTTTTGTGAAGTCTTTGACGTCTCTCCTACGCAGCACTCCTTTGTCTTCATATAAAATGAGTAACAATGATAGTTAAACGTGAATTTTGGTGTATTAATTATTGATTGACTATAATTTTCTTGACAGCAATAAGAGTGTCTACTAGTTAACCTTTAATCTAATAAAAGCATATCAGAGCAAACCAATTTTTAAAAATAAAATAAATATACAACACAAGGTGTTCAATTAGTTTTTTGAAAAAAAATATAATTGACTAAACTTTTAGATATTACTTGGTATAAACTTAATTATAATTTTTCACGTTCCTTTTTCCCTAATTAAAAAATAGGAAAAGTATATATTGCTATTTTTGTTCTATTTTTTTTCATGAACTATTTTTCATAAATTAAGGACATTATTTCAAATAATATGGCTTTCTATGTTTCGTTATTCAAATATGATTTTAGAAAAATTAAGAAAGATGAAATTTACCTCTTAAGTGCAACAGGTATATGGGAGAAATGCTTGGAAGTTAGCATCTTATGTGAGGGAAAACGCAATGTGCTAGGCGGCGTCATAGATTCTTATGTGAACTAGGTATCTTTGACATATTTAGAAGGAAGAGCTACATTTAAGGATCCAAAAATTAAAAATTTTATTTTTAAAAATTTATTATTATTAGATTCAATTATTTGATGTTGAAATCAGTAGTAATCATCTTAAAATAAGTGGTAATAAATTTTTAAAATAAATATTTTTATTTTTGAATTTTTTATTATAATTCTTTTTATTTAGAATCTCCAAAAAGGAGGGCAAAAAATATTAAAGTATATAGGAATTAGTGACCAGTTATAGGCAGTGGTGAACAGCTACTTTCTCACGGTCGTAAATAAACGTAAAATGTAAATGAGTAAAATAAAAATAAATTTTATATCTTTATTTTTTAAAAAAAATAAAATATAAATATTATTAAATAATATATATATATATATATATTGGTTCTAAAAATATTATAGTTTGATTATAATTGATGTGACATATTTTTAAATTTTTTTTTTAAAAATTCTTTTAATTTCTATATATATATATATATATATATATGGAAGGTTTATTTTTAATTATTATAAAGATATAATAAATATTATATATGAGTTAAAAAATATTTTTTTCCCTTAGGAACAACCAAAGAATACGAACCCAAATTACCTCGAAGATGGAGATGCAAGTCTTAAACCTAGAAATGCATCAAGAATGGCTCGCTTATTTGGTTTTACTTCGATCACTGTTAATTAAATTGATATTATCAGGTCATGGCTGGACTTGGCACCTCCTGTCCTTTTTTCTTTCCATTGAAACAAAAAAGAAAGCAATCAAAGCATGCATTGTTCAAGTAAATGTTGCTTACACTTCCAAACCGGAATTATGTCCGCAGATGAAGAATATATTTAGGGATAATTATAATTTAAAGATGTTTATTATAAAGAATCTTAAAAGTTGAAGTTATTTTAAAGAACTTTAGAATAAAAAATCTAAATTATAAGCAAAAATTAGAATTTAAGACTTTAAATTAAATTTTTTATATTAAAATCATTTAAATTAATTTTAAAATTAATAATTTCTTAATATAAATTTCTTTTGAGTTAACATATAAAATTTATTTATTTATTTATTTTATGTTGAGTGAGCAGAAAATGAAACCTGAGATAAAAAAGAATGTGGGCATCCTTTAAATGGAGAAGGGCATTGGTTGCCGCCTCTTACGTGCGGTTGACGTGCAGTTGGGAGCATGAATTCGTACACTGACAATGCGACCACTTCCCTTCTTTTTGTGTTTCGGCATCATGAAACATATAATTTTGAAAATTATATTATTTAAACAAAAATATTATTACATTGTTATTCAATTATATATATTTTTTATTTTTTTAAAAAATAACAACATAAATATTATTTTTTTATCTCACTTATTTATTTTTTATTTCTTTTTCATTTCATCAATCTTTTTTTTTCTTTCTTTATCAAATATAATGTAAACCTTATCTGTTCATTTTTCGTTGTTCATATTTTTCTTATCAAATATTATTTTTAAATAAATAAAATAATCTTTTTGTGAATAGAGACTTGATGTATAAGTTATAATATTTTATTCTATCAGAGTTTATTCTAACTATGATTCAAGAATTTCTCATATTCAAAAATTAAGACATTATATAAACAATAAATCAGTCATAAAATGTTCAATTATTTTGAATAAATATCCTCAATTGATTTTTAACCCTATCTCCATTGAGATCGTGATGACCCACAATCTGAATGGCTAAAAAAATGTAATTGAAAAAAAAAATATTGAAAATATTTATCTAAAAAAATTTAATCATATAATATTAAATTATTAAGAAAAAACTCCAATTATCATTATTTATTATAAAAAACATAATACTAAATAGTTCAAAATTATATCTAATTAGTTATTCTTCAAAAGCATGATGGATTGCTTTCTTTCTTTCTTTCTACCTTCTTTTTAAAAAAAAAAATTTATAGCCTTTACGCTGATATATTTCCACGATGATATCTTTTCCTTCACTAAAGTGCTTTATAACTTATTAGCATTTCTCACATATACTTCCTGCACTCAAGTTAAATTTCATCTTTCTTAATTTTTCTAAAATCATTATTTAAATAACGAAACATAAAAAGTCATATTGTCTAAATTAGTTTTGTTAATTTATGAAAAATAGTTCATGATAAAAAATAGAAGAAAACAGCTATATATACTTTTCCTATTTTTTAATAACGGAAAAAATGGGAAAAATTATAATTAAGTTTGAACCAAGTTTTATATAGAAATTTAGTCAATTTTATTTTAAAAAGACTAATTGGACATCTATTGTAGTAAATTAATTAGATTAAAAAATAATCTAAGATCTCTCAGGAACTATTTAAATCTCACAATACTAATTATTTTTAAAGAAAATTCTAAATACTTCAGAAAATTGGTTGAGGGACAATGGTAAAAGGCATGTCAATTTGATAACCCGCACCAGTCAAAATTTCATAGACCAAGAAAAATGAAGCACCGTCCAAAATACGTCACATTGCAAAAGAAATAAAAATGCTAGCTTATTAAGAAACATTTCAAGCCCTGCAAGTCCAAATGAATATGATTATTGTTCTCTTGAGTAAAACCACTTAATTTTGTATTAGCTTAGTAAGAATTTTAAGTATTTTTGGGTAAATAATAACGTACCTTTTAAAAGATTTTTTTTTTAAAAAATTTATAGGCAATTACTTATATTTTTATTGTTATGTTATTTAATCAAAACATATCAATTATATGATTCTTCAATAATAATATGACATGTGTAAAATTTTTATAGATAATTAGATAATTTTTTAATTAAATCATATATTTGTTATATTATTATTGAAGAACTATGTATTTATTATGTTTTGATTGAAAAATAAATAAACATGATATAAGAAATTACATATAAATTTTGTGATTGTTTTTTAATATTGGTTCACATAATAAACTTCTTAAATTGGATGATTAAAGATTGTGAATTAAAATTGTTAAATTGAACCGATTGTGAATCGAAAACACAACGTACAGTAATTGCATATCAACTATGTATTAGACATTGAAAATTGTATCCAATCATCCACAAGTCATTCTTCATTGATTGAGAACTATGAAACACATGCGTTCACAACACGTTAAAGTCAAACGACTTATAGTCTTCGCTCCCAGAGTCATTTTCCCCAGCCCGTATATCTATCATCGGAAAGTGGCATTAACAACAATATATTTCCACAATGATATCTTTTCCCTCACATAAGATGCTAACTTCCAAGCATTTCTCCCAGATACCTGTTGCACTTAAAAGGTAAATTTCATCTTTCTTAATTTTTCTAAAATCATATTTGAATAACGAAACATAGAAAGCCATATTATTTGAAATAATGTCGTTAATTTATGAAAAATAGTTCATGAAAAAAAAATAAAACAAAAATAGTAATATATACTTTTCCTATTTTTTAATTAGGGAAAAAGGAACGTGAAAAATTATAATTAAGTTTATACCAAGTAATATCTAGAAGTTTAGTCAATTATATCTTTTTTCAAAAAACTAATTGAACACCTAGTGTTGTATATTTATTTCATTTTTAAAAATTGGTTTGCTCTGATATGTTTTTATTAGATTAAAGGTTAACTAGTAGATACTCTTATTGCTGTCAAGAAAATTCTAGTCAATCAAGAATTAATGCACCAAAATTCACGTTCAACTATCATTGTTACTCATTTTATATGAAGACAAAGGAGTGTTGCGTAGGAGAGACGTCGAAGACTTCACAAAAGCATTGACTGGAAAATTAAACAAAATAGAAAAGATTGATAGTGACTCTCATTATATTTCTTAGTAATTTCTTGGCATGCTTTAATTAGGTGGTTTCCAAATATTTAGGCACTTCAAATATGACTTAATTGCATTGGTTGAAGGTGGTGCGTTCATCACTCTAGTTGTTCATCACCCTAGTTCTATAATAATAAAATTTTAATATTAACAGCAATATTTTCTGACAAAACCAAATCTAACCATTTCTAGCAAAATTAATATTTTAAATAAACTCGCGGTAAATTACACCTTTCCTATTAGAATTAAACAATAATTTCTTTTATTTTAAAAATATACATAAATTCTTCTAAAACTAACGGCTTACCAAGATACCATCAATAATATTTGATTTCTTTTATTAAAAATATAACACACTGGAAAATCATAAATTTAATTTTTTAAAAAATTTTATTTGATTTATGGTAATGCTTTTGTTTGTTTATATATGTTTAATACAAATAGTATTGTTGAAATTAAATTATTATCTCTAAATTGGTTAATTTTGAAAATTTGTTATTTGAATATGTTATTAGTTTTTAATAATTAATTATTTTATCAAATGATCTTCTAATTTACTAAACTTGAAATAGTGACTATTTTAGTATGAGTTTTATACTTATTATATTGTAAAATTAGTATTTGTGTATGTGTATATATTTTAGTCAAAATAAGTGCAATTGTACTTTAAATTTTATTGGAGGAGAAATAAGTGTGACAATTATTAGGTTCCAAGGAAAGGAAGTATATTATTAAGAGAAAAAATAATAATTTAGACATCTCTCAAAAGAAAAATTTATTCATAAACCTATTCAATGCGTGCGCATTACTCTGTGAATTATGGGTTAGAGTCTCTCTCCAAACGTGGCAAAGAAAAGTATAATCTATCACTAATGCCCCAAACTCTATGATCAACTATCATTTTCACTCACATTTCAAAAGCAGTTTGGTGGGAGAGGCTTCATTCAAGGACTTCAAAAATATATATCTATCAGGAACACAAGATGGAAAAATTCATAAGGGAGACTTTAGAGCAAAAAAATTCCAGAAAAACCAAAAATTTTGACTTGGAAAAAAATAGTGGCTGTCATTATTTTGCAATTTTTCAACATGCTTTGATCGGTTGCTTTCATATAGGGGAGACTTTGAGGATCTACGGAAGAAAATTCACCAAAAGAAATAAAAAGAAAAGGAAAGAATAAAATATTGATAGCAACTCACATTATGTCTCTTGGCATGCGTTAATTGGATTGTTTTCATGTATCAAACCACATCAATTTGGAATTAATTGCATGTGCATGGACCAAAAATTGATCAAATATAGGCATTATGAGATATGAGAAAGTGTTTATTACTCTAGTTGTTTATTTTGCATTATAAGATGGATATCTTCGGTAGTTTCAAGCTTTAACCATTTGTTCATAAAATTAATATTAAAATTTCAAAAAAATTAATCATTCAATTCTTATTATTTACTCAAAATTTTAATTTAGTCTTTATAATTTTTTTAAATTAGTCTTTATACTTTACAAATGTTTTCACTTTTGTGTCCAACATTTAAATCTATGATAACTCCGTTAAATTTGAAACTAATTACACTAGTGAAGGATGATATGTGATCTTGAGTAGGAGACAACTTGCCACGTAATCACCACCTACACACTATTTTAATAATCGTTTGATCTTTATAGTTTACTAAATCTTTAATTTGGTCCTTATTTTTTTTTTCTAAAAAAGTCCTCATACTTTACAAACATTTACGCTTTAGTCTTTGACGTGTAAACCTGTGATAAGTCCATTTACTTGGAGGTGCCAATTTTTGTTTTTTGTTTTTTGTTTTCATTTCAAGAGAGAGAAGAACCCGGTTAGTATAATGCATTTTTTCTTATTCTCTTCTTCCTGTTGTGATAGCCACACTTTACGAATGTTTATGCTTCAGTCCTTAATGTATAATGACCAAATTATATGGTCTTTTTCTCTCTTGAAATAAAAAAAGCTTCACACTTACCTTTCTTGTTGCAGAAGATGAATTACAATTACCTTTATTTTGACCAAAATATTTTTATATCTATTATTTATATAACATAATAAGCATTAAATATGTATTTGGGTACTATAAAAATAGTTTCTTTTTAAACTAAGATGAAATTAAATTGATGGCTTCTAACATCAAATAACTAATATTAAAATCAATTTTTAAGAAATATATTATCTAATAAGTTTTATTTTTTAATAAAAGAAACTAATATTATTCTTGAGGATATTTTGGTTATTTTTTAACTTCAAATAGAATTTTGTATATTTTTATAATTTAAAGAAGAAATGTCTAATTTAAATGTCTCTTTTAGAGGAAGAAAAAAATTTGTCCAGAATCTTAATAGTAGTGACGATATTTTTTAGCACAAGCAATTCTATTCATTTCTAACCAAATCAACCTTTTAAATATCTTCAAGAATCTTAAATAACGTCATGATTTTGACATATTGGCTAGCGACTACTGACATCTTCCACAGATCTCATTATTTGGGAGATGATTTTATGCTTTCAAGAACATTAAGTTCCTTAGATAATTATTGAATATAAAACAATATTTGGCATACTTTGATAGATTTATTATTATAAAACCATTCTTATTAGCTACGCAAAAATAAAATTAATTCCTCTAAAAATAATTAATTATTAAATAAATTAATATTTTAAGCAACTATTTAATAAAATATTATTTTATATTTAATAATTAATGCATTATAGCTAAACAAAAAAATATTCCTAAAAAACATAATATCATTTCTCCATTCACTTGCCGCATGTATGCATTAGGAGTATATTTTTTAAATTTACAAGTTTTCAACAAATTAATATTAAACATCATCCTCTAAACTAGACAACTCATTTTGTCTAAAAACTCATTCTTCAGAATCAATTATATGTGTCTTTCTTGAGTTTTATTAAAGTTAGATGATTTAAAAAAAAAAACAAGCGCTTTAGTCTAATTGTAAAATTTTTTGAATTAAAATATCTTTAGTGATAAAATATGTAAAAATGGTTAATAAAAAGTACTTTAGCCAAAATATTGAAAAATTAGACTAAAATAAAAGGTAACTTTTCATTTGAGGGAAATCCATATATATTTAGAAAATAAAAAGGATATCTGCAAAATTTCATCTAATTTTTAACATTGGACACACTTTCCTATATGATTTTTCAAATTTATTTTCAATTGTTATTTTTATTGTATCATTATCTGTTCCATATAGGGCAATTGATTTTATTGATTTGTATTTATTGTTATTGGTTCCAAATTTAAGGAAGGATAGGGAATAGAGGCAGGGTCTATTTCTCGCTAATGAGCGTAAAAAAACATAGTGCTATTGGATCAGAGAGGGAGAGTATATTTTAGGAGAATTTTAGTATTTGTCAATCACACTCTAAAATACTCCAAGAAAAATACTTCTCATAATTAATCAAAAACAGAGCACCAACTCTTGGGGAGATATGACTTCTAGACTTTTAATATGATCAACAAAAATCCTTCGTCAACAATTTCATCCCATCAGAACAACCAAAACTAACAAAAATCAAATTATGTAAGAATACTTAACGTATGTATGTTGGGGATGCATAAGACAAGGAGCAAAGTAAGCTCAACGCCCTATGCACCCTGTGCAAAAATCAAACAGTTAGTAACTCAAGCAAGGCTAATATATATAACCATGGAATCTCAAAATGAGAAGCTATCACACAACTGAAAGTAACCTTTTATCTAATAAAATGTGCTAAGAATAATGGTTGTTGGCATCATTATAATAACACAATAAACAACACAAAACAAATCATAGTATTTCAAAGCTTAGCAACATGCTTTAACATTGGATTATTTAATTTAATAATTACCATAACATGGCAATTATTTATATATATTGGTTTTCCAGCAAACACTCGATCCACGTCATATCTCGAGCATAGTATGTTGTCCAACCTTAAACTAGGAGGTGTTCATGCTAGTTTCTCCTGCAAAAAGTAAGAAACAAAAAAGCTTGCCTGAGCTTAAGTAAAACAAAGAACAATAATAACATTTTACTTAATAAAGAGAAACTAGATAAATAAAAAATAAAAGAAACATGGGCATTTATGACTAATTTGTAATGTTATTTACCCAAACCCTCTTGCTAGTGTTGGATTATAGTTATTTATTTGCATTGTAAAATAATTATGCATAATTAGTGTGAATGTCTCATATAATTAGCTAAATGTTTTAACTACTTTCTACAATGTTATATTATTAACAAAATAAGTTTGTTGTTTACTCTTTTTTTTATTAATAAGAGGAGAAAAGAGCAACTATGATAATGTACCATAGTGAATATTAAATTTGTTCTACTTAATTACTAAGAATTAAAAAATACATAAGCTTCCCCTTTATTAGAGAATCTAATAACACATAATTATGATTAAGGATACTAGTAAATACCCCATATCCTGGAGCTAAAGACAAAAATGGAGTGATACTAATTAATAATACAAATGTAAAAGCTAATAGCAACAATGGAGAGATAGAAAATGATTACCAGATAACTTTTAAGCCACCTATTGCACTTAGTTGAATTCAATGTGACCATAACATAAATAGTGTCTGTCAAATTGTTCAGGAACCTGAAGTAGGCATGTCTCCAAGAGCGGTTGAAAAGTATTGAGCCAAAGATCCCCCAAAATCCAGTGATAAATCCAAATGTCATACTCCAATAAAATTCCTTACAGAGAATTGAATGCTTATCTTCTTCGAATTTAATTGCTTCTTGAGGTTTTTCCTCTTCAGAACAGATCTTCTCAAGTGGTTTCCCACAAAGGTCAAGATTTTCTTCGTAACTTGAGCTATTAAAACTCTGCAATTGTGTGCTAATTGGAATTTTTCCAGAGAGGTTGTTATGCGACAAGTCCAACATTGCGAGACAATTAATTTGAGCAAAACTAGAAGGAATTGGACCAAAGAAATGGTTTCTTGACAAATCAAGAGAGTCTAGTGATGTTAAACGCCCAATTTCTAAAAGAATTTTTTCAACCAATTGATTCCTTGATAAGTTTAAAGATACCAATTCAACCAAAATTCCAAATTCTATTGGAATTTCTCCAGTTAACTGATTACTTGAGAGATCAATACCTTTTAAAAGTAACACAGTATTCTTAAAAATACGTTCCGTACCTTTCCACATCAAAAATGCATTTAAATCATATGGTTGACCATATAATTCTCCCTCTTTGTGGTATTGAAAAAAATTATGCATATCATCTGATGAAACACTCTCTTGAGCCATTGCTGTAAAGTTTTTGAAGCATTTGAGTATTTGTCCAGACAAATTGTTCAATGAGAGATCCAATAAATGAATGCTTGATATATAACAAAGATGCATTGATAAGCTTCCAGAGAAGTTATTATATTGAAAATATTTATCCAAAAAAAATGTAATTGAAAAAAAATATTGAAAATATTTATCCAAAAAAAGTTAATCATATAATATTAAATTATTAAGAAAAAACTCCAATTATCATTATTTATTATAAAAAACATAATACTAAATAGTTCAAAATTATATCTAATCAGTTATTCTTCAAAAACATGATGGATTGCTTTCTTTCTTTCTTTCTACCATCTTTTTAAAAAAAAAATTTATAGCCTTTTTCGCTGATATATTTCCACAATGACATCTTTTCCTTCACTAAGGTGCTTTATAACTTATTAGCATTTCTCACATATACTTCTTGCACTCAAGTTAAATTTCATCTTTCTTAATTTTTCTAAAATCATTATTTAAATAACGAAACATAAAAAGCCATATTGTCTAAAATAGTTTTGTTAATTTATGAAAAATAGTTCATGATAAAAAATAGAAGAAAACAGCTATATATACTTTTCCTATTTTTTAATAAGGGAAAAATGGGAAAAATTATAATTAAGTTTGAACCAAGTTTTATATAGAAATTTAGTCAATTTTATTTTAAAAAGACTAATTGGACATCTATTGTTGTAAATTAATTAGATTAAAAAATAATCTAAGATCTCTTAGGAACTATTTAAATCTCACAATACTAATTATTTTTAAAGAAAATTCTAAATACTTCAGAAAATTGGTTGAGGGACAATGGTAAAAGGCATGTCAATTTGATAACCCGCACCAGTCAAAATTTCATTGACCAAGAAAAATGAAGCACCGTCCAAAATACGTCACATTGCAAAAGAAATAAAAATGCTAGCTTATTAAGAAACATTTCAAGACCTGCAAGTCCAAATGAATATGATTATTGTTCTCTTGAGTAAAACCACTTAATTTTGTATTAGCTTAGTAAGAATTTTAAGTATTTTTGGGTAAATAATAACGTACCTTTTAAAAGATTTTTTTTTTTTAAAATTTATAGGCAATTATTTATATTTTTATTGTTATGTTATTTAATCAAAACATGTCAATTATATGATTCTTCCATAATAATATGACATGTGTAAAATTTTTATACATAATTATATAATTTTTTAATTAAATCATATATTTGTTGTATTATTATTGAAGAACTATATATTTATTATGTTTTGATTGAAAAATAAATAAACATGATATAAGAAATTGCATATAAATTTTGTGATTGTTTTTTAATATTGGTTCACATAATAAACTTCTTAAATTGGATGATTAAAGATTGTGAATTAAAATTGTTAAATTGAACCGATTGTGAATCGAAAACACAACGTACAGTAATTGCATATCAACTATGTATTAGACATTGAAAATTGCATCCAGTCATCCACAAGTCATTCTTCATTGATTGAGAACTATGAAACACATGCGTTCACAACACGTTAAAGTCAAACGACTTATAGTCTTCGCTCCCAGAGTCATTTTCCCCAGCCCGTATATCTATCATCGGAAAGTGGCATTAACAACAATATATTTCCACAATGATATCTTTTCCCTCACATAAGATGCTAACTTCCAAGCATTTCTCCCATATACTTGTTGCACTTAAGAGGTAAATTTCATCTTTCTTAATTTTTCTAAAATCATATTTGAATAACGAAACATAGAAAGCCATATTATTTGAAATAATGTCCTTAATTTATGAAAAATAGTTCATGAAAAAAATAATACAAAAATAGCAATATATACTTTTCCTATTTTTTAATTAGGGAAAAAGGAACGTGAAAAATTATAATTAAGTTTATATCAAGTAATATCTAGAAGTTTAGTCAATTATATTTTTTTTCAAAAAACTAATTGAATACCTAGTGTTGTATATTTATTCCATTTTTAAAAATTGGTTTGCTCTGATATGCTTTTATTAGATTAAAGGTTAACTAGTAGACACTCTTATTGCTGTCAAGAAAATTATAGTCAATCAAGAATTAATGCACCAAAATTCACGTTCAACTATCATTGTTACTCATTTTATATGAAGACAAAGGAGTGTTACGTAGGAGAGACGTCGAAGACTTCACAAAAGCATTGACTGGAAAATTAAACAAAATAGAAAAGATTGATAGTGACTCTCGTTATATTTCTTAGTAATTTCTTGACATGCTTTAATTAGGTGGTTTCCAAATATTTAGGCACTTCAAATATGACTTAATTGCATTAGTTGAAGGTGGTGCGTTCATCACTCTAGTTGTTCATCACCCTAGTTCTATAATAATAAAATTTTAATATTAACTGCAATATTTTCTGACAAAACCAAATCTAACCATTTCTAGCAAAATTAATATTTTAAATAAACTCGCGGTAAATTACACCTTTCCTATTAGAATTAAACAATAATTTCTTTTATTTTAAAAATATACATAAATTCTTCTAAAACTAAAGGCTTACCAAGATACCATCAATAATATTTGATTTCTTTTATTAAAAATATAACACACTGGAAAATCATAAATTTAATTTTTTAAAAAATTTTATTTGATTTATGGTAATGCTTTTGTTTGTTTATATATCTTTAATACAAATAGTATTTTTGAAATTAAATTATTATCTCTAAATTCGTTAATTTTGAAAAATTGTTATTTGAATACGTTATTAGTTTTTAATAATTAATTATTTTATCAAATGATCTTCTAATTTACTAAACTTGAAATAGTGACTATTTTAGTATGAGTTTTATACTTATTATATTGTAAAATTAGTATTTGTGTATGTGTATATATTTTAGTCAAAATAAGTGCAATTGTACTTTAAATTTTATTGTAGGAGAAATAAGTGTGACAATTATTAGGTTCCAAGGAAAGGAAGTATATTATTAAGAGAAAAAATATATATAATTTAGACATCTCTCAAAAGAAAAATTTATTCATAAACCTATTCAATGCGTGCGCATTACTCTGTGAATTATGGGTTAGAGTCTCTCTCCAAACGTGGCAAAGAAAAGTATAATCTATCACTAATGCCCCAAACTCTATGATCAACTATCATTTTCACTCACATTTCAAAAGCAGTTGGGTGGGAGAGGCTTCATTCAAGGACTTCAAAAAAATATATCTATCAGGAACACAAGATGGAAAAATCCATAAGGGGGACTTTAGAGCAAAAAAATTCCAGAAAAACCAAAAATTTTGACTTGGAAAAAAATAGTGGCTGTCATTATTTTGCAATTTTTCAACATGCTTTAATCGGTTGCTTTCATATAGGGGAGACTTTGAGGATCTACGGAAGAAAATTCACCAAAAGAAAAAAAAAAAGGAAAGAATAAAATATTGATAGCAACTCACATTATGTCTCTTGGCATGCGTTAATTGGATTGTTTTCATGTATCAAACCACATCAATTAGGAATTAATTGCATGTGCATGGACCAAAAATTGATCAAATATAGGCATTATGAGATATGAGAAAGTGTTTATTACTCTAGTTGTTTATTTTGCATTATCAGATGGATATCTTTGGTAGTTTCAAGCTTTAACCATTTGTTCATAAAATTAATATTAAAATTTGAAAAAAATTAATCATTCAATTCTTATTACACTACAAGAAAACAGCAAAAGTGCGACGGAAATTAGTGACGAAAATTTTTTCCATCACTAGTTTGTCGCAATTCCGTCGCAAATTTTTTTGACGGAAAAAAAAAATTTTCTGTCAATAATCCGTCGCTAAATTGTTAACGACGGATTTCTGTGACGGAAAATTCCGTCGTAATGTCTAGAGTGGGTTATTTACATTTTGTGACGCATTTTTGTGATGGAAAATTTTGTCAATAATTTTGTGACGGAATTAATGATAAAAATTTTTGTCACAAAATTTATTGTGACAATTCCGTCGCAAAATCCGTCGCAAAATATGATTTAAATTTCTTGATAATTTATATGGTATAATAATTTAAATATTATATATATATTATTCATTAATTTAATAATTTATATATTATAGTTTAAAATATATATATTAATAATTTTAATATTAAAATAGTAAAATTTGATAAATATTAATATACTTTATTATTTTATTAGTGATTAAAGGTCACTATTTGTATTCAAAAGTTAATAAAATTATAATTTATTGAGAAATATTAATATAAGTGTAGAAAATATTTTTTAATTACAAGTAATAAAAAAATTAACAAATGTAAATCATATATAATTTAAACAAATGTATATAAAGGAATGATTTAGTTAAAAATATAAAAAATATAAAAGAAATAAAAGTCAAATAAATATTTGGTTAAATTAGTATTTTATTCTCTTACTTTATTTAATGTTTCAAATTAGTTCCTTAACATTGAAATATTTCAAAATGGTCCCTTAATTTTATTTAACATTTAAAATTAGTACCTTAACTTTAAAGTGTTTCAAAATGATTCCTTAACTTTATTTAATATTTCAAATTAGGCACATAACTTTTAAATTTTATTTTATTTAATGTTTCAAACTAGTCTGTTAATATTAAAATTAAATTAAGACATTAATTTGAAAATTTTTTGAAGAACCATTCAATTTGTAATATTTTTTTAATATGAAATATTTGAAAAAAGTAATTTGAAAATATACAAAAATTCTTTTTATAGATAAAATTATTGAAAAAAGTCATGTAAAAGTACTTTCTTAGTATAATTACTTGAACAAAAAAAACATAAAGTTTTTAAAACTAGAAAATACTTAAAATGTTCACTATAATAAAATATTTTAAAAAATGATAGTTATGTTAATATAAAATATTTATAGAAATAGTATTAGTGATGGATTGTCATATTAAAATAAATATTATTTCTTGAAGTATTTTATTCTAGTAAACTTTTTAAGCATCTTTTAATATTTAAAATTTTATAATAGGTTTTTTTTAATTGAAGTGATTAAACTAAGATTTTTGTTATAATAAGTTAACTTTTTTAGGGTCTATGTAGAAACACTTCGAAGTTGGGGGATTAATTTAAAATATTAAATAAAATAAAGAGACCATTTTAAAACACTTTACAGTGAATGAACCAATTTAAAATATTAAATAAAGTTAAGGAACCAAAATGTTAATTTAACGTAGATATTTCATTCAAAAAATACAAAAGATAAATAACAAAAAAAAAATAACAATATGTCTCTTTTCCAAAATTTTACAAATAAAAAAAATGATTATACTTGTCCATTATGCTTTAATCACATTATTTGCCTCTCACCTATTTCTTCTCCCAATCGAGATCTACCTACTCTCAAATGAATGTAGCTTTACTAATGAACACTTTTATCTTATACGTGATTTCTTAAGAAGTGAACAAATTCTAACTCTAATCCTAACCTGATGAGTTAAGTTTTAAATATATTATTCTAGATTTTGTCTATGCAAGAGTTATCTTCTAAATTTTTAGACTTAAATAATTTTTTAAATTTCTTTTAAAACATCTTACGAAAACGAATCTTTTTTAGTATTTATGAGTATGTATTATGCATCTTGATTATTGAAGGGATCATTTGAAATATTTTTATTTAATAAAGAAAGGCACGTTAAAAATAAATAATTAGAATTTCTAAGAGAATTATCTTTAGAAAAAATAAAAATTTAAAATATGCAAAATATAATATAAAATACCATTCATCCCTCCTTTTTAAAGAGAGTCTTTAATCTCTTGATAATATGAGGGAGCAAATTCATGGAAAAGGCAAATTTGTTATCATTTGTTTTGACTTCAAAGCATTCAAACTCTAGTATGCTTGAAAGTACACAATGAAGTTAGTTTCCATTTGCTCTCTAAAATTTGGCTATCAAATATTGCTAAAGGTTGTGAATCCCTTTTCGTTTCACTTCTTAGCCTACCAAAATAGGGTTTTGGTAAGTCAATTAACTATCTTATTTATAAATACAGAAATAAACATAAAGAGGAAGAAGAAAAACATCTATGTTGACATAAAATATTAACATTTTAATTGAAACAAATAGTTAGAGCATTTTATCTAAATTTTATGAAACATCAAATGTGAAAGGTAGAGAATAATTTATGTTTACATTTTTAGAAAGCATTCACTCCTATTGACAAAAAAGAAAAAAAAAATTCCACACCTATTACATCACGAGGGTTTATTCTATTAAATTTAAGGAAACCAAATTATGAGCATGAGGTTAGTTAAAAATTTTTAGACTGCAATTTTGAGTTTTTTTCCCTTCACCTATGAGACAAATTTAATATCAATAAGTTAAAGTTGATGGTGTGTGTGATTGGCAAAATCAGTTGAAAATTTATAAAAGCATTTTAAAAAATTTTGATACGAGGTTTAAAAATATATGTTTGCAAAAGTATGATGATAGGAATGTTGGATCTCTACAATAAAATGTTTAAAAAATGATGAAGGTTAGAGCCAAATAGGTTTGTGAGTTTAGTATATCTGCAAGGCTCTTATCAAAATGTTTGTCTTAGCACTATATCTAATATTTATGGCATTTTTTATTTGATTTTTGAATTATATCTTAAATTATTGTAATAGAGAAATTATCTCAATATATAAAAAATATTATAAAGACTAAGTTTATAATTATGATGATACTGATTGATTATAGTACACTGATATTGATTACATTTTTTTTTATTTTTTATATAAATTACATATGTTTTAAAAAAACCAACATGAAAAATCTTTGAAAAATTTTGATTCTATGATTTAGCAATGAGTGCTTCTACCCTCTTTTTAGTTATGATTGGAAATTGATAGTAAGAAAGAAAAATTATAATTAAAGACTTTAAATTGAAAATATTTAAAATAAAAGGTTTTGAATTTAAAAATTATTGTTAAAATCTAAAAATAAAAATATTAACATAAAACTCTAAAGTATAATTTTTGTGTGTAATTTAAATTTTTAATATTTAAAGATTTCAAAATAATTTAAAAAAAGACTTCAATATAAATATTTTTTTGATCAACTGTAATTTTTTTAAGGAAGAAATGGAAATTCACTGTTGATTCTTTTATGACTATATATGTTTGTAAAGTTTATAATAATCAAAATTAATAAATAAAATAAAACTATAATAAAAGGAATGTCTTTGTGTTTTATAAAACAACAAAGGCAGCACTCAACTAATGTAAAAAATATATTACTTGTTTCAAAGTTTTATATGTTATTAAGATTTAATTATTGATATTTTAGCAAAGACTATGTATTTAGACTTAATTGGATTACATAGAGAAGAAAATAAAAGAAATTTCATTTAATAATGTAAGTTACATAGATGTCTCATAAATGTTATTAAAATTATATAAATTTTTTGTACTTTTTTAAACTATATATATTTTATATGAAACAAGATGTTATCTTATGCTTTAATTCAATTCTAAATTTTTTGACTAAAATATAAATGGACATAACTGAACCTTAAAAAAAATATCAATATGATCTAGTTCACTTGACAAAAAATCATATCAAGATCACTAGTTCTGTGGATTAGAGAATATGACATGATACAAAAAAAATATGAAATATCAATAAGTGAAGAAAGATAGTTTCTATACTTTTATTTAAGAAAAATAGAAAAAGCATATAATATAATGTTTTATAAAACTATAATAGATATTATATAAAATTTGAAAAAGAAATTTCTCACTTTTGCAACAAGTCAAACAGATGTATATGTACAAAGAACATTATAATCCATATAATATTAAAATAACTTTTTTGAATGTGAGCATGAATTTATACCAAAATATCAAATAAAAAATTATTCTCTATTGTGCAATGTGAAAAGTGAAATTGAAAAATATAATGGATATGGATATTTTTATATTTAATTAATAAATGTATATTAAATATATAGTTAGAAAGAAATAAAAAATAAAAAATAGTATATTATATTATATTTTGATTACGCATTTTTATTTTGATTTTGTTATTCTTAAAAAAAAGAAGCGATAAACTAAGTAATTTAATTTTCAAAAAATAGACAAATAACTTGATATTATCTAACAAAAATTGAAAAATTATTTTTATTTTTTAAATAAAAAAACAAAAAATAAATGAATCACTAGTATTGAGGTAGTGAAAAAAAAAAAAGAAAAAAGGGCTAATGTGTTCCACAGGCTGTGTAAGCAATTCGGTCCAAGTCCATGAGAAAGCCCAACATGTTCAAGGCCATTTTGTAGTGTTTATTGTAATCTCCACGCTCTACTTTCTACCTCGAATAAACCCTGTGGTCTCCATAACCACAACCCTTGGAAGCTGACGACAAATCTCCTGAACTCTACCAAGCATTATTGTGTTAGTCTCGTCTACAATAGCTGTGAGGATCTTCTTCTATCCATTTCATGCAATAATTACTTTCATTTGTTGCTGAATATGAGATGAGCTCTCTATTGAGCTTTCATTTACCTTCTGACATGTTCTTTCTTCAAATTTCTCTTCTTTCCAGCTACTACCACCTTTGTTTCCAGTCATTGTGCTGGGAGGGAGATTTTTCTTCTTTAGCTAAATGGTTGATCGGGTAAGGCTGTGAACTTAGTCCCTACTATTTCGTTTAGCTCATTTTTATCATTCTGTTCGACTACCCCTCAAATGAATCTACTGTGTTGTGCATCTCATTTTAGTTTAGGTTTTTAGTTTGTTGGATAGTAATTAAAGGTCAAACAAACTCTTGCATTTGTCCAGTAGGGTTCTTTTGAGCAAGAGTAATGTTTTCTTCATTTCTGTGCTTTTTGTCTGCACTTTGCTACTGTGTTTTTGTTCTAATAAATTCAGTAACTTAAAAATTGTTCCCTTCGAAAACCCAAACCTCTTACAATATAACCTTCACCCATGCTCAAGTGGGATTGAAGGGCTCTCGCCTCCTCAGACTGAGGAAATTAACCTCACATCAGAGTGTCTCCACTCTTGATGCCAAATTCAAACTCTCACAGAATAAGCTCTTCTTGTTTGCTTTGCAGCAAGTGCTATTTAGTTATCTTTGACTAGCAGCAGCGAGCACCCACATAACCTATCCAGCTTTATAAAATTCCTCCACCTAGCCTAGCAACATCCATCCCTTGTCTCTGACCAAGAGATAGAGACGACTTCATACGCAACTTCAACATCTCAATCCTAAAATTATTCTTTATAGTCTCACAAACCTATAAGAATGACCGGGGTATTAACAGCGTACCCCTGTGCACTGGAGCAGAGTCTGAAGCTACGATGGGGCTTTGTTTATAATCATATGGGTTTCCCTATTCTGTAGTTTCCTCCTTCCAAATTAATAACTACTCCTCCTAGGTCTTTCACTCCTCCCACCAGTTCAGCCCCATTCTCCATTGCAACAGCTTCCTCCAAAGCTGTCACAAATGCATCACTACTCTCTTCCTCCCCTCTCGGGTCTCCACCATATTTAATTGGGTACAAAACTATGCCTTTCTACACTTGCCACACACACAAACCCTTACTGTTTGGTTCCCGAGGAAATTGCCAAGAATTCAAGATAAAATAAGCAAAGCAACTATCTCGTGCTAAATTGTATGTTATGTGGAAAACCATCTATAGGTGAGACCAGAATATATATTATATATATATGTGGAGCCAATTGGGACAGCATAGGTCACTTTCGCTGCTTTTTTGGCTCCAATATCTGCATTTTGCATAAAAGAGAAAACTCAATTGTCAGAAAATGAAGTTTCTGGATGTTGCAGGGATAGCGTACTGTAGGATATGAAAGGTACCTCTTTGGTTTTTGCAGCCACGGAAAGTGAGAGCCATTTGTTAGGATGGTGATTTGAATCAAAATGGCCTCAACTTAGAATTCCTACGCCTTAAAATGGAGTGATGGGTGACTAGTTGGCTCATATGTAACCCTCTTGAAAACTATTTTTTTGGATAGAATTATTACATATAAAGACAGAGCATAAAATGAATTAAACTTCCTTTGAGATATGAATTCACCTTGGTTTTTTAGCATCGAGGGTAGAAAATTCATCGTTAGGGAAGCAAATTGGGTTTCAAAATATAAGTTAAGATACTCAATAATAATAAAAAATTAATGGTTGAATGAATTTTTTATTTAAAAAAATTAGAGCCATTGGAGGATAGGATCCTCTCTTGTCGCATATGTTGGGCCTTGCCAACCATAACCCAGCCTACAACCTTAAATGCATCAACATGTCATGACATGGAAGAAGACAACCACACTTTGTCCTCCCTAATGAAAAATCATATTATAAATTATAATGCAAAGCTAGCCTGCCTGTCAGCTTTGGTCTGCTTCCTTATTTTTCATTTTTGGTTCAAGGAAAGGATTCAATCTCGAACTGGGCCTTACTATTCAATTGAAGTGAGAGTTGGTTCAACTATCGAGGATAGGAATCTCTTCCAGACTGGACTCTTTGCTAGTAAGTGAGGCAATCGATCGGAACGCTACACTAAGAGCGAGATGCCAATTAACCTTTTTCCCTGTCCCTCCTCAATCAATGAGAACAAATGGAGGCATGTCTTCTTTCAAGCAAGACGAGTTAGCTCCTTTCTCTAAAAGATGAGGAGAACGAAAACCAAGGGTTGACTGCCTACTTAAAAAGCGTTATAAACCTATAAGTAGCCCTTTAGTAAAAAAAAAAGTAAATCTGCCCTAGCTTTCTTATTTCTTTGATTCCAGAACTCAGTGCATCCGCACTATCGCCCCTAACAAACTTTATGTCTTACTGTCTATCTCTCTTTATCGGTAAGTAATTCAGGAATCCTCTCCATTGACTTTCTAAGCTAGGTTTCAAGTTTGGCGAAGTTTTTGCGTTGAGTACGAAAGAGATAGTGTACTCCTCCTGATATTGGTGTAGGCATACTATAAAATTGGTACCATAATCTTTTGCAATGAATCCGAGTTTAATTTTTGCCCCTTTATTTTTTGGCAAATAAATTATTGCCCTTTGACCAAATGATGAGAGGGTTCTGTGTTGGAATGCTCTGCTATGTGACTTTCCTCTCTTCCCTTTGAGGGCTATACTTTTTATTACAATATAAAAATAAACTTTATTTTAGTCTTGATAATATCATTAATTTAATACTTCATAAATTTCTTGTAGCGTTTGAGAATATAATGTTGTTCTAATTCCATAGTTCTTGAAAATTGGTGTTTATATTACTTTAGATAAAGTATCGAGTTCATAATGGCATCCTTTTCTATAATCAAATTATGATTTTTGGCTAAAAATTATCTCATCATCTTCCACCACTGAAACTTAATCATGTTGGTTTTTTTTAATTTAAAGTTAAAGAAATGTTTTGCTATATTTTAAAGATTATATACCAATTTTTTTATTTGATGAAGATAGAACGTAGCCTTTCAATATTATTATATGTAGCATCATCCACTAATAAGCCTACTAAAAAGTAATATCATTAAGGTTAATATTATTATACGGCGTGTTGCAGTACTAGATCACATGGAATGACTTGAATAGTAACATTAAAGGTTAATACTATATATTTGAAATTTATATCTAGACAAACACGTGTTGAATGTCATATTGGTATTTTGATATTTTAATTTAGGAAAATGTATAATTTAGAAGCACTTTATTTTATTTTTACTATCAATTAATCTATGACAAATATATATTTTAATTAATAATATTATAAATGTATAATTTTTTATATATAAGTATGTAGTTGGATAAAGATCATCTACTTGCACAGCACAATATTTTTTTTAATTTTAATTCTCTTTTTAAAATTTTTATTATATAAAGGCTGGACAAGCCGCACTGTAGATAAGTCATCTACAATGCGGCTCCTGTTTTGGGCTCCTTGCTCTCCATCTCTCTCTCTCTTTTTCTACTGCCATCCTTTTTTTTTTCTGGTTTCCATGCAATTGTACGAGAAAGATACTAGTTTCAAAGAAAGTAAGATATAGGATGAAAGACAAAGAAAAAACTAACTTTCAGTCTTTATTTTATAAGTCAAAAGAGGAGATAAGACACAATGCTTTTAGAAAAAAAATTCCTAAGTCCTAAACATAGTAAAATTTAGGATAAAGGCATCAATAGTGTATAAATTTGGGAATGCAAAGCCTATGAAATAATTGGCTATTGTATTTAATTGTATAAAGACGTAAATACTTTGGAATTGATAACAAAAAGGTTTTGAAAAAAATCAAATACAACTTAATTGAAATTTGACCTAAAAGCAATAAATAAAACTTATAAATGATTAAAGAAAATAAAGGAAGTTGCAAATATTTAAGCGTGTTGCACACAAATTCGTTGACCAATCTAATGGTACTAGTAGAATATTAAGTGTGTTTTGAATGTAACATTTATATGTGTTTTTTCTTTCATGGGTAAGAAGGAGAATAATTTAGGATGTATAGCCCTAACCCAAAGTCAAGGTCTACTTATAGGGTTAAGATAGAATTATTTTAAGAGCATGCATTAGGGTTGCATTGCTTCTAGATGAGTCAAAATTCCACACACACAAGGTCAAGTGTTGTAGTTTATATACCAAGAATTTTTATAATTCTCCCATGTGTTATTTTATTTTATTTTGCTTTGTCCATACTATAATATTTCCTAATGGTAGTTGCCATCGTTGGCCATAATAATTTGCTAAGGATTGTCATACATAATTATCAGTTTATATATTATAATGTTTGAATTTTTTTCACGCACAAATGACTTCATCATTTGCTTCATAAATCATCGATTTTCCTCACCTTAAAAGCTGTTATCTATTTTTTCTCACATAGCTGCACTTTCTATAGCCTTGTTGAAAGGGATATTAACATAAATATGTAGAGGAAAATATTAGGTTTGGGTAGTTACGCTTAGTGTGTAGATCCTATAATATTTATTGCTCCACACGATATTAGCATAGTTATGAATTGGACTTTAGTCTTGTTTCATAGCGGAGACACTAAATCTTGTTTTGCTATATTTTTTTTCATAATAGGTGTGGTCTCTATAAAAAGCCTGCTCCAAAGTCTCAAAAGCTAGGTACTAGCTTAACGAAATTCAAGGCTATTTCAAGAGGGAAGGTTAGCACTCTCAATCTTATGGACATGGAATTACACTGAATTTTTGTATATGTTAAATGAAATAAATTTTTTTAGCAATTTAACATATGAGTGTCATGTTTGTAAATTGCATCCCAACCATTAAGTGTATTATACCATTTTGTATCTAAGACTCTCTTAAGGAAGTTTAAGATTTTAAGGCAAGTAAAGTTGTTATAAGTAACAAGTAAATTAAATGAATTTGGAAGGTAGTTTGAATCTTTTTCTATATAGATTTTGTAAGGTGTAAAACCTGTAAAATAATGGTTGAAAGAGTAAATGTAAACAAAATAAATCTCACAAGCCCTATTATTATTTTTAGTTTCACTTTCTTACACATAAAAGATACTGTATAGCTTGTACACATTTAAAAATGCAAACACTTTGTAAAGAAGAAGATCTTGCAGGAAAGAGTAATTGATGGATAATGAATGCCTTTTTTGAAGGTTAAAATGACAAGTTTTTTAAAAGGGAATTTTGTCTTTTATAGTAATAAATTAATTAATGATACAACTATTTTAAATAAAAAAACTATTTATTCAATGCTTGACATATAATATACATATGCATGCTTTATATTCATGATTCAATAACCCTATCTAAGCTTTCTATGTAAGTAGGTTAACATGTGTGTGCTACAACTTTTTGTTTGTCACTAATTATATGTGATGTTTGTACAATAAAGTGACTGGAAGATAGAATGGAGGTACTAGAAAATCGAATATGGATGTATAGTAGAGTGGATTCAACTCTTCGATGCTTTATAAAAGAGTTCGAGCAGGGTGTTGAGGAGTTCTTAACTCATGCATGTCGATTGCTGTCTTTTTTGCATTCGGAAAAGATTAGGTGTCCATGTGCCCGGTGTAAATGCAAGAATTATCTATGTCTCGACGAGGTGAAGGAGCACATTTATAGACATGGATTCCAACCAGACTACTATATATGGACTAGTCATGGCGAAACACCAACTGAGTATCATTCACCTGTGTGTCAAATGCCAAGTGTCCAACCTATCTCACATGGGCTGCTTGGGAACCAGGTTTCACAATATGAGACCATGGTGATGGATGCAGCTGGGCCAAGTTTTAGGGATAACAATAATGAAAATGATGAAGAGATGCCGAATCCTAATGCAAAGGCATTCTATGACATGCTACATGCTGCACAACAGCCCTTGTGGGAAGGTTGTGAGGAGGAATCTGAACTATCAGCAACTGTACAATTACTAAGCATCAAGGTAGAGACCAACATGTCACAACAAGGATACAATTTAGTGTCACGCCTTATGCAGAGAACACAACCTAAAGACACTCGTATGCCTACAGATTTGTATCAAACAAAGAAGCTGGTGTCAAAATTAGGGCTTGGTTATACAAAGATCGATTGTTGTGTGACTGGGTGTATGTTGTATTATAAAGATGATGCAAATACAACCCAGTGTAAGTTTTGCGGTAAAGCACGATATGTTGCAAGAAAGTGTCATGGAAGAAAAAAAAATTGCAACCAAACAATTGTGGTACCTACCACTAATTCCTAGACTTCAGAGATTATTTGCTTCTGGAAAAATAGCCAAGGAAATGAGGTGGCACCATGAGAAACGTAGAGATTTTGGCATCCTTACTCACCCATCTGATGGAGAAGCGTGGAAGATATTTGATAGCACATACCCCAACTTTGCTTGTGATGCACGAAATGTTCGACTCGGGTTATATGCTGATGGCTTTACACCATTTGGCCAACATAGTATAAAGTATTCTTGTTGGCCGGTTATTGTCACACCTTACAATCTACCACCAGCAATGTGCATGAGACAAGAGTATATGTTCTTGACACTGATTATCCCTGGTCCTAGCAATCCTAAAGGGAAAATTGATGTTTACCTGCAACCATTAATAGATGAACTAAAATTGTTATGGACTGAGGGTGTGTTAACATATGATGCCTCGTTGAAACAAAACTTTCAAATACATGTCACACTATTATGGACAATCAATGACTTCCCAGCATATGGCATGTTATCTGGTTGGATGACAGCGGGGAGATTGTCATGTCCTATATGTATGGAGAAATCAAAGTCATTCCAATTGAAACATGGGAGGAAAACATCTTTCTTTGACTGCCATCGACAATTTCTCCCCACCAATCACACATATAGGAGAAATAAAAGCTCTTTTTTATAAGAATAGAGTTGAGAAATCAATGCCTCCACCACGATTAGATAGAAAGGAAGTTTGACAAAGAGTGTGTAATTTCCCGACAGTGATTGAGCAGGGAGGACTTATACCAATTGAAGGATATAATGCCACTCACCATTGGATAAAACAAAGCATATTTTGGGAATTGCCATATTGGAAACATAACCTCATTCGACATAATCTTGAGGTCATGCATGTTGAGAAAAATGTGTTTGACAATTTATTTTTCACCATCATGGACATAAAAGGAAAGACTAAAGATAATATACAAGCTCGATTAGATGTGGAAGAATATTATCGACGAAAAGAATTAGAACTTGTTAATAGGGGAGGGAAAGTTCTGAAACCCAAAGCACAGTATACTTTGAATATAGAACAGAAATGAGCAGTTTGTTAGTGGGTAAAGAACCTGGGACTCTCTGATGGGTATGTATCTAATTTGGCTCGATGTGTTAACATGAAAGAAGCAAAGCTGTATGGAATGAAGAGTCATGATTGTCATGTGTTTATGTAATGCTTACTTCCTATTGCCTTTGGTGCTTTGTCTGAAGCTGTATATAATCCTGTAACCGAGCTTAGTCAATTTTTTAGAGAACTTTGTTCTACTACCGTGACAATGGCTCAATTAGTGTTATTAGAGCAAAATATTGTAGTGACACTGTGTAAGTTGGAGAAGGTCTTCCCCCTGGGTTCTTAGACTCAATGGAACATCTACCCATCCACCTTCCTTATGAAGCTAAAGTTGGAGGACCAGTTCAATATCGTTGGATGTATCCATTTGAAAGGTAATAAAGTATATCATTATATGCTTGGAATGATTATGTGTTTAAAAGCTAATAAAAGGTGCTTAATTACTCTTTATGTAGGTTCCTCCACACTTTGAAGCAAAAAGTCAAGAATAAAGCTCGGGTGGAAGGATCTATATGTGAAGCTTATATCATTGAGGAGATCGCAACATTTTGCTCGCATTACTTTGAGCATGATGTGCCATCAAGAATAATGAGACCTCCAAGAAATGATGATGGTGAAGATTCGAGCTTACCTGCAATTTCAATTTTTAACTATCCTGGAAGGCCTTCTAGAGAATGCAAGTCTCGTTTCTTGAATGATCAAGAAATGGAAGCTGCCACAAAATATATTCTAATAAATTGTGATGAAGTACAACCTTATATTAAGTAAGTGATATTACTTACATGTCACTTATTTGTATATGCTCAACACATTTCTTTACCCAAGTTAATAAAAAAAATGCATTTCTTTGTTATGCAGTTTATTTGTTCATGAGTTAACTTTGTCCAATTCTCAAATTACGGATGTTGAGGTGGAAGCTTAGATTGAAGCGAATTTTCCTTCCTGGTTTCGGGAACATGTAAGTAGTAATATAGCATGAAATTACTTATGTCTTAAAACAAAGTGTCCATTTACATAAAATATTAAAAATGCCACACAGGTTTAAAACCCAGCCAACAATGTTCTGGATCCATTTTTACATGATGTTGCCCGGGGACCAAAGAGAAGTATTAGAACTTGGCCTATTTACTTTGTTAATAGGTATAGATTTCACATACATCCATTGAGCCATCGAAAATCAACAATAAATAGCGGTGTATGCATGAAGGGGACTGACTTTGCACAATCAGAACATGACTTTTATGGCATTTTAGAAGAGATTGTGGAAATTGAATACACAGGGGTTCCTGTGAAGCAAATAGTGTTGTTCAATTGTCAATGGTATGATCATTCACCTAATCGCGGTATGAGGGTTCATAAACAATATGGGATTGTTGAAGTTCACGAATTAAGGAGGTATAACAAGTTTGATCCATTCATATTTGCATAACAAGCAACACAGGTGTACTATGCACATTATCCTAGTTGCCATCAGAAGACTAATTGGTTAGTTGTTATCAAAGTTAAGGCTCGTAGCATAATTGATACTTCGACATCTAAAACAAATATAGAGCCATTTCAAGTGGATGGATTAGAAGTCATACTACTTACGATTGTCTCTAATGATGAATTCCATAACTTAATAGACCCTACAGGCTCATATAAAGAGATAGATATGTTAACCACTAATATAGTTTATGAAGAAGAAGAAGAAGAAGATGATGATGATGATGATGATGACCATGATGATGATGAAGATGAGGATGAAGATGAAGAAAATGATGATGATGAGGACGATGCTGACGATGACGATGATGATGAAAATATAGATGACAGTGATAAAGATGATGAACAAGATGACGATGCATAAATTAGGGTTGGGTTTTGTTTAATTTCGGGTTTGATTTTGTTTTTATAATGTATTTTGCTATTTGATTGAGTTGTATATAGCACTTTTACATTTTCCATTTAATTTTTTGTCAACTTATACTAACTCAAGGTTTGTTATTGTATATGTAGAAGTCCGGTCGTGGCTCTAGGCAAGTTCGTGCCCGATGCAGTACCTCAACACCACTGCCTTTGCATCCACAACCATCTCCTTATCCTCCTACTTCAGCACATGCATCAATTCCTATAGTGTCAAATACATCTACTACACCTCTATCAGCTCCCTTCATGCCTGAATCATCTAGGAGACACTCAGTGTCACCTGTATCATCTCCTCCAATACCATCTCCTGTCTTGCAACACTCACATTCCACTCCATAGTGTCCTTCCATGAGTTCTACACCCATGCCACCTATCCAACCTTTTGGTCGTGACCCTACTGACGGTCGAACATGGTTGTATCCTGACAAGTATACGTAAGTCATAAAATTCATATTACTTTACTTATTATTTAGTTAATATTTTAGTGTCATTGTAACATTTAGAATCATTGTTAAATGATTAGATTTAATCCTGTCGTCGCTGTTGTTCGTGATATTTTCCCTATAATTCAAGCAAAATTTGAACATCTATGTCATAATTGGAAAGCAACGCCTCTTGAGGTCAGGCAGCTATGGTTTAACGAATGGGCAGTATATATCTTATCCTATTATATATATAATATGTTGATTTTTTTCTCTCATTTTCTCTTAGTTTTAATTTTTTTATTGTTTATGCAGAAGAAGTATAAATGGTTGCCACAATATGACCAAACAATTAGACACAATTGGACCAAAAAGTGTGGAGATATCTTGCGAAATGCAATGCACAGAGTCCAATTAGACTTGGACAAAGGTAGCATGCCTAACTGGATCCTAGATGACGTAATGGTCCAATTAAAACGTTATTGGGAGTCAGAAGAATACAAGATTGTGTGCCAAACAGCTAAAAACAACCGGGCATCTACCACAGGAGGCATGTAACATAAAGGGGGAAGTATTCCTTCAACTGAGCATAAGAGGAGACTGGTAAGCATTTAAATTCAAATGTAATCATCATTTATTTAATGCATGAGATAACTAATGTCAATAAATAATTACAGACTTCACAGCTTGGAAGGCCACCTACAATGTATGAACTATTTAAGCACACACATTATGACGAAGCAACTGGTCAATTTATGGATCATAAGATAGCTAAAGTATATGTATGTATATGTTTATCTGTTTTACTCTCACTGGGATTATACTGACGGCCAGAGGCCTGACTAATTATAGTGTGAGTCTTACTTTTTGTTTTAATTCTCATTGGGATTATGTTGACGGTAGGAGGTCTAACTAGGTGTACTGTGAATTCTGCTTTTTGTTTTGATTGTCACTGGGATTGTGCTGACGGCCAGAGGCTTGACTAGCTGTAGTGTGAGTCTTACTTTTTATTATGATTGTCATTGGATTTATGTTGAAGGTCAGAGGCCTGACTTGTTATAATGTCAGTCTTGATTTTATGTTTTTATTGTCACTGTAATTGTGTTGGCAGCCAAAGGCCTAACAGACAATATATGAGTCTTACTTTTTTGTTTTGATTATCATTAAAATTGTGTTGATGGTTGAAGGCCTGACTAACTATAATGTGAGTTTTGCTTTTCTATTTTGATTGTTATTAGATTTGTGTTGATGGACAGAGACTTAACTAGTTATAGTGTGAGTCTTATTTTTTATTTTCATTGTCATGAATTCGTGCTAATGGCTAGAACTTATTGCACTGTAAGTCTTGATTTTTTATTCTGATTATCATTGAAATTGTGCCACCATTTATTTAATATTTTTTATTCATTCAATTGTCTCCATGGCTATCAACATCATTGCATATTCTTTCTATACACCTAATTGTGCAATTCCAATATTTAATTGCCTTGATTATGAAGGATGGATATATTTGTAGTTTTAAAATACTTATTCTTTATCATATGATTATATTTCATTTCGATACTATATATGACATAAAGAATGTTTCAACATGTGTATACTTTTTTGTTCTTAATGCATTGTCGTTGTTTTCCTTATTGTAAAATTGTCTTCCTTTGTTTGCTTAAACAGGCTGATTACTTAAGGCTTAAGAATGCCAAAGCTTCTACTCAGGACTCAACAGCGTAGCATCAAATGATGTAGAAGATGATGATGAAGTTGCTTTATGGTTAGAGGTTGTAGGTGGTAAGAATAAGAGGGGTCGCATCTTTGGGGTTGGATCTGAGGCTCACAATATTGGCGCTAGCTATTCTCATGGAATCTCTTCTTCTATTCATAACTCAGGACTTCATTCGGATTTTGAAGAAGAATTACGTAAGAGGATTGCCATAGAGACAGCATCGTTGAGACAAGAGAATCAAGAACTTAGAGAGCAAAATCAGCGTATAATAGAGCAACATCAACAAATCTTGTCTCTACTAGATCAACATCAATAAACACTAAATAGATTACAAGAACTTGAACTGCAATTGTCGTGTGCTCCAGTAGATCCTACACCAGAAAACTTAGTACCTGAGAAGACAGGTCCAGATGATCGTCTTCCTCCATAAGGATTTTATTCCTCATCCCCTATCTATAAATATCTGTAGTTTGAGACTTTAGTTTGAGAATTGTTATACTTTTTTTTTGAACTATTAGTTGACATTAATTAAATATGGTTGTGTTCTTGTACTTTTTCGGATGGTGACAAAATTTAAATCTTAATTTTATTATTCAATTATCGCATTATTTTTAATTCATTTTTTTCTATTGTGCTTTTATCGTATTTTTCTAGACAAGCAGCACAAAAATACAGCATCAAATTCAAGTTAAAATTTTAAAAAAATTTTAAAAATCAGTGACAGAATCAGCGACGAAAAATCCATCGCTGATCAGCGACGGAATTCTGTCATTAATTCCATCGCTAATCATCGATGGAATTCTTCTGTCATTAATTCCGTCGCCAATTAGCGACGGAATTCCTTCACTACTTCTGTAGCTAATCAGTGATGGAATTTTGACAGTATTCCATCATTATTTAGTGACGGACTTTTGTTAATCGCTGATTCCGTCACTAATCAGTGACGGATTATTTGTCACTAATCTGTCGCTAACTTGGAATATGTTATCCTCTCATTTTGCAACAAAATTTTTTTGTGACAGAATTTTCCGTCACTGATTAGTGACGGAATTTTTATTTCCGTCGCAAATGTGTTAGTGACGATGAAATTGGCGATGGAAAAATTCCGTCGCTAATTTATTTTGTGACGGATTATTCTACATTTAGCGACGGAAAATTTCGTTGCTAATTTTGATTTTTCTTGTAGTGTTATTTACTCAAAATTTTAATTTAGTCTTTATAATTTTTTTAAATCAGTCTTTATACTTTACAAATGTTTTCACTTTTGTGTCCAACATTTAAATCTATGATAACTCCGTTAAATTTGAAACTAATTAGACTAGTGAAGGATGATATGTGATCTTGAGTAGGAGACAACTTGCCACGTAATCACCACCTACACACTATTTTAATGATTGTTTGATCTTTATAGTTTACTAAATCTTTAATTTGGTCCTTTTTTTTTTTCTAAATAAGTCCTCATACTTTACAAACATTTACACTTTAGTCTTTGACGTGTAAGCCTGTGATAAGTCCATTTACTTGGAGGTGCCAATTTTTGTTTTTTGTTTTCATTTCAAGAGAGAGAAGAACTCGGTTAGCATAATGCATTTTTTCTTATTCTCTTCTTCCTGTTGTGATAGCCACACTTTACGAATGTTTATGCTTCAGTCCTTAATGTATAATGACCAAATTATATGGTCTTTTTCTCTCTTGAAATAACAAAAAGCTTCACACTTACCTTTCTTGTTGTAGAAGATGAATTACAATTACCTTTATTTTGACCAAAATATTTTTATATCTATTATTTATATTTGGGTACTATAAAAATAGTTTCTTTTTAAACTAAGATGAAATTAAATTGATGGTTTCTAACATCAAATAACTAATATTAAAATCAATTTTTAAGAAATATATTATTTAATAAGTTTTATTTTTTAATAAAAGAAACTAATATTATTCTTGACGATATTTTAGCTATTTTTTAACTTCAAATAGAATTTTGTATATTTTTATAATGTAAAGAAGAAATGTCTAATTTAAATGTCTCTTTTAAAGGAAGAAGAAAATTTGTCCAGAATCTTAATAGTAGTGACAATATTTTTTAGCACAAGCAATTCTAGTCATTTCTAACCAAATCAACCTTTTAAATATCTTCAAGAATCTTAAATAACGTCATGATTTTTACATATTGGCTAGCGACTACTGACATCTTCCAAAGATCTCATTATTTGGGAGATGATTTTATGCTTTCAAGAACATTAAGTTCCTTAGATAATTATTGAATATAAAACAATATTTGGCATACTTTGATAGATTTATTATTATAAAACCATTCTTATTAGCTAAGCAAAAATAAAATTAATTCCTTTGAAAATAATTAATTATTAAATAAATTAATATTTTAAGCAACTATTTAATAAAATATTATTTTATATTTAATAATTAATGCATTATAGCTAAACAACAAAATATTCCTAAAAAACATAATATCATTTCTCCATTCACTTGCCGCATGTATGCATTAGGAGTATATTTTTTAAATTTACAAGTTTTCAACAAATTAATATTAAACATCATCCTCTAAACTAGACAACTCATTTTGTCTAAAAACTCATTCTTCAGAATCAATTATATGTGTCTTTCTTGAGTTTTATTAAAGCTAGATGATTTTTTTTTAAAAAAAAACAAGCGCTTTAGTCTAATTTTAAAATTTTTTGAATAAAAATATCTTTAGTGGTAAAATATGTAAAAATGGTTAATAAAAAGTACTTTAGCCAAAGTATTGAAAAATTAGACTAAAATAAAAGGTAACTTTTCATTTGAGGGAAATCCATATATATTTAGAAAATAAAAAGGATATTTGTAAAATTTCATCTAATTTTTAACATTGGACACACTTTCCTATACGATTTCTCAAATTTATTTTCAATTTGTTATTTTTATTGTATCATTATCTGTTCCATATAGGGCAATTGATTTTATTGATTTGTATTTATTGTTATTGGTTCCAAATCTAAGGAAGGATAGGAAATAGAGGCAGCGTCTACTTCTCGCTAGTGAGCGTAAAAAAACATAGTGCTATTGGATCAGAGAGGAAGAGTATATTTTAGGAGAATTTTAGTATTTGTCAATCACACTCTAAAATACTCCAAGAAAAATACTTCTCATAATTAATCAAAAACAGAGTACCAACTCTTCGGGAGATATGACTTCGAGACTTTTAATATGATCAACAAAAATCCTTCGTCAACAATTTCATCCCATCAGAACAACCAAAACTAACAGAAATCAAATTATGTAAGAGTGCTTAACGTATATATGTTGGGGATGCATAAGACAAGGAGCAAAGTAAGCTCAACGCCCTATGCACCCTGTGCAAAAATCAAACAGTTAGTAACTCAAGCAAGGCTAATATATATAACCATGGAATCCCAAAATGAGAAGCTATCACACAACTAAAAAGCAACCTTTTATCTAATAAAATGAGCTGAGAATAATGGTTGTTGACATCATTATAATAACACAATAAACAACACAAAACAAATCATAGTATTTCAAAGCTTAGCAACATGCTTTAACATTGGATTATTTAATTTAATAATTACCATAACATTGCAATTATTTATATATATTGGTTTTCCAGCAAACACTCAATCCACGTCATATCTCGAGCATAGCATGTTGTCCAACCTTAAACTCGGAGGTGTTCATGCTAGTTTCTCCTGCAAAAAGTAATAAACAAAAAAGCTTGCCTGAGCTTAAGTAAAACAAAGAACAATAATAACATTTTACTTAATAAAGAGAAACTAGATAAATAAAAAATAAAAGAAACGTGGGCATTTATGACTAATTTGTAATGTTAATTACTCAAACCTTCTTGCTAGTGTTGGATTATAGTTATTTATTTGCATTGTAAAATAATTATGCATAATTAGTGTGAATGTCTCATATAATTAGCTAAATGTTTTAACTACTTTCTACAATGTTATATTATTAACAGAATAAGTTTGCTGTTTACTCTTTTTTTTTAATAAGAGGAGAAAAGAGCAACTATGACAATGTACCATAGTGAATATTAAATTTATTCTACTTAATTACTGAGAATTAAAAAATACATAAGCTTCCCCTTTGTTAGAGAATCTAATAACATAATTATGATTAAGGATATTAGTAAATACTCCATATGCTGGAGCTAAAGACACAAATGGAGTGATACTAATTAATAATACAAATGTAAAAGCTAAAAGCAACAATGGGGAGATAGAATATTATTACCAGATAACTTTTAAGCCACTTATTGCACTTAGTCGCATTCAATGTGACCATAACATAAATAGTGTCTGTCAAATTGTTCAAGAACCTGAAGTAGGCATGTCTCCAAGAGCGGTTGAAAAGTATTGAGCCAAAGATCCCCTAAAATCCAGTGATAAATCCAAATGTCATACTCCAATAAAATTCCTTACAGAGAATTGAATGCTTATCTTCTTCGAATTTAATTGCTTCTTGAGGTTTTTCCTCTTCAGGACAAATTTTCTCAAGTGGTTTCCCACAAAGGTCAAGATTTTCTTCGTAACTTGAGCTATTAAAATCTGCAATTGTGTGCTAATTGGAATTTTTCCAGAGAGGTTGTTATGCAACAAGTCCAACATTGCGAGACGATCTATTTGAGCAAAACGAGAAGGAATTGGACCAAAGAAATGGTTTCTTAACAAATCAAGAGAGTCTAGTGATGTTAAATGCCCAATTTCTAAAGGAATTTTTCCAACCAATTGATTCCTTGATAAGTTTAAAGATACCAATTCAACTAAAATTCCTAATTCTATTGGAATTTCTCCAGTTAACTGATTACTTGAGAGATCAATACCTTTTAAAAGTAACACAGTATTCTTAAAAATGCGTTCCGTACCTTTCCACATCAAAAATGCATTTGAAGCATATACTTGTTCGCGTAATAATCCCTTATAATAGTTTTGAAAAGAATTATCCATATCATCTGATGAAACACTCTCTTGAGCCATTGTTGTAAAGTTTTTGAAGCATTTGAGTATTTGTCCAGATAAATTGTTCAATGAGAGATCCAATAAAATGAATGCTTGACATATAACAAAGATGCATTGATAAGCTTCCAGAGAAGTTATTATTTCGCAAGATTAAAATTTTCAAATTATGTAATCCAATGCCGATCCATGAAGGTATTGGTCCTGATGACCTATTTTCTCCTGCATCTAGTGTTAGTAAGTTTGAGCAACTCCTCAAGGTGGAAGGCAACTCTCCAGTAAATCTATTGTTTCTCAATATCAATACTTGAAGATCATGTAGAGAACCAATAGAGGCAGGAAATGGTCCAGACAAATTGTTGTTACTCAAGTCTAAATAGATTAATGATTTGAAATGACTCCAACAATCAGGAAGTTGTCCAAATAATTGATTATTGGAAAGATATAATATGTCCAACACTTTAGTTGCCCTATTAGCACATAAAAACAGGTGAAGTTCTGAAAATTTATTATTTGACAGATCAAGGGTAAGTGCATGATGTAGAAATTGTGGAATTGGGCCTTCAAAATGATTTGAAGCCAAAGATATATAAGGGAATTAAGTAAATCTTATGGGAAGATTTTGTATTATACCAGATAAGTTATTACCTGAAACATCGAAACCTACTAACTTTGAGGTCAATAAACCCCAAAACCATTCTGGAATAGTATCAAAAATTCCAGCGTTAGAAATTTCGAGTATAGTGAAATTTTTTTGAGTTTGCAACCATTTGGGAAAATCCAGAGCTAACTTGCAAGATCCCACATACATGGTGTCCAATTGAAATTGCGGGACCCAATTTTGGCTAAGTCTCAAAGCCAACAAAGAGTTGTTATTTGGTTGTAAATTTTTTAAGTTGGGTATATTAGCAAAATGGGAGTCAGTGAGGACACCTTTCAAAGAGTTGGAGGCAATGTACAAAGACACTAATTGAGGTGGAAATTGAAGATCTTTAGGTATTGTCCCATTCAAGAAATTCAATGAAATGTCTAATGTCTTTAAAGATGTGAATGTGGAAAGGTCAAGTAATGTGCCAGTGATTTGATTATCGCGTAGGTCCAAGGATTGCATAGAATATTTGGCGCATCCAGACAAAGTTTGAAGAATTGTTGGAAGGTCTTCACTCAAATGGTTATTGTATAGGAATAAGGAACGTAAGGTGCATATGTTCCCTAAGGATCTCAATCCACCCTTGAGTTTGTTACCTTCGAGGAATAGTTTCTTGAGAGAATTCATGACGTTACCAAATTCATATGGTATGGGACCCTCTAAGAGGTTATAAGAAAGATCAAGCTCAACAAGGATAGGGCTAACATTCATGAGCCACTGGAATATTGTAGGTGACATGAATTTATTGTCATAAAGATACAAGAAAGAAAGAGAATTTGAAGAATTAAATTTTATAGGGTCCAGCAAAAGGATAAAGTGGTCTGAAAGATTGTTGTCATATAAGGATAGTGCTTTTAAACTTGGTAGCTTTGCAATTGTATGCAACCACTTGTGAGAATAATTGAGATTAGTTATACTACCCAAATTAAGATAGGTCAAAGATGTGAGACTAGACAGCCACTCACCTCCAGCACCATTCTGTTGGTCAATTTTGAGAGCACCGTTATGTCTAAGATAAAGCCTCTGCAAGTTTGAAAGTTTCCCAAGTTGATAAGGTATTGCTCTTCCAAGATTATTTACTGAGAGATCAAGATGTTGCAATTGTGAGAGATTTCCAAGTTGATGAGGTATTGCTCCCACAAGATTATTCCCTGAGATATCAAGATACTGCAATTGTGAGAGATTTCCAAGTTGATGAGGTATTGCTCCCACAAGATTATTGTAGAAATTGTTTCTCGAGAAGTTAATTCTATGGATAATAAAACTTAGGATAAGAAAGTGCATTCTCCATCTCATTTTTGCTTTTCACCATTATTAATGCATATTATTTCATTACAGAAGAATTTAGATGTTTAAATTTTATCGTTAAATAGATAATCTTGAGATTTTAGGCCTCTCCTTTCCTGTGTGTATGAAACGTTTCCAAGCTTGAATCAATCTGATGTTATTCATAGTAGCCATTTAATTAATTTTATTGATTTATCATAGACTCAATGAAAACCATGATTTCAAATCAGATTAATTTAAGTCAATTAAATTTTACGTTCTGATAACTCTGCCTATGACGAGTTTTGATGTAAATCATTTTTTCATAACCGGTCCTAAAGCCGGAAAAAAGAGGAGGGTTGTGTTAGGCAGCTGACAGCCAACGTAAAATTTTGTCGAATCTTTATGATATGGACAATCGATGTATTAAACATAATGCTAAGTCATTGCCTAAAAGTAATGCATTGTATAGTTTGTGTACAGTGACAAATGAGTAAAAACAACTACATCGACACTTAGGTGCAGTGAAAAAAAAGCAAGGATTCCTACGTTTTCGTGAATGAATGTGAGTAAAGAAGCTAATTCACAAGAGTATAATTCATTTTGGAACTTGGAATATAGATACACTTATAGGTAAGTCAATAGAAATAGTAGATACTGTGATTATGAGGAGGATTAATTTTATATGTTTACAAGAAACTAAATGGGTAGGAGAAAAAGAGAAAAAATTATACACTTCAAGTTTTAAACTTTGATACACTGATAAGGCTAAATTTAGAAATAGAGTATGTATAATTGCAAATAAGTTTTAGAAAAATATTGTAGTGGATGTAAAAATGTTAGGAGATAGAATCATTACATTAAAGTTTGTAGTAGAAAAAGAAATCTTTAATATTATTAGTACTTATGCACCATAAGTAGGGTTAGAAGAATATCATAAGGTAAAGTTTTGGGATGACTTAGAATGTTTAGTTTAGGAAATACCATTAAGAGTAAAGATTCTTTTAGAAGGAGATCTAAAGGTCATGTGGGAGGTATATCTTCAAGTTACGAGGGTGTTCATGGAGGACATGGCATAGGGGAAGCAAATGCAGAGGGTAAAACTATTCTAGACTTTTCATTAGCATTCAATCTTATATTAGTTAATACTTATTTTAGAAATTATAAGAAACATCTTATCATGTACAAAAGTGGAAGGATATGTTCTCAAATTGATTTCTTTCTTATAAGGAAATCAGATAAAAAATTTTGCATGGATTACAAAATTATACCTGGAGAGAGTTTAACTACTCGGCATAGATTTTTAGTTATGGATGTATAAATTAAGAGAAGAGTAAAAGCAAAAGCGAAGATAGGGTATTAAGAATTAAGTGGTGGCGATTAAAGGGGGATAAAGAAAATAATTTACAGATATGGATTATGGAGGAAAGACCTTGGGATATATAAGAAAGTGCTAACGATATGTGGAATAAAATGGCTAAAAAGATTAAGAAGGTGGCAAATGAAATATTAGATGAATTAAAAGGTTTTGGACCTAGGGATAAAGAATCTTGGTGGTAAAATACAAGCGTGCAAGATAAGGTTAAAGTTAAAAGGGAGTGTTATAAAGTGTGGTCGTTATATAAGCATGATGAAAATTAGAATAAATATAAGGTAGCTAAGAAAGACACTAAAAATGTGGTAAGCGAAGTGAGAACGAGGACATTTGATGGATTATACCAATCCTTAGATACTAAAGTTGGATAAAGAAGTCTTTACAAGTTAGCTAAAAGTAGGGAAAAAAGATAAGAGACGTGGACTAAGTGAAATATATTAAGGATAAAGAAGGAAAAGTTTTGGTCATTAAACAAGATATTAGAGAATGGTGAAAGGGTTATTTTCATAGATTTTTTAATGAAGGAAACGAGATTTTATTACAATTGGATAAGCTAAAATTAAGGAAGAGGATCAAAATTATACTTTTTATTATAAAATTCGTGAATCAGAGGTAAAAGAAGCATTAAAATGAATGGAGAATAATAGAGCAGTTGGACCAGATAATATACCCATTAAAGTATAGAAAGGTTTATGAGTGAAAGATATAAGTTGGCTCATAAAGTTATTTAATGAAATTGTGAGGTCTAAGAGAATTCCAGACAAGTGGAGGAGAAGTACTTTAATCCCTATTTATAAGAGTAAGGGGGACATTTAAAATTGTTCAAATTATAGAGAAGTTAAACTCATGAGTCACACTATGAAATTATGAGAAAGAGTAATTGAGCGAAACTTAAGGAAAGAGACTCAAGTTATAGAAAATTAATTTAATTTTATGCCAGAAAGGTCAACTATAGATGCAATATACTTGTTGCGAAGATTAATGGAGAGATATCGAGAGAATCAATGAGATTTATACATTATGTTTATCAATTTGGAAAAAGCATATGATAAAGTGTCAAGAGAAGTTCTATGAAAAGTTTTGAGGAAAAAAGAGTTCATATAGCTTATATTCAAGCAATCAAAGATATGTATGATAAAACTATAACTAGTGTAGTAACAAAAGGTGAATCTATAAAAGATTTTTTGATAACTATTAGTCTACATCAAGAGTCAACTCTGAACCTTTATATTTTTACTTTAGTCTTGAATGTACTTACTGAACATATCTAAGAGCCGATGCCACAGTGCATTCTTTTTGTAGATAATATTATCCTAGTTGGAGAATCGAGAGAGGAAATGAATGAGAAATTGAAAAGGTGGAGACTAGCTTTAGAAGCCCATGGATTTTGTTTAAGTAAAAGTAAAACGGATTATATAGAGTGTAAGTTTAGTAAGAGACATACCACTTTTAGTGTAAAAGTAAAAATTAGAGAATATATCATACCACAAGTCGCACGATTTACGTATCTTGGATCTATCATACAACATAATGGGGAAATAGAAGAAGATGTAAAACATAGGATTCAAGTGAAGTGGATGAAATGGAGGAGTGTTTCGGATGTTATTTGTGATAGAAGAGTACTACTCAAACTTAAGCGTAAATTTTAGTGCACAGTTATAAGACCTGCAATATTGTATGGAATTGAGTATTGGACAATAAAAAGTCAACAAAAAATAAGTTCAATATTGCAAAGATAAGAATGTTGCATTGGATGAGTGGACATACTAGATGAGATAAGATTAGAAATGAATGCATTAGAGAGAAGGTGAAAGTTGCACCTATTGTAGAAAATATTGTTGAATCGAGACTTAGATGGTTTGGTCATGTGGGGAGGAGGCCTATAGAAGCACTAGTTAAGAGAATAGATGAGATGGAGAATAATCTAATAAAGAGGTAGAGGAATATCAAGAAAAATTATAGGAAAAATTATTAAGAGAGATTTAGATTTAAATAGTTTGTTTAAAAATATGATTTACGATAAGTGTTTATGGCATCAATTGATCCATATAACTGACTCCACTTATTGGGAAAAAGGCTTTGTTGTTGTTGTTATAAATTTTACGATTCGATGAAGAGGAATGTGGAGAACTAAAAGTTTAAACTGATCAATACGTAATCTAGTCAAAGAAATTATAATTAATCACTAATATGCCAAACTATGCGTTTGATTATTAGTTTCATTCAGTTTCTAACTTATTTTTGTGAGAGACTTCACTCAAAGACTTAGAGAAAATTTACCCCCCAACAAAAAAAAAAAGTTCTATCCTAAGGAAGACGCCAAAGACTTTAAAGAACAAAATTCCATATCAGTTTTTGATAGATATCTCATGAAAATTTACCTTGCGCTAGGTTGCATTAGGTTTTTGATAGATATCTCATGAAAATTTACCTTGCACTAGGTTGCATTAGGTTTTTGATAGACATCTCAAGAAACATTTTGTACAAATTTTAATCCTCTATACGCGACAAACATTTTGTAATGAAATTACTTTTATTTTCTAGAAAATGTTTCCTGAGATATCTATAAAAAACAAATGGCAGTATTATAATAACACAGCAGAGGAAAATATATATATATATATATAAACTTTTCTTTTTATCTTTTATTCTTTTTGCTTCATTCCTTTCGTTTGTTATTTTTCTTTCATTTACTGTTTAGCCTCTCCCTCCCTTGTGTTTGCGTATCTTCTCTTCCCTAGGTTGCCTTTGTTTTTCCTCCACTATAAAGCCACCATTGGTGTCGTGCAGGTCTTCCTAAGCCTTCCCATCGCAAGGTTAAGCGTTGAGATCCGTGGAGAGATGCCAGTTGTGCCATCGATTTGTGGTGAGCTTCTCTTCATTCCATTTTTGTTTTTCTTTCATTCTTATCATCAAATTTGTTGATTCTTGCCTTTCTTCTCCCATTTTTGACCCATCCCAACTGCTATAAGGAGATAAAGAAGTGTTGAAATTCTTCTTCTTTTAGGCTAAACATGTAGCAGTTTAGGAGTTAGGGTTCCTTGGATTGAGCTTCCTAATCACGTTATACACACATAAATCTTCAATTTTTGATTCTTTTAAGTAATCCTTAAGCTTAGTTTATGGATTGATAATTGAATGGAAGATTAAAGTGTAAAATTAGTTGTATGATTGAGGGGTGAGGTTATGGAACGAGGATTTAATTAGTTGGCTGTTATCGGGTTTAATGAATGTCAAAAATTATTGGTTTGGACTTGTGAAATAATTCATTGAATTGTGCATATTGCTAGGAGGCTCCAGGGATGCTGGTAGTGAAAGGAATCAGTCTTTTGAGAAGGAACAAGTGCTCCTTGGCATTCGGCACCACTGTGAATAGATAGCATATTATAACTTGTTTATTGGATTTCTACGTCGTTTGGTGGCCTATGATTATGGTAGTTAAAATTTTATTTGAATGAATCATGTAGGGCTTAATGAAGTAGACTTTTAGATTGCTTGTTTCATGCGTGCTTGAGATAATAATTTGATGATGATATGGCTAAAATATATTGATTGGCACCTTGTGTTATTATGGTTAAGATAAGCACCTTATATGAGGGTGGTTGCATTACTCGATAGGCTAAAAACATGATTTTTAATTAATGTAGACATAATCCTTAAATTAGGTTTATCAACCAATATAATATATATATACATGAATATAATTATAAGTGCATATAAAAATATTAATAATAAATAACTATATATATATATAAATGTAGATAATACATTTTATTTTGTTGTATATTCTAATATCTTAGATTGTTTATTGGAGTATTTAGATTCATTAATTATTGGTTTGTTTATTTATTTCAATGGCATCCTATTGTTTCCACTCAAATCACACCCTTAACTAATTAAGGTATAAGTACTTGACTATTACTAACATCTTGTGTGAAACTTATTTCATATACAAGTCACTTAGACCCTGTAATGGAATAGAAGTGTTTGACAAAAGTTTACCGATAGGTGCACTATTAAATGGTCTAAGTGCACCTAGATAAAAGAGAGAAAAACTTGGGAGGGAAAAAAAGCTGCTCATTAGGTGTAACTACCCTTGAAAGGGTAAGTAGCTGCTAATAAGGTATAGTTACCCTTAGAATTTTATGTAAATCATAATATGAAGCAGTAGGTAGAAAAAGAGTTGCCCATTAGATGTAGCCACCCCGTGAGGGTAAAGAACTGCCAACGAGGCATAGCTACCACCATCATGAAAGAAAACTAACACTTTTTATCATGTACTCACCATTTTTAGTATTCAACATCTTTGTAACTACTTATGTATAGGCTTGTCTAAAGGGAACATTTGCTACTTGGTATGATGAATTGATTTTTGAAATTCTTGGCTCCTGTTGCGTTAAAATTTTGTTGTTTTCTATTTTAGTGATTTATTATTTGCTAAATGAGTTCTTAACTCATTCCTTATATTTCAACTTTTTAGATAGTGGTATTAGACCTAACTTGCCTCCTTTATCCTAGTTTTAAAGGCATTGTAGTTGTGAGCCTTGTTCTTTTTAAACCACCGGGGCATGGTTGTTTTGCTATAATGAGTTTTTGAATGTTAATTGTAAAGTATTCTAGATGTAGCTCCACTTGACATAGGCAGGATCCTTTCCCTTTCCCTTATTTTTGTTCTTCTATTATTTTGATTGTTAGTGGATTGAGAGCAGAACTCTCCCTTGTTGTATTACTGATTTCTGGCTATTTGTAGAAATTTGGGGATGTTCAATTTTTAGGGAACACTTTATCAAAATTTCTACAAAAAGCTTGGGGTAATTGTATAGATATATATAATGAAATAGAATTTTATTTGATGAAGTTATGTCTTATGATGAACTATTTCAAGGTCCTATCAAATCTATAGATTGTATTAGTTAGGCTTACAAATAGGAACCTCACTTGGTTCTCTATGCCAGTCACTCCTTATTTTTCTGGGTGTGACAAAGTTGGTATTAGAACTTAGATTTCCTTGTGGCTTGTGGAGCAAGTGACCTTTGGTAGAACCTCAATTATCATTATGAAACCTAGGCATAATTATAATTGAGGCATCACTAAAGACCTTATAGGATGTTTAATTTTCTTCCTTTCTCGAGTCATTTTTCTAAGGATGTTACATTTTGTAGACTCAAGCATAATAAGCTTTATGTCATGAATTCCTCGTGTGTTTTGTGCACCTTCTTGGACTGAATCTTGACAGTGAAATGCCAGTTGTGTATTCCTCATGCCTCGAAGCAGGCACTATGTTTCCATTATTTTCATGGTGTGGATGAAACCATGAACTGTTTGCTTGTTTTAAGCACCTACTGATGAACTATAGTTGCTTTGAATAATGGCTGCAAAATGATAGATTGGCTTGAATGGGTGTCCATACAAGATGGTTTTAATTATGCCTTAGGTCATCGTATTTGGGTTATAGGATGAACGTACTGGAAGTACACTAGAAATGCCTTTAAGTTGTTACTAGGTCAGTACATTTGGACCTTATAATTTCATGCTAAGGTTGTATGAGACTTCGGTTCTGAGTATGTTCAATCTGCTGTGCTTGATGATGTTCTAATGAGGTAGAAATTCTGCATAAAGTGTGAATTATTCACTCTTTTATAACTTGTCATTAATTCTTAACATGATTCTTTGATTGGCTTAATGATGTATGAAGGTTTTAGTTATATTGATAATTGCCGTAATTGGATTTAATTCATTCATTAGTGTGGAGTTCTTCACTGTAGCAATTTGTAAAACAAAATTTTTTTTTTGTTCTAAATTTGTGGAATTTACTGAGAAATATGGAATTTGAATTGTTACCTGTGATTTTCAGAGAATACTTTCATCTATTTGTCTACTTTGTTGCTGATTTTTGGGCTGATTTTTAGAAGTCATTTGGATGACTAAATTCTTTAATTTTCAAGTTGAGCTTAATCTGCCCTGTTTTTTGTCAATTTTTTTTCTCTGCTGATTCTCACCTCCATGAAATTTACTGGGAGCAGCAAGAGTATGATCTGAATTTGAAAGTTGCTGCAACATAGGTGTATATGTGTAGAGTATTATGTAAAAGTTTTCGTGATTTTGGAGATCATTTAGGTGTAGAGATTTACTGATTTGTAGATGCTATTCATATGTTTTGTTTGACTGAATTATAGCTCTCACTCTAGTTTATTGGTATTAGATATTCTTGGCCAAATGGTTGGTTATAGAATTAACTACCTAAGTAACTATTGGGTTTTGATGTAAATTATGGAGTAATCATTGTCTAAATAGTCAGATTAATTTTTGTTAATTAATATTCTATTTCAGTTCTTTTTGGTTTAGTTCATTGTTAAACAGTGTTCTATGTTTCTCCTATTTATTAAATTGTTAGTTCTTGGTGCTTCTATAATCTACTGCAAATTGAAAATTAACGATAATGAGTCATGAACAATTTTTCCCTTCTTACTCCCATTTGGCATGAAACTTCCTCATCTCTTCTTAAGCTAGCTGGTTTTGTAACCTGATGTTTACAAGTCTACGCAATGACTAAGTTGCCTATCACATGAGGAGCGTGTCAAATATAATATAAAATGATTTTCCTATTATAGCATTTTATGATGACAGTTACTTTAAATTGTGCAAACATAGAATTGATTAAATATCTCTCCTTTGTTTTGGGACATCTAGGGGAATGCCTCTTTCCTTGTTCCTTGTGCACATGGATTTCCTGTCTCAGTGTTTGTGCTAATGTTATTAATATAATAATAATAATAATAATAATCATAATCATAATCATAAAATAATGCAACTTTCACATTAAAAAAGGGGGGTGTTTACATAGTGTAATAACTAATTAAGATTCATAACTATCTTCTCTATATCTGTTTGTCGTGTTATTGTTATTTTCTCTTGATAAGTGTTAGTGGTGTTCTAGACATATTCTATATACGCTTCTACGCAATTGGAATTTGTATGACTAATTTCTAATAATATTCTTGGTAACTTTCTTACGAGTTCTCTATTGTGTTGCTTTTATAGTTATTGAATTTGTTAATACTTATGATCCCTTATAAATGTATGTAGTACAAGCAAATTAAATATTATAGTACATTCTAAGCTTTAATTACTGATGATCCTTTGGTCAAATGATCCGACAAATTTAAGTAACTAGTTCTATAATTAAATAATTGTTTCTGTGAGTGTCCCTTTGTTACTAATTAAATTGAATATATAAAAATTTCTATATACTTGAATTGCTGGCTTTGAATGATGTAATATTTTGTGTTGCATGCTGTTTGGTTCGCATATTTAATATTAAAGCTGCCTGGGGAAGTAAAATGTATGAAAAAGGTAAGACGAGATGCTGGTGTGGATTTAATCATGTTTCACTTACTTATAGTGTTTGTGCACCTTAATATAATCGAACATTCCCTGAATTCCATTAAGGATAAGGGGTCATACTTGATCTGACTTGGTTGGACCATTATGTAGCCATCTTTACAGCTATCATTGATGTAATTATTCCTTGTTGCCACGGATCTAGTGATTGTATATGGGTGCTTTATTTCAAAGGACCCTCGATATGACTATAATAATCATGCACTAATACAACAAATTGAACTCCCTACTCTTGTTCTTACCATTCAGCTGATATATGCAAGTATATGATGGTCAATGGTCATTGATGAGATTTACTGAAGTGGTTAATTATATTTTTGAAGTTACCTAATAGAGTCATTTATTTTGAGATGATGCATAGAACTCTACCATTTCAGTGGCATGAAGTGTCTAAATGAGTTGATGTAACCATAAATTGTCTTTCTTTTTTTGGCATGTCATTAGGGAAGCAGGTGAAGGCCGTGATAGCTTATAGTTGTCAACTTGTGAAATTTTATTGTCATCTACTGTGTTTTCTTTTGATCGTGTGCGAATAGATTTAGTGCTGAGACAAAAGTAATGTATCGTTCCTCTAGGAAATATATCTGTATTTCCATTTTTATGGAATGCTCATAAGATTGACATAGGGCATGCTGCCAAGGAAACCAAGGATGTTAATTTAAGTAACATAGGGCACGCTTTTCGTGGACATGGCTAAACGAAGATACAAAGTCTCGTGACTCTCGTCTACTTTTTCTCCCTTGCTTTTTCTTTATAGCTGTGCATTCATTTTTTGATTGAAACAAGAATTAGATTGCCAGAAAAGGATAATGTTCATACAACGAAGTAATAAACGAAGAGCCACAGGGTGATCAACCAAAACCTTTATAGTCATCCTTTGTATTTAAGTTTTCATTTATCATTTTAAAAAAGTGATTAAAAGAAAACAGAAAAGCTGCAACAAATAAACGTTTCAGTCAGCCGTTTCTGTCTAATTACCACATCAAAGGATTAAAGTCAGAACCTAAAAAAAAATTTTCTAGCCAAATCTGTTAGCTCTTCGGTTAAAGAAACATTTCATTAAACTCACCAACTTATAAATCTTACCATTTGTTACTCATCTCCATCAACTATATATGACTATTATCAGCAAGGTGTAAGCAAATTCGATTTCTTTCATACCTTCCTAGTTAAAGATACAAACAAATATCAAGCACAATCATTCCCAAATGGGATGCCAACCCCACACTTTCTGAACTGTAATTTGCTGTCTTCTTGGAACAGAGAGCCTGGGAAATTGAGTGGGTCCTCAAAATATACATTTTAGTGAGATTTTAAAATTTTTTTGACTAAAATGCTCTGTATAATAAGATATGTAAAAGTGATTAATAAAGAATATTTTAATCAAAACATGTAAAATTAGACTAAAGTATATCATAACTTTTTATTTTTAAAAAAATTAGTGTATATTTTGAAAATAGAAATTTTTTTTAAAACTTTCAAAAGAAATATATGTAATTTATTCTAACTTTTAATATTGGGCTCATTTTCTCACGTGATTTTTAAAAATTTACTTTCAATTATTATTTTTATTTATCATTATTAGTTTCATACAGGCCAATTGATTTTATTTAATTTTAATTTCTTTCTACTCCTTAACTATTTTTCCTCCCATTTCATTAATCTATAATAAAGGAAAGGGGGAAGGAGTGGGGCTATTCTCCTTTTGGCCACCACAGGCTATCACCATCCCATTATTTGCTTTGATATAATTAGTGCCTTCTGCCGTAAAAGAAAATATTTTTTAAATTTATTTTCAATTATTATTTTTATTTTATCATTATCTAGTCTGTACAAGCCAATTGATTTTATTGATTTGTATTTATCGTTACTGGTTCCAAATTTAAGGAAGGATGGGAAATAGAGATAGCGTTTGCTTTTCGCTAATGAGCATAAAAAAGCAGGATACCACAAGATTAGAGAGGGAAGAGAAGAGATCTATTGCATCCCAAGGAAAAAAAAATGGAGAGTGTATTTTAGAAACATTGACGTGAGAATTTTAGTATTTGTCAATCAAAGTGTAAAACAATCCCAAAAAAACGCTACTCATAAGTAATAAAAAACAGAGCACCTATTCTTTGGGAGATATGACCTCCATACTTTTAACAAGATCAACAAAAATGCTTCGTCAACAACTTCATCACATTAAAAACCAAATTATGAAAAATTCAAAAGTACTTACGGAATAATGAGAAGCTGTCACACAACTGAAAACAATCTTTTATCTAATAAAATGAGATAAGAATAATGGTTGTTGATATCATTATAATAACACAATAAACAGTACAAAACAATTCATAGTATTTAGCAACATGCTTTAACATTTGATTATTTAAATTAGTAATTACCACAACGATGCAATCATTTATGTATACCAATTTTGCAGCAAACACTCAGTCCACGTCATATCTCGAGCACAGCATACTGTCCAACCTTGAACTTGGAGGTGTTCACACTAGTTTCTCCTGCAAAAAGTAAGAAACAAAAAAAAACTTGCCTAAGCTTAAGTAAAACAGAGAACCATAGCATTTTACTTAACAAAGAGAAACTAGATGAAAATAATAATAATAATAATAATAATAAAAGAAAGGGGGCATTTATGATTACTTTGTTAAATTTTGTTTTTTTAATTACTCAAACTCTTTTGCTAGTGTTAGACTATAGTTATTTATTTGCATGGTAAAATAGTTATGCACAATTAATGTGAATATTTCATATACTTAGCTAAATCTTTTAAGGTTGCTAGAATCTGACCCACGTCTAGTAGTTCCTACTTTCTCTAATGTTATATTATTAACATAATAAGTTTGTTGTTTGCTAATATTTTAATAAGTTTGCTGTTTAGTAATATTTTTTTTATTGGATAAAAGAGCAACCGTGATCATGCCACCATAATGAATATTAAGTTTGTTTTAATTAATTATTGAGAATTAAAATATACATTAATTAGAGGATCTAAAAACACATAAATATAATTAAAAATATTAGTAAATACTCCATGTGTTGAAGTTAAAAGTACCAATGAAGTGATACTAATTAATAGTACACATGCAAAAGTTAAAAGAAATAAGAGATTAAAAATTATTATTAATTAACTTTTAAGCCATCTATTGTACTTAGTAACATTTAGTGTGACCATAACATAAATAGTGTCTATCAAATTGTTCAAAAACCTGAAGTAGGCATGTCTCCAAGAGCGGCTAAAAAGCTTTGAGCCAAAGACCCCTTAAAAACTAATAATAAATCTAAATGTCATACTCCAATAAAATTCCTTAGAGAGAATTGAATGCTTATCTTCTTGGAATTTAATTGCTTCTTGAGGTTTTTCCTCTTCAGGACACATTTTCTCAAGTGGTTTCCCACAAAGGTCAAGATTTTTTTCATAACTTGAGCTATTAAAACTTTGGAACTGTGTGCTAATTGGAATTTTTCCAAAAAGGGCCACAAATCCAACATTGCGAGACCATGAATTTGAGCAAGGCTAGAAGGAATTGGTCCCAAAAAATAGTTTCTTGATAAATCAAGAGAGTCTAGTGATGTTAATTGTCAGAATTTCTCTAACCAATTGATTTCTTGATAAGTTCAAAGATACCAATTTAACCAAAATTCCTAATTCTATTGGAATTTCTTCAATTAACTGATTACTTGAAAGATCAATGCCTTTTAAAAATAACTCAATATTCTTAAAAAGTAGTTCCATACCTTTCCACATTAGAAATGCATTTAAATCATATGAATGACTATACAATATTCCCTTTCTTTCATATTCAAAAGCATGATCCATATAATTTGATGCAAAACTCTCTTGAGCCCTTGCTGTAAAGTTTTTAAAGCATTTAAGTATTTGTCCAGATAAATTGTTCAATCAGAGATCCAATAAATGAATGCTTGACACATAACAAAGATGCATGGATAAACTTCCAGAAAAGTTATTATTTTGTAAGATTAAAATTTTCAACTGTTGTAATCCAATCTCGATCCATGAAGGTATTGGTCCAGATAACTTGTTTTCTCCCACATCTAGCATTACTAAAGATTGAGCAACTCCTCAAGGTGAAAGGCAACTCTCCAGTAAATCTATTGTTTCTCAATATCAATATATGAGGATTATGTAGAGAACCAATAAGGGCAGGAAATGCTCCAAACAAATTGTTGTTACTCAATTCCAAATAGACTAATGATTTGAAATGATTCCAACAATTAGGAAGTTGTCCAGATAATTGATTATTGGAAAGATCTAACATGTGCAATGGTTTTGCCTTATTTGCACATAAAAATAGGTGAAAATTTGAAAATCTATTATTTGACAAATCAAGGGTAGATGCATTTTGTAGAAATTGTGGAATTGGGCCTTCAAAATGATTTGAAGCCAGAGATATAATAGGGCATTCAGTAAATTTCATGGTGAAATTTGGCATTGTACCAAATAAGTTATTATGTGATACATTGAACCATGTTAACTTTGGTGTCAATAAATCCCAAAACCAATCTAGAGTAGTATCGAAAATTCCAACATTAGAAATACCAAGTACAATGAAATTATTTTAAGTTCGTAACCATTTGGGAAAATCTGGACCTAACCTGCAAGATCTGACATTTATGGCATCTAATTAAAATTGGGGGACCCAATTTTGGCTAAATCTCAAAGCCAACAATGAGTTGTTATATATGTATAATGTTTTTAGGTTAGACATATTAGCAAAATGTGAGTCAGTGAGGACACCTTTCAAAGAGTTGGAAGCAATGATCAAAGACACCAATTGAGATGGAAATCGAAGATCTTTAGTTATTGTCCCATTCAACCTATTTCATGAAATGTCAAATGTCTCTAAAGATGTGAATGTGGAAAGGTCAAGTAGTGTGCCAATGATTTGATTATAGCTTAGGTCCAAGGATTGCAAAGAATATCTGGTGCATCCAGACAAAGTTTGAAGAATTATTGGAAGGTCTTCACTCAAATGGTTATTGTACAGGGATATTGAACGTAAGGTACATATATTCCCCAAGGATTTTAATCCAACACTGAGTTTATTACTATACAAGAATAGTTTCTTGTCAGAATTCATAATGCTATCGAATTCATATGGTATGGGACCCTCTAAGAGGTTATAAAAAATATTAAGCTCAACAAAGTTGGGACTGACATTGATGAGACACTAGAATATTATAGGTGACTTGATGTTATTCGAATGGAGATCCAAGAAAGAAAGAGAATTTGAAGAATTAAATTTTAAAGGGACCAGTGAAAGGATAAAGTGATATGAAAGATTGTTGTAAGGTAAGGATAGTGCTTTAAAACTTGGTAGCTTTGCAATTGTATGCAACCACTTGTGAGAATAATTGAGACCAGTTATACTACCTAATGAAAGATTAGTCAAAGAAGTGAAACTAGACAGCCACTCACCAACAGCACCATTCTGTTGGTCAATTGTGAGAGCACCAACATATTTAAGATAAAGCCTTTGCAAGTTCGAAAGGTTTCCAAGTTTATAAGGTATTGCTCCTACAAGATTATTCCATGAGAGATCAAGATGCTGCAATTGTGGGAGATTTCCAAGTTGATGAGGTATTGCTCCTACAAGATTATTCTGTGAGAGATCAAGATGCTACAATTGTGAGAGATTTGCAAGTTGATAAGGGATTGAACCTTCCAAATTATTAGAGCAAAGATTAAGATATTGCAAGTGTGAAAGACTCCCAAGTTGACTTGAAATATTTCTGTGAAAAGCATTCTTACTAAGGTTTAAATATGTCAAATATTGCAACTCCATCAATGATGCACTAATTGTACCTTGCAACCTGCAGGCTCATGCTTCAATATCATCAGGAAGGTTGAGCTTTTGTACATGGCCAGTTTGTTTACTAAAATGAACTCCCTTCCATTTACAACAATCTCTCTTTTCCACTTTGTTTCCCCAGGAAGACAAAAGGCTATAGTTATTTGCAATGGCAACTTTGAAGTGAAGCAAGGCTAGCCTCTCCTTTTCTATGCATCGAATATCAACACTTGTAGCTCTCTAAGAATTGAGAGCAAGGTGCCGAAACTTAAGCACCATTGTAGCTAACACAAGGAATTTGAGAAAACCTACATACATTCTCCTCATTCTTTAGTAAGTGATTTTACAAATTGATAATGCTAGTGAGTAGTCACTAACTAGCGGTGAATCATTTATATGGCTAATTATGTTGTTTAGAGCATTATTTTTTGTTTAACACAATTAAATTCGCATGTTTTTAACATTCTCATATGTTATGTTTTATTACAGAAAGTGAGAAAATACCATTCTCCTATATTCTACAATTTAACACTTCATAATTAGATTTCCTTTTTCCTGGTGATTTCATTTTTTTTAATTAGTTCATGTGTTATATTTTCTTTAAGAAAACTTCATATCAAACACTTCAAGTTTTTTGCCAAAAAAAATCAGCTATATTTTGTTTTAAATAAACTCATTTAACGTAAGTCTTTTGAGAATATTGTGTCAATAAACCAAAAACCTCAAAATTTGCTTTATATATATATATATATATATATATTAATTATTGCAATGTCCTCAAATTTATAGAATTTTGGTAGGATTGATCTCCTTTTTTGGGATAAGAACAAGACTTCTTAATTAGTTATAAGGCATAGGGAGAGGAAAACAAGCAAGAAAGTGTCATGGGTACTATTTGATATTTTTATTATTAGTATACTAATTATTTTAAAATAATGTTTAGAATATAACTATCTTCTTAAGTTTTTTTATCAACTTTTTGTTAATTTGGAGAGAATAAGAGAGAGATGGAGAGAGAGTGGGACCCCTAATACAGATCCTTATACTCTCCTCTTCTCTGCCTCTTCTCCTCTCCTTCTCTAAAGTAGTAGGATAAATAAAAAATCAAAAGAATCCAAATCTGTATGGTATTGAGTTTTTCTTTTAATGAATATTCACATATTTTTTTAGGCTATTTCTTCTCAAAAATACTTGCAAATTATGAATTTACCCCGAGATGTATTGCCTATGTCACTAGTGCACCATGCTTTAAGTTTCCAAAGCATATTAGTGCATGAGCATTCATTTAAAGAATAGAAAGGGAAAATTTATCCCCCAAAAAATAATTCTATAAGGGATATTTTAAAGCAAAAAAATCCTAAAACAAAATTGACTAGAAAGAAAAAAAAGAAAAAAATAAAAAGAAAGTGGCTGTTATTATCATTTTTAGAAATTTCGTAGCGTGCTTAAGTTAGTTTCCATGTATCAATCCATGGCTGTCAAGTCAATTCAAGTACGAATTAATTGCAAACCGAGTGAAATTGATTGTTGGACCCATTGAGATTCAGAGTCATCTTGAAGGCTATTTTAAAGTTAATTAAATTATTTGACCTAATCAAAATATTCCTAGAAATATTTTGTGGCAATCTTAAAAATGTTATATTTATATGTTTACTTCTGTCATAATATTCTTAAGAATCATAAACAAGTTTCAAAAATCATATTGATCTATTTTATTAAAAAATTATAATTACTTATGACAACAATTTTTTGCACTAACATTTGTATGACAAAAAGGCCAATATAGTAACATGAGATTAATAGGTCCTTTGATAAACTTTCATACTTGAATAAATTTGGGATGACATCAAAATTTAAGGGACAAACAAACAAATTAGGCATGACATCAAAACCAGTTAAGGGAACTGCATATGGCCATTGATCATTGTCACCCTTTGAATTTACGTTTGATTTCATTGAATTAAATGTATAACATTAACATTTAATAACTAAATAGATTTAATAAAGGATGAGAAAATCTATGCAATTAACCTAATTGATCAGTGGATTTTAGTCAAGTAGAACCAAATTGGATATTGATATTGAATATATTTAGGCATAATTATTATTTAGAATTTTAAGTTAAATATAGTTATTATAAAAAATCTTAAAATTTGAAATTATTTTAAATAAATTTAAAATAAAAAATTTAAATTACATGAAAAAATTAAGGTTTAAGACTCTTAATCAAAATTTGTATACTTAAATCCTTTAAATTAATTTTAAAATTTTTAATATGACTTTTGTTTTTGAGTTAACGTATAAAATTTATTCTTTTAAATATCTTTTAAGTTGAGAGAGCAACGAATGAGACTTGAGATGAGAAAATATGTGGGCCAGGAGTGCTTGGTCAAACCGATATCCGCAAAATGGCGTGGTTGGAGAATAATTTTTACATATATCCGGTGCGTTACGTTATTTATATATTTAACGGTTAAGATTTACTCTACATATGAATCTTACTTGTATTGCACATAAACTCTACCTGTATAAATTCAATCATATTCACTAATTTTCTTAAGTGCATCATGCTCCAAATGCACCTAAAAGAATTTCGTAGTTGGACGCATGAATCCTTGCATTGATGGTATGGCCACTGCCCCTTTTTTGTGCTTTGGTGTCATGAAAAATACAATTAAAAAAATGATATTATTTAAAAAAAATAAATTTTATTATATTATTATTCAATTATATATATTTATTATTTTTTAAATAACAATATAATTATTTTTTTATCCCATTTATTTATTTTTTATTTTTTATTTATTTTTCATTTTATTAATATTTTTTTGCATATTTAATATAATATAAAATTTATTTGTTTATTTTTTGTTATTTATTTATTTTGATCAAATATCATCTTTAAACAAACTATAATTTTTTGTGAATAGGCACTATGTGGATAGATTACAAAATTTTATTCTATCAAAATTTACTTCAAGTTTGATTCTTAAACTTTAAAATAGTGTACAATTGTGTCATCTCAACTTCAGAAACTAAGATATTACGCAAACAATAAATCAGTCATGAAATGTACAATTATTTTAAATAAATATTCCCAATTAATGCTTAACACTATCCCCTTTGATATCTTGGTGACCCGTATTCTGAATGGCTAAAAAAGAATATATAATTGGAAAAAATTAAATAATATATTAAAATATATTTATTTTAAAAAATAATAATATAATATTGAATTATTAAAAAATTCACTTATCATAATTCATTTAAAAAACTTAATACTAGATACTTCAAAATTATATCTAATTAGTTATTTTTCAAAAGTGTGATGAGTTACTTTCTATCTTTCTATCATTTTTTAAAAAAAAATTTTTAATACCTTTTTTCACTGATATATTTCCACAATGATATCTTTTTCCTCACATAAGGTGCTTTATAAATAAGCATTTCTCATAGATACCTCCAACAATCAAGGTGGATTTTGTCTTTCTTGATTTTTCTAAAATTGTTATTTAAATAACAAGACATGAAAAGCCATATTGTTTAAAATAGTGTCGTTAATTTATGAAAATAGTTCATGAGAAAAAATAGAACGAAAACAGCTATATATACCTTTTATATTTTTTTAATTAGGGAAAAGAGAACGGGAAAAATTATAATCAAGTTTGAACCAAGTAATATATAGTAGTTTAGTCAATTTTATTTTTAAAAGACTAATTGAACATCTAGCGTTGTAAATTTAATTAGATTAAAAAATAATCTAAGATCTCTTAGGAACTATTGAAATCTCATAGTACTAATTTTTCTTTTAAGGAAATTCTAAATACTCTAAAAAATTGGTTGAGGGACAATGATAAAAAGCATGTGAATTTAATAATGCGCACCAGTCAAAATTTCATTGACCAACAAAAATAGAAGCACCGTTCAAAATATGTTTAAACGCAGCGAACCCAGCTTTATTTTCACGTTGCAAAAAAAATAAAAATAAAAATAAAAATACTATCTTATTAAAAAACGGTTCAAGCCTAGCAAGTCCAAATTAATATGATTATTGCTCTCTCAAACAAAACTAATTAATTTTGTATTAGCTTGGTAAGAATGTTAAGTTTTTTTTTTGGGGGTAAAAAATAACTTATCTTTTAAAAGATTTTTTTTAAAAAAATTATATACAGTTATTTATATTCTTATTATTAAATTTTTTAATCAAAATATGACAATTATATTGTTCTTAAATAATAATACTAATATAATAAGTTTATAATTTTTTAATTTAATTATATATTTATTATGTTATTATTAAAAAATTAAGTATTTGTTATATTTTGACCAAAAATTAGATAAAAAAATATAAAGAAGTATATACAAGTTTAATTATTTTTTTAAATATTCTTAAGTTAGATGATTAAATATTGTGAGCTAAAATTGTTAAGTTGAACCGATTGTGAATAGAAAACACAACGTACTACAATTGCATATCAATTATGTATCTCACATTAAAAGTTGTATCCAGTCATCCACAAGTCATTCTTCATTGATTGAGAATGATGAAACGCGCGTTCACAATACATTTAAGTCAAACGACTTATAATCTTCGCCCTCAGAGTCATTTTTCCATAGCCTGTATGTCTATTATTAGACAGTGACATTAACAATAAATTTCTGCAACGATATCTTTTCCTACACGTAAGCATTTAACTTCCAAGCATTTCTCATAGATACCTCTTGCACTCAAGGTAAATCTCGTCTTTCTTTTTCTAGAGTTGTTATTAAAATGACGAAACATGGAGAGCCATATTGTTTGAAATAATGTCGTTAATTAATGAAAAATAGTTCATGAGAAAAAATAGAACAAAAATAGTAATTTATGCTTTTCTTATTTTCTAATTAGCTAAAAAAGAACGTGAAAAATTATAATTAAGTTTATACCCGGTAATATCTAAAAGTTTAGTCAATTTTTTTGGAAAAAAACCTAATTTAACACCTAGTGTTGCATATTAATTTCATTTTTAAAAATTGAGTTGTTCTGATATGTTTTTGTTAGATTAAAGCTTAATTAGTAGACAATCTTTAGTGTAGTCAAGAAAATTATAGTCAATCAAGAATTAATGTACCAGAATTCACATTCAACTATCATCGTTACTTATTTTATATGAAGACAAAGGAGTGTTGCATAGGAGAGACTTTGAAGACTTTACAAAAGAAACTCCAAAGCCATTGACTGCAAAATTGAAAAAAAAAAAGAAAAAAAAAATTGAGAGCGACTCACATTATATTTCTTAGCAATTTCTTGACATACTTTAATTAAGTGGTTTCCAAATGTCGAGGCACTTCAAATGTGACTTAATTGCATAGTTGCGAGTGGAGTGTCCGTCACTCTAGGCATTATGGGATTGGTACTCTCTGTAGTTTCAAAGCAACTAATATTTTATCATAATAAACTTTTAATATTAATGGCAATATTTTCTGACAAAACCACTTCAAATCATTTCTAGCAAAATTAATATTTTAAATAAACTCACGGTAAATTACGTGCTTCCTATTAAAATTATACAATACTTTCTTTTATTTTAAAAATATACATAAACTCTTCTAAAACTAAAAAATTACCAGAATACCATCAATAATATTTAATTTCTTTTATTAAAAATATAACACACTAGAAAATCATAAATTTAATCTATTTTAAAATTTTATTTGATTTATGGTAATGATTTTATTTGTTAATACATGTTTAATACAAATATTATTGTTGAAATTAAATTATTATTTTAAAATTGTTTAATTTTGGAAATTGTTATTTGAATATGTTATTGGTTCATAATAATTAATTATTTTATCAAATGATCTTATAATTTAATAAACTTAAAATAGTGACTATTTTAGTATAAGTTTTATACTTATTATATTGTAAAATTAATATTTGTATATGTGTATATATTTTAGCCAAAATAAATGCAATTGTATCCTATATCTTATTGTAGGAGAAATAAGTGTAACAAATATTAGGTTTCAAGGAAAGGAAGTATATTATTAAGAGAAAAATTATATAATTTAGACATCTCCAAAAAAAAAAAAGAAACTTATTCATAAACTTATTCAATGGGTGCATATTACACTATGAATTATGGGTTAGAGTCTCCCTCCAAACATGGCAAAGAAAAGTATAATTTATCATTAATGCCTCAAACTCCACAATCAACTATCATCAAAGACTTTAAAAAAAGAGAGAATTATAAATGAGGATTCAAAATTAAAAAAAATTATTTTAAAGGATCTGTTATTATTAAATTTAATTATTTTTTGTTAAGATCAGTGGTAATTAACTTTAAAATAAATAGTAATAGGTCTTTTAAAATTTTTTTTTTTTAATTTTAGGTCTTTAAATATAATTCTTCCTTAAAAAAGAGATCTATCAAGAACACAAGATCAAAAGAAGTCCATAACGGAGACTTCAGAGCAAAAGAAATTCCAAAAACACCAAATTTTGATTTGGAAAACAAAATAGTGGTTGTCATTATTTTGCAATTTTTTGACATGCTTTGATCATTTATTTTCATATAGGAGAGTCTTTGAGGATCTATAGAAGAAAATTCACCCAAAAAAGAAAAAAGAGGAAAGAAAGAAAAGATTGGCAGCAACTCTCATTATGTTTCTTGGCTATTTCTTGGCATGCATTAATTAGCTTGTTTGCAAGTATCAAACCATTTCAATTAGGAATTCATTGCGTGTACATGGACCAAAAATTGATCAAATATAAGCATTATAAGCCATGACAAAGAGTTCATTACTCTAATTATTTATTTTGCATTGTAGGATGGATATTCTTGGCAGTTTCAAGTATTAACCCTTTATTCATAAAATTAATATTAAAATTTAAAAACATTAATCATTTAATTCTTATAGTTTACTCAAAATTTTAATTTAGTCTTTATAATTATTTTAAATTAGTCCTTATACTTTACAAATGTTTACACTTTTGTACTTGACATTTAAATATATGATAATTTTATTAAATTTGAAATTAATTAGACTAGTTAATGATGATGTGTCATCTTGAGTAGGACACAATTTGCCACACAATCACCACCTACGCACTATTTAATAATCATTTGATGTTTATAGTTTACTGGCATCTTTAATTTGGTCCTTTTTTTTTGTTTTTAAAATTAGTGCTTATACTTTACAAACGTTTACGTTTTAGTGCCAGACGTTTTAAGTCTGTGATGAGTCCATTTAATTGGAGATGACTTTTTTTTTTTTCCATTTCAAGAGAAAAAGGACCAAGTTAGTGTAATGCATTTTTTTAAAAAAATTCTCTTCCTCCTTTTGTGATAACTACATTTTGTGAATATTTATACTTTAGTGCCTAACGTGTGATGACCAAATTACGTGGTCTTTTTCTCTCTTGGAAAAAAAAAATGCTTCGCACTTACCTTTGTTGTTACAAAAGATAAATTACAATTACACTTATTTTACCAAAATATTTATATATATTATTTATATAATATAACAAGCGTTAAATATATATTTGAGTAATATACAAATAGTTAGTTTTTTAAACTTAGATGAAATTAAATTAATGATTTTTAACATAAAATAAATAATATTAAACTCAAAATTTAAGAAATATATTATTTAATAAATTGTATTTTTTAATTAAAAGAATCAATCTTATTCTTGAAAATATTTTGGTTATATTTTAACCTTAGAGATATTTTTATATATTTTCATAATTTAAAGAACAAATGTATAATTTAAACATCTCTTTTAGAGGGAGAAAATAATTTGTCTAAAATCTTAATATTAGTGACAAAATTTTCTAGCGCAACCAATTCTAACAAAATCAACTTTTTAAGTATCTTCAAAAATCTTAAATAAAATCATGAGTTTGACATTTGGCTAGCGATTACTGACTTCTTCCAAAGATCTCATTATTTGGGAGATGATTTTATGCTTTCAAGAACATTATGTTTCTTAGATAATTATTGAATATAAAAAAAATATTTGGCATACTTTGATAGATTTATTACTATAAAACTATTCTTATTAGTTACACAAAAATAAAATTAATTTTTTTAAAAAATTATATTTTAAATAAGTTAATATTTTAAGTAACTATTTGATAAAATATTATTTTATATTTAATAAAATATTATTTTATATTTAATAATTAATTGTATCATAGCTAAAGAACATAATATTCCTGAAAAACATAATATCATTGCTCCATTCATTTGCCGCATGTATGCATTAGGAGTATATTTTTAAATCTTAAAACTTTTCAACAAATTAATATTAAACGTCACCTTCTAAACTAGGCTTGTGACTTTTACACGAGGAGATCTTTCTCCTCAAATCCATCCACCTAATACTGGCGATCCTTCAAATGAAACTTTTGAAAACAAACACTTCTAGATGACTCATGGGAGATTGCAATGTGTCATGGTGCTTCCTTATATATATATATATATATATGTTCAAAATATGATAATTTTCACTCATTTTGTAAGAAGATGAAGTGTTGCCGAGAGGAAACTTTGAAGACTTTACAGAAGAAAATTCCAAAAAATTTGACTTAAAAAAAAAAAAAGGAAAATATCAATAGTGACTCATTATGTTTCTTAGAATTTGGATCCTTTCAATTTCTCTCATAAATTAACACCTTCAATTTTAAAGAAATTTTAATGGCATACTTTGCTTATGGGTCCCATCTCTCCCATCTCTCAATTAAAAAAACAAAAGAATATAAGCTGCCAAATGTATAGTTGCCCTGTTCATTGAGGGAAGGTGCTGTAGTGCTCATTGTTTATTAGGAATTATACTAGGAGTTAGTAGTACTAAGTTGATAATAAATATACATTGATATTATTTTAAAATATTTATTATTTATTCTCATTTACCTGCTAAAACTACAGATCAAAAATCAAATAATTCTATTTATCAAAATTAAAATATCACAAGTGTCTTTCGTGTTTTGCTCACGCTTAATTATTTTTTGGAACAATTTTGAATACATACTCTTCCCATCAGTTAGGTGTATTTAAACATTTATTTTATTGGTGTATAAGAACGATACATAATGAGATAAATTACTCCATAAATATTTATTAGTTAAGATTCTAATGACATATCTGAAAGTATTTTTTAACCCACTTACATATTTACTATGCTTATTGTTGGGAGTCCAATCTCCTGCTCTCTCTATTTGCTTGCCCAGCAGCAGATTTGGGCTGTTATATTAGCGGTGAACGTGGACTTGATTAGATTGATTGGGAGAAAAAAATTTTACACAATAAATTTTTCATGAAAATTTAAAACATCTTGATCCGTCTAGATATTTCTGGAACTGATTGTACCAATATATATATATATATACTCCTCTAGATGTTTTGCTTTTCCTTGGCGGACCAAACTAATCGCACAAATCGTTAAGTCTATTCCGCATCCAAATCCTCTGCATCTCGCGTCCGAGATGCACGCCGTGCATCACCTTAAAACGCACCGTTTGGTGTGTTTTGACTCAATTTTTGAAGAGGAAAAAAAACAGGGGAATCCAGCCATTCAATTTTTAATCGAGAAGGCGACCCCGTACTTACCCATTTCTCTGCCATCTCACTCTCACACTCCCTTCCTTCACTTTCATCTTCTTATTCCACGAGTAAGCAACTATCAAATTATGCATTTTTTTTTTTAAATTTTTCTTACTTCCACCGTTTCCTTCACTTGCTCCACCAAGAACGATCCACGTGAGAGTCTTCATGATTGAGCTCGACAAACTCCTTCTTCTCCACCATTGCCACACTTTCTCCATCACCATCCTCCTCACGACTGGCTTCCATGACTGTCCCTCTCTCCATTCCTACATCCATTGCATCTCCCAATCCTATCCCTCCATCTCCTTCCGCCGCTTCCCTTTCCCCACAGTCCACCCCTACCCACCTCATAGCTATGCCGCTATGTTCTTCAAATTCATTTGGCTCAACACAACTAACTTGGCTTCCGCGTTCTAGGACATCTCACAAACCTCCAGTGTCATTGATCTATTCCGCACATCCGCACTTAGCATAGGTTCTTCTCTTGGGATCCCCCTTTACTACTTCTTCACCTTTGGAGCTGCTGTTCTTTCCGCTTTCTCCCAGTTCCCCAAGATTCACGAGCAAACCAGTAAGAGCTTCAAGGACCTCTCCATCAATCTTCACTTTCCACCTTACCTCCCCAACTCAAGGCCTTCCACATGGTAGAACTGTCGCTTGACAGAGATGATCCAGCTTACAGGGACATGTTATATTTCTGTTCTCACCTTCCTAAATCAAATGGAGTGCCGATGATTGCGTGGCCGTTGTACGTGGAGCAGCACCTGAACAGGAATTTGCTGGTGGAGGACATGAAGATGGTGATTGGTTTGGTGCACAAAGAGGGAGGTGGGTTCGTGAATGGGGATGAATTGGAGAAGAGAGTGAGAGAACTGACGGAGTCGGAGAAAGGGAGAGAGATGAGGGAAGGAAGCTGGAAGTTGAGAGACCTGGCTGTGTCTAACGGAGGGGCATTTGGCTGGATTCCATTTAAAAAAAAAAAAAAGTCAAAATACACCCTTTTAGTCAGTAAAACGGTGTGTTTTATGGAGATGCACGGCGTGCATCTCGGACGCGAGATGCAGAGGATTTGGACGCGTCTATTCCTTGTCTCTTCGCTACCCTTGATAAGTGTTGCTTTCCAAATCGTTGAAAGGTACTTGCTATAATTGAATGCTGCTGATAGCCGTCCCTATCCGTAGAATCTTCTTGATTCAAAGGTTTAAACTCCAATTGTTAATGTAAGAGCTGCTTAGGTAACATTTACTCACCTTGATGAGAGATCTCGAAACTGCTTCGGTTGAAGCCTCTTGTGAGGCCTTCATTTGAATTTATGAACAACCTAGCTACCAACAATTAGTTTCTATGTAAGAAGGGAATTAGATAGTTTTCTGGAATTGTTTTGTTTGTGCTGCTGGACTGCATTTTTTCATTAATGAAGTATCTTCTTTTGTTTTGTTTTTTTAAAAAGAAGAATTCTTAACATTAAACGGATTCAAATACATACAAAATGAATAATTACAAAATTTTTATAAATACTTTTTGTCAAGTGAGCTAATTTATGGTAACAGACATTATTATTGTTTGGTTCATCGATCATTTTATTGTACACATGATATATATATATATCAATGTATCTATTTCTTTATTTCTAAAAGCAGATTTAAATGTTTAAGATCTATTTTCTGGTCTTTATAGAAATGATAGTTTTTTCTAGAATGTAGAAGTATTTTTAGATTAACTTACGTTGGGATCAATAACTTGATATAATATATATATATATATATTATATTGCATAAATAATATAGTCATATAAAGCATGTTAATCTTGTTAACATTATAGATTAAGGAATTAAAAAAAAATTACATACCTCTGTTAAGTTTTTTTTTAATAAATTAAAGAATAGTGGGTATAAATTATTCTAGAAAACAATGCTAAAAAAAATAAAAGAAACATCATTTTTATATATTTATAAGTTAGATGAAAATGTATAACTTTTAGCTTTATCTATAACTAATTTATCCATAGTTTAAGTTATCATCCATTAAGCAAGTTCGGGAGAGGCATAGAAGGACAAGGGTGCAACGCTTTCTTGGCCATGGCTAAACAAAGAAACAAAATCTCGTGACTCTCGTATACTTTTTCTCCTTTGCTTTTTTTTTGTTGTTGTTTTGGGGGGGGGGGTGGGTTGTTGAAACAGGAATACCAGAGCAATGAAGTTACAAACTTAAAGTTACAGAGTGACCAACCAAAAACGTTAACTTCTTAACATGGTTCTACTAACTGTTTAATACTTTTTTTTTTGTTAATATATGCTTAATACACATATTATTGTTGAAATTAAATTATTATCTTTAAATTGCTTAATTTTGAAAAATTGTTATTTGATTATGTTTTTTGTTTTTAATAATTAATTGTTTTATCAATTGATTTTATAATTTGCTAAACTTTAAAAAGTGACTATTTCAATGTTTGTTTTATACTTCTTATATTGTAAAATTGATATATGTATATATGTGTGTATTTTAGTCAAAATAAATATAATTGTATCTTATTTTTTATTATAGGATAAGTGTCTTGTATGTTAGATTTTAAAGAAGAAAAGTATAATTTTAAAAGAAGAAAAGACTATGTAATTTAAATATCTCTTAAAAAAAAAAAGAAAAAACTCTACTCATAAATTTATTCAACATGTGCCACTGTGTTAAAATATGTTCACATTATGTTGGGAATTATGAGTTAGAGTCTCTCTCTAAACAAGGCAAAGAAAAGTATAGTCTCTCACTGATGCCCCAAGCTCTATGATCAACTATTAAAGAAATGATATATGAAGGATAGAAATTTTTCCATAAGGGAGACTTTAAAGCACAAAAAAATTCTAAAAACCAAAAAAATTGACTGAAAAAATTAGTAGATGTCATTACTTGGCAATTTTTTGGTATGCTTTGATTAGTTAGTTTCATAGGGGAGACTTTGAAAACTCTTACAGAAAAAAAAAGGAAGAAAAAAATATTGATAGCAACTCTCAGTTATGTTTCCTAGCAATTTCGTGGCATACTTTACTCAGTTTCAAGTATCAAACCACTTCAATTATGAAATAATTGCACATGGATGGACTAGCGATTAATTAGATATATCCATTATGAGTTATCAGCCAAGCTTTCATCACCCTAGTTGTTTATTTTGCACTGCAAGATGGATATTTTTGATAGTTTCAAGTTTTCACCCTTTGTTTGTAGCAACTAATATTAAAACTTAGGAAAATTAATTGGTGGTTATATTTTACCTAAATTTTTAATTTAGTCCTTACAATTTTTTTTAAAATTAAATCATTATACTTTGCAAACTTTTAGACTTTGGTCTCTGATGCTTAAATATGTGATAACTTCGTTGATTTCAATATGATTAAACAGCGAATGATGATATGTTATCCTAGATAGGTGACAACTTGTCATAGAATTGCCACCTGTACACCAACTATTAGTGATGTAGTCCTTATAGTTTATCAGAATTTTTAATTTGGTTTTTACAATTTTTTTCTTTTTACAAATAAGTTCTTATGCTTTGCAAACGTTTATGCCAAGTCTATGATAACGTCGTTTATTTGGAGGTGGCAAATTTTTTTTTTTAAAATTTTAAGAGAGAATGGGACCAAGTTAGTGTAATGCATTTTTTTTAATTTCTATTCTCCCTTATGTGATAACTACACTTTACAAATGTTTACACTTTACTCCCCGATGTGTAATGTTAAAATTATGTAGTTTTTCTCTTCTTCTCCCTTATATTTTATTGTAGGAAAGATAAGTGTAATGTATGTTAGATTTTAAGGAAGGAAAGTATATTTTTAAAAGAAGAAAAAACTATGTAATTTAAATATCACTTAAAAAAAAAAAAGAAAGGACTTTACTTGTAAACTTATTCAACTTATGCCACTATGTTAAAATACGTACACGTTACGTTGAGAATTACAAGTCAAGGTCCCCCCAAACAAGGCCAAGAAAAGTATAGTCTATCACTAATGCACCAAGCTACACAATTGACTATCATTTTCACTCAAATTTCAAAAACAGTTTGGTGAGCTAGGGAGGCTTCATTCAAAGAATTTAAAGAAATGGTCCATGAAGAATAGAAATTTTTCCGTAAGGGAGACTTTAAAGAAAAAAAATTTTGAAAAATAAAAAATTTGACCGGAAAAAAAATAGTGGTTGTCATTTCTTAGCAATTTTCCAACATGTTTTGCTAAGTTAGTTTCGTAGGGGAGACTTTGAATACTCTACAGAAAAAAGAAAGAAAAAAACTAGGAAGTAAAAAAAATGATCAATAGCAACTCTTGTTATGTTTCCTAGCAATTTCGTGCATGCTTTCATCAAGTTGCTTTCTAGTATCAAACCATTTCAATTATGAAATAATTGCATGTGGGTGGAATTAGATATATCCATTATGAATTATGAGCCAAGTGTTCATCACTCTATAGTTGTTTATTTTGCATAGTAGGATGGATATCTTTGACAGTTTCAAATTTTAACCCTTTCTAGCAACTAATATTAAAATTCAGAACAACTAATTTGTGATTATAGTTTACCTAGTTTTTAATTTAGTCCTTGTAATTCTGATTATGATGATGTGTCATCCTAAGTAGGAGACAACTTATCACATAATCGTCACCTACACACCAACTATTAATCATTTGATCCTTATAGTTTATCAAAATTTTTTTATTTGGTCTCTACAGTTTTTTCCTTTTTTCTTTAACAAATAAGTCCTTATACTCTGCAAATGTTTATGCTTTAGTCCCTGATACACAAGTCTATGATAACTCTATTTATTTAGAGGTGGCAATTTTTTGTTTCAAGAAAGAGTAAGACTAAGTTAGTGTAATGCATTTTTTTTTAATTTTAATTCTCTTCTCGCTTATGTTATAACTATGCTTTACAAATATTTACACATTACTCCCTGACGTGTAATGTTGAAATTATGTAGTCGGTCTCTCTCTTCTCCCTTCTATTATATTATAGGAGAGATAACTATAACATATGTCAAATTTTAAGGAAGAAAAGTATATTTTTAAAACAAGAAAAGACTATATAATTTAAATATCTTAAAAAAACAAAGAACTTTACTTGTAAACTTATTCAACGTGCACCACTATGTTGAAATACATGTACATTACATTGCAAATTACTAACCAGAGTCTCCCTCCAAAGAAGGCAAAGAAAAGTATAGTCTATCACTAATGCGCTAAGCTTTATGATCAACTATCATTTTTATTCAAATTTCAAAAGTAGCTTGGCAAGCTAGGGAGGCTTCATTCAAAGGCTCTAAAGAAATGATCCATGAAGAACAAAAATTTTTCCATAAGGGAGACTTTAAAGCAAAAAAACAAAACCAAAAACAAAAACAAAAACAAAAAATTTGACTAGAAAAAAATATAGTGCTTGTCATTTCTTACCAATTTTCTAGCATGCTTTGATAAGTTAGTTTCATAGGCAAGACTTTAATTACTCTACCAAAAAAAAAAAAAACTATGAATAAAAAAAAGGATTAATAGCAACTCTCATTATGTTTCCTAGCAATTTCATGGCATGCTTTAATAAGGTCTTTTTAAAATATCAAACCACTTCAATTATGAAATAATTACATGTGGATAGAATAGAAATTGTTCAAATATTTCCATTGAGTTTTGAGCCAAGTGGTCATCACCAACTTGTTTATTTTGAACTATAGGATATGGATATCCATTATGAGTTTTAAGCCAAGTTTTAACCCTATCCCTGATAATGGCCTTGCTCCACCTTTTTCAACATCCATACTTGGAATAATTTTAAAATTTTTTAGATTTTTAGTTTCATATAACCAACTTTATGGAGCCATATCTATAACAACAAGAATTTTTGAAAATTTTCTTAGTCTACTGACTATAGCTAGGACTTATATTAGCTATAGCGAATGTACCTATTTGCTATAGCGAGAAGACAACTAGTTACAGTGAATGTACCAGTTTGCTATAGTGAGAATACATTTAGCTATAGCAAGTTCAGGCATCCCATACAAAACTTGGGACTGATATGTGCTCATCATAGCGATGGTTATATTTTGCTATAGCGAGGGTTATTCTGAAAAGAGCGAGAAAAAGTGATTTTTACTTCTTAAAAACTCCAGAAGCTCTCCTTTTCTTCTAACTAACTTATGCTTCAACCAAAACAAAAAAAAAGGGCTAGAGAGAGAGAGAGAGAGAGAGAGACCAAGAGAAGCCAAGAGAGAAGGAAGGAAACCAAGGAAAAGGTAAGCAAAACTTGAGATTTCCATAGCTTTCCTTCTTAGAATTTTGTTCTTCTCTTTTTGCCCTCTCTTTTTATGGTTTTGGTTGTTGAATTGGTTTTGTTTTAAGCTTGATTCAAAAGAGGGAGAGTAGAGATTTAAAGGGAAGGCAAAGGCAAAGGGAACCACTCTTGAAGAAGGCTAGAATTCAAGGTAGATACCTACGTATCTTTGCTTCTTGTGTATATTGGTTCTACCAACTTGAGAGCTTAAGAGGGAAGGAAGTTCTAACCTAGAATAAATATGAAACCCTTGAATTAGAGTGTGGAAAGTTAAGAAATGCAAAGGAATTAGAAGAAGAGCTAGTGAAATTTAAGAGGGAGAAACTAGGGATTCTTAAACACTTTGTAAAGTTTGTTTTGATGTAAGAATCTCCTAACCTTTGTGAATGTTTATTTGAGTTCCAAGAGAGTAATTGCATGCTACTTGTTGTATCTAGGCCCAAGAGAATTGGCTCCATCTAGTTGTGGTTGTGGGACCGAGAAAAAAAAAAAAAGAAATCAAAAGGAAAGGCTTTTGTTAGCTTACAAGGTAGCTCTTCACTCTTTCTTATTGCATTCTTAGATTTATGATGGTCATTGGATGCTCGTGTGTGCACTTATGTTATGAGACATGCTATTTGATATTGCCTTGATGCATTGGTACTAATATGCTTATATTTTAGGTTGTAAAAATTGCTCTCAAATGGTGAGGTAGTGCCAAAAGTCCCTTGTGATGGGTGAAGTAGAGTCAAAAGTCCTTAGGAATAGGTGAGACAAGGCCAAAAGTCTCATAAATAATTGAGGCCCAGTCAAAAATCCCTAGACCAAGGGTGAGGCTAATCCAAAAGTCTCTAAAATAGGATGAAGCTAGACCAAAAGTCCCTAGAGCTTATTCTTGGCATTGATATGATTATCATGACATGTAAATCATATGTTGTATGATTTTGAATGGTTAGATGCCTACTTGCATGCTTTGACATATTTATATGCCTTGATTGCTTCTTTGAATGAGTGTATGAGCTATTAAGATTCTATGAATCTCACCCCTTTTCCTCTCCCATCTTAACATGTTAGGTGGAGTTTAAGGAGACCAAGGTGCAAGTCAAGGAGCCTAGTTGAACATACTTAATTAATTGTATAGTTTGTTTTGGTTCTTTTGATGTACATAAATGTCAAAATGTATATGTATATATTATTTTTGACATGTAAATAGATGAAAAAGTGTAACAGTATGTATATATGATGTATAAACCATTTGTGAAACCAAAGTAATGAGAATGCAAGTTTTGGGTACTTGGTAGCTTATTCCTAGATGTGTATTCTTGTGTTTAGCATAGTAAGTTTGAGATGCATGATGATTTGGACCACTTGGACAATCCATATATGATGTATTAGTGCTTTTAAACTTGCCTAAGAGGTTCCAAACACAAAAAGAAGCCATTTGGACCAAAGAGTTGCATTATGAGAAGCAAAAGTGACCATATTGGTGGGTTATATCACTTTTTGCCTAAATGAGCTCTCCTTGATCTAAAATTTAATATGCATCTAGAAATTGTTAAAAAAATTTTTAGAAGCTAAAGTGGGTATTATTTGGAATTCTGTGGAATATTTGGCGAATTTTGTGAAGTTGAAAAATTTTCTAGTTTAATTGTTGTCACTGTTTATTCTGGTCCGAAATGAAATTGTATTATTCATGGGCCAAACAGTGTCCAATTGTCATGAAAACTTATGGGAAGAAACTAGACATGCACAGTGACCTATACCAACTAGAAGCACCTCAATTGAAGCCTGTAGAGGGACAAATAATTTTCTAAAATTGTTATTTTGCTCTAGGTGCACCTTCAGACCTGCATTACTGTTTGATTAGTTTTAAGGGTCTGAATACTCTTGTCTTGGTCTGGAAATATTTTTTCCCTCTAGCTAACATTTGTAGCTTCCATATTAGTATCATTTGCATGGATTGGATTTTTGTAAGATTAATTGGACATTTTTAAAGTTTATGACAGTAAATTGTATTAGTACCAGGGATAGCCAATCCTTTGTGGCTATTTCATTCTCAAAAGTGTTCCAAAGGCTATATTCATGTCCTAAAATTTTTTTTATGTGAATTTAACATCCAGAGATTTATAGAGAGCTATGGTTTGCTTGATTTTTATTTTTCTAGAATTAGTTATGATTTTTTAAAGTTGGAATAAAAAATCTAACTTTTGGGCCCATGAGAAAAATTGTATTTTTCTGATTTTTGGCCTCATATCCATGGTTCATGGGTTGTTTTATGGTATGTATGAGTTGTATGAATGGAGTTTGAGTAGAAAATGTGATTAACAAGTTCACGAGACCCACAGGACAAAATATGAGTGTTTAAACTCTCGGCATAGCATAATAAAATGCCATGATTTACTCTTTTTCTTTGGGAATCATATGTAATTAAGTCTAAGTGGAGACTAGTTGAGGTTAACACATTATAGTGTTACAATATCTCACTCTTTTTTTATCCAAATTGGACAAATTTCATGCCCTTGTGCAGCTTGTAGGATGAACTTTCCAAAGGTATGAGGCTTACACATAGTGGTGGCTTGAAGACAGAATGCTAGGCCTCGAAAGTGGGTTATTTAATCATGTTTTCTAGAAATTTCAATTTCAAAGCCCCTATTTTGAATGGTCATATCACTTTGCTTTTCATTCAAATTGGATGAAATTGGTGATGTTGGAAAGTTTGTTCAACAAATATTCCAACTGTATATAACTTGCACCATTTGGTGGCTTGTGGTGAAAATGCCATGCCTCGAATTAGGTTGTTTCACCATGTTTTATCTGAATTTTAATTTTGCTATACCTCTCTAATAGCTAGTTTGTAATATCTAGTTCTTCAAAAATGTGAGAAACATGACGTTTGGTTTCTCCGTAAATGTACGAAACTCACTAGATACAAAAGAAAGTCTCTCAAATAGAATGATTGAGGCCCAATAAAATTAGAATAATATTTTATACCTCAAATAATGAGAATATAAGGTTAGAGATTCCCTAAAACTAGAGCCAAAATACCCAAACAAAATTTAACGAAAATGCAATAAAATGTAATGGTATTTTCATAATTTTGGGCACTTTTTAGAAAACGCAAAGGGAAAATTTTTAAATAAAAAATGAGTTTTTTGGGGTTCTCAAAGCTTGAAATCCATAGGAACCCCCATAATAGTTAAAATCCCTCCGGTTGATGTTTTACAATGTCAATTGACCTGAACTTTAACTCTTTCATTTAAGAAGGTTTTTAATCCAAATTGAGTGATTCCAAAGCTATTTTATAAGTTAGGAACCTAAATTTTATTATGGAAAAGACAGGTTTTGAAAAGGAGTTGAAATGAGCCTTAAAGTTGAAGCCAAGAATAAATGGCAAAATTAACATTTTGAAAGTCTTAATTGGTTCCCTAGCTATAAGTATAAGGCATCCCATTTCTCCCTCAGACTTAGCTGACTCATTTTCTATCTAAACCAGAGGGAGACCAGTTGGAGAAGGGCACACAAGAATGAGCTCAAAGGGAGGAGAAAAACATGAGAAAAGGAAAGAAAATTCTTGAAATTTCAAGCTCCTTCCTTTAGCAAACTTGTTTGTCTTCTTCTCCTCTTTCTTTCTATAGTTTTTGTGTGCGATTTGGTTATGTTTTGAGCCATGTTCAGAAGGGAGAAGTTCAAAATTCTAAGGAAGAGCCAAAGCAAAGAAGTAGACTCTTGAAAATGGCTTGAAACAAGGTAAAAATCCATTACTTTTGTTGCTTCTCCTTGCCTCTTCCTTTATGTGTATATTTGACCAGCCTAAAGCCCACTCTCTAAAGAAGAAATTCAAGCCTAAGTAAGGTAGAGACAAGGGTTTTCAAGCATGAGGATTAAGAATACGCCATTGAAATTAAAAGAGAAGCATTGAATTTCAAGATGCATACCTTAGGGATTATGTTGCACCTTGAGATGTAGAAGGTTTTCTAATGGTAAGTTAAGCTATCCAAGAGCATATGTGAGCTCCTAAGACACCTAAGAAGTCTCCCACATGCATCTCCCATCAAAGAAACAAAACAAACTCTAAATAGACCAAATGGGAGCATAGCCTTAGCCCAAAGGGGTTCATGCACTTAAGGAGTGTTCTAAAATTTTTTAGGCCTAGATTGGGATCATATATAATAGGAGAAGATGAGAGAAAGCCTTAGAAAAAATTTAGGAAGCTTAGAATGTGAGATGAAGGTATAAGCTCTATAATGTAGCATAATGAAGCAACTCTTAGCCAGGCTCCTCAAAATGAGTATGTGATGGCTCCAAGGAGTCTAAATGGAGTCAAGATATCTAGAATGAAAGAAAAAATGGAAACAAGATCTTAAATTCCAATAATTGCTTCATTATGTCTTATATAGAAGCATTATGGAGACAAGTGAGAAAGTGAGCATGCATAGGAGTTGTATATGACTATAGGTCATTCCAAAGATCTAAGCATGTCTCATTTGATGTGTTTAGGCCAAGAGAATTTAGTGTCTTCAAGTCTTATGGTTGGGCCAAGAAGAGGGAGGAAGATTCCAAAGAAAAAGTGTGTGACATTGGCTCCAAGATAGCTCTCTTTCCTTTCTCTCATGCATTCTTATGTGTTTTCTTGTCTTTAGATGTGTTTATGTATGTTTATGCTATGAAAATGGTTCTAGCAAGTGTTTACATGCCATGGTACCATGATGCCTTTATTATTCTCTTGAAAGATGTTTTATGAATGTGTTTTGGCTTATATGAGCTTGGTGAAACTAAAAGTTCCTTAGCAAAGGGGAGGATGAGTTAAAAGTCCCTAAGAATTGGGTGAGACAAAGCCAAAAGTCTCTAAAAAAGTGAAACTTACTCAAAAGTCCTTTGAAAGTGGGTGAAGTAAGTCTAAAAGTCCCAAAGAGAATGAGTGAAGCTAAACCATTGTCTTGGCAAGCCTATGCATGATGCGTATGACTTCTTGAATGTGAAAAATATTTTATGTATGTTCATGAATTACAAGATTGCTATACATTCATTCTTAAACTTGAAAATACATCCATTATATATGTTTGAAAGGGTGAAGAGCTATTGGGATTCCTAGAATCTCACTTTTCCCTCTCCATTGCCAAAATATGTCTAAGTGGATAAAGTGAGCCAAGAGATAGAGGCCACCACACTTGAAGGTGAGAAATTGACAAATAAATGTGTTACTTGGCCATTTTGTTACTATACTATTCGCAAATGATGTAATCTCATGTTGTATATGATGTATAGCCACTTGAACATATGTATATACATAGATATATGATGTGTGTATGGAAATTGAAAGCATATGAATGAGAATAAATGTTTTTGGTATTGGGATGCATTGATGTGTTTGTAAGATCTTATGTATATTAACAAGTGAGGTGTTGATTTTATAATGTATGGATATTTAAACCTTTTGGCAAAGTTTAATGGACTATTTTTAAGTTTTCCCATGTGCCCAAGTGGCCATGGTTAAATTAGAAGAGCATTTGGTACTTATTTGACCCAAACTAAGGCTTAAAAATACCATTTTGCAACCATATCTCACAAACTGACCAAATGGATGATTTTTCTCATAAGATTTAGCCTGCATATAGGTCTCATCTAGAGCTTTTTGGAAAACTAAAATTCATATTATTTGGAGCTTTAAAGAATTAATTATGAATTTTCAAAGTTGGCAAAAAGCTATTAAAATGGTCCAGACACTGTTCATATGATCAGTTTCTTCTCCTGAATCATCTAAGGGCCATATGTTATCCAATGCTTATGAAATTTTATAGGCATAATAAGTTTTTCATAGCCACTAAGATCACCTCATTTGGAGGTATATAGGAGATATATAAATTTTTAAAAGTTAGACATAGTGCTAGTAACGTAGCAAGACCTTTGGTACTATTCCATTAGTTTTTAGGGTTGCTGCTATAGAATTCTATTACCTTTACTGCACTAAAAAAAATCTAAGAATAGTGACTAATTTCTATTCATGGATTTCATCCAGATGGGTCTTATTCTTGTGTTGCAAAAGTAAACAGACACTTCCTTTAGGATTATGATCCATCCATGTATAACTTGGACTATGGATGTTATGACCTAGAAAACTGGGAAGGCCCAAAGGATAATGAGTGGTGACCTTATGATTCCTGTGCCACATACTGGAAGAAGAAGCCACCTAAGCCATCTTAGAAATCTAGCCATTGTTCTCACTATAAACCTAGCAGCAGTTTAGATGATGATGACCATCTACCAAAACCTAGATGGGTTCGTATTAAGTCACCTAGACCCAAGCCAGAAAGCTTTTATGATTTACTTAAGGAATTGGGTTATGATGATCTTTTTCCTCCTTTAGAACCAGAACCCATTATTCCCATACAGCCACAGCCTCAACCTGTTCCTTGTATGATATTTTCCTCTGCATCAAAAATCTATGATTCAGAATTCCTTGCTATGGAAAGAACTAACCCTGAAACAAATGTTACTTACAAGCCGTATTCTGTACCCACAGAAGTTTCACCCAGTGGTGCCATGAGACAGTCCTGCCCAGCCTAGCCTTATCATAGACTGGGTGACATAGTAAGATACCTTAGATCCATTTTTACATGATTGCCTCTCGACAGCATAACCTACCACTAAAGGCTAACCAGTCAAGCCTTTGAGAGCTAAGAGCCAATACTTCGTCACAGGTCATACTATGAGAATACTCTCTAGAGGTTCTGATAGTTTATAACTCTATTGTCTATATGGCTCTGATATCATTCTTTGTCCCGACACTAGATCGAAGCACATTTGTTTCCATCTCTTTTCTTCGAGGTCATTCCATTTCTGGAGATCCTCTTCTGAGAGACACAATTCAAGAGTCCTGAAGAAATCATGGTACTCTTGAACATACTCTAGAGTGAAAGGAGGATAAACTTGGTTTAATTCCTTTCTTTCCTCAGTAGATAGCCAACAAATACAGTCTGGACAAGAATAATCAGGAGTGTGATTAACACACTTATCCCTTAGTTGTAAGGGGATGGGTATAATCCTTTATCATCTTAATAAAAAATATTCAATTCGAGTATTCCAATTAGAATCATCAGAATCCTTTTCTAGGTATGCTTGCTCTAATAGCCACTCTTTCTCTTCTAGGCTTTCGTACACTGGCCTTTTAGGACCAAGGATTCTTTTGATCTTCTTGGAAGCTCATTTTAACAAAGAACTCATTGATAAAGTGATTATTTTTCTCTAGATAGTATTATTGTCTTAACACTTTCTAATACATAGGATCCTCAAGAGAGGTAAATGTAGAGCATACTCATGTTTAGATAAGATAATTGTAAGAGATTTGCTGATAAAAGATTTCAGAAGATAAAAGAAATTTAAAACAAAGATATAAGGAAATTGAAGTTTATTCAAACTTTGTTTACAAGGAGGTCTAAAGCTTAGAGGAATTCTCCTTCAAGTTCTATCGAGCTAAGACTCCGTGACCCTTCTTATAGAGAAGGTTAAGAGATACAAGACAAACTAGCTTCTCAAAACTTTACAAAAGTATAGATATACTGGCCAACAAACTTTTACTGAAGCAGCTTTTACAACTGGAAAGTAAAATAATTCACATGCTGAATAGTAAACACTCATAATTATACAAATACAACTACATGAGCTGGCAAGATATGCTTTAGGTAGCAGGATATGGCTTATCCTTTCTTGATGGGCTCATGGGATAGCGACAAATTAAGGTCCTCTTCAATGTCAAGGGCAGAGTTAGTGGCATCAAGGTCTCTTAGTGACTTCTTGAAATAGGTGGCGAACCATTCTTCAAACTCTTTGAGATCAACTGGCTCGTAGGGGTCTTGTGAGTCTTGCATAAGTGTGTCAGGAGGTGGCTGGGTGGAAAAGAGGAAGCTCTTGGGTTTTGTGAACTGGTTCTTGTGAGAAAGTTTACCATCTAGGCTGAATCCATAATTCTATTTTTGGAAGGTTCAGTTCTGGAAATTGAGGTTCTCTAAGGATGAATTCTTTAGAATATGGTCCCAATGAAGTACTAAATATGAACTTATCATCCTTATAATTATTAATTTCACATAAAAATAATTTTAAGGCTTTTAAAGCACCAGAGGATTGGTTTGGTCAGTTTAAAAATGTATTCCATTTGTAAGCATGATTTATGGTCAGGAGCATATTTTGTTTATTGACCCAGTAAGGATGGTGGAGGATAAAGATACTGGACACTTGTTGGTTTACAGTGGGTATTTGCCAAAGGTTACATAATTAGATGAGGCAGTGGAGTTCATTGCACCACCATGGTAAAGGAGAGAACCATTCTAATAAGGTTCATAAATTGGAACCCCTATTTTCTGAAGTGGTTAGGTGTTGAAAAATCATCAGAGGTGAAAAAGCAATGGCACCGGAGTACAGAGCAATGAGTGCCCATAAATACCAAATGGCATCATCTGTGACTTGGTCAGTGATTCGAAACAGAATCAAAAAGAGTGTTTGAATGAGGTTGAAGGCAGAAGGGTTGACATTGAATGGAACATTTTTGATATACCTGTAGAGGTAGTAGAACAAGGATTTTTTGCACAAGGTGTTGGACTTTTGTAAGAGTTGTTAGCCATGGTTTGCCATGAGGAAAGACTTCTTTAAGCTAAGGAGAAAGGTAGTGAATGGTGCATCCAGGGACTGAATAAGCCATATGGATGAAAGGAATAGGTTTAGCTTAAGTGATTAGGCTAAGAGTTTTATGAGGTAAGGAGAGGAAATTAGTGAGGATGTTGTGGCATCCTTTGATATGTTCAACATTGAATTTATAGCGGGAAAACCAATCTTTCCAGCACATCAGTAGCTTATCCAGAAGGACATTTTTATTAGACTCTAAAATCTTAGGAAATGAAGAGTTATCCATCTGTACAGTGAATTCATGTGAGCATAGGTGGAAACTAAACTTCTCAATCCCTCTTTTGATAACAAGGATTTCTTTATAGATTGCATGATAATATTTTTCAGAGTCACTGAATTGTCCCGCTAGCATGATCATATTAATATTTCTTTCCATCGATCTCTTCAAGTAGGACAGCGCCACAGAAATTTTCATTGTCGTCTGTCTAGAGAATCTTTTTACCCTTATCAAGAATCTTTAAAGGCAAAGGCACTTGAGAAATTCTTTTGAGATATCTCACTGCTGTAGTCTGAGCAGGTCCTCAAGGAAGGGGTCTTTTCTAAGGAGTTTAGACAATTGGCTTATATGATTAGACACTTTTGGAATAAAGTCTCTGATAAAGTTAATGTGTCATGGGATGTTATCTACTCACCATACTAATTATGCCACATTCGTACCATCTTCTCCAACCATCGCCAAATACAGTCCTAGCTTCAAAGCATCTTAAAAGTATCCACAATATGGATATCATTCCTAGCTAAGCCATTAATTTACACGAGTTATGTTATTCTTTTTTCCTATAACAAAAGTTTACCGTTAATAATAATTTTCCCTAACTTTAAAAATGGCTCCATTCCAAAGTTGGGGACTTGCTGACACATCGATTGGCCTACTCTAATTCCACCTTAATTAAAACTCTTGAGATTTCAAGCAAGCCACTTTATTCAACATAAAGCATTACCCTATATTACTCCTACTTTTAAATAAATCTAAAGCTGAAATCACCCAATTTTATCAAAGACTTTATTCTAAAAGTGTCTAATCATACAAGCTAATTGTCTAAACTCCTCAGAAAAGACCCCCTCTTTAGGGACCTGCTTAGACTGCAGCAGTAAGACACCTCAAAAGAATCTCTTAAGTGCCTTTGCCTTTAAAGATTCTTGATAAAGGTAAAAGGATTCTCTAGACAGATGCTAGTGAAGATTTCTGGGGTGCTGTCCCACTTGAAGAGATTGATAGAAGAAATATTATTGCGGCCATGCTAGTGGACAATTCAAAGACTCTAAAAAACATTATCATGCAATCTACAAAGAAATCCTTATTGTCAAAAGAGGGATCGACAAGTTCAGTTTCTACCTCTGCTCACATGAATTCACTGTGTAGATAGATAACTCTTCGTTCTTTAAGATTTTTGAGTCTAATAAAAAAATCCTTCTAGACAAGCAACTGATGCATTGGAAAGACTAGTTTTCCCACTATAAATTCAATGTTGAACACATTAAAGGACACCATAACATCCTCACTGATTTCCTCTCTAGACCTTCCAAAACTCTTAGCCTAATCACTCTAGCTAAACTCGTTCCTTTCATCCATCTAGCTCATTCAATCCCTGGAGAAGCTCGGTTTCCAAAATTGAACCTTCCAAACATAGAATTATGGACTCTAGCCCAGATGGTTAACTTTCTCACAGGAACCAGTTCACAAGACCCAGGAGCTTCCTTTTCATTTACCCAGCCACCTCCTGACACACTTATAATACAAGACTTACAAGACCCCTATGAACCAGTTTCTCTCAAAGAGTTTGAAGATTGGTTCGCCACCTATTTCAAGAAGTCACCAAAAGACCTTGATGCCACTGACTCTGCCCTTGACACTAATGAGGACCCTAATCTGTCGCCATCCCATGAGCCCATTAAGAAAGGATAAGCCTATCCTACCACCTGAATCTTATCCTGCCAGCTCATGCATAGTTGTATTTATATAATTATGAGTATTTACTATTTAGTATGTGAATTATTTTACTTTCCAGTTGTAAAAGCCGCTTTAGTAAAAGGTTATCGGCCAGTGTGTCTCTGCTTTTATAAATGTTTGAGAAGCTAGTTTGTCTTGTATCCCTTGACCTACTCTATAAGAAGGGTCACGGAGTTTTAGCTCGGTAGAACTTGAAGGAGAACTCCTATAAGCTTTAGACCTCCTTGTAAACAAAGTTTGAATAAACATTAGTTTCCTTATGCCTTTGTTCTAAGTTTTTTTTTTTATTTTCTAAAATCTCTTACTAGCAAATCTCTTACGATTATCTTGTCTAAACATTAGCATGCTCTACACTTGCCTTTCTTGAGGATCCTCTGTATCAGAAAGTGTTAAGATAAAAATACTATCTGGAGAAAAATAATTACCTTGTCAATAAGTTCTTTGTTAAAACGAGCTTCCAAGAAGATCAAAATAATCCTTAATCCTAAGAGGCCAGCATAAGAAAGCCTAGAAAAGAGAAAATGGTTGTTAGCACAAGCATACTTGGAAAAGGATTCTGATGATTCTAATTGGAATATTAGAATTAAATGTTTTTTATTAAGACGACAAGAGATTATACCCATCCCCTTATGACTAAGGGATAGGTGTGTTAATCACACTCCTAATTATTCTTGTCCAGACTGTATTTGTTGGCTATCTCCTGAGGAAATGAAGGCATTAAACCAAGTTTGTCTTCCTCTCACTCTAGAGTATATTCAAGAGTACCATAATTTCTTTAAGACTCATGAACTGTGTCTCTTAGAAGAGGATCTCCATAAATGGAATACCTCAAAGAAGAGAGATAAAAATGAATGTGCTCCAATCTAGTGTCGAGACCAGGAATGGTATCAGAGCCATATAGATAAGAGAGCTATAAACTATAAGAACCTCTAGAGAGCATTCTCACAGTATAACTTGTGATGAAGTATTGACTTTTAGCTCTCAGAGGCCTGACTGATTAGCTTCTAGTGGTAGGTTTTGCTATCGAGAGGCAGTCATGTAAAAATGGATCTGACGTATCTTGTTGTGTTACCTAGTCGATGATAAGGCTGGACTGGGCTGAAAAAAATATTTAATTTACATTTGTTAATACAATATAATTTTAACAAAAATTTAAATAATAAAAATTAATTATTAAATAATATTAGTAAAAATTTATGATAATTATTCTAATTGATATAAATAATAATTAAAAATTTTTAAATTGAAACAAAAAAGAATTCAATTCAATTAAAATTTACTTATTTAAAAAATAAAATATAATTTAATAAAAAATATCAGTTAAAAATAATAATTTTTAACTGAATAATAATAATAAAATAATTTCTGATTTGACCATTATTTAGTCAAAAATATTTTTTGATTGAAACTCAAACAAGTTAAAAATTTTTTAATTCTATTTTTTTTTAAATTTAATTTTTATAAATATAAATATTTTTAAAAACTCAATAATATATTTATAAATATATTAATTATTTTTATATATTAATGATTAATATATATTGTAATCAATTAATAATATTTGTAAATTTTATATTGTAGTTTGTTTAAAATTAATAATAATTTGTTATATTTGTATTTCTATTTGTAAAAATAAATATCTTTATTTTCATTCAACTTTTTGGAAGCATATATTATTATATTTTTTAGTTGCTTTAAAACTTTTTTTCATTAATTTTTTTTTCATTTCCTTTTTCTTTCTAGATTATCTAGGTTTATTTGTGTTTCTTATTCTTCATGGTCTTCTTCTTCATCATGTTCCAAGTTTCTTCTTCTTCATTCTACTTATTTGTTTGATTAAGTTTTCATCTCTCCAATACATGCATTAATCTACCCAGATTACGACCAACATCATAGATCAAATCAAAATCTCAAATAAATTTCCATTTGTATCCTACCTTTAATAAATTTCTTCATCTATATTTATAAAGAAAAAAAAGATAAGGGAAATGGAACCAAATACATTAATAATCAACTCAGATTCCAACTAAATGTTACAAATTAAATCAAAAGGCTTATATAAATTTTAAATAGTAAACAAGTCAACAAAATAATAATGAAAAATTTAAAAGAAAAAAATTTCAAAATTACAACCAAATCAAATCCTATAAATTCTCACCTGCAAGTAGTAAACAACTAGAAGAAGAAAATATGAAAGAACAAAAAAAAAAAAGGAGCAAATTTGATAAGACAAAAAAGGCAAAATCAACTCACAAGATTGAGAAAGCTTCAAAAAGATGCGTGAGAGGTTGAAAGACTTGAACCTCACTTAAACGAAAAACTTGAACCACACAGAAGCAAAAAACCAAGAAAGAACAAAAATGAAAAGATGAATGAAAGAGAAAACAAGATTGAAAACAAAAGCTACACTTTTATAGAAAGAAAAAACAAAAAATTAATGGGTTATAATTTTTGTGGTGAGATTGAAATTTCACACAACATCTCATATTAGCACCATTTCCTGTGCCATTTACTTTTGTTAATTCCACATGATTTTGTTTAATTTGTTATATTAATATATATATATATATATATCCCATAAGCTAAAGTGCGACTGACATGAAGCACAAGATAAATCCCTCCCTCGTAAGCCTTTTTTTTCAATTCACGTCTTTCCTAGTTCCTAAAGTATAGTTAGGTGTGTATGAAATACTTGAGAACTAATTCACATAAATACCTCCATATTGTATATTTATTCGTCAAGGCAATTTTTTATTTCATTTATTGGTAGAAATTTTAACAAAGTCTCCCTTAAAATTTGGACTTCTAAAATTTCTATAATCAGATAATCATCTAGTAAATCAAATAAAAGATCTCCATTCCCAATTTTATCTACATCAGGATACATATATCAAGTTAGGAGATCCTACTTGTGAGTTATGTGGAGCTACTTCTATGAATACAATAAAACAATTATGCAAAATACTCAAAATGAACTTCACCCTCAGGATCAAGGTGGGGTTTACCAAACAAAAGGATGGTCCTTATTAAGGTGACAAGTGGGTCTCAAGATTAACTTTGTTGTCTAAAATCCCAAATACTTAATAAGTAAATAACCTCCTATAATATATCAAATATGGTAGGATTTAATAAATATTTGTTGCTATGACAATCATAAATCGGTAAGAAATTATAGTAATAACAAATAAGTATGCTACTTTCAAAAATTTATATTAAGAATCTTTTGAAATCTTATTCTTGAAAACAACTTTGTTAGAAGGACTTCATCAAAACAAGATAGTTGTTATAGGCACATAGCCCATATAGGCAAATAACCATTCGTCTTAGGCACTTAGCCTATATGGGTAATAATTGTTCGTTGAGTCTTCAACTTATATAAAATAATATCCCTTTGTTTTACATGTGATGGCCATCAAATGGAGCTAACACCCCTATATCCCTTACTATCTAGATCTAAACCATGCCACACCAAGAGCTAACAAAATTGCTATTAGCAACCGATGTTTTGTATCTAGTCCCTCTATAAAACAATTCCATCATGTATGAAATCATACTACTTAGTTCAAATGTAAACATTTCTTATGAGTAGTCAACATAAAAATTTGGAAATAAAATTCTTGCAATTTCTTCCATTGATTCCATACATGTGTTAATAACTTGCAAATTAGGAATTTTAATGTAATTGAAATATTTCTAAATTGAACGATGTGATTAAAAATTTAGGATTTGAAAAATCATAATATTTTCTCAAAATAATGAAAATACAAGATGGGAGAAGTATAAAACAAGAAAATGTGTCATGGGATGTTATCTACTCACCATACTAATTATGCCATATTCGTCCCATCTTCTCCAACCATTGCCAAATATAGTCGTAGCTTCAAAGCATCTTAAAAGTACCCACAATTTGGATATCATTGCTAGCTAAGCCATTAATTTACACAAGTTATGTTATTCTTTTTTCCTATAACAAAAGTTTACCGTTAATAATAATTTTCCCTAACTTTAAAAATGGCTCCATTCCAAAGTTGGGGACTTGCTGACACATCAATTGGCCTACTCTAATTCCACCTTAATTAAAACTCTTGAGATTTCAAGCAAGCCACTTTATTCAACATAAAGCATTACCCTATATTACTCATACTTTTAAATAAATCTAAAGTTGAAATCACCCAATTTTTAACCATATTACTCTACTTCTCATTCAATGGTCAAACTTTAGTATCTCAACTGACTCTAGTTCACATAAATTCATAATTTAACTCTAAGGCATTAAGTAAGCTAACTTACACCACAATTTATTAACTTAAATTTTATTGAGCACACACTTAGTTTTGGTACAAAAGGATTAACTTAAAATTTTCTTATTTAACTTGACAAGGTCTATAAGAAAAAACATTAATTTACTTGCCTCATTAAAACCCCTCATTGAGCCCATAACATGATCCCAGTAGTTAAGAAGGAAACAAGAAACCAAGTTTTGCATTTATCTTAGACCCACTTTGCCATAAGAGGCAATAATGTCATGAGGAATTTAGTTTAACTCCCACTAACATAAATAAGCCAATAAAAAAAATGGAAAGGGATGCATGTTCCAATCAACTCATTAATTACATGATCTAAAATCTTAGAATTAGCCAAAGTAAGAAAGAGAGAGAGAGAGAGAGACAAAGAAATGCTAGTTATCTTACCTCAAATGGTTTAGCCTAAGCTCATAGCCAAGGAATGCAGTGACTGAACAGAAAATGAACATTTAGATGTGGGGAAACATTTAAACTACATAAATTTCTAAAATCCAAAGACAACAACTACAAAGAAAAATGGTGGAGATGTAGGTTGGAGTTTAGGTTGAAGGGAAAGAGTAACCAAGAAGTAATATAGCTATAAAGAAACAAAGGAAAAGCTTACCATTAAGCCACAAAGCCACCCTTTGAAATTGCTCCAAACTGAGAACAATAACAGGAATATACTAGAAGTGATAATAGCTAAGAAGAAAAAAATGAGAAATGAAAAAAATTTAGCAAAAAGCTACTAAAAATTGAAACTAAGAGAAAAACCAAACAAATAAAGATGGAATTTAGGTAGAAAAATGCACAGACCTAGGGAGCATAATTTTAAAGTTGCAACCTTAAAAATAGCATCATTTGCATAACTGTTAGCTAGAAAGAAGTAGTAACCCCTTGAGAGAGAAAGAAGCTGTAGGAAAGAGAAAGAAAAGAGGGACAGTAGAGAGAGAGAGAGAGGTGAAGATAAGAAATTGAAAGGCAAGAGGAAAGTTTCCTACAATTCTTTTTAAGGTCCCACAATGGAAATAAGGTTAGAAGAAGAAAATATCAAAGAACGGAAGAGACTTAAAAGCCATTTTTTGTTTTGAAGGTAAACATAAGGCAAAATAGGAAGGTCAAATCGTATAGTTTTATTGTGCAACAATCAATTATAACACTAAGCAAAATTGAATGGAGAACATGTGTTCTCTGAAATTTTTCTTAGCTTCAACCTTTCTTAGTTTTTGCATAACATTCTTTAACATATATATATATGTAACATCCGGTTTCTCCGTAAACATCATAAATAGGTTAGATATAAAAAGAAGTCCCTTAAATGGAGATTTTTGTGGCAAAAAAAAATTAGAATAAAATTTTAAATAATAAAAAATAAGGATTTAAGGCTTAAAATGCCTAACTAAAACCAAAAGAGCTAAGGAAATTTGCCAAAATAAGTTGGGGCATTTTCGTAATTTTTGAAAAATTTAGAAAACTCATAGGAGGGCTTTTTAAACAACCAATTTGAACTTTTTAAAGTTTTCAAAACCCTAAAAAACATGGGAACCCCCAAAGCAGTTGAAACCTCTCCAATGAACGAGTTCAGCAAAGGGTTGACTAAAACTTTAACTGAATAGTTTGAAATGGTTTTAAAGTGATTCCAAAGGAAATTCTTATGATTAAGAGCCTAAATAATATGTTGGAAAAGACAGATTTCAAAAAGAGGTGCTTTGAGCTAAAATGACAAGAGTGAAGAAAAGGGACTAAAATGCAAAGTTGAAAAGTTTGTTAAAGTTGCTTTTTGGTCCTTAAAAGGGCATTCTAGCTTCTCCCTTTTCTGGACTAGATTGGCTTCATTTTTGAATTAGAGGAGAGACCAGCTTGAAAGGTGTCCAAGAGGAAGAAGAAGGGAAAGGAAGGGAGAAAATTCAATAAAAAGGTAAGAAAACTTTCAAATTTCTTGCACCTTCCTTCCTTAAAGTTGTTCCTTTCCTTTTCCTCCATCTTTCTATGGTTCTAATACTTGGTTTGGTGCTAATTTGTATCTATTCTAGTAAGGAGAAATCTGAGATTGAGGGAGAAGGAGTTAACTTATGAAAGAGTCTTGAAGAAAGCTTGAAAAACCAAGGTAAATGTCCCTTGTTGTTGCTTCTTCTTGCTTGGTTCTTTCCTAACTGTTTCTTCTAGCTCATGACCCATTCTTTAGGAGAATGATTCTAGTCATCTTGAGGAAGAATTAAAGGCCTTAGGGTGTGAGATTAAGGAAGACACAAGTTAGAAACAATGAAAAACCTTAAAGAACAAAGTAGCATGTCTTGAGGGTTTGTGAAGATACAGGAGGTCTGAACCTTTCTAAGGTATTTTAGAGTGTTTAAGAGTTGGTATGAGATCTTCAGATGTCAAAGGAGTCATACAAGTGCCAACCCCTTAGAGAAAAGAAGCAAAACTTCCATTGGTGTTGTGTATGGTCATGTCTCAACTTAGAGTATAAGAAGCACCTAGAAAGAGTCTAAAATTTTTCTAAGGCTAGAAATGGACTAAATATGGGTAAGAAAAATTAAAGGAAGCCTTGGAATGAATTTAGGAGGCTTGTAGGAGACGATGGACTTATAGGTTCCATATTATAGTACAAAGAAGCAACGTGAGTCTAAAACCCTTATATTTGAGTTGTGATGGCTACAAAAAGTTTAATTTGTGTCAAGAGATCTAGAATGATCAAGAAATGGGAGCCAAGAGCAAGAAATCTATGTGTTGCTTTATTGCGTGCATTATGGAACCATAATAAGGTGTTTGAGTCAAGTAGCTTAGTCTTGAGTTATAAGGAGTTAAGTTTTATTTCAATGAGTTAATCATGCTCCTTTGGTGTTTATAGGCTAAGAGAAACAAGTTCCATTTTCTTGTAAGTGTGTGACCAAGAAAGGGAAGGGAATTTTAAGAGAAAAGTGTTGTGATTCACTACAAGGTAGCCCTTTAACCTTTCTCTCATGTATGTGTGTGGATGTTTTCTTGCTTTGGATGCTTGTGTATGTGTTTGAACCATGAAAAGTGTGCTTAGCTAGTAAGGACATGTGTGGTGCCACTTATGTGTCTTAAATTTCTTTTATGTGTGCATAAAACTTGAATAGAGTTAGTGATGCCAAAAGTCCCTTGATAATAGTGAGAATGAGTCAAAAGTCCTTTAGCATGAGTGAGACAAGTCGAAAGTCTCAAGAGGATTGAGGATTAGTCAAAAGTTCTAAAGTAAAATAAGTGAGGCAAATCTAAAAGTCCTAAAAGAGGTGGGTGAGGTTAATCGAGGTCTTGAGAGTCTACTTTGATGTGTTTGAGACTTTATGAAATAGAAATTATGTTCTTGATATGCATATGTAGTTCATAGACTATGCATGGCATCCATTTGCATAAAAATGCATCCATCATGTATGATCAAAAGTGTAAAGGGCTATTGAGATTCTTTGAATTTCATTCCCCTTTCTTTTCATCTTCTTATGCCTAGGGGAAACTTAAGGAAGCAAGGAGGTTAACTAGGAGGCACTTAAAGTAGTAGCTTTGGTTTTGAGGCCTAGCTTTTATGTATAAATGTCACTCTTGTATATTGAGACTTGTATGAAATATTCATGGGATGTAAAATTATGAACAATGTAAATGGTTGTATTTGATATGAATGTATGAGACTTGAGACCATTTGTGGTCTAAGGTGCAAAATTGCCTTTGTAGTGCATGCATGAAATTGTGTATGAATGCAACCTAGGGAGTGGCTTTGAGTTGTATGAGTTTCTAGCCCATTTCAGAATTTTTTTGATGCCTCATTTAAGCTTTGGACTTTCCTAAGTCAGCCTAGGAAGTGTTAAAGGTGAATTGGTACTTTTTTGACTGATTCAGAGGCCAAAAAGTGCCACTTTTGTGAGCTGAACCCCAAACTAACTAAATGAGCAATTTTAAGGTTGAAAATTTGCATTAATAGGTCTCATCTAGAGGCTTTTTTCTAGTCTAAGAACCACTTCATTTGGAACTCTAGAGAATTTATTATGATTTTTCAAAGTTCATATCAAAAATTTGAATTGGTTTGTGCACTGTTCGTAAGGTCAGTTTACGTTTCTATGTCATGCATAGGACAAACGTGGTCCAATAAATGTGAAATTTTATACATATAAACTAGAAATTTCTATGATTTGTGGCAACTAGAAGGACCTCAATTGGAGTTTTACAGAGGGAGAAATGATTTTTTTTTAAGTTCTATGTTAGTACTAGTAGCGCTAGTCGAGTTCATGTACTGTTCCATTATAATTTGGTTCCTAAACAAGCTTTACATGATCTGGAAGTATTTTTCCCATAAACTTAACATTCACAAATTTCCAAAATGGTATCATGAACTTAACTTCAATTTTTCTAAATTTAATTATGATTTTTAGAAATTTCTGTTAGAAAACTGGACAGTAAACTCACAGCAAAAATTATGATACGTGTTCCAAACTTTCAAACCCAAGTTTCTTGACCTAAATGGCTATGAATCTAATATGTTATGGTTTAAGATGAGTTAATGATCAATTTATGGGCTTTGGAATTAATTTAATGCTGAGCTGGAGGTTCTTGGTAGTGTGCTTCCCATTGTTATGTGTTGTATATGCAAGTAAATTGTGTGAAAAGTTTAAGTTGTGTGAAATGAACCCCAAGAGCTTGTGGAATGATATTCTTGTTTTAAATGGATGTTATGTGGATATTATATGGATAAATGATTAAATCAAAGTGAGATTGAACCGTATGGGTTTATTTCCATGATTTCGATCCATATGCTATGTTTCGTGTGCATGTATGGGTGTTTATTGCTTGAATGCTATAATATGAGTTTCTTGGGGTTCAGATATGATAATATACACACATATGCTTACCCTGTAGTATACATTATCTTATACTAAATAATTTTTTTATGATGATGATTATTACTAATGTAAATTATTATTTATCAGCACTAGTTTGTATATTTTATTAATGTAAAGGGGAAGAGCATGATGGTGGCTTATGGGATTCCTAAATTTGAAATTTTAAGTTCAAACCCTAGTTATTACATATATATCATTAAATTTTTAATGTATATCACTTTTTAGAGGTCAGTGGAATCTTTATGCTCAAAACCTCGATTCCAGTGTCATTTATTTGGTACCCCCCCAAGGAGCAGGAATTGCCATTCTAACACTTCTCGGGGGATTCCATATGCAAACGTAAAGTTTATGGCTGACTGATATTGCTCATCATCATTTAGCTATTGCATTTATTTTTCTCGTTGCCGGTCATATGTATAGAACTAACTTTGGGATTGGAAATAGTATAAAAGATCTTTTAGAAGCACATATTCCTCCGGGGGGTAGATTGGGGTGTGGCAATACGCCTGATAAGTGCTAATTTTCATATATTTTATCCACATTTATTATTATTTTTAATGATTAATTTGAGTTTAAATGGATTTATTATGCAATATTTGAATTTGTGGTTAATTATGGAAAATAATACAATTTTGAATTAATTAGGAGAATTTTTGGATTTAAATTGCTATAAATATATTCAATCTTTAAAACACTTTTTAATTTTATGCAGAATTTTCTTTTGGGCAAATGAATTGAAAAATTAAAATGAATTAAGGAAAAAGATTTGGATGATAATTCTGTTTTTATTAATAATATATTAAGATTTTTATATTGGCTTGGTTTTCTTGGGCAGAACAACGCTGCAAGTTGGAGAAAATGAACAAAGAAAAGAGCTGTGGGTTCTGGATTAAAGAAGAAACAGCAATTAAAGAAGCCACGAAGAGTTGCAGTTCTACGTAAAAAGTAAGACAGCCTCTGTTTGAAAGAAGAAGCTGAGCAATACGTGAAAGCTTGCATGGTAAATTAAGAGAAGCTCGAGAAGAGGTTCTACGTAGAAGCAGATGCATGGGAAGACTAGCTACAAGCAAAGAAAAGGAGCTGAACAACGAAGCAAGCCAAAAACATTATGAAGCTACAGTGCACGATGCATGAGCTGAAAACAGAGCATGAAGCAACAAGCTAAGAACGTGAGATTTTATTGAAATAATAAGTTGGAATGTGGCTACAAAATTTCATGGATTAATGAAGCAAACAACTCAAGCTATTGGTTTGAAGAAGCTGGAAGACGCTGAAGCTGAAAGCCAACAAGAAGGAAATAAGAAGCCACACATGATTCACTGAGGAACAAAAGCGTTGGAGCTGAGGGAAGAAAGAAACGTGATTTCAGCATGCAAAAGGTGGAGCAACACGAATGAATGAAACATGCAAAGTTGACGTGGAGTCAATAAAAAATCACGTGAACAGGAGTATGTTTAAATCGTCCAGAAGCACACTCCAAGGAGGATTCATACTTCATTCACGCCTCTCACAGTCTAGCACATTCACGCCTCTGAATTATCATCCAGAGTTTACTCCATTCACGCCTCAATATCTTAGTAAACCCTTGCCTATTTATTCAGCCTTCATCAATCCATTGAAGGCTGCATATTCCACGCATCATTCAACCATCCATTCATGCAGCCATATTCATCCATACACCACTCCATCTTCCATCTCCAACATTCCATGAAGCTCTAATCTCCATCTTGAGGCTAGCTAGGAGGAAGCTCTTGGAGAAGCTTGAATCCATGGAAGAATAATTCAGAATTTTGGCTAAGACTTTTCTATCTTCCTACACTTTTTCTCTTTCATATATTATCTTGGTTAAGTTGTATTTGATAGGGAATTTGTGTAATTAAAATTAGTGGCTGGTTAGACACTAATTAGGAAACTTTTTTTGATTAATTGATTTGATTAATTTCAATATTATCTAAATTCTCATGTGTGTTGCAGAGGTGTTCGATAAAATACATGAGTGGAATTATGTGCTTGAATGTTTTCCTTAATGTTTAGTTAGTTAATTAAATATTTAGGACGATGATTCAAAGGCTAATTAATCAGTTAATCTATTAAATTGGGTGTTCATTGATCTTAAAAATAAGAATTGATAATTTAATGTGGAGTTGAGGTTTCAATTTAACATTAGATTATTAATCTCTTGAATCTTGAGTGGTTACCCAAGATAATTTGTTATGAATACAATTAGGGACTCTTAATCCAGAATTAATCACAAATGGATTAGGATAAGGATAGTGGATACCAAGGGACGAATCCAAAGCTAGTCACAAGTCCATCTTTTAACCATAATTCATATAATTAGATAGTAATTAGGAATTTTAATTCAATTTTATTTTAAATAGTTTAAGTAAATCAAAACCCCCTAATTTAGGAATTTTTAGAGCCTTTTAATATTTGGAAAACTCAATTAATCATTGAACTCCAATTCCAAGGGAGATGACCTAGGTTGTGCCACTAGCTGCATATTTTATCAACCTAGTTTTATTTTGAGGGTTGCACGACGAGCCACTCAATGCCTAAGAAATTATTCCATCGGACGTATTCTCCCCTGGATCCAAGAATAGCGACATGGACTAAATGTCCTGTCCAAGCCAAGGAACTGACTCCGAATAGTCCTAACAAATGATGATTGAGGCGAGATTCGGCATTTTTAAACCATGAAACGTTGTAAAGTACTTAAACAAAATAAAATAAATAACTTTAATACAAATAATGGACATAACTTAGTTATATAATTTTAATAAAATTACGTAAAATTTAAAAAATAAACAATCGCTCATCATCTTCACTGTTATCTCTCATTTGATCTCTAGTATGAGAGATATATGACCTATATAGAGGTGGATATTCTTGTGAACTTAGGCTAGCATGTTGTTGAAAAAAATCTCCAAGTTCATTTAGTTATTGTCACACTTCTTTTATTTTTTTTTCTTTGTTATTCAAGTTCAATCTTGCAAAATCAATCAATCATTACTTATTACTTCCTATATATGACTTGTTTATATTGATACTCATCCTTGTTGTAATATTTTTAACTCATCAATCAATGGTTGCAAAAATAATTATAGTGAAAAATAAGTAAAAATCAATCATGCACAATTTTAAAGAAAGAATATAAGAAGTAATTATCAATGGCCAACATGAATATTACGAAGCATATTGATTGTAAGGGGTAAATCCATTTGTACATAAACATAGTCTAACATTTCATAGTTTCAAGGCAAAATCAGGATATATCTTATCAAAATATTTTTATACTTCTCCATTTAATGGATGAAACAGTACACTTTAATGTTTTTTACTATTTCAATGCCATCACATATGTAATATTCGATTTTTGTAAAACCAATAGAAATGAACCAGTTATAAAAAGAAGTCTCCTATATTGAATGAGTTGAGACATAATAAAATCATAGCAATAATCTAGACCTCTAAAATCGAGAATCTAAGGCCAAAGGTGCCTTGAAAATGAAGGCAGAATAGTTAAACAAAAATTGACAAAAAGGTAATGGTATTTTCATAATTTTGAGTACTTCTTAAAATATTCAAAAGGGATCTTTAAATGGGAAAATTGAGTTCTTTGAAGTTCTCAGAGGCCCTAAAAACTATAAAAACTCCTAAAATAGTTCAAACCCCTCCGATTTACGTTTTAGAACGTCAGTTGACCTAAATTTTGACTGGTTCATTCTGAAAGGTTTTAAATCTAATTGGGGTGAAACCAAAAGTATTTTATAAGTTAGAAGATCTAAATTTTATGATGAAAAAAATAGTTCTCAAAAAAGAGTTGAAATAACCTAAAAGGAAAGAACCAAGAAAAGAGGATAAATTAGAAATTTTTAAAAAGTGTTTTAGTACCTTGGCTTCTTATATCTCACACCCTCGTTCCTTCTCATTCTTAGCTGACTTAAGTTCTGTCTCAAACCACAGGAAAACTCAGCCAAGAGAGATGCACAAGAGGAAGGGAATGTAACGTCTAATTTTCTGTAAAAAGGCCAGAAATTAGGGATTTTCAAAGAAAGTCCCATAAATTAAGTGAATAGTGGTAAAATAAAATTAGAGGGATAAACTAGACTTCTAAAAATGAGGATATGAAGCTTAAGATGGAAAAACTATGAAAAATTGGAAAATATGCAGTGACATTTTCATAGTTTTGGGTAAATTTTGAAAAAATCACATGAGAGATTTTTCAATGAAAAAAATTAATTTTTTTGGGGGGTTCTTAGGGGCTTTAAAAATTATAAAAATCCCTAGAACAGTTAAAACCTCTCCGGTGAGCAATTTCAATCATCAGTTGACCAAAACTTTAATCGAACAGTTAAGAATGGTTTCAAATCTAATTTGGGTGAAGCCAAAGGTATTTTATCAATTAAAAGATCTAAATTTTATGATGGAAAAGAAGATTCTCAAAAAGGAGTTGAAATGAGGTCAAACAGAGAAACCATAGTTTAAGGACTAAAATGAAAAGTGAAAAAATTACATGAAGTGACTTTTTGACTTCTTAAAACACGTCCTCTTCTGCTCTAGCCCTCACCACTGACTTGCTTTCGGTATAAATAGATTCTAAGAGAATCTTGAGTGGCGCACCAAGCAAGGGTGTAAGGAAAAGAGATTCAAGGCAAATAGTGTAAGATTTTCATGCTTTTTCATGTCTTCTCCTTCACTAATGTTCTTCCCTTCCTTCTCCTTTCTTTTCCTATGGTTTTGGCAATTGATTTGAATATGTATCATGGCTAGTTTAGTAGAAAGAAGAGAGGAATTGAAGGAAAAGTTAGAAGCAAAGGAAAGCTGCTTGAACAAGGCTTGAAATCAAGGTAAGACATCATGGTTTCTCATGCTGTCCTTGCTTATTCTCCTTATATCCTTTTCATCCAGCTCAAGGCCTATATAAGAGGGAATAATTTCTAGTTTTAGGAAGGTAGAAATGAGGGTTTTGAAGCATGAAGAGTAGGAATATGAAATAGGAAGTAAAAGAGAAGTCTTAAAATGCAAGTTGTTCTACCTAGGAATTTTAAGAAGCATATTAAATTCTGAAACTTTCCAAGGGTTGTATAGCTTATGTACGGGTGAGAATGAGCTCATAAAACATTTAGGAAGTTACATAAGTGGCTAATTCCCTAAGCTAACAAACAAAACCCTATGGCTCCAAGGGGTGTGTGTGTTTCAGCTAAGGAAGAGGAAGAGGGCCTAGGGAAAGTTTTAATTCATTCTAAGGGTAGACATGGCCTAGATATGAGCTAGAGACACCAAAGAAAAGTATTGGTTTGAATTTAGAAACTATGGTTAATGAGATGGAAGTTTAGGCCCTTTTATGAACATAAAGAAGCAACCTAGTATTTGGCTTCTTGAATTGAACTTGTGATGACTCTAATGAGTCTAAATGGTGTCAAGAGACTTAGATTGCATGATAAATCGGAGCCAAGATCATAAATTCTAAGGGTTGCTTCATTATGCCCTTTTATGAAACCATATTGGTGGCATTAGACAAAATAAGCATGCATAGGGTTTATGTAAAGCTAGAATTGATTCCAATGATTGAATTATGTCTCATTTGATATGTCTAGGCAAAGCAAATCAAGATTCTACTAAGTGCAAGTGTGTGGCTGAAAAGGGGAAAGAAAGAATAAAGTCAAAGGTGTGTGGTTCTTGCTTCAAGGTAGCTTTTTAACCTTTCTTATATGCATTTCCGAAATGTTTATTTGTCATTGGATGCTTATGTGTATGTTTGAACCATGAGATATATTTCTAGCTATTGATTACTTGCTATGGTATCATTATACCTCTTAAGATATGTTTTTGAATACAAAGTTGCTTGAATATGTATAGTTATACTAAAAGTCTCTTGTAATGGGTGAGGATGAGCCAAAAGTTCCTAAAAATGGGTGAGATGAAGCTAAAAGTCTTAAGAAGAGTGAGGCTAAGTCAAAAGTCCCTTGAACATAGGTAAGGCAAATCCAAAAGTCCTACGGAAATTGGGTGAGACTAAACCAACACCTTTTAAAGCCTATGTTTGATATGTATGAGTTCATATAATAAGAAAATTGATTTATGTATATTCATTAGTAGTTTTGATGGCATGCATGCATTCTTTGACATGAAAATGCATTTGTTATGTATGTTTGAAAGGGTAACGAGCTATTGGGATTCTTTGGATCTCAATCTTCCCCTACATATGCCTAACCATGTTTAGGTGAGACAAGCGGACCAAGAAATAAAGGCCAAACATCTTGAAGCATGGAATTTTGACAATAGAATAGGAATTGTGTATTTTAATGTCAAAGCTTGTATCTGTATGATATACATGTGATGTAAACTATCAAACATAAGCAAATTTATATAAATATGATGTATGAATGGAATTTGGAACTAAATGAATGGTTATATGAGTTTTTGACATCTATATACTTTGATGTCCATGTATGTAAGAATAACTAGGATAGTAATTTTGAGATATATGATGAATTAGACCATTAGAGATGCTCTCATAGGTTGTATTTATTCTTTTGGACATGCTCAAATCGTTGTGGAATGAATAGAAAGCCATTTGGACATGTTGACCCCTTTATGGACTTTAAATTGACTATTTGCTTGAATTAAATCAAAGTCTAACCAAATGGATGATTTTTTACATGAAATTTGGCAAGCAAATAGGTCTCATTAAGAGCTTTTTATGGAGTTAAATAAAACTTAATTTGGAGCTCTAGAGAATTTATTATAATTTTTCAAAGTTTGCCAAATTATACAGAATTGTTAAGGTTACTATTTATATGGTCAGTTTTGGTTCCAAGGTCTTTCAGGGGTCAAATGAAATCTAATACTTATAAAATTTTATAATGATAAATGAGATATCATAAGCTTTCCATAACCACTAAGAGCACTCAATTTGGATTAGTATAGAGAGAGTTATGAATTTTTGAATATCAAGGTCTACATCAGTCCTAGAACATGACCTAGTGTATTATTCTATCAATTTTTATGAGCCAAATGCTATTGTCTTAATTTAAAATTATTTTTATGACATCTAGGGCTTTTGAAAAAGCTATCATATGCATGATTTTAATTTTTCTAAAATTAGTTATGAATTTTCAAATTTCATATTAGAAAACTGGCCTTACAATCTGAGAGCAACTTTCTGGTTTTATGAAGTATGGTCAAAAATCCAAGATTTGTGTGATGAGTTATGATGTTTTTGATATGAATGAGTATGTTATGGATGGAGAATAAATAGGGGAAGCTTAAATGATTTATTAAGTCGAACATTGAGGACTTTGGCTTTCAATGACGCAATATACTGCTATTAAAAATGTTAGTTTCATGTGAATAAGTGTTATATGCCAATAATAACATGAATTGAGGGCCATCTAGATATGGTGTTACAAGGAAGAATAAGGACAAAAAGCTTAGCAAAAAGGTTAGAAAACTATGGTTTTTTATGCTTCTTCTTTCATTAATCTTGTTCTCCTCTTTCTCTTCTTTTTTCCTATAGGTTTAATGACTAATTTGGGACTACTTTGGGACTTAATTAGTAGGGGAAAGTTAGAATTTGAAGAAGATACTAGAAGCAAGTGAAAAAGCTCTTGAAAAGGATTAAAATCAAAGGTAAAAATCATGGCTATTTATTGCATCTCTTTGTCTTTTCTTTTAGGGTGAGTTTTGGCCAACCTTAGGCCTATAAAGAGGGAATGAGTTCTAACCAAAACCAAGCAAGGAACAAGGGTTCTAGAATGTGGGAATTAAGAATATGCAATTAGAATTAAATAAGAAACTTTAGAATTCAAGTTATAAAACTTAGGAATTTTGTTGCACCTTAACAAATATAAAGCTTCGTAATGTAATTTAGATTATCTAAGAGTATATATGAGTTCTCAAGACACCTAGGAAGCCTCATATGTGCCAACTCCTTAAAGAAAATGAATGAAACTCCATGGGTCCAATTGCTCCTTTGTGTCTTGGCCAAGACCACTCTAAGCACCTAGAAAGATTTCTTTTTTAATTCTAAGGCTAAAAAAGGACTAAATATGATTGGTAAACATCAAAAGAAGCATTAAAATGAATTAAGAAACCATGATTTATGAGATTGAGGTTTAGGCTCCATTTTAAGACATAGGAAGCAACTTGTGTCTAGGCTTTTTAAATTGAAATTGTGATGGCTCTAAGGAGTCTAAATGGAGTCAAGAGATTTGGATTGAATAAAAAAATAGGAGCTAAGATCATGAATTCCAAGAGTTGCTTCATTATGTCTTGTATGAAATCATAATGGCGTCTTAAAATAAAGTAAGCTTCCATAACGTTTATGTGAAGCTAGAGCTTGTTCTAATGATTAAATCATGTCTTATTTAATGTGTTTACGACAAGAGAACCAAGCTCTACCTAGTTGCTTGTATTTGGCTAAAAAGAGAAAGAAGAATTAAAAAGAAAAGTTTGTATTCTTGCTTCAAGGTAGCTCTCTAACCTTTCTCATAGGCATTGTTTGGATGTTTACTTGTCATTGAGTGCTTATATGTATGTTTGAATCATGAGATATGTTTCTAGCTATTGATTATTTGCTATAGTACTATTATGCCCTTGAAATGTTATTTGAATACAAAGTGGCTTGCATGGGTATGGTTATGCCAAAAGTCCCTTGACATGGGTGAGGATAAGCCAAAAGTCCTTAAGAATCAGTGAGACAAAGGAAAAAGTTTCAAGAAGAGTGAAGCTAAGTCAAAGGTCTCTTGAAAATGGGTGAGGCAAATCTAAAAGTCCCAAAGAAATTGGGTGAGGTTAGCCTGATGCCCTTGAGAGCTTATGTTTGACATGTATGAGTTCAAATGATAAAGAAAATAATTATGTATGTTCATTAGTAGCTTATATGGCATGCATGCATTCTTTGACATATAAATGTATCTTTTATGTATGTTTGAAAGGGTAAAGAGCTATTGAGATTTTTAGAATCTCACTCTTCCCTCACATATGTCTAATTATGTCTAGGTGAACTAAGTGAAACAAGAAATGGAGGCCAAACATCTTGAAGAGCAAGATTTTGACAATGGAATAATAGATAATTAGGTATTTTGATGATATTTTGATATCAAAGTTTGTAACTAGATGATGTATATGTGATGTAAACCTTTGAGAATATTTAGATATATATAAATATGATATATGTACTCATTTTGAAGTCAAATGAATGAATATGTGAGTTTTTGCCATCCATATGCCATTATGATCATGTGTATGATTGAAAGTCGCAAGATGAGAATCAGTTCTATGATGATGTGAACCATTTGACATGCTTCTATAGGCTATAGTTATGTTTTTAGACATGCTCAAGTGGTTGTGAAAAGATGAAAAAGTCATTTGGTGCATGTTAAACCTTTTATGAACTTCAATTTTGACCATTTCTTTAGTAGAACTAAAGTCTGACCAAATGGATGAGTTTTTGCATGAAATTTGGCCAGCACATAGGTATTATCTAGAAATTTTCATAGAATTAAAGAGCACTTAATTTGGGATTTTAGAGAATTTATTATGATTTTTCAAAGTTGACTCAATTATGCAGAATTGTCAAGTTACTATTCATATGGTCAGTTTATATTTCTATGTCACTCATGGTCCAAATAAAGTCCAATGCTTATGAAATTTTACAAGCATAAATTAGACATCATAAGCTTTTCATAGCCACTAAGAGCATCTCATTTAGAGCCTTGTAAAGGGAGAAACAAAGTTTTGAAGTTCTAGGGTTTACTATTGTCCAGGAACATGACCTAGTATATTGTTCCATTGTTTTTCATAGGCTAAATGCTATTGTCCTAGTCTATAACTATTTTTATCATTATTTAACATCTAGAGCTTTCCAGAAAGCTATCATATGTATGATTTTAATTTTTCTAGAATTAATTATGAATTTTTAAAGTTCATATTAGAAATTTGGAACATCAACTCGAAAGCAAAATTCCGATATTATGATGTATGGACCAAAATCTGAGTTTTATGTAATAAAATGTGATGTTTATGATATGAATGGATAATGAGATTGGTAAGCTCATATGGTCCCTAAAGCCAAAAATGAATTAATTGGGCCTTCAATGACGCAAATTTTCGCTACTTAAAGTGTGATTTTCATGCAATTGTGCTAAGATAAGCCTTGTGATATGGTTTAAAGGCTAGGAAGCTAAAGCATTACAACATAAGCTTAAAAGAACTTATTTTGGCATATAACCTTTGCAATCTAAGGGTACTTGATATATATTTTCTTACTAAAATTCCTTTAGAACTTCGCCTTTAACCAACTCGACTAGTTTTTTTAAGGTACTCTATAGAATTTACACAATCTCAAATATGTCATTTTTGTAATATAACATACATCCATTAATGCAAACATTAATTTTATGAGCAAATGAACTAAGTTTTGATACTACTTTTTTTTGTTTTGTACTAATTCTCAGGTATGACATTATTAGGCAGATAACTTTCTTTCATAAAACTTACAAATTGATTAAAACTTTATTGTAACATATTCTTATTAGATTTAATACTTAGCATTCTTACAACAACAAATAACTTAGATTGATTATTGCACCATGCTCGCAATAGTTGCTGATATGCATTTAATAAATCAAAAAAATTTTGAACTTATAAATTTGGTAGTTCTTTAACATGATTAATATAATCATCATAATGTATTTCATTATAGTTACCAACACTAAAATTAGGACAAACTGCATCAAAGATTATTTTTTCATATATATTGTTATGATCTTCATTACTAATCTAAGTTAGATGTAATTCCAACATGTATATTAGCTAGCAATTGTTTAATCTTATCATGGCATGCCTAATACAAATATCTAAGTTGAAATATTCTTTTATAATGACCAATTTTTACATCATTAATAGTAAAATATGCTTTATTTTTGTTTTTAAAACATGAACATCTTTTTTTCCATTTTCTAAACTGGGCCCTTTTTTACAAGTAAAAATAATAAATTCTTTTATCCTTAGTAAAAATTTATCAATATATCCTTTATATCTAGGATTTAATACATTATACATTTACTTTCACTATAAGAAAATAGCAAAATTCTCATAGAATTTTTTTCATGAAAAAAATCTCAAAATTCTATAAGAATTGCTATTTTTACAAAAATTCTTACAAATTTTGGGTGATAAAAAAAATAAGAATTCACAATTTTCACAGGATTTTTCTGTAAGAAAAATGTTCTTGCAAAAAATTTCCAAAAAAAGATCAAAAATGTTTTGTGAGAATTTTTTTTTTCAAAAATTGTGATAAAATTTGTACTTTCTTGCAAAATCTTATAATAATTTGCCATGAGAAAAAAAATTCTAATTTTTTTGGATTTTCATAGTAAAAAAATTGTAAATTCCTATAGTAAATTATCATGATAACACAAAAATATGTGTAAATTTTTATTTTCCTAGTAATTTACCATAATAACCACAAAAAAAGGACTTTCATTAATGACAATAGTCTCCCCTAAAAGTTTTTCATTTAAGAAAATTTTAGTGACAAGGTTTTTTAAAAAACTTTATTTCATCATCCTCATATCCAAAACAAAAACCAATTAAAGAGTTGCACTTATATACTAACAAGAGAACAATTAGTAATAACCAGAAATAGCCAAATTGCATTCATATAATTATCTAATTATCCAATAATATAGCGACACACAAATAAATACAAGTTGGACTAATCGTCACAAAATACAGGCTTTATTTCACGAATGATCTATAATTGAATATAGAAAATAAGATGAATCACATAAGCTTGAAAAAATTGTACCGTATACTACCATTACCAATATCAAGTTTTTAGTGACATTCATAGTCTATAGCTCAGTCCACCTCATCAACCAATTATAACCAGAATGTATAATAATATACACATGATTACATCTTTTTATTTACTTTTATTATATAAAGTAAGCTGAAACTTAATTATCTAAATGAAACACTTAATCCATGCACAACTCAAGTTTACACAAATATTTACACTATACTAAAGACTCATGTTATGTTTCACCTATAGTTCTATGTGCCCAATCATGGACTTAGAAATATGTGAGGTTGATCAGGCATTTTCCTGCTCTCCTGACAGAAGTTTCACTTTTGATGATACTAAAATGAAGATGTGTGATATGTCTTACCTGCGTGGACCTTTTTGGATACCAAAAAGGGGTAAAAATAGAGATTCAACCATAGTAAGCACTTTAGCGTTGTTAATTTCATATGCAAGTTAGGTTCTTCACTTTGAACCCATTAATTCTGTTGAAATGGTAGTTTGACTTTTCAACAATCAATAAGACAGTATTGGAAATATTAGGTGGAGACCAATAGTTTAGCACAAAACAAAGCAATGCACTCTTGTCTAAAAGGTCATCTTTTATGTATTCATATTTGACTTCTTTTAGCTTCAAAGCCCATATTACCCAGTGAACATATGGACTTGCCCAAAATCCTAGTAACTTCCCTTCATCCATGTCTAATAGGAGAAAGGGACTAAGGAGGAAGGTCTTGTGGTGGGTTATATATATATACATATACATACATATATATATATATTGTGTATACATATATATTGTGGGAGAATAATACAAATTTCTGAAATTTTAATATACTACTTAGACTGAATATATTTTTAAAAAAGTTTATTAATATGTATATAAGTTGATAGATAATGTTAACGTGAAACTTAAAAAATACCATAACTAATATAAACTAAAAATCATAACTAACAAAATATATCATTGGTGAAGTTAAAGTGAATTAAAAGTTGATATGAATCATTGCATAAAAGTTCGAATTATAAAAAATGCATAAAAGATTTACATCATTGAAGACTATGGAGTAGGAAAAAACTAATGAAACTAGTCATTTTCATTAGGGGTGTACATGGGCAGGGCCGGGTCAGGGCGATGCTTGGCCCGAAGCCCGACCCGATTAGGGTCTTGGAGGTATTTTTATGCCCGTGGCCCAGTCCGGTCCCAAGAAACCCGATTTTAGGGTGAGTTAGGGCAGCCCGGGACAGCCCTAATAAGTAGGGCTGTACATGAGCAGGATCAAACTGAACATCTAGTATGTTCGATACCTGACTCGATTAAGACATGAAACTTATTTTTATACCCGTGGCCTTACTTGTAACAACCAGAAAAGAAAAGAAGCAAAAGGAGAAAAAGAAGAAAGAAGGAAAGAAAAGTTGAAAATTTTTGAAGGGCTGAAAATTTTCTAAGTCTGCTAGCTACAGTCTAGTTATAGCGAATGTACCTGTTCGCTATAGCGAGAAATGGTCTAGTTATAGCGAAAGTGCCTTCTAGCTATAGCGAGAATGCTTCTAGCTATAGTGTAACACCTTAATCTCTAGCTCATACCCAACATGCCCTCTTACTTATGTGCGCTTGCGGAACTCACAAGGGAGATACTTTACTCTACCTCATGCTTGTTTATCTATGGCACTATGTATGGGTAGAGACCCACTTAGAAGTAACATGGACCCATTGAGCTCTTTCCATGCTTCCTCATGCTTAATTTCATTATTAAGACTTGGTTCAATCCCAAACATATGCTTTAGACTCATGGAAAGCAAAAAGGGATTGGAGACATGCATTTTCGTGCTTGGCAGATTTTGCTCATTTTCTGGGCTAACTTTGAAAATCCATAACTAAATGCAGAAAAATTGTATCTGCATGATCTGGGTCATTATAGAAAGCTTAAGACGTCTACTTCATGCTAAAAATAAGCAGAAGTCTCAATACCTCACATATTCTACGTTTGACATCAATTTCGTTCACTGGTCAGAGGGGACTCTTTTGCTGTCACAGTTTACTGATATAGACTTTGAAAATTTCTAACTAATTCCACAAAATTCCAATGCTCATCAACTATATCTCTAAAAGATGTGGATGTTAGCTAGAGGAAAAAAATATCTCCAGATCAGTTCACCAAGCCAAATCCCCAGAAACCGATGAAACAGTACCTCGGGTCTAGTTGGGTGTCTGATTCTGGGCAGGAACTTCGAAATTGCATAACTTCCTCTATAGACCTCGAAATGAGGTGCTTCTAGTTCCTACAATTCACTGTGACCATCTAGTTTCTGTGTATAAAATTTCGTAGCCATTGGACTACGTTTGCCCCTCGGATGACACGTTTCTCAAACTGACCAAATGAACAGTGATTTTCTGAAATCCGAATTTCTGATGTCAACTTTGAAAAATCATAGAAAATGCTATAGAACTCTAAATGACATGAACTCTAGATTCCCAGAAAGCTCTAAACATAATCTAGTTACATGTCAAATTTCAAAACAAGAAGAGGTCATATGGCTGATCTATGACATCATGTGCAAAAAGGCCCTTTCTTGGCCAAAAGTGGGGTTCATAGGGTCCAATCTTGGTTTTTCTACTTCTATGACTCCTTGAGCACATGAGAAAGTATCTGTAGGGGCCATCAATCATGTCTCAAATGTCTAGTAAATTAGATTGGAGAAACTCACTACCCCATGCCCACTTATGCACCCATATAGTCTATACTACATTGAACATTTCATAATAAACATGTCTCTTCATTCATCAAAACTTCATTCTTATACATTCACCATTCATACATACATTTTTTTACAAATACTCTTAGGGACTACCTCATTTACATCATTATCAATTTACATATACAACATATTACAAAAAGCCTTTACACTCTTCTTCATTTCTATCCCTAACTTTATGCTTGGTGGTGGTTCCTATCTCTAGGCTCACTTGGTCCACCTGGCATGGTTGGATGGTGGAGAGGGAGAGTGAGATTCATGGAATCTCAGTAGTTCAACTCTCATTCAAACATACATATATTGCATGCAACAAGTCTCATTATGCATGTATGGCATGTTAGCATATAAAACCATGATGAAAACATTTGAAGCATATAAAATGGCCGTGCATAACATTTAAGAGCTTGCTAAGTACTTGGATTAGCCTCACCCATTCCCTTGTGGCTTTTGGATTTGCCTTCCCACTCTTTAGAGGTCCTTAGACTCAACCCTTACTCTTTGGGAGTCAACCTCACTTTTTGGGAGACCTTTTACTCTTGTCTCAACCAACTTAGGGCTTCGGCTCATCCTCACCTTGGCTATAGGGTTATTGGCTTTTCCATTTCCTCAAGCAAACCAAACAATCATTTAAAACATCATTTCAATCATAACACATCATCATGCTAACATACTTCTCATAGCTCATATCATTCATACACACAAGCAGGACAATGTAAACACACAATTATGCATGAGAGAAAGTGGAGAGAACTACCTTGTTGACTATTCTCTACTTCTTCTTTCACTTGTCTCCTCCCTTGTAAGTTTCACTACACTTCTAGATGGGAGAGCTTCTCTTGAGCCTAACCACACAAAAGCATAGAATTAATACCTTAATACTCAATTCTTAAGCTAGGGATCACTTCTAATCAGCTCTATTGAGCTTCTCAACCTAGGTTCCTTCCTCTCACTAGAGTCCATTAGCTACCATCTCTCTTTTCTCAACTCTTGAGCTCTTAAGAAAGGGGAAAGCAAGAAAGAGAAGACTACATACTTCTAATCTCTCTCAAGAATGGTTTCCCACTCTCTCTCCTCTGAACCAGACTCAAGACCTAACCATCTTAGCTATTAAGACCGTGGAAAGAGAGGGGAAAGGGAGAAGGGCAACATATGAAGAGGAAGCCTTGAGAATTCATACCTTTCTTCTGCTTTCTTCTTCTCCTCAGCTTCTCTCTCTCTCCTCCACCCTTTTCTCTCTCCTAAGATAAGCTTGAGTCGGTTAGAAGAAGAAAGAAGAGATTTGGAAGCTTTTAAAAGTCAATTTCTCTTTTTCTCGCTTTTCTGGACCGCTCTCGCTATAGCGAGTCATTACCCTCGCTACGGCGAGCTCGTGTTTGTTCCAGACCTCTGCCTTCGCTATGGCGTCGCTACAGCGAGCTCGTGTCTATTCCAGACCTCTGCCTTCGCTATAGCGTCGCTACAGCGAGCTCGTGTCTATTCCAGACCTCTGCCTTCACTATGGCGTCGCTACGGCGAGCAACTCCCTGGTTTTTGTATGGAATGCCCGCACTCGTTATAGCTAGGAACATCTTCGCTATTGCGAGGAGGCATTCTTGCTATGGCGAGGCCATTTCTCGCTATGGCGAGAAGACTTAGAAAATTCTCAACTCTTCGAAAATTTTTCATCTTTCTCTTTTCCTTTCTTTTCTCATTTCTTTTCTTTTCTCTTTTCTGGGTTGTTACATATAGCGAGTGTGGGCACCCCATACAAAAACCAAGGCGTTGCTCACCGTAGCACGCGCCGTAGCGAAGGCAGGGGTCTGGGACTAATACGAGCTTGCCGTAGCGAGGGTTATGGCTCGCTATAGTGAGGGTTAGTCCGAAAAAGCATGAAAAAAGAGGATTTGACTTAATAAAACACCCCAATTCATTTCTTCTCCTTCCAACCGACTTAAGCTCCCTCTAAGATAGAGAAAAGGGTGGAGGAGAGAAAGAAAAACCTAGAGGAGGAAGGAAGAACAAGAAAAGGTAAGGTTTTGCATGGCTTTTCTCTTAGAATATTGATATTCTTTCCTTGCCTTCTCTTCCTATGGTTTGGTTAGTGGAAGTAGTTGGGTTATGAGCTTAGTCCAGAAGAGGGAGAGTGGAAAAACCTCTCTTGAAGAAGACCAAAACTCACATATCCTTACTTCTTCCTCTTTGCCTTCCTTTTTAAGAGCTTGATAGAGGAAGGAGAGTTAGTAGAATTCTAGAGAGAGAAACCTTAGTTTCTCTTTATGAATAAAGTGTTAAGAGAATAATTTCATGCTTCTTGTGTGGTTAGGCTCAAGAGAAGCACTCCCATCTAGAGGTGATTTTGAAACCAACAAGGGAGGAGACAAATTGAAAGGGAAAGTTTGTGAATAGCCAATAAGGTAGCTCTCTCCACCTTCTCTCATGCATAGATGTATGTTTACATTTTCTTACATGTGTGTGTGTATGTTTTTAAACCATGAAAAGTATGCTAGCATGATGATGCCTCATGTATTTCAATGATGTTTTATGTGATTTCTTGGGATTTGCTTGAGTATGGAAAAGCCAACAACCTTTTAGCCATGGTGAGGATGAGCCAAGAACCTTAAAGTTGGTTGAGACAAAGTAAAGAGTCTCCCAAAAGTGAGGTTAACTCCCAAGAGTAAGGGTTGAGTCTAAGAACCTCTTAAAGATTAGGTGAGGCAAGTCCAAAATCCACAAGTAAACAGGTGAGGCTAATCCATTGGCTTGGCAAGCTCTTATATGTTATGTATGGCCTACTCAAATGTTGAAAATGTTTTTCTTATGATTTCACATGCTAATATGCCCATGCGTACATTTGTGAGACTTGTTTGCATGCTTTATGTGTGAGTAAATGAAAGATGAGCTATTGAGATTTTTTGAATCTCACTCCCTATCTCCACCATCTTAACATGCTAGGTGGACCAAGTGAGGCAAGAGATAGGAGCCACCAAGCTTGAAGCTAGGGATTTCAGTGAAGAAATTGTAAAGAGTCATGTTGTCACCATTTTGTAGTTATGTTAAGGGATGTAATTTAATGGTGAACATGATGTAGCACTTGTAGATGGATGTACTTAATGTATATATATGAGAATTGAACTTATAGTGCATGATGTAGCAAGTTTTAGAATGAATAGTAAGATCTTAACATTGTCCACATGGGTGTATGTGTTAGTGTGGGAGAGTGAGTTTTGCAAATTTGTGTTATTAGACAATTGAGCCATGTTTGATAGCCCATTTTGATACTTTCTCACGTGCTCATAGAGCCTTAGAGGTTGGAGAAGCAAAGTTGGACCCCATTAGCCCTCTTTGAACATAAGAAATATGTCACTTTGCCCATGATGTCCAAGTCTGATCAAATGACCTCTCCTTGCCTTGAAATTTGGCATATGACTAGATCTTGCCTAGAGATTTTTGGGAAGCTAAAGATCAAGTCATTTGGAGATCTGTAGAATTTTCTATGATTTTTCAAAGTTGGTATCAAAAATTCGGATGTTCATAAACATTATTCATTTGGTCAGTTGTGGAATTGTGTCATCCAAGGGGCAAATGTGATCCAATGGCTACAAAATTTTATAGGCAGAAACTAGATAGACACAGTGACTTGTAGCAACTAGAAGCACCTCATTTGGAGGTCTAGAAAGGAAGATATGCATTTTCGAAAGTTCTGCCCAGTATTAGTCATCTTGCCTCACTCGAGGTACTGTTCCATCGATTTCTGAGAGTTTGACTTAAGGAACTGATCTGGAGATATTTTGTCTCTCGAGGTAACATCCATATCTTTCCATAGTGGTATCATTTGAATGCATTGGATTTTTTTGGAATTAGTTAGACATTTTTGAAATTCATATAAGTAAATTGTGACAGTAGCAGGACCCACTCCGACCTCTAGATGATTTCGTGTATCAAACGTCTTGTGGGTGGAATGTTATGACTTGTACATATTTTTATCATGAATTAGACATCTTAAGCTTTCTAGAATGACCAAGAAAGCATGTTTTTGATTTTTTTGTATTTAGTTATGAATTTCCAAACTTTGCCCAAAAATGAGGCCAAGTATGGCCGAAAATGAACCTGCATGTTTCATACCCCTTTTTGGTTTCCATGGGTTTAAAGCATGTTTTTGGCATTGAAATGAGTTGTAATAGTGTAATTAAATATGAGAATATATAGAATGAGCTCACTCAGTCCATGTGACACTGAAATGTAATTTTGACCATGCCACAACGTTAAGTAAATGTATGAATCCAATTAGGAAGGTCTCTCCTTATTCTTCCTATACCTCATATGAGCATGTAAGGCATGATGGGTATGAGCTAGAAATGATGGTGCTATATTACTCAACTCTAATAAATCCGATTTATGTTAGGATAGGGCGGGTTAAGGCCGTCCAAACTAATTTTTTTTTAATGAATTGATACTTGTAATATAAAAATATTTTTACACAAACTTATAGGCATATATTTCAAAACAATGGACTTTTAGAACTCTTATATTTGTATCAGTAATAAAAAAATAGTCTAGTATTATCAAATAAAATATAAGATATACTAATATAATTATTCTTAGGTAAATATATATTTTTTCATTATTTAACAAAAGAAATATCAGTAAGGATTCACATCAATGATAAAAATAATTAAGAAGTAAAGAATATTTACGTAAGTAATAAAAATTACAGTATTAAAAATTACAGTATGTAGAGATAATTAAATGAAATAAAAAAAAAGATGACAAGATATTAATAACTAAAAAAAAGTAACTATTAGAGCGAGTTGGGCGGAACATACCTTCGCCCGTAGCTCGACCCGACCTGGAATAGTCTTGTTTAAAGTTATGCCCATTTATACTTTTAGCCCAGCTGTAACAACCCAGAAAAAGAAAAGAAAAGAAAAGAGAAAAGAAATGAGAAGAGGGAAGGAAAAGAGAAGCTAGAAAATTTTCGAAGAGCTGAGAATTTTCTAAGTCTTCTCGCCATAGCGAGATATGGAATCGCCATAGCGAGAATGCCTCTTCGCCGTAGCGAGTATGTCCCTAGCTATAGCGAGTGCGGCATTCCATATAGAAACCAGTAAGTTGCTCGCCGTAGCGAAATTGTTCCTAGCTATAGCGAGTATGGCATTCCATATAGAGACTAGGGAGTTGCTCGCTGTAGCGACGCTATAGCGAAGGCAGAGGTCGAGAATAGACACGATCTCGCCATAGCGACGCCATAGCGAAGACAAAAGTCTGGAACAGACACGAGCTCGCCGTAGCGAGGTCACTAACTCGCTATAGCGAGAGCGGTCCAGAAAAGCGAGAAAAAGAGAATTTGACTTTTTAAAAGCTTCCAAATCTCTTCTTTCTTCTTCTAACCAACTCAAACTCGTCTTAGGAGAGAGAAAAGGGCGGAGGAGAGAGAGAGAAGCTGAAGAGAAGAGGAAAGCACAAGAAAGGTAAGATTCTCATGGCTTCCTCTTAGTAAGTTTCCTTCTCCCCTTTTTCCCTCCTTTTCACGGTTTAAATGGTAGAAAATGGTTAGGGTTGAGTCTGGTTCAGAGGAGAGAGAGTGGGAAACCATTCTTGAGAGAGATTAGAAGTAGATAGTCTTCTCTTTCTTGCTTTTCCCCTTTCTTATGAGTTGAGAAAGAGAGGGATAGTTCATGGACCCTAGAGTGAGGAAGAAACCTAGAGTGAGAAGCTCAGTAGAGCTGCTTAGAAGTGATCCCTAGCTTAAGAAATGAGTAGTAAGGTATTAATTCCATGCTTTTGTGTGGTTAGGCTCAAGAGGGAACTCTCCCATCTAGAAGTTGTTGTGAAATCAACAAGGGAGGAGTCAAGTGTCAGAGCAAATTGAGAATAGCTAGCAAAGGTAGTTCTCTCCGCTTTCTCTCATGCCTAATTGTGTGTTTACATTGTCTTGCTTGTGTGTATGAATGATATGAGCTATGAGAAGTGTGTTAGCATGATTATGTGATATGATTGAGCTGATGTTTTAAATGATTGTTTGGTTTGCTTGAGGAAATGGAAAAGCCAATAACCCTGAAGCCAAGGTGAGGATGAGCCGAAGCCCTAAGTTGGTTGAGCCATGTCTCCCAAAAGTGAGGTTGACTCCCAAAGAGTAAGGGTGAGTCTAAGTACCTCTAAAAGTATGGGAAGGCAAATCCAAAAGCCATAAGGGAAGGGGTGAGGCCGATCCAAGTACTCAGCGAACTCATGAATGTTATCCATGGCCATTTCACATGTTTAAACGTTTTCTATCATGTTTTACATGCTAACATGCCATACATGCTTAATGAGACTTGTTGCATGCAATATATGTATGTTTGAATGAGAGTTGAACTACTGAGATTCTCCGAATATCACCCTCCCTCTCCACCATCCAACCATGCCAGGTGGCCCAAGTGAGATTAGGGATGGGAGCAACCACCACCAAGCATGAAGCTAGAGATAGAAGTTAATGAAGAAGAGTGTAAAGGCTTTTTGCCATATGTTGTATTATGAGAATTGTACATGAGAAATGTAAAGCAATGATGTAGCTTATGTACATTTATAGTTTTTGCAAGATAATGTATATATGAATGATGAATGATGAATGTATGAGAATGAGGTTTATGAAGAATGAGAAAGTAACTTTTGATATGAAATGCTCAAAGTAGTATAGCTTATATGGGTGCATAAGTGGGCATGGAGTAGTGAGTTTCCCCAATCTAAGTTATGAGACACTTGAGGCATGATTGATAGCTCCTAAAGATGCTTTCTCATGTGCTCAAAGAGTCATAGAAGTAGAAAACTTAAGATTGGACCCCATTAGCCACACTTTTGGCCAAGAAATGGCCTTTTGCACATGATGTCATAGAATAACCATATGACCTCTTCTAGCCCTGAGATTTGACATGGAACTAGAGTATGTTTAGAGCTTTCTGGGAAGCTAGAGTTCATGTCATTTAGAGGTCTATAGCATTTTCTATGAGCATTCAAAGTTGACATCAGAAATTCGGATTTAGAAAAATCACTGTTCATTTGGTCAGATTTGAAATCATGTCATCCGAGGGGCAAACGTAGTCCAATGGCTACGAAATTTTATACACAGAAACTAGATGGTCACAGTGACTTGTAGGAATTGGAAGCACCTCTTAGAGGTCCAGAGAGGAAGTTATGCAATTTCGAAGTTCCTGCCCAGAATCAGATCCCCAACCAGACCCGAGGTACTGTTTCATCGGTTTTCGGGGAATTGGCTTGGTGGACTGATCTGGAGATATTTTTCTTCTCTAGCTAACATCCACATATTTCCATAGAGATAGAGTTTATGAGCATTGGATTTTTGTGGAATTAGTTAGACATTTTCAAAGTCCATATCAGTAAACTGTGACAGCAAAGAAGCCCCCTCTGACCAGTGAATTCTTTCGATGTCAAACGTAGAATGAGTGGGAGATTGAGACTTCTAAGTATTTTTAGCATGAAATAGACGTCTCAAGCTCTCTATAATGACCCAGATCATGCAGATACGATTTTTCTGCATTTAGTTATGAATTTCCAAAGTTAGCCCAGAGATGAAGCAAAATCTGCCCATAGCGAAAATGCATGTCTCCAATCCCTTTTTGCTTTCCACAAGTTTGAACCATATAGTTGGGATTGAAATAAGTCTCAATAGTGCAATTGAGCATGAGGAAGCATAGAGAGAGCTCAACCGGTCCATGTTACTTCTAAGTGGAGCTCTACCCACACATAGTGCCATAGAGAGAGTAAGCATAAGGTAGAGAAAGTGTCTCCCTTATGAGTTCCGCACCGCCCATATGGGCTAGAGGGCACGTTGGGCATGAGCTAGAGGTTAAGGTGTCACACTAGCCCGGCCCGCCCTGATTAGACCAGGCTAGGGTGGGCCCCTAGGGCCAATCGGGCCGATGAACACCCTTAATTTTCATGCTTGACTTGTTTTTTGCTTCTAGCATCTAAACGGGGAAAAATTTTCTGGAACGCAAGATTGCAAAAATAATAACCAAACATAATATTGGCCTTTTCAGACAATAAAGATATAAAACATGAGTGCTTACAAATTTTTTCATATACCAAAATCGTTATCACTTAATACTTGTCATACCTAGCTTTTTAGCTCATTTACATATCAATTATGTGCATTAAACATAAAGTGTATGTAACACCTTAAATTCTAACTCATACCCATCATGCCTTACATACTCATATACACATGCTATACATATAATGAAGGTTATTCACTATACCTTGATGTTCCTTCTACATGGCATTATGCATGGGTAGATATCCACTTTAAAGTCACATGGACCGGGTGAGCTATTTCTATGCATCCTCATGCTTAGTTGCACTATTAAGACTTATTTCAATCCTAAATTTATGCTTTAAACTCATGGAAAGCAAAAAGGGGTATGAGACATGCAATTTCGTTTTTGGCAGATTTGACTTCATTTCTGGGCTGAGTTTGAAAATTCATAACTAAATACAGAAAACTTGTAACCACATGATCTCGGTCATTCTAGAAATTTTAAGACGTCTACTTCATGCTAAAAATATGTAGAAGTCTCAACATCTCACATATCATGCGTTTGACATCCGAAATCGTCCACTGGTCAGAGGGGGTTCTGTTACTGTCATAGTTTACTGATATAGAATTTGAAAATGTATAACTAATTCCACAAAAATCCATTGCTTGCAAACGAGATCACTATGGAAATATGTGGATGTTAGCTAGAGAGGAAAAATATTTCCAGATCAGTTCATCAGGCCAAACTCCCGGAAACCGATGAAACAGTACTTCGTGTCTGGCTGGGTTACTGATGCTGGGCAGGAACTTCGAAATTGCATATCTTTCTCTCTAGACTTCCAAATGAGGTGCTTTTAGTTCCTACAAGTCACTGTGACCATCTAGTTTCTGTGTATAAAATTTTGTAGCCATTGGACTACGTTTGCCCCTCGGATGACACAATTCCCAAACTGACCAAATGAACAGTGTTTTCAAAAATCCGAATTTCTGATGTCAACTTTGAAAAATCATAGAAAATGCTATAGACCTCCAAATGACTTGATCTTTAGCTTCCCAAAAAGCTCTAACCAAGATCTAATCACATGTTAAATTTCGAAGCAAGAGGAGGTCATTTGGTTAACTCTTGACATCAAATGCAAAAAGCCACTTTCTTGGCTAAGAATGGGGCTCATGGGGTCCAATCTTAGTTCTTCTACCTCTATGACTCTTTGAGCACATGAGAAAGCATCTATAGGGGCCATCAATCATGGCTAAAGTGTCTAGTAATCTAGATTAGAGAAACTCACTACCCCATGCCCACTTATACCTTCATATGACCAATGCTAACATTGTGCTTTTCATAATCAAGACTTGTCTCTTCATTCAAAATGGGTCTCATTCTCATACATACATCATAAATACATTGACTTGCAAATATTCATAGAAGCTACATCATATACATTATTAATTTACATCTCTTGTTTCATATACAACATATTTACAGGAAGCTCTTTGCAAGTCTTCATTAGTCTCCCTAGCTTCATGCTTGGTGGCTCCCATCTCTAGTCTCACTTGGTCCACCTAGCATGTTTGGATGGTGGAGAGGGAGGGTGAGATTCAAAGAATCCCAATAGCTCATCTCTCATTCAATCATACATATATAGCATGCAACAAGCCTCACCATGCATGTATGGCATGTTAGCATATAAAATCATAATGAAAGCATTTGCAACATGTGAATTGGCCATGCATAAAGGAAAAACATTCTTAACATGTGAGTAGGCCATACATAACATTTAGAAGCTTGCCAAGTACATGGATTAACTTCACCCACTCGCTTGTGGATTTTGGACTTGCCTCACCCATTCTCAAGAGGTTATTGGACTCAACCCTTACTCTTTAGGAGTCAACCTCACTTTTGGGAGACTTTTTACTTTGTCTCAACCAACTTAAGGGTTTGGCTCATCCTCACCATGGCTAAAGGGTTATTGGCTTTTCCATTCCTCAAGCAAACCAAAACAATCACATAAATCATTATTTTCAATTCATAATGTATCATCATGCTAACACACTTCCCATAGCTCATATCATACATACATACAAGTAAGACAATATAAACACACAATTATGCATGAAAGAAGGTGGAGAGAGCTACCTTATTAGCTAGTCACAACTTTCTCTTTCACTTGTCTCCTCCCTTGTGGATTTCACAACCACTTCTAGATGGGAGAGCTTCTCTTGAGCCTAACCACACAAGAAGCATGGAATTAATAACTTAACACTTGATTCTTAAGCTAGGGATCTCTTCCTATCAACCCTACTGAGCTTCTCAAACTAGGTTTCTTTCTCTCACTAGAATCCATTAGCTATCCTCTCTCTTTTCTCAACTCTCAAGCTCTTAAGAAGGAAAGTAAGGAAGAGAAGACTACCTAACTTCTAACCTCTCTCAAGAGTGGTTTCCCACTCCCTCTCCTCTGAACCAAGCTCAAGACTTAAAGTGGATATCTACCCATGCATAATGCCATGTAGAAGGAACATCAAGGTAGAGTGAAAAATCCTCCTTGTATACTTAGCATGTGTATATGAGTATGTAAGGCATGATGGGTATGAGCTAGAAGTTAAAGTGTTACAGTTTGATCCTCTTAATCATCAACTCCCTCTCTCCTTCCTCTCCATTCCCTCTTATGCCCCTCTCTATCTCTTGGCCATTATCCCCTGACTTCTTGGTTTAGCCCTCTCTTTTTTTATATGCTTAGGTTAGCATCAATATATATATATATATATTATATTTTTTCTCCATTCTCATAGATAAATTTTATGATAATTTTAAAATATTTATGGTACAATTTTGTGAGAACCAAGAAAAAAAATTTTCTCTTAACATTCTACTTTCTAGTTTTTTAATTTTTCCTTATTTTCAAGGTAACTCTTCATGGAAATAAAAAAAATTGTAAATTTTCTAATTCTCACAAAATTTATTTATTTTTATTCTTATGATACATTATTGTGATAATTAAAACATATTTTTCTTTTTAATTTGCAAAATTTTTTTAAATTCTTATAGTAAATTATTGTGAGAATAAAAAAAATTATAATTTTTTTCTTCATGATAATTTATCATGAGAATAATAATAAAAAATTTTAGGGTTTATTTGTCCATAATTATCCCAATTTTTTTCTACAAGAATTAAAAAAATTATTTGTTAAAATTTTTTCTCACAAAAAAATTGTATGAGAATTGTTAACACTTCATTCTCATTATACCACAATACTTTTGTTATGATATTTCTCTCAAAATTCTCTTAAAAAGTTTTCACAAAACAATATTGTGAGAATTTGACAAAAAAATTGTGAAAAACTTATAAAGTATGACAAAGTCTACAAAAATTTTCAAAAGAAATTCTCACTACATAAATTCTACAAGAAAAACCTTGAATTCCTCTAAGACTTCAAATATCAAGAATTTCTATTTTCTGTAATGATAAACAATTTAAATATTATCTTACAAACTTTGGTAAAAATTATCTTAAAAATTTTAACAAATAAAAAAATTTCTCCATTGCATTAAATAACAAAAAATATTGTCTAAAAAACTTTAAATATTATCCAACAATAAATATTCCTCCACCATATTATCGAAAAAATAATCAATAAATAACAACATTAAATAACAAATAATATTTCATAAAAATATTATCAAGCAATTATTTATATATACTTCTTGAAGAAATTAAAATATTTGAATTTAAAACTCATAAAAGTATGAGTTGTGAGAAGGAAGATAAAGAAATCCTGAATGTAGAGTAAAAACATAGAAACCAAAGAACAAATTTTTGAATGTAGAGTAAACACAAATAAAAATAAAGAGAAAGATGAAAAAAAAAAAGAAATGAAATATAGAAGGAGAATAGGTTATATGAGTATATGTTCCAACGGTTATTTTTCCTCAAACCACTAGTTTTTAACCTTAAAAAGTACGTAACAATTTTAACTTTTAAAAGTAAGAAAAAAGTTAAAAATACAATAACAAAATTAAAAAAGGGGGATGACTAAGGCCAACCAAATTTCAATTGCAAGGTTGACAATTATGATTTTGTTAATTTTTGTGCAAATCCTTTTTATTTGTCTATTATTATTTAGTGTTTAGTGACCAATTTTTTTTATCCTAGTTGAAAATTATGTAAATATTGAAAAATGTCATGATAGTCATAATTCAATTGAAAACGTCAGCTGAAAATCTTTAACACTGTTGCAATGCTTCTAAAAGGAGAAGACTTTATAATTTGTTAAAAAAGTCTATTGTAGACAATTTTTTCTTCTCTTTTTAATTAAAAAACTCACAACACAATATTTGAAAATGGAATAATTAAGAAATTAATTAACTAATACAATAATTATTAATTAATTAATCCTTTTAAAGAAATTATGTTATTATGTCAAATAATGAATTAACCCATCACAGATAGTTCAAATTCCAACAATAACTCTACATGAAAGATTGCAAGTCAACAACTAAAAAAATTAATTGGTATAAATGGGATGTTGCTACTAATGATAAAGTATTGATTGGATATTAAATTGTCCTATTCATAGCTACAGTAGATATGGGTGCACAATGCCTGGCGTAGCCCACAACGGGTTGAGTTGAGTTAGGTTCAAATGATAATTTAGGCCGAATTGACTTAGTCCAATTCTCTTAATAAAAGAAAAAAATTTTGTAGAGACTTATAAAAAATTTTAATCTTTCTAAAGATAAAATGTAATTTTTTAAGGATTTATGTAAAAATTTTATTTTATTTTTTACAATATCATTTTATAATATATACAAAAAAATTTTAGAAGAATTGGCCAAGACAGCCCGGGATACCGGACCGGGCCCAGTATTTCATGTATTCATCATATGTACACTATGAATACAGGCTTCACTCTGTTCCATCTGGTTTGTTTGTTTGGTCAGATTGTGCTTTTTCATCAACCTAAGGATTTTCGCTGCTTCAATCTGACAACGGTTCTTTCCATAAAATCCAACCATTGGAGACGCTTGTGACTTATAAGGATATAAATTTTTTATTAAATTGAGGAAAACAAAAATGATCCGTTCTGGGTTTGTCTAACAAGAACAAAGGATCAGATTTAAGTTGAAAAGGGAAGTTAATTAGGTTGTATTGTTGGGACTTGAGTGCGGAAGCGTGAAGGAGCAGAACATTGTAAAAGAAGGTTAAAATGTGTATTATCGATTTCATTGCTAGATAATATCTAGTTTGGGAGAAACAAACTCCTTCATGGAGGGTTTGAAGGTTGATGCTAATGATATCTTAAGAATGATTAAATTATAAACAAGTATTATTAGGCTTTGAAGGATGCTTGTGTAATATAGTTGAATTCAATGAAATGTGTACCTAATGTAAATTGACAGCATCAAAGATAGTAGTGGTTCTGAATCTAGAGAATTGAAAGTGATGTGGGCAAAGAGTAGGATGGACAATGGCCCTTCAACCCATCAAAGCTGCAACTCATATACAATACTGATATCTCAATTCAAATTATAACCCAAACTATTCAATATAAAGAAAGACAGGACGTAGAAAAAGATGACGATGATTACGGTTCATATTGTATCTATTCTCATTTTATAAAAAAAGGAGAATTTTATATTGTGAATATGGAGTCTAACTAAAAAAATTATTTTTATAGTTTTATCATCACATGAAAGGGTTTTCAATATCAACCTCCTAAAATTGCTTATCAATTTGTCATTATTATATAGATAACATTATGAGCGCCTTCACTGGTAATTAATAGATCAAATCAATAATAAACTAAACATCAGAGCAAGCTAGAAAATTAGATATATCTGCATGACAAACAAATAGAAGGATGTTAACAAAAAGTTACTTTCTTATAGAACCGAAGCCTCGAATCAAAATATAATTGGCTTTTAAACACAAAATTCTGAGTCAAGAGAATTTGATATTATGGAATATCTGTTCTTTCTGTTCTTTGCATTGGTTATAAAGCACAGTTCAGATTATTGTCTAGTAGCAAGAGAGATTACCAAGGAAAAGTTGATATAATGGAATATCTCTTGATTCCAATTGTTATAACAGAGTCCATATCAATTGATCAAATGAATAGTCCTTGACATCTAGTAAGTTCAAAATGCTGGTAATAAAGCCTATAGAAGACACTATGCAGAAATAGTAAATATAAACACTTTCCGCTGAAAGAAAGATAAGTAAATTTTGTGCAGTTGCTGTCCAATTACCACATCAAAGGATTAAAGTCAGAACCTCAAATAAAAAATATTTCTGGCCAAATTTGTTAGCTCTTCGGATAAAGAAACATTTCATTAAATCCACTCACTTATAAATCTTACTTTTCCTTACTTGAAATTTATCTCCACCAACTATTAACTATTATCAGCAAGGTCTATGCAAATTTGATTTCCTTCACTCCTTCTTAGTTAAAAATACACAATCATCCCCAAATGGGATGCCGATACGACACCTTTTGATCTGTTGCTGTCTTCTTGTAATTTGTAGTGATAGGTACTACTATTTAAGTGAAAGAAAAGATTAACTTCCCAAATTATTCAACATTAGACAGTTCAAGATTTAGTACAGAGACACATGCCTTGAAGGATATGTGCTTAGTTGTATCAAATCTTCAACAATAAACTAAGGTTTTATTGAGATTTGAACCCTAAGAATGAGAATTACCTCTTTCAAGTACTTAAACAACCAATTCAAGTTATTTTCCCAAGTTAACCTACTACAAGAGTTAATGAGGATCAGCCCTTCTGAGAAACCAGCAAAAAATCCTAATAAATTACCAAAACGGTACTTAATAACATGTCAATGGGAATTACTCCTCTTAGAATCTTCGACCATATTCAACTGTCAAGAATCATGAAATTGTCCTTACAATTAAAATTACAACAACTCAATTTTCCAGAGTCTAAAATCTGCATCAACAACCATCATCAAATAATTCAAAGCATCAAATACCAAAGTCAAGAATCTACTCTTTAGATACTTCATTTGGTCTGAAAATTCAATCTTAATCTTTTAATATTGGACACACTTACGTACAAGATTTTCCAGGTACTTCGAATCATAGTTGAGTTTTGATGTTGTTAAAACAGGGAAACAGAGGTGGGGTCTGCTTCTAGCTAGTGAATTTTGTTAACAAGTACTTTTTCTTGATCTTGTTAGAAGTCTCGAGTTATATCCTCCAAAGAATTCTTAGCTAGCAAGAGCAGAGGAGTTTGATTCTCTGTTTTTGACTTATTAAGCTCTGTATATGTTTTTAGAAAGCACAAACAGACCTCCAATGTTACAGACATTTGAGTATTTTACACTTCAATTAACAAATACTTTAAGAATCTAAAGTTGGTTGGAAAACAACTTGGATGGATTTGAAAAACAAAAATAAAAGCTACTAATAGCATCCAAACAAAAGGGGGATAATTTGAGGTTTATAATTATTAGATGTATATCTGAAAATTTGGACTTTAATAATTTATTGGTTGAATTATAAATTAATAGTTAAAGATGATAAAAGTCTCAAAATGTAACAAAATGACTCACCTTATTGAGAATCTAGAGTTGTATATAAAATTATCAAATGCAATTAATTATGGTTTCACTGTTTACTCTCATGGTTGTTTGGAACCACAAAGTCATTCCAACTTGCCGGTTTAAGCTGCTCAAGTCACTCCTCAAATTTGATTAGAGTAGCCCATAAAAGTATCGCCTGTAACTCTTTAAAGGCTAGAATGCATGCAGTCCGCAGTGAGTGAGAAATTTGATTAGAAGAAAAATCCGAATTTGATCAACAAACTCCTATTAAAAATTCAACAAGCTAATTACCCTGTGATGAGGGACGTTTTGGGCCTAACAACGTGGATTGATTTTTGTTAGGTTTTGGACCGAGCCTAATACATTAGTTATACACTACACAATAAAGACTTTTGAGACTAAATTGTACTAAAACATTGGATACGATGTCAGAGTATTATGTTGTGTGTCATATTTATGTTTCTTTGATGACAAATATTGATTGATGGGCTTATGAGCCTATGAAGAATGAACCTAGACAAGAATACCTTGAAAAAAATTACATGGCTGAGCCAAAGTGGAAAGCCAAAAATCGGGAACTCCCCTCTTCTTGCTAGCGAAGAACTCTCACAGTTATGTAACATTCCATGATGACCATAAAATGGGGGATTTTTTTTTTAACATATAAATTACAACTGGGAATGTCCCTTCTTTTGATACTAAATATTCTCTCAAGGTGGTATTAAGAATGTATTTCCTTACTTATATTTAGTACATTTGAGATTTTACTTTAAAGAGTGCTTTTTAAATCGTATCCTTGATCAATGAGAGAAATCTCATCATTCTTTATCATTGAGTCTTGATTAATAAAAAAAAATATCATTCTATATATATATCAAAAAAGATATATTTGGTTACTAGTCTGCTTGGATTTCATATGGAATAGTTACGGGATTTCTTTGTAGTCTCCCTAGCAATGGGCTCGGGTGTTGGGCCATTTGGCTTTGGGTGGTCTAAACGGTGAATCATTAACTAAAATATATTATATATGTCATTTGGACTAACTCCCTCACGTAAATTAGGGTGACTTTCATCCAACTGGTATATTATCTTGTTGGAATATTTATTTAACGAATTTGATAAAATAATTAAAAAAAATACTAAAAATGATTCATGATCTTGTCACAAAATTGGATATGGTATGAAAGATTGTTTAGGGTTTCAAAGATTAGAATTTAGCATAGCTCATTATGATATCATTAATTGCTTAATCTACAATATGCTATTGGTTAAATATCTCATTTTAGTCTCTCATAAATGGAGATTTTCTCATTTTTGTCCCTCGTAAGTGGTTGTTTTCAATTTTGTTTTTTACAAATAAAACTGTTATCTGTTTGACTGAAATTTGAAAGTGAAAATATGTGTTTGAAATATTATGAAAATAAGAGGGAATTAAGCTTGAATATATCAAAATTATCTAAAAACAAGAAAAGTGAATAAGAACTGAAATTTAGAGACTTCATAATTTAAATTATACAATTATTTATTCATCGTATTAGAATTAAACGGGTAAACACCATTCATGTGACTCCTTTACGTTTGTCTTATATCAGATAATTAAAAAGATAAAATCACGTGTCTTATATACATATAAACGACTTCATTATACTCCATAAGTAATGAAGAGTAGTACCTTAAACCAACTTGCTGGAACATATGGATAAATTATAACTTGAATCCATGGAAGCCATTTATTTAGATAACCTCTTTAACTGATCAGATAACCTCTTTCGCCACAGATGCTTTCACGGTAAACTAGTTTTTAACGCAGTCCAAATAACCTCCTCCCACGTTGTTCACATTCTTATAACCCGGCCAGTTCATATTAATACCACTTACTACTCTCATCCTTTGCCAAAGATAAGGAAATAAGCATAATGCAGGTTTTGATTTTCATTCTGCAGAGAATTTTGTAGGAGTTCAAGTTTGGGTCTTTAGAAAGTCAATAAAAATGAGACTCGTTATACAAGTGAGGAGTAAGGATTTTGTATCTAAATGAAGAGGTGGAGTTTTAATCTGTCCCACGTTGGGGAAAAAGAATATATATACATATATACATGTATATAAAGATGGTGTTTAGGTCATTCTCACTGTTAATTATAAATTCTCTTTATGTCTTGAGTATTAAGATAAATCTATTTCAATAAAATTTTGAAGAATAAATTGTGAGGCTATCACGAATTAACTTACATCGCCCAGAAAATGAGTAGATGCATAAACAAATCTCACCCCACTTTGGCAACCCTAAAGTACAGAGTTCATTAAAAAGATATATAAGCAAGTTTGGCCTTAACTAGCTGGCAGCACTGTTAATGGAAAAGGAAAGACAGATATTAAGGAAACCTTTTTCTGAAAGTAAAATTCCAAGACACCAGAAAAAATAAAATGAAATAAAAAATACCACAAGTAGATGATCTTCCTTGTTGCAAGCGGACGAAACCTTCTTCAGAAACTCTGGATTTTTCACTATCCCTGTTGCACAAAATAAAAAATCTGTAAGCAAGTTATAGCTAGTGTCAGAGAAGAACATAGCAATTGTTTATATTGGCATAAGTCTAAAGGGAGAGTCCATTTCAAAAGAATAATTTATTAGAAGTGAGAGTTATTTGAACTTATAAACTCCACTTCACTTGTGAGATTCTTTGATGTGAGACTTATAATACAATGTCCATATCTCGAGCACAGCATATTGTCCAACCTTAAACTAGGAGGTCTTCATGCATATTTCTCCTGCAAAAGGTAAGAGACAAAAGAACTTGCCTAAGCTTGAGGAAAAGAGAGACCAATAATAACATTTGACATAATAAAAAGAAACCAGTAAAATTTTAGAAAATAATAATAATAATAAAATTCAGAGTCAAAATTATTGGCTAATAGCGAGAGAAATTACCAAGGAAAGTTGATATGATGGAGTGCCTTTTGATTCCAATTGTAATAACAGTGTCCATATCAGTTGATCAATTGAGTAGTCCTTAATATCTAGTAAACTTGAAGCACAACAAGGTATGGAGAAAAAAAAAATGCTGGTAACAAAACCCTATAGAATACACCATGAAGAAATAGTAAATATAAACACTTTCCACTGAAGAAGGATAAATAAATTTTGACCAGTTGCTGTTTTTCATTGAATTCACTCACTCATCTCCACCGCCTAAAACTATAATCAGCAAGGTCTAAGCAAACTTGATTTCCTTCATAACTTCCTAGTTAACAATACACAACCATCCCCAAATGGAATGCCAATACCACACTTTCAGAACTGTAATTTGTTGTCTTCTTGGACCAGAGAGCCTGTGAAATTGAGTGGGTCTTTCACTATAAATCCTTGTTATTTCACATTTTCGAAATTAAATATACGAAAGAAGATATTACCCTTTTTTTCTCAACGCGTAGTCGCTGAAAAGAAAATAGCTTCCATTTCAACTTTGAAATTGAAACAGGCGAAAATGGACATCTAAAACCATCATCAAATAATTCAAAGTGTCAAATACCAAAGTCAAGAATCAACCCTTTAGACACATTATTTTGTCTGAAAATTCAATCTCAATATTTTAATATTGAATACACTTTCCTACATGATTTTTCAAATTTTTTTTCGATTATTATTTTTATTTATCATTATTGGTTCCATACATGTCAAATGATTTTATTTAATTTCCCACACGAATTTCCCCCCCCAAAAAAAAAAGGAAAAGGGGGGGGGGGGGGGGGGGAAGAGGGAGTGAGGCTATTTTCTCATTGGCCACTATAAGCGCTCTCCAGTATCCCATAAAATTGTTCTGGTGCCAAATATGATTTTTGTTGCTTCATGCGTCTGGGACTTAAGAGTATTTGTTAATCAAAGTGTAAAATACTCAGAGATAAACGCTACCCATGCAACTCCTCTGTTCTTGCTAACAAAGAACTCTTTGGGGGATACAACTTTTAACAAGATTAAGGAAAATCCTTGCTCAGCAAAACAACCGAAAAGAACAAAAATCAAATTAATATTCCATAGGTAACTAGTATCTTCATGATCCATTAGCAACACATCAAATTGAGAACAAACTTTTCAACAACCCAGCTAAAAAAAAAAAAAAAGCAAAACAAAACAAAATAAAAATCGAACTTAAACAAAGTGAGAAAAAGAAGGATTCAATTCGTCTAAAAAGAACATGATAAAGAAAAAATAATAGAAGAGAAAAAATAAAAAGAGCCACTACTGAAGGACCAAATTAAAATCACTTGGGGAAGGATCAGGCATGGAATTTTATTTTCTTAGGAAAGAAATGAAGGCTTGAGAGAAAACTAAACTAAACCGACATGCATTTATGTTGTTAATTACTTTAGTAACAATTTTGTTTGGTTTAGTTTATGTAAAATTCATAAATCATATTTCAAAGGAAAACATTGAGGATGCGATCCACAAAAGTGCTTGAATGTATGTAGAGGATCCGCAGGAGGATGCACAGGACAAGGAGCAAAGTAAGCTCAATATCCTATACACCCTCTGCAAAACAGAACAATTAGTAACTGAACCAAGACAAATAAATATATATAATCATGGAATCCCAAAATGGGAAGCTGTCAGAATTGAAAGTAACCTCTTGTCCAATAAAATGAGCTGGGAATAAATCAAACAAAATAACTCATTCATCCTAGAAGGCTAATCCATTATTTGTACATTTCGCATATGTGACAGCAATGGAAATTAAACTCTAGAGCATATATTGTGTCAATGTTGTACATTTGAAGCAGAAAATAAAGATGGAAACAGGAAAATATGGAAATTATTTGTATTTATCTTGCAGCAAACACTCATCGTAGTATAAGCTTAAACTAAGATGTGTTCATGCAAATTTCTCCTTCAGAAATTTGAAATCAAATGAAGGTGAATTATGGAAAGGTATTAATGAGTAGAATATATGCAACGATGAGGAAGTCATAATATATATATATATATATATATATATCACTGGATATCATTTAAGCCACATGTGGGATTTAACAAGATTTATTATATTTAGAATATCAAGAAAGCGCATAATTGAACATGTCAATAAAATTTAATAGCATACTAAAAAGGTTTAATATCAATAAAGTATGAAGAAAGAAGATGCTGTTAACATAACCTATAGAAGACACTACATACACAATCATCCGCCAATGGGATGTCAATTGTAATACCTTTTAAATAATAATAATAATAATAAAATAAATTCTTCTAGGATATTAAAATAAAGATTAAATATTTTTAAATTCATTCTAGAGTTTATATAATTCTTAGGGATTTTTTTTTTTATATCTTAAGGATTTTATTGAAGTGCAAGAAAACCTTTTAAGGCAAAAGAGCAATTTTAGCTTGGGGTAATAGTGCAATTTCAACTAAAGAATAAAATAATCCTCCACTAACTCTCTCTCTTCAATTTCCTTCAGCTTTCCTTTCCTGATGTTGCGTCTTCCATTGCACGAAGCTCATTTCTTTTTATTCTTTCTTTTTTTTTTCTTTTCCATATCCCACGAAGCTTATGCGTTTTTCTTCCACCTCTTTTTGCATCAACTTCTTAACGCGATTTCATCATCTTCCTCCTATATTAGTGATATGCTTCTCCTTCATTTTTCAGTGGGATTCTATGGTTGAATGTTAGTGAGTCATTAATATTTGCATACCTTCATTTTATCCATTTCTTCCTCTGTTTGGTGCTGATTTTTGGATGTTTTATAATACTTATTTCTCACCTAGCTTCTTTGCTTTCCCTTATGTAATTTCCTCTCTTCTTCCATCATTATTGAAGCGTGATTTCTTGGAAAGCTCTCTCCTTCTTCCTAGTGCTGTGGGTGAGCTCCAAATTGGGGATTTCTTGAATTGCAACCTTAAAGTGTGAATTAACACTTCCAAATTTATTCTTGAAGTTCCAAGAAGTAAGTTTTGAATTTAATTTGAGTTATGACAGCTTAAATTGAAAAACCCCAAATTTAGGGGTAGTATTTAGGATAGAAAAGTATATAAAAATTTAGGCATTTATGTTTTAGGGAGTATATTGGGTTACATAAATAATTATGAATACTATTGGAGTGGTCAACATAATTAATTTATATTGGTTATAATTTTAGGTGATACCGAGGAAACTCATTCAACTGGGACTCTGCACTAAACAATAAGAATTTGGGACTTATACTATTAGTCCCAACTAGTGAGTGTGTAGATAATGGAGTGGCATATCTATTTCATTCCATTTTATATTCTACAGTGAAAATTTCAATTGTGTGATTTATGTGCTCTATTTCTTGGAAAAACAAATTGGTGTTTTCAAAACTTCAAAATGGTTATATATATATATATATATATTCATATGATGATTCAATAAATTTATTAAAGCAAATTGATAATTGAAATGTGGCGTGATATATCCTTGTGCAATGCAAAAGAATGAATTGGATGGAAAGAAAGTAGTGGTGTGTATATGTTTATTTATGAGGAGAGTATTTTATGTTGTTTTGTGGTCTCATATATTACAGAGACTATATTGAAGGTTAACTCGTCTTATTTAATTATTTATTTACTTTTTTGATTCCTTATTTATTTTTGATAGCTAAATGCCATTTGAAGGGATTTTATTTTAATTATTTTTATTTTATATAATGAATGGGAATCTAGTTAGAATCCTGTAGCCGTTAGCGAATGTAATGGCCTAGGCGCACCTAGAATAAGTTATGAATTGTGATAGCACTGCGATATGATGTATCCAGTTCTATGATCTGAGATACTAGATGTATATTGTGAAAGTGATAAGATGGGATGAATCCAAAGAAATGCCATGATATATGATGCTATGGTTTGATGATTTGGTTCCTCTCTGTGATATCCATTCCTATAATATTTTTTTTATATTTAGAAAATATAGATTTTATCTAAAAGTTTTTTTAATTTAAATAATTATTTTTCATTTCAACTATAAATTTTATTGCCTAAATTATTCGATAATCATTGATTTCTAAAAACTACTGCGGATACTTGTTTCTTTTTTTTGTGTAATTTATTATTTACGCACTCACTAAGCCAGTAGTAGACTTATCCCTCTTCTTTCCTTATTTTTCAAACTAGCGAGTAAATGAGTGAAGTGATTTGGGAGCTCGTGAGCTACTAGACCCTTAGAGTAGGTGTTTAATTTTGTGAAATTGTGTCAGACTCCATGATATGGTGACACTTAGATGTAAAGAAAGTATTTTGCAATTGTGCATATTATATGGTCACTTATAATGTGTAAATATTATTTATACTTTCTTAGCTAGACATTTTGGTTATATGTAACTTGTTGTTGCTGGTACTGGTTTGATTTATTTTACAGGTTGGAATGTCTAATTTTTAGAGGAGATGCTACCGAATTTTTGGTAACCCTCTAGTGACGTAGTGAAATGAATACTAAAATTTTTAAACTTGTAAGTTGTACGAGTTAGTTTAAACATAGGATATAATAGTTTACTATAGATTCTTAAGGCTTACTAGGCCAATCCAATCACCAGATTAGTTTAGCCTACTTGCCGGTCGTGGCTCAAAAATTGGGTCGTGACAAAGTTGGTATTAGAGTCGTGGTTATGTTTAGGTGCTTATAGCCACAGGATTAGGAAATATGAGAATCTTGTGTGTAATTGTATACCTGGCCAACACACTTTACATTTAGGAGGTTATTATTGCCAAATCCTAGTCATAGAGTCTCACATCATAGTCTGTGTGTAGTTTATATATTTAATTTTTCTATTTTTGTTAAAATTATCAATCGTGTGCATATTACTTTTATTTTAGGACGATGCCACCAAGAAAAAGGATAGCTCCTAGGAGCTATGTTCCTGCTAAGGCATCTAACTTGCCTCATGACATTGCTCCGGCACCTAGAGGCCGAGGGCGAGGTGGTGGTAGAGGTCACGGATGCGGTGGTGGCCATAGACCTGAAAATGATCCAAGACTTGAAGCTGCTAAAGTGACAAGGGTTGAGGTGCCTGTGACTAAGCAAGCCAATCTGATATTAGCTGATGTTGTAGCTGGAATGCATGTGATGCAGCAGACTATGATGGTAATGTTAGGTATGATGCTGCTATAGTAGCAACAACAACAACAACAAGAGCAAGAATGACATATGGATCCTAGGCCTGAACAAGAACCTAAGCCACAGGGGGAGTAGCCAGCTCCATAGGAAAGGGGTAATGAGGTTTGATTGGCATAATTTATGAAACTCAAACCTCCTTCCTTCTTAGGAGTAAAAGCAAGTGAAGACCCATAGTACTTTTTAGATGAGATGGGCTGACTTTGCAGGGCACTGGGGTGTAAATCTACTAGATCAGTTGAATTAGTAGAGTTTTGTTTGGTATGTATGGCTTAGACATGGTATGAGACCATAATGCAAGGAAGGCCACGAGATTCACCTCCTCTGAGTTGGGGGGAGTTTTCAGAATTATTTATGAGGCGGTTCCTTCCATAGGCTGTCAAAGATGCTAGAGTAAGGGAGTTTGAATTTCTTAAATAGACTGAGGATATGACAGTTTCAGAATATGATATATTATTTACATAAATGTCTAGATACACTCCACACTTGGTGGCTACTGAAGAAATGTAGGCAAAATGGTTTATTCAAAGTCTTCTAGATTATTTATTTCAATCTATAGCGAGGACCCATTATGATTCATATGAAGATGTGGTTGAAAGTGGTTGAAAGTGCTAAACTATTTGAAGCTCATAGTGAAAGGAGTGAGGTATTACAAGAGCCGTGTAAGCGATAATGCACTAAGAGTACTCGAGGTGGCTATCGAGGTCAAGGTAGTGGTAATACATCAAGAGAGATTAAAGTAAGCTATCAAGGCCATTAGTAGGATTCTCGACATCAGGGGGCTATAATAGTCGTTCATCTAGTATGATACTAGTTAGTGGAAATGATCAGTCACATTCTTCTCAGATCAGTTGTGACAGAGGGAGATCTTTTGGGACTCTCCCCTCTTGCCCTACTTGTGGGAGAATTCATGCTGAAGTTTGTTTTAGACCAGGGAGAGTGTGTTATCAGTGTGGTTAATAGGGCCACCTCTGGAAAGATTGTCCTACATTATTAGCTTGGCCATCCTCTAGTCATGCATCAAACCCTCTAGCATTACCATCTTCTTTAATACCTGCAGCACCTTTAAGGCAGATTGGGAGTTCTAGAGGTTGAAGTCCTAATAAGGCTCAGCTTAGTGGTAGAGGGTCTAAAGGTAGAGGTTTGAGACAAGCTAGAAGAGGTCAAACTTATGTTTTTGCTATGACACATTATGATGCTCATACATCAAATGCAGTGGTTGTAGCTATACTTTCCATTTGCTCTTTTGATGCACATGTTTTATTCGACCATAAGGCTACATATTCTTTTGTATCTCCATTCTTTGCATTGCAATTTGGTAGAGATGCATCACCTCTTGATGAACCATTAGCGGTGGTTACGCTTATAAGAAATGAAATTATAGCTAATCATGTGTATAGATCATGTGAAGTTCTGTTAGGAGCAAATCGGTTACTAGTTGACTTAATAATCCTTGACATAATGGACTTTGATGTGATATTAGGCATAGATTTGTTATCTTCTTCTCATGCCATACTCAATTGTCATAATAAAGTCGTGAAATTTGAATTGCCAAAAGGAGGAATTATTACTTTTCAGAGTGATCAAAGCTTAGCACGTAGTAATTTAATCTCTGCTTTGGGGGCTATAAGGCTATTGAGAAAGGGGTGCAAAGGCTATCTGGCAATGGTTAGAGACACACGGGTGACAAAAGTAAGTTTAAAAGAAGTACCTATAGTATGTGAATTCCTTAATGTTTTTCCAAAAGAGTTGCCAGGTTTACCACTAAACAGAGAGATTGAGTTCTGTATAGATTTGATTCCTAGCACTTCACTTGTGTCTATACCCTCATATTATATGGCTCGACTAGAACTTAGAGAGTTGAAAGAACAATTGCAAGATCTTCTTAATAAAGGCTTCATATGCCCTAGTTCTTCTCCTTGGGGTGCTCCAGTGCTATTTATGAAGAAGAAAGATGGATCTATGCAGTTGTGTGTTGATTACAGGCAATTGAATAAAGTGACAGCAAAGAATAAATATCATTACCACAGATAGATGACTTGTTTGACCAACTTCAAGGAGCTCAATGCTTCTCTAAAATTGATTTAAGGTCAGGGTACCATTAATTGAAGATTAAAGGAGAAGATATTCCAAAGATAGCTTTTAGGACTCGTTATGGGCATTATGAGTTCTTAGTTATGTCTTTTGGGCTTACAAATGCTTCAGTAGCTTTTATGGATTTGATGAATCGAGTCTTTAAACCATATTTAGACCACTTTATGATTGTATTTATTGATGATATTCTTGTATACTGAAAGAGTAAGGAGGAACATGAACAACATTTACGAATAGCCTTACAAACCTTGAGAGAGCATCGTCTATATGCTAAATTTTCAAAATGTGAGTTTTGGTTAGACAATGTGGCTTTCTTAGGACACATAGTATCCAAGGTTAGGATTAGTGTGGATCCGAAGAAAATAGAGGTAGTCTAGAATTGGCCTAGACCTACTACAATGACGGAGATACATAGTTTTCTTAGATTAGCAAGATGTTATCGTAGATTTGTTAAAGATTTTTTTAAGCTTACGGCTCCTTTAACCAAGTTGACAAGGAAAGGCATAAAATTTTAGTGGTTTGATGCTTGTGAGCATAGTTTCCAACAGCTAAAAGACTGTCTGACTTCCGCACTGATATTAGCTCTTCCATCTGGGAGCAGGGGCTATACAGTCTATTGTGATGCTTCAAGAGTGGGTTTGGGTTGTGTCTTAATGCAACATGGAAAGGTGATAGCTTATGCATCTAGATAACTTAAGAAGCATGAGCAAAAATACCCTACTTATGATTTATAAATGGTTGCAGTGATCTTTGCTTTAAAAATGTAAAGGCATTACTTGTATGGTGAGACTTATGAAATTTACACTGACAATAAGATTCTCAAGTACATTTTCCAACTGTGAGATTTGAATTTAAGGCAAAGAAGATGGATGGAGCTTTTGAAAGACTATGATTATAATATTTTGTCTTATCCTGGTAAAGCTAATATGGTTGTAAATGCATTAAGCAGAAAATCAATGGGTAGCTTGGTCCACATAGTTGAAGTCAAAAGGCCTATGGTGAAAGAATTCCAGAAGCTTGAGGAGAGTAGAGTAAGGTTAGGGATCACAGGATCTGGCACCTTATTAGCCCATGTTTAGCTTCTTTCTAGCTTGGTAGATAGAATCAAGACTACGCAAAACCAAGATTATAACACCCCAGAATTTATTAATAAGGATTATGGTGAATTAAAAAATTAATACAAGGATTTGGGAAAAAATAAGGAAAATAAGGTTTCTAAAGAAATGGATTTATTTTAGACATTTTAAGCCAATAATCATGTTTAGTTATTATTAGGTGGAGATATATTAATTATAGTTATGGGGTTTAATTAAGGAGTTAACTAAGGGGAGTTAGACTTTTAATTTGGGCCTTATGATCAATGTATTTATGTCATAAGCCAAATAAGAAAGCCCACTTCTAGTTTGTAAGAAAGTCTAATCTTATTTCTTAAGAGCCTAACTCTCATTTCATCAAGTAAACCCTTCAACTTATGGCCCAATAAGCACATATATGAACCTAAGTGAATTTTGGGCTTTAGAGTTGGCCCAAACCCATGTAAAACCCTAACTTAATCAGCCCCTTATCCTCTATTCTATAGACCAACTCAATCTTAGGCAAGGGAGAACTCCATTTTCGCATAAGAAGAGAGGAAGCTAGGGTTTTCTGCATTCCTCCACCATTTCTCACTTCTAGAGAAAGATTTGGCCAAGGTAATCTATATAAAACATGTCCCTCTCATTCTCCTCTTCATTTTGGTCTAATTAGTTTCTGGTTTTGGGCATTTTCATCTCCTTCTCAAATTTGAAATTTAGTGTTTAGATTATTCTTTATAAGATTTTGGAGTTAGAGGTTAGAGGGATGATTGGGTAAGTATTTCCCTTCCATTTTGTGTATTACTTTTCTAGAAAATGCCCCTAAAGATTGATTTTCATAATAGGTTCTGCTATTGTGTGAAATTACAAGGAGATGAAGGTGAAAAACTAAAATTTCTAGGCTTGATGACTCAAATTCGAATTTTAGAATTTCCTATGGTGTATTCTTGATAGTTAAGGCTCAACTTAGTCCATTTGACCTCTTGGTATATGGGTAAGTGTGCCTTTTTCTCTTATGTAGTATATATACTGAATTTCTATCATTTGGATTGACTTTTAGTGCATGGCTTTTACATGTGCGAAAATGGAGATGTTAAGAGTGACCCATTGTGAGTTCTTATTGTTGTAACCTTGAATTAGTGTTATAAACCCTTAGAAAGCTTGGGTAACAAGTTTTTAATGTACTCTTGTTAAGATTAATTTGTAGATAGGAAAATTTCTTACTAATGGTAGTTGAACAATGATTATTATGCTTATATTAGGCCTGGTGTGCTTTGAATCATGATGGTAGCTAGAGGATGAGTAATTGGCTTCATTAAGGTAATTGGGGTTATTTTTCCAATTCCATGTATATGCTCAAGTTAATCTGATATTTGTTACACATGATTGATTTTGAAATGCTAAATAATTAGTTGACTACTTGAATTGTTATTGTGATTGGACCTTGTGAGTCCATGGTAGAGTTGTGGTGCATCTACCATCCGTGCATGTGCTTCAATCAAGCATTAGGTTGTGATCAGACCCTAGATGCACTGAGCCTTAGTTGTATTCATTATGGAGTAGGTGCCATGGACGGACCTCTCCTGGTGTCATTGGCCATTAACATGTTGTGTATGATTACTGGTATGGGACAGTAGTCATTGATAGCTTAACTAGTTCATTTGCAAATTGAATTAATAATTCTGGTATTGATGATATGAAATTACATGACATTGATTAATTTGTACATATATATGAAATTTATCTCTTGTTACTGAGATTGTATATCTCCCCTCAATTGTGGGCTAACATTTTTAGAGACTGGACCTCTTAGTAGCAAGGAGAAAATTAATAGAAGCTTATTATATGGTTTAGTAGTAGGTAGATTTGGAAACCTTGTCAGATTATATTTGTATAACTAGACCACTAGCTTTATGTAATTGCTGCATTACATCATGAATTACAAAGCATAGGGACTGTAATCATTTAATACATCAGATGTCAACTTAACCTAGTGATGTATGAAATTTCTAATGGGACTTATGTTTGAATAGAAATGTGAGTAGTGTATGAACTCTTTGCTGTTATTGATCTATGAACTCACTGGTTTATGGTGGCTAGAGGGTTAAGGATCCACATTTGAGTTTTGAATGGGTAATGATAGATGTGTTAGGTAGATTAGGTAAAAAAAAAGACACTAAATCTTCATAAATTAAGTTAAAGTGGCCTAGAGTGTTGCTAGAGGGGGAATTGGAGAGCATGAGATAAAATCTTGGGAGTTATAGAAACAGAAGGGAATTGGCCGTGGCCAAAATTTAATTGGCCTCGGCCAAAAGCGATGAAGTTGCCTAGGGAGGGTAACAGGGGGAATTGGCCTTGGCTAAATGGTAATAGAGAGTAATTGGCCACGGCCAACATTTAATTGGCCTCGGCTAGATATGGCGAAGTTACCAAGGAAGAAAACAGAGAGCAATTGGCTACAACAAACAGTGAGGTTAGCCACGGCTAAGTCTGAGAGGCAAGTCTGGGGATGTTCTAAAGGGTATTTGGCCATAGCGAAAAGGATATTTGGCCGTGGTAAAATTTGCAAAATTTGTAAAGGTGTAAGGGGTTGAACCCGAGAGTAATTGGCAGTAGCGCAAGGGAATTTAGCCATGGCAAAGGTGTTCAATTTCTTATATTCACCTAAAAGCCTTAGTGTCTTTTATGGTAATATTAAGGAATGATTTAGAAACATTTGTAGGAGGTTTTTATGAGTTAGAATTGATGAATGGAAGAATCAAAGGCTCCTTATTAATGATTAAATTCACTTGTACATTTGAATAATTATGGTTGTCTAATTAATGACCCTAATAACATCAAGGTTCAAATTTCCCTACATTTTTCGAATATAATTAGTTGCAATGACTTTCAACCTTGATTTATGATTATTAATTACTTCTTTAACTTTAATTACTATAATTTGAAGTTAAGGTCGTTACATTTGGTATCAAAGTAATGGTTTAGGGAAACTGTTCTAATTTAAATTTTATGGTTTGAAGTTTGGCAATCATGATGCATATTTGGCATAGTATTAGCTCATAAAAATAGATAATTATATGAACATATAGTTGTTATGCTTTATGTTCTAGAAGGAAATATAGAGGAATAATGATATAAGGCTTGTAATGCTTGATTAAAATGGTTGTTTCTTGAACTTTATTTAGAATATCACCAATCACAATAAGTATGCCCCAGAGAATAATAGAGTGTAGTTAGATTCTACCTTATAACACTTTAGTAATACTAATTTTGAGACTTGAGGTTGTTAATGCCAATGAAAAGACTAGAATTTTGCCCTTCTTTTCTTTAAAGATTGGGTTACTGGTCTCAGTTTAGATAAACAACTGGTTAAGGCTTGTTGCCAACTAGCTATGCGATAGATGCACCAGTCACTCATTGTGAGGCACTAGTTGACTGAATGAATGAGACCAGGTAACTGATGAGGATGATGAACAAAGCTACTAATAGTATTTATGACCAGTTAACTGCCATTTATTAAGCAAGTCAATTGGGTACGGTTGACCAGTTGACTAGCCTATCAAAGTAGTTAACTGATCCTAACAAGAATAGTACTTCTTTACCTAAGCAAAATTTTAAACTTTTCAAGAGCTCTAGAGTGATGTTGAGAACTTAAAAGGCAACAAAACCAAGTAAAACACCTGACTAGTTATAAAAACCTTACAGAAGGGTAAGATGTAAACCTTACTTACAATTAGGAAATTGACAATGGAAGTTTAAGAATTAGTGTATAATAAATAAGTGTGATTGACTAAATATATGAAGTGATATACAATCCATATTGAAGTTAGAACTATGTAGACTTCGAAAGGTCCCCAAAGTTGAAGCTTTATAGGTACAGAGGTTCTAATCCACTTGCTTGATCCTGGTTAATAAAGAATGCAATTACTTGATCCTAGCTACTGCAACTTGGGCCTAATGAATAAGGACGATAAGAGCTTAAGAACATTTCAAATAGTTTTATTCAACCTATTAGAGTGAGTAAGCCATATTTAGTTAATGATGACAAGAAAGGAGGACAAGAAACCCTTAGGATTGTCGAATCCATTTCTAAATGGGCAATAGTGACTTTAAAGCAAGAGACTAAGGGAGATGATATTTTGGAAGGAATCTTGAGAGCTTTAAGGCTCTTCTCTTAGTGTATTATGGCAAAAGAGGGAGATTATGATAAGGGGAAAGATAACCCTTTAGTGTGATAAGGGTGAGGTGCACCAGCATGGGGTGCTTATGCATGTTGTCTCTTTTGTGTAATTTAGTTTACTTATGCTATGTGTTTACGTGCATTTGGGTGGTGGTTAGAGGCATTTTACGTGCCTGATACACTCGGAGAGTGTAAGATACGATTCTACAGCACCTTGGTCTTAGAAGCACATGGGATGTGCTCATTTTTTAGAACTTTGATGCTTGAGGCATGCGGGGCGTGTCACTTATCATATGATTTGATGAATTTTGACCACCAAATTGGCGTCAAATTAGACTAAGTAGACTTTCTAACTTAAAGATAAAGAGGAGATCTTGATAGTAAGGATCCACCTAAAAAGAGAATAAAATGGTACCCGTGTGCGTACCAGTGGTTGAGATACAGTCATCATAAGATGATGAGCATGTATATGGCCATAGGAAAGAATTGCCTACTAATATTGAAGGCAAAGTATGATTTTGCCATCAGTAGTCTTATTGTCATGCATCACGTGAGGTGTGATTAAGGGGATAGAGATAAAGTTAAGAATTTGAGATGGATTAGTACTTACCATAGTAGTAAAACTCCTTAATTTTAAAAGAGGACTCCCTGATCCAAAATAATAACCCGAGGGAAATGAACGAGAGGTGGCAGTAATGCAATTAACTTATGTTATTACAATAAAACCTTAGTATAATGATTGACAAAGAAGGGTGAAACACTAGTGGTAAATGATACTTGAGTTCTCTCATTGGGAATCCCTACTTGATCCGTTGATAATTAGGGAATGCTTGATAATAAAAAGGCTCACTAAGTCTCCTTATTATGTTAATTTAACTCCTAATAGTCAGGCATGAATTGAGGCCTAAAAACTTCTAGGGGAGCGAAAGAGTTAGTTGTGGCTGGCACAGGCTATTGTGTAAGGACGAAAACTATCATACCATCTCATATTATATACTATAACTTATGGTCAAAAGACCTTGTACTTGTTGTTAGAGAACCTTGTTGACAAGGTCTAGAATTTTACATTAATGAATATAAGATCTTGTTGATAGGATCTTAAACCTTGTTGACAAGATATTATTTCATTACTTTTTAAAAATTATTATGAATTTCCAAACTAGAGAAAAAAAACTTAGTTGTATGTGAAGAGGTTTGAGAGAATTTAGAGTATTGCGAAAAAAAGGTAAGAAGTATGCTAATTGAAGAATGACTATACTTATATAAAAATATCTTAGTTAGGGGCAGATGATACAAAAGCACAATCCTTTGGGACTATATATAATGGCATAAAATCTAAGGAGATGTTTAGTTGATTTCAAACAAGTATAAATGCCATTAAGTTGACTACTAAAATTTGTAGTAACTGAGAATCAAGATGAAACATTGGGATTTATTGATCATGGTAGTCTTTGGAGTCACATGTATGTGATTGTGGTAATGCCCTTGCAAGTGCAAAAAAAAAAAAAAAAAAAGAGAAAGAGAGAGAAGAGGTCTATTAAGGGCTTTCTTATATTGGTTACACCTATGGACAACGATTAGATTATCTATAATGAACTATTATTATGAATTGGAAATTTCCAACGTTATAGGCAAGTTGTTGAAATTGTGTCATTTAATAGAACATCCACTTGAGTTATGGCTTGTAGGATTTAAGAAAACTCATTCCTAAGTCTTAAAATATTACCTTCATACTCTAGACAAGGTATTTTCACCCTTAAAATCATGCCTCATTAGGGAATATAACCTAGACTTGAAGGATCATGTTTATTTTTGCTTAAGAGATTATATTTGGTTTCGATTAGGCGAAAGGTGACCTTAGAGTGTTTGAATGCCTTACATGGATTAGTCATAAGATTAGACTTTATATTAGTTCCAACCTTTGAAAAATCTTGATGAATAAAAAGGGGGAACTTAGGTACTAACTAGAGATGAAAATAGAATTTATGTGTCTAATGGAAATAATGAACCTTTCACTGATGAACCATAAATAAGGATATAATATGTGCAATGATTTTATGAGATAATTGAATGCAAGACTTGGAAACTTAGATTAGATAACCCTATAAGAGGTAAGACCCACTTCAATTAAGAAGGTTAGGTTGAGGAAATATGGGGGTAATCTAAGTAAAGGACAAATGAAACTTCATTGTGAAATAAGGTTACTTACCTATGTTGCTATTAGTAGAATAAATACAAAAAAAGGCTAACTAAGTGGAATTCCTTGTAGTTCTTGGTATCAACTATTAAGTAGAGTTAAGCTAAAGTATCCAGGAGTTATCTCTTAAATGGATTGAGAGTTCAGAAGGAAAGGAAGTTAACATGAACATTCAATGATCGACTGTTGGAACATAAAAAAAAAGGAGAGGAAAGCAGGAGAAGAAAAAAGAAGAGATAGAATAGAACAAAACAAATGCTATAATGGGAGAGAGATTTTAAGATTTATTTAACCTAGGTGCCTAGACTTGCTATAAGGTGATCAAGTGTAACTTGGTCTAGATCTCTTTAATTATGGACAAAGGAAGAAGGTAGAATCTTTAGGTTAGTATGTCATTTAACTTGGGTGGATAAAGAAGAAATAGAATTACGGATAATAAGTGAGGTAGTAATAGAATAAGGATATCTTCTATAAGGAAGTAGTAGGGGAAGGATTAGGTTCTTGTGAAATTTTAAGAAACCAAAGAGGAAGCTATGAGGATGGATTATCCAGCACTAATTGAGTGAGAAATGTCTAATTTTGAGGACAAAATTCTTAAAAAGATGGGAGAATGTAACACCCCATAATTTATTAATGAGGATTATGGTGAATTAAGGAATTAATAAAAGGATTTGGAAAAAAAAAAAAGGAAAATAAGGTTTCTAAAGAAATGGATTTATTTTAGACATTTTGAGCTAATAATCATGTTTAGTTATTATTAGGTGGAGATATATTAATTATGGTTATGGGGTTTAATTAAGGAGTTAACTAAAGGGAGTTAGACATTTAATTTGGGCCTTATGATCAATGTATTTATGTCATAAGCCAAATAATAAAGCCCACTTCTAGTTTGTAAGAAGGTCCAATCTCATTTCTTAAGAGCCCAACTCTCATTTTATCAAGTAAACCCTTCAATTTATGGCCCAATAAGTACATATATGAACTTAAGTGGATTTTGGGCTTTAGGGTTGGCCCAAACCCATCTAAAACCCTAACTTAATCAATCCCTTATCCTCTATTCTATAGACTAACTCAATCTTAGGCAAGGGAGAACTCTATTTTCGCATAAAAAGAGAGGAGGCCAGGGTTTTCTGCATTCCTCTACCATTTCTCACTTCTAGAAGAAGATTTGGCCAAGGTAATCTATATAAAACATGTCCCTCTCATTCTCCTCTTCATTTTGGTCTAATTAATTTTTGATTTTGGATATTTTCATTTCCTTCTCAAATATGAAATTTGGTGTTTAGGTGATTCCTTGCAAGATTTTAGAGTTAGAAGTTAGAGGGATGATTGGGTAAGTATTTCCCTTCCATTTTGTGTATTACTTTGCTGGAAAATGCCCATAAGGATTGATTCTCATAATGGGTTCTACTATTGTGCAAAATTACAAGGAGATGAAGGTCAAAAACTAAAATTTCTGGGCTTGATGACTCAAATTCGAATTTTGGAATTTCCCATGGTGTGTTCTTGATAGTTGAGACTTAACTCAATCTATTTGACCTCTTAGGTATATGGTTAAGTTTTTCCTTTTCTCTTATATGGTATATACTGAATTTCCATCATTTGGACTGACTTTTGGTGTATGGCTTTTACATGTGCAAAAATAGAGATGTTAGGAGTGACCCATTGTGAGTTCTTATTGTTGTAACCTTGAATTGGTACTGTAGACCTTGAGGAAGCTTGGGTAAGAAGTTCTTAGTGTACTCTTGTTAAGATTAATCTGTAGATAGAAAAATTCTTTACTTGAATTATTATTGTGATTGGACCTTGTGAGTCTATAGTGGAGTTGTGGTGTGGTTGCCATCCATGCATATGCTTTGATCGGGCACTGGGTTGTGATCAGACTCTAGATGCACTGAGCCCTAGTTGTGCTCATTATGGAATAGGTGTTGTAGATGAATCTCTCCCAGTGTCATTAGCTATTAACATATTGTGTATGATTGCTGGTATGGGACAATAATCATTGGTAACTCAACTAGTTCATTTGCAAATTGAATTGATGATTCTGGTATTAATGATATGAAATTGCATTGTATTGATTAATTTGTACATATATATGGAATTTGCCTCTTGTTACTGAAATCATATATCTCTCCCCGATTGTGGGTTAACATTTCAGGAACCAGACCTCTTAGTGGCAATGAGAAAATTAATGGAAGCTTATTATATAGTTTAGTAATAGGTAAGTTTGGAAACCTTGTTAGATTATATTTGTATAACTAGACCACTAGCTTTATATAATTGCCGCATTACATCATGAATTGCCAAGTATAAGGACTGTAATCATTTGATACATTAGATGTCAACTTAAACTAGTGATGTATGGAATTTCTAATGGGACTTATGTTTGAATAGAAATGTGAGTAGTGTATGAACTCTTTGCTATCATTGATCTATGAGCTCACTGGTTTATAGTGGCTAGAGGGTTAAGGATCCACATTTGAGTTTTGAATGGCTAATGATAAATATGTTAAGTAGATTAGGTAAAAGAAAGACATTAAATCTTCACAAACTAAGTTAAAGTGGCCTAGAGTGTTGCTAGAGGGGGAATTGAAGAGCATGAGATGAAATCTTGAGAGTTATAGGAACAAAAGGGAATTGGTCGCGACCAAAATTTAATTGGCCTCGACCAAAAGCGACGAAGTTACCCATAGAGGGTAACAGGGGGAATTGGCTATGGCCAAAATTTAATTGGTCTCAGCCAAATGGTAACAGAGGGTAATTAGATACGGCCAACATTTAATTGGCCTAGGCCAAATGTGGCGAAGCTGCCAGGGAAGAAAACAAAGAGTAATTGGTCACAGCGAATAGCGAGGTTAGCCGCAGCTAAGTCTAAGAGACTGGTGTAGGGGCATTCCAGAGGGTATTTGGCCACGGCGAAAGGGATATTTGGCCGTGGCAAAATGTGCAAAATTTATAAAGGTGTAAGGGGTTGAACCCAAGAGTAATTGACCGTGGCGCAAGGGAATTTATTCGAGACGAAGGTGCTCAATTTCTTATATTCATCTAGAAACCTTAGTTTCTTTTATGGTAATACTAAGGAATAATTTAGAAACACTTGTAGGAGGTTTTTATGAGTTATAATTGACGAATGAAAGAATCAAAAGCTCCTTATTGATGATTAAATTTACTTGCACATTCAAATAATTGTGGTTGTCTAATTAATGACCTTAATAACATCAAGGTTCAAATTTCTCTGCATTTTTTGAATATAATTAGTTGTAATGACTTTTAACCTTGATTTATGATTATTAATTATATCTTTAACCTTAATTACTATAATTTGAAGTTAGGGTTGTCACAAAGATCCTCAGATGAAGAAGATTGTTGAAGAAGTTCATGAAGGGAAGCTACAAGAGTTTTCAGTGGATTTTGAAGGGATTTTAAGGTGTGGTTATAGGTTATGTGTACCGAATGTATAAGACTTACAGAGCAAAGTGTTAGAGGAAGCTTATAATTCAACTAATACTTTTCATCTAAGTTCTAATAAAATGTACCAAGATTTGAAGGAGTTATATTAGTGGAAAAGGATGAAAAAAGATGTAGCAGAGTTTGTATCCAGATACTTAGTGTGTCAACAGGTGAAAGCTGAGCACCAAAAGCCGGCAAGCTTACTTCAGCAAATTGAAATACCAGAATGGAAGTGGGAGAGAATTACTATGGACTTTGTAAGTAGATTGCCTAAAACTATTAAAGGTTATGATTCAGTGTTGGTGATTGTAGACCGCTTGACTAAGTCTGCCCACTTCTTACCTATGAAGACTACTTACAATGTAGCTTAATATGCTAAGCTTTACTTAGATGAGGTTGTCTCTCTTCATGGTGTACCAATATCTATTATTTCAGACTGTGGCCCACAATTTTTAGCTAAGTTCTAGAGGTCTTTTCAAGAAGCACTTGGAACCATATTAGATCTTAGTACTGCCTTTCATCCTCAAACGAATGGGCAGTCTGAACAAACAATTCAAATATTATAAGATATGCTACGTGCATGTGTTTTAGACCCTAATGGGAGTTGGGATAAATACTTGCCTTTGATGGAATTTGCTTACAACAATAATTATCAATCAAGCATTCAAATGGCTCCTTTTGAAGCACTGTGTGGTAAGCGTTGTAGGTCACCTATTAGATGGTTCAAAGTGGGCGAATTAAAACTATTAGGCACAAACCTAGTTTAGGAGTCAGTGGCCAAGGTAAAGCTAATATGTGAAAGGCTATTGACCACTCAAAGAAGACAAAAGTCTTATGCCAATCACAAGAGACGTGATTTAGAATTTACAGTTAGAGATCTTGTGTTCCTACGTGTATCGCCAATGAAAGGTGTCTTAAAGTTTAGTAATAAGGGAAAGCTAAGCCCTTGGTACCTTGGGCCATTCAAGATTCTTGAAAGGATAGGAAATGTAGCTTATTGTTTGGCTCTTCCACCGAACTTTGCAACTGTTCATCCCGTCTTTCATGTATCAATGCTTCGGAAGTATTTACCTGATCTTTCTCATGTGCTTCAACCACAAGCAATACAGTTGGATGAACAACTCTCTTATGAAGAGCAACTTATAGCTATAGTTGATAGACAAGTCAAGAGATTAAGGAATAAAGATATAGCTTTGGTGAAAGTGATGTGGCAGAACCATTCTAAGGAGGAAGCAACATGGGAAGCTGAGGAAGTTATACGTGAGGAGTATCCATATCTCTTCGAATCCTTTGGTAAGGAGTTTGCTTGAAATTCAGAGGACCAAATTTCTTAAAAGGGGGAGGACTGTAATACCTTTTAAAAAATAATAAAAAAATAAATTCTTTTAGGATATTAAAATAAAGATTAAATATTTTTAAATTAATTCCAGAGTTTATATAATTCTTAGGGATTTTTTTATATCTTAAGGATTTTATTGAAGTGCATAAAAACCTTTTGAGACAAAAGAGCAATTTTAGCTTAGGGCAATAATGCAATTTGAGCTAAAGAATAAAATAATTCTCCACTAACTCTCTCTCTTCAATTTCTTTTAGCTTTCCTTTCCTAATGCTATGTCTCCTACTACATAAAGCTTTTTTTTTTTTTATTCTTTCTTCTTCTTTCTTTTCTATATCCCACGAAGCTTATGCATTTTTCTTCCACCTCTTTTTGCATCAACTTCTCAATGTGATTTCACCATCTTCCTCCCATATTAATGATATGCTTCTCCTTCTTTTTTCAGTGGGATTCCATGGCTGAAAGTTAGTGAGTCATTAATATTTGCATACCTTCATTTTATCCGTTTCTTCCTCTGTTTGGTGTTGATTTTTGGATGTTTTATAATACTTATTTCTCACCTAGCTTCTTTGCTTTCCTTTATGTAATTTCCTCTCTTCTTCCATTATTATTAAAGCGTGATTTCTTGGAAAGCTCCCTCCTTCTTCTTAGTGCCGTGGGTGAGCTCCAAATTGAGGATTTCTTAAATTGCAACCTTAAGGTGTGAATTGACACTTCCAAATTTATCCTTGAAGTTCCAAGAAGTAAGTCTTGAATTTAATTTGAGTTATGACAGTTTAAATTGAAAAAGCCCAAATATAGGGTTAGTATTTACGATAGAAAAGTATATAAAAATTTAGGAATTTATGTTTTAGGGAGTATATAAAAATATAGGGTTAGTATTTATTTGCATTCTAAAATAATTATGCACAATTAATGTGAATATCTCATATAATTAGCAAAATCTTTTAACTACTTTCTATAGTGTTATATTATTAATAGATTTAGTTTACTATTCACTAATTCTTTTTTAAGTAGAGAAAAGAGCAATCGTGATCATGCTACCATAATGAATGTTAAGTTCATTTTAATTGATTATTGAGAATTAAAAAATACATAAACTTGGCCTTAATCAGAGGCTGTAATATCACATAATTATAATAAAAGATATTCGTAAATAATCCATATGCTAAAGCTAAAAGCATGAATGGAGTGATAATATTTAATAGTACACATGCAAACATGGAGTTTTTTTTTTCTTTTTTAGATTTTGGGGACTCTTTTTGTGAGAAGACATGACCTCATATTCTGCATTCCTTTCCTTCTAAGTGAATTGTAATATTGCAATTTTGACCAACAAAAATTAGGACCGTCATTTGTCCTTTTTAAATACTTACTAAGCTACTATCTTCATCCAAAAATTATCAATCTTGGTCTTAAACAATTGATTATATTTTTAGTGACCCATAACATATATTTAAACGCCACTTCAGGGATGGCAATCTTGCAAGGTGAGGACAGGAAGTGCTTTTCAGCTTTTCATTTCCATCATCAATTATTTCTCTCATATCCAAACCTTATTGTAAGAGAAATTTTTTCTTTATTCTCATTTCTCACATTCCCAAGAATTGCTATAGAGAATCTGTGGGGTGGCACAACAATAGACATTTTGCAGTTATAATGAGGCATAGTCACATCTCTATAATAGAAAGAAGCCGAAAATGTGTAACAACCAGAAGAAGAAAAGAAAAAAAAAAGAAAAAAAAAGAGAAGAGAAAAGAAAAGTTAAAAATTTTCTAAGTCTACTAACTATAGCCTAGCTATAGCGAATATACCTGTTCGCTATAGCCTAGCTATCGCGAGAGTGCCTTCTAGCTATAGCGAGAATGCTTCTAGCTATAGCGAGTTTGGGCACCCCATACAAAAACCAGGGAGTTGCTCGCCGTAGCACATGTTGTAGCGAAGGCAGGGGTCTGGGACTGATTCGAGCTCACCGTAGCGAGGGTTATGGCTCGCTATAGTGAGGGTTAGTCCAGAAAAGCGTAAAAAAAAAAAAAAGAATTTGATGTTTTAAAGAGCTCCAACTCATCCCTTCTCTCTAAACCGCCTTAAACTTCGTCCAAGCACAGAAAAGAAAGCTTGAGAGAGAGAGAAACAAGGAGGAACCAAGAAAGAAAGAAGGGAGGCTAAGGAAGAAAGGTAAGAACCTTCACACTCTTCATGCTCCTTCTTCTTGATTTATTTCTCTCCTTCTAAGCTCTCTTTTCATGGGTTGAGGAGTGAGAAGGTTTTGGTTCTAACCTAGACGGAGCAAGAGACCTTTAAAAGAGAGTGTGATGAGTTGAGAAATGCAAGAAAAGAGAAGAATGGGTGAAGTTCTAGTGAGAGAAAGAACCCTTAGCTCTTACATGCTTGGTGGGGTTTATTAGAAGGAATCCCTAGTTTATGAATAAAGTGTTAAGAGAATAATTTCATGTTTCTTGTATGATTAGGCTCAAGAAAAGCACTCCTATCTAGAAGTGGTTGTGAAACCAACAAGGGAGGAGACAATTGAAAGGAAAAGTTGTGATTAACCAATAAGGTAGCTCTCTCCACCTTCTCTCATGCATAAGATGTGTGCTTACATTGCCTTGCTTGTGTGTATGTATATTTTGAACCATGAAAAGTATGCTAGCATGATGATGCCTCATGTATTTTAATGATGTTTTATGTGATTGTTAGGGTTTGCTTGAGTATGGAAAAGCCGAAATCCCTTTAGTCATGGTGAGGATGAGCCAAAAACCCTCAAGTTGGTTGAGACAAAGTAACGAGTCTCCTAAAAGTGAGGTTGACTCCCAAAGAGCAAGGGTTGAGTCTAAGAACCTCTTAGAGAATGGGTGAGGCAAGTCCAAAATCCACAAGTGAGTGGGTGAGGCTAATCCATTTACTTGGCAAGTTTTTATATGTTATGTATGGCCTACTCACATGTTGAAAACATTTTGAAAATTCTTTTCTTAAGTATGGCCAACTTAAATGTTGCAAATGCTTTTCTTATGATTTCATATGCTAATATGTCCATGCATACATAATGAGACTTGTTTGCATGCTTTGTGTGTATGATTGAATGAAAGATGAGCTATTGAGATTCTTTGAATCTCACTCCCCCTCTCCACCATTCCAACATACTAGATGGACCAAGTGAGGCAAGAGATGGGAGCCACCAAGCTTGAAGTTAGGAAATTCAATTAAGAGATTGTAAAGGAGCCTTTGTATTTATTTTGTAGTTAAGTCAAGTAGTGTAAATTATCGATGTACATGATGTAGCACCTAAGAATACTTGTAAATGAATGTATGTATCATATATGTATGAGAATGAGACCAGTTGAACAATGTAGCACATTTTCAGTATAAATAGTAAAGATCTTTGCCTATGCACATGGTGTGTGTGTTGGTGTGGGAGAGTGAATTTTGCAAATCTGGGTTGTTAGACACATGAGCCATGTTTGATAGCCCCTATTGATGCTATCCCACGTGCTCATAGAGCCTTAGAGGTAGGAGAAGCCAAGTTGGGTCTCAATGGCCCTCATTTAACACATGAATTGGGTCATTTTGCCCTTGATGTCAAGTCTGACCAAATGACATCCTCTTGTCTTGAAATTTGGCATGTGACTAGATCTTGTCTAGAACTTTTTGAGAAGCTAAAGATCAAGTCATTCGGAGGTCTATAGAATTTTCTATGATTTTCCAAAGTTGGTATTAGAATTTCATATTTTTAGAAACACTGTTCATTTGGTCGGTTATGGAAGCACCTCATTTGGAGGTCTAGAGAGGAAGATATGCATTTTCGAAGTTCCTGCCCAACATCAGTCATCCTGCCAGACCCGAGGTACTGTTTCATCGGTTTCCTAGAGTTTGGTTTGATGAATTGATCTGGAGACATTTTTTCTCTCTAGTTAACATCCACATCTTTCCATAGTGATATCATTTGAATGCAGTGGATTTTTGTGGAATTAGTTTGACATTTTTAAAGTCCATATCAGTAAACTGTGACAGTAGCAGAGCCCCCTCCAACCTCTAAATGATTTCACGTGTCAAACGCATTATGTGTGGGATTTTGTGAGTTGGATATATTTTTCCCATGAAGTAGACAGTCTAAGCTTTCCATAGTGGCCAGGAGAGCATGTTTTTTATTTTTTTGTATTTAGTTATGAATTTCCAAACTTTGCCAAGAAATGAGGCCAAATCTGTCAAAAACAAAAGTGCATGTCTCATATCCCTTTTTGCTTTCCATAGGTTTAAAGCATATATTTGGGATTAAAATGAGTCTTAATAGTGCAATTAAACATGAGGATACATAGAAAGAGCTTACCCGGTCTATGTGACACTAAAGTGAATGTCTACCCATGCATGATGACATAAAGAAAGAATATGAACCTAAAGAAAATGATCTCCCTTTTATGCTTCCCATATGTATATGAGCATGTAAGGCATGATGGGTATGAGCTAGAAATGAAGGTGTTACATTTGTTGGTATCAGAGCAAAGGTTCAGGCTTTCATTGTAGGTTGTGGCTTATGTTTGTGAGTTGCCAAGATGTTTATGAGCTTGTTTATGGATGATTGAGTGTGTGGTAGTGGCATGTGTCCCTATTATGTACTAAAGCATGCTTATATGTTTCAGAAAGATGGTAGACATGCACCAAGGTAGAGGTAGAGGAAGAGGTAGGCCTCCCAGAGTAGCTCCGGCTGATGAAGCCGGGCCTAGTGATCCAGTTGCTGGAGCCTTACAGAGTATCATGGCTCACCTGGATCAACAGCAGGCCGTTATCATGCAGTTACAAGAATGGCTTGCTAAGAGAGATAGTCAGGGCCCTACACCTCCTCCTCCTCAGCCACCCCCACACTCAGATCGTCTCGAGCACTCAGGGGTGACTCCTACAGATACGCAGCCATACATGCAGGCTGTTGCCCCAATTCCACCAGCTCAGATGCCTCCCACTGAGCAGCAAACCTCGATAAAAAAAGTGATCACACAGTTCAGAAAATTCAGACCTCCCACCTTTGATGGTGAGATGAACGCAGATAAAGCTGAGGCCTGGATTATAGAGTTAGAGCAGATCTTTGAGGTGATGGAGTGCAAGTCTGAGCAAAAAGCTAAGATGGCTGCCTTCCAGTTACAGAAGGAAGCAATTTATTGGTGGAAGGGCATTGAGCCTATTCTGAGAGCGAGGAACGCCCCGATTACCTGGGAAACATTCCTCGAGGCATTCCATGAGAAGTACTTCCCCGATTCCATCAGAGATGAGAAGGAGTCAGAATTTATCCTATTGAGACAAAGTCCGGGGATGTCCGTGGACCAGTATGTAGCAAAGTTCATTGAGCTCTCTAGATATTCCTCATACCTATAGAGACATGATGATGAGAAATGGAGGGCAGATAGGTTAGAGAAGGGCTTGCTCCCTGAGATCTGAGACAGGGTTGTGCCACAGAGAATCAGGCACTTCAATACCCTTGTAAAAGTATGCAGAGTGACGGAAACGAATCTCAAGATGATGCAGCCTACCTCCAGCACCAGACCACCTCTTCCCCTCCCTGAGCCCAAGAGATCTAGAGATGGTTCCCAACCTGTAGTGACGAGTCGTAGAGGCGGAAGAAGTCAGTGGAACCAAAGGGGTAAGAGAAGGAGGATTCAGTCCAGTAAAGGCAGTGCGCCACCGATCCTATGTCCCCAGTGTGGCAGGAATCACGGTACCAGACCGTGTTATGCGGGGTAGAACGTGTGCTATAGATGTGGTAGGTCGAGGCATATAGCCAGAGATTGCACCCAAGCTTCTCCACAGGCCCCTCTGTAGATCACACAGCCGAGGGAGATAGCTCCTCTTCCCAGACCACAGACCCATGGTAGAGTCTTTGCCCTCTCACAGCAAGAGGCTAGTCAGTCCCCGAGTTTGATCCAAGGTATTATTAAGATAAATGATTTTTCTATAACTGCCTTATTTGATTCGGGCGCTAGCCACTCTTTTATATCCTATAACTGTGTTAAGAGGTCGGGTCTGAGTATGCATACATTGCCATATGAGATGCATGTATCCACCCCCACTGGAAATCGAGCCATTACCTCCCATGCTTGCTTGAATTGTGTGATCCAGTTTAATCATTGCCTGACCACCTTTGATTTGATTTGCATGCCCCTCATTGAAATTGATGTGATCATTGGTATGAATTGGATGTCTGCAAATAACCCACACTAGACTGTAGCCACAAGTGTATTACTTTACCTGAGTGTGGAACGGTGCCTAGTACTAGGGCTGAGTTATCTGTCATGACTACCTCCCAAGCTGAGAGATCTCTAGGGCGTGGTTGTCAGGGGTATTTGGTCTTCTTTTCAGTCTAGGCTGAGGTAGAGGAGGGTATAGATGAGATTCCTGTAGTGAGGGAATTCCCTGAAATATTTCCCAAAGAGATTAGTGGACTGCCCCCAGAGAGAGAGGTTGAGTTCCTGTAGCCATTGTACCTGGGGCAAGTCCAGTGTCTAAGGCCCCGTATAGGATGGCTCCCACTGAACTAGTAGAGCTTAAGAAATAGATAGAGGAGCTGTTAGAGAAAGGTTTTATCAGACCTAGTGTCTCGCCATGGGGAGCTCCAGTCCTATTTGTAAAGAAGAAGGACGGGAGCCTTAGGCTATATATAGACTACCGGGAACTCAATAAAATCACCATTAAGAATAAGTACCCTCTCCCTCGCATAAATGACCTTCCAGATTAGTTAGTAGGAGCATTAGTGTTTTCCAAGATAGACCTCAGGTCGGGATATCACCAGCTCAGGATAAAGGCAGATGATGTTCCCAAGATAGCCTATAGAACCAGATATGGGCACTATGAATTCTTAGTTATGCCTTTCGGGTTGACGAATGCACCTGCAGTTTTTATGGATTACATGAATAGAGTATTCAGGCCATATTTAGACAGGTTTGTAGTAGTCTTCATAGATGACATCCTCATCTACTCGAAAAGTAGAGAGGAACATGAGCAACATCTGAGATTAGCCTTAGAGACCTTGAAAGAGAATCAGTTGTATGCTAAACTTAGTAAATGTGATTTCTGGCTCACTGAGGTTCAGTTTCTTGGTCATGTGATCTCCCAGGCAGGGGTCGCAGTAGATCCCCATAAGGTAGAGGCAGTATTACAGTGGGAGAGACCTAGAACAGTGACAGAGATCAGGAGCTTCCTAGGTTTGGCAGGGTATTACAGGAGGTTCATTCAGGGCTTTTCTCAAATAGCGATGCCATTGACCCGGCTCACTAGAAAGAATGCGCCGTTTGTGTGGAATGAGAAATGTGAGAGTAGTTTCTAAGAGTTGAAGCACAAGTTAACCACGGCTCCAGTTCTAGTACTCCCTGACCCTAAAGAAACTTTTATAGTGTATAGTGATGCCTCTAAGAAAGGGTTAGGATGTGTGCTTATGCAAAAAGGCCGAGTGGTAGCTTATGCTTCTAGACAGTTGAAATCTCATGAGGAAAACTACCCCACACACGACTTAGAGTTAGCCGCAGTGGTATTTGCTCTGAAAATATGGAGACACTACTTATATGGGGCGGCAATAGAAGTTTATAGCGACCACAAGAGTCTTAAGTATTTATTTGAGCAGAAAGAGCTAAATATGAGGCAACAGAGATGGTTAGAATTTTTGAAAGATTATGAGTTCACATTGAAATACCATCCTGGTAAGGCTAATGTGGTGGCTGACGCCCTCAGTAGAAAATCTATACATGTAGCCTGTATGATGATCCGAGAGCAAGAATTGATCGAGAGATTCAGAGATATGAGTCTCTCCTGCGAGGTGTGTTCGGGAAAAATGTTAATGAGTGAGACCCGAATAGAAAATGACTTGAGGAATCAGTTATGAGAAGCCCAGCAAGCAGACAACCATGTAAGGAAGATTAGAGCTCAGATAACCCAGGGTAGTGTCCAAGAGTTCAACCTGTCTGAGGATGACATAGTAAGGTACAGGGATAGGCTGTATGTGCCTAGGAACACTGAGATCAAAGAGAAGATATTAGATGAGGCACATAAAAGTAAGTACACCATTCATCCGGGTAGTAATAAAATGTACCAAGATTTGAAGAGAATGTTCTAGTGGCCCGGGATGAAAACAGACATAGCAGAGTATGTCTCCCGATGTTTGGTATGCCAGAGAGTGAAAATAGAACATCAGAAACCAGCTGGGTTACTTCAGCCTTTAGATATCCCAGAGTGGAAATGGGATAGCATAGCTATGGATTTTATCATGGGTTTACCCAGGACATCATCGAGCTATGATGCAATATGGGTAATAGTGGATAGGTTAACAAAGTTAGCACATTTTCTACCCATGAAAGCCACTTATACCCTAGATAAGTTAGCCCAGCTGTACATCAGGGAGATAGTTAGACTGCATGGTGTGCCCAGGAGCATTGTGTCAGATAGAGATCCCAGATTCACATCGAATTTCTGGAGATCATTACAGGATGCTCTAGGCACCAGACTTAGATTTAGCACGGCCTACCACCCTCAGACGGATGGACAGACAGAGAGAACCATCCAAACCCTAGAGGACATGTTGAGGGCATGTGTGCTAGAGATGAAAGGGAACTGGGATACATACTTGCCTCTAGCGGAGTTTGCCTACAATAACAGTTATCATGCTAATATACAGATGGCACTGTATGAGGCATTATATGGGAGGAAGTGTAGGTCCCCAATGTGTTAGGTTGAGCTAGGAGAGCGGAGCCTCATAGGCCCAGAATTAGTGAACCAGACCTCTAGACAGATAGAAACCATCAGGAAGAAACTTCTGACGGCCCAGAGTAGACAGAAAAGTTATGCAGATAAACGTAGGCGGCCATTAGAATTTGAGGTTGGAGACCATGTTTTCATTAAGGTATCCCCATTCACAAGGATAGGTCGGTCCATTAAGAGTAAAAAGCTTAGTCCAAAATACATAGGTCCTTTCCAGATTCTTGATAAAGTAGGACCTGTGGCATATCGACTAGCTCTCCCTCCGAACATAAGCCAAGTCCATAACGTTTTCCATATTTCCCAATTGAAAAAGTACCAGCCTGACCCCTCACATGTCATAGAATATGAAAATGTGCAGTTATAGGATGATCTATCATATATAGTATCACCAGATCAGATCGTGGATGTTAGACTCAAGCAGTTATGGAATAAGACGATACCGCTGGTGAAAGTGGTTTGGAAGGGATTATCTCCCAAGGAAGCCACTTGGGAATTAGAAGATGACATGAGGAAGAAATATCCAGAACTCTTCCCATGAGGTACGTTGTTTAAATTTCGAGGACGAAATTTTTATAAGGAGGGTAGAATGTAACAACCAGAAGAAGAAAAGAAAAGAAAAAGAAAAAAAAAAAGAGAAGAGAAAAGAAAAGCTGAAAATTTTTGGAAGCTAAAAATTTTCTAAGTCTGCTAGCTATAGCGAATGTACCTGTTCCCTATAGCCTAGCTATAGCGATAGTGTCTTCTAGCTATAGCGAGAATGCTTTTAGTTATAGCGAGTTCGGGCACCCCATACAAAAATCAGGGAGTTGCTCGCCGTAGCGCACGCTGTAGCGAAGGCAGGGGTCTGAGACTGATTCGAGCTCGCCGTAGCGAGGGTTATGGCTCGCTATAGCGAGGGTTAGTCTGGAAAAGTGTAAAAAAAAGAGAATTTGATGTTTTAAAGAGCTCCAACTCATCCCTTCTCTCTAAACCGCCTTAAACTTCGTCCAAGCATAGAAAAGAAAGCTTGAGAGAGAGAGAAACAAGGAGGAACCAAGAGAGAAAGAAGGGAAGCTAAGGAAGAAAGGTAAGAACCTTCAAAACTCTTCATGCTCCTTCTTCTTAATTTATTTCTCTCCTTCTAAGCTCCCTTTTCATGGGTTGAGGAGTGAGAAGGTTTTGGTTCTGACCTAGAGGGAGCAAGAGACCTTTAAAAGAGAGTGTGATGAGTTGAGAAATGTAAGAAAAGAGAAGAATGAGTGAAGTTCTAGTGAGAGAAAGAACCCTTAGCTCTTACATGCTTGGTGGGGTTTATTAGAAGTAATCCCTAGTTTATGAATAAAGTGTTAAGAGAATAATTTCATGTTTCTTGTATGATTAGGCTCAAGAAAAACACTCCCATCTAGAAGTGGTTGTGAAACCAACAAGGGAGGAGACAATTGAAAGGAAAAGTTGTGATTAACCAATAAGGTAGCTCTCTCCACCTTCTCTCATGCATAAGATGTGTGCTTACATTGCCTTGCTTGTGTGTATGTATATTTTGAACCATGAAAAGTACGCTAGCATGATGATGCCTCATGTATTTTAATGATGTTTTATGTGATTGTTAGGGTTTGCTTGAGTATGGAAAAGCCGAAATCTCTTTAGTCATGGTGAGGATGAGCCAAAAACCCTCAAGTTGGTTGAGACAAAGTAACGAGTCTCCCAAAAGTGAGGTTGACTCCCAAAGAGCAAGGGTTGAGTCTTAGAACCTCTTAGAGAATGGGTGAGGCAAGTCCAAAATCCACAAGTGAGTGGGTGAGGCTAATCCATTTACTTGGCAAGTTTTTATATGTTATGTATGGCCTACTCACATGTTGAAAATGCTTTTCTTAAGTATGGCCAACTTAAATGTTGTAAATGCTTTTCTTATGATTTCATATGCTAATATGTCCATGCATACATGGTGAGACTTATTTGCATGCTTTGTATGTATGGTTGAATGAGAGATGAGCTATTGAGATTCTTTGAATCTCACTCCCCCTCTCCACCATTCCAACATACTAGGTGGACCAAGTGAGGCAAGATATGGGAGCCACCAAGCTTGAAGCTAGGAAATTCAATTAAGAGATTGTAAAGGAACCTTTGTATTTATTTTGTAGTTAAGTCAAGTGGTGTAAATTATCGATGTACATGATGTAGTACCTAGGAATACTTGTAAATGAATATATGTATCATATGTGTATGAGAATGAGACCATTTGAACAATGTAGCACGTTTTCGGTATAAATAGTAAAGATCTTTGCCTATGCACATGGTGTGTGTGTTGGTGTGGGAGAGTGAATTTTGCAAATCTGGGTTGTTAGACACATGAGCCATGTTTGATAGCCCCTATTGATGCTATCCCACGTGCTCATAGAGCCTTAGAGGTAGGAGAAGCCAAGTTGGGTCTCAATGGCCCTCATTTAACACATGAATTGGGTCATTTTGCCCTTGATGTCAAGTCTGACCAAATGACATCCTCTTGTCTTGAAATTTGGCATGTGACTAGATCTTGTCTAGAGCTTTTTGAAAAGCTAAAGATCAAGTCATTCGAGGGTCTATAGAATTTTTTATGATTTTCCAAAGTTGGTATCAGAATTTCAGATTTTCAGAAACACTATTCATTTGGTCAGTTATGGAATTGTGTCATCCGAGGGGAAAACGTGATCCAATGATTATGAAATTTTATATGAAGAAACTATATAGTCACAGTGACTTGTAGCAAATGGAAACACCTCATTTGGAGGTCTAGAGAGGAAGATATACAATTTTGAAGTTCCTGCCCAGCATCAGTCATCCTACTAGACCCAAGGTACTGTTTCATCGGTTTCCAGGAGTTTGGTTTAATGAATTGATCTGGAGACATTTTTCCTCTCTAGTTAACATCCACGTCTTTCCATAGTGATATCATTTGCATGCAGTGGATTTTTGTGGAATTAGTTTGACATTTTTGAATTTCATATTAGTAAACTGTGACAGTAGCAGAGCCCCCTCCGACCTCCAGATGATTTCGCATGTCAAACGCGTTATGTGTGGGATTTTGTGAGTTTCATATATTTTGCCCATGAAGTAGACAGTCTAAGCTTTCCATAGTGACCAAGAGATCATGTTTTCGATTTTTTTTGTATTTAGTTATGAATTTCCAAACTTTGCCAAAAAATGAGGCCAAATCTGTCGAAAACAAAATTGCATGTCTCATATCCCTTTCTGCTTTCCATAGGTTTAAAGCATATATTTGGGATTGAAATGAGTCTTAATAGTGCAATTAAACATGAGGATGCATAGAAAGAGCTCACCTGGTCCATGTGACACTAAAGTGAATGTCTACCCATGCATGATGCCATAGAGAAAGAATATGAACCTAAAGAAAATGATCTCCCTTTTATGCTTCCCATATGTATATGAGCATGTAAGGCATGATGGGTATGAGCTAGAAATGAAGGTGTTACAAAATAGGAGTAGGAGATTTTAATATGAGAAGGCTTCTAGGGTTCTTTTTTTATATTTTAAACTAAAATATATATTAATATAAGAAAAATAACTAAAGAAGACATTTTAAATAAATACATCTGTACATAAATGTGTGAATGAGACTTTTATAATTTCACCAAAATAAGGACCCCACAAGGCAGAGAATATGATCCTTGTCCCAATCTCTATCCCGAACTACTTTTAGGGAGATTTTCTTCAATGTCCTCATCATTATGAGGAAAAAATCCTCAAATGTGGATCCTTAAATGGGGCATTTCCTATGAGGATCCCTAAATTTAGGGAGTTTTTGCCATCCCAACCCCATTTATTGATCCTTTTTTCCTGTACTTCCTCCTACAACCTAATACTTTTAACTATAACCAAACTTTAATCCTTTTTTTTAACCAAATATCATTAGACCTCTTTACATTTAGTTATTATTTTAGTCTTTATTATTAATTCTCGAATCATGTTTAAGTGAATAGAATAACTACAGTTGCCAATTTAAGCATTGAACATGATAAAAATGTGGAATTACTAAAACTTTTTCTTCTATAAACTCTTTATCAATAAATAGTCACATATGCATAACTCTACCTTTTATTATACCCAAATGGTACACTAGACATGAGTCAATGCCTAAGGTGGATCTTAAAGTCTAAAACTACTTTCGGACCTCTAACCTCTATTCCTTCTTGTTATTCAATCAATTATCACATTTTAATCACATTGTTGTATTTACATCATATGATTAGCCCTTTTTTGGGTTATAAAAAATTTCAACAATATAACAACTAGAAGCTTGAGGCAACTTAGGCACTTTAGCCCTCTCTTTTATTGAAATTAATTGCCTACATATAATTCAAATACAGTATACTCATTTCCAAAAGCCTTAGGGCTTAATTATCAAGTATGTCACAGCCTAAAATAGAGATGCCACTAGCATGAAAAACAATAAAATCTCACTTTTCATAAGCCTAACAAACACATAAATCCATATAATTATATTGCAAATTCAAATTATACATTAAAATTTTCAAATTGGAATACAATTCCATAAATTTTCTTCATTCATATTAAGTTTATAGTTTTACAATTTTTCATAATTCATACAAAGATCATAATTAGTTAGTTATAGCAAATCCAGTAAATTTTCCTTGAATCTTGGACACACCCAATTTGTCTATAAACAATGATCTAGTGTTTAAACATTATAGAGAGCTCTACTCTTAATTGTGTAGTCAATATCAAAACATAATCATAAGGCAAGGATCTTGCTTATAGTCTATGGAGTCAACTTCTTGAGTACGACATAAACATACAAAGATAACATATTACTAACATTGAACAAATCGACCATTGACTTCTCATTAATAACACTTCCAAGTTAAACTAGAGGAATATAAGATACAGGTTTCCCTATCTACACAAATAAATAATGGAATGAACCTCGATACTTAGTGAATAAAAAATAAAGCATGATAACTAAAGGGATGAGTAGATATAGATTTTTTTAAAAATAAAAATAGGTTTTGACATAATAACAATGACAACAACAACAATAATAACAAAATTGCAAATAAGAAATGGCATGAGATTTTTTTTATGGAAATTCATATTTATAAATCTTTAAATGGAAAAAAGATATAAAATAGTTAGTATGTATGAAAATTTAAAAGAATTAAGTCAACATAAGAATTGGTTTATTATGTTTATCAATGCTTTAATATACAATGATCATATGAGCACATAATATTTTAATCAACAAATAAAGTTAGTGGTGGAAAAATTGTGGCAAATAATTAAAAATTAAGTTTAAACATTTAAAATTTAATGCTAAACAAAATTTAATCATAACACTTCATTGGAAAGGTTCATACTGAACTCTAAGTTCTAATATATTCAAATATGGGCACACAACCCATAAAGGTAAAGAACCATAAATTCAATATCATAGTAATGTAGGCAAGAATCATAGGCAGGACTACTACCATCATTCCTACTTACCACCATCCTTATAGCCCTTAAACATTAGAAAAGCATTCAGCTCAGTATCTTTTAGGTACTTTGTCAGAAAATCCAATATCCACGTGATATTATTCAGGGTGTAGCGAGGGCTAATAGCACTACTGTTGGCAACCAACGTTCTACACAATCTTACCTTAGAAAATATATTATCTTATAGTAACATATAGATGATACATAGAAATCTTCTAGATGAATTTATCCAAAATCTATTCATATAGTTCATAGTGTAGCATTTCATAGGCATACAACACTTAAGCAATCCCATTTAGATATATTGAGGTAAACTTATCACTTTTCAAAATTTCAAGTGTACCATTAGAGTCATCATGCCATTTCTTAGTTATTTCAATCATATAAGCATGCATAATATATCAAGATCTGGAAGATTTGATAATAATAACAAAAATAATATATAGAAAAAGAGTCACTAGCTATGATGCTCGTCCCAATGAAAACACAAAATACACACAAGAAATAGAAGAAGTAAAAACAAAAGGGAAGTTAAAAAGAAAAAAGCAAAAAAGTATCATACGTTATAATCTACTCATAATATTTGCTGAATAGTGATGATCATTCAATTTAATCACTGTTTCATGTAACATCCAAGGTTTTAGAATTTTTCCAAGTCTTCCCGCTATAGCCAGAATACCTGTTAGCTATAACGAGAATGCCTATTCGCTATAGAGAGGGTGCCAATTCACTATAGTGAGGATGCAATTCGTTATAATGAGTTTATAGCTCATACAAAATCCAGGGAGTTTCTCACAATAGCACCAGCCATAGCGAGAACAGGGGGACCTAGAACTGATAAGTTCTTGCCGTAGCAAGGGATGTTTCCCACTATAGCGAGATTTATTTCGAAAAACATAAAAAAGTGGGATTTTTCTTCTTAAAGAGTCCAAAACTCTCCCCCACCTCTGAACCAACTAGCTAAAAGGAGAGAGAGAGGCTAGAGAGAGGGGCGCATAGGAGGGAGAGCTAAGAGAGGAAGAAGAAGTCTTGAAAAGGTGAAAAACATTGCTCTTTTCCTTGCTTCTTCTCATGCCAAGTCTCTTCATCATATTTTCTTCTCTTGTTTCTTGAATTTAGAGGTTGATATGGTCTTGTTTAAGGTTAGCCCAAGTAGAAGAAGGAAGTTTTGGAAGGAGAAACTTGTTACAAGTGGAAGTCTCTTGAAAAAGCTTACAAATAAGGTAAGCTTCTTGAGTTTTAATGGCTTCTTCTTGGATTTTTCTCTTTAATGAAAATTGGGTCAGACTTAGCCTACTTAAAGGAAGATGAATTTTGACCTTATGACCTTAGCAAGAGAGAAACAAGTGCTTGAGAGTGGGAGAATTAAGAATAGTCCATTGGAATCAAATGGGAAGTAATAAAATTCAAGATTGAGGATCTTGGGGTTTTAAGACAAATGCTTAAATTTGATTTTTCTTAGAGATATTCTAACTTATTTAAGAGCTTGTATGAGTCCATTAAACCCCTAGAAAAATTGTAAAGAGTCATTCCCTCAAGGAAAAAGAAAACAACTCTATAGGCTCTTTTTATGTACATATCTCAGCCTCAAGGGAGTTGGAACACCTAAGGAGTAATTTAAATTGTTCTAAGGATAGAAAGGGACTAATTATGAGTAAAAAACATTAAAGGAAGCCTTGAAATGAAGTTAGAAGGCTTGTAGGGGAAGATGGACTTATAGGTTCCATATTAGAGCATAAAGAAACATTGTAAGTCTAGAATCGGTTTTGAGTTGTGATGACTCTCAAGAGTTTAATTTATGTTAAGAAATCTAGAATGATTAAGAAATGGGGGCCAAGAGTAAGGACTCCATGTGTTACCTCATTGTGTGCATCATGAAACCCTAATGAGGTCTTTAAGTCAAGTAGCCTAGTCTTGAGTTGTAAGGAGCTAGGTTTTATTTCAATGACTTAGTGATGCTCCATATGTGTCTATAGGCTACGAGAAATGAGTTCCACCTCCTTGTAAGAGTATGACCATGAAGGGAAGGGAATTCTAAGATAGAAGTATTGTGATTCATTACAAGTTAGCCCTCTAATCTTTCTCTTATGTATGTGTGCGGATGTTCTCTTGCTTTAGATGCTTATGTGAGTGTTTGGACTAAGAAAAGTATGCTTAGCTAGTAGGGACATGTGTGGTGCCACTTATATGTCTTAAATTGTTTTTATGTATGCATAAGACTTGAATAGACTTGGTGATGCCAAAAGTCCCTTGATAAGGGTGAGGATGAGTCAAAAGTCCCTTAGTATGGGTGAGACAAGCCAATAGTCTTAAGAAGAGTGAGACTTAGTCAAAAGTCCTAAAGTAAATAGGTGAGATGAGTCTAAAAGTCTTGAGAGAGGTGGGTGAGGCTAACTGAGGTCTTGAGAGTCTACTTTGATATATTTGAGACTAGATGAAATGGAAATCATATTTTTGATATGCATATGTAGCTCATAGACCATGCATGACATTCATTTGCATGAAACTACATCCATCATGTATGATTGAAAGTATATAAGGCTATGGAGATTCTTTGAATCTCATCCCCTTCCCTTTCCTATCTCAATATGTCTAAGTGGACCTTGTAAGCAAAGGAATGGAAACTACTATACTTGAAAATGGAAGATTGGCAATAAAATTTTATATTTAGCCATTTTGTAACCATAGTATTGGCAAATGATGTAATCTCATATTGTAAATGATGTATAGCCCCTTACACATATGTATATACATGTATATGTGATGTATGTATGGGAATTAAAGGTATATGAATGAGAATGAATGTTTTTGACATTGAGATGCATGGATATGGTTGAAAAACTTATGTATAGTAACAAGTGGGATAGTGAATTTATGAGATTTATATTTTTAGACCTTTTAGACATGTTTAAAGGTCTATTATGATGCTTTTCTATGTGTTCAAGAAGTCCTGGTTAGGGTAGGAAAGCACTTGGATATATTTTGACCCATTTTGGTGTTTATAAAGCTCATTTTAGCACCTTATGTCACAAAATAACCAAATGGAGGAATTCTCCCATGAAATTTGGCATGGATCTAAGTTTCATCTAGAGGTTTTTGTAGAGCCAAAAATTGTATTATTCGAAGCTCTACAAAATAAATTATGAATTTCTAAAATTGAGAAAATTCTTAAATTTGGTATTTGCACTATTTATATGGTCAACTTTTTCTCTTCCATCATTCATGCACCAAATGAAGTCTGATTGCCATGAAACTTTATAGTCATAAACTAGACCTTATAAACTTTTTGTAGCCATAAAGATCACCCCATTTGGATTTGTATTGGGGGAAATATGCATTTTTGAAATTGGAACTTAATGTTAGTAATATAGCAGGACCCTCAGTACTGTTCCATCAATTTTTGTTAGCTTAGTGTCATTTTATGAATCTAGAGCTATTTTTTCCTTAAGTTAGACATCTGTAGCTTTCTAGATTGGTATAGTTTACTTAATTTGGATTTTTTTGAAATTAGTTATGAATTTTAAATTTTCATATCAATAAATTGTATCAGAACTCTAGGATAGTCGGACTTACGATGCTTTTCTATTGTCAAACATGGTTCAAATGATGTTTTCATGGCCTAGAAGTATTTTTAGAATAAAGTTAACATTCACAGATTTCCTGAAAGCTATGGTTTATTGGATTTCAATTTTGCTAGATTTAATTATGAATTTCCAAACTCTGTGTCAGAAAACTGAAGTTTGAGCCTGAAAACAAGCATGCATTTTCTGATGTGTAGGGCTCCAAATCTGAGTTACATAAGATGTTTTATGATGTTTATGACTTGTATAGATGGATTATGAGTAGAATATGATGTTTCAGAATTCATAGGGTCTATGGAGTATAAAAGAAAATTTCTTAAACCCCACGTAATGTGGAATATGGCATTGTCTTAATGCTTTTTCTCCATGAAATGTCATCGTAAGGAAGTAGAATCCGTGCAAATGTACAAGAAAGGATAAAGTAAGGCTAGAAGTATTATGGCGTTACTTTGCACACTTTTAATAGGGGATTCTGAAGTTGCCATCCCTAAAAACATATTTGCAATAATCTAACTTAAGTACAAGAGAAATATTAATTAGTCCTTCCTTCTTTAGTTTTGTTAAATTTTCTTAGCCTGAATTAGATTCGGATACTAATCCTATGCTAGTCACAACCTTGGTATTATGCATTCTAACTTGGTGTACTCACTATTAGATCAATTCTTACTCTAGGATTGCCTTAATTTAGTAGTTAACTTATTATAAATATTTCTGGTGTTAACTTATCCTAACTTATTCTTTATATTGATTTAGACAAAAGGAATATTAACCTTACCTTACTGAATTATTATCGAAGGTTGTGGCAAGTAACCACTACACCCAAATGCCCAATCAGAGATTTTCCTACAACCATAAGATTTCCATTCCTAAGCTTACGGATATTATAATATATATTTTTCCCCAAGAACTTTAAGTTAGAATTCACAATTAGTGGGAAAAAGGGATCTTTAAAAAGGGATCTTTACCATAAGCAATAAGATTTCCCAATTGTGTCACTTACTTATTTGCCATAATGCCCTATCCTTATAATTACCCAAGCCACTAAATCAAAAGAACTTCAAGACCACCCATGATCAACACACAAGGATTGCAAGGGTGAAGGTACCAAGTGGGATGGGGTTTTTCAACTATTGTATAAGGATGGCAAGCTCATCATAGAGGGGAAAAAACAATAATATTTTGCAAAAAATAAGCCATAGGAGTTTTAAGAGCAAGTAGTGATAAAGCATCTATAACAGAGATTGATCTATAAAAGGTTTTTTCATTTGAGTAGTAATTTATAGAAATTGCAAACAAATAGGAAGTCTCCTAGTTTGCATAGTTTAGCTAAAGAAGAGACTACTAGCTGAAAGAATAAAATAAAAGCTAATATTAATTGTAAGGATAAGAGCTTTGGCCAACCATCAATGGTCGAATAGGAAAGGAAAATCACCTTGGGAAGGATATACCATGGAATTCTGAATGTCCCCTTGCAGCCCCAAAACGAAGAAAAGGCAATATACAAAGTAGAGTAGAAGCACACAAGCTAGAAGGCACATAAGCTTTAAGAGATGCAAGGAAATATGAGAATGAGTCCAAAGAAAAAGAGTGGTAAGGTGTTCAAGTTTGATGCAAGCAAAAGAAAATTATGTATATTTATTCTGCTTCAAGAATGCTCTTTTAAAAGATCTAATGCAATAAGGAGGAAATTAGTAGTTATAATGAGGAAAGAAGTGAGACAAGTAAAGAAAGGTGGTCCCACACTCTATTATAAATCAGATAGAATGAATATATATTGGGACAAGAGACTTACATTAAGAAGTGTAAACGAAGATTAGAAAAGAAAAGAAGCAAATATTGTGGTCTTTCATGTTTCAACATAAAAAGTCATAGGGAGAGTTTATTGGAACAAGTGAAAAAATAACAATATGGGTTAAAAATAAATTTAAAATCAATACTTGTAAGAATTTTTTTTAAACCTATAGTTATCTTATTTGGTTTTAATTAAAATTCTTGGTAAAAATTTTATTCATATCAATTACTTTATTTAATATACCTTTTTTAAATTTTCCTATTGCTTCATTGTTAATTATTTGATTTTTTTTCCTTAAGTTCAATTTCCTTTTTTAATACTTTATTAACTTTTGGTTTTAAATAATTTCCTTTTATGTCAAAATCCAATTTTTTTTAAAGTTGTTACTAGGTATCCTTTTGACCCATACTACTGGAATAGCTAAGAATATCAATTACTTATAAACACATCTAATAACATTTACATTACTATTGTACATATTCTAATCCATTTCTAAACTGTACTATCTAAGGCCCAAATGAATACATCATTATCTTATATAAATATTGGTCTTAAAATGTAGTTTGGCAAGATATCTATAGCAATATAATATCAATTATATAAGTCTTCATTGAGCTATGGATTTTCCTTAGTATACTTGGCTACTTTCACCTAGCATGGGGATTAGTGGATAAAAGAGTGAGATTTTAGGGAGAATCTCAATAGTATAATCCTACTTTAATACATAATAACCAATCAAACACACAAGTATGCATGTATGCATGAATGTAGCTTTTTCTAATATCTGAGCTTTCTAAACATGTAAAAATGTGCTTAACAAAGCTAGAATTCAACTAAGCTTTACTAAACTCTCTTGTAAGTGGCTCTGATACTTAGCATAAGAAAAAACTACTGTTCTCAATTCCATGACTCACATCTCTTAGCCAACATCAAGTAAAGCTTTGCTTATTAGGCTAGAACTAACAAAAATCACATAAAACTTACATTACTCATTCAAACATCAAGCAACACATCATACAAGCAACTAAAGCACTTAAGCAGTTAAAAGTATGAAAGAAAGGAGGAAAATGCTATCTGATAGGAGTTTATCCTCATTGCTATAAGTACTAGTCTTTCCTTCCCTGGCTAGACACTAACGATGTGGCCCTTTGCTATATGGGTGGCTTATGATACTATATCAACACTCATATTAGTGCCAAGCCCATTATAAGTTGGTTATATGCAATATGATGCTACTTTCAATGCATATCAATCCTCTTAGAGGTATTCTAGGACTTTTTTTTTTCTCTAGCTAAATGACCAATTTTCTAGGGTTCACATAACTCTTCATTTAGGTCAAAATGGAGCTTGAAACTTCTATTACTTACTTGCCTAATTAATCTTTCTCACTTACCCTTTTCTTAGCCCTTAATATAAGGTTTTTCCTGGGTAAGTTTTTCTAGGTAACTTAAACTCCCTAAATTCTTACTATTCATTTGGTCATTGCACTGTTCCTTTAGTCATTTTCCACTTTGACATATTCAATAACTTTAGACCATTTGTCACACCCTGTAACCAAAAGTGTGATCGGCACGAAAGATAACCACTATACCTAAATATTGAAGGTTATGGCAAGTAACCACTACACCTAAATACCCAATTAGGGATTTTCCTACAACTATAAAATTTTCATTCTTGAGCTTATAGACATTATAATATATATATATATATATATATATTCCAAAGAACCTTAAGTTGAAATACACAATTAGTAGGAAAGAGGGATTTTTACCATAAGCAACAAGGTTTCCCAATTGTGTCATGAACTTATTTGCCACAATGCCTTATCCTTGCAATTACCCAGGCCACTAAATAAAAAAGACTTCAGGACCACTCACGATCAACAAGGACTAGAAGGGTAAAGGTACCAAGTGGGATGGGGTTTCTCAACTATTGTACAAGGACAACAAGGCTACCATAAAGAGGGAAAAAATATTTAGGAGAAAATAAGCCACAAGAGTTTCAGGACCAAGGACTAATAAAGTATTAGTAATGGAGACTAATCTATAAAAGGATTTTTGTTTTGAATAGTAATTTATGGAAATTGCAAACCAAGAGCAAGTCTCCTACCTTACATAGTTTAGCTGAAGAAGAGACTACCAGTTAAAAGAATAAAATTAAAGTTAATATTAACTTTAAAGGAAGGAGTTTCTGCCAACCATCAATGGTTGAATAGGGGAGGAAATCATCTTGGGAAGGCTATACAGGGAATTCCTAATGTCCTTTTGTTTCCCTAGAATGCAACGCAATATGTAATATCTGGTTCTTCGAAAACATGAGAAACGTAACGTATAGTTTCTCCGTAAATGAACGAAATTCACTAGATACAAAAGAAAGTCCCCCAAAATAAATTAGTTAACGTCCTAAAAAATTTGGAAAGCATTCTAAACTCCTAAAAATGAGAATTTCAGGCTTAGACAAAGAGAAAAATGGAGCTAGAATGAAAAAATGAAATGTAACGAAAGATTGATAAAATGTAAGGGCATTTTTGTCATTTTGAGAAAATTTTGTAATTCACATAGGAGGGCTTTTTAAATGAAATTTTTGATTTCTCCAAGGTGCTCAGGGCATTGAAAGCCATGGGAAGCTCTGGGACAGTTAAAACCTCTCAAGTGGACGTCTTTTAAAGTCAATTGACCCGAATTTTGACAGATTCATTCGGGAAGGTTTTAGCTTCGATTTGAGTGATTCCAAAGGCATTTTACTAAATTGGAAACTTAAATTTTATAATAAAAAAGATGTTCTAAAAAAGGAGCTAAAAAATTAAAAAAAAAGCAAAAAATGAAGGGTAAAATAGGAATTTTTGAAAAGTCTTCCTTCCTTCACCTATATATATAGGGTGCCCCACTCTCCTACTCATTTAGCTTCATATGTTTCAGCCCCAAACCAGAGAAAAAATCTTAGGAGAATGGCACACAAGAAGAAGAGGAAGAGGAAGAGGAAGAGGAGGAGAAATCAAAGGTTAAAGGTATGGATTTTGGTAGTTTTTATGCTCTTTCCTTTCCAAACCTCTTATGCTCTATTCTCCTTTATTTTCTATGATTATATTCAAGTATATGGATATGTTTTAAGGGATAAATTAAAGGGAAAATTCGGATTTGAAGAGAGGAGGCCGAAGAAGACAAGATTCAAGTGAGAAAATAAGGAAAAACAAAGTAAATTTTTCTTCCATGGTAACTACCCCTTGCTCTTCTTCTCGCTATATTTCACCCCACTCAAGAATTCATAGGAGGGCTTGAATTTAAGGTAGAACTAAGGGTGAATTCTATGAATTTGAGGGAGGAAAGTAAGAATATGCAAAGAAATTCAAGAAATGATCATTTATTTTCAAGGTGGCAAACTTAGGGTTTCATGAGTTCTCTTGAAAATCTGAATAATATCATTATTTCTAGGCCTAAATAAATATTTGAATGAGTTTATAAGATCTCTAGGAGTCTCCTTATATGCATCTTCCATGTGAAAAACAAAGCAACTCCATGGAGGCTAAAAGGAGGCATAGGCTCAGCCTAACATGGTTGAGACACCTAGGGAGGGTTTTAAATTTTCCAAGCCCATTTTTTAGTCATATATGATGAATGAAAATAAGGGAAAACCTTGGGAAGAATTTAGGAAGCCTAGAGAATGAGTTGGTGCCTTATGTTTCATAATATGACCTAAAGAAGCAACATATAGTTAGGCCCTTTGTTTCAATTATGTGTTAACTCTAAGAGGCTTAAAAGGAGTCAAGAGTCATATATGAAAGGAAAGAATAGAGTCTAGAATTTATTTGATTGGTGTTGCTTCATTGAGTGCATTCTTGGAACTACAAAGGGATTTATAGACCAAGTTAGTGTTTAAGGAATATGTGTGGCCTTAGAATTAATTCCATGAACCTAATTGACTTCCATAAATTGTGATTAGGCCAAGAGAAATCATTCTCACACCTTTGCGTGTGCGAGGCCAAGGAAGGGAGAGTAAATTCAAGAGAAAAAGTGTGTGGTTGCATCCAAGGTAGCTTACTCCTCCTTCTCTCATGCATGAATGTATGCGTAGCTGTCTTTGAATGTATGTATGTATGTCTTAAGACATAAAAAGTATTCTAGCATGATTTCATATGCCATGGTACCATGATGATGCATTATGTTTCCAAATGATATTTATGATGCTTGCTTAAGTTTGCTTGAGTGTGGTGAAGCCAAGAACCCTTAACCATGGTAAAGATGAGCTAAGAACCCTTAAGATTGGTTGAGACAAAGTAAAGAGTCTCCCAAAAAGTAAGGTTGACTCCCAAGAGCAAGATTGAGTCAAAAACCTTTTAAAGAATGAGTGAGGCAAGTCCAAAATCTATAAGTAAATGGGTGAGGCTAATCCACTTACTTGGCAAGCCTATGTATGCTATGTATGACTTTTTCAAATGCCAAAAATGCTTCTTGAATAATTGCACATGTCAATATGCCCATGCATGCATTTGTAAGACTTGTTTTGCATCTTTTATGTGTGATTGAAAGGGAGATGAGTTATTGGGATTCTTTAAATCTCATTCTCTCATCTCCAATGTTCTAACATGCTAAGTGAACCAGGAAAGCAAAGAAATGGGAGCCAACCACTTGAGATATGAGAGCATGACATTAAAGTGTATAGATTGGGTTACTTTAAGGCCTTATGAATGGCAAATGATGTAATCTATTATTGTATATGTCTTGTGACCTTACGAGAATGTATAATTATGTTAATGTATCATGTACAAATAAGAAATTATATCATGTGAATGTCAGAATGTAAATTGAGCATGTAATGGCAAGCTTAGTGCTTTGATGGCTTTGTGCAATTGTGTATAAATGGAAGTGGAATAGCCAAATTGAGATGCATGAGGTTTGGAACCATATGGGCAACTTATACAAGTCATATTCATGCTTTTAAATTTGCCCAAGAGGTGCCAAACACCAAGGAAAGTCATTTAGACATATTTGGTCTTTAATATGGACCAAATTTGACTATATTGGAAACTTATACCACTTTTTGTCCAAATGAACTGTTCTTCAACTGAAATTTGTCATGTAATTAGAGCTTGTTAAGAGATTTTTAGAAAGTTAAAGTGCAAAATTTTTGAAGGTCTATGGAATATTTGATAAATTTTCAAATTTGGGAAAAATTCTAAAATTGGTTTATGGTACTGTTCACATTGGTTCGAAAATAAATTCTATCACTTAGAGGGAAAATAATGTCTAATTACCACAAAATTTTATAAGAAAAAACTAGATATTCCCAGTGACTTGTACCAAGTGGAAGCACCTCATTTGGATGTCTAAAGAGGGAGATATGAATTTTTAAAGTTTCTACCTAGTATCAGGCATTCAAATAGACCTTAGGTACTATTTGATTAGTTTTCAAGGTCTGGATATGCTTGGATGAGTCTAAATTTATTTTTTTCCTCTAGCTAACATCTATAGCTTTCCATATTGGTATCATTTATATGGATTTGATTTTTATGAAATTAATTGGATATTTTTGAAGTTTGTAGCAAAACCTATATCAACACCAATAGCTAGCCAGACCTCTGCAACTTTTCAAATATCAAATGTCTTCTGTGTGATGTTTCATAGTCTGGTCATATTTTAACGTAATGTAGACATGTGTAGCTTTCCAGAATGGTAAAGAATGCTTGATTTTAAGCTTTTTATAATTAGTTATGATTTTTCAAAGTTTGTGATAGAAAGTGGGAATTTTTGGCCTAGGCTACATCATGAAATTTTATGCATTCCCTTGCCTTGCACAATTTCTAGGCCATTTTTTATGATAGATTAAGTTGTATCAATGTGATTAAATATGACAATGTAATACATGAACTCACATGGTCCACATGACGTCGAATGTATAACAATCAGAATTTTCAAAATTTTTCTAAGTATGTTAGCTATAGCCAAGATCCCTATTGGCTATAGCGAATGTACTTGTTCATTATAGCGAGAAGCTAGCTAGTTATAGCGAATGTACCAGTTTATTATAGCAAGAATGTATCGAGTTATAGCAAGTTCAGGTGTCCCAAACAAAAACCAAGGAGTTTCTCGTAATAGCGCGTGTCATAGCGAGAACAGGGGCTTGAGACTGATACATGCTTACTGTAGCAAGGGTTATTTTTCATTATAGTTAGGGTTGGTCCAGAAAAAGCATGAAAAAGGAGAATTTTATTTCTTAAAGAGTCTAGACCTTCTCCTTTTCTTCTAACCGACTTATACTTCAACTAAAACAGAGAAAAAGGCTAGAGAAAGAGAAAGAGACCAAGAGAAGCCAAGAAGAAGGGAGAAAATTAAGGAAGAAAGGTAAGAATCCTTAAAGATTTTCATGCTTCTTTTTCTTGAAACTTCTAAGCTCCCTTTCTATAGGTTGCTGAGTAATATGGCTCTATTCTGGCCTAGAACAAGTAGAAAACCCTTGAATTAGAGTGTGGGACATTAGGAAATACAAAGGAATTAGAAAAAAAAAAAGCTAGTAAAATTCAAGAGGGAGAAACTAGGGATTTTTAAATACTTTGTAAAATTTATTTTGATGTAAGGATCCCCTAACCTTTATGAGTGTTTATTTGAGTTCCAAGAGAGTAATTGTATGCTATTTGTTGTATTTAGGCCTAAGAGAATTAACTCTATCTAGTTGTGGTTGTAAAATCGAGAAAGAAAAAGAGAAATCAAAAGGAAAGACTTATGTTAGCTTACAAGGTAGCTCTTCACTCTTTCTTGTTGCATTCTTGGATGTATGATGGTCATTGTATGCTTGTGTATGTACTTGTATTGTGAGACATGCCATATGATATTGCCTTGATGCATTGGTACCAATATGCTTATGTTTTAGGTTGTGAAAATTGCTCTTCAAGGGTGAAGTGGTGCCAAAAGTCCCTTGTGATGGGTGAGGTAGAGCCAAAAGTCCCTAGAAATGGGTGAGATAAAGCTAAAAGTCTCATAAATGAGTGAGGCCAAGTCAAAAGTCCCTAGACCAAGGGTGAGGCCAATCCAAAAGTCCCTAAAATAGGGTGAGGCTAAACCAAATGTCTCTAGAGCTTATTCTTAGCATTGATATGATTATCATAGCATGTAAATCACGTGTTGTATGATTTTCAATGGTTGAATTCCTACTTCCATACTTTGACATGTTTATATGCCTTGATTACTCTCTTGAATTAGTGTATGATCTATTGAGATTCCATGAATCTCACCCCCTTCCCTCTCCCATCTTAATATGTTAGGTAGAGCTCAAGGAGACTAAGGTGCAAGTTAAGGAGCCTAGTTAAGCATACTTAGCTAGTTGCATAGCTTGTTTTGGTTCTTTTGATGTAAAAAGATGTCAATATGTATATGTATATATTATTTTTGATATGTAAATAGATGCACAAGTGTAAAAGCATGTATATGTGATGTATGAACCATTTGTGGAACTAAAGTAATGAGAATATAAGTTTTGGGTAGTTAGTAGTTCATTCCTAGATGTGTATTCTTGTGTGCAGTGTAACATTCAGTTCTTTGAAAATGAAAGAAAATATGAGAAATGTAACATAAGGTTTCTCTATAAACGAACGAAACTCACCAGATACAAAAAGGAAGTCTCCCGAAATGATGTAGTTAAGGTCCTGAAAAATTTACAAAGCATTCTAGACTTCTAAAAATAAGAATGCCAAGCTCAGATGGAAAGAAAAATGGAGCTAGAATGAAGAAACAATTTTTGACAAAAAACTTACAAAACATAATGGCATTTTTGTAATTTTGAGCAATTTTTGGAATTCACATATGAGGGCTTTTTAAATAAAAGTATTAAGTTCTCTGGGGTTCTCAAAGGTCCCAAAAACTATGAAAAATCATAGGACTGCTAAAACCCCTCCGGTGGACGTTTTCTAACATTAGTTGACCTGAAATTTGACTGATTCGTTTGGAAAGGTTTTAGTCCGATTTGAGTGATTTTAAAGGAATTTTTTTTAATTGGGAACTTAAATTTTATGATGGAAAAGACAGTTATAAAAAAAGAGTTAAAATGAGCCTAAACAGAGCAAATAAGCGCGTAGGGGCAAAATGGTCATTTTAAAAAATTACAAAAGAGGCTTCTTAAGTAAGATTACACCTCATCACCTTCTCCAAGCTTCCACTTGCATAAAAATGGATAGTAATGGTGTGACATTAAGAGGGGAGAGAGAGAAGAAGTTTAAGCTTTCATTTAGGTAAGTAAACAACTCCGTTTCATCCCACGCCAATTAGGAAAGTTGTTCCTCTCTCTAAGAGCTCTCTAATGATGGTTTTTTTTCTTGAAAACTTGAAGATTCAGGTCTAACCCAAGACAAAAAGGAACTCTTTTCAAGAAATCAATTGGTGGAAAATAATCTACCTGAAGAGAGCTCCGTTTTAAGGTAAGACTTCACTTGAAACACTTGCAAAATCTTATATTTCTAAGCCATTTAAACTTAGGTCTAGAGAGAGAAAGTGAGGAGGAGAGTTTTTTTTTATGTGTTCTTAATGGAACCAAAGGTTATGGAGTGTGAGGATTAAGAATATACAACTAGAATTAAAAATGGAGCTTTAGAATGCAAGTTATGGAATTCAAGGATTTAATTGCACCTAGGCTAAGATGAAGCTTCCTAGTAGTAATTTAAGTTGTCTAAGAGTATATATGAGTTTCTAAGACACCAAGAGAGCCTCTCACATGCTTCTCCCATCAAAGAAATTAAAACAACTCCATTGGTGCCATATGGAAGCATAACTTCGGCCAAGGAGAGTTTATGCATCTAGGGAGTGTTTTAATTCCTTCCAAACTTAGTTTTGTATCATGTGTGATGGGAGAATATGAGAGGAAGCCTTGGAAAAATTTTAGAAACCATAGATAGTGAGATGGCCTTATATGTTCCATAATATGGCTTAAAGAAGCAACACCTAGCTAAGCTTCTAGAATTGATTGTGTGATGACTCTAAGAGATTTAAATGGAGCCAAGAATCATAAATAGATGGACAGAATGAAGGCAAGATGATGTTTTCTAAATGTTGCTTCGTTAAGTGCATTATAGAACCATAAAAAAGCCTTATGAGTCACCTAGCTTTTCTAGTAATTGTATGGCCTTAAAATGTGATTCAAGAGTATAATTAGCTTCATTATAATGTGTCTAGCCTAAAAAAAGTGATCTCCACCTTTTTGGGTGTGTGAAGTCAAGGAAAGGATTCAAGGCTCAAGAAAAAAGTGTGTAAATATAAGCAAGGTAGCTTTCTCTACCTTCTCTCATACAGAAATATGTGTTTACATTGTCTTGAATGTGTGTTTGTATGTTTTAAGCCATAAAAAGTATCCTAGTATGATTTTATATGCCATGGTACCATGATAATGCATTATGTTTTCCAAATGATGTTTATGATACTTACTTTGGTTTGCTTGAGTGTGGTGAAGCCAAGAAACCTCTAGCTATGGTGAGAATGAGCCAAGAACCCTTAAGATTGGTTAAGACAAAGTAAAGAGTCTTTTAAAAGTGAGGTTGACTTCCAAGAGCAAGGTTGAGTGCAAGAACCTCTTAAAGAGTATGTGATGCCAATTCACTTGCTTGGCAAGCCTTTTTATGCTATGTATGACTTCTTCAAATGTTGAAAATGCTTCTTGAATGCTTGCACATATTAATATGCCCATGCATACATTTGTAAGACTTGTTTTGCATGCTTTATGTATGATTGAATGGGAGATGAGCTATTAGAATTTTTTAAATCTCATCCCCTCCTCTCCAATATTCTAAGATGCTAGGTGGATCAAGATAGCAAGGAAATGGGAGCCAATCACTTGAGAGATGAGATCATGACATTGAAATGCATAGAATTGACTTCTTTAAGGCCATCAAAGTGGAAATGTGTAATCTATGGTAGTATATGAAAAATGACTTTATGAGCATGTATAATTATAATAATATTTCATGTATAATTGAGAGATTATGTTATGTGACCATTAGAATGTAAAATGAGTATGCTATGGCAAACTAGCTTATTGAATGACATTATGTAATTGTGTACAAATGGAAGTGGAATGGTCAAATTGAGATGCATGGGATTTGGAACCATTTGGATAGTTCATACAAGTCATAATCATAGTTTTAGACTTGCCCAAGAGGTGCCAAACACCAAGGAAAGCCATTTGGATCTTTTGGTACCTTATATGGAGTCAAAATTGATCATAATATAATCTTATATCACTTTTTGTCCAAATGAGCTCTTCTTCATTTGAGATTTGACATGCAAATAGAGCTTGTTGAGAGCTTTTTGACAAGTTAAATAACATAATTTTTAGAGGTCTAGAGAATATTTGATTAATTTTCAAAATTGGCAAAAATTTTGGTTTTGGTCTTATGCACTGTTCACTTGGTCCAAAAATGATTTCTTTCACACAGGACTCAAATTATGTCCAATTGCTACAAAATTTTATACAAAATAACTAGACATTCCTAGTGACTTGTGACAACTAGAACCACCTCATTTGGATGTCTAGAGAGGGAGATATGAATTTTCAAAGAATCTATCCAGTATTAGGAACTCCAGTCAACCTCAGTTACTGTTTGATTGAGTTTAGAGGTCTAGGTGTGCTTGAACTAGTCTAAAGTTATTTTTTCCCTCTAGTTAACATCCACAGATTTCTATATTATTATCATTTTCATAGATTAAATTTTTGTGGAATTAATTGGACATTTTTAAAATTTGTTGCACAATTCTGTGATAGCACCAATTGACAGCTTGACCTCTAGAACTTTTTGAATGTCAAACGCCTTCTATGTGGTGTTTCATGGTCTGGACATATTTTTAGCATAAATTAAACATGTGTAACTTTTCATAATAGCCAAGAATACATTATTTCAATTTTTCTAGAATTAGTTCTAATTTTCCAAAGATTGTGATAGAAAAGAAGAAAATCTGGCTAAAATATATATATATATATATGCATTTTATGCTTCCCTTTGAATTCCACGAGATGTAGGCCACTTTTGATGATATAAATGAGTTGTATTCATGTAATTAAATATGAGAATGTGATTTATGAGCTCACATGGTCCACGTAACACAACGCTAGAAAAGTCATTATTTTAATGCCTTTTTCTTGGGGAATTTACATGATTCTTGGAAATGAGTTATTCAAAGGCATGAAATGAGTTAGAAATATATGGTGTTACATGTAGCATAGTGAGTTTGATATGCATGAGGGTTTAGACCACTTGAGAAATTCATATGTGATGTATTAGTGCTTTCAAACTTGCCCAAGATGTGCCAAACACTAAAAGAAGCCATTTGGACCAAAAAGTTGCATAATGAGAAGCAAAAGTGACTATATTGGTGGGCTATGTCACCTTTTGCCTAAATGAGCTCCTCTTGATCTAAAATTTGGCATGCATCTAGAGCCTGTTAAAAGCTTTTTGGAAAGCTAAAGTGTAAAATATTTGTAGGTCTAAGGAATATTTAGCAAATTTTTGAAGTTGGAGAATTTTCTGGTTTTGGCCCATTCACTGTGCAATTGATTTGAAAATAAATCTATCATTCACGGGGCAAACGATGTCCAATTGCTATAAAATTTTATAACAACTAGAAGCACCTCAATTGGAGGTCTGTAAAAGGAGAAATAATTTTCTGAAGTTCTCTTCAGCATCAAGGATTCCAGTGGACCTTTATTATTGTTTTATCAGTTTTCGAAATCCAAGGCCTACTAAAATGATCTAGGCTTATTTTTTCCATCTATTTAACATCTGTAACTTTCCAAATTGATATAGTTTTTCCATATTGGATTTTTTTTTATAATTAGTTATAAATTTTTGAAGTTCATATCAAAAATCTGTATCAGTACCAGGGATAGCCAGACCTTTGTGCATTTTTTGATATCAAACCTAGTCTAGATGCTATATTCATTACTGAAAATTATTTTTAATGTAAATTTAACATTCAAAGCTTTCTAGAAAGCTATGGTTTGCTTGATTTTTATTTTTTTAGAATTAGTTATGATTTTTGAAAGTTGGAGCCAAAAATCTGACTTTTAGGCCTATGAGAAAATTTGCATTTTTCTGATTTTTGGCCTCATATCTATGGTTCATGGGTTGTTTTATGGCATGTATGAGTTGTTTTGATGTAGTTTAAGTAAAGAATGTGATTGATGGGTTCACAGGACCCATGGGGCAAAGTATAACTGTTTAAACCCTGACTTAAAGCATTAAAATGCCACGGTTTTGGTCCTTTTTCTTTGGGAATCATATGGAATCAAGTTTAAGTGATGGCTAATTATGGTTAATACATTATGGTGTTACATAATGGAATTTTTATTCCCTACACAACGCAAAGAAATCCATTATTTTAAAACCATTCTTCCTTGCTTCTTCATGAAGTACATGTATGAGTCTTGGAAGTAGCATAAGATAAGCTAGAAAGTTATGGTATTATACAATACACCAAGTGGAGTTGAAGCATGCAGATTGGGAGGCATAGAAGCTTCAAGAGATGCAAGGTAATATGAGAATCAGCCCAAAGAAAAAAGAGTGGCAGGAGGGTCAAGTTTGATGCAAGAAAGACAAAATTATGTATATTTATTTTGCTTCGAGAATGCTCCTTTAAAAGATCAGATGCAACAAGAAGTTAATTAGTAATTATAATGAGAAAAGAAGTGAGACAAGTAAAGAAAGGTGGTCCCACACCCTGTTATAAGTCATAAAGGGTGCATATATATGAGGACACGAGACTTACATTAAGAAATGTAAAGGAAGATTAGAAAAGAAATGAAGCAAATGTTGTGGTCCCCATGTTAAATAGTTATAAGGAGAGTATATTGAAACAACAAAAACAACAACAACAATAATAATAAGGGCTAAAAATAAATTAGAAATAAGTGCTTTTTAGATTTTTTTTAACCTATAATTTATCTTGTCTAGTTCCAATTAAAATTCTTGATTACAATTTTTTTATGTTAACTACTTTATTTGATGTACCCTTTTTAAATTTTCCTAATGATTCATTGTTAACTATTTGATTTGCTTTTTTTAAAAAAGAAAAGTTGTTACACCATTTTTCCTTAACTCACTACTACACCTCAACCTCATTCCAACATTCGAGATAGCTTTTTATACTTCCATTAAACTCACTAGAATACTTAAATACAATGCCAAACACAAACATAGCCATTTACCCAAGTTAGATTTTCTTAAGTACATAAAAATTTCAACTTTCACAATTAGCTTCTATAATTTGAGCCAATACTTCTCATAGGTTTTATAATTATATAGAAGACCTTTAATTGTCTTAAAACTTAAAACAAGCTCATCTAATGTCATTTCTTACGGGATACCCGCCATTATGCATTTATGGTACAAAATGGAGTTTTCTTGCTTCCTTTAGAAATTTCTCCTCATTTCTATAATCTAAATGAATTTTACATGCTCCATATGATCAATAACATACAAGAGGATGTAGAGAGAGAGATTTTCTTTCTCTAGGTGTGATGAAGAAGCCCAAGAACTCAAGGAATATTAGCTTGAACCATAAATGCTTTACCTTAAAAATGAAGCTTGTAATACCATAATATATTAACCCTAACTAGTCTCTGCTTAGGCTTGATTCCATATAATTTCCAAAGAAAAAGAGCAAACCGTGGCATTTTCATACTATATATCTAGGTATAAACACTCATATTTTACCCCACTGGTCCCGTGAATCCATCAATCACATACTCTACTTAAACTACATTTATACAATTCATACATAGCATAAAACAATCCATGAACCACGGATACAAAGCCAAAAACACCAAAATGTAATTTCTCAAAATGGGCCCAAAAGTCAAAATTTTGGCTCTAACTTTGGAAAATCATAATTAATTCTAGAAAAATGGGAATCAAGCAAACCATAGCTTTTTGGAATTCTCTTGATGTTAAATTTACACTAAAAATAATTCCAAACCACAATCTCAGCATTTAGACTAGGTTTGACATCGAAAAAGAGATAGAGGTTTGGTTGGTATTGATGCAGCTTGTTGTCATAAACTTCAAAAATTCATAACTAATTCCATAAAAATCCAATCTAGGCAAACTATATGAATTTGGAAGGCTACAAATGTTAAATAGAGGAGAAAAATAAGTCCAAATCATTTTAGTAGACTTAAAACCATAAAAACTGATGGAACAGTAACAAAAGTCAAACAGCTTCCCTGATGCTAAGATAGAACTTCAGAAAGTTATTTCTACTTCTACAGACCTCCAATTGAGGTGATTCTAATATTTATAGGTCACTGTGGATGTCTAGTTTATGCCCATAAAATTTCATGATAATTGGACACTGTTTGATCCCTGAATAACACATATTCATTTTTGAACCCATGGTAATAGTGCACCATCCAAAACCAGAAAATTCTTCTACTTCAACAATTCACCAAATATTCCCTAGACCTCCAAATATTCTATACTTTAGCTTCCCAAAAATATCTCAACAAACTCTAAAGGCATGCCAAATTTCATATCAAGAAGAGCTCATTTGGTTATACTTTGACAAAGCTCATGAACTTTGCAATTTTGACACCTGATATGGTTCAAAATGGGTCCAAATGGCCTCTTATATGTTCTAGCACCTCTTGGGCAAGTTTTAAAGCACTACTACATCACATATGGGTTTCCAAGTGGTCTAAACTATCACACATCTCAAACTCACTATAGTACGGGCAAAAATACACTACTACATACAAGCCACAAAGGAGTCAAATCTCATAATTTCCTTACTTTGGTTCCATACATGGATCATACATCATTGATACATACTTTTATACTTGCTTAAGCATTTACATCTAAAAAAGAATATGTATACATGAGCACTTTGGCTTTCTTATACATCAAACTATGCAAAAGTGTGCAAAAGTGTCAAAAAGGGTCATCTATGCCTCATGACCTCTACTCTTAGGCTCTTGAGCTCTACTGAGACCATATGAGGTAGGACAGGGAAGAGGGTAAGATTCATAGAATCTTAATAGCTCATACACTCTTTCAAGGAAGCAATCAAGGATATAAATAAGTCAAAGCATGCAAGTGGGCATCCAATCATTCAAAATCATACAACACATGATTTACATGCCATGAAAATCATATCAATGCCAATAACAAGCTCTAGGGACTTTTGGTCTAGCGTCACCCTATTTTAAGGACTTTTGGATTGGCCTCACCCTTGGTCTAAGGACTTTTGACTTGGCCTCACTCATTCATGAGACTTTTGGCCTTGTATCACCTATCCTTAGGGCTTTTGACTCTACCTCACCCATCACAAGGGACTTTTGGCACTACCTCACCTGAGCAATTTTCACAACCCAAACTATAAGCATATTGGTACCAATGCATCATGGTAACATCAAATGGAATGTCTCATAATACAAGCACATACACAAGCATACAATGGCTATTATACATCTAAGAATGCAATAAGAAAGAGTGGAAAGCTACCTTACAAGCCAACACAAGCCTTCCCTTTTAATTTCTCTTCTCCCTTTTCGGTCTCACAATCACAACTAGATAGAATTGCTTCTGTTGAGGTTAGACATAACAAGTAGCATGCAATTACTCTCTTGGAACTCAAACAATTACTCACAAGGCTAGGAGATTAAATCCCTAGTTTCTCCCTTTTAAAATTTACTAGTCCTTCTCCTAGTTTTTTTATATTTCTTAACTTCTCATACTTTAATTCAAGGGTTTCTTGCTCATTCTAGGTCAAAATAGAGCTATCTTACTTAACCACCCATGGAGAGGAAACTTAGAAGGAGAAGAATAAAGGCAAGAATAAGAAGCATAAAGATCTTTAAGGGTTCTTACCTTTCTTTCTTGGTTTCCTTCATTTTCTCTTAGCTTCTCTTGGTTTCTCTCTCTCTCTCTCTCTCAAGCATTTTTCTCTGTTTTGGATGAAGCTTAGGTCAGTTAGAAGAAAAGGAGAGGATTTGGACTTTTTAAGAAGTAAAATTCTCATTTTTCATACTTTTTTAGACTAACCCTCACTATAGCGAAAAATAACCCTCGCTACGATGAGCACGTATCAATCCCAGGCCCTTGTTCTCGCTACGGTGCGCGCTATTGCAAGGAACTCCTTGGTTTTTGTATGGGATACCCGAACTCGCTATAGCTAGAAGCATTCTCGTTATAGTGAATAGGTACATTGGCTATAGCCAGGTTATAGCCAACAAACTTAGAAAAAGTTTAGGATTTAGAAAATTTCAGCAATTTTTTGGTTGTTACAAAGCTCGTTCAGTGCTCTTGATTTCCCTTGATTGAAATTATGAAAAGAACATTCTTTTCCCCCTTAATGGCAGTTAAAATATCTCTAAATCATAATTAAAACCATCAAATTAAAGCTCTTAAGGAAAGGAATCACTCTCATAACTAGAGCTCTGCGAGAAGGGCACAAAAACTTACTTGTTTAGCTTGGTTTTTCCTTTCTCTTTCCTTCTCTTAATATGACGTCGTTGATGAAATATGGAGGTGCTAGAACTAGTTGAAAAAAATGAAGAAAAGGTGGAAATGATGTCTGGTCATGCAAGTTAGATAAAAAAAGAACATTAAGTGTTGACTTCTTGACAAAAAATGACCATTTTGCCCTTACTTTTATGAACTATAAAAGTTCTGTTGTCACGCCCCAAACTAGAGGGGGTGATTAGCACGGAAAGCAAGAAATGCTTAAGTTCGTAAGCCTAACCAATATCACCTCAAATGAAGAGACCCTTTTCACAATGCAACACATGTGACATTTCATCATCTAAATCATCATATTGCCTCATTTCATTAACATAAATATTCATAGTTATTGTAAAAATTTTGGCAGAGTTTCCCTTACAATTTGGACATCCCCAAATTTTTACAACAACTACAAACCAACAAGGGTAGCAAAGGTGAGCTCCACACTCACTACTAACAATCAATATACCAAAGAATAAAGAAATACAAAGGAAAGGGTCTTATCTGTGTCAAGCGAAGCTATGTCTAAGGTACATTACAATCAACAACCTAAAAAACTTATCGCAACAAAAATTCATGCCCTTGCAATCCAAAGACGGGGCTTACTAATGTAGCACCTCTAACTACTAAGATGATGGAGGTGGATCAGATCTAACAACACTATTTGAAAAAGTTAAAATTAAAAGAGTAAGTTAAAACTCAATGAATAGATAAATAATTACAATAGTTAAGAACAGCTAGATTAACTAAGAAATGCTAATTAATACTGAAGCTTATGTAAATAATCATCTTCAAAAGTTAAATCTGGACATGAAGGTCACATAAATTTCAAGATTAGCCATGTTGGTGGCAGCTACACCTCGTTGGCCATTAACTCCTAAACTAGGTCTGGGCTTGATAGTTTTGATTCACCTACTTCAAACCATCCAATAGGCGACCTACAATGCCTACCTTACAATGCTTCAAAAGGAGCCATTTGAATGCTTGATTGATAACTATTATTGTAAGCAAATTCCATTAAAGACAAATATTTATCCCAACTCCCACCAAGGTCTATGACACATGCAAGTAGCATATCTTAAAGTATTTGAATTGTACGTTTAGACTGCCCATCCATTTAAGGATGAAAGGCAGTACTAGGATCTAATCTGGTTTTAAGTGCTTCTTGAAAGGACTTTTAAAACTTAGCAGTAAATTATGGGCCATGTAACATCTGATTTTTTTGTAAAACCACCAAAATGAGTTAATTTGAAAAGCAAGTCCCTGGAAATGAGAAATTTGAGACCAAATAAAATTAGAGTAAAATTTTAAATAATAAAAATTAAGGATCCAAGGTCTAAGATGCCCAAAACCCTAAGCCAGGGTAATTCAAAAAAATTGCTGAAAGCATAATGACAATTTCATAAATATGGAAAACTTTTGGAAAAATCACATAAAGGATTTTTAAGTGAAAAATTTGCACTCTCTAGGGTTCTTAGAGGCCCTGAAAACCATAGGAAGCCCAGAGACAATTAAAACTCTTTCGGTGTACGTTTTCGAATAACGGTTGACCCAAACTTTGACATCTTCATTTGGGAAAGTTTTAGCTCCAAATTTAGTGATTCTAAAAGCATTTTATAAGTTAGAGAACCTAAATTTTATGATGAAAAAGATGGTTCTAAAAAAGGAGCTAAAATAAACCTAAAATGAAAATACCACTAACACATGATGTAAACATCATTTTCTAGAACAAATCTTTCTTGAACCTTCTTATATTACATGTCCCATTTACTCTCCCTTCTTAACTAACTTACTTCTACCCAAAAATAGAGAGGGAGATGTAGAGAGAAGGGCATACCATTGATGAGGAAAAAGGAAGAAGAATAACCAAGAAAAAGTTATGAAATTCAAGAAAATTCTTAGTCTTCCCTTTAGCAAACTTTCTCTCCTCCTTCTCCCCTTCCTTTCCTTAGATTCATTGAGGTGTTTTTCTTCTATTTTGAGCCTAGAACAAAGGAGGAGATTTCAAAATTTGAGAGAAGAGTAAAGGCAAAAAGAAAAGCTCTTGAGAAAGGCTTGAATTAAAGGTAAAATCCTTAGTTTCCATGCTTCTCTTCCCTTGTTCTTCCTTATGTGAGTTTTGCCCCATATATGGTTAGCCAAAAGGGGTTAAATTTTGGGCAAAACCAAGGATGAATTATATTAATTAAGGTGTGGGAAGTAAGAATGCACAAAGGAAACAAACAAAAAACCATGAAATTGTAAGATAGGAAAAGCTAGGGATTGTGAACATAACTAAAACTCTGATTTTATCCAAGAGTTCCTAAGCTAATATAAATGTTTGTATGAACTCCTAAGGCCCCTAGAGACCTTCCCACATGCACCTCCCATCAAAGGAAGTAAAACAACTCCATTGGTAGCTAAGGAGACATATGTCTCGGTCTAGAGTAGTCCTCCACCTAGGGAGTATTTTAATTTCTTTCAAACTTAGTTTTACATCATATATGATGAGAGAGTATGAGAGGAGGCCTTGGAAAAATTTTAGGAAGCCTAGGATATGAGATAGAGGTATAGGTTCTGTAATATAACTTAAAGAAGCAACATGTAATTAGGCTTCTCAAATTGATTGTATAATGGCTCCAAAAGGCTTAAATAGAGTCAAAACCCATAGATGGAAGGAAAGAATAGAGCCAAGATGATTAATTATTAGTGTTGCTTCATTAGGTGCCTTAAGGAATCATAATTGAACCTTAGAAGCAATTTAGTTTTTCAAATGCATGTGTAGCTTTAGGAATTGTTCTAAGAGTATAATTGGCTTTCATATGATGTGTTTAGGCTAAAGGAATCTAGCTCCTCCTTCTTGTGAGTATTTGGCCAAGGGAAAGGAAGGATTTCCAAGAGTAAAGTGTGTTCTTACAAGCAAGGTAGCCCCCTTTCCTTTCTTTCATACATGCTTGGGTATTTTCTTATCTTTGAATGTGTGTTTGCATGTTTAAGCTATGAAATATGTCTCTAGTAAATGATCACATGCCATGGTACCATGTTGCTATGTTTTATATGCTTGGAAGATGTTTTTATGAATGTGTTTGACTTGCTTAAGCTTGGTAAAGCCAAAAGCCCTTTAGCTAGGGTGAGAATGAGCCAAAAGCAATCAAGAATAGATGAGACAAAACCAAAAGTCTCTAAAGAGTGAGGCTTAGTCAAAAGCTCCTTAAGAAAATAGGTAAGACAAATACAAAAATCCCAAAGAGAATGGGTGAGGCTAAACCATTGCCTTAGCAAGCCTATGTATGTTATATGTGACTTCTTGAATGAAGGAAATTATCTATAATTTCATGAATGCCATACATGCATTTTTAGACTTGAAATTGCACCATTTATGTGTGGTTGAAAGGAGCAGGGCTATTGGGATTCTTATAATCTTACTCTTTCCTCCATATTACCTAACATATCTAGGTGATCAAGTGAGTAAGAAATGGAGGCCACCAAGCTTAAAGAAAGAAGTGTGACATGGAAATGTGATAATTATTCATCTTGTAACTATTTTAATGGCATATGATGTATTCCTATGATGTATGTAAGGCAAGACCCTTTGAACACGTGTAATTATATGGATACTTGATGTATATATGAGAATTGGTACCATTTGAATGATGTAGTAAGTTTTTGGCAGTGAATAGGAAGAGTTGGTCATGTATATTCTTGTGTATAGCTTCAAGTGAGAGAGTGAATTTGTAAGGTATGGGTTATTTGACCTTTTGAACATGTTTGATAGGCTATTCTCATGCTTTCCCATGTGCTTATGCGGCTTTAGAGGTAGTAGAAGCCAAAATGGACCATTTAAGACCCGTTAAATGACACAAAATGACCAAATCACAACCCTGTATCCAAATGAGCAAATTCCCTCATGAAATTTGGCATGTATGTAGAGCTCATCTAGAGATTTTTGGGAAAATAAAGTAAAAAATAATTGGATCTCTATAGAATTAATTATGAATTTTCAAAATTGCCAATTTTTTGCTATTCTAATATAATCACTATTTATATGGGTCAGTTTAGGTTTCTGTGTCATCCGTGGGTCAACCATGGTCCAATGAATGTGAAACTTTATAGACATAAACTAGACATTGCTAGTGACTTGTAGCAACTATAAGCTCTTCATTTGGAGGTATGAGCAAAGAGTTATGAATTTTTGAATTTCTATGTCAGTATTAGTAGTGCCAGCCAAGTCCATGCATTATTCCATCAATTTTTAGTGGCTAAAAGTGTTTATCTTGGTTTCACACTATCTTTTCCTTACATTTAACATACATAGATTTCAAAATTAGTATAGTTTTCTTGAATTGGATTGTTGTGGAATTAGCTATGCATTTTTGAAATTTGTATCAATAAACTGTATTAGAAACACTGGGCAATCCAACCTATGTCACTTCTCTATTGTCAAATGTGGTCTAAATGATATTTTTATGGCTTAGAATTATTTTTTGTATAAAATTAACATCTAGAGATTTCTAGAACACTATGCTTTACTGGATTTCAATTTGTCTTGATTTAGTTATAATTTTTCAAAGCTAGCTTCAGAAACTTGGCAGTAGAACCCGAGACTGACTTGCATTATTTTGTGTATGTATGCTACAAGCTCGAGTTTTTGGCAACATTTTGAGATAGTTTTGAGTTGTATGTATGTAATTAAATAAAAATGATATGGGGAAGTCCAAAGGGTCCATGAGACTTGAAAGAAAAATTTTAAGTCTAACGTAACACAAAAACAATGGAATATTTTAATTGAATTTCTTTGTCAACTTCCCCTTTTTATGGAATGTCACTAAGAAAATGACCAAGAGAGGTTAGATAATTATGGTGTTACAGGCCACGATATGAAATAATGGAAACCAGTATACCATAAAGAGAGATAATCTTATTTAAGTAAAGCTTAGCATATTAAGTCACATTGTAAGTAGTCTTTATAGGCAAAAAGTGAGTAGACTTGGTTAAGCGATCTACAATCACCCATATTGAATCATAGCCCTTAATAGTTTTAGGCAATCCAATTACAAAGTCTATAGTAATTCTCTCCCACTTCCATTCCGATATTTCAATTTGCTGAAGTAAGCTTGCTGGCTTTTGGTGCTAAGCTTTCACTTGTTAACATACTAATCATCTAGATACAAACCTCGCTACATTCTTTTTTATCCTTTTCCACCAATATAACTCATTCAAATCTTGGTACATTTTATTAAAACTTGGATGAAAAGTATAAGTTGAGTGATGAGCTTCTTCTAGCACTTTGCTTGGCAAGTCTTCTACATTCGGCACACATAACCAATGACTGCACCTCAAAATGCCTTCAAAATCCACAGAGAACTATTGTAGTCTCCCTTTATGAACTTCTTCAATGATCTTCTTCATATAAAGATCTTAGTCTTATGTAGCCTTGATTTTATCTAGCAAACTAGAATGGAGCTGAACATGGGCTAATAAGGTGATAGGTCCTGTGATCTCTAACCTTACTCCACTCTCCTCAAGCTTCTAGAACTTTTTCACCATAAGTCTCTTGACTTTAGCCATGTGGGCCAAGTTACCCATTGATTTTTTGCTTAATGCATCTGCAACCACATTGACTTTACTAGGATGGTACAAAATATTACAATCATAGTCTTTCAAAAGCTCCATTCATCTCCTTTGCCTTAAATTCAAATCTCACTATTGGAAAATGTACTTAGGACTCTTATGATCAATGTAGATTTCATAGGTCTCACCATACAAGTAATGCCTCCATATTTTTAAAGCAAAGATCACTATGGCCATCTCTAGATCATGAGTAGGGTAGTTCTGCTCATGCTTCTTAAGTTGCTTAGATGCATAAGTTATCGCCTTTTCATGTTGCATTAAGACACGACCTAAACCTACTTTTGAAGTATCACAATAGACTGTATAGCCACCACTCCCAGATGGAAGAACTAACACTGGTGCAGAAGTCGGATAGTCCTTTAGTTGTTAGAAACTATACTCACACACATCTGACCATTGAAATTTTACACCTTTCCTCGTCAACTTGGTAAAGGAGTTGCAAGCTTGGAAAAATCTTTAACAAATTTATGGTAATATCTTGCTAATATAAGAAAACTACATATCTCTGTCCTCGTAGTAGGTCTAGGCCAATTTTGGACTACCTCTATTTTCTTCAAATCCACACTAATCCCAATCTTGGATACTGTGTATCCTAAAAAACCCACACTATTTAACCAAAACTCATATTTTAAAAATTTAGCATACAAATGATGCTCTCTCAAGGTTTGCAAGGCCATTCATAAATGTTGTTCATGTTCCTCCTTAGTCTTTGAGTATACAAGAATATCATCAATAAATACAATCACAAAGTGGTCTAAATATGGCTTGAAGACACAATTTATCAAATCAATAAAAGCTACTGGAGCATTTGTATGCCCAAAAAATATGACTAAGAACTCGTAGTGCCCATAACGAGTCCTGAAAGCTATCTTTAAAATATCTTCTCCTCTGATCTTTAATTGATGGTACCCTGACCTCAAGTCAATTTTAGAGAAATATTGAGCTCCTTGAAGTTAGTTGAACAAGTTATCTATTCGTAGCAATGGATATTTATTCTTTATCATCATCTTATTCAATTGCCTATAATTAACACATAACCACATAGATCCATCTTTCTTCTTTACAAATAACATCAAAGCACCCCAAGGAGAAGAACTATGGTGTGTGAAGCCTTTATCAAGAAGATCTTGCAATTGTTTGACGATTGTGTCACGCAATTTTAAATAAAACTAGGTAGCAAAATAAATTCTATAAGTAATGGTGCAACCTAGGTCATTTCTCAAGGAGTCTTTGTGCCTCAATTTGTTGTAAAAGGGAATTCCAAGTATTACTAATTGGAACTTGTTTAGCGGGTTTTGAAATGCTAGAATTTAATTGAACTAAATTTTAAATGACAAGAATCAAAAACTTAAAATGAAGTGAACAATTAAGAAAATGTGGTAGCTAGCCTTGTATTAGACTCCCTAGAATTCAATTATCCTTGCTCCCTTTTTAGTGTACCAAATTTAGATTTAATTTCTTGCTCATTAGTGTATTCCCCATAAAAGCTCTTGAATGACCATCTAATATTCAATTCATCAGTTATTCAAGGAATTTGCAAGAAACCTTGAAAAATTAATTAATTGAATTAAGAACAAGAACACATTATAACCAATCCTAATTGATCAATAAAATCCACTATATAATCCACTTAAGATGCTAATTAACCAATTAAATTAATTAATTCCTCAAACAATTAATTGCATAAAAATTTCAGCCACTTAATCTAATAACCATTGCATCAATTAGCCTAAAATCAAGAGAAATTTAAAAGTAATTTGCACAGCACTAATTCTAGAATTTTCATAAACATGTAATGATCACAATTAACATTCTCAAGATCAAATTAAACTTAATCTATAAATCAAACCAATCTAATAATTTCCAGCAATTAAATTCCTAAATTAATAAACTAGACCTAGTCAAATTAATAAAAGAATTAATGCTAGAATTAAAAGAGCAAGCAAGGAAATCTTTATCCAATTTGGTGAGGAAATGTGGAGCTCAAATTTGCATATGGGAGTTTTCAATCTTCAGCTAGCCACCAAGGATGATTCAAGCTACCATAGAGAATTTAAATAAAAGAGAATCGATGGAATGAGTAGCAGCCATGGAGAATCTGATGAAAAATGCTTATTCCCTCATTCTCTGAAGCTCCTCCCTTTACGTCGTCTAATCACGTTCTTTTTCCCCCTAACTCCCAGCTCGCTTCCTTCCTCCATTGAGGTCACGTTAATTCGATGAATGCTTTAGCGTCTTTCCTTAATGAGTCACGTGCCCCTTAGCTTGCCTCTTTTTCATGTTTTTCTCTTTTTGATGCTTCATTAATCCATGTTATTCCATACCTAAATTCCAGCTTGTAATTCATTAAAATCTCACATGTTTTTCTTACTGGAACCCTTAGTTGCTTCTGATGTGGATGAATTGATGCATGGGCTTCCTTCATGATTCTTCAGCAACCACGTTCTATCCGTGTAAGCTCCTTTCATCTCCTCATGTGGCTTGCATGTTTTCATTTAATTTTGTCCACATGCTCAGCTGCTTGTTTCTTTTCTTCATTGCCCATAGCTTCATTTATGTCATTCCCATGTGATTTCTTCATTACAATAATATGCTTTGCACACTCAGCTCTAGCATAACTTCTTCTTTTATTTCTACCTATACATGGCTATGAACCTCTCATCCTTGTTTTAAAACTTGCAACTTCATCTTCTTGTTTTACTATATGCCGCTGCCTAGTACCCCTCCAGCTGAGAGCTCTTTCATCACGTCCTACAGTTAGGTTTCCTCTTAAATCCACATATAAGTGGGCTCTATTTTGAGGTTCCTTCTTTTCTACGTTCTTCATGCTACATCTAGCTCATACATCTAAAAAAACGTGCGACTTTCAGCTCCAAAAGCCCATAGCTTTCCTTGTGTTCTGCTCATTTCAACTTGTAGCATTCCTTCCTTGTGTTTCTCATTCATGCAGCTGCTTCTTCACTTTTTCTTTACCCAAGTTCGAGTGAAGATCACATGCCCCTGCTTCCTTCATTTAGCTCGTGTAGCTTACATGAGAGCTGCCCAAGCTCCTTTCAACTCGATGCTCTTTCCCATTCAAACCAGAACCTACTCAACCCGTAGCTTCTTTTGTTTAAGCTCATTCTTCTTCTTATAACTTATAAGTTCTCTCCTTCACAGACCTCGTGGCTAGTTTATCTTTCTTCTCCTCTATTTTGCTCACATGAATGTAGAACTTGAGCTCAAGGCTTTATCTTCAACCCAAGCTCTTCCACGTTGTTTGCTTTTATATATGTGAGTCCCTTCAACTCGAGCCTTCTCTCCATGCATCTTTTGTCTTGCTTTGCTCACGTGAAACCCGAGACTCCTCTTACATCAACAGCTCGTGTGACATGGCTTCTTGTTCTTTCGATTTCCACGTGATTCCTCCACTTAAGCTGCTGCATGCTTTTCATTTGCTTCCCACGTGGTCTCCTTCCAACCTCAGCTTGCAAACTTCTCCTCTTCTTCATTTAGCTTGCCCATCCAACTCATGGCCAGTATGTGATTGTGTTCTGTCAGTAAAACAAAGTGAAGTGATGGAATGGACTCGTGGCTTCCTTCTCAAAATAACCTTCCATATTTTCTCCAACATTAAGATTTAATTTGCTCAAAGTTTGCACAAAAACAATGGAGACAATTTAGTATGAACAATCTTACAAAATTATTTAAACAAATTTATGCATTAAAACCAATAATTTTGCAATTTAATTCATAAAATACAGAAATGGTTAATAAACTTAATTATCCTCCAATTGAAGTCCTTTAAACCAAAATTTATAATCAAAATGCCTAATTAGAAGAGGAAAAATATATGAAAATTAGCAATTATCATTGTTCTTTCAAGTTTTTAAGTTCAATTGGAGCCATATGATATAGGGGTATAGACGCAGGTGAAGTGCTAGGAATCAAGTCTATATAGAACTCAATCTTTCTATTTGGTGGTAAACTCGACAACTCTTCTAAAAAAATATCAGGGAATTCACATACTATAGGTACTTCTTCTAGACTTACTTCTGTCACCCATGTGTCTTTAACCATTACTAGATAGCCTTTGTAACACCATAGTTTCTAGCTCATTTCATGCCTTTAAATAACTCATTTCCAAGAATCATGTAAATTCTCAAAGGTTGCGTCACATATAAAAATTTCATTTGGTGTCACGTGGATCGAGTAAGCTCATACATCACATTTTCATATTTAATTATATGAATATAACTCATTTTCATCATCAACAGTGGCCTACATTTCATGGAAACCAAAGGGAAGCATAAAATACATATATATATATATATATATATTTTTTTTTTGTTTGGCCAAATTTTTCACTTTTCTGTCACAAACTTTTGGAAAATCGTAACTAATTCTAAAAAAATTTAAATCATGTATTCTTAGCTATTCTAGAAAGCTACACATGTCTATTTTATACTAAAAATATGTCCAAATCATGAAACACAACACATAAGACATTTGACATTTGAAATGGTCCAGAGGTCTGGCTATCCATTGGTGCTATCACAAAATTCTACAACAAATTTCAAAAATATCTAATTAATTCCACAAAAATCCAATCCATGAAAATGATACTAATATGGAAATCTACAGATATTAGCTAGAGGCAAAAAATAACTTTGGACTAGTTTAGGCATACCCAGACCTTAAAACTCAATCAAATAGTAACTGAGGTCAGTTGGGACTCCTGATACTAGTCAGGATATTTAAAAATTTATATCTCCCTCTCTAGACATCCAAATGGTGTGCTTCTAGTTGTCATAAGTAATTGGAAATGTCTAGTATCTTCGTATAAAATTTTGTGGAAATTAAATATCATTTGGGCTCTATGTGATAGATTTCATTTTTGGACCTGAGTGAACAGTAACATGACATAAACCAAAATTTTTCAACTTTGAAAATTCATCAAATATTCTCTAGACCTCTGAAAATTCTGTTCTTTAGCTTTCCAAAAATATCTCAACAAGTTCTAATTGTATACCAAATATCAGATGAAGAAGAGCTCATTTGGATAAAAAGTAATATAGGGTTCCATTATAATCAATTTTGGCTTCATATAGGATACTAAAATATCCAAATGGCTTTCCTTGGGGTTTGGCACCTCTTGGGTAAGTCTAAAAGCATAATTAGAACTTGTGTGAGCTACCTAAATGATACCAAACCCTATGCATCTCAATTTGGGCATCTCACTTGCATTTATACATACTTGCATCAAGCTTTCAAAAAGCACAATTTACCATTACATACTCAAATTATATTCTATCATTCACATGATACATCCTTTCATTTCTATATCACATCTTAACATAATTACATATGTTTCAAAGGTCATAGACCATATACAACAATGGATTACATCATTAGACATTAATATAACTTTAAAGAATAAAAACTATGCATTGTGATATCAAACTTTCATCTTCTAGATGGTTGGCTTCCATTACCTTGCTCTTTTGGTTCACCTAGTATATTAGAGCATCAGAGAGGAGGGAATGAGATTCAAAGGATCCCAATAGCTCATCTTGTCACACCATATTATTCCTAGCATTAATTTCCTTTATCAAGGTGAGATTACACAAAGTAGCAAGGAAATCCTAAGACTTTTGCATTAAAATCATGACTTAATGGTGTTATGTTAGGGTAAGGATTCAAATTTCAATCCATGAACCCCCAGAAACTTACCAACAACATCTTCTAATTATTTTCCATTCATATAAGTCATAAACATCTTAAAATTTCACATGAATCACGGATCAAGAACTAAAAATCACTAATTCTCACGTTTTGCCTCAGGTTCCAAGGTGGCAGATTTTGAAGTAACTTTGAAAAATGATAAATAAATGTAGAAAAATAGAAATGAGGCAAATGATAGCTTTCCAGAAAGCTCTATATGTCTACTATAAGGTAAAAATAATTCTAGGTATGAAACACCTAGATGGACTGCATTTGACAACTAAAACTATGAAAGGTCTGGCTGCTCTTGAGTTCTGCTACAACTTACTGATATGGATTTCAAAAATTCATAACTAATTTCCAAAAAATCCAAATCAAGTAAACTATACCAATCTAGAAAGCTATAGATGTCTACATTAAGGGAAAAATAGCTCCAGACCCAGAAAATGAAAATAAACTAGAGACCTGTTGCATCACTAACAATGAGTTATAACTTCAAAAATTCATTTCTTTCTCTTTAGACCTCCAAATGAGGTGCTTCTAGTTGCTATAGCACATTGTGCATGTCTAGTTTGTCTATGTAAAATTTCAGGACCATTGGACCTCATTTACTCTATGTTTGACGCAAATGCATTTTTGGACCAAAGCTACAGTACACTGACCCAAATCAAAAAAATTCCTAGCTTTAAAAATTCACCAAATATTCCTTAGACCTCCAAAAATTTTCACTTTAGCTTTCCAAAAATCTCTAGATGATCACTACATGCATACAAATTTCATGAGGAAATTTGTCCATTTGGTCAGTTTGTCACATAGGGTTGCAAAATGCCCTTTTTAAGCTTCATATGGGGTCTCAAGGGGTCTATTTTTACTTCTTCTCATTCTATGGCCACATGAGCGCATGGGAAAGCATTAAAATACTCTATCAAACATGTCTCAAAGGGCTAATAACCTAGATTCCATAATCTCACTCATCCACACCAAGAGATACACAAGATCCATACTTATATAACTTGGCATATCCAAGTCAAATTCATGAAATATCCTTCACACTGGTCTAGTTCTCATACATATACAATATACCCATACTTTTACAAATATTCATAAGCTCATACATCATATATATTATGGAGATATATCATGTGACAACCATATTGCTATAATACAAATATTTTATAAATCCATTGCTAATCTTCTTACTTCCAAGTGTGGTGGCTCCTATTTCCTTGCTCTCTTGATCCACCTAGGCATATTAAGTAATAGGGAGGGAAGAGTGAGATTCTAGGAATCCTAATAGCTTATCTCCCATTCAATCATGCATAAAGAATGTAATACAAGTCTTAAGGATGCATGTATTGCATATCAATATAGAAAATGGTGCAAAATACATTCTTGGCATTTACACAAAGCACACATAACATACTTAGGCTTGCCAAATGAATGGATTAGCCTCACCCACTTTCTTCAAGGTTCTTAGACTTGCCTCACCCTTTTTCTCAAAGGCCTTGAACTAAGCCTTACTCTTGGGAGACTTTCTCTTGGTCTCAACCACTTCTAAGGGTTCTTGGCTCATCCTCACCAAAGATAAAAGGTTCTTAGTCTCTCCACATTCAAGCAAACTAATGCAATATTTATAGGCATTATTTGAATACATAGTGCAATACTATGGTTCCATGGAACATAGGCATCATACTAAAATACAATTCATAGCTTAAAATACTCATACACACATTCAAAAACAATGTAGACATTCATTCATGCATGGGAGAAAAGAGAGAGAACTACCTTGGAAGCAATTACACACTTTTTCCTTAAGCCTTGAGTCCTCTCCCTTGACCTCACACACCCAAAAAGATAGAGATCATTTCTTTTGGCCTAGACACACCAAAAGAAATATGAATTACTCATGGGAACAAGCCTTGGCATTATACATACTTTACATGATGCTACTTTGGTTTATGGCTCCATTATGCTTCCATAAGGCATTTAATGAAGCAACTACAAAAATTCATGATCTTGGCTCCCTTCTCTCCTTTAATATATGATTCTTGACTCCATTTAGACTCATTGGAGTCATCACACAATTATTTTAAAGAGCAAAAGGGTACAGTTAACATATTTTTTTAATTTTTCATTTTAGTCCCTAATCTATGGTTTGTCCGTTTGGTCTCATTTCAACTCCTTTTCAAAATCCATCTTCTCCATTATATTCCTTAGGCTCTTAATCATAATAACTACCTTTGGAATCACTAAAAAATGATCTAAAACCATTCTGAACCATTCGATCAAAGTTACGGTCAACCGACAGTTGAAATCGCTCACCGGAGGGGTTTCAACTGTTCTAAGGATTGCCATGGTATTCAAGGCCTCTGAGAATCCTGAAAAACTCAAATTTTTTCTTTCAAAAGCCCTCTTGTGAGTTTTCAAAATTTTCCAAAAATTACAAAAATGCCCTTACTTTTTCGGCAAATTTTTTGAGCTCTTTTGGCTTTGGTTTTTAGCATCTTAAACTTCAAATCCTCATTTTCTAATATTTAAAATTTTATTCTAATTTTAGTTAGCCACAAACCCTTCTATTTTAGGAACTTCCTTTTATATTTGGCCTATTTCTTATGTTTACGGAGAAACCGAACATCGCGTTTTTCATGTTTATGGAGGGATCGGATGTTACACATCTCCCATTCAATCTTACATAAAAGATGCAAAATAAGTCTTATAAATGCATGCATGGCATATAGATATGTGTAATCATTCAAGAAGCATTCTCGGCATTTGAAAAAGTCATACATAGCATATAAAAGGCTTGTCAAGAAAGTAGATTGGTCTCACTCATTTACTTATAGATTTTGGATTTGCCTCACCCATTCCTTATGAGATTTTTGGACTCAACCATGCTCTTAAGAGTTAACCTCACTTTTGAAAGACTATTTATTTTTTCTCAACCAATCTTAAGGGTTCTTAGCTCATCCTCACCATGGCTAAGGGTTCTTGGCCTCACTACACTCAAGCAAACCCAAGCACACATCATAAGTATCATATAAAAGCATATTGTAACATCATGGCGCCATGGAATAAGAATCATGCTAGATTACTTTTCATAACTTAAAAATACACATACACACATTCAAAGACAAGTAGAGCAAACAATCATGTATGAGAGAAGGAAGAGTGAGTTACTTTGGAAGCAAATACACACTTTTTCTCTTGAATCAATACTCCCTCCTTCGACTACACACATACAAAGGTGTGGGGATGATTACTCTTGGCCTAAGTACAATTTATGGAAGCCAATTAGGTTCATGGAATTAATTTTAAGGCCACACAACTTGTTTAGATACTAGCTTAATCTATAAACCTTATTACGGTTCCATAAATGCTCTTAATGAAGCAACGCCCCTCAAATAAATTCTAAACTCTATTCTTTCCTTTCAAATATAATTCTCGACTCCTTTTAAGCCTCTTGGAGTCATCACACAATCAAAACCAAGAGCCTAACCATATGTTATTTCTTTAGAACATATTATAGAACATGTAAGGCCAACTCAGTTTTTATGGTTTCTAAATTTTTCCCAAGGCCTCTCCTCATCTTCATTTATTATATATGACTCAAAAATGAGATTAGAAAATTTTAAAACTCCCCCTAGCTACCCTAACCTCTCCTGGCCGAACCTATGCATGGTTTTCGCACCCATGGACTTTGCTTTATTTTCTCAAGGGGAGAAGCATATGGGGAGACTTCTAGGGATCTTAGGAGCTCAATCAAACACTTATTTAGGCATAGGAATTAATAGATCAAATCAGATTTTGGAAGGAACACTTGAAACCTTAGAAATTACATCTTGAAATTCCATAGTTTTTTGTTAATTCTCTTTGCATATTCTTAATCTCCACACCCTTTTTCCTAAGAATCACCCTTGGTTCTACCTAAAAACCAAACCCTCCTATGGTTTCTTGAGTGTGGTGAAATGGTGGAGGAAGGGGAGGAGGGGATAGTAACCATGGAAGAAGAAATTACCTTGTTTTCTTCCTTTTTCTCACTTGAATCTTGCTTTCTTTAGGATCCTCTCTTCAAATCCAAATGTTTCCCTTAATTTCTCCTTTAAAACAGATTCATAAACTTCATTATAATTAAAGGAAACAAAGGAGAATGGAGGAGAGGAGGTTTCGATGGAAGAAAGTATAGAAAACTACCAAGAAACCATACCTTTTTGCCTTGATTTCTCCTTCTTCTTATCTCCCTTTGGTGTGCCTAAACCCTAGCTCTCTCTTCTAAATTAGGGCAGAAACAATTGTGTCTGAATGAGTGAGGAGGTGGGGCGCCACCTATTTATAGGTGGGAGAAAGAAACACTTTTCATAAATTCTCATTTTGCCCTTCGTTCTTGGCATTTTTGTTTCTCATTTGTTTTAGCTGCTTTTGAGAATTGTATTTTCCATTATAAAATTTAAATTCCTAATTTAGTAAAGTACCTTTGAAATCAGTTAAATCGAAGCTAAAACCTTCTCGAACGGATCTGTCAAAGTTTGTGCACACTAAAGATAGAAAACGTCTACCAGAGGGGATTTAACTATCCCAGGGCTTCCCATGATTTTTAGAGTCTCTGAGAACCCTAGAGAACTCAAAAATTTCATTTAAAAAGCCCTCCTATGTGAATTCCAAAATTTGCTCAAATTTACGAGAATGCCATTATGTTTGGTAAGTTTTTCGTCAAAATTTGTTTCTTCATTCTAGCTTCAATTTTCTTTTCATTTAAGCCTAGAATTCTTATTTTTAAGAGTCTAGAATATTACTCAAATTTTTTGGAACCTTAACTAACTCCTTTCAGGAAACTTGATTTGGAAATGTGCCCGTTTCCATCGTTTAACAAAAACTGGACATTACAATTCTTCCCCTTTTAAAAAATTTTGTCTTCGAAATTTAGATAACATATCTCATGAGAAGAGTTTTGGATGTTTCTTTCTCATATCATCCTCTCACTCCTTGTAACACCATCATACCATAATTCATTTCATGCCATTTCTAGGTTCTATTCCATGAAGCATATGAGTTTCCAAGAAAAAAACATTAAAATATTACATTTTTATGCATTGCGTAGCAAACTAAATTTTTCATATGGCATTCTATGAACCAAGGGAACTCATTAAAATCATTCTCATATTTAATTACACTAATATAATTTAAAAACATCTAAGAAAGTGGCTTGGAACTCATACAAGTGGATGAAACACACCATTTTCGAAGAATTAGCCATGGTCAGATTTTCAAATTTTTTGTCACAATTTCAAAAATGCATAACTAAATCCATAAAAATCAAAATCCAACAACATTTACCATTCTAGAAAGCTCTAGATGTCTATCCCATGGAAAAAATAATTTTAGCTCATGAAACATTAAGGGAAAAACATTTGATATTCAAAAATACACTGAGGTCTTTGCTACCTGGGCCACTGTTTTAGATTACTAATATAAAATTTTAAAATTCATAACTAATTTTATAAAAATCAATATTATACACATTTGGTTATTCTGGAAAGATACAGATGTTAAATTTATTCTAAAAATAATTCTAGTATTAAACAGATACTTTTAGCTATTGGAAATCTATAAAATAGAAATTAGACTCAGGGAGCGCTATTGCTACTGATAGCAAAATTCAAAAATGCATAACTCTTTGGTCAGACCTCCAAATGAGGTGATCTTGGTGGCCATAGAAAGCTTATGACCTCTAGTTTGTTCCTGTAAATTTTCACAAGTATTAGATACTATTTTCCCATTGGATGATACAGAACATAAATATGACAATGTGAACAATGCACATACCAAAACCAATTGAAAATCCCAATTTTGAAAATTCATAACTAATTCTGTAGAACATCTTTTTTACTGCACTTTAGCTTCCCAAAAGGTTCTCAATAAGCTCTACATTTTTGCCAAATTTCATGAAGAAATTCTTTCATTTGGTCAGAATGTGTTATAGGGTGCTATTTGGGTCATTTTGATGCATTTTAATGGTGCAAAAGTGTGCAAAATGGCTCCTAAGGTTCTTGTTGCCATTTGGGCACGTGGGAATGGCCCATAAAGACTCCCTAAACTTTTCTTAAAGGTGTAGAAACTCAAAAGACAAAATCTCATCTTCCATCCCTAAGCCATATGTAAAGAGATACATGCAGGAAATAGTCATCCAATACCTAAAAATTGCATCACTACTCATTTATCATTAATTGTCATGCATATATCATCTATTGGGATATTTACACATGTTCCATTCATTGTACATCTATTATATCAAAATTTTACATCATTTTCCACTTCTTTGATTATAATATAAGTAAAAGCAAGCACTTTAGAGCCAAAGCTTTATCTTCCACCTTAGTAACTTCCATTTCCTTGTTCATTGGCTTCACCTAGCATATTAAGATGTTGGAGAAGAGAAAGTGAGATTCAAAGAATCCCAATAGCTCATTTCCCATTCAATCATGCATAAAGAATGTAACACAAGTCTTAAGGATGCATGCATGGCATGCTAACATTGAAAATGGTACAATTACATTCTTGGCATTTAGACAAAGCGCACATAACATACTTAGGTTTGCCAAATGATTGGATTAGCCTTACCTACTCTCTTCAAAGTTCTTGGATTTACCTCACCCTTTTTCTCAAAGACCTTGAGCTAAGCCTTAGTCTTGGGAGACTTTATCTTGGTCTTAACCACTTCTAAAGGCTCTTGGCTCATCCTCACCGAAAATAAAAGGTTCTTGGCCTCTTCATATTCAAGCAAACCAATGCAACATTTATAGGTATCATTTGAATATATAATGCAATACTATAGTTCCAGGGAACATATGCATCATACTAAAACATAATTCATAGCTTAAAATAGACATACACATATTTAAAGACAATGTAGACATTCATTCATGCATGGGAGAAAAGAGAGAGAGCTACTTTTGGTAAAATTACACACTTTTCTCCTTGGATTTGTCCCCCCTTTCTCGGCTTCACACACAAAAAGGTGTGGGATTGGTTTCTCTTGGCCTAAACACAATTTATGGAAGCCAATTAGGTTCATGAAATTATTTCTAAAGTCATACTTCTTCCTTAAACTCTAGCTTAGGCTAATAACCTCTTTATGGTTCCAAAATGGAACTAATGAAGCAACATCTCACAAATAAATTCTAAGCTCTATTCTCTCCATTCATATATGATTCTTGACTCCTTTCAAGCCTCTTGGAGTCACCACCTAATTAAAACCAAAAGCCTAAGTACATGTTACTTCCTTAGGTCATATTATGAAATCTATGGTACCAATTCATTTTCTAGGCCTCCTAAATTTTTTCTAAGGTTTCCCCTTACTTTCATTCATCATATATGACTTAAAATAGACTTGGAAAAATTTAAAACTCTCCCTAGCTATGCTATCCTTGCTTGGCCAAAATATGGAGCATTAATGGGGTTTGATAGCTTCTTGACTTTTCCTTAATGGGAGGACTATTTAGGGAAGTTTCTAAGAGTCTTAAGAGTTCAAGAAGACACTTAAATAGCCAAGGGAACTCATAGATTAAATCAGTTTTTTATAATCCCCTCAAATGCTCCACACTTTTTCAACTTGTATTTTAGTAGTTTTTACTGGGTTTCTTTACATATATCTAATTCCTACACCGTAAATCACATGATTTATCCTTTGGCTTTGCCCAAATGTTACTCCTTCTTAGCTATCCATATACAAGGCGAAATGGAAAGGAAAGGGAACAAGAAAGAAGAAGCATGGAGTCTAGCTTTTTACCTTGGCTTCCTACTCTCTTTGAATGCCTTTTCTTGTTCCTTAGCCCTCCTTTAAATTTTTGAACTCCCCGTCTCTGTTTTGCACTCAAAACAAAACCAAAGACTCCAATAATCCCGTGGAAAGGAAGTGGGGAATGAGGAGAGAACAATTGCTCAAGAGGAGACTAGGAATTTTTATAAATTCTCACCTTTCTTAAGCTTTTATTGTAATATTCGGTTCTTCGAAAACTAGAGAAAATGTGAGAAACATAACGTACAGTTTCTTTGTAAACGAACAAAATTCACCAGATACAAAAGGAAGTCCCTCGAAATGAGATAGTTATGGTCCCAAAAAATTTGGGAAGTATTCTAGACTCCTAAATATGAGAATCCCAAGCTTAGACAGAAAGAAAAATAGAGCTAGAATGAACAAATAATTTCTTACGAAAAGCTTACGAAACGTAATGGCATTTTCGTAATGTTGAGCAAATTTTGGAATTCACACAGGAGGGATTTTTAAATGAAAATTTTGAATTTTCTAGGGTTCTCAGAGGCCCTAAAAATCATAGAAACCCTTAGGATAGTTAAAACCCCTCCGATGGACGTTTTCTAATATCATTTGACCCGAATTTTGACTGATTCGTTTGGGAATATTTTAGCTCCAATTTGAGTGATTCCAAAGACATTTTACTAAATTGAGAATCTAAATTTCATAATGGAAAAGACGGTTCTAAAAAAGGAGCTAAAATGAGTTAAAAATGAATATGCCAAAAATGAAAGGCAAAATTAGAATTTTTGAGAAAGTGAAAGCTTCTTGAATATACTTTAAGTTTCTTATTTCTTCTCCCCTCCATTTGCACGACCCATTCTACCCAAAAACCAGAGAAAACACCAGCTCTCTTAGGCACACCATGGAGGAGAAGAAAGGAGGAGAAAAAGTAAGGAAAAGGTAAGGAATTTTATAGTTTTTCATGCTTTCTCCTTTCCAAACCTCTTCTTCTCTATTCCCCTTTCTTTCCTATAATTATAATGAGGTTTATAAATCTGTTTTAAGGGAGATATGAAGGGGAAAATTCGGATTTCAAGAGAGGAGCTCAAAGAACACAAGATTCAAGTGAGAAAAAGCAAGGAAACAAGGTAAAAAGACATCCTATGGTAGCTATATGGAACCCCTTTCTTCTCCATTTTGACCTACACTAAGAAACCTAGGAAGATCTGATTTTCAACCAAGTATTATTCTTAGGTATTTGATGGAGAGGAATAAGAACATGCAAAGAAAACCATGAAATAGGCATTAAAATTTAAGATGCAAAACCTAGGGTTTCTAGTGCACCTTTCAAGTTCTAAATTTATTGATGCTTCTTAGGTCTAATTAAGAGTTTAAATGAGTTCTTGAGAAACCTAAGATACTCCCCATAAGCTTTTCCCTTCAAGAAAATAAAGAAAACTCCATGGAGCCCTAAATCTAGGCATGTCTTGGGCAAGCATGTTCCATGGTGCTAAGGAGAGTTTTAAATTTTTCTAGGGCCATTCTTGAGTCATATTTGATGAATGAAAGTGAAGGGAGGCCTTGGAAAAAATTTAGAACTCATGGAAAGTGAGGTGGTGGCTTAGGTTCCATATTATGACCTAAAGAAGTAACATGGTGCTAGGCCTTTTGTTTTAATGGTGTGATGACTCCAAGAGTCTTAAAAGGAGTCAAGAATCATATTTGAAAGGAAAGAATGAGGCTTAGAAATCATTTAAGAGGTGTTGCTTTATTAGGTGCAATTATGGACCATAATAGAACCTATAGAGCAATCTAGTGATTCACTAAGTTATGTAGCCTTAGAATATGTTTCGTGAACCTAATTGGCTCCCATAAATTGTATCTAGGCCAAGAGAAACTATCTCCATCAATTTATGGGTGTGTGGCCGAAAGAGGAGGCTTGAATCCTAAAGGAAAAGTATGTGGTTGTACACAAGGTAGCTCTTTCCACCTTCTCTCATGCATGGATGTGTGTTTAGCTTATTTTAGCATGTATGTTTGCGTATTTTCAAGCTATGAAAAGTATACTAGCATGCCTTTATATCCATGATTCTTGATGCTATGTTATGTTTCCAAATGAATACATGATTTTGTATGAGTTTGCTTAAGTGTGGAGGGGCCAATAACTCTTCCTTTTGGTGAGGATGAGCTAAGAAGCCTTGAGCTTGGTTGAGACAAAGTAAAGAGTCTCCCAAAAGTAAAGTAGGCTCCCAAGAGTATGGTTGAATCCAAAACTCTTAAAGAATGGGTGAGGCAAGTCCAAAATCCATGAGAAGTGTGAGGCCAATCCAAACACTTGGTGAGCTCTCTTGAATGTCTTGTATGAATTGTTCATATACCAAGTTTTCTTTTAAAATGTCAATGACTTCTATTTTTCCATGCATGCATTTGTAAAGCTTGCTTTGCACATATTATGTATGATTGAATGGGAGATGAGCTATTAGGATTCTTTGAATCTCATCCCCTCCTCTCCAATGATCTAACATGCTAGGTGAACCAAGTGGATATGCCAATGGGAACCAACAACACTAAAGGAACGAGATTGGCATTCATATGTCTAGTTTTTGCCATTTTGGAACCATAATGATGTATATGATTATTGTAGATGACATATGACCCTTGAAACACATGTAATTATGCTATTATATGATGTAGAAATGAGAATATGTGTTATGTGAATGATGGAATGTGAATTGAGCATGTTTGGCAAGATAGCTTCATGAATGAGTTTATGGAAATATGCATAAGTGTGGGTTGAATGGCCAAAATGAGATGCATGAGGTTTGAGACCATTTGGGTAGCTCACACAAGTCTTAAATATGCTTTTAGACTTGCCCAAAAGGTGCCACAACTAAGGAAAAGCCATTTGGCAATTTTGGTACCCATATGGAGCCAAAATTAATTATAATGGAACCTTATATCACTTTTTTATCAAATGAATTAGTATTGATCTGAGATTTGGCATGCAATTAGGTCTCATTGAGAGATTTTTGGGAAGCTAAAGATCATAATTTTTGGAGGTCTATAGAATATTTGGTGATTTTTCAAAGTTGGCAATTTTTAAGGTTTCTGGTTTGCTGCACTATTCATTTGGTCCGAAAATGAATTCTATCACGTGAGGCTCAAATGATGTCTAATTGTCATGAAATTTTATACAAATAAACCAAACAATCATAGTGACTCATGCCACTAGAAACACCTCATTTGGAGGTCTAGATAGGGAGATATAAATTTTTGAAGTTTCTATCCAGTATCAATAAATTTGCCCGACCATAAGTATTGTTCCATTGAATTCCAAGGCCTGGATTTAATGAACTGATCTAGAGATATTTTTTCTCTCTATTTAACATCCACAGATTTCCATATTGGTATCATTTGTATGGATTAGATTGTTTTGGAATTAATTGGACATTTTCAAGTTTTTTGTAGAATTCTGTGACAATTCCATAATTCAGTCAGACCTTTGGACCATTTTGGATGTCAAACATTCTCTGTGATAAGTGTTATGATCTGGGCATATTTTTAGTGTGAAGCAGACATCCTAATCTTTCTAGAATGATCAAGATTTCATTATTTTAATTTTTCTAGATTTAGTTATGATTTTCCAAAGTTTGGTTAGAGAATGGAGCAAATTTGGCCTAAATTAAATAAGCTCATTTCATGCTTCATTTTGGTTTCCATGAGTTATGGGCATGATTTTGTGATGCACATAAGTTGTAATGATGTATTTAAATATAAGGATGCATAGCATGAGCCCACACGATCCACGTGACACCAATTGAAATTTTTAAGTATGACGCAACGTAAATAAACCCATTATTTTTATCCCCTCTTTCATGTCTCTCATGGAAATGATGATGTGAAGCTTATGAATGTCATGAAATAAGCTAGAATTTATGGTGTTACATTTATTTCTCCTTTTCTTCCTTCCTTTGGTGCACCTAAGAGAGTAATTCTTTTTTTGGTTTAAGGTAGAAGCAACGTCAATATGCAGAAGGAGGAGAAGTGGCGTGAATGTAAGGGGATTTTGGATCCTTTTTGAGAACTAACTCTTCCATCATAAAATTTAGGCTTCCAATTTAATTAAATGGCTTTGGAATCAATCAAATTGGAGCTAAAATCTTTTTGAATGAACCAGTCAAAGTTCAGGTCAATTGGTATTGGAAAACCTACACCGAAGGGGTTTTAACTATCTCAGAACTTCCCATGGTTTTTCAGAGGCCTCGAAGAACTAAAAAATTTCATTGAAAAGGCCTTCTTATGTGTTTTTCTAAAATTGAACTTATTTACAAAAATGCCATTGATCTTTTAGCAAATTTTTTGAATTAATGCAGGCTTAGTTTCTGGATAACTCAAGGCTCAAATTCTCATTTTCCATTATTTAGAATTTTATTCTAATTTTTGTTGGTCTTAAATAACTCATCTTAGGGGACTTATTTTTAAAATTGATTTATTTCAGTGTTTTACAAAAAATTGGATGTTACACTCCCAAGTAACTTCTTTGGGAGATAACCCCTTCCAAACCACTTTCACCAGTGGTCTTGTCTTATTCTGTAACTACTTGAGTCTAATATCCACGATTCGATATGGTGATACTATGTATGATAGATCATCCCTGTAACTGCACATTCTCATACTTTATGACATGTAAAGGGTCGGGCTAGTACTTTTTGAGCTGTGAAACTAGAATATATTATGTACTTAGCTTAAGTTTGAGGGAAGGGCTAGTCTATAGGCCATAAGTCCTACTTTATCAAGAATCTGGAAAGGACCTATGTATTTTGGACTGAGCTTTTTGCTTTTGATGGACCAACCTATCCTTGTGACTAAGAGACACTCTAATGAAGTTATGGTCTCTAATCTTAAACTCTAATGGTCGTCTACGTTTATCTGTGTAACTTTTCCATCTACTCTAGGCTGTCAAAAGTTTCTTTCTGACGGTTTCAATTTGTCTAAAAGTCTAGTCCATTAACTTTGGGACTATAAGGCTCCATTCTCCTAGCTCAACTTAACACATCGGAGACCTACATTTCCTCCCATATAATGCTGCATATGGTGCCATTTATATACTTGCATGATAGCTATTATTATAGGCAAACTTTGTTAGAGGCAAGTATGTATCCTAGTTTTCTTACATCTCTAAGACACACGCCCTCAACATGTCCTCTAGGGTTTAGATGGTTCTCTCCGTCTGTCCATCCATTTGTGGATGATAAGCTGTGCTAAATCTAAGTTTGGTACCTAAAGCATCCTGTAATGATCTCTAGAAATTCAATATGAATCGAGGATTTCTATTTGAAACTATGCTCCTAGGCACACCATGCAATCTTACTATCTCCCTGATGTATAGCTGGGCTAACTTTTCTAGAGTATAAGTGGCTTTCATAGGTAGAAAATGTACTGACTTTGTTAATTTATCCACTATTACCCATATTGCATCATACCTCAATGATGTCCTGGGTAAACCCATGACAAAATCCATAGCTATGTTATCTCATTTCCACTCCGAAATATTTAGGGGCTAAAGTAACCCAGCTGATTTGTTCATGTTTTATTTTTACTCTTTGGCATACTAGACATCGGGAGACATGCTCTGCTATGTTTGTTTTCATTCTAAGCTACCACAACATTTTCTTTAAATCTTGGTACATTTTATTATTGCCTGGATGAATGGTGTTCTTGCTCTTATGTGCCTCATCTAATATTTTCTCTCTGATTTCTATATTTCTAGGCACATATAGCCTATCCTTGTATCTTACAACGTCATCCTTAGATAGATTGAACTCCTGAATGCTACCCTAGGCTATCTGTGTTCTAATTTTACTTACATAGTCATCTGTCTACTAGGCCTCTCTTATCTGATCCCTCAGGTCATTTTCTATTCAGGTTTCACTCATTAATGACTTCCTCGAATACACCTCGTAGGAGAGATTCATGTCTCTAGATCTCTTAATCAATTCCTGCTCTCGAATCATCATACAAGCCATGTGTATGGATTTTCTACTTAGGATATCAGCTATCACATTAGCCTTACTAGGATAGTATTTCAGTGTGAAATTATAATCTTTCAAAAATTCTAACCATCTCTACTGTCTCATATTTAACTTTTTCTTTTCAAATAAATATTTAAGGCTCTTATGGTTATTGTAAATTTCTATAGCCGCCCCATATGAGTAGTGTCTCTATATCTTCAAAGAAAATACCACTACAGCTAACTCTAGGTCATGTGAAGGGTAGTTTTCCTTGTGAGGTTTCAACTATCTAGAAGCATAAGCTACCATTCGGCATTTTTGCATAAGCACACATCCTAACCCTTTCTTTAAAGCATCACTGTAGACTACAAAAGTCTCTCTAGGGTTAGGGAGTACTAAAACTGGGATTGTGGTTAACTTATGCTTCAATTCTTAAAAAATACTCTCACACTTTTCATTCCACACAAATGGTACATTTTTTCTAGTAAGTCGGGTTAGTGGCATCACTATTTAAGAAAAAACCCTGAATGAACCTCCTGTAATAACTTACTAAACCTAGGAAGCTCTTGATCTTTGTTATTGTCCTAGGTCTCTCCCACTATAATACTGCCTTTACCTTATAGAGATCTATTACGACCCTTGCTTAGGAGATCACATGACCTAGAAATTGAACTTCAGTGAGCCAGAACTCACATTTATTAAGTTTAGCATATAACTCTCTCTCTCTCAGGGTCTCCAAGGCTAATCTTAGGTGCTGCTCATGTTCCTTTCTACTTTTTGAGTAGATGAGGATATTATCTATAAAGACAACTACAAATCTATCTAAATATGGCTTGAACACTCTATTCATATAACCCATGAATAGTGTAGGTGCATTCGTTAATCCAAAGGGCATAATTAAGAATTCATAATGCTTGTATCTAGTTCTAAATGTTGTTTTAGAAATATCCTCATCCTTTATTCTAAGCTAGTGATATCCCGACCTGAGGTTTATCTTAGAAAATACTAACACTCTTACTAACTGATCTAGGAGATCATTTATGCTAGAGAGAGGGTATTTATTCTCAATGGTGATCTCATTGAGTTCCTGGTAATCTATACATAGTCTAAGACTCCTATCTTTCTTCTTTACGAATAAGACTGGAACTTCCCATGGCGAGACATTGGGTCTAATAAAATCCTTCTTTAAGAGCTTTTCTATCTGTTTCTTAAGCTCAGCTAGCTTGGTGGAAGCCATCCTATATAGGGCCTTAGACATTGGACCTGCCCAAGGTATAATATATGTAGAAAACTCTACCTCTCTTTTTGGGGATAGTCTACTAATCTCTCTAGGGAATATCTTTGGGAACTCCTTCATTATGGGAATTTCATCTGTACCCTCTTTTACCTCAGCCTAGACTGAAAAGAAAACTAAATGCCCTTGACAACCATGCCCTAGAGATCTCTCAGCCTAGGAGATGGTCATAACAAATAACTTAGTCCTCATACTAGGCACAGTCCCATACTTAGGTAAAGTAATACATCTATGACTACAATTTAGTGCGGCATTGTTTGTAGACATCTAATTCATGCCAATAATAACATCAATATCAATAAGGTGCATACAAATCAAATCAAGGGTGGTAAAACAATGATTAAACTGGATCACACAATTCAAATAAACATGGGAGGTAATGGCTCGATTTCCTGTAGGGATAGATACATGCAAATCATATGGGAGTGTATGTATACTCAGACCCAACCTTCTAACACAGTCATATGATATGAAAGAATGGCTAGCACCTGAATCAAATAATGCAGTTACAGAAAAATCATTTATTCTAATAGTACTTTGAATCAGACTCAAGGATCGACTAGCCTCCTACTGTGACAGGGCAAAGACTCTAACTTGGGTCTAAGGTCTAGAAGGAGAAGCCATCTCCCTCTACTGTGTGATCTATAAAGGAGCCTGGGTGCAATCCCTGGCCATATGTCTCGGCCTACCACACCTAAAGCATACATTCTACCCACGTAACACGATCTATTTTTATGGTTCTTGCCACACTGGTGGCATGTGATAGGTGTGAAGCTACCTTTGCTAGACTAAGGCCTCCATTTCTTACCTCTTTGGCTCTACTAGCTTCTGCTACCTCTCCTACTGGTAACTGTAGCCTGTGATCCCTCTCTAGGTCTCTTGGGCTCAGGAAGGGGTGGTCTAGCACTGGAGGTAGGCTGCATTGTCCTGAGATTCATCTCCGTCACTTTGCATATCTCAATAAGGGTGTTAAAGTGCTTGATTCTCTGTAGCACTACCCTGTCTTTGATCTCAAGGAGCAGACCTTTCTCTAATCTACCTGCTCTCCATCTCTTATCATCATGCCTCTGTAAGTAGGAGGAGTATCAGGAGAGCTCTACAAATTTTGTCACATATTAGTCCATGGACATCCTTTCCGTCTATTTCAGGAGAATAAATTCTGATTCTTTCTCATCCCTAACTGAACTGGGGAAGTACCACTCTTAAAAGGCTTGGAGGAATGCCTCCTATGTAATTAGAAGGTTCCTCATATGCAACATAGGCTCAGTGCCCCTCCACTAGTAATCTGCTTCCTTCGCTAACTCAAAGATAGCCATAGTGGCTTTCTGCTCAGACGTGCACTCCATCACACTGAAGATTTTCTCTAACTGTATGATCTAAGCCTCAGCTTTCTTTATGTTCATTTCACCATCAAAGGTAGGAGGCCTAAAATTCTTAAATTGGGTGATAACCTGACTGATAGAGTGCTCCTCCTGGGCTGGAGGCGTTTGAGCTGGTGGAATAAGGGCAACCATCTCTATCTGTGGTTGCGGGCCTGAATGAGTTACCCCTGAATGCTCAAGATAATTTGAGTGGTGAGGTGGTTGTGGAGGAGGAGGTGTAGGGCCCTGGCTATCTCTCTCAACAAGTGGTTCCTGTAATTGCATAATAACGATTTGTTGCTGATCTAGGCGAGCCATGATGCATTGTAGGGCTTCAACAACCAGATCACTAGGCTCGGCTCTATCATCTGTACAAGCCTCTCTAGAGGGTTGACCTCTCCTAGTGTTCACCATTTTGTTGAAATATCATAACAAACTTTAACATAAAAAGGGAACACTTTCACACCATCATATACTCAATTCATCCATAACATAACTCATGTATATCTAGGCAACTCATAAACACAAGCCACAAGCCACATCAAGAGCCTGAACCTTTGCTTTGACACTAAAAATGTAACACCATAATTTTTAGCTCATTTCATGCCTTTAAATAACTCATTTTCAAAAATCATGTAAATTCTCAAAGGAAAAGGCATTAAAATAATGACTATTTTAGAGTTATGTTGCATATAAAAATTTTATTCGGTGTCACGTGGATCGAGTGAGCTCATACATCACATTTTCATATTTAATTACATGAATACAACACATTTGCATCATCAAAAGTGGCCTACATCTCATGAAAACCAAAGGGAAGCATACAATACATATATATATATATATATTTTGGCCAGATTTTTCACTTTTTTGTCACAAATTTTGAAAAATCATAACTAATTCTAGAAAAATAGAAATCATGCATTCTTGCCCATTCTAGAAAGCTACACATGTCTCCATTATGCTAAAAGTATGTTTAGAACATGAAACACAATATAGAAGACGTTTGACATTCAAAATAGTCCAGAGGTCTGGCTGTCTACTGGTGTTGTCACAGAATTCTATAGTAAATTTCAAAAATGTCCAATTAATTCCACAAAAATTTAATCCATGAAAATGATACCCATATAAAAATTTGTGGATGTTAACTAGAGGACAAAAATAACTCCAAACTGGTTCAGGCATGCCCAGACCTCGAAACTTAATCAAATAATAATTGAGGTCAGTTGGAGCACCTAATATTGGGTAGGATCTTTAAAATATCTCCCTCTCTAGATATCCAAATAGGGTGATTTTATTTGGAACAAGTCATAGGGAATGTCTAGTATCTTTGTATAAAATTTCATGGCAATTGGACATCATTTGAGCCCTGTGTGATAGATTTCATTTTAGGATCTGAGTGAACAGTAATATGACCAAAACCATAATTTTTTCCAACTTTAAAAATTCATAAAATATTCTATAGATCTCTAAAAATTATATTCTTTAGCTTCCCAAAAAGCTCTCAACAAGCTCTAATTGCGTGCCAAATATCAGATCAAGAAGAGCTCATTTGGATAAAAAATGATATAGGGTTCCATTATGGTCAATTTTGGCTCCATATAAGATACCAAAATGTCCAAATGGCTTTCCTTGGGTTTGGCACCTCTTGGGCAAGTCTAAAAGCATAATTAGGACTTGTGTGAGCTGCCCAAATGGTCTTGAACTTCATGCATCTCAATTTGGCCATCTCACTTGCACTTTTACATACTTGCATCAAACTTTCAAGAAGCACAATTTGCCATTACATACTCAAATTACATTCTATCATTCATATGACATATCCTTTCATTTCTACATCACATATTAACATAATTACATATGTTTCAAGGGTCATAGACCATATACAACAATGGATTACATCATTAGACATTAATATGGCTTTAAAGAACAAAAACTATGCATTGTGATGTCAAGCTTTCATCTTCAAGATAGTCGACTTCCATTACCTTACTCTCTTGGTCCACCTTGCATATTGGAATATTGGAGAGGAGGGAATGAGATTCAAAGAACTTCAATAGCTCATCTCCTATTCAATCATACATAAAAGATGCAAAATAAGACTTACAAATACATGCATGGCATATGGACATGTGTAATCATTCAAGAAGCATTCTTGGCATTTAAAAAAGTCATACATAGCATACAAAGACTTGTCAAGTAAGTAGATTGGCCTCACCCATTTACTTGTGGATTTTGGACTTGCCTCACCCATTCTTTAAGAGGCTTTTAGCTCAACCATGCTCTTGGGAGTCAACCTCACTTTTAGGAGACTCTTTACTTTATCTCAACCAATCTTAAGGGTTTTTAGCTTATCTTCACTATGGCTAAGGGTTTTTGGCCTTACCACACTCAAGCAAACCCAAGCACACATCATAAGTATCATATAAAAGCAAATTGTAACATCATGGTACTATGGAATAAAAATTATGCTAGAATACTTTTCATGACTTAAAAATACACATACACACATTCAAAGACAAGTAGAGCAAATAATCATGCATGAGAGAAGGAGGAGTGAGCTACCTTAGAAGCAACTACACACTTTTTCTCTTGAATCAATACTCTCTCCTTTGGCCACATATATACAAAGGTGTGGGGATGATTTTTCTTAGCCTAAACACAATTTATGGAAGCCAATTAGGTTCATGGAATTAATTATAAGGCCACACAACTTGCTTAGATGTTAGCTTGATCTATAAACCTCATTATGGTTCTATAAATACTCCTAATGAAGCAACACCCCTCAAATAAATTCTAAACTCTATTCTTTTCTTTCTAATATGATTATTGATTCCTTTTAAGCCTCTTGGAGTTATCACACAATCAAAACCAAAAGCCTAATTACATGTTTCTTCTTTAAGTCATATTATAGAACATATAAGGCTAACTCACTTTCTATGGCTTCTAAATTTTTCCTTTGGCCTCCCCTCATCTTCACTTATCATATATGACTCAAAAATAGGTTTAGAAAAATTTAAAACTCCCCTTAGCTACCCTAACCTCTCTTGGCTGAACTTATGCTTGGTTTTGGCACCCATGGACTTTGCTTTGTTTTCTCAAGAGGAAAAGCACATGGGAAGACTTCTAGGGATCTTAGGAGCTCATTCAAACATTTATTTAGGCATAGGAATTAAGAGATCAATCATATTTTGGAAGGAACACTTGAAACCCTAGAAATTGCATCTTGAAATTCTATGATTTTTTGTCAATTCTCTTTGCATATTCTTAATCTCCACACCTTTTTTCCTAAGAATCACCCTTGGTTCTACCTAAAAACCAAACCTTCCTAGGGTTTCTTGAGTAGGGTGAAATGGTGGAGGAAGGGAAGGAAGGGATAGCAACTATGGAAGGAGAAATTACCTTTTTTTTCTTTTTCTCACTTGAATCTTGCTTTCTTTAAGCTCCTCTCTTCAAATCCAAATTTTTTTCTTAATTTCTCCCTTAAAACAGATTTATAAACTTCATTATAATCAAAGGAAACAAAGGTGAATGGAGGAGAGGAGGTGTAAATGGAAGAAAGCATAGAAAACTACCAAGAAACCATACCTTTTTCCCTTGATTTCTCCTTCGTCTTCTTTCCTTTTGGTGTGCCTAAACCCTAGCTCTCAGTTCTAAATTAGGGCAGAAACAATTGTGTCTAAATGAGTGAGGAGGTGGGGCACCACCTATTTATAGGTGGGAGGAAGAAACACTTTTCAAAAATTCTCATTTTACCCTTCATTCTTGGCATTTTCGTTTCTCATTTGTTTTAGCTCTTTTATTGGAAATTCTTTTTCATTATAAAATTTAGGTTCCTAATTTAGTAAAATGCCTTTAGAATCACTCAAATTAGAGCTAAAACATTCTCGAACGGATTCGTTAAAGTTCAGGTACACCAATATTGAAAAAATCCACCGGAAGGGATTAACTGTCCCGAGGCTTCCCATGATTTTTAGGGCCTCTAAGAACCCTAAAGAACTCAAAAATTTCATTTAAAAAACCCTCCTGTGTGATTCCAAAATTTGCTTAAATTTACGAAAATACTATTACATTTCGTAAGTTATCTGTCAAAATTTGTTTCTTCATTCTAACTCTATTTTTCTTTTTGTATAGGCCTAGAATTCTCATTTTTGGGAGTATAGAATGTTACTCAAATTTTTTGGGACCTTAACTAACTCATTTCAAGGGACTTGCTTTGAAAATGCGCTCGTTTCTATCATTTAATGAAAATTGGACATTACCACCTTTGCACCCCTTTCTTAATAGCCTTCTAATGTAATACCATATTATTTCTAATGTTAATCCCCTTTTGTGCAAGTGGGATTTTACAATTCATTAAAGAAATCCTAAGAAAATTCATTAAAATGAATTAAATTATGTTGCGTAGCAGATAAATTTTTCATTTCACGTCTTTGGGATCCCATGAACTCACCCAACAACATTTTCTAATTATTTTCCATTCATACAAATCATAAAATTCTCAAAACTTAGCAAAAACCATGGATCAAGAGTCAAAAACCTCAAAATTCCCTTCATTCTTGGCGGCTATACAGTGACAGATTTCAGAGACAATTTTAAAAAATCATAACTAAATGTAGAAAAATCAAAATCACAAAAACTTTAGCTTTCTGGAAAGCTCTAGATGTTAGCTTTACAATAAAAATAGTTACCAGCCACAAAAGTCTCATCTAGGCCATATTTGACAATAGAAAATGTAGGGAAGTTGAGCTATCCAAAAATTTGATATAGCTTAGTGATATAAACTTTGGAAATTCATAATTAATTCCAAAAAAATCCAATCCATGAAATCTATACCAATTTGGAAAGCTACAAATGTTAACTAAGGGAAAATAGTTCTAGACCAATCCAAGAGCATTCAGACCCTAAAAATCAATTAAATAGTACCACGGATCTAGAGGTGCACCTAGAACAGAATAACAACTTCAAAAATTCATATCTTCATCTCTATACATCCAAATAAGGTGCCTTCCTATTGGCACAAGTCACTGGAAAGGTCTAGTTTCACCTTGTAAAATTTTGTGGCAATTGGACATCATTTGCTCTATGAATGATACAGAACAAAATTCAGACCAGATAAACAATACCAATGGCAAATTCTAAATTTTTAGCCAACTTCAAAAATTTGTCAAATATTCTGTAGACCTCCAAATATTACCCACCTTATCTTCCCAAAAAGCTCTAGATGCATGCTAAATTTCAGATCAAGAAGAGCTCATTTGGATAGAAAGTGATACAACTCACCAAAATGGCCATTGTTGCTCTATATGAGATACTAAATCTATTCAATGGTCTCCTTTATTGTTTGGCATCTCTTGAGTAAGTTTAAAAGCATGAATATAACTTAAGTGAACTACCTAAGTGGTCCCAAACCCCATGCATCTTAATTTGACCATCCTACATCTAAGAATACATATGTAACTATAAGCCATCAAAGTACCAAGATCCACATTTATATTGATTTCATGCCACATGTGGTCCATACAAGATTTATACATCATATTACAATTGTTCATGGTCTTACATCACAAAAATAATATGTACAAAATACTTTGACATTTAATTACAATTAGAACTACATAAGGAACAAGTATGGCTCTTCAAGGCTCTTGCCTTGCTTTCCCTTGACTTTGGATACCACTTAGACATTTCAAGAGGAAAGGGGGAAGGGGGTGAGATTCCTAGAATCTCAATAGCTCACACACCCATTCACACATACATTCAAGGTATACATACATCAAGTGTATAAGTAAACAAGCTACTTGGATCATGAATGAACATTGCCAAGATTTCCATGCCACACTTTCACAATCATGTCACCAAGAAATTCTAAAGACTTTTGGTTTTACCTTGTCCCATTTCTAGGACTTTTGGATATGCCTCACCCTTGGCCTAGAGACTTTTAACTTGGCTTCACCCATCCAAAAGACTTTTGGCCTAGTCTTACCCATGCCTTGAGACTTTTAACACTTCCTCACCCACATTAAGGGACTTTTGGCATCACCTTACCCTTATGAGCTATTCTCACAATCAATAGCATTTAAGACAACACATTGGTACCAATGCAATCTCAAAACATCAAGTGGCATGTTCTCAAATCACAAGAGCACACACAAGCACACAAAGACATACATATGCACATAAGAATAAGGTGGAGAGCTACCTTGAATTTATGCAAGCTTTTCTTAGTCTTTGTCTTTCCTTTTTTTGGCCTCACAAGCACACCTAGGTGGTTGGATGTTCTCTTGGCCTAAACACCATAAACAACACACAATTACACACTTGAAGCAAGCCAAGACACTAAACTCATTCTTGAACATATACTTGGTTCCATAAGTGGCATAATGGTTCCATAAATGGCCTATTGAAGCAACCTTCACAATTCAAGCTCTAAGCTCACATCTCTTCTTATTTCTAAGGTTTTTGGCCTCATTCAAAGTCATTGGAGACCTCACACAGTCATTTACACAAGCTTAGAATCAAGTTGCTTTACAAAGCACTGTTAGGGATACCATTGTCTCATCTCCCAATCTATGACTCCTAAATTTTTTCCAATGGTTTTTCCCATCTTCTAACATCATATAAAGTCTCAAACCAAGGCTAAAACAAATTAAAACATCCCCTAACCCATGGAACCTTGCTTGGTTGATCCTAACACCATAATGGAGGTTTACAAGCATCTTGATTTTTTCTTGATGGGAGAGCCACTTGGGAAGGTTTCTAAAGGTCTTAGAAGTTCAAGGAAACACTTAAATAGCCAAGGAATTAGTTACACAAAATCAGATTTTTCAAAACCCTAAAGAACATCTCATTTTTCTAACTTGATTTCTATTAGTTTTTCTTGGAATTTCTTGCCATATTCCTCTTCCTCATGGTCTAAAACCCTAGTTCCTCTCTTGTTTTTGGGCAGAAAATCCTCCCCCTATATGGTTATGTTCTTTATCGAAATACACATATCCATGGTGTAACACCATATATTTCTAGCTTATTTCATAATATTTCCATGCTTTACATCATTAATCACATGAAGGAGTAAGAAAAAGGGATTAAAATAATACATTTTTTTTGCATTGTGTCATGTAAAAAAATTTCATTCGATGTCACGTGGACCATGTGAGCTCATACAACACATTTTCATATTTAATTACATAGATACAATTCATTTGTATCATGAAATATGGCCTACAACTCATGAAACTTGAAAGGAAGCTTAATATATATATATATATATACATATTTTCAGCTAGAATTTGGCTCATTTCTGTCACAACTTTGGAAAATTATAACTAATTATAAAAAAATTGAAATCATGCATTCTTGGCCATTATGGTAAGATACACATGTCTACTTCATGTTAAAAATATATTCAGACTATAACATCCAACATAGAGGACTTTTGACATCCAAAATGGTCCAGAGGTTAGGCTGTCCACTGGTGCTGTTATAGATTTTTGCAGCAAACTTTAAAAATGTCCAATTAATTTCACAAAAATCCAATCTATGCAAATGATACCAATTTAGAAAGATATGGATGTTATCTAGAGGGTAAAAATAACTCCAAATTAACTTAGGCACATCCAAACCTCAAAATTTGATCAAACAGTAACAGAGGTCAACTAAAGTTCCTGATACTGGACAGAATCTTTAAAAATTCGCATCTCCCTCTCTAGACCTCCAAATGAGGTGCTTCCACTTGGCACACTGTGAATATATAGTTTCTCTGTATAAATTTTATGGCAATTTAACATCATTTGAGCCCTGTATGACATATTTCATTTTTTGACTAGTATGAATAGTGACATAACCAAAACCAAAAAATTTCCCCACTTTGAAAATTCATCAAATATTCTCCAGACATCTAAAAATTTTGTTCTTTAGCTTCCAAAAAGCCCTCAACAAACTCTAATTGCATGCCAAATCTTAGATCAAGAAGAGCTCATTTGGATAAAAAGTGACATAGGGTTCCATTATGGTTAATTTTAACTTCATATAGGATACCAAAATGTCCAAATGACTTTCCTTGGGGTTTGACACCTCTTGGGTAAGTCCAAAAGCATAATTAAGGCTTGTGTGAGCTACCCAAATGGTCCCAAACTCCATGCCTCTCATTTTGGCTATGCCACATGCAATTATACATACTCACATCAAACTTCCAAGAAGCATAACTTAGCATTACATACTCAAATTGCATTATAGTGGTCACATAATACATTCTCCCATTTAAACATAACATATTATCACAATTACATATGTTCAATAGGTCATAGATCATATAAAATCATAGATGATGACATTTGCCACCTTGATGGCCTTAAAGAAGTAAATTTTATACATTTCAATGTCATACTCTCATCCTCTTAAGTAGTTGGCTTCCATCTTCTTGCTCTCTTGGTCCATCTAGTATGTTAGAATATTAGAGAGGAAGGGATGAGATTCAAAGAATTCCAATAGCTCATCTCCCATTCAATCATACATAATAGATGCAAACAAGTCTCATAAATGCATGTATGGTCATGTGGACATGTGCAAGCATTCAAGAAATATTTTCATCCTTTGAGAAAGTCACTAGATGAGCATATTAAGGAGCTGTAGAAGGGCTAGGCTTGTGTTCAACCAGATTAATCATAAATCATAAATATGGTTTATGATGATCCCCCGGGTCAAAGGAGTTACTGGCGTATGCAACATTAAATGATTTCCCAGTCAGATACAAAACTTGAGGTTTAATGAAGTGGTATTTGTGACATAACTACCCCCAATCAATTCTAAGAGATTTTTCTTATTTAGAGTGTTGGTGATCTTTAATTAGCGCATTAAGTACATGTTTATATTTGCATATAAGGAAAACTGGTTAGATTGCTTCCAAACTCAAAAATCAACAAACACACTATAAACTCGGATAAAAAAGTGAACTCGTGGCACCGAAATGCAATATGTGATTTTTTTTAACTATTTTGAACTATGTGATTTATGGAGATAAATAAGGTGCATTTTCTTATGTTTTTATTAGGGAAGGGGTTTGTGATTATCCCCTTCAAACCAATGGGTTGTGTGAAGCGTCCAATAGAGAAATAAAAAGAATTTTGGAAAAAACTGTGAGTTCCACTAGAAAGGATTGGGCGGATAAGCTTGATGATGCTTTATGGGCATTGTATTCAACCAAATTTTCAATATAGTTTCAACCAAAGTGCATAGTTTCAGAATAAATTATTATGAATTTTTAACATAAAGATAGTATTATTAGAACATATAGTGGAAGTAAAATTATAAACTCTGTGCCATCAGGCTTAATCAATGTTGGATAGACTAAAAAAAAAAAGCCACAAGGTCATTACCCAATGTTGTGGACCTATTAATGTATCTCTAACATAAAAAACAGTTAGAATTTAATGTATTTATCAAGCCACCATAATGGAACCTCTTGGGCTAGTCCAAAAGCATAATTAAGACTTGTGTGAGCTACCCAAATGGTCTCAAACTCCATGCCTCTTATTTTGGCTATGCCACATGCAATTATACATACTCACATCAAACTTCCAAGAAGCATAACTTAGCATTACATACTCAAATTACATTATAGTGGTCACATAATACATTCTCCCATTTAAACATAACATATTATCACAATTACATGTGTTCAACAGGTCATAGATCATATAAAATCATAGATGATAACATTTGCCACCTTGATGGCCTTAAAGAAGCAAATTTCATACATTTCAATGTCATACTCTCATCCTCTCAAGTGGTTGGCTTCCATCTCCTTGCTCTCTTGGTCCACCTAGTATGTTAAAACATTAGAGAGGAAAGGATGAGATTCAAAGAATCCTAATAGCTCATCTCCCATTCAATCATACATAATAGATACAAACAGGTCTCATAAATGCATGTATGGTCATGTGGACATGTGCAAGCATTCAAAAAACATTTTCATCCTTTGAGAAAGTCATACATAGCATACAAAAGTTTATTAAGCAAGTGGATTGGCCTCACCCAATTTCTTATGGATATTGGACTTACCTCACCCATTCTTTAAGACATTCTTGGACTCTATTATGCTCTTGGGAGCCCATCATACTTTTGGGAGACTCTTTACTTTGTCTCAACCAATCTTAAGGATTCTTAGCTCATCCTCACCATGGTTAAGGATTCTTGGCCTCACCACACTCAAGTAATCCAAGCACACATCAAAAATATCATATAAGAGCATATTGTAACATCATGATACCATGGAATTAAAGTCATACTAGAACAGTTTTCATGGCTTAAAAATACACATACATACATTCAAGACAAGCTAAGCACACATCCATGCATGAGAGAAGGTGGAGAGAGCTACCTTGTACATAATCACACACTTTTCTTCTTGAATCAAGGCTCCTTCTTTAGGCCACACACACACAAAAGTGTGGGAGTGGTTTTTCTTACCCTAAACACACTTTATGGAAGCCAATTAGGTCCATAGAATTAATTTTAAGCCCACACAACTTACTTAGACACTAACTTACTCTATAAACCTCATTATGGTTCCATAATTGTACCTAATGAAGCAATACCCTTCAAATAAATTCTAAGCTCCATTATTTCCTTTCAAATATGATTTTTGACTCATTTTAAGCCTCTTGGAGTCATCACACAATTAAACAAAGAGCCTAATTATATGTTTCTTCTTTAGGTTATAATATGGAACCTAAAGTACCAACTCACTTTCTATGAGTTCTAAATTTTTTCCAAGGCTTCCCCTCATTTTCATTCATCATATATGACTTAAAAATGGGTTTGAAAAAATTTGAAACTCTCCCAAGCTATGACATCTCGCTTAGGTTGAGACAATGGAGGTTTTGGCTCTTCATGGACCTTGCTTTATTTTCTACATGGAAGATGCATATGGAAAGACTCCTAGGGATCTTAGGAACTCATTTAAACATTCATTTAGGCCTAGGAATAATCATATCAAATCTGATTTCACAAGGTGCATTTGAAATCCTAGGTTTTGCACCTTGAAATTCCATGACCTGTTCTTGAATTTCTTTGCATATTCTTACTCTCCTTCCTTAAATTCATGGAATTCATCCTTGGTTTCCCTCCAAATTCCATCCTTCTAGCATCTACACACATGGGGCAAAATATGGAGAAAAAGGGGGGAGGAGTAGCTACCATGGGATGCAAGATATACCTTGTTCTTTTGCTTTTTCTCACTTGAATCTTGTGTTCTTTGAGCTCCACTCTTCAAATCCGAATTTTTTCCTCAATTTCTTCCTTAAAATAGATCCATATACTTCATTATAATCATAGGAAATAAAGGAGAATGAAGGAGAAGAGGTTTGAAAGAGAAAGAGCATGAAAAACTACTAAATTTCCATGCATTAAGCCCTTGATCTCTCTTCCTTTTTGCCTCCCTTTTGTGTGCCATTCTCCCTAGGGTTTTCCTTTAGTTTTAGGCAGAACTTGGTCCTGCAAAATGAAGGGAGAAAAAAGGCCCATCATATATATAGGTGGGAAGAGGTTACACATTTTAAAAATTCCCATTTTGCCCTTTGTCCTTAGCATTTTCGTTTCTTCTTCATTTTAGCTCCTTTTTTAGAGCTATTTTTTATATTATGAAATTTAGGTTCCTAATTTAGTAAAATGTCTTTGGAATTACTCAAATCAGAGCTAAAACCTTCTCAAATGAATCTATCAAAGTTTAGGTACACCAACATTAGAAAACGTCCACCGGAGGGGTTTTAGTTGTTTCAAGGCTTTCTATGGTTTTCAGGGCCTCTGAGAACCATGGAGAACTCAAAATTTTCATTTAAAAAGCCTTCCTATATGAATTCCAAAATTTTTTCAAACTTACGAAAATGCCATTACGTTTCGTAAGTTTTCCATAAGAAATTGTTTCTTCATTCTAACTCTATTTTTCTTTCTATCTGAGCTTGAGATTCTCATTTTTAGGAGTTTAGAATACTTCTCAAATTTTTTAGGACCTTAACTACATCATTTTGAGGGACTTCCTTTTGTATCTAGTGAGTTTCATTCGTTTATAGAGAAATCGTATGTTACGTTTCTCACGTTTTCTCGTTTTCAGAGAACCGGATATTACATTTCTCCCGCCTTAAATAAATTTTGTTTTCAAATTTTGGGGTAGGCTTTCCTCTTACTCTTTTCTTTTCTGGCTAACTACTTTTTTTTTTCTTTCCCTTTTTCTTGGCTCTATACGCTTTTTCAACGATTTCATTCTTTTGAATTTTCTCTTAGCCAGGGGATTTTTTATTGCTATAAAATACTAGCTAGTTCATTCTCATAAGGAAAAGAAATTTTTGAATCTGGAGGCCTATCCTGGGAAAGCTTACTACTTATATCGGGTTAATGTTAACCTTTTCATAGGATTAACGTTTCTTTTACTGGACTCATTTACATATCTTGGGAGGTAACTTATTTTGTATCACGTCTCCGTATCCTCTCCCAATGGCTTCTCATAACATCTCATCATCTTTTCTGATCATTATAGCCATTGAAGGTTTTTGTCTATCTATTTACTTATTTACATGTATCATCCACTGCTTATCTCTGTGTTCTTCCTTATTAGCTCATCTTATGATTACAATTCACATTCTTTCTATCACAGGCCTCACATCTCAATTACTTACTAGGATTATAACTCCTTTGAGGAGCTTCTACTTTTAATGATCCTAGCTTCTTTATTTACTACTACATCTATCTCTGTAGGCTAGGACTTTTTCTCACTTTCTTTGCTCACTTACAGTGGCATTTTATAGTCCCTTATTTCAATACTGATAGGCCTAACATATGTATCTCATATTGGCACCGAAGAGCTACTACCACTGACTACTACTGAGTTCTAGTAGGATACTAGCTATTCTCACAGTTTTGCTCACTGGAGACATATTATACCACTTACCTAATGTAAAATTGCACCAAACCCCTTTCTAAATACATAAGCTAGCATGTGGGGGATCTCTCTATCCCTTGGTTAGAGCTAATATCTATTGGATAGTGGTTTATCTGGTTTTAACTCTGGAAAGTTAATTTCTTGCTTTCCTCATCCCATACACTATGCTCATCTCTAAAAAGAGCTAGTCAATGGTCTAACTGTCTGAGTAAAGCCTTCATATTTCTATGGCAACAGTTTACCAAACTCAGGAGATCTGTAGTCTCTGAGATAAAGCTAACTAAAATTGTATTAGGGCTCTCTATAACTCTGTGGGATCTACTGGGACCTCTAGGTCTACTGTGACCTTTTAAAGCCCTACTAGGATTTACTGCAACCCGTTGTGCTATATTGGGATCTACTACGATCCATCTCTATGAGACGTCAAAGCCTAAGATCACTGTATTTGACAATAAAATACATGCTTACTAAGTCCCGTAACCATCACTCATAATAGCTTAGGCTAAACTCAAAGGTACATCGTACTTTTCATGCGAAGTGGGTTCTGTGTCATTTAATTCTCTAGGATCTTGTCATACTAATACTAGGGAGCATTTTAATTTTCACTCATCGCTCCTCATAGGATCCTCAGATTCCCACTTCAGCCTCTTTTTACTTGGGCTTTCTTTCTTACTTTATTGACTTACTTACTTTACATATACTTGTTCTAACCCTCCTATCATATCCTGTAATTTTTAACTATACCCATGTTCTACTTTTAAGTGCCTTGGCACTAAGGCGTCTCACACACTGAGTGTGGCTAATATCTCTGGCAGGAAAAAGTATATACACTGGTCCCTTTTCATTTCATTTACATGTACTATAAGGGACTCAGATCATACATACTAAACTCATGCCTTTTGAATCTGAACATTTCTTACTGGGGATTCCTTTCTACATACTTTTTCTCATCATTCTGATATTACTGGAATCCCTTTACTTCTCTTTTCTAACTCATTTTATTCTTTAACTAACTAGGATACTCTTTGATTACTAGGACACTTTGATGATTGATGCCATCGTTTGCTACGCACTCAAGTCACATTACTACTGGGTTGGCCAAACCCAATATCATGTAACCATTGTTGCAAGCAAACCATAACATCAAACACTAATACGCAAGTGCCTCATGACTAAGCTCAAAGCCACTATTACCTGTATATTACAAGTTTCCCAATAATCTAAAGTATTCCTCTCTTACTTTTCTCAATCTGCACTATTCTCGTAGAGTGCTTAGGGCAAATAGGATTCTTCCTCTATTTCATCCCAAGATCTCTCTGTATTGCCCAGCTATTTTTACTTCGGGCGCTATCATGCTAGAAGGGTGTCTATGCCAAGGACAGATGTGCTTTCTTAAGTACTCAAGCACATTAACTGAATATCTATTTTTAATCTAATATATCATCGGCTTGAGCTCTGTCATATCTTCTCTTTCTACCTTTCTTATCCTCTTACTTAGGTAAAAGGATGTTCTACTACTGGCTATTTCTATTGCCAGTTCAAGTTTCTTTACACTCAAGAGTATCTGCATTTTCCTGGGTTTCTCTACTTATTCACTCTTTATAACATCAAGGGGTCTATTTTTTCTCATATTCTTACTTTATTTCTATTTAGACCATCCCTTGGTAAGAGGAATTCTATTTCATATAATTCCAAGGATTTCATTCTATGGCGCTCTCAGCTGACACTCTTTCTCTGCATAATACAAGACTTGCCTTCTGAGGCAGTCTCTAGCTCCCTCGAGCTTTCCTGAGAGTACTAAGGCACTAGCTATTTTTCTTAGCTCATTTCTACATTCGGATCAAAGTTAGGCTTTTTCTTTGTTCAGCCTCTTTAACCTCATCCCTAGGAGTACAATATATTGATTTCAGGGTTCTACTGACCCAATCTAGGACACGTACTCTCAATGTCTGAATTCTACCTAACTGAAAACTCATGCTTTACCTAGTGCTCTAATCATGCATGTGCCTTAACCCCTGCATTCTCATATTAGGGAGCTCATCTAACTAACTATCGAACCCCTATCTATTTACTTTACTGGGCTTAGCTTACTCATGTAATCATTACTAAAGTGAGGGTATCTTTTCTGTAGCTAGTTTCTTAGCTCTTCCGCGCTTCCCTTATCACTATGCTCTAAAATCAGAGGGGTCTATCTAGGGGAGTTTGTTAATTACTACTGAGTGGTCTCCCCCAACTCAGGATGTTTCATCTTTTCTTTCTCGATCCAAGGAGGACTTTCACTAGGCCTTTCATATACATATCTCACCTAGAACAATGCTACTAGTTATCTCCCCTAGATTTTAGCTTATGCTCAACCTAGGCTAGCCATCTCATAGGATCTATAGCTTACTAACTATCCTCATTCTCTTCTGAGCCTTTGTCACTAGGCTACTCATACTTATCTTTAGTTGTTACCTATGAGGTACATCTTTCTAAGCCACTCACTATGTGCCTTACTGGTAGTAATCTTATCTTACGTTATTTCAAGGCTACACTAACATTCTATCATTCAGTATCTCACAGGGCAACACCCTAGGTTGGAGTCAATGCCTTAAGGGTGGGTCTCAACAACTTTATCATCTCTGTGTCTAACTTTCCCTATGCTGAGCTCTTTTCGTAATCTCATTTGCTAGGCCCACGGATTTCTTGCTAACTTTTCGTGACTATTCATTACTCTTTTCTCTACTTATACTAGGGGTTCCCGCTCTCTATGGGTTGTGACAACCCTATCTTTTAATCATTGTAATTATGGCTAAATACAATATTAATAATTAATGATCAAGGTTTGGAGTTGTTATAATTTATTACATTATGAAAATATAGGAAAATTTGAACCTTGATGTTAAGGTCCTCACTAAACAACCACAAATAAAAGAAATTGTACTATCATGAAGGGTTTATGATTCATCCATTCATCAGTTTCAACATACAAAAACCTCCCACAAGTGTTCCTATATTATTTCCTAGCATTACCAGTGAAGAAATGGGGGTTTCTAGGCTAAAGGTATGAGTTTGGGGTCCTGATCCGCAGCCCCGACATTTTATGTCGCGACAAAGTTGCTCTCGGGAACCATTGGGCAATCTACGCGAGTTAGACCATCGCCATGGCAAAAATGCCTCCTGAAGCTACTGTTCCACGTCCCACGATCCTTGCCTTGGCAGAACACCCTTGCACCGCAATGAGATTCGCTACTGTATACCCCTTACTTTGTTCCCTCAACTAGCGTTGCAGTGGTACGTGATGCGCCGTAGCGAGGTTTCATTCTGTTACCCTCCTGGGTTATTTTTTTCCCTTTAAGCCGTAGTGAGATTCCTCACGTCGCGGCATTCCTCACCACTGTTACTCTCTAGGAAATTTGTTATTCACTTGTGCTGCGATGAAATTACTCATGTCGCGGTGCCCCTCGCCTCTATCACTCATTTAGCTGCGGTGAAGACTTCTTAGCTATGGCGTGACTTCCTCCTGTAACTATATCTCCCAAATTTCATCCCCTACACTCCAATTCTCATCTTAGGAATACCCTAGGACCACTCTCACTCATTTTATATGACTCTAATGGTATTTATCTACCCTATTTACCCAGCTATTCTACCATTACCAATTCAAAACTTAAATGTAAATTTCCACTCCTTCAACTATCCTATACCAGCAAGTCCATAGAGTAATAGCAATAAGAATTCATGCACTATTGGAAATTAAAATTCAATATATATTCCATTAGAGGTTTCATACATCAATGGTTCATATTACATCTAATACATCACATAATTATATTTCCAACAGTATACCATACCATAAATTTAGCAAAATTCATACGTCAAGTGTTATAGGTTCATACATCCGATATCAAGCTAAGATGAGGTCTAACTCCTCAATGAATACATCCTAGGTAATCAAAATACAAGAGTCTACACTTAGCAACATGAATACATGATGATGCTATACAATAAGGAATACAAAATTTAGCATCTATACTAAATAAATCAGCCTAAGTGTAGCCTTCTCCCCACATGTTAGAGTTTATGGATTTTCATCCACTTGCTTCTCTTTATCCTTACCCAAAGAACCTTCACCTGAAATATTAATCCCATTAAACGGGGTGAGATATGAATCTCAGTAACTAAGGCAATTCCATCATATATTCTAGTTTAATTAGCATACATGCATAATTTCACATAAGCATTAGAAAAACACCAATCATATCAGTAAATAAAACAATTAGGCTATCATGATTACTATCCCATACTAGCAATCATATTTTCACACGTTAAAGGCCATTAACACCAGGAAAGGCCCGTCTAAGGCACCTACTCCCCATTGAGCACAATCAGGGCTCAGTGTATCTGGGGTTTGATCATAATTCGGTGCCCGATCGAAGCATATGCATGGGTGGCAGCTGCACCACAGCTCCACCATGGACTCATAAGGTCTACTCACAATACAATAGATAGCTAACTAATTCATTTAACATTTCAAATCATTCATGTACAGCAAATATGAAATTAAAATAGATATATGCATGGAATTAATGTAAACCCTGTTACCTCACTTGTAGACAATTTGCAACAGCCACCAATGGTACAAAAATCTCCCTATAACCATAGCATCAGAGAATTACTATTTTAATTCATCATTTACAGTAGCAATAAGTACTCAAAGAATTTAAAATGCCAATGACTACCTAGGAAACACTTACCCAACCACTGCAAGCCCCCAAATTTGGATTGAAATGTCCTCTATCAGAAACTCCAATATTTCACCCAAAATCCTAAGCAAATTCATACAAGATTAATACCCATACTATAATCCAATCATTTGGGTCTTAAACCAGTAGAAATACCTCAAAAAAAAGAGTTTATACTTACCTAATATCAGCCCTAGTCTCAACCTACGAATTTTCACCATGGAAACATTAAATGGCAAGTTTCAGATTTTGGGTATGGGTGAAATTTCTCCAAATGAAAAAGTAATCAGATCAAATTAAAGAGAAAGATGAAGGGATTAAGTTATATAACTATTACCTTAGCCGAATCTTGCTCTAGAAGTGAGAAATGGTGAAAATATATCAAAAACCCTAGAGCCTCCTTTGGACCTTCGAATTTTGAGATGTGTGTTTGTGTTTCAGCAAATGGGGAAGAGGCTAAAGTATTAGGGTCTTAGTTGGGTCAAATGTGGGTCATGGGTTGCTCCAAGGTCCAACTCCATTTAGGCTTCAGATTTTAGCTTTGTTGAGCCAGCTCTTATATATTGGGCTGCTGAAATTCCATTGGGCTAGAACAAGCTTTTAAGAGCTCAAAGGTGGATCTTGAGCCTCTATCACATTAAATTAAATTAGGTCTGCACCTAGCTTATTGGGCCTCCATTAGTCTCTTATTATGATCTCTTACATTAATTTGGGCCTAGATGAAATTTCTATCCTAATTAAATCTCAAACCCATACTAATAATTTTATCTTTCTAAAATCTCCTTTCACTTAACTTGCCCAATTATCCTATATAAATTATTTCTAATTAACCTAATCCATGATTAACACCTTAATTAATTTTTAAGGTGTTACATGGGTTGTTTAACCCCTTATAAGTTCATTCCTCAAATTGGCCTGAATATGGCCAATAATGCATTCAAACTGTCATTCGTCATGACTAACATATCATTCATTGTAGCTAATCAGCCTCAGGTTTACCTTAGTTTTCTTGTGTGAGTATAGGCTGTAACGAGGAACTCTTTAGATTGCCTCACTTCTCCATGGAATAATTGGTTGCGGCTAAATAATGAATTGGTCATAGTTAATGGCCTCTGATTGGCTTGCTTTTTTAGGGATTGGAATTTCATCTTTAGCTATCTACTTGAACCTCATTGCCTCATCAAGCTAGAGGGTTCTACCTCTTACTTTGTTCATACATAACTACTTGTCATCTCTGGGCTATCGGGCTTTAGGGATGTAGCTCATAACTCAACCTCTGGCCTAAGGGAATTAGCTTTTTGGGCTCTAAAACTTATCTAGATATTTAGGTGTTGTGGCGAGGGGATGACTCTTTTCTTATTTTCCCTCTAAACTAGTCCTGTGCAACCGCAGTCTTATCTCATACCGCGCTGCATCACTACTTGTCACTGCATTAAGCAAGACATCTCGGAATGGCCTGAGTATGACTACCAAGGAGAATTAGGCCTCATAAACTCCCTCTAGCAAGCCTTTTCCTATCAACAAGATCATTTCTTAGTGTTTATATCTAGGGCTTGCCACTGATCCTGGCGAGCTATCACATCTCATCAAGTTCTCGCCGTTGGATCACTCAACTCTACTCAAACTACTACAGAGGCCACTCTTTCCTAGTGTCCACTAACTACTTCAAGACCATTCTACAACTTACATATCATGAATAAAGCCACAAACTACTTTTACACACCCATAATGTCTCATACAAGGTTTTACCTATTCATTCGAGTCTTTACATAGCCCTAGTGCTACATCCTTAAGCCAAATCCAATCTGAGAGAGCCTGGAACTTTGCTCTGATACCAATAAATGTAACAACATATATTTCTATCTTATTTCATAACATTTCCATGATTTACATCACCAATCCCGTGAAGGAGTAAAAAAAGGGATTAAAATCATATATTTTCTTGTGTTGCGTCATGTAAAAAAATTCCATTCGATGTCACGTGGACCATGTGAGCTTATACAACACATTCTCAAATTTAATTACATTGATACAACTCATTTGCATCATGAAATGTAGCCTGTAACTCATGGAACTCAAAGGGAAGCTCAATATATATATATTTTTTCAGCCAGAATTTGGCTCATTTCTGTCACAAATTTGGAAAATCATAACTAATTATAAAAAAATTGAAATCATACATTCTTAGCCATTCTAGAAAGCTATACATGTATAATTCATGCTAAAAATATTTTCAAACCATAACATCCAACAGAAAGGACGTTTGACATTTGAAATGGTCCAAAAGTCAGGCTATCCACTGGTGCTATCATAGATTTCTACAGCAAATTTAAAAAATGTCCAATTAATTCCAAAAAAATCTCATCCATGAAAATGATACCAATTTGGAAATCTGTGGATGTTATCTAGAGGAAAAAAATAACTCTAGATTAACTAAAGCACATCTAGACCTCAAAATCAAATCAAACAATAACAGAAGTCGGCTAGAGTTCCTGATACTGGATAGAATTTTTAAAAATTTGTATCTCCCTCTCTAGACCTCCAAATGAGGTGCTTCTAGTTGTCACACATCATTGTGAATATATAGTTTCTTTCTATAAAATTTCATGGAAATTGGACATCATTTGAGTCTTGTGTGACAGATTTAATTTTCAGACCAACATGAATAGTGATATGACCAAAACCAGAAAATTTTTCAACTTTGAAAACTCATCAAATATTCTCTAGACCTCCAAAAATTTTGTTCTTACCTTCCCAAAAAAATCTCAACAAACTCTAATTTCATGCTAAATCTCATATCAAGAAAAGCTCATTTGGATAAAAAGTGACATAGGGTTCCATTATGGTCAATTTTGACTCCATATGGGATACCAAAATGTCTAAATGGCTTTCCTTGGGGTTTGGCACCTCTTGGGCAAGTCCAAAAGCATAATTAAGGCTTGTGTGAGCCACCCAAATGGTCCCAAACCCCATGCCTCTCATTTTGGCTATGTCACATACAATTATACATACTCACATCAAACTTCTAAGAAGCATAACTTAGCATTACATACTCAAATTGCATTCTAGTGGTCACATAATACATTCTCTCATTTAAACATAACATATTATCATAATTACATATGTTCAATATGTCATAGATCATATACAATCATAGATGATAACATTTTCCACCTTGATGGCCTTAAAGAAGCAAATTTCATACATTTCAATGTCATACTCTCATCCTCTCAAGTGGTTGGCTTCCATCTCCTTGCTCTCTTGGTCCACCTAGTATGTTAGAACATTGGAGAGGAGGGGATGAGATTCAAAGAATCCCAATAGCTCATCTCCCATTCAATCATACATAATGGATGCAAACAAGTCTCATAAATGCATGTATGGTCATGTGGACATGTGCAAGCATTCAAGAAACATTTTCATCCTTTGAGAAAGTCATACATAGCATACAAAGGCTTGCCAAGTAAGTGGATTGGCCTCACCCAATTTCTTGTGGATATTAAACTTGCCTTGCCCATTCTTTAAGACATTCTTGGACTCAACCATGCTCTTGGGAGCCCATTATGCTTTTGGGAGACTCTTTACTTTGTCTCAACCAACCTTAAGGGTTCTTGGCTCATCTTCACCATGGCTAAGGGTTCTTGGCCACACCACACTCAAGTAACCCAAGTACACATCAAAAACATCATATAAGAGCATATTGTAACATCATGACACCATGGAACTAAAGTCATGCTAAAACACTTTTCATGGCTTAAAAATACATATACATACAATCAAGACAAGCTAAGCACACATCCATGCATGAGAGAAGGTGGAGAGAGCTACCTTGTATATAATCACACACTTTTCTTCTTGAATCAAGGCTCCCTCTTTCGGCCACACACACACAAAAGTGTGGAAATGGTTTCTCTTGGCTTAAACACAATTTATGGAAGACAATTAATTTCATAGAATTAATTCTAAGGCCATACAACTCACTTAGACACTGACTTGCTCTATAAACCTCATTATGGTTCCATAATTGTACCTAATAAAGCAATACCCTTCAAATAAATTCTAGGCTCTATTCTTTCCTTTCAAATATGATTCTTGACTCTTTTTAAGTCTCTTGGAGTCATCATACAATTAAAATAAAGAGCCTAACTATATGTTTCTTCTTTAGGTCATAATATGGAACTTACAGTACCAACTGACTTTCTATGAGTTCTAAATTTTTCTCAAGGCTTCCCCTCATTTTTATTCATCATATATGACTCAAAAATGGACTTGAAAAAAATTTGAAACTCTCCCTAGCTATGCCATCTCCCTTAGGCTGATACAATGGAGGTTTTGGCTCTCTATAGAGCTTGCTTTGTTTTCTACATGGAAGATGCATATGGAAAGACTCTTAGGGATCTTAGGAACTCATTTAAACATTCATTTAGGCCTAGGAATAATCATATCAAATCAAATTTCATAAGGTACATTTGAAACCCTAGGTTTTACAACTTGAAATTTCATGGCCTTTTCTTAAATTTCTTTTCATATTCTTACTCTCCTCTATTAAATTCATGGAATTCACCCCTTGGTTCCCCTCAACATTCTAGCCCTCTAGCATCTACACACATGGGGCGAAATATGAAGAAGAAGGGGGGAGGAGTAGCTATCATGGGATGCAAGATATACCTTATTTTCTTACTTTTTCTCACTTGAATCTTGTGCTCTTTAAGCTCCTCTCTTCAAATCCAAAATTTGTCCTTAATTTCTCCCTTAAAATAGATCCATATACTTCATTATAATCATAGAAAATAAAGGAGAATGAAGGAGAAGAGGTTTGGAAGAGAAAGAGCATGAAAAACTACAAAATTTTTATACCTTAAGCCTTTGATTTCTCTTCCTCTTTGCCTCCCTCTTGTATGCCACTCTCCCTAGGGTTTTCCTCTAGTTTTGGGCAGAACTTGGTAGTGCAAAATGAAGGGAGAGGAAGGGCGCATCATATATATAGATGGGAGAAGGTTACACTTTTCAAAAATTCCTATTTGGTCCTTCGTTCTTGGCATTTTTATTTCTCCTTCATTTTAACTCCTTTTTTAGAACCGTCTTTTCTATTATGAAATTTAGGTTCCCAATTTAGTAAAATACCTTTGGAATTACTCAAATCAAAGCTAAAACCTTACTAATAGAATCTGTCAAAGTTCTGGTACACTAACGTTGATGCCCACAGGAGGGCTTTTAGCTGTCCCTAGGCTTTTCATGGTTTACAGGGCTTTTTAGAACCCTGAAGAACTCAAAAATTTCATTTAAAAAGCCATCTTGTGTGAATTCCAAAATTTGTTCAAAATTACAAAAATATCATTACATTTCATAAGTTTTCCATAAAAAACTATTTCTTCATTCTAACTCCATTTTTCTTTCCATCTAAGCCTGAGATTCTCATTTTTAGAAGTCTAGAATGCTTTCCAATTTTTTTGGGACCTTAACTACATCATTTCGGGGGACTTCCTTTTGTATCTGGTGAGTTTTGTTCATTTATGGAGAAATCATACATTATGTTTTTCATGTTTTCTCATTTTCAGAGAACCGGATATTGCACATAAAGTAAGGACAAGAAGCAATGAAGAGTAAAGATTACCTAGGATTCAGGCTAGCTTTCAAGTGCCTTTCTCCTTAGTTGGCTTCTCTTCAAGAAATTTGTACCACTCACCTTAGTTCTGGACTCAAAACTGAACTAAAAAACTTAACTAACCTATGGAAAGAAAGTGTGGAAAGAAAGGAGCAAGGTTGGAAGAAGAAAGAGCATGAAATTCTACAAATTTCCTTACTTTTTTATTGATTTTTCTCCCTCTTTTCTCCCTCTCTTGATGTGCCTCAAGAAGCTGGTCATTTTTTGTATTTGGGCAGAGGAAAGTTATGCTATATAAGAGGAGAAAAAGGGAGAAATGTGTGGAAGCTTCAACAAACTCACTTTTTCAAAAATTTTAATTTCATCCTTCTGTAATGGAAATTTCATTTTGGCTTTGTTTTAGTTCTTTTTTTAGAACCATCTTTTCCATTGTAAAATTTAGTTCCCAATTTAATAAAATACCTTTGGAATCACTCAAATCAAAGCTAAAACCTTCCCAAACAAATTCGTTAAAGTTCGGGCTTAGTGACATTAGAAAACATACACTGGAAGGGCTTTACCGGTCCTAAGGCTTTCCATAGTTTTTGGGGTCTCTGAGAATCCTAGGAAACTCAAATTTTCCATTTAAAATGTTATCCTATATGTTTTTCCAAAATTTGTACTTATTTATGAAAATGTCATTATGTTTCGCTAGTTTTTGTCACAATTTGGTTCACCGTCTTAACTCCTTTTTCCTTGCTATCAAAGCCTAGAATTATCACTTTTAGGAGCCTAGGACTCTACCTAAATTTTTTAGGACATTATCTAGCTCATTTCAGAGGACTTGCTTTTATGCGGTTCATTTCATTGTTTTACAGAAACTACATTCATTACATCTAACACACAAAGCAAAGATTATATTACTAATTGCCAAGCTTCGATCACCTTGAAAAGTACTAATTCCTTCTTCTGGCAATTCAAATTTCATGACTTTATTATGACAATCAAGTATGGTATGAGAAGAAGATAACAAATCCATGCCTAAGATCATATCAAAGTCCATCATGTCGAGGACTATTAAGTCGACTAGTGACTAATTTTCTCCCACTAGAACTTCACATGATCTATACACACAATTATCTATAATTACATCTCCTATAGGTGTAGCCACCACTAATGGTTCATCAAGAGGTGATGCATCTCTACCAAACCACAATGTAAAGAATGGAGATATAAAAGAATGTGTAGCCCTAAGGTCGAATAAAACATGTTCATCAAAAGAGCAAACTGAAAGTATAATTGCAACCATTGCATTTGATGTCTAAGTATCCTGATAGGTTATAGCATAAACACGAGCTTGACCTCTTCCAGCTTGGCCTTGGCCTTTACCTTTAGACCCTCTACCATTAGACTGGGCCTCACTAGAACCTCGACTTCCAAAACTCCCAATCTGCCTCAAAGGTGCTACAGGTATCAAAGAAGACGTAAACACTAAAAGATGTAAGACAATCTTTCTTGTGGTGGCCCTACTGACCACATTAATAACACACTCTCCCTGGTTTATAACAAACTCCAGTATGAACTCTCCCACAAGTAGGACAAGGGGGGAGAGTCCCAAAAGATCTCCCTCTATCACAACTAATCTGAGAGGAATGTGACTAATGCAACATCTGGTACCTCTGTAAAAGTAAGAAACGTAATGCCTGATTTCTCTGTAAATGTACATAATTCACTGGATACAAAAGGAAGTCTCTTAGATAGAATGATTTGAGGTCTAAGAAAATTAGAGTGATAATTTAGACCTCAAATCATCAGGATCCAAGGCCAAAGATATCCTGAAAACAGAGCTAGAATAACTAGACAAAATTTAATGAAAATGTAGTGACTTTTTTGTAATTTTTGGCAATTTTTAGAATACTCATAGGAGGGCTTTTTAAATGAAAATTTTAAGCTTTCCAGGGTTCTCAAAGGCTTTAAAAATAATGGGAAGCCTTGGCACAGTTAAAACCCCTTTGGTGTACGTTTTCTAACATTAGTTGACCCAAAATTTGACCCTTTCATTCGGGAAGATTTAGCCCCAAAATAAGTGATTCCAAAGGCATTTTATAAGATTAGGAACTAAATTTTATGATGCAAAATAAAATTCTTAAAAAGAAGGTAAAACGAACTTAAAATGAAAATGTCATGACAAAGGGACGTAGATAGAATTTTTTGAACAATTCTTAATTCCTTCTCTTATAAAACTCATGCCCCACTTTTCTCCCAGACTAACTGACTTTGTGGCTGGCCAAAATAGAAAGGGATACCTAGAGAGAAAGGAACATAAGAGCAAGGGAAAAAGGGAGAAGAAAAGCTAAGAAAAAGGTGAGAATTTCATAGAATTTCCTAGCCTTTTCTTTAGCAAACTTCTTCCCTTCCTTCTCATCTTTCTTTCTATGGTTTTGTTGATGTATTTGGGTCTATTTTAAGCTCAGACCAAAAGGGAGGAGTTTGAGTTTTTAGAGAAAAAGCCAAGCAAAGAGAAGAGCATTCAAAGAAAGCTAAGAAACTAAGGTAATTTGCTATGTTTCAAGCTTGTTCTTTCCTTGTTCTCTTCTTATGAATTTTGGCCATAATAGGGACAATCATAAGGGGTTGAGTTTTAACCCAAACTAAGAGTGAATCTAAGAAAAATGAGGGAGGAGAATAAGAATATGCAAAGAAAACAAAAAAAGAATTGTGAAATTGTAAGATAGAAAAGCTAGGGTTTAAGTTACACCTTGACTTGTAAGATGAGTTCTAGCTAAAAATTAATATGTTTAAGAGTCCATATGAGTTTCTAAGGCACCAAGAAATCCTCCCACATGCTTCTCCTATCAAAGAAATCAAAATAACTTCTTTGGTGTTTAATGAATCATAACCTCGGCCTAGAGTGGATGAAGCACCAAAGGATAGTTTTAAATTCTTCCAAGCTTGGTTTTGTATCATGTATGATGGGAGAGGATGAGAGGAAGCCTAAGAAGTGAGATGGTATCATAGGTTCCATATTATGACTTAAAGAAACAATACCTAGCCAGACTCCTTGAAATGAATGTGTGATAGATTCAAGGAGTTTAAATGGAGTCAAAAGTCATAAATTAAGGGAGAGAATGGAGCTAAGATTATGTTTTCTCAAGGTTGCTTCATTAGGTGTATTATGAAACCATAAATGAGCCATAAGAACAATTTAGCTTTTGAAATAAATATGTGGCTTTAGAAATTGTTCCAAGAGTGTTATTGGCTTCCATATTGTGTGCCTAGGCCACAGGAACCAAGTCTCACATCCTTATGAGTGTGTGGCTAAGGGAGAGGAAGAGTTTTCAAGGAAGAATATGTGTTTGTGTAACCAAGATAGCTCTCTCTCCTTTCTCTCATGCATGAATGGGTGTTTATCTTGTCTTGAATGTGTGTGTGCATGTTTTAAGCTATAAAAGATGTTTCAACATGTACCTATACGCCATGGTATCATAATGCTTTGCTATGCACTTGAATGATGCTTTTTATGAACATGTTTTGATTTACTTGAGTGTGGTGAAGCCAAAAATCCCTTAGCTAGAGTGAGAATAAGCCAAAAGCTCTTAAGAATGAGTGAGACAAAACTAAAAGTCTTTAAAAAGTTAGGCTTAGTCAAAAGTCCCTTAAGAAAAATGGGTGAGGCAAGTCTAAAATCCCAAAGAGAGTGGGTGAGACTACACTATTTCCTTGGCAAGCCTATGTATGTTTTAGATGACTTCTTAAGTGTAAGAAATGTCTCATGTATGATTATAACTCCATGATATCCATGCATGCATTTTTAGACTTGAATTTGCATCCTTTATGTATGGTTGAAATAGAGAAGAGCTATTGGGATTCCTAGAATCTCACTCTTCCCTCCCCATTATTTAATATGTCTAAGTGGATCAAAAGAGCAAGGAAATGAGAGCCACTATACTTGAAAGCAAGGAGATTGACAAAGAAGTTAAAAAAATGCTTGTATTATAGCCATATTGTTGTCAAATAATTTATCTCCATGGTGTATATGTTGAATAAGCTCTTGAATATGTGTAATTATATGAATATATGATGTATATATGAGAATTGAAAGTAAATAAGTGATATTACATGTGTTTAGTATTGTATGGCAAGAATGAGCATGTATGTGTCTTATGTATATCACCAATGGGGGAATGAGTTTGTGAAATCTGAGTTGTTGGACCCTTAAGATATGTTTAGTAGACTATTTTCATGCTTTCTTACATGCTCAAATGGCCCTAGAAAAGCTAGAAGCAAAAATGGACCATTTGGGACCCTTTTAAAAGCCAAAATGTGGCATTTTGTAACCTTATGTCAAGATCTATCCAAATGAATGAATTTCCTCATGAGATTTGGTATGCATATAGATCTTGTTTAGATATTTTTGGAAAGCTAAAGTTCCTATTATTTGTATGTCTAGAGATTATTTGGTGCATGGTTTGGTACTGTCATTATGCAATTGGTCAGAATTTGCATCTCTACCATGGGTGGGGCAAATGGTGTCCAATGGTTATGGTATTTTATAAAGAGAAACTAGACACTCATAATGACTTATGCCTACTAGAATCACCTCAATTGGAGGTTTGTAGAGGTATGTCAGTACTAGGGATGCCAGCAAACCTTAGTTACTATTCCATTAGTTTTTGAGATCTAAACTTTTGAACAGGTCTAGAATTATTTGTTTCCTCTAGTTAACATTTGTAACTTTCCAAATTGGTATAGTTTGCCCAAATTAGATTTTTTTAAAATTAATTATGAATTTGTGAAGTTTATATTAGTAACTTGTATTAGAAACATTAGATAGTCTGACCTTTGCCATTTTTCTATTGTCAAACATAGTCCATATGAGGATTTCGTGGCTTGGAATTATTTTTATCATAAAGGTAACATTTAGAACTTTCCAGAATGCTCTACTTTGTAAGATTTTGATTTTTTTTAAATTTAGTTATGATTTTTCAAATTTCTCCTAGGAATCTGCCACCTTGAACCCAAGATGAATAAGACATTTTCTTGGTTTTTGCCTCTAAATCCATGATCCCTGAATTGTTTGATGATCAATATGAATTGTATTGGTGCTAAATAAAATAAGAGAGATATGGATGGGTTCATAAGGTCCATGGGACACGAAATAAAAATTTTATCTATGACATAACATAAAATAATTTATTATTTTAATGGTATTTTCTTGGGATACTTGTTCTTGACCAAAGAAATTAGCTTAGAATGAAATGAGATAAGCTAGATAAATACAGTGTTACAACTAATCATGCCTACTAACCGATATCATACTAGATAAATGACTACTATAGCCCTCCAATACCGAGAGCCTTACTGATGGCCTTGATAGCTTACCCCAATCTCTCTTGATGCATTACCACTACCTTGGCCCTGATAGTTACCTCGAGTACTCTTAGTGCACTGCCACTTACGTGGCTCTGATAATACCTTACTCCTTTTTCTATGAGCTTCAAATAGTTTAGCATTTTCAACCATATCTTTATGCGAATTATAATGGGTCCTCACTACAGATCAAAATAAATAATCTAGAAGACCTTGAACAAACCATTTTGCCCGCATTTCTTTAGTATCCATTAGGTGTGGAGCATATCTAGAAATCTATGTAAATAATATATCATATTTTGAAATTGTCATATCCTCTATTTGTCTAAGAAGTTTAAACTCCCTTGCTCTAGCATCCCTGACAGTCTGTGGAAGGAACCGCCTCATAACTAATTCTAAAAATTTCCCCCAACCTAGAGGAGGTGAATCTCATGGCCTTCATTACATCATGGTCTCATACCACGTTCGACCCATACCCACCAAATGAAACTCTACCAATTCAACTGAGCTAGCGGATGTACACCTTAGTGCCCTGTAAAGTCAACCTATCTGATCTAAAAAGTACTGTGGGTCTTCACCTACTTTTGTACCCAAGAAAGAAGAAGGCTTGAGCTTCATAAATTTAGCCAACTAAACCTCATTTCCCCTTCCTTGTAGAGCTAGATGCTCCCCCTATAGCCTAGGTTCTTGTTCATGCCTAGGATCCACATGTTGTTCTTGCTCTTGTTGTTGCTATTGCATTATACCCAACATTACCATCATGGTCTACTACATCATATGTATCCTAGTGATAACATCAGCTAATGTCAAATTGGCTTGCTCATCGTCAGGCACCTTAACCCTTGCCGCTTTAGCAGCTTCAACTTTTTGATCATTTCTAGGTTTATGGCCACCACTGCATCCATGACTTCTACCATCACTTTGCCCTCGGCCTCTAGATGCCAGAGTAGTGTCATGAGACAAGTTAGAAGCCTCATTAGGAATATATCTCCTAGGCACCATCCTCTTTCTTGGTGGCATCTTTACCTAAAATAAGAGTAATATGCACATAATTGATAATTTCAACAAAAATATAAAAAAATTTAAATATAAACTACACATAGACTATGATGTGAGATTCTATGACTAGGATTTGGCAATAATAGCCTCCTGCATGTAAAGTGTGCTAGCTAGGTACACAATTACACACAAGATTATACTATTTCCCAATCTTATGGCTACAAGGACCTACACAAACCACAGCTCTAATACTAACTTTGTCACGACCCAATTTCTGAGCCACGACCGATGTGTAGGCTAAACTAATCTAATGATTGGATAAGCCTAGCAAGTTTTAAAAATATATAATTAAGTATTTATTTCATTAAGTCACTAGGGGGCTATTGAAAATCTGGCAGCATTTCCTCTAAAAATTGGATATCCCAACTTATAAAATAAATCAAACTAGCATCGGTACCAGCATCAATAAGTCACATATAATCAAAATACCTAGTTAAGAAAGTATAAACAATGTTTACACATTTTAAGTGACCATATCATATGCACCTATTACAAAATACTTTCTCTACACCTAAGTGTTATAACCCAGAAGTTATAAAAGAGGTATAATGAAACAAAAAGAGGATAATAATTAAATAACTTTTAGGCTAAAAGTATCTTTGAAAATGAGGTCTTTAAAAATAAATGAATGAATAAATAAAACAATAATTAGAAGGTAAAGAATAAGAAAGAATTCATTTATACATTTATTAAACCTAAATAAGTAAATTGCAAAGCTCAGTAAAAAATTAGGATTTAAAGAATTAAGATATGAATAATTAATAAAGATAATACCTAAATTAAATAAATCAAATGAAGCATAGGCTAAGTCTTCTTTTTTTACAGGGAGTAAATATAAATCTTTTCCTTCCTCCTCCTGGTTGGACTATTATTTTAGGGATCAAAAGAAACTTTCAAATATTTTTTTTCTCTAGCCCTTGCACCTTTCTAAATTGCTAATTAGTCCCTCAAGATTTTTTTCCTATCCTTGCACATGATTCTCCCTCAAGTTAGATTAGGTAGGAATGGTTTGAACCTCTTCATCTCTCTCATTTTAGCTTTTGGTGTTTTTTGTCCATTTTTTTTCTATTGTCCCTGTCATGCATCATCTTCCTTTTTTGTGTCTCTTGCTTAGTTGCCCAGTTGTTTGTTCATCTAGTGGAATGAGAGATATCTCTAAGAACCACTTCTTTCTCCCTCATTTTCCTTCGTCTATTTTGTATTTATTTTCCCAACTTCTCAAAGGTTACATGTGGCTCTGTTATTATGGGGTATTCATCCAAGTTATGGGCTATTTTAGTGGCTTTTCTTTCTCTATTATTGCAATGCCAGTAATGCAAATGATAACCTCTCTTCCTTTCAATTTGTTTGACCCTCTGTTTCAAGTTTACCATCCTTCATGTCTTAAATTTTCTGATAATTATACTCCATGTGCTTGTGATTTTCCCTTTTCATTTATTGCTAACCCAACTTAGAGTTTTTTTTTTTAAAAAAAAAATCTATTGTTATTCTTTCGAACCACCTCACTCTTAAAGCTCAAATATGTTGAAATTATGTCTTTGTAGGGAAGTATCCTAAGGGATAGAAAAATAAGGTGTTAGCTTGCAGTAAATCCTTCAATATAGTCTCCTAAAGTAAGCTTTTAGTCCTATATACTTTATTTGAAGAAGAAAGGAAGGTAGGTTAATGGTAGGAATAGAAATTATGCATAATATTGTTAAGAGAGGATTAAATAGGTACTAAGTCAATTATGGTTGCTTGGGTTATAAGTCCAATATTTGAAATAAGAATTAAGATAAATAGTAAGGAGAATTTAACATTAATCTATGGAAATTAAATGGATAAATGAAATAATGACGTAAACATATAATTATAGCAAGTGTAGTAAATTGTTTAAGAACAAGACATACCACAGGTTAATTTACAATTTAAGTAGGTCATGTAAGATAATTTTTATTGTGAAATTATAAGTAAGTTGTTTTAATGGTTTAGGATGATGTTGATACTTTAAAAAAAATGAGATGACAATTCAAATTAGGTGTTTATAGGGGAAAAAAATTGTGTTTAATTAAATAATAGTTTGACAACCCTAAATAGTGAAATGTTAAGGGGTAGAAATGACTAAGTAGGAAATAAACCAAATCAGAATGTGAAGTAACTAGGCGGTAGAAGGCATGAAAGTAGAGTTAGTCAGGCTAGGCAATTATAACAAACTAAGCTAGAAGGTAACAAATTAAATTTTTTTTAGCACTTCAATAAATTGTTATTATGGTGTCTAGGAAACCATTTTGGATCTTTCTGTTAAAAGGAGAGGATGGTGGTTTAATGATGGAGGACTGATAATTGGTCGACAAATATTGTGAGTAGATTATAAAGCTAGATACATTTTTAACCTTACTCCAATTTTTACTTCTCTATTTCTTGTTTGTTTTTCTGCATGGCATTGGGACGAGCTTTTTAGGCAGCATCTTCATGCATGCAAATATTTTTGGATACTAAGTCTTTCAGATTTGTTATGTTAAAATATAATTGTAATTGAATTTGAAATTGTATAGTACTCTAAGTGATCAATTATGATAAACGATTTCCTTTTAGTATGATGATTCTGAATTATGATAGTATTCTAGTTTTGAATCTTCTGAATGTTTAAAATATAAATACATAAATTTGATTTTCTTTGGGAAGTTTTCTAGTACAAAACCCTATAGCTAACACTAGTATTTGTTAGCCTTAGTGCACCTTGATCTAGACCCCAGCTAGCAAGGGTGTTGCTAGCCCTATGTGTCGACCACCACATGTAGATCTATTTTGATTATCATGAGTTATATGCTCTATGTCTATAGTTACTTACCCTCACAAGCTATGTTCTCTGACCTATTCTTTTTTGTTTTAACTAGATGCTTCCTATTCTAGTATACTAAATGATCTCATAGTAAGAGTTTTATTCGGAGTATTAGTTTTAAGTATGACACAAACGTTGAATTATTTTCACATTGGCATTGTTATTTTATATCATTTGTGAATTATTTTATTTTTATTATTATTTAAAATAATATGAGTTCGTGATTGTTTGTTGACTCTCGATGTGAACAATGTTTCCAAGAAACTTTGTATCCACTCGTCCCTTTAGTTATCATGCTTTATGTTCTACTCACTGAGTATTATAGCCCATTCTATTATTTACTTTTTTTCAAATATTAGAATTATGTCTAGATGCTCTTTTGGCCTAGCTCAAGAGTGTTGTAGTAAAGAGCCAACAATCAGTTAGTCTAATATTTACTAACTACTGTCTTTGTATGTATATGTTTATACTTTAGAGTTTGCTACATAGACTATAGGTAGGATCCTTGCCCTATCGGTTGTATTCTATCTTTGATTGATAATAATAATAATAATAATAATAATAATAATAATAATAATAGAATTCTCCTTTATTAATTTAACTAGTTGATCATTGTAGATGATTTGAGATCATCTTGTACTTCGTGACAGTCATGTCTCCATTTGGGGTGTGACACTAAGTGCCACCACATCATAAAGTTTGACACAATCACACAAAATTAATCACATACTCTAAGGGTCTGGTAGCACATAAACTTCCAGATCACTTCACTCCTTTACTTGCTAGTTTGTAAAATAATGAAAGAAAAGGAATAAGCCTATCACTAGCTTAGTGAGTGCATAAATAATAAAGTGCACAGTGTAACATCATAATATTTCTCACCTTACTTTGGCCTTTCTCATGCATTTTCAAGGATGCCACATCCTTAGCATGACACTTCATGGAGAAAAAACATTAAACCATACACTATCCTATACCATAGGAAATCAAGTTTCTTTTTTTAATGCTTTGTGGACCCTGTGAATTCTCAACCATTTTTCTCTACTCATAATCCATCTATACAAGTCATAAAAATCATAAAATATCTTATGCAATTCAGATTTGGAGCCCCACACATTAGAAATGCATGTTTATTTTTGGGCTTAAACTTTAATTTTCTAACATAGAGTTTGAAAATTCATAATTAAATCCAAAAAAATAGAAATCCCATAAATCATAGCTTTCTAGAAAGCCTTACATGTTAACTATGTTCTAAAAATATGTCTAGGCCATGGAAACATCATTTGGACCATGATTGACAATAGAGAAGCATCACAGGGCTAGCTGTCTTGGAGTTCTAATATAGCTTACTGATATGGACTTCAAAACTTCATAACTAATTTCAAAAAAATCCAAATCAAGTAAACTATACCAATCTGGAAAGCTACAGATGTCTAATTTAAGTAAAAAATAGCTCTAGATCTAGAAAATGACATTAAGCTAACAAAAATTGATAGAACAGTGATCAAGGTCCTGCTACACTATTAATAGTAAATTCCAATTTCAAAAATGCATGTCTCTCTCTATACACCTCCAAATGAGGTGTTTCCAGTGTCTATAGGTCACTGGAATGTCTAGTTTCTTTATGTAAAATTTTAGAACCATTGGACTTCATTTGGCCTTCAGATGACATAAAAACAACTCTAACCAAATGAACAGTAACTCATACCAATATGCAAGACTTGCTAAACTTTGAAAAATCATAACAAATTTATAAACCTTCAAACAATACGGTTCTTAGACCAACAAAAAGATCTATATGAGATCTATATGTGTGTAAAATATTATCTCCAAAATCGTTCATTTGGTCACTTTGTGATATGGGGTTGTAAAATGACACTTTTAAGTCTTTATATGTGCCATTTGGGTACCAAGTGTTCTTCTAATATCATCATGACCACTTGAGCATATGGAAAAGCATAAAAATAACCCTTTAAACATGCTCAAAGGGTCCAAATGCTCATACATCACAAATTCACTCTCCCACTTACCCTCATACAAGAGATCTTACATGCATATCTTTGCATTTCAATATAAAAAATATCAATTCTCATTCATATGCTTTCAATTTCCATACATATATCATATATTCATACATTCATACATGTTCAAAGGGTTATACATGATATGCATCATTGCATTACATCACTTGATATCACATGGCTATAATACTAGCATTTCACAACTTCTTTGCCAACCTCCATGTCTTCAAGTATGGTGGCTCCCAAATTCCTTTCTATTTTGATCCACTTAGACATGTTAGGTAATGGGGAGGGAGTGAGATTCAAAAAATCTCAATAGCCCTATACACTTTCAATCATACATGATAGATGTAATTTCATGCAAATGAATGCCATGTGTAATATCCAGTTCTTTGAAAAAACAAAAGAAAACATGAGAAACGTAACATACGATTTCTTTGTAAATGTATGAAATCCACCGAATACAAAAGGAAGTCCCACAGATAGAGTGATTTAAGGTCCCAAAAAAATTATGGAGTATTCTAAACTCCTAAAAATAAGAATCCAAAGCTCAAACAAAAAGAAAAATGAAACTAAAATGAAAAAATAAATTTGAACGAAAGGTTGACAAAACATGATGATATATTCTTAATTTTGAGCAAATTTTGGAATTCTCATAAGAGAGCTTTTCAAATGAAAGTTTTGAGTTCTTTGGGGTTCTCAGAGTTCCTGAAAACCATAGGAAAGCCCTGGAACAGTTAAAACCCCTCCGGTAGACGTTTTCCAATATTGGTTGACCCGAACTTTGACAGATTGGTTCGGAAATGTTTTAACTCTGATTTGAGTGATTTCAAAGATATTTTATTAAATTGGGGACCTCAACTTCATAATGGAAAAGATGGTTCTAAAAAGAAGCTAAAATGAACTAAAAATGAAAATGCCAAGATAAAAGGGTAAAATTAGAATTTTTGAAAAGTGTTTCTTAATCCTACCTATATATATATATAAGGTGCCCCATCTCCTCCTTCATTTAGCCACATTTATTTCTACCCTAAATCAGAGAAAGAACCCTAAGGGTAAGGTGCACAAGAAGGAGGAGAAAGGAAAGAGAAAAACAAGGAAGAGGTATGAATTTTCCTGGCTTTTTTTATGCTTTTTCTTTAGCAAACCTCTTCTTTTCCATTTTCCCTTCTTTCCTATAGTTTTATTAAAGTTTTTGGATCTGTTTTGAGGGAAGAACAGAGAGAAAATTCGGATTTGAAGAGAGGAGGCCAAGGAAAGCAAGAAATCAAGAAAAAAACAAGGTAAAATCTCCATCCCATGGTAGCTACTTCTTATTCCCTTTCTTCCATGGTTCATCCAACATATGGAGGTCCAAGAAGGCATAGATTTTAGGCAGAAACAAGGGTAAATCCTAAGGAAATTGGGTATGGAGAATGAGAATAAGCAAAGAAAATTAGACAAAGAACCATTAGTTTTCAAGATAGCAAAGTTAAGGTTTCAAGTGCTCCACCAAAAATCTGATTTGATACAATTGTTCCTAGGCCTAAATGAATATTTGGATGAGCTCTTGAGATCCCTAGAAGGCTCTTCATATGCATCTTCCATTAAGAAAACAAAGTAAACTCACTTGATGTCTCCTTGGTCTATAACCACAGCTTAGAGAGGCAATTTTAATTTGTTCCAAACTTATTTTTGAGTCATATATGATGGAAGAGGATGAGAAAAAGCCTTGGAAACATTTTAGAAGCCATGGATAGTGAGATGGTATCATAGGTTCCATATTATGGCTTAAAGAAGCAACACCTAGCTAGGCTCCTTGATTTGATTGTGTGATAACTCCAAAAGGCTTAAAGGAGCCAAGAATTATAAATGAATAGAGAGAATGGAGCAAAGATGATTTTCTATTAAGGTTGCTTCATTAAGTGCATTATGGAACCATAAAAGAGCCATATGAACTACATAGCTTTTCTAGTGAATGTATGGCTTTAAATTTTGATTCAAAAGTATAATTGACTTCCATATGATGTGTCTAGGCCGAGAGAAATAATCTCCACCTTTTTATTTGTGTGGGGCCAAGGAAGAGCAACAAATTCAAGAGAAAAAGCTTGCAATTATAATAAAGGTAGCTCTCTCTCCTTTCTTTCATGCATAGATGAATGTTATTTTGTCTTTGAATGTGTGTATGTATGTGTTAAGCCATGAAAATATGTTTCTAGCATGATTTTATATGCCATGGTACCATAATGTTATTTTATGCATTCAAATGATGTCTTGTACTTTGTTTGGATTTGCTTGAGTGTGGTGAAGCCAAGAACCCTCTAACTATAGTGAGGATGAGCCAAGAACCCTTGAGAATGGTTAAGACAAAGTCTAGAGTTTTCCAAGAGTAAGGCTTAGTTCAAGGCCTTTAATAAATTGGGTGAGGCAAGTCCAAAATCCATAAAGAGAATGGGTGAGGCTAAACCATTTGCTTGGCAAGCCTATGCATAATTTGTATGACTTCTTGAATGCTAAAGATACTTCTTGAATGATCATATGATTTCAAATGTTCATGCATGCATTTTAGACAACGGATTTGCATTCTTTATGTGTGATTGAAAGGGAGAAGAGCTATTGGGATTCCTAGAATCTCATCCCTTCCTCCCCACATGTTTAACATATCTAGGTGGACCAAGGAAGCTAAAGAATGAGAGCTACCAAGCTAGAAGGAGAAAGTGTGACAATCAAGTATGTAAAAATGCAAATTTATAGCCATATGAGTGGCACATGATGTAATCTCTTATTATATATGTTGTATGACTTTATGAACAGATGTAAATATGTAAATGCATCCTGTATGTATGAGATTTAATGCCATATGTATGATATAGTGTATTTTGGGCATTAGATGGCAAGCTTTGACATGTATGCTCTTGTGTATGGCTTGAGGTGAGGGAGGGAGTTTTTGAATTCTGGGTTTATGCACCTTTGGGATATGATTAATAGACCATTTTGGCACATTTCCACGTGCTCAAGTGGCCGCAAGAGTTTTAGGAGCAATTATGGACACTTTGACGTCATTAGAAGCCATAAAAGTGATCATTTCACAACTCAATGTCAAAATCTGACCAAATGAACAAATTTGCCCATGAAATTTAGAACACATATATATATTATCTATATCCTTTTAAAAAGATAAAGACCAGATTATTTGGAGTTCTGTGGAATTAATTATGAATTTTCAAAGTTGGCATTTTTTTGCTAATCTGATGTAGATACTGTTCATTATGGTTAGAAACTTGGACTATATCATTCATAGGCCAAATGATGTCCAATGCTTATAAACTTTTACAAGAATAAATTAGACATGATAAGATTTTCATACCCACTAAGATCACCCCAATTTGACCTCTGAGCAGAGAGATATGAATTTTTGAAGGTTGAAGGATGGTACTAATAATGATAGTCGACCTCTAGCATTGTTATATTAATTTTTGGTGGCTAGTAACCTCTGCTGTGATCAGATTTATTTTTAACATAAATTAGACATCTTTTCATAATCGTATAGTGTTTTTTATGTTGATTTTTTCTAGAATTAGTTATGATTTTTTAAGTTTAGACACAGAATTTGTAAATCCTACTTAAGACTGCACACTATGTTTTTGAATATACCATCCATTTGCACAAGTTCTAGGCAACTTCTTGAGGTTGTTATGAGTTGTATATATATATATATTTAAATATGAGAATAAAATAGATGAGTCCATATGGCCCATAGAATGCTAAATAAAAAAATTTATCCATGACATAAAGCGATTTAATTGTCATTTTCTATGACTTTTTCTTGAGGAATTCATGTGCTTCATGGAAATAAGCCTACATATGATATGAGATGAGTCATAGAATCATGGTATTACACCATACATGGTCTATAAGCTACATATGCATATTAAGAACATGGTTTCCATTTCATAAGTCTCAAATATATCAAAGTAGACTCTCAAGACCTTAGTTATCCTCACCCACCTCTCTTGGGGCTTTTGGAGTTGCTTCACTCATTTACTTTGGAACTTTTGACTAAACCTCACTCCTCTTGAGACTTTTGGCTTGTCTCACCTATACTAAGGGACTTTTGGCTCATTCTCGCCCTTATTAAAGGACTTTTGGCATTACCAAGTCTTATCACATATAAAAGCAATTCAGACACATAAGTGGCACCAAATATGTCCTTACTAGCTAGACATGTTTTTCATAGTTCAACACACATACAAGCATCCAAAGCAAGAAAACATACACATACATACATGAGAGAAAGGTTAGAGGAATTCCTTGTAATGAAGCATAATACTTTTCTCTTAGAATTCCCTTCCCCTTCTTGGTCACACTCTTGCAAGGAGGTGGGACTCGTTTCCTTGTAGCCTATAGACACAAAGGGAGCATCACTAAGTTATTGAAATAAAACTCAGCTCCTTACAACTCAAGACTAGGCTACTTGACTCAAAAACCTTATTATGGTTCCATAATGCGCACAATGAGATAACACATAGAGTTCTTACTCTTGACCCCCATTTCTTGATCACACTAAATCTTTTGACATAATTTAAACTCTTGGGAGTCATCATGAGTCAAAACCAGGGGTTCTAGACTCAATGCTTTTTTGTGCTCTAATATGGAGCTTATAAGTCCATCTCCCTTACAAGCCTCCTAATTTCATTCCAAGGCTTCCTTTAATGTTTCTTACTTATAATTAGCCCTTTTCTAGCCTTAGAACAACTTAAATTACTCTCTAGGTTTTCCAACTCTCTTGAAGCTGAGATAGGTACATAAAAGGAGCCCATGGAGCTGCTTGCTTTTTCCTTTAAGGGAATGACTCTTTACAATCTTCTTAAAGGTCTATTGGACTCATACAAGCTCTTAGATAAGCTAGAATAGCTCTAGGAAAATGAAACTTAAGCATTTTTCTTAAACCCCAAGATTCTCAATCTTGAAATTCATTGCTTCCTATTTGATTCCAATGGACTATTCTTAATTGTCACACTCTCAAGCACTTATTTCTCTCTTGCTAAGGTCAGAATTCATCTTCCTTTAAGTAGGCTAGGTCTAACCCAAACTTCACTAAAGAGAAAAATCTAAGAAGAAGTCATTAAAACTCAAGAAGCTTACCTTGTTTATAAGCTTTTACAAGAGGCTTCCACTTGCAACAAGCCTCTCCTTCTACTTAGGTTGACCTTAAAACAGAACCATATCAACCTCCAAATTCAAGGAATAAGAGAAGAAAAGATGGAAAATAGACTTGGCATGAGAAGAAGCAAGGAAAGGAGCAAGCTTTCTCACCTTTTCAGACTTCTTCTTCCTCTCTTAGCTCTCCCTCTTGTGTGCCCCTCTCTCCTTTCAGCTAACTAAAAGTCGATTAAAATGAGGGAGAAGAAGCCTGATGTTTTCTAGAAGCCAAAAGCCACTTTTTGATGTTTTTCAGACTAAATCTCGCTATAATAGGAAATACTCCTTGCTATGACGAGCACTTATCAATCTCGGGTCCCCCGATTCTTGCCACGACTTGCGTTATTGCGAGAAACTCCTTAAATTTTGTATAAGCCATGAACTCACTATAGCAAATTGGCATTCTCGCTATGGCTAATCGACATCCTCGCTATAATGAACAACATCCTCGTTATAGCTAACAGGCCCCCCTCACTATAGTTAAGGGATTTAGAAAATTTTTGAAACATGGAGTTCTCGTGTCTACGAAAACTAGGATGTTACACGCAAAGGGGGGAACAAGTGCACGCCAGAGTTTTTAGAAATCAATGATTATCGAATAATTTAAGCAATAAAAATTTTAGTTGAAATGAAAAATAATTATTTAATAAATGAATAAATAAACTTTTAGATAAAATTCATATTTCCTAAGTATAAGAGAAATATTATGGAAACAGGTATCAAAGAAAGGAACTAAATCATCAAACCATAGTATCATATATCATAGCATTTCTTTGGATCCATCCCATCTTATTACTTTCATAGTATACATCTAGTATCTTAGATTGCAACACTAGATATATCACATCACAGTGCTATCACAATTTATAACTTATTCTAGGTGCACCTAGGCTGTTACCTCCACTGACGACTACGGGATCCTAACTAGATTCTTATCCATTATATAAAATAAAATAATTAAAATAAAATCCCTTCAAATGGAATTTAGTTATGAAAAATAATAAGGAATTAAATAAATAAATAAATAAATAAGGCAAATTCACCTTCAATATAATCTTTGTAACATATGAAACTACAAAACAATATAAAATACTCCCCTCATAAATACACACCATTACTTTCTTTCCATCCAATTCATTCTTTTGCATTTCACAAGGATATATCACACCACGTTTCAATTATCAATTTGCTTTAATAAATTTATGAAATCATCATATGAATATATATATATACCTATTTTGAAAACACCGATTTATTTCCCCAAGGAATAGAGCAAATAAATCACACAATTAAAATTTTCACTATAGAAATATAAAATGGAACAAAATTGATATGTCACTCTATTATTTACACACTCACTAGTTGGAACTAATAGTATATGTCCCTATTTCCTATTGTTTAATGCCAAGTCCCAGTTGAATGCGTTTTCTCGGTATCACCTAAAATTATAACCAATATAAATTAATTATGTTGACCACTCTAATAATATCCATAATTATTTATATAACCTAATATACCTCCTAAAACATTAGTCTCTAAATTTTCATATACTTTTCCATCCTAAATACTAACCTTAAATTTGGAGTATTTCAATCTAAGCTTCCTTAACTTAAATTAAATTTAAAACTCACTTCTTGAAGCTTCAAAGATGAAATAGGAAGTATTAATTTACACTTAAATGTTGAAATTCAAGAGACCCCTAAGTTGGAAGCTCACCCACAGCCAAATTGAGCAACAAAAGCTAAATACCCTTTAAGCTTCAATAAATCATGGAGCGTGATGAAAATTGATGAAAGAAAATGAAAGAAGGAATGGAGTAACTAATCTTCACAAAATCCACAAAATTTTCCATGGCTGAACAGCAAAAAAAGAGAAGGAAAAAGTAGATGAAATCTTTACCAAACAAGTGTTATATGGCAACTAAATCCATCGAAGGTGAGTGGGAAATGGCATCCAACAAGAAGAGGATGATAGATCCTTGTGGCAGGCTGAGATTGATGTTCCAATGGAGGTTCTATGATGGGAGAAAGAGGGAACAACTCGAACAAAAAAAACTAGGCAAAAGACACGAAAGAGACAAGGAAAAGTAGGGTTTAGGAGAGAGAAAAGGTAAAGAAAAGAAAGTGGAGGAATATTGTATTCTTTAGCCCAAATTGCACTATTGCCCTAAGCTAAAATTGCTCTTTGCCTTAGAAGGTTTTTACGCACTTTCAATATGGTCCTTAAGATATTTTAAAAAGATCTATAAGAAATTATATAAAATCTAGAATTAATTTTTTTAAAAATATGTAGTCTTCATTTTAATAACCTAAAATAATTTATTTTATTTATTGTATTATTATAATTATTTGATTAATAATAATATTATTATTTTTAGGTATTACAAGTTTGGTGGGAGAGGCTTCTTTCAAAGACTTTAAAGAAAAGATCTTTGAGGACCAAAGAAAAAAAAAATCCATAAGGGTGGCTTTAAAGAAAAAAAAAAGTCCAAAGAAACAAAAAAATTGATTGGAAAAAAAATAGTGATTGCCATTATTTAGCAATTTTTCATCATGCTTTAATAAGTTAATTTCATACAGGGGAGACTTCGAGGACTCTATAAAAGAAAATTCACCCAAAAAAAAAAAAAGAATAAGAACAAGAACAAAACCAATAAGGGAAAAAAAAAGAAAAGATTGATAACAACTCTCGTCATGTTTCTTAGCTATTTCTTGGCATATGTTAATTAGATTGTTTTCAAGTATCAAACCACTTTAATTATGAATTAATTGCATGTGGATGGACTAGAAATTGATTAGATATATGCATTATAAGGTGTGAGAAAGTGTTCATCATTCTAGTTGTTCATTTTGTAATGTATGATGGATATCCTTAATAGTTTTAAATTTTAACCTTTTGTCCATAAAACTAATATTAAAATTTGGAAAAATTAATCGTTCAACTTTTATAGTTTACTCAAAAATTTAATTTAGTCCATATATATATATTAAAATAAGGCCTTATACTTTATAAATGTGGTACATTTTGGTCCTTGACATTTAAATTTATGATAACTCCGTTGATTTGAAGCTAATAAGACTAGTAAATGATGATGTGTCATTTTGAGTATGAGACAACTTATGACATAATTACTATCTAAGCACCACCTATTAATCATTTGATCCTTATAGTTTACTAAAACTTTTAATTTGGTCCATATATTTTTTTCTCCAAATAAATCCTTATACTTTGGAAACATTTACACTCTAGTCCTTCACGTGTAAGTTTATGATAAGTCCATTTATTTGGAGGTGGTGTGTAATGTCCAATTTTTCATAAAACACCGAAATGAGTCAGTTTTCAAAGCAAGTCCCCTGAGATGAGTTATTTAAGACCAACAAAAATTAGAATAAAATTCTAAATAATAGAAAATGAGGATTTGAGCCCTGAGTTGCTCAGAAACCAAGGTCGTAATGATTCAAAAAATTTGCCGAAAGGCCAGTTGTATTTTTGTAAATAAATGTAATTTTGGAAATACACATAGAAGGGCTTTTTAAATGAAAGTTTTGAGTTTTCCAAGTTCTCAGAGGCCCTGAAAACCATGGGAAGCCCCAAGATAGTTTAAACCCCTCCGGTATAGGTTTTCCAATGCCAATTGACCTAAACTTTGACTAATTCATTTGGGAAGGTTTTAGCTCTAATTTGAGTGATTCCAAAGGCATTTTACTAAATTGAGAATCTAAATTTTATAATGAAAAAGACGATTCTAAAAAAGGAGCTCAAATGAAGCCAAACTAGAAATGCCATTGTGAAGGGCAAAATTAGAAACAATTTTAAAAAGGAAGCTTCTTTATTCCTCTTTAAAGTTCACATTCACTTTCCCTCAATTTAGACCAACTTTCTTCTACCTAGAATAGAGAGGAGAACCAATTCTTTTAGGTGCACAAGAAGAAGCAATCTCGAAAGGAGAAAAAGCTAAGAAAATGTAAGAAATTCCATGGAAAATCTAGCCTTCTCCTTAGCAAGTTATTTCTCCTCCTCTTCCTCCTTATTTCTATGGGTTTGATGATGTTTTTAAATTTATTTTGGGGGTAGAACAAAGAGGAAGAATTCGTGTTTGAAGGGAGGCAACCAAGGAAAGTGAAAAGTAACCAAGAGAAAGCAAGAAAACAAGGTAAAACTTCCATTCTTTGATAGCTCCTTCCTCCCCCTTCCTCTTGCACAATTTGGCCACCATGAGCCCAATTCTTAGAGGCTATTTTCTATCCAAATCAAGGGAGGATTAGCGGTTTTGAAGTGCAAAGATTAATAATCTATTATTGGAAGCAAGTAAAAGGCATTAGAAAACAAGATAGAATCATTAGGGATCCAAGTGCTCCCTTGAAAATCTAACTTGATATAATTGTTCCTATATTTAAATAAGTATTTGAATAAGTCCCTAAGATCCTTAAGAAGCCCCCATGTGCTTCCTCCATCAAGAAAACAAAGCAAAGTCCATGAAGGCCAAATTCTTCCATAGGTTCGGCCAAGTGAGTTCCACATATCTAGGGATAGTTTTAAATTTTTTCAAGTTCAATTTTGAGTCATATATGATGAATAAATATTAGAGGAAGCCTTGGAAAAAAAATTTAGGAGGCTTAGAGAATGAGTTGGTGCTTATGTTCCATAATATAACCTAAGGAAGCAACATGTACTTAGGCTCTTGGTTTTAATGGTGTGATGACTCCAAGAGCCTTAAAGGGAGTCAAAAATCATATATAAAAGGAAAGAATGGGGCCTAGACTTTAAAGAGTGGATTTTGCTTCATTAGGTGCCATTAGGAACCATAATTGAATCATAAGACAAAGTTAGAGTTCCAAATAGATAGGCAGCTTTGAGAATGGTTCCAAAAGTCCAATGGGTTCCTATCTTGTGTATTTAGGCCAAGGGAAACAAGCTCCCACTAGTTGTGAGTGTGTAGCCGTGGGAGGAGATCCAAATTCAAGCGAAAAAGTGTGCTTGTATGGCAAAGGTAGCTCTCTCTCTCTCTTTTCTCCCATGCATGAATGAATGTCTACATTGTTTTTTAATGTGTGTATGTGTATTTTAAGTTATGAATTATATTTTAGTATGATGTTCCATGGAACCATAGTATTGCATTATATATTCAAATAATACCTAGAATGTTTGCATTGGTTTGCTTGAATGTGGAAAGGCCAAGAACCTTCTATCTTCGGTGAGGATGAGCCAAGAGCCCTTAGAAATGGTTGAGACTAAAAGAAAGTCTCCCAAAAACAAGGCTTAGTTCAAGGCCTTTAAGAAAAAAAGGGTGAGGCAAGTCCCAGAACCTTGAAGAAAGTGGGTGAGGCTAATCCATTCATTTGGCAAACCTAAGTATGCTATGTGTGCTTTGTGAAAATGCCAAGAATGCATCTTTAACCATTTCAAATGTTAGTATGGCATACATGCATTTTAAGGCTTGTATTACATTCTTTATGCATGATTGAATGAGATATGAGTTATTGAAATTCTTTGAATCTCACTTCCTCCTCTCCAACATCTTAATATGCTAGGTGGAGCCAATGAACAAGGAAATGAAAGTCACTAAGGTGGAAGATAAGGCTTTGGCTTTAAAGTGCTTGCTTTTGCTTATGTTGTAATCAAAGAAGTGGCAAATGATGTAAAATTTTGATAGAATGGATGTACAATGAATGGAACATGTGTAAATATCCCAATAGATGATATATGTATGACAATTAATGATAAATGAGTAGTAATGCAATTTTTGGATATTGGATGGCTATTTCCCACATTATCTCTTTACACATGGCTTGGGGATGGAGGATGAGATTTTGTGTTTTGAGTTTCTACACCTATAAGACAAGTTTAAGGAGTCTTTTTGGGTCATTCCCACATGCCCAAGTGGCCACAAGAACCTTAGGAGCCATTTTGCACACTTTTGTACCATTAAAATGCATCAAAATGACCCAAATGGCACCTTATAGCATTTTTTGACCAAATGAAGGAATTTTTCCATGAAATTTGGTAAAAATGTAGAGCTCATTGAGAGCTTTTTGGGAAGCTAAATTTCAAGAAAAACGGAGCTCTACAAAATTATTTATGAATTTTTAAAGTTAGAATTTTCAGTTGGTTTTGGTATGTGCACTGTTCACACTGTCAGTTTTGTGTTCTGTGTCATCTGATGGGCAAATGGTGTCCAATGCTTGTGAAAGTTTATAGGCACAAACTAGAGGTCATAAGATTTCTGCGGCCACCAATATTACCTCATTTGGAGGTCTGAACAAAGAGTTATAAATTTTTAAATTTTGTTGTCAATAGCAATAACGCCCCCTGAGTTCAGTTACTGTTTTATAGATTTACAATGGTTAAAAGCATCTGTTTCATTCTAGAATTATTCTTAGCATAAATTTAACATCTTTAGCTTTCCAAATGACCAAATTTGTGTGATTTCAATTTTTATAGAATCAATTATGAATTTTGAAAATTCATACCAGTAATATGAACCAGTGGCTTAGGCAGCAGAGACCTCAGTGGCTTTTCAGATGTCAAACGTCTTCCCCTTAATGTTTCATGAGATGAAATTATTTTTACCATGGGGTAGACATCCAGAGATTTCTAAAATGGCAAATTTTGTTGAATTTTGATTTTTGTGGATTTAGTTATAAATTTCTGAAGTTATTACAAAAAAACTAAAAATCTGGCCATGGCTAATTCGTGGAAATTGGTGTGTTTCACCTACTTGTATGAGTTCCAAGCCACTTTCTTGGATGATTTTGAATTGTATTAGTGTAATTAAATATGAGAATGAGTTTAATGAGTTCCCTCGGTCCATGGAATGCCAGATGAAAAATTTATCTGCTACGCAACACATGAAAATATAATATTTTAATATCTTTTTCTTGAAAACTCATATGCTTCATGGAATAGAACCTAGAAATGGCATAAACTGAGTTATAGTATGATGGTGTTACATGGTGATTTTCTTACGCCAAGAGAAAGAAGGATGAAGTTAGTGTAATGCATTTTTTTTAATTCTCTTCCCCCTTAACCCATGAAAATTGCAACTCACATACAATATTGATATCTCAATTCAAATTATAACTCAAACTATTCAATATAAAGAAACACAGGATGTAGAAAAAGATGACGATGATTATGATTCATATTGTATCTATTTTCATTTTATAAAAAGGAGAATTTTATACTTTGAATATGGAGTCTATGGAAATTATTTTTATAGTTTTATCATTACATGAACGGGTTTTCAATACCAACCTCCTAAAATTGCTTATCAATTTGTCATTATTATATAGACAATATTATGAGCACCTTTCACTAGTAATTATTAGCTCAAATCAACAATAAACTAAACCTCAGAGCAAGCTAGAAAATTAGACATATCTGCATGACGAAGAAACAAAATAATGTTAACAAGGTACTTTCTTATAGAACTGAAAACTCAAATCAAAATACAATTGGTTTTTAAATACAAAATTCTGAGTCAAGAGAATTTGATATAATGGAATATCTATTCTTTGTATTTGTTACAAAGCACAGTTCAGATTAATATCTAGTACCAAGAGAAATTACCAAGGAAAGTCGATATGATGGAATATCTCTCGATTCCACTTGTAATAACAGAGTCCATATCAGTTTATCAAATGAATAGTCCTTGACATCTAGTAAGTTGAAGCACAACATGTATAGGGTATGGAGAAAGAAAATTCTGGTACTAAAGCCTATGGAAGACACTGCACAGAAGTAGTAAATATAAACACTTTCCACTGAAAGAAAGATAAGTAAATTTTGTGCACTTGCTGTCTGATTACCTCATCAAAGGATTAAAGTCAGAACCTCAAATAAAAAATATTTCTAGCCAAATTTGTTAGCTCTTCGGATAAAGAAACATTTCATTAAATTCACTCGCTTATAAATCTTACTTTTTCTTGAAACTTATCTCCACCAACTATGAACTATTATCAGCAAGGTCTATGCAAATTCATTTCCTTTACTCCTTCCTAGTTAAAAATACACAATCATCCCCAAACGGGATACCAATACCACACTTTTTGAACTGAAATTTGCTGTCTTCTTGTAATTTGTAGTGATAGGTACTATTATTTAGGAGAAAGAAAAGATTAACTTCCCAGACTATCCAACATTAAACAATACAAAATTCAGTATAGTGACACATGCCTTGAAGGATACATGTCCTTAGTTGTATCAAATTTTAAACAATAAACCAAGGTTTTATTGAGACATGAACCCTAAGAATAAGAATTACCTCTTTTAAGTGCTTAAACAACCAATCCAAGTTATTTTCCCAAGTTAACCTACTACAAGAGTTAATGAGAATTACTCCTTTGAGAAACCAGCAAACAATCCAAATAAGTTACCAAAACTGTACTTAATAACATGTCAATGGGAATTACTCCTCTTAGAATCTTCAACCATATTCAACTGTTGAGAATCATGAAATCGTCTTTACAATTGAAATTACAAACACTCACAATTTTACAAAGTCCAAAATTTGCATCAACAACCATCATCAAATAATTCAAAGTATCAAATACCAAAGTCAAGAATCTACCCTTTAGATACTTTATTTTGGCTGAAGATTCAATCTTAATTTTTTAATATTGGACACACTTTCGTACATGATTTTCCAAGTACCTGTTCTCGGAAACATAGGTGAGTAGATGTTGTTAAAAGAGGGAAACAGAAGTGAGGTCTGGTTCTAGCAAGTGAGTTTTGTTAACAAGTACTTTTTCTTGATCTTAATAAAAGTCTCGAGTTATATCCCCCAAGGAGTTCTTAGCTAGCAAGAACAGAGGAGTTTCATTCTCTGTTTTTAAGATCTGTTCATGTTTTTAGGAAGTACAAAGAAACCTCCACTGTTAAGGGCATTTGAGTGTTTTACACTTCAATTAACAAATACTTTAAGAATCTGAAGTTGGTAGGAAAGCAATGGCGATGGATTTGAAAAACGAAACTCAAATACAAGCTCCCAGTAGCATCCAAAAGGGGGGGGGGGGGGGGGGAGATAATTTGAGGTTTTTAATCATTGGATGTATATCTTAAAACTTTGACTTTAATCATTTATCGGTTGTATTATAAATTAATAATTAAAGATAAAAATCTCAAAATGTAACAAAATGACTCACCTTATTGAGAATGTTGCATATAAAATTATCAAATACAATTAATTTAGGTTTCACTATTTACTCTTATGGTTGTTTCAGACCATAAAATTATTCCAACTTGCTGGTTTAAGCTGCTAAAGTTACTCATCAAAGAACATGTTTCAAAGAGTTTATGATAACCAAGGAAAAGTATCGCCTGTAATTCTTTAAAGCCTGGAATGCATGCAGCCTGCAGTGGATGAGTTTTGAATTTGATTAGAAGAAAAATCCAAATTTAATCAACAAACGCCTATAAAAAATTCAACCGGCTAATTACCCTGTGATGAGGGACGTTTCGGGCTAATAACGTGGATTGACCTTTGTTAGGTTTTGGACTGAGCCCAATACATTAGGTACACAATAAGACTTTTGAGACTGAGTTGTATTAGAACATTACATACGATGTCAGAGTATTATGTTGTGTGTCATATTTATGCTTCTCAGATGGCAAATATTGATTGATGAGCTTATGAGCCTATGAAGAGCGAACCTAGACAAGAATACCTTGAAAAACATTTCATGGCCGTGAGCCGAAGTGGAGAGCAAAAAATTGGGAACTCCTCTCTTCTTGCTAGCTCAGAACTCTCGTAGTTTTGCCATGTCCCCACATTCTTTTTTCCTTACCAATTTTATGTGACCTTCCATGATGACCATAAAATCTGGTGTTTTTTTTTTTACATATAAATTAAAAAGATAAGATCACGAGTCTTGGATATATCACGAGTCTTGGATATATATATATATATATATATAAACGACTTCATTACACTCCTTAACTAATGAGTAGTAACTTAAATCAACTTGCTGGAACATATGGATAAATTAAAACTTAAATCCGCGGAAGCCATTTATTTTGCCACAGATGCTTTCTCAGAAAACTGGTTTTTAACCCAGTCCAAATAACCTCCTCCCACGTTGTTCGCATTCTTATGACGCTGCCAATTCATATTAATACCAGTTACTATTCTCATCCTTTGCCAAAGATAAGGAAATAAGCATAATGCCGGTTTTGATTTTCATTCTACAGAAAATTTTGTTAGACTTCAAGTTTGGGTCTCTATAAAGTTAATAAAAATAAGACTCGTAATGCAAGTTAGGAGTGAGGATTTTGTATCTAAATGAAGTGGTGGAGTTTTAATACGTCCCACGTTGGGGAAAAAGATATATATATATATATATGGTGTTTAGGTCGTTCTCACTGTTAGTTATAAATTCTCTTTATGTCTTAAGGTATATCTATTTCAATAAATTGTGAGGCTATCACGAATTAACTTACACCGCCCAGAAGATCAGCAGATGCATAAACAGATCTCACCCCGCTTTGGCAACCCTAAAGTACAAAGTTTATCAAAAACATATATAAGCAAGCTTGACTTTAACTAGCTAGTAATACTGTAATTGAAAAGGAAAGACAGATAATAAGGAAACCATTTTCTGAAAATAAAATTCTAAGACAACAGACAAAGTAAAATAAAACAAAAATACCACTAGCAAATGATCTTCCTTGTTCCAAGCGGACGAAACCTTCAGAAACCCTGGATTTTTCACCCTCCCTCTTGCACAAAATAAAGAGATTTTGCCCCGAAATATAAAAAAATCTGTAAACAAATTAAACTAAAGAAAGAAGAGTGTCCCCAACAGAGGTCTAGCTAGTGTCAGAGAAGAATATTGCAATTATTTATATTGGCTTTGCAACAAACACTCATTCCGTGTCCATATCTCGAGCACAGCATATAGTCCAACCTTAAACTAGGAGGCGTTCGTCAGGTTTCTCCTGCAAAAGGTAAGAAAAAAAAAACTTGCTTGAGCTTAAGGAAAAGAGAGAACAATAATAACATTTGACATAATAAAGAGAAACCAGAAAACTTTTTTAAAATAATAAAATTCAGAGTCAAAATTATTGGCTGATAGCGAGAGAAATTACCAAGGAAAGTTGATATGATGGAGTGCCTCTTGATTCCAATTGTTATAACAGAGTCCATGTCAGGTGATCAATTGAATAGTCCTTAACTCCTAGTAACTTGAAGTACAACAAGGTATGGAGGAAAAAAAAATGCTGGTAACAGAACCCTACAACTACAATCAGCAAGGTCTAAGCAAATTTGATTTCCTTCATAAATTCCTAGTTAAAAATACACAACCATCCCCAAATGGGATGCCAATACCACAATTTCAGAACTGTGATTTGCTGTCTTCTTAGACCAGAGAGCCTGTGAAATTGAGTGGGTCCTTAACTATAAATCATTGTTATTTCACATTTTCGAAATTAGATGTACGAAAGGGAGATATTACCCTTTTTCTCTCAATGCCTAGCTGCTGAAAAGAAAATGGCTTCCATTTCAAAAATTGAAACAAGGAAAAATGGACTAATAAGAAAATGCATTCTTTATTTGACAGGAATTACAGAAATTCATATTCTGCAAGAGCTTGGAGCTTGAATTCCTATTCTTGATGGGTCTCAAGTTGCATGTAAATGTGGGTGTGTTTGAAATCTATTGCTGCCATAAGGAGAGGGAAACATGGTGTACCATTCATGGATGATGAGGGAGACAGGAAAATTCGCTGAGCAGAGTTTTACAATAGAGAGAGAAAGAGAAAGAGAGAGAGAGAGAAAATTTAAGTTGACAGATTTTTATTGATGAAGTAATTGCGGCTACCAAGAACATTACCCGAGTGAGTGTAAGAAATTTATTTTATTATTACTATTATTATTATTAGTTTTATTTGAGCTTTAACATTTAATTAACTATTTTAATTAATTTCCTTTTTACTTCAATCCCCTCCCCCCTCCCAAAAAAAAAAAATTATTAGGCCATTACACATTTAACATGATCAACAAAAATCCTTCATCACATTAAAACTACCAAAAACAACAAAAATCAAATGATTTAAAACCCGTATATATATGTATGTGTATATATATATATATATATCAAAGGAAAACATTCAGGTTGTGATCCACAAACGTAGTTAATGTATGTAGAGCATGGATATGACAAGGAGCAAAGTAAGCTCAATACCCTACGCACCCTCTGCAAAATCAAGTAATTAGTAACTCAAGCAAGGCTAATAAATTTATATAAGCATGGAATCCCAAAATGAGAAGCTGTCACGGAACTGAAAACAACCTTTTATTTAATAAAATGAGCTGAGAAAAATCAACCAAAATACCTGAGTCCAGATTTCGATGATTAATGTGACGTAGATAGAAATAAAACAAGCATAGACTATGTCAATGTTGTACATTTGAAGCAGAAAATAAAGATACAAATAGGAGAACATTGAAATTATTTATATTTATCTTGCAGGTAACACTCATCATAGTATGAGCTTAAACTAAGATGTGTCTGTGCAAGTTTCCCTGCAAAAAATTTGAATTCAGACGAAGGTGAATTATGGAAAGCTTCAGAAATTAAATGAAATAAAAAGTAAGAGCATCTTACGGACTTACACAATAATGGTTGTTTGATATCATTATAATAACACTAAACAGTACAACACAATTCATAGAACTTCAAAGCTTAGCAACATGCTTTAACATTCAGATTATTTAATTAACTACCAGAACATTGCAATTATATATATGTATATATATATATTGGTCTTGCAGCAAACACTCAGTCCATGTCATATCTCGAGCACAGCATATAGGCCAACCTTAAACTAGGAGGTGTTCACGCTAGTTTCTCCTACAAAAAGTAATGAACAAAAAAACTTGGCTGAGCTTAAGTAAAACAGAAGACAATAATAACACTTTACTTAATAAAGAGAAACCAGATTAATAAAAAATAAAAGAAGGGAGGCATTTATGATTAACTTGTTAAGTTAATTACTCAAACCCTCTCATTAGTATTAGACTATAGTTATTTATTTGCATTGTAAAATAATTATGCACAATTAATGTGACTATTTCATATAAGTAGCTAAATCTTTACTTTCTATAATGTTATATTATTAATAGAATAAGTTGGTTGTTTACTAATATATTTTTTTCCAAGTGGAGAAAATAGCAACCGTGATCATGCCAGCGTAATGAATATTAAATTTGTTTTAGTTAATTATTGAGAATTAAAAATTACATAAGCTTGGCCTTAATTAGAGGATCTAATACCATAAAATTATAATTAAAGATATTAGTAAATACTCCATATGCTGAAGCTAAAAGCACAAATGTAGTTACACTAATTACTAGTACACATACAAAAGTTAAAAGCAACAATGGAGAGATAGAAAATTATTTCCAAGTAACTTTTAAGCCACCTATTGCACTTAATTGCATTCAATGTGACAATAACATAAATAGTGTCTATGAAATTGCTTAGCAACTTGAAGTAGGCATGTCTCCAAGAGCGTTGAAAAGTATTGAGCCAAAGATACCCCAAAATCTAGTGGTAAATCCAAATGTCATACTCTAATAAAATTCCTTGGAGAGAATTGAACGCTTATTTTCTTGGAATTTAACTACTTTTTGAGGTTTTTCCTCTTCAGGACACATTTTATCAAGTGGTTTCCCATAAGGTCAAGATTTTCTTCATAACTTGAGTTATTAAAATTTTGCAACTGTGTGCCAATTGGAATTTTTCTAGAGAGGTTGTTATGCGACAAATCCAACATTGTAAGATGATCAATTTGAGCAAGGCTAGAAGGAATTGGAATAAAGAAATGGTTTCTTGACAAATTAAAAGAGTCTAGTGATGTTAATCATCCAATCTCTGAAGGAATTTCTCCAACCAATTGATTTCTTGATAAGTTCAAAGATATCGATTCAACCAAAATTCCTAATTCTATTGGAATTTCTCATGTTAATTGATTACTTGAGAGATTAATGCTTTTTAACAATAACTTAGTATTTTTAAAAATGTGTTATGTACCTTTTTCACATTAGCAATGTATTTAAAATCATAAGGAATATTCGGAAAAATTGTAGAATATATTCCTTCAACTTCGTGTGAAAAAAATAATGACCCATAAGATTTGAAAAACTCTCTTAAGCCATTGCTGTAAAGTTTTTGAAGCATTTGAGTATTTGTCTAGATAGATTGTTCAATGAGAGATCTAGGAAATGAATGCTTGACACATAACAAAGATGCTTTGATAAACTAATAGAAAAGTTATTAGTTTATAGGATAAAAATTTTCAACTTATCTAATCCAATATCAATCCATGAAGGTATAGGTCCTGATAACCTATTTTCTCCCACATCTAGCATTACTAAGTTTGAGCAACTCCTCAAGGTGAAAGGCAACTCTCCAGTAAATTTATTGTTTCTCAATATCAAGACTTAAAGTTCATTTAAAGAACTAATAAAGGCAAGAAATGCTCCAAACAAATTGTTGTTACTCAAGTCTAAATAGACTAATGATTTGAAATGACTCTAACAATCAAGTTGTCCAAAAAATTGATTATTGGAAAGATCTAATATGCTTAACCTTTCAATTTTCTCATTTGCACACAAAAATTGGTGGAGTTAAAAAATTTTATTATTTGACAGAAGGATGGCAGATACATTATGTAGAAATAGTGGAATTGGGCCTTCAAAATTATTTGAAGCCAGAGATATAATAAGGTATTTAATAAATCTTATGAGAAAATCTGGTACCATACCAAATAAGTTATTACATGAAACATTGAACCTTATTACACTACAAAAAAATAGACTTTTAATGGCGACTTTTGTCACCACTAATTAGTTTTAGTGGCTACAAAATGTTGCCATTAAGTCGAGGCTAATACTCCTGTAACAAAATGTTTTTAGTGGCAAAAAAAATGTTGCCACTAAAAACTTTCATTCAGTGGCGATAAATGTCGTCACTAAAGCTCTATTGATTTATCCTCTATTGAAGATCGCCACTAAAGGAGGACTTTTAGTGGTGATGGTTATTGTCACTAAAAGAGACTTTTAGTGGCGGCAATAGTTGCCACTAAAGCCCAATTAGAAGAGGTGTACCTATTTTTAGTGGCGACTTTAGTCATCGCTAAAGGTTTTCTTAATTTAAAAAACCACTTTAGCAACAACAATGGTTGCCACTAAAAAGTCTTTTTGTTTTTTTTAATTTGTTTCATATTTTTGGTTACCCATGTAGAGTTTAATCTAATTTCATATTCTTAAATTATCAAATTCAAATTTAAATTTATTAAATAAAATGAGATATATGCTTTAACTTTTTAGTTCAGCACTTAAAGAAGAAAAAGACAATTCAAACTCCTAATCTATTTTATAACATTATTCGTTTTATTTATTGTCATACAAACCTAAGATGAAACAAAATTAAAGCACATTAAATTCCAAATCAAAATAGCTACTTCTTTATATAAGAGTTTCAAAATTGATAATGTTTTTATTGGCTCCAAAGAGCATCAAAGTTACACAATAATGAATAGGCTTGAACTTCGTATAATAATTTTATTATCCCATTTCTATTAAGCACTCTAGTAACAGTGTATAAAACGAACAATAACTAAAGAAGATTTTTAAAATTTAACATGCAAATCACTTACATTTATTTGAATTAATTCTAGACTGAGACACATTTATTTGACTTGTCTGAAGTATTTATAAAAAAAGAAAAATAAATTATAACACTCATCAAAAGATAAATGATAAGAATACTAAATCATGTATAATTCATAAACAAAAAGGCACAAATAACATTTCTAAACATTAAGCCAATTTTTCACAACAAAATAAACATACAAAAGAACTTTCATACCAAATTTCAAGTCAAAATTTCACATGAGCTAATATAGAAAAATCAACAAAGAAAGTTGGAAAAAAAAAAGCTACTAAATAAGACATTTGTATAGTCTAGGAAAAAGCCAACAAAAATCAATGAAATGAACATAAAAATTCACTAAAAAGTTACTTAAATAACCAGACATACAAACAAGTTTGTCTAAAAAAAATTAGAGAAAAATCATGTTTATATTATTCACAGCAAATTTGCAAAGTTAAGCTATAGTTGAGAAACACTAAAAATAGGGCATTTTGAACTATATCTAAAAATCCATGTATTTACCTCATCAAACCAATCTAGAAAAATCTGAAAAAAAAAATTAACATGATTCCTAACATATTGATCAAGAAACATGTCAAAAATCATGGCTTAATTAAACTAAACAAAGTCCCAATAAATTTAGCAAAATTAACATGATACGTTGCTCAACATAAAAATTTTTAATAGTCCAATACTCAATTCAAAAATTAATCTCTACCAATCAAATGAACCTAAAACACAATGAAAACTCTAATAATCTATTCCTTAACATGCTACCAAACACAAAAAAAAAAGAAATGAAATGAAAAAGTCAAGTATATGAAAATAATTTATACACCTAACTCATCTCAAAAAAAACAAAGAAAGTATAAACAATTAGAACAACTATTTATATTTATATTAATTATAAAAAATACATTAAAATTTAAAAACAATAATCTTATCAATAAGCCATATTAAATACACATGCTAATTTAGTGTGACAAAATTACTTCATTTGACCATCACTTTAGAGTTTGGACAAAAAGGTCACCTATATAGTAAACTTTGAGGTTTGAAGTAGTTAAAAGAACATGCATAAGGTATGCAATAAACATGTTTCTTTAGGTGGATAGGTAATCAATAAACGGTGGATATAAGGAAAAAAGGGAGAAAAAGCTATTAAATTACCACATCAAATATAAGTCGCTATATGCCCTAAAAGTAAAATGTCACCACAAAGTATAAATGAAAGTTGCATATACCATCAAAGCCTTTAACATTTCATTTCTTCAAACATCAATATCGCCTCTCCTTGGCTAGTCGAGAAATCGGAACACGCAAATAACTAAACCCCTAATGAGAATGTGGATCCTAAACCCCTAAACGAAAGATACCATATTCTAAAGACACTATCCTAATAACCAAACTTCAAACTTCAAAATATCAACACCTTGCTAAAACATCTAGTCATAGGTTACTATGGGATGGGTTTGGATTCGAAAAAGATAACAAATTCATTAACTGCCAAGAAGCAATAAATGCTTTATTAAATATATTTTAAGTCAAAAAGGCTTTTAAGGTTCTAGTTTCTCACTTCTTCATCCTTGAAAAAAACCAAAGTAAAGATAAAACTTATTATACCAACAAAATCTATGGTATTGATTTGGTATTATCATTGAGTATTAATATATTAAGTTTAGATTTAATGATATATAGAAAAAAATTACTAACATAGAGCTAACACCATTTTATTATATATTAATATGATAATATCTAATATTTTAAGCAATTTTGGTACATATTTAATATTTAATAAAATTGAAAAAAATTTAAATATGTATAGGATTCATATTTTTTTAGGTAGTTATAATACAAGATTCTCACACATTAAAAGCATTCACAATTAGCATCACATAATGATGACCCTATACACAGTCCCTAGTAAATTATTAATTGACAATTTTATATCTCTTTCTAAAGATACAATTTGGGAAACAAGCTTTGCATGTCAAATGCTTCACTAAGTATAATGACATAACCCAATCACACCTACTTAAAGCTGATAATAAAGCACCTACACATCAATTTTTAAGCATATGAATTAAAATTTTGATATTGCTTTTTCTTTACTATAACCTGTCATTAATTAATTATAAAGTACTTTATTGGAAAAAAATGCATGTATATATGCTTGCAACTAAATTAGAACTAAACTTCCATAAACATCTTTATAATAAAAACATTGAAAATATCTATGTCCAAGCTTCCATAAGCAACTATAGTGCTTCATTGTAAAAATATTTTTAACATTTCTTTCTGTCCTAACTCCATTAAAAATTTAACATTACGCCTAAATGATTGTTGCTTTGGAGAGAGTGAGTAATATAAGGCATCAGTTAATGGTGTTAGATAAGTCATAAATAAATATGTTAGGTTTAGCTATTTATTAATATTAATATTTATTTATATTAATTATTATTTTAATTTTTATAAAAATTTATTTAAATTTATAAATTTTAAAAATTGAAATATAAATAAATGAAATAATTGAATAAGATTAAGAAAAAAGGTTAACAATGAATTAAAGGATTAATTTCAAGAAAAAAATGATTTGTAGATGATGAAAATAAAATGCACCAATTTGTCATAGAGTAAAACAGAGTTTTTCTATGATTTTAATGACAAACAAGCAAGAATAACAATAGTTGTTGAAAGAGTAACTTGATTCATGCCTCAGCCTTAACTTTAACAATTAAAAAAGGATTTTCAACATCTTATACATAACTATTATCTTTTTCTATCATAACTTGACTTATTGACCATACATTTTGCTGAATTTCTGTCTATCACTATCAACTCTCCAACTTATGGTTTGGAAAAGATTGACTAAATTTAACACACAAAACATACAAGAATGTGCACACAGGGTTACTATAACTGCTCCATTAACATTCAAAGATTGGGGAGGGTTAGGGATGCTTGACCTTTTATGGATAGACCAGGCCATTCATTTATTAAGCAATTGGCTTAGCCTCCAAAAATATCATTCATAGTAATAATAAGAAGTAACAATGCTATTTCAAGTGGGTCCATTAACATTTGACAATGACATCAAATGCCTTAAGTTCAAATCATCAAAGTTTGCTCTCCTTTATTACCTTTTTATAATCGAAAGTTTTGGTATCCTTAAAGAAAAGTAATCTATGACAGGCATAACATGTAAACGTAATGGGAACAGACAATCTTGCAGACTAAGCAGCAAGTGGGAGAGATACCGAAGTAATCAGCAACTTAAAAAGATATAGCATTTGTTATAAGTATGAAACAATCATTTGTATCAGATTGAACACAACTGATATGTTCATATTCTCAAATTTCAAAAACAATAACGTATTGGAAATAGAAAATATTAGATTTTTTTCCTTGTAATAAGCTTATTTATTTTTATAAAGAAATATTATTAAAGAGAAATAAGAAAAAATACAACTATGAGAGTATAAGATATTCTCCAAAAATAAAATGAAAAAAAAGAAAAAGGAAAAAAACTAGACAAGCTCAAAAGAGGTTACTTCCACCAATCTAACATATATTACCAAATAATAAATTATCTATTGAGCAAAATATTGAGAACATGAATTCAGAAACATATAATAAACCTTAGAACAAAAGGTCTCACCTCCATTGTGCTCCTTTCTCCTTAAGCATTGTAGTTTATATTGGCGTCAACAACTTGTTAAAGATGAATATAAAAGACAAAGTCAAATGGGGAGAAAAGTATCTAAATCTTATTTGACATAACAACACTTGGTTACATATAGCTAAAATGAGAATATTTTACAAATGCAAGTTCACTAGGTAAACACATACAATTACCTATCTCAGACAAAAAAATTGTTATACATGACGTCCATAATTGTTGTTTTTAACAATATTTATAGTTTTAGAAGAAGCCTCCCTTAAAGAAATAACTATTACTTGAAATGCTATTTTAAAAAGAATAAATCAGTTGTTCAATTAGTTTCTGATAAACCTTTTTATAAAAAATATCAAAATCATTTATGAATGACATGGGTTTCCATCAACAATAGTACTTAGAAGGAGCTTTCAACATGCTTCCAAAGCTATTACCACTAAAAGTTAGAAACAGAAAGCTACACAATATGCAAATACCTCATTCTCATAAGTAGGCCTTGGCAAGAATGATGAATCATGATATACTAAGATCATGATTTATACACCTCACCCACTTCTTAAAAAAAAATCAAGTATATGTTAACTCTTCTGTATTTTTCGTCACAAAGATAACTATAGTGTAACAAAAGCGTTCACTACTTGCAGCTATACTTTCACATAATTGTAAAAGGAGCCCCACACACTAACTTATGGTGTACATGTAGAGAGGAAACAATTATACGACTGGCAAATTATAGTGCACCTAATAGAAGTTATGGAGCAATTTTAAGAAAGAGGAGAATGCCAAAAGATAAGATAACTAGAAACATATATTGTACTTAAAAAGCCATTAAAGGCAAAATGAAAGGCAAAGATCTTCAATTTCTTTCTGTCCTTTTTTAGCTAATCGTAAATAAAAAACAAGGATGATAAGAGTTTGTGGAAATGCTCTGCTTGGTTGGTCACTAATAAAGACTAAATTCTCACAAAGCCAAACAAAGAAAAGAGAAGGATTGGAAACTCACATTCAAATTGAAGCTTTAAGATCCCAAATATGCTTTCTCACCTAATCAATCAAAAACCGCCAAATTTGAGCAACCTTAAATCAGAAATTTTTGCCCAAATGAAAAATTAATCAAATAAGGTTGTTGTGCAAGGAGAAGAGATGAGCTTTCCTTGAACTCACATTGATAGAAAATATTTTTTTCACCTATGTGCAAAGCTTGAGAGTTGAAAATGGTGGCTCCATCCTACGTCATTCTCTCCTCTCCCTCTAGTGCCGTATGCATTGTGAAAGTTAAGTGGGAAGATGGGTGGTGGCTTAAGTGATGGATGGGCTAGGGCATGGGTAATTGGGTTAATGGGTTATCTTTTTCATTTTTATTTTTTCTACTTTTCTATTATTATTTATTATATTATTAATTAATTTAAATTTTCATTAACTTAAAATAGCATTATTAATTATTTAATAATATCTTGTATTATTTAGATACTTATCTAGATTAATTAAGATTATGTTAGTTAAATTAATTAGGATGAGAAAAGACTAACTAATGTCTCAACTATATATCTTAATTATATTTAATATATAGTTAATTATTATTATTATTAGATAATAAATTACTTATAGATGTTCTTTATTTTAGTTATTTTTTAATTTGTCTTATTCATTAAATTTAGTCAATTTTATATTTTTGCATTTATCTATTTATTTTAAGAGTTATTATCTTTATTAGATAGTTGTTTAAATTAACTAAGATTAGGTTATTTAGATTAATTAGGATGAAGAAAAGACTTATTAATATCTCAACTATATATTTCAATTATATATAAAATATATATAATTATATAACATTTATAAATATAAACAATATAATTAATTAATATTATAGATCATTTACTTTGTAGTTTTTTTATTTTAATAATTTTTTATTTAATTTAATCAATTTTATATTTTTCCTCTTATCTATTTATTTTAAAAGTTATTATCTTTATTAGAGAGATATCTAAATTAATTAAAATTAAAATATCTAAATTAAATACGATAAAGAAAAGATCGACACAACTAAATCTTTTGCATATTCATCTAAGCTTTGGTAATATATATATATATATATATATTAAATGATGGGTAGTTAGAAGTTTATACAAAAATACATTTTTTAAATGGTGGCAAGCTTAGATGGTATGAAAAACTAAAATATACATACTTTCCTTTGATATTAAAAGATAATTAAAATGTCCTTAAGGATAGTTTTAATTTTTTATTAAAAATTAAAAATGTATTTTTTAACTTTTATTTATTTTATTTTGAAAATTTTAAATTTAATTTATTTGACATTAAAAAAGTGACTTTTTGATATTATTTTAATATATATTTAGTACTTATTATATTATATAAATAATAAATATCCATTTTGGTTAAAATAAAAATAATTTTAGCTTCTTTTTCTTACAAGAAATTTCAATGTTATGTATCTTTTAACTTTAAGATAAGGGAGTATAATTTTCAAAAATGGATAGAAAGACTTTGTAATTTAAACCTCCAAGAAAAGGGGAATTTGTCCAAACATTTAATGGCATTTATATTTGGTTATCTAAAAAATTTGGATAAAATTTAAGGAGAAGTGGATAGTTTTTTAACTTTGAATATTTTCCAAACAATATCTGATAATATCTTTTTTTTTTTACTTTAAAAAATATTGAAAACAAGTAGCTTTTAAATTTGAATAATGACATTGTTCGAGAAATTGATGATATAACCTCTTGAAAACTCTTTTTTGCCCCTAAAAAACAAAATCTAAAATAAAGATAAAGAGAAATACTTTTTATCAAAAAAAATTGAGAGAAATATCAAAAGTGTACCATATTCAAGCTTCCTTCTATTAAATGTCCGAGTGGCAGCAGCTTAAGTATCAATTTTTATGAACATGGATACTTTCAAATGATTAAATAATAAGATATCTCTTAAGTGAAAAAAAAATTAAGAAAAAGAAAGTAAATTTATACACACTCTTTCTTTATATATTACATTCTTTTCGCTTCTACTTTACCATTTACTTAATTGAAATCATCCAAGCTTAGAAGTTTATGGTTCTGATTTCTTATTTAAATGGAGATTTGATTTGATTTGGTTAAATCTCTGACTTTTAATTTAAGATTTTCATTTAATAAATGATTATTTATTTTTTGTTTCTAATCTATTTCTTATTCAATTTTTTTTTTTTAACCTTCTTATCAGAAAACTCCTCGTAAATATTGATAATACTTTAAAGCTTTTGGAATTATTAATTTAAAAAAATTTAAAACAAAATTATTAATTCAAGTTAAATTGAGAATTAATTAAAAATTTTAAAATGCTCTAACTTAAATTTAAATAATATTGTTAATAATTTAATCATATGTACAAATATAAACAATATAATCAATTAATATTAATAATATTTAATAATCTATTAACAATTTTTTATTTTAGTTATTTTTATTTATTTAATTTTATCCATTTATATTTATATTTTTTCTTTTATTTTATGAGTTATTATTTTTATTAGATAATTATCCAAATTAATTAAAATAAATAAAATACTAACTAATGTTTCAAGTATATATCTTAATTATATATAGTATATATAATTATAAAATACACATAAAAATAAAAATTTAATTAATTAACATTAATAATCAAAAATAATTTATTCACATATTTTTTATTTTAGTTATTTTAATTTGTCTTATTTATTTTATTTTATTTTAGTTATTATCTTTATTAAACAAGTAGTTTAACTTTGTTTTGGGTTTCTAAAAACAATACTAGTATTGAGTGTTTTTGAAAAGGGAGACTAAGTAAGAAAAGTTGTTAGGGTTTTGGAAAATTAATTTTATGTATTTTTGATTTATTTTTATTTTGAAAAATTAATTAGAGTTAAGGATAATATCCAATTCTTTGAAAATGAGAGAAAATATGAGAAACATAACGTACGATTCTTCTGTAAATGAATAAAAAATTTATATATGATGCAACGCTAAAATATTCACTTTTATATGCTATTTTCTTGTATTCTTGGGAATTCCATAACATGAGACTTAAAAATAGCATGAAGTATGGCAATGGACCAAGTTAATTTAAAGGTTAATATAACATCTCGTCACTTAGATCCAAGATCTTGTCGACAATATCTTGTAATCTGTAGCATAAATTCTGAAATCTTGTCGACAAGGTTTTCGCCAATAAGTACAAAGTCTTCTTGTATAATGTGTTAAAACTTGTAGGGTATGCAATTGGATATGGAAGGTTTTTTAAATGAAAGTTTTGAGTTTTTTAGAGTTCTCAGAGGCCCAGAAAACCATGAAAAGTCTCGGGACAGCCAAAGCCCCTCCAATGGACGTTTTTCACCTCAATCGACCTAAATTTTGACTGATTCATTCAGGAAGGTTTTAGCTTCAATTTGAGTGATTTTAAAGGTATTTTACTAATTTAAGGACATATATTTCATAAATGGAAAAGACGGTTCTAAACGAGTTAGAAACGAAAATACCAAGAATGAAGGGCAAAATAGAAATTTTTGAATAAGTCCTTCTTAACCCACACACACACACACACACACACATATATATGAGGCGCCCTTCTTCTCCCCTCATTTAGGTTGACCAAGTTTTGCCTAAAAACTAGAGAAAACTCAAGGGAAGGAGGCACACAAGAATAAGGCAAAGGAGAAGGGAAATTTTCAAGAAAAATGTAAGAAATTGTTAGAATTTCTTAATCTTCTCCTTAGGAAATCTCTTCTTTTCCTTCTCCCCTTTCTCCCTATGGTTTTTCTTAAAGCTTTTGGTGCTATTTTAAGGTCAGACCAAGGAGGAAAAATTCGGATTTGACAAGAGGAGAGCAAGAAAAGTGAGAATCAAGCAAGAAAATATGAAAAAATAAGATAAATCTTCCATCCTATGGTAGCTACTTCCTCCTCCTCTTTCTCCCTATTTCACTCCATGTATGTAGATGCAAGAGGGCTAGAATTTTGAGGAGAACCAGGGATAAATTCTATAAATTTAAGGGAGGAGAGTAAGAATATGCAAAGAAATCCAAGTAAAAATCATGAATTTGCAAGATGGAAAAGTTAGGGTTTTGATGCACCTTGAACTCTATCATGAACCCTAGCCATATTTTATGATGTTTAAGTATTCATATGAGTTTCTAAGACACCAAGAGAGCTTTTTACATGATTGTCCTATCAAAAGAAGTAAGGAAACTCCATTGGTGCCTTATGGAAGTATAGCTTTGGCCAAGGAGAGTCCATGCACCTAGGGAGTGTTTTAATTCCTTCCAAGCTTAGTTTTATATCATGTATGATGGGAGAGTATGAGAAGAAGTCTTGAAAAAAGTTTAGAATCCATAGAAAGTAAGATGGCCTTATATATTCCATAATATGGCTTAAAAAAGCAACACTTAGCTAGGCTCCTAAAATTGAGTGTGTGATGACTCCAAGAGGTTTAAATGGAATCAAGAATCATGAATGAATAGATAGAATGAAGCCAAGATGATGTTTTCTAAAGGTTGCTTTATTAAGTACATTATGGAGCCATAAAAGAGCCTTATAAGTCACTTAACCTTTCTAGTAATTGTGTGGCCTTAAACTTTGCTTCAATAGTATAATTAGCTTTCACATGATATGTCTAGGCCAAGAGGAATGATCTCCACTTTCTTGGGTGTGTGAAGTCAAGGGAGAGGATTCAAGACTTAAAGAAAAAGTGTGTAAATGCAAGCAATGTAGCTCTCTCCACCTTTTCTCATGCATAAATGTGTGCTTACATTGTCTTGAATGTGTCTAAGTATGTTTTAAGCCAAGAAAAGTATTCTAGCATGATTTTCTATGCTATGGTACCATGATGATGCATTATATTTCTAAATGATGTTTATGATGCTTGCTTTGGTTTGTTTGAGTGTGGTAAAGCCAAGAACCTTTTAATCATAGTGAAGATAAGCCAAGAACCTTTAAGATTGGTAGAGACAAAGTAAAGATTCTTCTAAAAGTGAGGTTGACTCTCAAGAGTAAGGTTGAGTCCAAGAACCTCTTAAAGAAATGGGTGAGACAAGTCCAAGATTCACAAGTAAATGGATGAGGCTAATTCACTTACTCAGTCAGTCTATATATGCTATGTATGACTCCTTATGCCACTATGTTGCTTCTATAGAAATTATATGAGATAAGGTATAGGAATTTCATGAATTGAGTCCTAAAAGTATGGTGTTACATTTATTAGTATCATAATAAAGTTCCAGGCTCTCTCAGATTGGATTTGGCTTGAGGATGTAACAATTGGGTTATATAAAGACTTGAAGGGATAGGTAAAGTCTTATATGACACATGTTGGGTGTATGAGGATAGTTTGTGGCTTTTTTTATGATGAGTAAGTTGTATGATGGTCTTAGGGTAGCTAGTGGATAGCGAGAAAGGTTGGCCTTTAGAATAGTTTGAGTAAAGCTAAGCTTGAATAGAGTTAAAGGATCCGATGGCTGGAGCTCTAAGAGATGTGATAGCTCACCGGGATCAATGATAAGCCTCAGGTATGAACAACAAGGAATAATCTCGTTAATAGAAAGAGGCTTACTAGAGAAAGTATGTAAGGCCTAATTCTCCATGATAGTCATACTCAGACTATTTCGAGATGTCCTACTTAATGCAGAGACAAGTAGGATGCAGTGAGGTATGAAATAAGATTGCAACTGCATAAGATTAGTCTAGAGAGGAAGTGAGAAAAAGAGTCACCCCCTAGCCACAACACCCAAATGTCTAAATAAGTTTTAGAGCCCAAAAGGCTAATTCCCTGAGGCCAAAAGTTGAGTTATAAGCTACATTCCTTAGAGCCCCGATAGCCTAGAGGTGATAGTTAGCTATGCATAAACGAAGTAAGAGGTGAAACCCTCTAGCTCGATAACGAGCTGAATATAGAGGTAATGAGGCTCAGGTTTTGTAATTAAAGGTGAAGTTCTAACTCATGAAAAGTAAGTCAATCAGAGGCCGTTAGCCACAGCCAATTAACTGCTTAACCGTGGCTTATTATTCCAAGAAGTACTAAGGCAATCCAGAGGATTCCTCGCCGTAGCCAATTAAGAAGTTAGCTGCAGCCAATATTTAAACAGGAGACTAGGTAAACCCGAGGCTAATTAGCCACAACAAATGGCAATATAAATGTCTTGTAGATCATATTCAGGCCAATTTGAGGAATGAACTAGTAAGACATCAGTTGATGCACAGAAGCCAGTAACCCTAGTATAAGTAGAGAAAAGAGTAGTGAATAGTCACAGAAGATTAGTAAGAAATCAGTAGGCTTAGTAATTAAGACTGAGGAAAGAGCTTAGTATTAGAAAAAGTTAAACACAGAGATGGTAAGGTTGTTGAGATTCACCTATGAGGCGTTAACTTCAATCTAGAATGTTAACCCTGTGAATACTATGATAGGCTAATATGATGAGTTTAAGGCCATGTAGACATTGTCAGGAAAACCTTGTTGACAGGGTCTTAAATTTCTCATGACCATATGCGAGGTCTCATTGACAAGATCTCGAACTCTATTGACAGGATGCTAATGTAGCCTTGAAATTTATATAAGGTCAGGCTACTTGTAGTGAGGCACATAGTGAGTGGCATAAAAAAATGTACCCCATAGGTAACACCTAGAGGTAAGTATGAGTAGCCCAATGACAAAATCTCAAAAGAGAATGAGGAGAGTTCAGAAAGCACTAAGTTATAGTGAGCCTATGAGTTATAAGGCTTGTAGTAAGCTACAAGTCCAATGAGATGGCTAGCCCAGGCTAAGCATAAGCTAAAGTCTAGGAAAGATGACTAGTAGCATCATTCCAGGTGAGATATGTAAATGAAAGGCTCAGTGAAAGTTCTTCCTGAATCGAGAAAGAAAAAATAAGACATTTTGAGTCGAGGAGACCATTCAGTAGTGGTTAGCAAATTCCCCTAGATAGACCCCCTTGAGTTGTAAAATATAGTGATAAAGGAAGCGAGGAAGAACTGAAAAACTAGCCATATAAGAGATGGTCTCACTTTAGTAATGACTAAATGCATAGATTAAGCCCAAAAAGATAAATAGATAGGGGTTTAATAGTTAGTCATACGAGTTCCCTAATATGAGAATGATATAGGGTTAACGTACATGAGTAATTAGAGCACCCAGTAGAGTATAAGTTTTTAGTAAGATAAAGTCCGAATATTGAGAGCACGTGTCCTGGATTGGGTTATCAAAACTCTAAAAATAGTATACTATGCTCTTGGGGATGAAACTAAAGAGGTTGAATAGAGAGAAAGCCTAGCTCTGATTCGAACGTAAAAATGAACTAAGACAAGTAGTTAGTGCCTTAGTACCTTCAAGGAAGCTCGAGGGAATTAAAGACCACCTTAGAAGGCGAGTCTTGTATTATGCAAAGAAAGAGAAAATATGACAGTTCTCAAGTTGAGGACATAATAGGTTAAAAACAAATATCTAGTTAAGGTGCTTGAATACTTAGGGAAGCACATTTATCCTTGGTATAGATGCCCTTCTAGCATGATAGTACCTGAAGTAAAAATAATCGGGTAATGTATAGTGAGCTCTGAATGAAGTAGAGAAAGAATTCTATTTTCCTCAAGCACTCTACGAGAATAGGGCAGATAGAAAAAAGTAAGAAAGGAATACTTTAGGTTGTTGGAAAACTTGTAATATACTAGCAATAGTGGCTCTAAGTTTAGTCATAAAGCGTCGGTGCATTAGTATTTGATGTTATGGTTTACTTGCAATAGAGGCTATATGATATTAGGTCTGACCAACCTAGTAATAATGTGGCTTAAGTGCATAGCAAACGATGATATCAATCACCAATGTGTCCCAATAACCGAAAGGTATCCTAGTTAAAGAACGAGATGAGTCAAAAAAGAGAGGTAAAGGGATTTTGGTGATATCAGAATAGAAAGAAAAGTATGAAAAAAGGAATTCCTAGTAGAGAATGTTCATATTTAGTATAAAAAGCCTAAGTCCCTTATAGTATAGGTAAATGAAATGAATAAGGACCAGTGTATAGCTTCTCTCATACTAGAGATGTTAACCACTCAGTGCGTGAGATGCCCTTATGCCAAGGCACTCAAAAGTAGAGTATGGGCATAGTTAGAAATTACAGGATATGAGAGGAAAAGATAGCCGAGTACAGTTAGAGTAAGAAAAGCAAGCCTAAGTAAAAAAAGGCTAAAGTGAGAATTTGAGGATTCCATGAGAAGTGATGAACAAAAATTAAAATCCTCTTGAGTATTAATATAATGGGATCCTAGAGAATTAGATGACACAGAACCCACTTCGCATAAAGAGCACGACGTACTTTTGAGTTTAGCCTTTGTTATTATGAGCGATGGTCACTGGACTTAGTAAGTATGTATTTTACTGTCAGATATAGTAATCTTAGGCTTTGATGTCTCCTAGAGATGGATCGCAGTAGATCCTAGCATAGCATAGCGGGTCACAGTAGACCCTAACAGGCTCTGAGAGGTCGCAGTAGACCTAGGGGTCGCAGCAGATCCCACAGAGTTATAAAGAGCCCGTTACAGCATGACAGTTCTTTGGTGAAATGACGGCCTGAGATAGTTTCCCCAGAGCAGTTAGTCTCAAAGACCAGTTTAGTTTTAGTTAGCTTTTATCTCAAAGACTAGAGATCTCTTGAGTTTGGTAGATTGTTGATACAGTGATATGAAGGCTTTACTCAAATAGTTAGACCACTGACTAGATCTCTAGAGAGATGAGCATAGTGTATGCGATAAGGAAAGCAAGAAGTTAGCTTTCTAGAGTTAGAGCCAGATGAGCCACTATCCAGTAGACATTTTCCTTGATCGAGGGATAGAGATCGTTACATGCTAATCTATGTATTCAGAAAGGGGTCAAGTGCAATTTTACATGAGTGAGCAAAATTGTGAGTATAGCTAGCATCCCACCAGAGCTTAATAGTAGTTAGTGGTAGTCGCTCTTCAATGCCAATATGAGACACATATGTTAGGCTATCAATACTGAAGTGAGAGACTATAAAATGCCACTGTAAGTGAGCAAAGAGAGTGAGAAAAAGTCTCGGCCTACAAAGACAGATGTAGTAGTAAACAAAGAAACTGAGATCATTAAAAGTAGAAACTCTTCAAAAGAGTTGTAATCCCAATAAGTAATTGAGATGTGAGGCCTATGATACAAAAAAATATGAATTTTAATCATGGGATAAGCTAGAAAGAAAGAACGTAGGGATGAATAGTGGATGGTACATATAAATAAATAAGCAGACGAACAGAAACCTTCAATGGCTCTAATGATCAGAAAAAAATGATGAGAAGCCATTGAGAAAGGATACGGGAGACATGATATAAAATATACTACCTCCCGAGATATATAAATGAGTCCACTGGAAGAAATGTTAATCCTTGTGAACGGATTAAGACTAACTCGATATGATTAATAAGCTCTCCCGCGATAAGCCTCCAGAGTTAGAAATTTCTTTCCGTTATGAGAAAAACAAGCATGTACTCTACAACAATAGAGCCTTCATTAAGAGCTATTAATAAAAATTCCCTGGCTGATAGAAAATTTGAATGAATGAAATCATTGAGAAAAGCGTACAAAGCCAGGAAGAAGGGAAAGAAAAGAGTAGTTAGCTAGAAAAGAAAAGAATAAGATGAAAGTATACCCTAAATTTTAAGGATAAAATTTAGCTAAGGGGAGAGAAATGTAATATCTGGTTCCTCAAAAATAAGAGAAAATGTGAGAAACGTAACGTACAGTTTCTCCATAAATGAACAAAAAATTTATATACGACGTAATGCTAAAATATTCACTTTTATATGCTATTTTCTTGTATTCTTGTGAATTCCATAACATGAAACTTGGAAATAGTATGAAGTATGGCAGCGAACCAAGTTAATTTAAGGGCTAAGATGACATCTCATCACTTGGGTCCAAGATCTTGTAATCTGTAGTGCAAATTCTGAGATCTTGTCGACAAGGTTTTCTCTAGTAAGTATAAAGGTCTTCTTGTATAATGTGTTAAAACTTGTAAGGTATAGAATTAGGTATGGAAGGTTTTTTAAATGAAAGTTTTGAGTTTTCCAAGGTTCTCAGAGGTCTTGAAAACCATAGGAAGCGCTGGAACAGCTAAAAGGCCTCTGATGGACTTTTTCCAATGTCAATTAACCCAAACTTTGATTGATTCATTCGGGAAGATTTTAGCTTCGATTTGAGTGATTCCAAAAGTATTTTACTAAATTAAGGATCTATATTTCATAATGGAAAAGATGGTTCTAAAAAAGGAGCTAAAACGAGCTAGAAACAAAAATGCCAAGAACGAATGGTAAAATAGAAATTTTTAAAAAAGTCCTTCTTAAACCCATATATATATATATATATGAGGCACCCTTCTTCTCCCTTCATTTAGGTTGACCAAGTTCTGCCCAAAAACCAGAGGAAAAATAAGGGAAGGAGGTGCACAAGAATAAGGCAAACAAGAAGGGAAAATTTCAAGAAAAAGGTAAGAAATTGTTGGAATTTCCTAGTTTTCTCCTTAAGAAATCTCTTCTCCTCCTTTTCCTCTTTCTCCCTATGGTTTTCTTAAAGTTTTTGGTGCTATTTTAATGTCAGACCAAGGAGGAAAAATTCGGATTTGAAGAGAGGAGGCCAAGGAAAGTGGGAATCAAGCAAAAAAATAAGGAAAAATAAGGTAAACCTTCCATCCCATGATAGCTACTTCCTCCCCCTCTTTCTCCCTATTTTGCCCCATGTATGTAGATGTAAGAGGGCTAGAATTTTGAGGAGAACCAAGGATGAATTCTATAAATTTAAAGGAGGAGAGTAAGAATATGCAAAGAAATCCAAGTAAAAATCATGAATTTGCAAGATAGAAAAGTTCAGGTTTTGATTGCACCTTGAACTCTATCATGAACCTTAGCCATATTTTATGATGTTTAAGTATTCATATGAGTTCCTAAGACACCAAGAGAGCTTTCTACATGTTTCTCCCATCAAAAGAAGTAAAGAAACTCCATTGGCGCCTTATGAAAGCATAGCTTTGGACAAGGAGAGTCCATGCACCTAGGGAGTATTTTAATTCCTTCCAAGCTTAGTTTTATATCATGTATGTGGGAGAGTATGAGAGGAAGTCTTGAAAAAAGTTTAGAAGCCATAGAAAGCAAGATGGCCTTATATGTTTCATAATATGGCATAAAGAAGTAATACCCAGCTAGGCTCCTAGAATTGAGTGTGTGATGACTCCAAGAGATTTAAATGGAGTCAAGAATTATGAATGCATAGATAGAATGGAGCCAAGATGATGTTTTCCAAAGGTTGTTTCATTAAGTGCATTATAGAGGTATAAAAGAGCCTTATGAGTTATCTAACCTTTTTAGTAATTGTGTAGCCTTAGACTTTGCTTCAAGAGTATAATTAGCTTTCATATGATGTGTCTAGGCCAAGAGGAATGATCTCCACCTTCTTAGGTATGTGAGGTCAAGGGAAAGGATTCAAAACTTAAGGAAAAGGTGTGTAAATGCTAGCAAGCTAGCTCTCTCTACCTTCTCTCATACATAGATGTATGCTTACATTGTCTTGAATGTGTCTAAGTATGTTTTAAGCCATGAAAAGTATTCTAGCTTGTTTTGTTATACTATGGTACCATGATGATGCATTATGTTTCTAAATGATATTTATGATGCTTGCTTTGGTTTGCTTGAGTGTGGTAAAATCAAGAACCTTCTAACCATAGTGAGAATGAGCCAAGAACCCTCTAACCATAGTGAGAATGAGCCAAGAACCCTTAAGATTGGTAGAGACAAGGTAAAGAGTCTCCTAAAAGTGAGGTTGACTCCCAAGAGTAATGTTAAGCCCAAGAACCTCTTAAAGAAATGGGCGAGATAAGTCCAAGATCCACAAGTAAATAGGTGAGGCTAATTCACTTACTCAGTCAGCTTATATATGCTATGTATGACTGTTTCAAATGCCAAGAATGCTTGTTAAATAATTGCATATGTTAATATGCCCATGCATGCATTTGTGAAACTTGTATTGAATGCTTTATGTGTGATTGAATGGGAGATGAGTTATTGGGATTCTTTGAATCTCATTCCTTCATGTCCAATGTCTTAACATGCTAGGTGGAATAATTGAGTAAGGTAATGGAGGTCACCCAGTTTAAAAGAAGAAGATTGACATCAAAGTATTTGAATACGCTTAGTTTTACTCCCTTTTTAGACATACACATGGCATATGATGTAATCCTTTGAAGAAATTGTTATGTAATCATATGAGCATATGTAATTATGTTGATATGTTATGTATAAATGAGAGCTAATGTTATATGCATGAGAATGTGCATTTTGGACATGTAATGGCCAACTAGCATTATGGAAATATATGTATAAATGGAAGTGGAATAGCCAAATTGAGATGCATGAGATTTGAGACCTCTTGGACAGTTCATACAAGTCATATTCATGCTTTTAAATTTGCCTAAATGGTGCCAAATATCAAAGGAGACCATTTGGATATCTTGATACCTCATATGAAGCAAAATTTAACCACTTTAAATCTCTATGCCACTTTTTGTCCAAATGAGATCTTCTTGATTTGAGATTTGGCATACACTTAGAGCTTGTTGAGAGCTTTTTGGGAAGCTAAAGTATAGAATTTTTGGAGATCCATGGAATATTTGATGAACTTTTAAAGTTGGAAAAATTTCTAAATTTGGTTTGGTGTATTGTTCACACTAGTCTGAAAATAAATTCTATCATTCAGGGGGCAAATGATCTCCAATCACTACGAAATTTTATAGAGAGAAACTAGACATTCCCAGTGACTAGTACAAATTAGAAGAACCCTACTTGAATGTCTAGAGAGGGATATATGAATTTTTAAAGTTTCTTCCTAATATCAGGTGTCCATATTGACCCAGCTTACTATTTAATTAGATTTCAAGGACTCGACGTACCAAAATTGGTCTAGAGTTATTTTTTCCCTCTAGCTAACATTTGTATCTTCTTAGATTGGTATTATTTGTATAGATTGGATTTTTTTAGAATTAATCAAACATTTTTGAAGTTTACTATAGAAACCCATGACAGTATTAGTGGCTAGCCATACCTCTATCCCTTTTTGGATGTCAAACATCCTTTATGAGTTGATTCATGATCTGGTTATATTTTTAGTATAAAATAGACATGTATAGCTTTCCAGAATGGTAAAGAATATATGTTTTCAATATTTCTAGAATTAATTATGATTTTCTAAATTTTGTGATAGAAAGGGGCAATTTTTGGCCGAAATTGCAAGTACATGTTTTATGCTTCCGTTTGCCTTATACGAGCTCTAGACCATTTTTGGTGATGGAAATGAGTTCTATTCATATAAATAAATATGAGAATGTGATACATGAGTCCATATGGCCTGCGGGACTCGAAAAGAAAAATTTTACCCATGGAGAAATGCATCTTAAATCATGACTCCCTATGCCGCTTTGTTGCTTCCATAGAAACTATATGAGATGAGGCATAGGAATTGAATGAATTAAGTCCTAGAAGTATGGTGTTACATTATGTATAAATACTTTCTTTGTCAAATTTTTAGCAAATTTTGATGAACAAAATTTTCCTCTCCCTTTCTTATTCTTATCACCCACTTCATTCACTAAACAAAAAGAGAGAAGATGAGGCCTTCAAAGATTAAATAAATCTGAATTTGAATTTAAAGGAAAAGAAATTTAAAATAAAATGGAGACGGGGGTTTCGAATTTGAGAGAAGAAGTAGATAAGTAGATAAAGCTTTAACATTAGCTTCGAATAACAAATAAGTGAATGGAGAAGAGAGAGTGTAGATTTGAAGATTAAAGAAGAAGAAGAGTTAAATAAAGAGAGAAGAGGAGAGTGTGAGTGTGAAAGTGTATTGGAGAAGAGAATACAAATATGATTTGTGGCTAGAAGAAAAGGAAAAGATGAAATTTAAGATTAAATTAGTATCTTTTATATATTTTTTTTATAAAAAAATGATATATATAATTCTAAAAAGATTTATCATTTGATATTAAATTATAAATAAATAAATTTTATATATAAAATATTTTTAAAACTAGATTAGTCATTGAATTAATGGAAACATTGATTTAGGGTTTATTATTTTCATCATAGTTGAACTTTGATTGAACCGATAACAATTAAATATATTTTTAAAATTTTATATATTAAAAATATAATAAAAAAGTAAATATTAATTAGTTTTAAATATTTAATTATTGATTGCATGCTTTTAAAATATCTAAGAAATCATTTCTAATTGAAAAATGAAAACTATTGATAATTAAAATTTAAAAGTATTTAATATTGAATGAGATTCCCAAATTATATTAAGATTCTATTATCATTAAAAATAAGAAAGCAAAGGGTTTAGAAATAATAAATTAGAATAAGTATGTTATGAAATGAAAAAAGTTTAACCAAATTAAAAATATAATTATAATTACAAATAGTATATATATTAGTTTTGTTGTTTTTAAATATTATATATATATATTTGTTTGTTTTATTATTTATTTATAAGTTTATATATGTTAAATAACGCATGACATAACTACAAAGAGCTTGTGATACAATCAATTTAAGTGTTAACAATTTGTTTTTGAATTTTTTGGCTAGTGGCTCATTGATGCCACTTTTACATATAAAAATGTTGCCAAACTTTTAGTGGGAACTCATATAATTTGCCACTAAAACTTCGATACAAAGATCTTTGGATAAAAAATAAAATAAAATACAATGTCAAAGTTTTAGTGACAACCAAATGTCGTCACTAAAACTTTGACATTTTATTTTATTTTATTTTTTATCCAAAGATGTTTGTATTGAAACTTCTAGTGGCGACCAAATGTTGTCACTAAAAATTTTGGAACAAAAATTTTTGGATTGAACAGTAAAATTTTGCCAAACTTTTAGTGGCAATACAATGTCACCACTAAAAAGTACTTTTAGTGGCAGCTATGCTTGAGTTGTCACCAAAAGATATTTTGGGGCAACATTTTTGTTGTCACAAAAGACTTTTAGTTGCCACTAAAGATCTTACTAAAATAAGAAATAGCATTTTGGTAATAACTTTTAGTGACAATGTAATAAAGTCGTCACTAAAAACATATTTTTAGCAATGACTTTTCTTAGTTGCCACTAAAAGTTATCACTAAAAATCTATTTTTTTTGTAGTATTAGCTTTAGTGTTAATAGACCAAAAACAACTTTAAAATAGTACTTGAAATTCCAGTTTTAGAAATATCAAGTGCATTGAAATTATTTTAAGTTTGCAACCATTTAGGAAAACCAAGAGCTAACCTGTAATATCTGACATATTTCTCTTGCAATCAAAATTGTGGGACCTAATTATGGCTAAATCTCAAAGCCAATTAGTTATCAGATAGGTCTAAAGTCTTTAGGTAGGGCATATTAGCAAAATGGGAGTCAATGAGGACACCTTTCAAAGAGTTGGAATGAATGTCGAAAGACACCAATTGAGATGGAAATTGAAGATTTTTAGGTATTGTCCCATTTAACCAATTCCTTGAAATGTCTACTGTCTTTAAAGATGTGAATGTGGAAAGGTCAAGTAGTGTACTAGGGATTTGATTATCACTTAGATACAACTCTAGTAAAGAATATTTGGAACATCCGACAAATTTTAAAGATTTTCACTCAAATGGTTTTTGTCTAGGAAAAATGAGCGTAAGCTGCATATATTACCTAACGTTTTTAGTCCACCCTTGAGTTTATTTCTACTAAGGTATAGATTCTTAAGAGAATTTATGATGGTACCAAATTCATATGGTATGGGACCCTCTAAGAGGTTATCTAGAAGATCAAGCTCAACAAGGTTGGAGCTGACATTTAAGAGCCAATGGAATAATGTGGATGACATGAAGTTATTCCTAGATAGATCAAATACAGAAAGAGAAGAAGAGAAATTAAATTTTAAAGAGGTCAATGAAAGGATATAATGATCTAAAAGATAGTTGTCAGAAAGGATTAGTTCTTTTAAACTTGGTAGCTTTCTAATAATTTGCAGCCACTTGTGAGAATATTTGAGATGAGTTATGCCACCCAACATAAGATGGGTTAAAGAAGTGAGATTAGACAGCCACTCACCTCCACTAGCATTGTCTTGGTCAATTTTAAGAGTATCATCACCATATCCAAGAAAAAGCTTCTTCTAGTTTGAAAGGTTCCCAAGTTGATAAGGTATTGATCCAATAAGATTATTATATGAGAGATCAAGATGCTGCAATTATGAGAGATTTGCAAGTTGATAAGGGATTGAACCTTCCAAACTATTAAAGCTAAGATCAAGGTATCCTAGGTGTGAAAGACTTGCAAGTTGACTGGGAATTTTTCATCCAAAATGACAACTTTGGAGATCATGGTATCTCAAGTTGCTTAGAGAGCCAAAAAAACTCTGGGATATGGCTAAATCCAAGATTATTGAAACTGAGGTTCAAATACATCAAATATTGCAACTCCATCAACGATTCACTAATCTTACCTGGCAATACGATTGGTACATATATATCATGATGAAGGTTGAGCTTTTGTACATGGCTAGTATGGTTATTGCAGTGAACTCCCTCCCATTCATAGTAATCTCTCTTGTCCTCTTTGTTACACCATGAAGACCACATCACCTTACAAAGGCGAAGCCATCCCCAAGGACAGCCTTAAAGCAAAGCAAAGCTTGCCTTTCCCTTTCTATGCATCGAACCTCAACACCTGAAGCTTTCCAAGAATTGGGAGCCAGGACCTAAAACTCAAGCACTATTATAGCTAACACAAGAAATTTGAGAAACCCCATGTATGTCAACTTCATCCTTTCCACGAGTAAATCTATAAATTGATAATGCTAGTGGGTAGTGACTTACTGGTAGTGAATATATTTATAGAGATGATTAAGTTGCACAGAGTGTGTTGGCTGTACACAATTGAATTCACTTCTTTTTACACCTTCTAACTTGTAATATTTTATTACCAACAGGTTAGATAATAAAAAGAATTGTTTTGACACATTTATAAATTGTTTTTATTTTATAATGCTCCCTGAACCTTTGGTTTTAGCATATAACGGTATTATAATATGCACTTTATTTTTTCAAAGGAACTTTAATTTGCACTCTATAAAATCTTAATAACGACGCTTTTTTTTTTATCATATTCTAGACATTCTCTTTATAATTCATTTTGAACCGTTGGTTTTGACCATGATTGTCTCTTTAATTAATTAAAGTTGCTTTAAGGAAGCTTCCGATTACATATAGTTATACCATGTGATATTTGCTTTCCGAATAACTGATCTTTTAACCAAAGCAAAAGTTGAAAATTGCTCTAGTTTCCGACACAGATGCGAAAGTAAAAGATTGAATGGGATTGTGTGTTCATTTCACTTTTTTGACGTTGCACATCTCTTAATTCCACATTAACGTTAACTTCACTTCTCTGCAGTTGTTGCTGCTTCAGTATCGTAGTTAATTAGAATATGCGGAAATCATGGGTACTGGAGTGATATTGAAAATTATGTGTAACAAATTGTACAGGTCCACCATGGTTTGCATTAGATGAGTCATTCATGTTGGGACTTGGGATACTGAGTCGTTTCCCTTCTTATTTTATCCTGTTGGTCAATCTAAACATATCTTATATACGTAAATGTTATAGTTTACAGTTTTTATTTTTTCCAACTATAATTTTGTTAACTATTATTATTTCAAAATTTTAAATTTAATATTTTCAAGTAAAAATGTAAATATATTTTCAATAAAATAATTTTAATTTGATATTTTAAAAATTGTCGACTTGTGTTTATGAGCTGCCACTGGATTGAATGCAAATCGGCAACAACAAAGTAATATAAAATGTTGATATAAAATAACGTTTAAGGGCATATTTAGTTTCAAAATGAAATTAATAAAATTGAACAATATTATTTTTTTCAAATTATTAATGTGTCATAAATTTAGTTGCAATTAGGGACCTAAGTTTATGACCATTACCAGTAATAAATATTACATATTCTAAAGCTAAAAGCAAGAGTATAGAGAGATGGAAAGTCATTCACCGGATAGCCTTGAAGCCACCTCGCATTCAATATGACCATTGCATATATAGAATTTGTCATTTTGTTGAACGCTGAAGAGTTACTTTATTGTAAAAATTGTATCTCGAAAATTAATTCTATGGAAAACAAAACTTTGGATACGAAAATGCATTCTCTATCTCATTTTTGCCTTCCACCGCTATCAATGTGGATTTGGATTCTTTCCAATAAATCTTTTCTCCTCAGTCTCTCTACTAAAATTTGATGACTAAGATTGTATTTTTCAAAATTTTTATCATTGATTGTTAGTTGCTGATAAATCTAAACGCTCAGATTATGGTGGAGAGTCAAAGGAAAGAATATTTGGTGAAGAGAATCCAAATCTATATCATTACAGGAGAATTCAGCTGTTTAAGTTTTATCGTTAAATAGATCATCTTGAAATTTTTGGCCTCTCCTATCCTTTGTGTATGAAACGTTTCTAAGCCTGAATCAATCTGACGTCATTCATAGTGGACACACTTCATTAATTTTATTGATTTATCATAGATTCAGTGAAAAACATGATTTGAAACCGGATTAGTTTAAGTCAATTAAATTTTACAATTAGATGAAAAGGGATGTGGAGAATTAAAAGTTTAAACCAAGCAATACGTCATCTAGTCAAGAAAATTATAATCAATCACTAATGCACCAATCTATACGTTCAACTGTCGTTTTCGTTCAGTTTCCAACCTATTTTTGTGAGAGATTTCAATCAAAGAGTTTATTAGAGAAAATTTACCCCCAAGAAAAAAAAAACCAAAAAGGGGAAAAAAAAAGGAGTTCTGCCCCAAGAAAGACGTCAAAGGCTTTAAAGAACAAAATTCCACACTAGTTTTTGATAGATATCTCAAGAAACATTTTGTACAAATTTTAATCCTCTATAGGGGCAAACATTTTGTAACGAAATTACTTTTATTTTCCAGAAAACGTTTCCTGAGATATCCATCAAAGACAAATGACAGTATTCTATGACATATATGTTAGGCTAATTTCTTTAGGATTTCATTATCGCTAGCTATACTAATTGTTTTATAGTAATATTTGAAATGTGGGATTATTTTAAATAAAGTTATTCAATGCATGGCATAGGATTAAAATAAGTGCACATTGAGTTAGCCTCTGCCTCTGAGTATGACAAACAAAATATAGTCTATTAGTAATGCATCAAGCCTCACATTCAACTGTCATTTTTCACTCAAGTTTCCAAAGCAGTTTTGTGGGAAGGCTTCATTCAAAAACTTCAAAGGGAAAATTTACCAAGAACCCCAAAAAAAAAAAAATTCCGTAAGGGAGAATTTAAACAGCTATATATAGTTTTCCTATTTTTTTAATTAAGGAAAAAAGAACATGAAACATCATACTTAAGTTTAAACCAAGCAATATATAGAAATTTAGTCAATTTTAATTTTAAAAAAACTGGTTGAACATCTAGTATTATAAATTAAGTTTTTTTTTTTAAAAAAATTAGTTTGTTCTGATGTGCTTTTACAGGATTAAAGGTTAAGTAGTAGACACTCTTAGTGTTGCCAAGAAAATTATAGTCAATTGACAATCAATGCACCAAAATTCATGTTCAACTATCATTGTCACTTATTTTATATGAAGACAAAGTAAGTGTTGTCCAGGGGAAATGTCAAACCTAGAGAGTTTTGAATTGATTATTGAGTCAAATGAAAGTTTATGACTCCATTTTCTTCCATCTTAGCAAAATTTCTTTTTCTTTTATGGAAGATTAAGCAGTAGTGAAGGCACATTTGATTTTGTTTCGAGGTTTGATTTTGTGTAATTTCTTTGACTCATCAAATTTCATCCAAATATCATGAAAATTGGTGGAGGAAAGCCCTCTCATAAGGTTAACTAAAAGCCATAAAACTAGTTTCTAGAAACTCCCCCTTGTGTTCCCCTAATGAAACCTATTAGGAGTCTTAACCCATTTCTACTCACTGTTTTCATTCTATTTAGAAATTGCCTTAATTAACCTAACAAATGAACACCAAATATTCCGAAAACTTCTAGACTTGATTTGAGAGGTATTGACTATTCTTTTATAAAATTTCATGCTAGAATTCCTTCATTTACCTATTTAACTAAATTCTTTATTAATTCTACTCGAATCTATCCAGCATTCTAACGTGATTTTGTTGGTGTTTGGTTTGGAAATGGATCCCTTGCTATTGGCTATTCTTGCTGTTAGAAGAATTTGAAGGGAATATAAGATAAGTGGATTTAATTTTTAAAAAAAGAGTCAAAACATCTTTTGCCTCTCTCCCACCTTCCCAATAGCACAACAGGAGGAAAATCCCAACTGCAGAGGATCCGCTTTCATTTGGTTTAGGGACCTAACCTATTATAGAAATTCTATAAATTTTGAGATTTTAGGTTTAGAGAGTGAAGAACTCACTATAAAATTTTGGACTTAAAGATCAACCTCTAAATGCTTGAGCAAAAGTCAAACATTAGACTATTCAAATCACATGCTACTCCTATATCCTATCCCGTTGTCCATTATTTTGTTTAACCCAAAACCTAAGAGTTACATTCATAAATTCCTAAATTAAATTTCTTGGGACATTAACTATGCATATGGCCAAAATTTCAAAGCTACTCAGAATTTCTAATAATAAGTTTCATTCAAAAATGAACATATAGATTAATTCTGTTTGCAATGTCATGTTACTGACAAACACATTAGTCTAACCCAACGAAGGATTACCTTGTACCATTACAACACCAAACTAATACACATAATACATAATTAATTTCTCAATTACCAACTAGGTTAGTTTGTAAATATTTACATTGCTAAACGGTTCACAAAGTCTAACTACACAGACAGTACATAAGCTAAACATTTCGTTTATTTATTCCTTGTGGATTTGGCTTCGTCAGCTTCAGAACTAACACTTGGAAAGAAAAGTTAGTTTTGTAATGAGATAATAATCCCAATAGTTAACATCACATTCAAAGAATATATAAATCACACTGAAATAGAATTCAGATCACATTTGATGCACAGTCTCAATATAGAAACCACTCAATTGCTAGATAGCAATTCTCATTCGTTTATTAGGCTATCATACTTTGGTCATTGGCCAACAATTGAGGGACTAGTACCCATAACATCCACTGTAGTCAAGGAATAGCCATGAATGCAACCAACCACAGTATAGCATAGTAAATTCATGAATTCAATTTAGTGCATTATATATAAAACAAATATGGTGCTAACTACTTGTTTAGCCAACCCTAAGGTTTTGTCAATTTAGTCTCTAGCCTTTGTTGTCAAAGTACAATTACAATCACACAATACCATAGTTAAGGATAAGCCATGATCAAAGCTTAAAACAAAATGAAGTTACTAATTTTAAATGCCATAAATCATGGTTTGCTTCTTATAAATGGAAAATTAGAATTTCTAATCTAGGATCATTCAAATCTCCATTTTTTCTCCTCCCTATTAATTTAATCTCATTAGGGTTTATCCTAATAAATTCACAATCCTAAAGTCTAGCTCCTAAACATCCTTGGAATGGTAATTAGGCTCACTCACAATTTCCTTCTTTTCCTTAATGTTTTTCTCTCAAATATGGTAACAAGGTGTATGTACATTATACCATTGATACATATATGATTCCATTTAGTGCCAATGTAGTCCATACAAGTTTTGCCTCTTCCTTCTTTATTCCAAAACCCAATTTAATGAATCCATATTAAGCAAATTCCTATGGATAAGAATAGCAACAAAACTTCAATCTTTCTCCATTCTAGCTCTTGGCCAAAACACCATTCAAGAGAAGAGTTCAATTCCTTACCTTTAAGAAGACTTGTTACTTCTTCTTACACCTCCCTAATAGCCTCACTTCAATTTTCCTTGGCTGACCAAACAACAAAGTGCCATAATTTAGAGTTTGAACCTGTTAGAATGAAGGCAACCAAGGAGTAAAGCAATTTTTCCTATGCTTACTTTTGATGAAACTCCTTGAAATCACCCTCATGCACCCACAACTCACATTTCCTTTTTCAAAACTCCATGGCCAAAGCTTGAAGCATCTTTTCTCTTTCTCTCAAGGTTGCTCTCGGCCTAATTGAAACCAAAGTTTAAAAAAAAATTGCAAGTGGCCACCTCATGCACCTAATCAAGAAGGAGAGAATGGAGTTGAATTAAGAGTCATGCATTTTCAACTAGCTCTTTAATGGCTATGCTATATGTCCCTTGCTCCACTATTCATCAAAGAAATATATTTAAGTAAAGCCCCATGACTTGCACAACTAAGGGAAATGCAATGCCATAACCGAATGCATATGCATATATATATGTTTGTGTGGGTAGTGGAATGCCAAATTGGCATTGCTTTATAAGCTTGTCTTTTATTTATTTACTAATCCATCCAAGCCAACTCGACATGCTAGATGTCAAATGCTCTAAGATATATTAAAACAATCCATTTAAATATAGCTTCATGGTTTTGCACAGCCAAGGATTTGGGATGTCACATGACTGGCACACACACACACACACATATATACAAATAGGTGGTGGAATGGTCAAAGTGTTATAGATTTAGGATTTGTTTATTCTCCTTTTCTAAGTCTCAAACCACCGATTATGTGTCAATTGGAGAAGGTGTCATGTGCTCCTATATACACCAAGTATCTCATTTAAATGAAGCTTATAACTTTGCATGGCTAAGGAATTTCAAAGGCCCTAAAATTGAATGCATATTCATATGTATGTCTAGGTAGTAGGTTGGTTAAGATGGCATTGACTTGAAAGATTTTTCTTTTATTCACTTGCTAACTAATTCAAACCATCGGCTAAGCAATCATATATGGAATATATATATATATATGTGCTTGTTTATAGATTTAGGTGGTGTATGACATGATAATTCCCACCTAATAAAGAAAGAGTATCTTGAGTCTATGCTTTAGCATGAAGTTATTGAAACATTGCATCCCAAAGAAGTTATTAGTCTTTTTTATGTGATGCTAAAGTGTCTTTCCCACTTTTATTCCAATATGGACTGCCAACACATGATTAAGAAGTCTCTTAACCTATCTCCCCCATTGCCCCCTTCAATTGACCTCTAATTTCCCATTATTCCTAATTAGCTAATTAACTCCTAATTAATCATAATAATTCCTTAGGCTTGAATTGCCCTTTAAATTTTCCCTTGTTTGTTTAGGTTATTATCTTGATGATATCCCTTAGTACTCCCCTTTTTAGGTTATATTACAACTTTAAGAACAATTTAGGATGTGATAGGAAACTTTGAAGACTTTGCAAAAGAAGCCTCCAAAAACATTGATTGGGAAAAAAAGATTGATAGTGACTCTTGTTATATTTCTTAGAAATTTTTTGAATGTTTTAAGTTTCCAAATATTAAGCCACTTCAAATATGACTTAATTGCATTAGTTGTGAGTGGAGTTGTTTATTTTGCACTATAGAATGGATATCCTTGTTAGTTTCAAATTTTTACCCTTTCTACATGGCAATCAATATTCTATCATAAAACAATTTTAATATTAGCAACAATATTTTCTGACAAAATCAATTCTAACCATTTCTAACAAAATTGATATTTTAAATAAACTCACAATAAATTATACCCCTCCTATTGAAATTACACAATACTTTTTTCTATTTTAAAAATATACATAAACTTTTCTAAAACTAAAAGATTGCCAAAATACCATCAATAATATTTGATTTCTTTTATTAAAAATATAACATAGCAAAAAATCATAAATTTAATTTGTTTTAAAATTTTATTTGGTTTACAGCAATGCCTTTGTTTATTAATATATGTTTAATACATATATTATTGTTGAAATTAAATTATTATCTTTGAATTAGTTAATTTCAAAAAATTGTTATTTGAATATGTTATTTTTTTAAATAATTAATTATTTTATCAAATGATCTTATAATCTACTAAACTTAAAATAGTGACTATTTTAGCGTAAGTTTTATACTTGTTATATTGTCAAATTAATATTTGTATATGTATGTATATTATAATCAAAATAAGTGCAATTGTACCTTATATTTTATTGTAGGAGAAATAAGTATAACACATATTAGGTTTCAAGAAATGGAAGTATATTTTAAGAAAAAAGAAAATTTTATAATTTATATATCTTTAGAAAAAAACTTTATTCATAAACTTATTCAATGCATGCCATGGGGTTTGTGTAACACCCCAAAATTAATTAAAGTATTAATCATAGATATGTGTTAATTAAGAATAATTAATATGAAATAATTTGTTCAAGTTAAGTAAATAGAAATTTTAAAGAGATAAAGTATTAATATGAGTTTGAGATTTAATTGAGTTAGAAACCCCATTTAGGCCCAAATTAAATTAAATAGGCCATGATTAGAGACTACTGGGGGCCTAAGGGTTTTAGGTGTAAACCCAACCATTTATTGTGAGATTTGGCCTAAGAGAGAGCACTTAATGATGACCCAATTCAATTTAATGAATTAGAGACCCAAGACCCAACTTACGTAAGCTCTTATAAATGGCTTAATAGCCCTTGTGCAGACCCAAATTAATTGTGTTCTTTAAACTTGGTCTAACCCAATTAAATTTTTGCAGCCTAACACATGAAAGCTGGCCTAACAAGGCTTAAATCTGAAACCCACTTGGTATTGGACCTTTGGGTCAACCCATGACCCACATTAGACCCAACTTAAACCCAACTAAAACCCTAAATACATTAGCTCCTCCACACTTTGTTGAAACACAAACAGAAGAAGATTTTCGCACCTTGGGAGGGAGGCTAGGGTTATAGGTAAGAAATCCACCATTTCTCACTTCTAAGCTCAAAATCAGCCAAGGTACTTGTTATATAACTTAATCCCCTTCTCTTTCTCTTCATTTTAGCCTAATTAGTTTTTCATTTAAAGTATTTTCACCATACCCAAATTCTGAAATGTGGTTGTTTGGGTTTTCTTGGTGAAATTTCGTAGGTTAAGGCTGAAAGTGTTATTAGATAAGTATAAACTCTTCATTTTGATGCATTTTCTACTAGTTTAAGACCCCCATAGTAGACTTATAGTATGAGCCATAATTTTATGCGAATTTTCCTATGGTTTGGAGCGATATTTTGATGTTTATGGTCTAGGGAAGGCAAAATCTGAAATTAGAGGCTCTTGGTGATTAGGCAAATGTTTTTGAGTAGTTTTATGTAGCTTAACTCCTTGAGTAATGGATTTGCTAATATAAATTGTAATTAGGGATAATGATGGCTTGGTTTTGTGTCCATAGGCTGAAGTAACATTTAATTGGCTTTTAGAGGATTGGCTATAAGTGAGGTAACTAGGGTTCATGCTAATTCCATGCATATATCTGTTTTAATTTTGTATTTGTTGCATGATTATGATTTTGATGCTAAATGAATTGGTTAGCTATCTGTTATATGTGATCGGACCTTGTGAGTCCATAGTGGAGCTATGGTGTAGCTGCCACCTATACATGTGCTTTGATCGGGCATCGAGTTATGATCAAACTCTAGATACATTAAGCCCTAGTTATACTCATTGGGGAGTAGGTGATATGGACGAGCCTCTCCCAGTGTTATTGGCCTTTAACATGTGGAATTGTGATTACTAGTATGGGATAGTGATCATAGATAGCCTAATTATTTCATTTACTGATATGGTTAATATATTTCCTAATGCTTACATGAAATCATGTATATATGTTAATTAAATTGGAATATATGAATGGAACCTGCCTTGGTTACTGAGATTTGCATCTCACCCCGTTTCGTAGGCTAACTATTTCAGGTGAAAGTTCTTCAAGTAAGGATAAGGGGAAACAAGTGGATGAAAATTCATAAGCTCTAACCATGTGTAGGGGAGGCTATACTTGGGCTGATCTGAGTAGGATAGATGCTAAATTTTATACCCTTTTTGTATAGCATTATCATGTAATCATATTGCCAAGTGTAGGAGTCTGTATTTTGATAATATAGCATGTATCTATTGAGGAGTAGGCCTTACTTCAGTTTAGTATTGGATGTATGAATTTATGATATCTGCTGTAAACTTTGTTGGACTTATGATATGATTTACCATTTGGGCACTGTAATTATGTGACACATTGGATGTAAACCTGAGCTAGTGATGCAGAATATCTCTCATGGAATATATATATATTTGAATAATAATTGTTGGTGGCTTATGAAATTCTTGTTGTCATTAATCTATGAATTTGCTAATATATGGTAATTGGATGAATAGGAATTAATACTTAATTTTGAATTGGTAATGGTAGAATAGTTGGGTAAATAAGGTAGATAAATACCAGTAGAGTCATATAAAATGAGGAAGAGTAGTCTTAGGGTATTCCTAGGAGGAGAATTAGAGTGCATGGGACGAAATTTGGTAGATGTAGTTATAGGAGGGAGTCACGCCGCGACTTGAGAAATCTCGTCACGGCTCAAAGCGGAAATGTTGCCTAGGGAGGGTGATAGAGAGAAAACTCACCGCGGCGTAACATGTCTCACTGTGGCTCAAGTCAAGGAAACTAGATAAGGAGTGTCCAATAGCTAGCCTCGCTGCGGCGCAAGCGTATTTCACCAAGGCGAGGATCATGGGACTTCGAACAGTGGCTCTATGAGGCATTTCCATCGCGGCACCACATATATTTGCAATAGTGAAACCTGTGAAGATAAAAGAGTAATCCCGAGAGTAATTGGCCGCAGTGCAAAGATATTTAGCTGCTGCTAACGGTCCCAAACTCTCATTCTAACCTAGAAATCTTGGTATTTCATATGGTAACCTCAAATGATGACTTAGAAACATTGATAGAAAATTCTTGTGAGTTGGAAATAATGGGTAATAGAATCAAAGGCTTATAAATGAGTGTTTGTCTCCTTTGTGTATATGAATGCTGGTAATTATTTGGTTGATGACTCTAATAATATTAAGGTTCAAATTCCCTTGCATTTTTTAAATGTAATTAGTCGTAATGTCTTGTAACCCTGATTTATAGTTGTTAATCACGTATTTTGCCTTAATTACAATGACTGGAAGTTAGGGTCATCACAGTTGAAATAGGTGCATATTACGTTGTGAATTATGGGTTAGAGTCTCCTTCCAAACATAGCAAAGAAAAGTATAGTCTATCATTAATACCTCAAACTCCACAATCAACTATCATTTTCACTCAAATTTCAAAAGTAGTTTGGTACAAGAGGCTTTATTCAAAGACTTTAAAGGAAAGACTTATGAGGAACCGAAAAAAAAAATTCCATAAGGGAGACTTTAAGTCAAAAAATTCCCCAAAAAAAATTGACAGGAAAAAAAATAGTGCTTGTCATCACATAGCAAATTTTTTGGCATGCTTTGATTAGTTAGTTTCATGTAGGGGAGATTTTGAGGACTCTACAGAAGAAAATTCACCCAAAAAAATAAATAAAAACAAAAACAAAAGGGACAAAAAAAGAAAAGAAAAGATTGATAGCAACTCTCATTTTGTTTGTTGGTTATTTTTTGGCATGCGTTAATTATAGTTTTTTCAAGTATCAAACCACTTCCACTATGAATTAATGCATGTGGATGGACCAACAATTGATCAGATATATGCATTGTGAGCTAAAAAAAAGGTGTCCATCGCTCTAATTGTTTATTTTGTATTGTAGGATGGATATCCTTGGCAATTTCAAGTTTTGACCCTTTATTCATAGAACTAATATTAAAATTTGGAAAAAGTAAGTATTTAGTTCTTATAATTTACTCAGATTTTTCAGTTAGTTTTTATCATTTATTTTTTTAAAATCAACACTTTTATTTTACAAATGTTTACACTTTGGTTCCCAAGGTTTAAATCTATGATAACTCTGTTGATTTAAAACTGAGTAGACTAGTGAATGATAATGTGTCATTTTGAGGAGGAGACAACTTGCCACATAATCACCATTTAGACATCATCTATTAATTATTTTATCCTTATAATTTACTAGAATATTTGATTTCGTCCTTATATATATATTTTTCCAGTAAGTCCTTATGCTTTACAAACTTTTACGCTTTAGTCCCTAACATGTAAGTCTATGATAAGTCTATTTACTTGGAGGCGATGAATTTCTTTTTTCTTTCAAAAGAAAGAAGGCCCAAGTTAGTGTAATGCTTTTTTTTTTTTAATTCTCTTCCCTTCTACGATAACTATGCTTTAAAAATGTTTACGCGTAATGACATACTTTGCCTATGGGTTCCATCTCTCAATGTTAAAGAAAGAATATAAGCTGCCAAATATATAGTTGACCTATTCTTTGCTTTTGACTTTGCTGGTTGTAAGAAGGGAATTAGGTAGGTTTCTGGAATTGTTTTGTTTGTACAGCTGGACTGTATTTTTTCATTAATGAAGCATTTTCTTTGGTAAAAAAAAGAAAAAAAGAATTCTTAACATTAAAAGGATTCAAATACATACAACATGAATAATTACAAAATTTGTATAAATATTTTTTTGTCAACAGAGCTAATTTATGATAGCAGCCATTATTATTGTTTGGTCCATCGATCATTTTATTGTACACATGTTTTTTTTTCAATTTATATATATTTTTATTTTCTAAAAGCAGATTTAAATGTTTAGGATCTATTTTCTGGTCTTAAGAAATGACAGCTTTTCTAGATTGTAAAAGTTTCTTTTTTTAGATTGTTAACTTACCTTGGGGTCAATTACTAGATATAATATATATTGCATAAATAATATAATCATATAAAAGCATGTTAATCTTGTTAACACTGTAGATTAAGGAATTAGAAAACAATTACATACCTCTGTTAAGTTTTTAAATAAATTAACGAATAATGCGCTCAAATTATTCTTGAAAACAATGCTAAAAGAAAGAGTAAAAGAAACATTATTCCTATATATTTAATAAATTAGAAGAAAATGTATAACTTTTAGCTTTATCTATAGTTTATAAATTACCATCTATTAAGCAAGTTCGCGACATGCATAGAAAGACGAGGGTGCAATGCTTTTCTTGGACGTGGCTAAACAAAAATACAAAGTATCGTGACTGTCGCCTAATTTTTCTCCCTTGCTTTTTCTTTTTAGTTGCCCATTCTTTTTTTGGTTAATAAATAACATTTTATGAATTCTTCATATGCACATAATATGAATTCAGGCTTTACTCTGTTCCATCCGGTTTGTTTGTTTGATTGTTCAGATTTCGATATTTCATCAATCTATGGATTTTCGGTGCTTCAATCTGACAAGGGTTCTTTTACACAAAATCCAACCATTGGAGACGCTTGTGACTTATAAGGATATAAATTTTGTATTATGTAGAGAAAAGGCTCCAAGTTAATGCCAGCTTCATGTTTTCTGAAAATTGTGGGGAAAAGAGCTATTGTGATGATATATAGACCTTAGATTCTCCCAGAACTCTTCATTATGAGGTCTAAGCTTTCTAGTGGAATCAATATATAGATGTCTTAGCATTGCAGCAAAATAATCCGCAAATGCCCATCTTTATAGTCATCCTTCATATTTAAGTTTTCATTTATCATTTTAAAGAAGTGATTAGAAAAATAAAAAAGCTGCAACAAATAAACGTTTTAATGAGCAGTTTCTGACTGATTACCTCATCGAAGGATTAAAGTCAAAATCTCAAATAAAAAATATTTCTAGCCAAATCTGTTAGCAATTCGGTTAAAGAAACGGTTCATTAAATTCCACCAAAACCTCATTTTTTGCGGTGACAGGTATTACTATTTAAGTGGAAGAAAAAATTAACTTTCCAAACTATCCAACATTAGACTATTCAAGATTTAATATAGTAACATATGCCTTGAAGGACATATGTGCTCAATTATCACTACGTCAAAAAAAAACTTTGTTAGCAGTTATTTTTCTTTTTTATTGACAGTTTGTAACCGCCAACAGTGCAATTGCTAACAAAAGGAGGAAACATTTGTTGGCGGTTTAAAACCTTCACTATTTATTATATCAAATCTTGAACAAAGAATTAAGGTTCTATTGAAACTTGAGCTCCAAGATTGAGAATTACCTCTTTCAAGTACTTAAACAACCAATCCATGTTATTTTCCTAAGTTAAACTACTACAAGAGTTTATGAGAATTACTCCTTTTGAGAAACCAGCAAACAATCTGAATAAATTACCAAAATTGTACTTGTAACCTGTCAATGGGAATTTCACCTCTTAGAATCTTTAACCATATTCAACTGTTAACCATCACGAAATTATCTTTACAATTACAATTAGGCTATGTTTTGGCAATCATTTTGTAATGTAATCAGCAATATAATATTTTTTTTTGCAATATCTATTATATCATTGTAATTATTATTCAACAATATCTATTATTTTTAGTTATTTTTTAAAGTAGGGGTATGAGAGTCATCTCTCATTCATTTCATTCAATTTCTTCATCCCTTTCCCTTTATATACCTAACATTATGTCAAACCAAATATACCTTTACAACAAATTATAACGACCTTAACTTCTAATTGCAGTAATTATACTTAATTGAGTAGTTAATAATCATAAATCAAGACATGAAGTCAATACAATTAATTGCATTAGGAAAATAATGAGAAAATTTGAACCTTGATATTGTTAGGGTCATTAGTTAAACAACTATAATTAATTGAATCCACACATGATCATAATTATCAATTAAGATAATGGATTCATTCTACTATTGGTTTAAACCCACAAAAAACCTCTTATAAATATTCCCAAGTTGCTGCACAATATTATCATAACAAATCTCAAGGTTTCTAAGTCAAAAATAGGAGTTTGGAAACTTTTGCCATGGCCTAGACCTTCCTCGTCGCGGCTAAGTTAGTTACTAGAGCCTAAAAACTAAGTTTCACATTTTATGTCACAGCCTAAGATTTTCACACTGTGGCGAAGTTGCTCTCTGGTTCAATTTTTTACATTTTTTGTAAATCTCACTGTGGTGGAAAACACCCTAAAATCTACTATAGCAAATTTCCCCACTTGTGCCACGACGAGTTATACCTGTGCCACGGTGAAACTAGCTACTAGAATACTCAGAACTTGATTTCTCAACCTGTGCCACGGCTGAAGAATTTGTGCTGTGATATGAATTACTCATGGGAATAAGCCTTGGCATTATACAAACTTTACATGATGCTACTTTGGTCTATGGCTCCATTATGCTTCTATAAGGCACTTAATGAAGCAACTACAAGAATTCACGATCTTGGCTCCCTTCTCTCCTTCAATATATGATTCTTGACTACATTTAAACTCCTTGGAGTCATCAACAATTATTTTTAAGAGCCTAGCTAGGAGTTGCTTCATTATGTTACATTATGAAGCCTACATCTCCATCTCACTATCTATGGCTTATAAAATTTTTTCAAGGCTTCTTCTCATTCTTTTCCATTATGAGAAGTCACAAACCAAGGCTAGAACAAATTAAAACCCTTCCTAACCTATTCAAGTAGCCTAGGCCAAGACATGAGGGGAAAGAAGAGTTCATGGCCTTCTTGATTTTTCCTTGATGAGAGACACACTTGGGAGGCTTCCTAGAGGTCTTATGAGCTTAATTAAATGCTCACACATATAAGGAAATTCAAGAATCAAATCAGTTTTTCCATTGTGTTCATGAGTTCTACACTTTCCAAACTTAAAATTCATTAGGTTTCCTTGCAATTTCTTTACATAATCCAAGTTCCCATAGCCTAATTTATATGATTCATTCTTGGTTCTACCCAAAAACACTCTCCCCTTGGCTGGCTATAGGGAGGACGAATTGCACACAAGAAGAACAAGAAAAGTGAAGCATGGAGACTAAGAATTTCACCTTGTTTTTAAGCTTTCCTTGAATGTTTTCCCTTTTCTTCTAGCTCTCCTCTCTAAATCCAAATTTTCTCCCTCTATTCCACCCTCCATACAGACCCAAAAACATAATCAAATCTATGGAAATAAAGAGGAGAAGAAGGAAGAGCAACTTGCAAGAGAAAAAGCTTGAATTTCGATAAATTTTCCTACCTCCTTGCTTTTTTTCTCTCCAAAATCTCTTCTCTTTGTGAGCCTAAGAGAGCTGGCTTCCTTCTTTATTTTTAGGGTAGAAACAAATCGTGGGAATGAGGAGCTGCTGGAACATGGATAAGAAGAAGAAGCTAAAAGTCACTTTATGCAACTTTTTACTTTTACATTTTAGTCCCTTTTCTTGGCATTTTCATTTTAAGCTCATTTCAACTCCTTTTTGAAATACATATTTTCCATCATAATATTTAGTCTTTCTAACTTATAAAATGCCTTTGGAACCACTCAAATTGGATTTAAAACTATTTTAAACTGTTCAGTCAAAGTTTCAGTCAATCAACAGCCGAAATCGCTCACCAGAGGGGTTTCAACTATTCCAGGGGTTCCATGGTTTTCAGGGCTTCTAAAATCCTCGAAAAGCTCAAATTTTCCATTTAAAAAGCTTTCCTGTGAGTTTTCAAAATTTTTCAAAAATTATAAAAATACCCCTACTTTTTTCGACAAATTTTTGAGCTCTTCTAGCTCTAATTTGTAGGCATCACCTCAAATTCTCATTTTTTAATATTTAGAATTTTATCCTAATTTTAGTTGGTCACAAATCCTTCTATTTCGAGGACTTCCTTTTATATCTAGCCTATTTTTTATGTTTACAGAGGGACCATATGCTACAATCTGATCACAACTCGGTGCCAGATCAAAGTATAATGTACAAGTGGCAGTCGTACCACAGTTCTACCATAGACTCACAAGGTCCAAAACATAATATATTAGATAGCTAACCATTCATTATACATTTCAAAATCATTCATGTATACCAGATATAAAATTAAAGTAGATATATACATGGAATTTAATATTAACCTCAGTTATCTCAATCCATAGACAATTTGGAAAGCTACCAGTAGTACCAAAATCCCTCTATAACCATAACATCGTAAAATCATTACTCTAAATAATCATTTATAGCTACAAATAGGTACCTAAAGGATTAAAATACTAATGGCTACCTAGAGAACACTTTCCTAGCCACTACAAGTCTCCAATTTCAGATTTGATTGTTCCTACACCAGTAACTTCGGAATATCACCCTAAATCCTAGGCAAATTCATGCAAAATTAATACCCATACTACAAATCAGCTATGCGAGTTTTAAACCAGTAGAAAATGTATCAAAATGAGGAGTTTACACATATCCAATATCCCTCATAGCCTCAACCTCTAAAAATCTTCCAAGAAAATACCAAATAATTCATATTAGATTTTGGGTATGGTGAAATGCTCAAAATGAAAAATCAATTAGGTTAAATTGAAGAGAAAGAGGATAGGATTAAGCTATATAATAATTACCTTGGTTGATTTTGACTCTAGGAAAGGGAAATGATGGACTTTTGCCAAGAACCCTAGCCTCTCTCCAAAACCTCTGAAAATTGCTTTATCTCTTGTGTTTCTGCATAAGGAAGGGGAAAGGCTGAGGGAACTTTAGGTTTAGATGGGTTTAGTAGGATTGTGGGCTGACCCATGGGCCCAAGTCCATTTGGAGTTCATATTTTGCTTGTTGGGCTAGACCTTAGGGATTGGGCTACATAATTTCTAGCATTTTAGTATGGTTTTGGGCTTTTAACTCACTAAATCAAATTGGGCCATTACAAGGTGGTCTCTCTTTTGGGCCAAGTCTTACAATAAGAAGTTGCACCTAAAATCATTAAGCTTCCATTAGTCTTTATCTATGACATACTTAAATTAATTATGGGTTTAAATTAAGTTTTAACCCAAGTGAATTTTAAATCTACATTAATTATTTATTTCTCCATAAACTCCTATACACATAGGTTGCCTAATTATTTCATCATAATTATTCTTAATTAGTTCAAATTCATAATTAATACCTTAATTAATTTTGGAATGTTACACAAATCACAATTTTACATAGAGTAAAAAATTTGCATCTGCAACCATCATCAAATAATTTAAAGTATCAAATACTAAAGTAAAAAATCCAGCCTTTAGACACATCATTTTATCTGAAAATTCAATCTTAATTTTTTAATATTGAACACACTTTCCTACATGATTTTCCTAAATTTATTTTCAATTATTATTTTTATTTATCATTATCAGTTCCATACATGCCAAGTGATTTTATTTAATTTCTTATATGAATTTCCCCCTACCCCCCCCTCCCAAAAGAAGGAAGGGAGGGGGGAGTGAGGCTATTTTCTCATTAGCCACTATTGGCACTCACTAGTACCTATAAAATTGTTCTTGTGCCAAATATCATTTTTGTTGCTTCATGCGTCTGGGACTTAAAGTATTTGTTAAGCAAAGTGTAAAATACTTAGAGATAAATGCTACCTATGACACTTTGGTCACAGTTGAACTTACAAATGTCTTAATAGTGGTAGATGAAACTCCTATATTCTTGCTAGCAAAGAACTTTTTGAGGGATATACCTCAAGACTTTTAACAAGACCAAGAAAATTCCTTACTTATCAAAACAATCAAAATAACAAAAATCAAATTAAGTAATTAATAAGTAACTAATATCTTCATGAACCATTAGCAACACATCAAATTGAGCATAAATTTTCAATAACCTAGCAACAACCAAAAAACAAAAAATGAAAAATGAAAAAATAAAACTTAAAAGAAGTGAGAAAAAGAAAGGTTCAATTCCTCTAAAATGAACACAATAAAGGAAAAAGAATAGAAGAGAAAAAAATAAAAAGAGCCACTCTTGAAGGAATAAATTAAAATCATTTTGGGAAGGATCAAGCATGAAATTTTATTTTTTTAGGAAAGATATGAAGCCTTGAGAAAAAAAAAACTAAACTAAACTAACATGCATTTATGTTGTTGATTACTTTAATAACAATTTAGTTTGGTTAAGTTTATGTAAAGCTCATAAACCATACATGCAAGGATGGTGAAGTAAAAAAAAAGGAAAATACTAGATATCATTTTAGCCACATGTGGCATTTAACATGATTTATTATATTTACAATGTCAAGAAAGTGCATGACTGAACATTTTAATAAAATTTAGTAGCATAGTAAGAAGGTTTAAGAGAAAATTAGAAAGAAGGACCCAAACTCTACAAAAATTATAACAAGGGATCTTAAAAGTTAAAATTATTTTTAAAGGCTTAAAGACCTAAAATAATCATCAGAAGGACTGAAATGTCCTTGGGAATCCAAACGTTACCCTAATTCTCTTCATTGACATTGTCTCATCTTTCTCAACCTTTTCATTAACTGTTGAATCTCTTTATCAATGTTTGATGGTTTCTCCTTCGCTGGTTTATTGAAATTCCTTTGATGACTTCTCCTTCAATGGTTTACTAAAATTCCTTCAATGGTTTCTCTCTTGATGGTTTACTAAAATATTTATCCTTTAATGGTTTCTCCCTTGCATGCAATTCTTCAATAGTTTCTCCTTTGCTTGCAAGTTCTCTTTATCTTGGTGTGCTTTACAAATCCGTGGTAATCAACAGTAAGTAGAACCTCACTTTCTCATTTGATGTTTTATAAGGTTCGTAATTTTCCTTCCTCTGAAATGTTAGGATTTATATGTTTTCACTTTAAATTTCAAATATATCTAGGTTTTGTTAGTCAAGGGAAAGTGGGAACAATCAAGAGAGTCTAGATTTGTAATTTTAGATATGAAATTCCTACTAACTTTGGGTGATTGCTATTATGTATTAGATTTTTGTTGGCTTGTTTGAAACCTTCATATTTACACTAAATTTGGGATAAGTAAATTTCTTTTAATCAAGTAGCACTACACCTAAACCTAGGAGTAATAAGCTTAAAACTCGATAGTAAAGCATGGCTCCTAAATCGTAAGTAATAAATTTCCTTAGATCCAATAGTAACATCTTTAAACTTGGTAGTAAGGATTCTTAAACTCTAATTATGCTATGCAAAGTCCCTAAACATAATGGTAAGTTTCCTCAAATAAAGTAGTAACACATTTTTACTTGGAAGCAATAGACCTAAAAGTCAGTAGTAAAAGATAGTCCTTAAAGCCTAGTAGTAAATTTCCTCAAATATAACAGTAATATCCCTAAACATGGTGGTAATAGTTCTACGAGGTCCTTGAACATGGTAAATTTCCTTAAATCCAATAGTTACACACTTGAACTTAGTAGTAATAGGCTTAAAACTCTATAGTGAATCATAGTCCTTACAACCTAGTAGTAAATGTCATTAAATCAAGTAGTAACATCCCTAAACTATGTAAAGCAGGCCTAAATCTCAATGGTAACTATACTCTACAATGTCCCTAAACATGGTAGTATATTTCCTGAAGTCCAGTATTAATGCACCTAAACTTGGTAGTAATGAGGCTAAACTTGGTGTGTTTGGATTCATTGTCAATTACACTTAGATATGAAGCATATGAAGATATTATTGGTGTTTTCATTGGTTGTTTATGGATATGGTTAAATGGTTTTAATTTTATAATTATCAGGATAGACCATCATGAAACATAAGCATAACATCACACATAGATAGAGATCAGGACTTCAGAAGTCCAGGTGATGGTTTTTGTATATTCACTAACGTGGTTGTGATTTATTGTAATCCAAATAATAGTTAATCATGTTTATGTTTTTATTTTTAGGGCTGAATTTTATAGAAACACCAAAGGAAAGTTTCATAATGTTAAAGAGATATGAAACATAATTATTGCAGAGCAAATGATGGCCAAAATATGGTGAAGGAAATGAGTAAGACTGTTTGTCATCTTTTTACAAGGGAATGCTACAGTATTAGCAGGGTGGAAGAAATTGGAACTGAGTAAGTTGAAAAGATATAATGATAAAGCATATAAAATATGAAGGGTGCACAAAAGGGAGCATATTCAAGAAAGGTCTCGTGTAAGGAAGTGATATTCATTGTCACACATCCTTCTATGCTCTAATTTAATGAGTTCATTTTGCTTTAATGAATTATTTATGTTTTATAGATACCTATTGTTATAAGGTGGTCCCCTTTTCAATTCAATGAAGTTGTAGAATTCATCAAAAAGAACAATGTGTTAAATAGGTTGGTAGAGGAAATGGGATTTGGAAAGTTGTTGGATTTGACATTCCACACCTTATCAAGGGGCTTCTACATTGAGCTCTTTATAGTCTTTGACATTCCAACTAGATCTCTATTAATCAAAGGTAAATGAGTGCCACTAAAAGCCTAAGATGTCCATGGCCTAATGGAAATTCCAGTTGGTGCCACCCTATACCTAATAGTTCAAAGGGAGAAGGAATAGCAGCAATCAAAAGGAAGTTCAAGGGAAAGAGATTAAAGGATATGAAACATATTATACTGGAGGGGAAGGCCAGGAGAGACGTCAAGAGGGCCTTTGTACTATTTACCTTAGGGACATTTCTATGCCTGACTTCTAGTTTGTATGTCAATGATAAACTACTCCATTTTATTGTAGACATTGACCATGCAGTTTTATATAACTGGTCAAAATTTGTGCTACCCACCCTTATGAAGGAAGGGGCAAGCTTCAAATTAGCTTCCATAAAGAGCAAAAAAGAAAAGTATTAGGGGATGCCTTCCACTCCTTATAGTATGATTTTCAACTTGTATATTTACTTGACCTATTATTCACAACATTATTTTGGTCAATATATTTTCTACCAACATTTACCTCTTAGAGATCTAGTTTTCTTTAGCAAAGCCAACACTATAAAGTTTTGAACTCAAGAATGTATACAATAAAAGATTAAGCTTGAGAGGGACCATGTTCAAGTTAGCTACTCTATGTTTGGTTATATATGCATTTGAATGTATCTTTTGTATTGGTTTATTTGATAACTACTATGTTCTTCCTTCTGAGTGCATGGCAATTTTATAATTAAAGGTTCACATGCACTCCTTTCAAAGTCTGCATTTTACCATCTGATAACATCTATTCTATTTGAATCAATTATGTTGGAGGTTCTTATCTATGTATGCAATGACTTTCTTTTTTTGGGATATGTTGTAGGGTGTTAAGGAAATATACAAAAGACTCATTAACTTTGCACAAGATCTTCTGATGTTCTAAACAAAACTTGTGAGCTTTACAAATATATTGGATGTTTTAGGTGAGACCAAGGGAACCTTAATTAGCAATGTGACTAATGATAAGCAGGGGGAGGGAGAAGAAGCATCTGCATCGTATAGGACCAGGTCTATTGGAGATGGAGAGAATGCCTTAATGGATGAGTCATCCGTAAGTGTTGGTGGTTTAAGCTTAAGAAAAGGAAGACACTTAATGTCTCTAGCCAATTGGATAAAGTTATGGCACAAGAACACCCTTTTAAGTTAATGAGACAATGTTGTAAGGCTTTAAAGTGGTCACCAACTATGGAGGAATATATCAACACATGAAGAAAGAAAGAGAAGAAGAAAGTATATGAATATTAGACTTCACGAGTTGCTAAGGTGAATAGTAATTAGTATGTTCATACAACATTTATATTTTAATGTACTTATGTTAGTGAATATGCAATTTTATTTCATATTGCTAAGTTGGAAATTGCTTTGTTGTATTTATGGTAGTGAATATGCCTTTTCCTTTACTAAGGTCTTAGTTGATTTTTTTGACTTTTACCTCACTCATGCTAAGTACCAATGTCTTGGTAGAAGAAAGTGGATCAGCATATTTATGAGTCTAACTTTTGCCTCAGTTAGTTTAATGCTTTAGGTGGTGATTGCTTTATGTTTGCCTTTGTTGGGTGTTTGTAAGTGATAACCATGGTGTCAAGGGTGTTGATAGAAGACTAAAGGTAGGAGAATTTGGTTGTCACATGCCATATATTGGATGAGAATTTCATGGTAACTTCTATGGGCTTCCCTTTGATGTCATTTTTAACAATCTTTTACTCAAATTCCTTACTTAATATAAACTGTAAATTAATGTTGTAGAACAAACTCTTAAAACATATAAGGCTGTACAATGTGAATGATATCATGGATAAACTATGGCCAGACAATTTAGATTATAACATCATGGATTGCACCTTGGTAAAACATTTGTTGGGTACCTTTTGTATTGTATTGGTTGAGCACTTTGTAGAGTGCTACTTATTTAGACATGTCTATAGGTATTGGCCTCTATACTATTTCTTAATCGCTAGTTCTACTTCATTCTAGACCCTTATGCATGTATTCTATACACCCTTGACTCACTGAGTTAGAGGGCCAATGACGGACAACAAAAGATAGCCCACATAACGTTAAATTTATGTAGTGTTACAATGTTTTATAATGTCTAAAGTTAATAGTAATAGTAAAGTTATGTGTGATACTATGAGTGGGGGCTATGATAGAAAGACCAATTCACCACACTCTTGAAGATCCTAAAACTTGAAAAGTATATTCATGCAGACCCAGTTATCACTATCAAATACATTGAGTTACCCTAACAACCAAGTATGTAAGTAAACTACTTTGAACTTGCATTATATGTTGTGGTTCATTTATCAACCCTTACTTTATTACCTCACTTTCATGACCTAATAAAATACATGGAATCTTGGACTAGGGAAGTCTCACCATGCCTACCTATACTCTGGTATAAGCTTTTCTTTCAACTATCTATTATGCATTAATATTTATGGCTCATGTGAAAATGGTTATGGTTTTTAGGAATAGTCAGATGAGTTTCCTATCCAACTTACATGGGACTTTGTTAACCATCCACTCAACAAGTGTCGTGCGAATGTAATGGCCTCTGTATTGGCAACAAACCAAGGGAATTAAAGAAGAATGTAATAATTATTTGATTGTTTGATCCACTTGGCTTTGTATTATTATGGTTATAGACAACAAACATCTTGATGTGAACATTATAGACAAATTGTTCTAAATATTTTATGATTATCGTTATAATAAGATTATAAACTTCCTTTCTTTTTATTTTTTCTGCTACAAACTTCACTATTTACTTAAGATCCAATAAGAGTAAATTTTTGCTCCCCATATTTTTTCTCCTACAAATGTCTAATAATGGTTAGCACTTATAACAATGGGCTTTAGACATGGTAGTAAGTCTGTTAAAGTCTAGTAGTAACATATTTAAACTTGGTAGTAATGATCTTAGCACTCAATAGTGCCTATACTTTATAAGGTCCCTAAACATGGTAGTAAATTTCATTACGTTCAGTAATAAGATCCTTCAACAGATTAGTAACAGTCTTGAAGCTCAATAATACCTATAGAAGTTTTTAATCATTGTAGTGAATTTCTTTAAATCTAGTATTCATGTCCTTAAACCTGATGGTAACGCTTACAAAACTAATCATCATGTATACTCTATAAAGTCAATGAATGTAATGGTTAAATCGAGTAGTAATAATTCTAAACTTTATAGTAATTGGCCTAAAACTCAAGAGTAGTAAATTTCTAGTAGTAATAACATCTCTAAACTTATTACTAAAGGTTTTAAAACTTAATAGTAACTACACTTTCCAATATCTTAATAATGGAAAATTTCCTTAAATCAAATAGTCACAAGCCTAGACTTCATAGTAACTGACTTAAAACTTAATATTAGTAAATTCCCTCAATCATAGTAGTAAAATCCCTAAACCAAATAGTAAAGGTCCTAAAACTCAATAGTAACTATACTCTCCAGTGTCCCTCAACATAGTGATAAATTTATTTAGCTCCAGTAGTAGTAGACCAAGACTTGATAGTAATAAGCCTAAAACTCTTATGAAGTACAGTCCCTAAAACATAATAGTTAATTTCCTTATATTCAATAATAACGTCCCTACACTTGGTAGTAACGATTCTAAGCCTTATCAGTAACTATGCTCTATTGATGCCATTCATTCTTAATGTTATACTTCACCCTAAGTGTTGGTTTTGACTTTAAAGCATGCAAGGGCATATAGTCATCTAGTCCATCGCAAATTACATTAGTTTCATTAACTTTAAAGGCTCCATATTTCTTGTAAGAGCAATACCCATGAACTTGTTTGCCTATTCTTAATGTTGCAGCTGATAATAAAACCTTCCTTCCTTCTAACACTCCAAACTTAGAGGGAAAATTCAGAACCACCTCCATCTTCATGGTAGTCAAAACCACATCCAACTTGATGGATCTCTTGCAAGTTTATTAGTTGAGCCCTTGATGAGCATACCTATACAATGTAGAGTTAATGGAAGAAGGACACTAGCATTTCTCAAACTATGATAAGCAATAGCAAATTCTAGTTTCGAAAGTGAAAATACATATCCAACATGTCAGTATCCATCATATAAAGGAAGTGAAAGTTATCCAAAAACTTAAGCCTTATAGTTATAATTATGGTATTGAAGCATAAGCAGCGCTCATTTTCATTTTATGGTGAGATGTAGGTATTAAAGCTCTGTGCATGTTTCACCTAATAAATGTAATAATAACATCCCTAGACTTCATAATAATGGTTTTAAAATTCAGTAGTGATTTCAACCTAGGTAGTAGTAAATGCATTAATGTGCACTGGTTAGTTAAGAAGGCTAAAAAATTGAAAGAATAAAAACACAAATTTAATTAGTAATAACTTTACCTGTGATTATTACATACATAAAAGCTTAAGTAATTGACTTCCTTAACAAAAGTTATATACAAATAATCTATGAACTCATGTCATTGGTTGTGCAGAGATTAGACATGAACAAAAAATGTATACACACTCACTTATAACATAAAGCTTCATTTTCATTGTAACATGAAGTTAGGCATTGCTTCACTTGTAACTATTACATACATAAATAAATATTACATACAGTTGCTAAGAATCCAAAAAATTCAGACCTTACTTCACTTGTAATTATTATGACTTCACTGCATCTTTCGTTGGCGTAAAAGACAAAAAACTTGAACATGTCACTATAGTGATGCGGTGCGACCTTCTTATGTGCAGCCAAGGTGTCACTGATTCATGTACACAAACATAGGTTATGTCTACCTATATACAAAAAAAGAGTCTAACTTTTAGACCTTCAACAAACCATTAACCACTTCCTTTATAAAAGTCATAAATAGAACCACTAGGTGTAACACCTTAGCTACTTAGCTCTTATTTAATTAGTATGGATCAATAGCAAGCCCACTTATTGATGAACGTAGATACTGAAATCTAAAATTTTTGAAATTCAAGCATAGACTTTTCTATAATTCCATGTATGCATTGGCAATTTGTTATTACCATCTTATCTTGACGATAAAAACAAAAAATACATATAACACTCTAAGGAAAATTTGGTAGAGTTTTCCTTATAAAATTAACTTCCCAGACTAACCAAATGGTCACATTTTAGCCTAAAGTCATGGACATAAAAAAATATAGATAATAACAATATCGTGTATCACAACCTGGGCATAAAACATCATGTGAATCTAAATAACTCAACTAGAGTTACATCACTATTAAAAGTTTGTTAGTATACATAATACATCATGATAAAATTAGACATAATCCATATACATTCCTTGTACATTACAACAAAATAGATACACTACATTCATATGATTATGCATATTCAAATATTATTCTTTCTCCTTTCCTTTGCTAGCATTGGAGCTTCCACTTGGCATTGGTTAGTGGAAAAATAGAGATGGGGGTAAGATTTGAGAGAATCTCAGTAGCTTTACTTAGATCACCCAAAATAAGCATGAGATAGTTAAGTAAGAATAATGCAAGTATGTATGGTCATATAAGACTAACATAAATACTTTACATGCTTACAATATACTCTATCATGGCCATGAATCTCAACTTAGCTTAGGCTTTGCTCTTGGGCTTGGAAGAACCACTACATTGATTACCATTGCCCTTCTTTATCTTATAGCCTTAGCTCATTAAATATAACATGTAAAATAGGACATATAACTGATGCAATGCAACATAGCATACACTGTGATAAAAAGAACTAATACAATACAATACAACGCATATTAAGCTCCAACAAGTCTGCATGTAACCAAATAAGGAAAGAGTATGCTCCCTTGTATAGATGATAGAAACCTAATAAAAATTCTAAATTTCCTACTCCATTTCCTTTTCTTTCTCAGCTCTACACTTACAAGGAGATGGAGCCTCACTAGCTTGTCCTAAAATATCGTATAAATATATCATTAACATCTACAACTCAGGACTACTTCTCATAGGCTTCTTTATCATTTAACTATACTTTAGGCCACTTAAAGTTCTTTTAGAACACCCTCCTATATACTCTTAAGACACATGCTCATTGGGTGGCAATTATATTGTCTAAAATGCTCAAATTTTATCATATTCAAGGGCCTAAATTTATGAAATTCATTTTGGATTTTAACTCCTCATAATTAGTTCTTCACTTAAACTTTACATTAGGAATTTCACTAGGCTTAAATTCTAAGATAGTTTATACTTCTAGAATTCATAGTTCATGCTACAAATTCCATATTTACTATTCATTTGGTGATGGGTACTGTTCATTTGATATTTTCACTTGTATACTTAATGGAACACATTATGTAACCTAAAGCCTAAAGGGGTAACTTTTAAAATTCAACTTTTAGGTTTTAAAATCTTGTCATACAAGATCTATATAGACACATTAGGATCCATTATAAGCATTACAAGCTTATTCACACAAATTTAATACCAATTGGTTCCATATTACCCTTTCTTGATTCCTAAATTTTCAACTTCAATTCAATTTAATGCTTCCATTATTGTTCTTACATTATTTTAAGACTATCTATATCCCAAAAATTCATTGAACAACTTCCTACCCCCTTGAATTTCTTCTTGGCTAAAATGGATATCATAAAAACCTAACTTGGAGATTTCAAGTCTTCAATCAATTCTAGGCTTAGATTCTTGTTCCTTGTATCATAAAACATCTAAACATACTAATTAGGAACTAAAAATAACATTGTTACCTATTTAACTAGCCTACGTTGAAACTACAACATAACATAGTCTAAGTTGCTTCCTTTCATGATTTACTGGAAACTAATGTTAGATATGAAATCCTTGTGTGCTAAAACCCTTGATTCCATCAAGAACTCATGAAGAAAAACTCTCCTCTTCACTTTCTCTCTCTTGGTTGAAATTTACAAGGCTTAGAAGACAATTTTATAGGTGTTTCGGATAGAAACTTACCTCATTGCAAAATACTCTCCATGTAGATTATTTCCACTAATTGGTTTCTTGAAAAAGCTCTTTTTTGGCTTGGGTCAGATGTAAATATTCAAGTTTTCATGAAAAGAAAACCATCATTAGAAAGCTTTTAGAGAGAGAAACAACTTTTCTAACTGGTGCGAGGTGAAGCAAGGCCATTTACTTGCCCAAATGGAAGTTTAAAGTCCCTTTCTTTCCTCCCTCAAGTGTGAAGCCATTAAAGGTCCCAAACTCTGAAAATGAAAACTTGGAGAAGATGGTGGAATGTGGCTTTCATAAGAAGCTTTATTTTATATTTTTTTCAAAATGACCATTTTACCTCAACTTATACATTTGCTCCATTTGGATTCATTTTTTAGGCTTTTCAGAATCTGACTGCTTCCTATAAAGTTTTGGGTCCTCTTTTATATAAAAATATTATTTTTGGGGTTTAGATGGCTTAAAATGGTAAAAAAAAATAGTTCCATAAAGTCTTGGCACTGTCTAACACTTTTAGCACACCGGAAGGGTCTTAATTGATTATGACTATCCTTATAGTTTTTAGGACCTTTGAAATTCCTAGTGAGCTTAATTTTAGGCTTTAAAACTCTTTTCTTTGAATTTCATAAAATTTGTTTAAAATTACAATTTTGCCACTTATATACCCTTTTTTCTCCATTTAGCTATTTTTACTTTATTTTCTTTCTGTATATGATTTTCTAACCCTATTTCTTGATATGTTGATTAATGTTTTGCCCTTATTTAGCCTTAATTCTATTTACTTTAAGGGTCCTCTTTTATTAACATTTCGGTCCCAATTTAGTTAAAAAGCTAGCTGTTGCATGCCACTCCTCGTAAATAAAAATTTTATCCTCGAAATTTAAAACATACCTTACTGAAAAAGTTTTGAATAGTTCTCCTTCATATCTACTTCCATCTCCCAGGTAGATTCTTCTAGAGTAAGCCCCTTCTAGACCACTTTCACTAAAGGAATGATTTTATTCCTTAACTATTTAACTTTCGTATTTATGATTTTTTATGATGTCACGACAAATAAGAAATTATCCTATAATGCTACATTCTCATATTTTATGACATGAAAAAGGTCTGGTTAGTATTTTTTCAATTGGGATATATGGAAGGCATCATGAAGTTGGGTTAGGTTGAGAGGTAATTTTATTCTATAAGCTATTGGTCTGACTCTAAAAGGAATTTAGAACGGACCTAAATACTTTAGGCTGAGTTTCCTTGCCTTTATGGACCTACCCATACTAGTTATTAGAGATACTTTGATGAAAATGTGATCTCCAACCTCAAACTATAACGAATTTCTTTTGGTATCTATATAGATTTTTTGTCTACTCTGAGTTGTTAGAAGCTTCTGCTTAATTAGCTCTATCTGCTTGGTGGTATGGTCCTCTATATTAAGGCCTATAAAGTTCCTTTCTCCTAACTTAACCTAACATAAAGGGGATCTGCACTTCTTCCCATAAAGTGCTTCATAAGAGGCCATTTCTATACTGGAATGGTAGCTATTATTGTAAGTAAATTTTGCTAATGGTAAATACACATCCTAGTTTCCTTTCATTTCTAGCACATAAGCCCTTAACATATCTTCTAAAGTGTGAATGGTCCTCTCTATCTGAGCATCCATTTAGAGGTGGCATGCTGTGCTAAATCTTAACTTAGTTCCTATAGCTTCCTGTTATGACTTCTAGAAATTAAAAGTAAATCTAGGTTCTTAATCTGATACTATAATGTTGGATACTCCATGTAACCTTACTACTTCTTTTTTGTATAGTTGAGCTAGTTTATCTAGGGTGTATATGACTTTAATAGGCAAGAAATATGCAAACTTGGTTAGTCTGTCCACTATTGCCCAAATAACATCATTCCTTGTAGATGTCTTAGGTAAATCCATAATAAAATCCATGGAAATGCTATCCCCTTTTCATTTTGGAATATCTAAGGGTTTGAGTAGCCCTGTTGGTCTCTAATACTCAATCTTAACTTTCTAGCACATTAAACATTTGGACACATATTCAGCTATGTCCTTCTTCATCCTAGCTACCAAAACATTTCTTTTAAATCTTGATACATGTTGGTACTACTTGGATGAAGAGTGAAATTAATCTTATGGGCTTCTTCTAAGATCTTTTCTCTCAATTCTAACTCAAAAGAAATGTACAAATATTTCACGATACCTTAAAATACTGTCATTTGAAACATTAAACTCTAGACTCTTACATTGGTATAGTTGACTCATAATTTCCTTTACATAAATATCTTTTTTCCTTAGCCTCCTTTACTTGAGTCTTAAATTCACTCTTTATTTTGGTCTCACTCATAAACAAAGCACCGAATTGCACTTGACATGTGAGACTCATGTCTCTAAAACTTTCTATTAACTCTTGTTCTTTTAGCATTAACATGGCTACAAAGATGGATTTCCTACTTAAGGCATTAGCCATTACATTGGCTTTTCCTTGGGGCTATTTCACTATATGTTCATAATCTTTCAGGAATTTAATCTATCTTTTTTGTCTCATATTTAGTTCTTTCTAGTTAAACAAGTACTTTAGGCTTTTGTGGTCTGTATATATTTCTATGTTAGCACTATATAAGTGGTGCTTCTAGATCTTAAAAGCAAAGACCATTGTTGCTAACTCTAAATTAGGGGTAGGATAGTTTTCCTCATATGGCCTCAATTGTCTTAAGGCATAGGCTACCACTCTACCCTTCTACATCAAAACACATCTTAACCCCTTCTTGGATGCATCACTATATACCACAAAGGCTTCTTTTGGGTCAGGTATGATTAATACAGGAGCTGTGGTTAACCTATGTTTCAACTCTTGAAAACTCTACTCACACTTATCATCCCACTCAAATGGTCTATCTTTTTTAGTAAGTCAGGTTAGTGGTAAGGCTATTTGGGAAAGGCCTTTTATGAACCTCCTATAGTAACTTGCCAAACCTAGAAAACTTTTAATCTCTATGACTGTCTTAGGTCTTTTCCACTATAGAATTTCTTCTACCTTGTACGGATATACTACAACCCTTGATTGAAAAATAACATGACTTAGGAAATGCACCTCTGTGAGCTAGAACTCATACTTACTAAGTTTGGCATAAAGTTGTTTTTCTCTTAAGACTCCTAATACTATCATCAAATACTTCTCATGCTCTTTTGGAGTTTTAGAGTAGACAAGTATGTCATTTATAAAGACCATAACAAATTGATCTAGATAGGGCCTAAAAACTTTGTTCATGTAATCTATGAAAATTATAAGTGCATTAGTAAGACCAAAGGTGTAACACCATAATTTCTTAGCTTATTTCATGTTATCTTTAGGTCTCATATCAAGCAATTCATAAAGAGGCAAGGAAAAATAGCACTTAATAATGCATTTCTTAGTGTTACATCGCATATAAAATTTTTCCTCGGAGTCCCGTGGGCCATGTGAGCTCATACATCACATTCTCATATTTAATTACATGAATACAACGCATTTGTATCATTAAAAGTGGCCTATATCTTGTGGAATTCAAAGGGAAGCATGAAATACATATATATATATATTTGGCCAGATTTTTCATATTTTTGTCATAAACTTTGAAAAATCATAACTAATTCTAAAAAAATTCAAATCATACATTCTTAGCCATTTTGGAAAGCTACACATGTTTACTTCATGTTACAAATATGTCCAGACCATAACATCCATCATAGAAGGCGTTTGACATTCAAAAAGGTCCAGGTCTAGCCATCCACTGGTGCTCACAAAATTCTGCAGCAAACTTCAAAAATGTCCAATTAATTTCACAAAAATTCAATCCATACAAATGATACCAATCTGGAAAGCTGTTGATGTTAGCTAGAGGGGAAAAATAACTCTAGACTAGCTCAGGTATGTCCAAGTATCAAAATCAATCAAATAGTACCTGAGGTCAGTTGGAGTTCCTAATACTGGATAGAATATTTAAAAATTCATATCTCCCTCTCTAGACATCCAAATGGGGTGCTTCTAGTTGGCACAGGTCACTAGGAATATCTAGTTTCCTTGTATAACATTTCGTGACAATTGGACATCATTTGGGCCCTGTGTGATAGAAATCATTTTCAGACCAAGTGAACAGTGTATCAAACAAAAATTAAACTTTTTTCCAACTTTGAAAATTTATCAAATATTCTCTAGATCTCTAAAAATTCTGTTCTTTAGCTTCCCAAAAAACTCTCAACAAGATCTAATTGCATGCAAAATCTCAGATCAGGAAGAGGTCATTTGGACAAAAAAGTGACATAGGGTTCTAAATTAGTCAATTCTTGGTCTATACAAGATACCAAAATATCCAAATGACTTTCCTTGGGGTTTGGCACCTCTTGGGCAAGTCTAAAAGTGTGAATATGACTTGTGTGAGCTGTCCAAGGACTCCCAAATCTCATGCATCTTATTTTGGCCATCCCACTTCCATTTGTACACAATTACATAAAGCCATTCAAGAAGCTAATCTCCCACAATATACTCATTTTGCATTCTAGCATTCACATAATATATATACTATGAGCTCGAGTTGTTGGGTATATTTTAAGATGGTTTTAAGTTGTATAAGTGTATTTAAATAGGTGAATGAGATTGATGAGTTTATATGGTGTACAAGACATGGAATGAATTTTTATCTGCGACATAATGCAAAATAATCTATTATTTTAATGGTATTTTTCTTGAGAAATTATGCTTGGCCAAGGTAATGAGCTCAGAATGAAATGAGATAGGCTAGGTAAATATGGTATTATAGTTTCCTTGTTGTTACCATCTAAAAAATTAGAGGTTTCAATACATATTCCATAAATATCACAGATATTTGAGTTACCTAAAATTCCTCAATCAAAGCACATATATCAAGTTTTCCAAACAAGATATACATTCTCAACCATCATAAAGTATCAATGCTTAAGCCATTGCTCTGATACTAAAAATGTAACACCTTAGTTATCTAGCTCTTATTTAATTACTATGCATCAACAACAAGGCTACTTATTAATGAATGTTGTAACAGTATAAATTTTAGCTCATTTCATGCTATCTTTATGCTTCCTATTAGACATCTCATGGAAGAATTAAGGAAATAGCATAAAAATAATGACTATTTTCGCGTTGCATCGTGTATAAAATTTTTATTCGGTGTCACATGGACCATGTGAACTCATGCTATACATTCTCATATTTAATTACATCAATACAACTCTTTTGCATCATAAAATGTGACCCACAACTCATGAAAATCAAAGAAGAGCTCAAAATAATCAAGTGCATTTTCGGCCAAAATTGGCCCCTTTTCTATCAAATTTTGAAAAATCATAACTAATTCTAAAAAAATTGAAACCACATATTCTTGGCCATTCTAGAAAGCTATGGATGTCTACTTCATACTAAAAATATTTTTAGACCATAATAGCCATAACAAAGGAAGTTTGACATCCGAAAATATCTAGAAGTCAAACTACCTCATGATGCTATCACAGATTCTATAGCAAACTTTGAAAATGTTCAATTAATTCCAAAAAAATATAATCCATGCAAATGATACCAATATGGAAATCTGTGGATGTTATCTAGAGGAAAAAAATAGCTCCAGGCCTGCTCAGGCAACCAAGACCTCAAAATTTAATGGAATAGTAATTGTGGTCAGGTAAGGGTCCTGATACTGGATAGAATTTTCAAAAATTCATATCTCCCTCTCTAGACCTCCAATTAAGATGCTTCTAGTTGAGATGAGTCATTATGTATGTATAGTTTCTTTATATAAAATTTTATGGCAATTATACATCATTTGAGCCTTGTGTGATAGAATTCATTTTTGGACCAAATGAATAGTGCAGCAGACCAAATTCAAAAAAATTGTCAAATTTGAAAATTCATCAAATGTTCTGTGCACCTCTAAAAATTATGGTTTTTAGCATCCAAAAAAGCTCTTAATGAGACCTATTTGCATGCTAAATCTCAGATCAAGAAGAGGTCATTTGGCCAAAAAGTGACATAGGGTTCTATTATGGTCATTTTTGGCTCCATATTGGGTAACAAAGTTGCTAAAATAGTTTTTCCTTGGTCTTGGAACCTTTTAGGCAAGTCTAAAAGCATATTTAGGACTTGTGTGAGCCACCCAAATGGTCCCAAACCTCATGCATCTCATTTTGGCCTTTTCATCCACACTTATGCATATTTCCATAAGCCATTCATGAAGCTATGATGTCATAACATACTCAATTTACATTCCATCAATCACATAACACATTCTTTCATTCCTACATGACATCATATCATAATTACATATGTTTCAAAGGTCATAAACCATTTACAATAATAATATGCATCATTAAGCATTATTATGGTTTTAAAAAGATAAAAGCTAGACCTATTGATGTCAATATTCTTTCTTCAAGGTGGTTGGCACCCATTGCAATGTCCACTTAGTCTGCCTAGCATATTAGATCATTGGAGAGGAGGGGATGAGATTCAAAGAATCCCAATAGCTCATCTCCCATTCAATCATACATAATATATGCAAAGTAAGCCTTAAAAATGCATGCATGGATATTATAGAAGTCATGAACATTCAAAAAGCAAGCTTAACATGTGAACAAGTCATACAAAACATTCAAGAGCTTACCAAGTGTTTGGATTGGCCTCACTCTCTTCTTCAGGAATTTTGGATTTGCCTCACCCTTTCTTTGAGAGTTTTAGACTCAACCATACTCTTGGAAGCCCACTTTGCTTTTGGGAGACTCTTTCCTTTGTCTCAATCAATTCTTAAGGGTTCTTAGCTCATCCTCACCATGGTTAAGAGTTCTTGGCTTTTCTACACTCAAGCAAACTCAAACAAATATCATAGCATCATTTGAAAATATAATGTGTCATCATGAAATCATAGTATATAAAATCATGCTAGCATACTTTTTATAGCTTAAAAATATACACGCACACATTCTAAGATAAGCTAAACATACATCCATGCATGAGAGAAGGTGGAGAGAGCGATGTAACATCCGGTCTCTCCGTAAACGTGAGAAACGCAATGTTCGGTTTCTCCGTAAACGTCAAAAATGGGCCAAATATAAAAGGAAGTCCTCAAAATAGAAGGAATTGAGGCCAACTAAAATTATGATAAAATTTTAAATATTAGAAAATGAGGATTTGAGATTTGAGATGCCCAAAAACCAGAGCCAGAAGAGCTCAGAAAATTTGTCAAAGAAAGTAGGAGTATTTTTATAATTTTTGGGAAATTTTGAAAACTCACAAGAGAGCTTTTTAAATGGAAAATTTGAGCTTTCCAGGGTTCTCAGAGGCCCTAAAAACCATGGGAACCCCTAGAACAGTTGAAACCTCTCCAGTAAGCGATTTCGGCAAATGTTGACCAAAACTTTGACCGAACAATTCGGAATAGTTTCATATCCTTTTTAAATGATTCCAAAGGCAATTCTTATGATTAAGAGCCTAAGGAATATGATGGAAAGACAGATTTTAAAAAGGAGTTGATATGAGCCTAAAATGAAAAAGCCAAGAAAAGGGACTAAAATGCAAAAATAAAAAGTTACATAAAGTGACTTTTGGCTTCTTCTTATCCACGTTCCAGCACCTCCTCTGCGTAAAATGCTCTGTTTCTGCCCAGAAAACAGAGAGAGAGAGTGGCGCACAAGAGCAAGCTCAAGGGAAGAAGAAAAGCCAAGAGAAAGGTATGAATTCATGGAAACTTTTGCTCTCCCCTTTAGAAAACTTCTTCCCCTCCTTTCCTCCTCTCTTCTTATGGATTTAGTGAGGTTTTTGGTTCTGTTTTGAGCCCAGAACAGAAGGGTAAATTTTGAAATTCAAGGAGAAAGTTGAAGCAAGGAAGAGAACTCTTGAGAAAAGTTAGGAAATCAAGGTAACTTGTTGTCTTCCATGCTTCTTATTCCCTTCTCCTCCTTGTGATAATTTCGTTCCATATAGAGCCCAATCAAAGGGAGATGAATTCTGGTCCTAGCAAGGGAGATTCATAGATTTTGGAGTGTGAGAAGCAAGTAGGTGCAAAGAAATCAAAGAAAGAAGCATGAAAACACAAGATAGAAAAGTGAGAGATTCATGGAGACATTGTGAAATCTGTTTTGATCCATGAATTCCCTAGCTTAGATGAGTATTTGCTTGAGTTCCTAAGATCCCTAGGAGGTCCCCCATATGCCTTTTCCTCCATGAAAATGAACAAAATCCCATGGAAAGTCATGAACCTAAAATTTAGAAAAGTGTAGAGCATTTAAGGGGATTGTAAAAATTGATTTAATCTATGAGTTCTCTTGGCTATTTAAGTATTTCCTTGACCTCCTACAACTCTTAACAACCTCCCTAAATGGTTCTCCCATCAAGGAAAAATCAAGAAGTCATGAAATCCCATTTATGCTCTAAGTTTAGGCTAAGTAGGGATGGCATAGTTAGGGAGAGTTTTAAATTGTTTCAAGCCCATTTTTGAGTCATATATGATGAATGAATGTGAGAGGAAACCTTGGAAAAAATTTATGAAGCTTAGAGAATGAGTTGGTGCTTTAGGTTCCATATTGTGACCTAAGGAAGTAACATGATGTTAGGCCCTTTGTTTTAATGATGTGATGACTCCAAGAGGTTTAAAAGGAGTCAAGAATCATATTTGAGAATAAAGAATGAGGCCTAGAAATCATTTGAGGGGTGTTGCTTCATTAGGTGCCACTATGGACCATAATGGAGGTTGTAGAGTAATCTAGGGATTAAGCAAGTTGCATGGCCCTAGACATTGTTTCATGAACTTAATTGACTCCCATAATTTGTGTCTAGGCCAAGAGACACTATTTCCACCAACTTGTGGGTGTGTGGCTAAAAGAGGAGGCTTGAAAGCTAAAGAAAAAATGTGTGCTTGTAGATAAGGTAGCTCTCTCCACCTTCTCTCATGCATGAATGTGTGTTTAGCTTGTTTTAGAATGTGTGTATGTGTATTTTCAAGCTAACAAAAGTATGCTAGCATGCCTTTATATTCCATGATCCTTGATGCCATGTTATGTTTTAAGTGAATCTATGATGTTTGTATGAGTTTGCTTGAGTGAGGAGAGGCCAAGAACTCTTCCCTTTGGTGAGGATGAGCCAAGAACCCTTAAGCTTGGTTGAGACATAGCAAAGAGTCTCCCAAAAACAAAGTGGGCTCCCAAGAGTATGGTTGAGTCCAAAGCTCTTAAAGAATGGGTGAGGCAAGTCCAAAATCCATGAGGAGAAGTGTGAGGCCAATCCAAACACTTGGGGAACTCTTGAATGTCTTGTATGATTGATTCACATGCCAAGGTTGCTTTGAAAATGTCCATGACTTTCATTTTTCTATACATGCATTTGAAAAGCTTGCTTTGTACATATTATGTGTGATTGAATGGGAGATGAGCTATTGGGATTCTTTGAATCTCATTCCCTCCTCTCCAATGATCTAACATGCTAGGTGGACCAAGTAACTATGGTGAAGGGAGCCAACATCAATGAAGAAGGAAGAATGACAAGTCTATGTCTAGCTTTAGCCATTTTAGAACCATAATGGTGTTTCTTGATGTATATGTTGTTGTAAGTGTACCATGACTCTTGAGACACATGTAAATATAATATTATATGATGTTTAAATGTATGAATATGATGTATGACTTCTAGCCTACATTTTGAGCATGAGATGCCAAATTATGCAATATGAAAGTATGATGGAAGTGTGCATAAATGTGGGTTGAATGGCCAAAATGAGATGCATGAGGTTTGGGACCATTTGGACAGCTCACACAAGTCTTAAATGTACTTTTATACTTGCCCAAAAGGTGCCAAGACCAAGGGAAATCCATTTGGCAATCTTGGTACCCAATATGGAGCCAAAATTGACCATAATGGAACCCTCATTTTTTGGCCAAATGAGTTAGTCTTGCCTTGAAACTTGGCATGCAATTAGCTCTCATTAAGAGATTTTTGGGAAGCTAAAGATCATAATTTTCGGAGACCTATAGAATATTTGAGAAATTTTCAAAGTTGGGATTTTTCATGGATTCTGGTATGGGTACTGTTCCTACTGGCAGTTTTGAATTCTGTGTCACCCAATGGCCAAATGGTGTCCAATGCTTATGAAATTTTATATGCATAAACTATAGGTCATAAGCTTTCTGTGGCCCCTGAGATTACCTCATTTGGAAGTCTAGAGAGGAAGATATTCATTTTCGAAGGTTCTGCCCAGTATCAGACATCTTGCCAGACCCGAGGTATTGTTCCATCCATTTCCGGGAGTTTGGCTTGATAAACTGATCTGGAGATATTTTTCCTCTCTATTTAACATCCACATATTTCCATAGTAATATCATTTGAAAGCATTGGATTTTTTTGGAATTAGTTAGACATTTTTGAAGTCCATATCAGTAAACTGTGACAGTATCAGGAACCCCTCTGACCAGTAGATGATTTCGCATGTCAAACACATTATATGTGAGATTTTAAGACTTCTACATATTTTTAGCATGAAGTAGACGTCTTAATCTTTCCATAATGACTAAGATTACATGTTTTCTATTTTTCTATATTTAGTTGTGAATTTCCAAACTTTGCCCAAAAATGAGGCCAAGTCTGCCGAAAATGAATCTACATGTCTCATATCCCTTTTTGGTTTCCATGGGTTTAAAGCTAGTTTTTGTGATTGAAATGAGTTCTAATCATGCAAATAAATATGAGGATTTATAGAATGAGCTCACACAGTCCACGTGACACCGAATGGGTTTTTGGATATGATGACTTGCAAATAAAAGTCCAAATCTTCATGCCTCATTTATGAGAATTATGTGTATGTTTCATGATAATTATGCTATTCAAAGGCATGAGATGAGCTAGAATTATGGTGTTACAAGCGACCTTGCACATAATCACACAATTTTTTTATTGGAATTCCCTCCTTTGCTTCAACCACACACCCACAAACTTGTGGAGATGGTTTCTCTTAGCCTAGACACAATTTATGGAAGCCAATTAGGTTCATGAAACAAATTCTAGGGCCACACAACTTGCTTAGATACTAGGTTGTTCTATAAACTCCATTATAGTCCATAATTGCATCTAATGAAGCAACACCCCTCAAATAATTTCTAGGCTCCATTCTTTCCTTTCAAATATAATTCTTGGCTCCTTTTAAGCCTCTTGGAGTCATTACACAATTAAAACAAAGAGCCTAGTTACATGTTGCTTCTTTAGGTCATAATATGGAACCTAAGGCACCAATTCACTTTCCATGGGTTTTAAATTTTTTCCAAGGCCTCCCTTCATATTCATTCATCAAATATGACTCAAGAATGGCCTTAGAAAAATTTAAAACTCTCCCTAGCTACCCCAACCTTGTTTGGCTGAGACGTAGGGCTTCCTTGGCTTTCTTGGAATTCTCTTTATTTTCTTGAAGGAGGAAGCATGTGGGGAGCATCTTAGGGATCTTAGGAACTCATTTAAACTCTTAATTAGACTTAAGAATCATCACACAAAATCAGAATTTAGAAGGAACACTTGAAACCCTAGAATTTGCATCTTGAAATCTAATAGTTTTTTGATAATTCCCTTTGCATATTCTTAATCTCCACACTCTTTTTTCTTAGATTCATGCTTGGTTCTGCCTAAAAATCATCTCCTCCGAGGGTTTTCTCAAATGGGGCAAAATGGTGGAGAAGGGAACCAAAGATGACAACCATAGAAAGATAAATTACCTTGTTTTCTTGCTTTTTCTCACTTGAATCTTGTGTTCTTTGAGCTCCTCTCTTCAAATCCGAATTTTTCCCTCAATTTATTCCTTAAAATAGATTTATAATATTCATTATAATCATAGGAAACAAAGGAGAATGGAGGATAAGAGGTTTGGAAGAGGAAGAGCATGAAAAACCATGAAAATCCATACCTTTCTACCTTGAATTTCTCCTCCTTTTCTTCCTCCTCTTGTGGGCCTCATCCCTTAGGGTTTTCCTCTAGTTTAAGGCAGAACATGGTCGTGTATAATGAAGGGATAAGAAGGGTGCATCATATATATAAGGGGGAGGAAGTTACACTTTTTAAAAATTTCCATTTTGCGCTTCATTCTTAGCATTTTTGTTTCTCCTTTATTTTAACTTCTTTTTGAGAACCGTCTTTTCCATTATGAAATTTAGGTTCCCAATTTAGTAAAATGCCTTTGGAATCACTCAAATTTGAGCAAAAACCTTTCCAAATGGATCTGTTAAAGTTCTGGTACACTGACATTAGAAAATGTCCATTGGAGGAGATTTAACTATCCTAGGGCTTTTTGTGGTTTTTAGGGCCTCTGAGAACCCTAGAAAACTCAAAAATTTCATTTAAAAAGTCCTCCTGTGTGAATTCCAAAATTTGCTCAAAATTATGAAAATGACATTACGTTTCGTAAGCTTTTCGTAAGAAATTGTTTCTTTATTTTAGCTCCATTTTTCTTTCCGTCTGAGCTTGGGATTCTCATTTTTAGGAGTCTAGAATGCTTCCCAAATTTTTGGGGACCTTAACTATCTCATTTTGGGGGATTTCCTTTTGTACCCAGTGAATTTCGTTCATTGACAGAGAAACTATACGTTACGTTTCTCACGTTTTCTCTCGTTTTTAGAAAACCAGATGTTACAAATGTAAATATTGAAATCCAAAATTTTTTAAATTCAAGCATGGACTTTTCTATAATTCCATGTACGCATTAGTAATTTGTTATTACCATATTATCTTGATGATAAAAATGAAAAATACACATAACATTCTAAGAAAAATTTAACAGAGTTTTCTCTTATAAAATTAATTATCTAAACTAATTAAATGATCACATTTTGACCTAAACTCATAGGCATAGAAAAATACATATAATAATAGTATCGTGTATTATAATTTGGGCATAAAACATCATCTAAATCTAAATAAGTTAACTAAAGTTACATCACTGTTAATAGTTTGCTAGTAGTATACATAATACATCACAACAGAATTAGACATAATCCATATACATTCCTTGTACATTACAACAAAATAAATACACTACATTCATATGATTCTACATATTTAAATATTATTCTTTCTCCTTTCTTTTACTGGCATTAGAGCTTCCATTTAGCACTGGTTAGTGGGAAAGATAGAGATGAGGGTGAGATTCAGGAGAATCTCAATAGCTATACTTAGAAGACCCAAAACAAGCATGAGACAGTTAAGCAAGAATAATGCAGGTATGCATAGTCATATAAGACTAACATAAATGCTTTACATGCTTTCAACATACTCTATCATAGTCATGAATCTCAACTTAACTTAGACTTTTTTCTTGAGCTTGGGAAAACTACTACATTCATTTCTATTTCCCCTCTTTATCTTATAGCCTTAACTTGTTAAACATAACATGTAAAACATGACATATAACTGATGCTATGCAACATAGCATATACTATGATAAAATAGCCAATACAATATAATGCATATCAAGCTCCATCAAGTCTGCATGCAACTAAATAGGGAAAGAGTAAGCTACCTTGTATAGATGATAGAAGCCTAATAAAACTTCTAACTTTCTTGCTTTGTTTCTAGCTTCGTTTCCTTTTCTTTATTGGCTTTACACTTACAATGAGATGGAGCCTCATTAACTTGTCCTAAAATATCACATAAGCATATCATTAACATCTATAACTCAAAACTACTTCTCTTAGGCTTTTTTGTCTTTTAACTATATTTTAGGCCACTTAAAGTGCACTTAGAACCCCCTCTTATATACTTTCAAGACACATGCTTATTGGGTGGCAATTATGTTATTTAAAATGCTCAAATTTTACCATATTCAAAGGCCTAAATTTATGAAATTCCTTTTGGATTTTAGCTCCCCATAATTGGTTCCTCACTTAAGCTTTAAGTTAGGAATTTCAATAGGCTTAAATCCTAAGCCAATTTATGCTTCTAGATTTCATAATTCAAGTAACAAATTTCACATTTACTATTTATTTAGTCACGGGCACTATTTATTTGGTATTTTCACTTTTATATATAATGGAACACATTATGTAACCTTAAGCCTCAAGGGGTAACTTTTAAAATTTAACTTATAGGCTTCAAAATCTTGTCATACATGATCTATATAGCCATATTATGATCCATTATAAGCATTACAAGCTTGCTCACACAAACTTAATACCAATTGGTTCCATATTACCCTTTCTTGATCCCTAAATTTTGAACTTCCAAAGTCTAGCTTCTAAATTCAATTTAATACTTCCATTATTGTTCTTACATCATTTTAAGACTATCTATAGCCCAAAAATCCAATGAACAACTTCCTAGCCCTTTGAATTTCTTCTTGGCCAAAATAGGAATTATAAAACCCTAACTTGGAGATTTCAAGTCTTCAATCAATTATAGGCTTAGGCTCTTGTTTCTTGCATCATAAAACATCTAAATATACTAATTAGGAATTGAAAATAACATGGTTACCCACTTAACTAGCCTAGGCTGAAACTATAGCATAACATAGTTCAAGTTACTACCTTTCATGATTCAATGGAAACTAATGTTAAATATGAAATCTTTGCATGCTAAAACCCTTGATTCTATCAAGAACTCATGAAGAAAACTCTCCTTCTCACTTTCTCTCTCTTGGCCAAAACTTACAAGGCCTAGAATATAAAATTTTGCAAGTGTTTCAGATAGAAATTTACCTCACTGTGAAATACTTTTCGTGTAGATTAATTTCTGCTAATTAGTTTCTTGAAAGGAGCTCCTTTTTGGCTTAGGTCAAATCTGAATCTTTAAGTTTCATAAAAAGAAAACTACCATTATAAAGGTCTTAGAGAGAGAAACAACTTTCCTAACTGGTGCGATGGAAGCTTAAAGTCCTCCTCTCTCCTCCCTTAAGTGTGATGCCATTAAAGGTCTTAAAATCTGAAAATGGAAGCTTGGAAAAGATGGTGGGATGTGGCTTTCATAAGAAGCTTCATTTTATAATTTTTCAAAATGACAAGTTTGCTGCTACTCACATATTTTCTTTGTTTGGACTCATTTTTTCAAAATTTTCAGAATTTGACTACTCTCTATAAAATTTTAGGTACTCTTTCATATAAATAAATTATTTTTAAGGTTTAAATCACTTAAAATGGTGAGAAATAGCATCGTCTATAGTCCCAGCACTATCTGGCACTTTTAGCACACTGGAAGAAACTTAACTGATTCTGACTATTTCTATGGTTTTTAGGATTTCTAAAAACTTTGGTGAGCTTAATTTTAGGTTTAAAAACTCTTTTCCCTGAGTTTCTTAAGATTTTCTTAAAATTATAATTTTGCCACTAATATGTCATTTTTCTTCGTTTGGCTATTTTTGCTTTGTTTTATTTCCATTTATGATTTCCTAACCTAGTTTCTTGATGTGCTAATTAATATTTTGTCCTTATTTAGCCTTAATTCCATTTACTTTAAGATCCTCTTTTATTAACATATTGGTCCCAATTAAGTTAAAAAGCTGATTATTACACTAGGTAGCAACCTTTGTAGCCTCAGGATAGGAACACCAATACTGAACCTTGTCTTGAAATTGAGATTCCCATCATTTTTTTTTGCAGTCTCCTAGTTGGATGGCTTATGATGAGTGGCAACAGGAAAGTGTCACTAACATAATCATCAATAAAAAGATCATTCATATTTGGTGTAACACCATAAACTCTAGCTCATTTCATGTCATTTTAAGCATTCTATCATGATTCCTGTAGGCTTCCCATAGAAAAGCAAGGAGAATGAGATTAATTTTGTTTTGCGTCATATCTAAAAATTCGTTTCGGTATCACTTGAACCATGTGCACTCATACTATGCATCCTCATATTTAATTACATCATTACAACTCATTTGCATCCCAAAAACATGCTCACAACTCATGGAAACCGAAAGGAAGCATGAAATGAGTTTATTTAATTTCGGCCAAATTTGCTCCATTGTCTGACCAAACTTTGGAAAATTATAACTAAATCTAGAAAAATTAAAATTATGCAATCTTGGTCATTCTAGAAAGCTTGGAATGTCTAATTCATGCTAAAAATATTTACAAGTCATAAAATCCCACACACATGCGAAATGGTCTAGAGGTCGGACTGGATCCTGATGCTATCACAATTTACTGATATGAACTTCAAAAATGTCTAATTAATTCCACAAAAATCCAATCCATGAAAATGATACTAATCTGGAAAACTGTGGATGTCAACTAGGGAGAACAAATATCTTCAGATTAGTTCAACAAGCCTAGAACTTAGAAATCGATGGAACAGTACTTCTGGTCGGGCAAGGTTATTAATACTGGGCAGAAATTTCAAAAATTCATATCTTCCTCTCTAGACCTCCAAATGATGTGCTTTTAGTTGGCACAAGTCACTGTGATTTCCTAGTTTCTCTGTATAAAATTTCGTAGCAATTAGACATCATTTGAGTCTCAGATGACAGAAAACAATTTTGGACCAAATGAATAGTGCAGCAGACCAAATCCATAAAATTTTCCAATTTCGAAAAATCATCAAATATTCTATAGACCTCAAAAAATTATGATCTTTAACTTCCCAAAAATCTCTTAATGAAACCTAATTGCATGTCAAATTTCAGATCAAGACTAACTCATTTGGCTAAAAAGTGATATAGGGTTCTATAATGGTCAAATTTGGCTCCATATGAGGTATTAAACTTGCCAAATGGTCTTCCCTTGGTGTTGGCACCTTCTGGACAAGTATAAAAGTATATTTAAGACTTGTGTGAGCCGCCCAAATGGTCCCAAACCTCATGCATCTCATTTTAGCCATTCAACCCTCATTTATACATATATTCATCAAACTTTAAATTCTCATTCTATAGCCTTACACACTCAAAACATGGGCTAGTGGTCATACATCATACTCATACATCTAAACATCACATAATAGCATATTTACAACATCATATACATCGTATGGTACAATCATGGTCTTAAAGTGGCAAAAGCTAGACATATGATTGCCAATCTCCTTCCTTTAGTATTGTTGGCTCCCATGAGCATATCCACTTAGTTCACTTAGCATTTTAGAGCATTGGAGAGGAAGAGATGAGATTCAAAAAATCCTAATAGCTCACCTCCCATTCAATCACACATAATATGTGTAAAGCAAGCTTTACAAATGCATGCATGGAGAAAATAAAAGCCATGGACATTTTAAAAGCAAACTTGGCATGTGAACAACTCATACAAATCATTCAAGAGCTCACCAAGTGTTTGGATTGGCCTCACACTTCTCCTCGTGGATTTTGGACTTGCCTCACCCACTCTTGAGCACTTTGGACTCAACCATACTCTTGGGAGCCCACTTTGCTTTTGGGAGACTCTTTGCTTTGTCTCAACCAAGTTCAAGGGTTTTTGGCTCATCCTCACCAAAGGGAAGAGTTCTTGGCCTTTTCACACTCAAGCAAACTCATACAAACATCATGGATTCATTTAAAACATAACATGGCATCAAGGATCATGACATGTAAAGGCATGCTAGCATACTTTTCATAACTTGAAAATGCATATACACACATTCTAAAACAAGCCAAACACACATCCATGCATGAGAGAAGATGGAGAGAGCTACCTTGTACAAATCTACACACTTTTCTCCTTAAATTTCCCTCCTTTGCCTTGGCTATATACCCAAAAATTGGTGGAGATGGTTTCTCTTGGCCTAGATACAATTTATGGGAGCCAATTAGGTTCATGAAACACATTCTAAGGCTACACAATTTACTTAAACATTAGATTACTCTATAACCCTCATTATGGTCCATAAATGCACCTAATGAAGCAACACTCCTTAAATAAATTCTAGGCTCCATTCTTTCCTTTCAAATATGATTCTTGACTCTTTTTAAGCCTCTTGGAGTCATCACACAATTAAAACAAAGAGCCTAACATCATGTTGCTTCTTTAGGTCATAATATGGAACCTAGGGCACCAAATCACTTTCTATGAGTTCTAAATTTTTTTCAAGGCCTCCCCTCATTTTCATTCATCAAATATGACTCAAGAATGACCTTAGAAAAATTTAAAACTCTCCCTAGCTAGGAGAACCCATCTAGGCCGAGGCTATGAAGCATATTGGGTTCCATGGAGCTTTCTTTGTTTTCTCAAGGGAAGAAGCATATGGGGAGCCTCTTAGGGATCTTGGGAGCTCATTTAAACTCTTACTTAGGCCTAGGAATCATCATACAAAATCAGATTTTACAAGGTGCAATTGAAACCCTAGAACTTGCATCATGAAATCTAATGGTTTTTTGATAATTCCCTTTGCATATTCTTAATCTCCACACCCTTTTTCCTTAGATTCATGTTTGGTTCTACCTAAAAATCATCTCCTCCTAGGGTTTTCTCAAGTGAGACGAAATGGTGGAGAAAGGCACCAAAAATGACAACCATAAGAAGAGAAATTACATTGTTTTCTTGCTTTTTCTCACTTGAATCTTGTGTTCTTCGAGCTCCTCTCTTCAAATCCAAATTTTCCCCTTAATATCTCCCTTAAAACAGATTTATAAACTTCATTTTAATCATAGGAAACAAAGGAGAATGAAGGAGAAGAGGTTTGGAAGAGAAAGAGCGTGAAAAACTATGAAAATCCATACCTTTCTACCTTGAATTTCTCCTCCTTTTCTTCCTCCTTTTGTGTGCCTCATCCCCTAGGGTTTTCTTCTGGTTTTGGGCAGAACATGGTCATGGATAATGAAGGGAGAAGAAGGGTGCATCATATTTATAGGTGGGAGGAAGTTACACTTTTCAAAAATTCTAATTTTGCCCTTTGTTCTTGGTATTTTCGTTTCTCTTTCGTTTTAGTTCCTTTTTTAGAACCATCTTTTCCATTATAAAATTTAGGTTCCTAATTTAGTAAAATGCCTTTGGAATCACTCAAATTAGAGTTAAAACCTTCCCAAACGAATCAGTCAAAGTTCGGGTCAACTAACATTAGAAAACGTCCACTAGAGGGGATTTAACTATCCCGGGGCTTCCCATAGTTTTTAGGGCCTCTGAGAACCTTGGAGAACTCAAAAATTTTATTTAAAAAGCCCTCTTATGTGAATTCAAAAAATTTGCTCAAAATTACGAAAATGCCATTATGTTTCATAAGCTTTTCGTAAGAAGTTGTTTCTTCATTTTAGCTCCATTTTTCCTTCCGTCTGAGCCTAAAATTCTCATTTTTAGGAGTCTAGAATGCTTTCCAAATTTTTGGGGACCTTAAATATATCATCTAGGGGGACTTCCTTTTGTATCTGGTGAGTTTCGTTCGTTAATGAAGAAATTGTACGTTACGTTTCTCATGTTTTCTCTCGTTTTTAAAAAATCAGATGTTACATTTGGCATATCATGGGTTTCTATAGGGATCATTATATTCATACATATCTTTTGTTAGGAGCTCAGTAAGTGGCAATCCTTAACATAAGAGTACACATGCCTATGCATCTTCTTTATTGTTGCACACGCATGAGGACATGGGATACCAGACATTGGCCAAGCTTGGCAAGTACACTCTCTTAATGCCATATTCACTATTAAATCATTGCTTCTTGCTCAAACTAGTACCCTATTAATCTTATAATCCTCTACTATTATGTTTTTTGCCTTCTCAACATTCTTCTTAAGCATTGTCTCAATCCTTGGACCCACCTCATTTGTCTATTTAGCCTAGCTTCCTTGCTAGTATATAGCTTTTTAATAAGCTTCTTCTGATACTCATTAATTGAAACACAAACTCTGTCCTTTCTCTTTTTTGTAATCTATGTATTGAAGGATTTTGCAAGGTTTGTTGTGATATTATCCCATTATTGGTATAAGAATCTGGATAAAGCCCACCTATCAACATTAGCTTATGTATCCACCCATCTAGCCAACTTAAAGGAGAATGGCCTCAAATTTTCCAATGCTTTCATATAGCCTACCTTTAGCTAAGCATACACAATGCCCTTTAATAATTTTAGCACATCATTCTTACACTTTCTTCTCTGACCCTTGCAAACTTTAGAGAAATTATTACTAATGTTCTCTTTCATGTGTCGATAGCAAAATGCATGTCTCTCTGCACCACACTTCTCTTACTGCAACCATGATGACATTGTGGTGATTTAAAACCAAAGTAATTTTTACATAATCAATTAAGTCCTTAACATTTTGTAAGAATCACACCCAATCATCATATATTTCTACACTTAGATTTGCATAAGCAAGTGGAAACAAGTCATTGTTTGTGTCATATGCAAATGCAGCCAAGAAAGTTCCCAAGTGTGGCCCATTAAGGTGGTAACCATCAATATATAATATTGGTCGTGAACCAAGAATGAAGCTAGTTATACATCATCCATATGCAGTGAACAACCTTTTAAAATGGTTGTTCCCAGATGAAGTCCACCTTGTAATAGTTTATTGATCTGTTTCCATTGAGCGGTTGCATAACCAAAGTATTAGCATGTACGACTAGTCTATTAGCCCATTAATGTTAGCTAAAGCTTTCTCTTTGCCTTTTCATGCTTGATGGTAACTTAAGGCTAATCTATATCATCTGAATAACTTATTGTGGATATCATTAGTTATTTTATCCCTAGTTGACCTCACATTATCAACCATTATAAATACCATTGAATCAGCCCTTAGCTTGTGAGATATTATCGAGTTATTTTGTGTTGAATGCACATGTTCATTATAAAAAGTTCATACACTTAAGAAAGGTGTGCTTTTAGCCACTGCATAGGCTGTTATCTTCCATTTGCATCCATCCACTTTGTAGTTGACAATTATTTTGTAAGGGCTATTCTCCATAAAAGTGTATCCAAATTTATGGGCAATGCTATACTTGTATAGTCCTACTTGAAGTCAACAGCATTTGGAAAAATTTATTCATACCTAAATCAAATATGTCCATTATCTCTCAATTAAATTAGTCAATGAGTATAACTTCACAATGTTTCATATTAGCCCTCAATTAAATTTATGTGAAGAAGTAATTATTGGAAAACATATGTTAGAGAAAATTTCTTTACTTTTCATGGCTTTAATATGCTCTTGCAACAGTAGTATAGAGAAAAAGGGTTTGACAAATACTTACAATTAATTTCATACCTTCTTATTGCTGAACAAAATAATGAGCTATTAATAAAAAACATGAAACTTGTCCAACTGGTTCTACTCCATTCCTTGAAGTGAATGTGACTATGATTAATAATAGTGGACAAGGATATGGTCATGGCCGAGGCTATAGACATGGCCAAAGAAGAAATGATGCTCTATATCATAAGAAGGTTTCTTACCATCAGAAGTGGAATAAGAAAGAAGAAAAACAAGTAAGCAGAAGTGGACAAAAAAAGCATGTGAAGAATTCAAAAAATTCATATTATCGTTGTAGTATTAAAGGACATTGGTCATGTACCTGTTGTACAGTAAAACACTTTGTTAATCTTTATCAAGCTAATGAAGGAAAAGGAGAATGGTGTTGAGACCAATTTTGCTAATCTATATGATGATTTTGCCAATGATCCCTTAAACACTACAAACTTAGATGTGTTAAATTTTTTTGTTAATCCATAAGAGAATAGTTATGCTTAAAATGAGTTTATGTATTTGGAATTACTTTTGTAATTATAAGTTTATATGAAATTTTAAGTATAAGTTTTATTTAATGTTTATTTAGTTACTTTATAATATTTCTCATACTTTTGTTTTATTTAATTTTAAAAAATATGAATGAAGATATATGTCTCACAGACAGTGCAACCACCTATACAATCTTAAAAGATAGAAAATATTTTTCTCAAATAAACATAGTTGAAACTTAGTGACTACAATTTTTGATAGTATAAGATTAATTGAAGGATGTGGAATAACTATTATCATATTATCGGAGGGAAAGAAATTTGTTATAAATAATGCTTTATTTTCTTCTTAGTCTCAAAGAAATTCATTGAGTTTAAAAAATATTCACAATAATAGATATCATATAGAGACTGTGTGAAGGAAATAATGAATACCTCTATATTATGAGTATTATTTTTGGTAAGAAAGGGATACTAGAAAAATTACCAACTTTCTCTTTCCATTTGAACTACACAAGAGTTAATACATTGAGATACATGCAATTATAAACTAAAAGCTTATAAATTCAAAAATATTTACCATTTGGCATGAACGGTTGGGGTATCTTAGAATAATAATGATGTAAAAAATTATTAAAAATTCACATGGCCACTCATTGAAAAACCAAAGAATTTTTTAATCTAAGAAATTTTCATTTGCTGCTTGTTTTTAAGGTAAATTGATTATTAAGCCATCACTAACTAAATTTTGAACTAAATCTCTAGCATATCTAGAACATATACATGGTGACGTTTATGAGCCTATTTACCCATCATGTAGACCATTTAGATATTTTATAGTACTAATAGATGCATCCAGTAGATCGTTTCATGTATATTTACTATCAACTCACAACCTAGCATTTGCAAGGTTGCTTGCTCAAATTATTTGATTAATAGCATAATTTCTAGACTATACCACTAAATCTATTTGACTTGATAATGCTAGAGAATTTTCTTTATAGGCTTTTAATGACTCTTGCATGTCAATTGGAATAAATGTTGAACATCTTATAGCTCATGTTCATACACAAAATGATTCAGTTAAATTATTTATTAAACAACTTCAATTAATTGTTAGGCATTTACTTATGAGAACAAATCTCCTTATTTCTGCTTGGGGACATGCAATTTTGCATGCAGTAGCACTCATACGTATCAGACCAATAAGTTAACATAAATACTCCCCTTTACAATTGGCTTATGGTCAGGAGCTAAATATTTACCATCTTAGAATTTTTAGATGTGCAGTATATATTCTAATAGCTCTACCATAATGTATTAAGATGAGATTTCAAAGGAGGTTGTGAATATATGTTGGATATGATTCCTTCTTTATTATAAGATATTTTAAGTCAATGATAGGAGATATATTTATAGTACGTTTTGTTGGTTATCATTTTGATGAGTTAGTTTTTCCAACATTTGGGGAAGAAAAAGATAAGCAGCTAATCAAAAAAATTACGAGAAATACTTTGTCATATCTTAATCATTACACAAAATAATGTGAATTTGAAATTCAAAAGATAATAGACATACAAAGTATAGTAAATCAATCACTAGATGCATTTATTGACTTAAACAGAGTGAAAAAGTCACATATACTAGCTATAAATACTCTTGTAAGAATTGAAGCCTTTGAAGGGCAATCTGTAAGTGAAATAGCTAACGAGTCCAAAGCATGCTAAAAGTATAGTAGACCAATTAGTTCAAAAGATAAAAATTCACACAAAAGGAAAGGAGTAATTATTCATAATGAGCCCATTAAAGAAATAGATACTCTTGAAAAGTCTAAAGGCATAACAAGTAACATAACTTCAAAAGAAGTTCAAGTACCTAAAATTGATAAAAATGAAGAGATCTCAATAAATTATGTTTCTACAAGGAAAAGATTCAACCGTAAGGAAATAGTTGTCGACAATATTTCTGCATACACCATAGTACTTAATGTTATAAATAATAATAAGGATCATGAACCTATATCTATCAATGAGTGTCAATGTAGATGTGATTGGCCAAAATGGAAAGACACATTTAAAGCAAAATTAAACTCAGTTGAAAAACATGAGGTTTTTGGGCCCATAGTCTGAACACCTGAAGATGTAATACCTATTCGGTATAAATGGATATTTGTGTGTGAACGAAATGAGAAAAATGAAGTTGTTAAATATAAAGTATGACTTATTTCACAAAGGTTCTCACAAAGACTTGTAATTTATTATGACTCCACTTATGCTCTTATGGTGGATACAATTAAATTTCATTATTTTATTAGGTTAGTAGTGTATGCAAAACTTGATATGCATTTTATTGATGTTGTTACAGCCTATTTATATGGCTTACTTGATCATGACATTAATATGAAAATCCCAAAAGGATTTAAGATACCTGAAACTTATAATTCAAAGTCTCAGGAACTTTATTCAATTAAATTGCAAAGATCTTAGTATGGACCAAAGTAGTTTGGACAAATGTGGTATAATCATCTTAGTGAATATTTGGCAAGGGGAGATTATAAAAATGAACATATATGTCCATGTCTTTTCATAAAGCGAGCAAATTTAAAATTTGCAATTATTGCTGTATATGTTTATGAGTTAAATATTATTGGAACTCCTAAAGAGATTTTAAATGTAGTAGATTGTTTAAAAAAGAATTTGAAATGAAATATTTTAGAAAAGCAAAGTTTTTGTCTCAACCTGCAAATCAAGCATTTGAAAAATGGAACTTATATACTCAAAAAGTTCTTAAAAGATTTTCAATGGATAAACACACATCCATTGAGTACCCCAATAGTTGTTCAGTTGCTTGATGTGAAAAAGAATATTTTTCAATCTTGAGATGATAATGAAAAAGCTCTTGGTCTTAAAATATCATATCCTAGTATAATTGGTGCATTAATGTATCTTGCTAATAATACAAGACCTGATATAATTTTTTCTATAAGTTTGTTAGCCAAGTTTAGTTCAGCTCCAATATGAAGACATTATATTGGCGTTAAACATATTTTTCAATATCCCCAAGGTACTATTAATATAGGTTTGTTATATGCAAATGGATCTAGATTAGAACTCCTCAGATATGTAGATAGTGGATACTTATCTGATCCATAGAAAACCATATCTAAAATGGGCTATATATTTACAAGTGAAAATATAGCTATATCATGGCATTCCACCAAACAAACATTTATGACCACTTCCTCAAATCATGCAGAAATTATAGCAGTTCACAAAGCAAGTCGAGAATGTGTTTGGTTGAGATCTATGGCTCAACTATTTGAGAAACATGTAGGTTATCTTTTTGGAAAAAAACTCCAACTGTACTATATAAAGACAATACAACATGTATAACTTAGTTGAAGGAAGGATATTTCAAAGAAGATAGAACAAAGCACATTTCACCACAATTCTTTTTCATTCATAATCTTCAAAAGAATGGTGATATTAATATTCAATAAATCATTCAAATGATAATCTTGCTAACTTATTTACTTAGACATTACCTACCTCAACATTTGAAAGATTAGTACACAAAATTAGGATGCGTTAGTTTAAAGACCTACATTGATATTGTGAACAAAGGGAGTGTACAAGGAATAGTGTGCTCTTTTTCCTTCACTAAGGTTTTTTTCCCCACTGGATTTTTCTCTAATAAGGTTTTAATAAGGCATATTCCTATATACATTAAAGGGAGAGTGTTATGAATCCATCCATTATTATGAATGTCTATAACACCATACTTTTAAGATTTAATTCATACAATTTTCATGCCTCATTTCATGCCTGTTCTATAGGAGGCAAAATAAGGGGATTCATTTTCATGGGTAAATTACGTTTCTCTACGGTAAAAATTTTTCTTTCAAAGTCCTATGCGCCATATGGACTCATATATTATATTCTCATATTTAAATACATAGATACAAACCATTTCCATCACCAAAATTTGCCTAGAGGTAGTATAAAGCAAAGGGGAGCATGAAATCTCATGGAGTAATTTCGAACAGAATTTTAGCTTTCCTATCACAAAATTTGAAAAATTATACTAATTCTAGAAATATCAAAATCATGCATTCTTTGCCAATCAAGGAATCTACACATGTCTAATTTATGATAAAAATGTGTCCAGATGATAACATCTAACACAAAAGATGTTTGACATTCGAAAAGGTCCAGAGATCTAGCTATCCACTAGTGCTATCATAGGTTTCTACAGCAAACTTCAAAAATGTCCAATTAATTTTGTAAAACTCCAATCCATGTAAATGATACTAATATGGAAAGATATGGATGTTAGTTAGAGGTAAAAAATAACTCCCAACCAATTCAGGTATGTGCAAACCTTGAAACCTAATCAAACAATACCTGAGGTCAATTGGAGTGCCTGGTACTTGATAGAATTTTTAAAAATTCATATCTCCCTCTCTAGACATCCAAATGGGATGATTTTAGGGGCACAAGTCACTGTGAATGTCTAGTTTCTCTGTATAAAATTTGGTGGCAATTGGACATCATTTGTGTGTTTTGTGACAAATTTCATTTTCGGACCAAAGTGAACAGTAACATGACCAAAACCAGAATTTTTGCCAAATTTGAAAATTCATCAAATATTCTCTAGACCTCCAAAAATTCTGTTCTTTATCTTTTCAAAAAGCTCTAAACAAACTCTAATTGAATGCCAAATATTAGATCAAGAAGAGCTTATTTGAATAAAAAGTGATGTAGGGTTCCAATATGATCAATTTTAGCTCGATATAGGATGCCAAAATGTCCAAATGGCTTTTCTTAGGGTTTGGCATCTCTTGGGCAAGTCTAAAAACATAATTAAGACTTATGTGAGCTGCCAAATGGTCCCAAACCTCATGAATCTCAATTTGGCCATTTCACTTACACTTATACACATTTGCATAAAATTATTCAAGAAGCCAAATTGCCACAATATACTCAAATCACATTCTAATGGTCACATAACATTTTCTCCCATTTATACATGACATATTATCATAATTACATTTGTTCACAGCATCATAGTACATATACAACTATTGATTACATCAATTGCCATTTGTATGGCCTTAAAGTAGCAAAATTCAAACACTTTAATGTCATCCTCTCATCTTCAAAGTGGTTGGCTTCCATTACCTTGCTCTCTTGGTCCACCTAGCATGTTAGAACATTGGAGAGGAGGGGATAAGATTCAAAGAATCATAATATCTCATCTCCCCTTCGATCATACATAAAAGATGCAAAATAAGTCTTACAAATGCATGCATGGCATACGAACATGTGTAATTATTCAAGAAGTATTCTTGGTATTTGAAAAAGTCATACATAGCATACAAAGGCTTGCCAAGCAAGTGGATTGGCCTCACCCATTTACTTGTGGATTTTGGACTTGTCTCACCCATTCTTTAAGAGGTTCTTGGACTTAACCTTGCTCTTGGGAGTCAACTTCACTTTTAGGAGACTCTTTACTTTGTCTCTACCAATCTTCAGGGTTCTTGGCTCATTCTCACCATGGCTAAGGGTTCTTGGCCTCACCACACTCAAACAAACCAAAGCACACATCATAAATATCATATGAAAGCATATTGTGACATCATGGCACCATGGAATAAAAGTCATGCTAGAATACTTTTCATAACTTAAAAATACACATACACACATTCAAAAATAAGTAAAGCAAACAATTATACATGAGAGAAGGTGGAGAGAGCTATCTTGGATGCAAGCACACACTTTTTCTCTTGAATTTCCTCTTCCTTTCTTGGCCTCCCACGTACAAAGGTGTGGGAATGATTTCTCTTAGCCTAAACATAATTTATGGAAGCCAATTAGGTTCATGGAATTAATTCTAAGGCCACACAACTTGCTTAGACACTAGCTTAGCTCATTAACCCCTTTATGTTTCCAAGAATGCACCTCATGAAGCAGCACCTATCAATTAAATTCTAGGCTCCATTTATTCCTTTCAATTATGATTCTTGACTCCTTTTAAGCCCTTTGGAGTCATCACACAATTAAAAAAAAGAGCCTAACTACATGTTACTTTTTTAGGTCATATTATGGAACATAAAGCATCATCTCACTTTCTATGCTTTCTAAATTTTTCCCAAGGCCTCCCTTCATATTCATTCATCATATATGACTAAAAAATGGGCTTAAAAAGATTTAAAACTATCCCTAGCTATGCTATCCCCTCTTAGCCAAACCTATGGAAGGTTTAAGCTTCATGGACTTTGCTTTGTTTTCTTGATGGAGGAAGCACATAGGGAGACTTCTAAGGATCTTAGGAGCACATTTAAACACTTATTTAGTGATAGAAATTAAGAGATCAAATCAGATTTTTGAAGGAACACTTGAAACCCTAGACTTTGCATCTTGAATTTCCATGGTTATTTGTTAATTCTCTTTGCATATTCTTAATCTCTACATCCTTTTTCCTAAGAATCACCCTTGGTTCTGCCTAAAAACCAAGCCCTCCTAAGATTTCTTGAGTGGGGCAAAATAGGTGGAGAAGAGGAGCAAGGGGTAGCAACCATGGAAAAAGAAATTACCTTGTTTTCTTGCTTTTTCTCATTTGAATCTTGTCTTCTTTTAGCTCCTTTCTTCAAATCTAATTTTTTTCCTTAATTTCTCCCTTAAAATAGATTTATAAACTTTTAATTTCTTCCTTAAAATAGATTTATAAACTTCATTATAATCAAAGGAAACAAAGGAGAATGGAGAAGAAGAGACTTTGATGGAAGAAAGCATAGAAAACTACTAAGAATCCATATTTTTTTGCCTTAATTTCTCCTCTTTCTTCTCTCCCTTTGGTGTTTCTAAACCCTAGCTCTCTCCTCTAAATTAGGGCAGAAACAATTTTCTCTTAATGAGTGAGGAGGTGGGGTGCCATATATATATAGGTGGGAGAAAGAAACACTTTTAAAAAATTCTTGTTTTGCTCTTCATTTTTGATATTTTTGTTTCTACTTTGTTTGAGCTCCTTTTTTAGAACTGTCTTTTACAGTATAAAATTAGGTTCCCAATTTAGTAAAATGCCTTTGAAATCACTCAAATTATAGCTAAAACCTTCCCGAACGAATATGTTAAAGTTTGGGTATATCGATGTTAAAAAAGTCCACCGGAAGGGTTTTAATTGTCCCAGGGTTTTTCATGGTTTTCAAGGCCTTTGAGAACCTCAAAGAACTAAAAAATTTCATTTTAAAAGCCCTCCTATGTGAATTTCAAAATTTTCTCAAAATGACGAAAATGTCCTTACGTTTCGTTAATCTTTTGTCACAATTTGTTTTTCATTCTAGCTCTATTTTTCTTTTTGTCTAAGCCTGGGATTCTCATTTTTAGGAGTCTAGAATGCTTTCCAAATTTTTTGGGACCTTAAATAAGTCATTTTAGGGGACTTCTTTTTGTATTTGGTGAATTTCATTTATTGATGGAGAAACCATATATTATATTTTTCACATTTTCTCTCGTTTTCATAGAACCAGATGTTACATTTCTCCCATCTTAAATAAATTTTGTCCTCAAAATTTGGGGTATGCTTTCCTTTTACTCTTTTGTTTTCTGGCTATCTGCTCTTCTCTTTCCCTTCTTCCTAGCTTTATACGCTTCTCTCAACGATCTCACTCGTTTGAGTTTCTCTCAGCCAGGAAATTTTTTATCACTAGCCCTTAATGAAGGTTCTATCATCATAGGGTACTAGCTAGTTTTTCTCATAAGGGAAAGAAATTTCTAACTCTATTGGTCGCTCTTGGGAGAGTTTACTAATCATATCGGGTTAGTTTTAACCTGGTCGTAGGGGTTTACATTTCTTTTAGTGGACTCATTTACACATCTCGGGAGGTAACTTATTTCGTATTAAGTCTTTTGTATTTTCTTCCAATGGCTTCTTATAGAGTCTTATTTTCTTTTTTTAATTATTACAGCCATTAGAGGTTTCTGTCTATTTACTTACTTATTTACATTTATTGTCCACTATTTCTCTGCGTTCTTTCTTACTAGCTCATCTCATGATTACAATTCACATTTCTTTTTGTCATAGGCCTCATATCACAACCGATTACTAGGATTACAACTTCTTTGAGGAATTTCTACTTTTAATGATCCCAATTTCTTTGTTTACTACTACATCCATATTGGTAGGTCATGACTTTTTCTCACTCTCTTTGCTCACTTACAGTGGCATTTCAACATTGATAAGCCTAATGTGTGTGTCTTATACTGGCACCGAAGAGCTACTACCATTGACTACTGCTAAGCTCTAGTGGGATGCTAACTATACTCATAGTTTCGATTACAGGAGACGTACTATACCACTTACCTCATGTAAAAACTGCACCTGACCCTTTTCTAAATACATAGGCTAGCATATAAAGATCTCTCTATCCCTCAGTTAGGGCAAATATCTACTAGGTAATGGTTCATCTGGTTCTAATTCTAGAAAGCTAATTTCTTGCTTTCCTTATCCCATACACTATGCTCATCTCTCAAGAGATCTTATTAGTGGTCTAACTATCTGAGTAAAGCCTACATATCTCTATGGCAATGGTCTACCAAACTTAGGAGATCTCTAGTCTCTAAGAGAAAAGCTAGTTAAAACTGTACTGGTCTCTAAGACTAACTACTCTGTAAAAATTATCTCAGGCTGTCATCTCACAAGAGAACTATCATATTGTGACTAGGGCTCTCTGTAACTCTGTGGGATCTACTGTGACCCCTGAGTCTACTGCGACCTCTCAGAGCCTTGGAAGGTTTACTGCGACCCGTTGTGCTATGCTAAGATCTACTGTGATCTATCTCTAGGAGATGTCAAAGCCTAAGATCACTGTATCTAACAGTAAAATACATGCTCACTAAGTTCGGTAACCATTGGTCATAATAACTGAGGCTAAATTTAGAAGTACGTCATGCTCTTCATGCGAAGTGGGTTCTGTGTCTTCTAATTCTTTAGGATCTGATCATACTGATACTCAAGAGCATTTTAACTTTGCTTTACTACTCGTTATGGGATCTTCAGATTCCTACTTCAACCTTTTTTTACTTGGACTTTCTTTTTTTACTTTTACTGCTTACTTTGCTTTACGTGTACTCGCTCTAACCTTCTTCTCATATCTTGTAGTTTCTAACTATACCCTTGTTCTACTTTTAAATGCCTTGGCATTAGGGCATCTCACACACTAAGTATGGCTAACATCTATAGTAGGAGAGAGGCTATGCTCTGGTCCCTTCTCATTTCATTTATATTTACTATAAAGGATTCAGGTTATGCATACTGAATTCATGCTATTTGAATCTAGACATTTTCTATTAAGGATTCCTCTCTGTATGCTTTCCTCACTAGTTTAGTATTCCAAGAATCCATTTACTTCTCTTTTCTGAATCATTACATTCTTTAACTAACTAGGATACCTTTCGATTATCAGGACATTTGGTGATTGATGTCGTTGTTTGCTATGCACTTAAGCCACATTGCTACCAAGTTGGCTAGACCCAATATCATGTAGTCTTTGTTGCAAGCAAACCATAACATCAAACACTAATGCATCGGCACTTCATGACTGAGCTCAGAGTCACTATTGCTAGTATAATATAAGTTTCCCAATAATCTAAAGTATTCCTTTTGTACTTTTCTTTATCTGCCCTATTCTTGTAGGATACTCAGGGAAAACATGATTCTTTTCTATACTTCATCCTAGATCACTATACATCGCCCGATTATTATTATTTTACTTCGAGCACTATCATGCTAGAAGGGCATTTATGCCAAGGACAAGTGTACTTTCTTAAGTACTCAAGCACATTAATTGAATATCTATTCTCAATCTAGTATGTCCTTGCCTTGAACACTATCATATCTTCTCTTTCTACCTTTCTTATCATCTTACTTAGGTAAACAGATGCTCTACTACTGGCTGTTTCTGTCGCTAGTTTAGGTTTCTTTGCGCTCAAGAGCAACTACATTTTTCTTGGGTTCCTCTACTTGTTCACTCTCTATAACATCAAGGGGGTTTACTTTATAATACTCTTGCTCTGCCTCTAACTAGACCACTCCTTGGTAAGAAGATTTCTATTACTTGTAACCTCAAGAATTACATTTTATAACACTCTTAGCTTACACTCTTTCTCTATATAATGCAAGATTCACCTTCTGAGGCGGTCTTTGACTTTCTTGAGCTTTCTTGAGGGTACTAAGGCACTACCTATCTGTCTTAACTTGCCTCTATATTCGGATCAGAGTTAGGCTTTCTTTCTATTTAACCTCTTTAGCTTTATTCCCAGGAGCATGGTATACTAATTTCAGGGTTCTATTGACCCAATCCAGGACACGCACTCTCAATGTCTGGATTCTACCTTACTGAAGATTTATGCTCCCTAATATATTTTCATATTAGGGAGCTCATCTGACTAATTATCAAACCTTTATCTATTCACCTTTCTGGCTCAGTTTACTTATTTAATCATTACTAAAGCTAGGGCATCTCTTTTATAACTAGTTTCTTAGTTCTTCCTCGCTTCCCTTATCATTATGCTTTATGATTCAAAGGAGTTTATCTAGGGGAATTTACTAACTACTACTGAGTGGTCTCCCTAACTCAGGCTGTCTCATCTTTCCTTTCTTGATCTAGGGAGAACTTTCACTGAGCCTTTCATTTACATATCTCACCTAGAACGATGCTACTAATCATCTCCCTTAAGCTTTAACTTATACTCAGCCTAGGCTAGCCATCTCATCGAACCTGTAGCTTACTATAGACCCTATTAACTCATAGGCTCACAATAACTTAAGGCTTTCTAAATTATCCTCATTCTCTTCTGGTCCTCTATCACTAGGCTACTCATACTTACCTTTAGGTGTTACTGATGAAGTATACCTTTCTGGGCCACTCACTATGTGCCTCGCTACAAGTAACTTTACCTTATGTTGTTTCAAGGCTATAATAACATTTTATCATTTAGTGTCTCATAGGGTAACACCCTAGGTTGGAGTCAACGCCTTAAAGATGGGTTTTAACAACTTCATTATCCCTGTGTCTAACTTCATTTATGTTAAGCTCTTTTCTCAATCTCATTTGCTAGGCCCACTAATTATCTATTACTTACTGACCTTCTGGACTATTCACTACTATTTTCCCTACTGGTACTAGAGGTTCTCGCTCTCTGTGGGTTGTCTGATCCCCTATCAACTCATTCCTTAAGCTGGCCTGAATATGACTAACAAGGCATTCAAACTGTCATTTTTCGTAGCTAATTAGCCTCGGGTTCACCCTAGTTTTTTTGTCTAAGTATTGGTTGTAGTGAGGAACTCTCTGGATTGCCTCGCTGCTTCTTGGAATAATTGGTCGTGGCTAACAGCCTCTGATTGGCTTACTTTTTAGGGATTGGATTTTCATCTTTAGCTACCAACTCAAGCCTCATTGCCTTTATATCTAGCCTATCATCAAGTTAGAGGGTTCTACCACTTGCTTCATTCATACATAACTAATTGTCATCTTTGGGCTGTCAGGCTCTAGGGTGTAGTTCATAACTCAACCTCTGGCTTGAGGGAATTAACCTTTGGGTTCTAAAACTTGTTTAAACATTTGGGTCTTGTGGCTAAAGGGTGACTCTTTTTATCACTTCCCCTCTAAATTAATCCTGTGCAGCCGCAGTCTCATCTCATACTGCGCTGCATCACTACTCATCTCTGCATTACGTGAGACATCTCAGAATGGTCTGAGTATGACTACCAGGGAGAATTAGGCCTCATGTACTCTCTCAAGGAGGCTCTTCATGTCAATGAGATCATTCCTCGTTGTTCATACTTGGGGCTTTCCATTGATCCCGATAAGCTATCACATCTCATCAAGCTCTAGTCGTCAAATCCTTTAACTTTGCTTAAGCTTAGTTCTTCTTAAGCTACTCTAAAAGCCACTCTTTTCCGGTGTCCACTATCTACTCTAAGACCATTCTACTAGACTTTGCATCTTGAATTTTCATGGTTATTTGTTAATTCTCTTTGCATATTCTTAATCTTCACACCCTTTTTCCTAAGAATCACCCTTGGTTTTGTCTAAAAACCAAGCCCTCCTAGGATTTCTTGAGTGGGACGAAATGGGTGGAAAAGAGGAGAGCAAGGGGTAAAAACCATGGAAGAAGAAATTACCTTGTTTTCTTGCTTTTTCTCACTTGAATCTTGTCTTCTTTGAACTCCTCTTTTCAAATCCGAATTTTTCCCTAAATTTCTACCATAAAACAAATTTATAACTTCATTATAATCAAAGGAAACAAAGGAGAATGAATGACAAGAGGTTTGGATGGAAGAAAGCATAGAAAACTACCAAGAATTCATACCTTTTTGCCATAATTTCTCTTTTTTCTTCTCTCCCTTTGGTGTACCTAAACCCTAGCTCTCTCCTCTGAATTAGGGCACAAACAATTATGTAGCACCATAATTTCCTAACTCATTTCACCATATTCTCATGCTTTATGTGATGCATTCTATGAAGGAGGTAAGAAAATCCATTAAAATAATACATTATTTGGCGTTGTGTCGCATATAAAAAATTCATTCAGTGTCACGTGGACCGTGTGAGCTTATACAACACATTACCATATTTAATTACATGAATAAAACTCATTTGAATCATAAAAAATGGCCTACATCTCAAGAAACTCAAAGGGAAGCATGAAATATACATATTCATTTTTTGCCAGATTTTTGCTTATTTCTGTCAAAATTTGGAAAATCATAACTAATTCTAGAAAAATAGAAATCATAAATTATTTGCCATTCTGGAAAGCTACACATGTATACTTTGTGTTAAAAATATGTCTAGACCATAACATCCAACACAAAGGACGTTTGACATTCGAAATGATCCAGAGGTCAAGCTGTCCATTGGTGCTGTCACAAAACCCTGCAGCAAACTTAACAAATATCTAATTAATTCTACTAATATCCAATACATGTAAATGATACCAATATAGAAAGCCGTGGATGTTAGCTAGAGAGAAAAAATAACTCCAAACCATTTAAGGCATGTCCAGACTTCAAAACTCAATCAAATAGTAACTGAGGTCGGGTGGAGTTCCTGATATTGGACAGATTCTTGGAAAACTCATATCTCCCTCTTTGTATAAAATTTTATGGCAATTGGACATCATTTGAGCCCTGTGTGATAGATTTTATTTTCGAATTTGAGTGAACAGTGATATGAGCAAAACCAGAAAATTTGTCAACTTTGAAAAATTCATCAAATATTTTGTAAACCTCTGAAAATTATATTCTTTAACTTCTCAAAAAGCTCTCAACAAGCTATAATTTCATGTCAAATCTCAGATCAAGAAGAGCTCATTTGGATAAAAAATTATACAGGATTCTAAATTAGTCAATTTTTGGCTCCATATAGGATATCAAAATGTCCAAATGACTTTTCTTGGGGTTTGGCACCTGTTGGGCAAGTATAAAAGCATAATTAGGACTTATATGAGCTACCCAAATGGTCCCAAACTCTATGCATCTCATTTTGGCCATCTCATCCACACATATGCATAGTTCCATAATACCATTAAGGAAGCTAATTTGCCATCATACATTCAAATCACATTCTAATGGTCACATAATATATCCTCTCATTCATACATGACATATTAACATAATTACATATGTTTATAACATCATAATACATATATATCCATTGATTATATCATTTTCCATTTGTATGGCATTAAAGTAGTAAAATTTCCACATTTTAATGTCATTCCTTCATCTCTCATGTGGTTAGCTCCCATTGCCTTGCTCTTTGGGTCTACCTAGCATGTTAGAATATTAGAGAGGAAGGGATGAGATTCAAAGAATTCCAATAGCTCATCTCCCTTTCAATCACATATAACATATGCAAAGCAAGTCTTGAAAATGCATGCATGGATATAATAGATGACATGAACATTCAAGAAGCAAACTTGGCATGTGAATAAGTCATATAAGGTATCCAAAGGATTGCCAAGTGGATGGATTGGCCTCACCCTTTTCCTCATGGATTTTGGACTTGCCTCACCCATTCTTTAAGAGATTCTTGCACTTAACCTTGCTCTTGGGAGTCCATCTCATTTTGGGAGACTTCTTCACTTTGTCTCAACCAATTCTAATGGTTCTTAGCTCATCCTCACTATAGCTAAGAGTTCTTGCTCTCTCCACACTCAAGCAAACCTAATAAACATCATAACATCATTTAGAAACATAATATGTCATCATGAAATCATGGCATATAAAGGCTTGAAAATACACACACACACATTCTAAGATAAGCTAAGCACACATCCATGCATGAGAGAAGGTGGAGAGAGCTACTTGGAGACAATCACACACTTTTTCCTTTGAATTAATGCTCCTTCCTTCGGCCACACACACACAATTGTGTGGGAATGCTTTCTCTTGGCCTAGACACAATTTATGGAAGCTAATTAGGTTCATGAACTCAATTCTAAGGTCATACAACTTGCTTGAACTCTAGCTTGATCTATAAACCTCATTATGGTTCCATAATTGCACCTAATGAAGCAACACCCCTTAAATAAATGCTAGGCTCATTCTTTCCTTTCAAATATGATTCTTGACTCCTTTTAAGCCTCTTGGAGTCATCACACAATTAAAACCAAAAGCCTAACTATATGTTGCTTCTTAGGTCATAATATGGAACCTAAAGCACCAACTCACTTTCTATGGGTTATAAATTTTTCCCAAGGCCTCCTCTTATTTTCATTCATTATATATGACTCAAAATAGGTTTAGAAAAATTTAAAACTCTCCTTAGCTATGGAAATCCTTCTTGGTTGAGACAATGAAGCATATTAGGTTCCATGGAGCTTGCTTTATTTTCTTAAGGGGAGAAGCACATGGGGAGACTTCTAGGAATCTTAGGAGCTCAATTAAACTCTTATTTAGGCCTAGAAATCATCATACAAAATCAGATTTTATAAGGTACACTTGAAACCCTAGATTTGCATCTTGAAATCTAATAGCTAGTTTGTTATTTTCTTTACATATTCTTGTTCTTCTCCCTAAATTCCTTAGATTCACCCTTGGTTTGGTTGAAAAAATTAACTCCCTAAGGCTGACCATATATAGGTCAAAATACTCGCAAGAGAAAGAAGGAAGATGATCAAGTGGAAGGATTGCATGATACCTTGATTTCCTTGGTTTTTCTTGCTTGTTCTTTGCTTTCCTTGGCTTCCTCACCTAAATTTTGAAATTTCCCCTCTATTCTTCCTTCAAAACATCCCTCAAAAATTCAGAAAAATCATGGGAAAGAAGGGGGAAAAGGAGGATAAGAGATTGGCTAAGAGAAAGCATGAAAAACAAGCAAATTTCTATACCTTATGCCTTGAATCTCTTCTTCTTATCTCCCCTTGGTGCACCTAAACCCTAGCCTTCTCTCTAAAATTGGGCAGAACAATTTGAGACTAAATGAAGGAGAGAGTGGGGTGCCTCCTATTTATAGGTGGAGGAAGATACACTTTTTCAAAAATTTCCATTTTACCCTTCGTCCTTGGCATTTTTGTTCTCTTTCGTTTTAGCTCCTTTTTATAATCGTCTTTTCCATTATAAAATTTAGGTTTCCAATTTAGTACAATATCTTTGGAATCACTCAAATCGGAGCTAAAACCTTTCCAAATGGATCTATCAAAATTTGGGTACACCGACGTTGAAAAATGTCCATTGAAAGGGATTTAAATGTTCTGGGGCTTGCCATGGTTTTTAGAGCTTCTGAGAACCCCGGAAAACTCAAAACTATGCCATTACATTCGTAAGATTTCTATTAAAATTTGTTTCTTCATTCTAGCTCCATTTTTTCTTCCCTCTGAGGTTAAAATTCTTATTTTTAGGAGTCTAGAATGTTACTCAAATTTTTTGGGACTTAACTCATTCATTTCAAGGGACTTGCTTTGAAAATGTGCTTGTTTTTGTCGTTTAACAAAATCAAATGTTACAATTGTGTCTAAATGAGTGAGGAGGTGGGGCGCCACATATATATAGGTGGGAGAAATAAACACTTTTCAAAAAATTTTGTTTTACCCTTTGTTTTTGGCATTTTTATTTCTACTTCGTTTTAGCTCTTTTTTTAGAACCATCTTTTCCATTATAAAATTAGGCTCTCAATTTAATAAAATGCTTTTAAAATCACCCAAATCAGAGCTAAAACCTTCCCAAATGAATCTATCAAAGTTTAGGTACACCGATGTTAGAAAACGTCCACCGAAGGGGTTTTAACTATCCTGGAGCTTTCATAGTTTTTAGGACTTCTGAGAACCCCAGAGAACTCAAAATTTTCATTTAAAAAGCATTCCTATGTGAATTCAAAATTTGCCTAAAATGATGAAAATACCCTTACGTTTCGTCAATCTTTCGTCACAATTCGTCTCTTTATTCTAGCTCCATTTTTCTTTCCATCTAAGCCTGTGATTCTCATTTTTAGGAGTCTAAAATGATTTCCAAATTTTTTAGGACCTTAACTAAGCCATTTCAGGGGACTTCCTTTTGTATTTAGTGAATTTTTTTCGTTGACAGAGAAACCATACATTATATTTCTCACGTTTTCTCTCATTTTTATAGAACCAGATGTTACAATGTCCATTTAGTTTCTTAACTCATAAATTCATTGAAGGCTCATTAAATCTCCTAGATATGTGTTTAGTATTTCTAGGAGATCAAGTTCATTGTGTATATTTAATTATGTACCTAAGTTAGTGTGATTAATGTATTAGAAAAGTGTGATACATTATTAATGTATCAAGGTGAGTGTGGTTCATTGATGAGGTATTAAATAGAAGGGTATGGATCTAGCCATCCCTTGAACCTATATATATCCCGCATGGTTATGTTTTGTAAGAGGCATTAGAACTTAAGTGAATAAGAAATATTCTACCCACTTTCTCCTCTCTAAAAATTCTCCCTTCCTTTTATCAATTTGTTTATATTTTATTAGTTTTATAATAGTTTACAAAATATACAATATTACATCAAGTGCCTTCAAGAACCTTAAATAAGATCTTGACTTTGACATTATTACTAGCCGTTATTGACTTCTTTTAAAGACCCCATTTTTTAAAGTGATGTTCTTATATTTTTGGGAGTATTATATTCTTCAATTATAACACTAATTATTAAATATAGAACTACATTTGGCCTATTTTGATAGATTTATTACTGTAAAACCATACTTGTTAATTACATAATAAGAAAATTAATTTCTTTTTGAAGTTTTAAATATTAAATAAGTCAATCTTTTAAGTAATTATTTAATAAAATTTTATTTTATATCTAATAATTATTTGAATCATTACTTAGAGACATGATATTCCTAAACATAAGATAATCGCTCCATTAATTTGTTGTATCTATGCATTTGGAATGCATTTTTAAATTAAAAAGCTTTCTACAAATTAATATTAAACATCATGTTTTAAACTAGGCTTTTGACTCTTTTTTTTTTTTAACACAAGGAGATCTTTCTCTTCAACTCCATCCACTTAATACTTAGTGACCTTTCAAATGAAAGTTTTGAAAAATGCAAACAAAATCTTTAAATGACTCACGAGAGACCCCAATATGTAATGGTGGTTCCTTATATATATATATATATATTTCCTAGGCTATTATAATTAGCACTATATCTTTGACACATGTTATAATTTTTTTGGTCCAGTGAGTAAATTTTTGGTTCATTGATCATTTTATTGTACACATGGTTTTTTTCCTCTTCAATTTATCAATTTCTTCATTTTCTAAAAGCAGACTTAAATGTTTAAGATCATTTTTTATGCCCTAAAAAATGATAGTTTTTCTAGAATGTAATTTTTCTTTTCAGATTGTTAACTTACCTTGGGTTCAATCACTTGATTAATTTATATATAGTCATATAAGTAAGACATGTTAATCTTGTTAGCACTATAGATTAAGGAATTAATAAACAATTATATACCTTTGTTAAGTTCTTGAATACTGGTAATGCTCTTAAATTATTCTTGAAAGCAATGCTAGAAGAAAAAAGTTTAAAAAAGAATTATTCCTATATATTTAATAAATTAGAAGAAAATGTATAACTTTTAGCTTTATCTATAACTTTATTTGTAGCTTATAAATTACCATCCATTAAGCAAGTTCATAATGGGCATACAAGGACAAGGATGCAACTCTTTTCTTAGCCACGGTTAAACAAATATACAAAATCTAGTGACTTTCATCTCCTTTTTCTTTTATGCTTTATCTTATTAGTTGACCATTCTTTTTTTTTTTTGGTTTCTTCAGTTGAAATAGGAATTAGATTGTTAGAAAAGGATAATGTTCATATAACAAATTTACAGACTAGGCTATGTAGTGATAAACTAAAAACATTTACTTCTTAACATGGTTATACTAAATTGCACTCCTTATTCATTCACATACAACAGAGGGAGAACTTTCCTTGGTACATTTTCAAAGGCTCTAATTAAATTATTTTAGTTTAATGTGAGCAAGCATGGATAAATGATTAACTACTACATTCGCCTACCTATAACAGTGCTAATGGTTAATTTCATTGAACTTCTTCAACAACCACATACAAGATTCAATAATAGTAGAATAGCAGTGGGAAGAATCATCAGTAATTGAATTAATTAGGTTAATAACATATAACTAAGTTAATGTCTATCTAAAGCCATTTAAAGTTTGAACTATTTCTCATATGAGTTATTCAACCCTATGAGAAGGGCCCAAAGTTCAGCAAGCATTATCAAACCATATCCCTGCTTTGTAAAGGTGAAAGAGTTAAGTACCTTTTTCTGATCCAATTTGAAAAGGGTAGATCAACAAAAGGGGTTTAGGTTATATCTTTGTTGACACTATTGGAAAGAATAATTTATAAAATTTTAGATTCATGCTAGATTCATAACTTTTAGAGTTTCTAGATAGCTAAGAATAATGTTGTCACACTTTATAGTAAAGGGCATGATCGACATGGAAGACAAACAAATTCTCCTGTGTAAGGCTAATTAAAATCAGGTTCCTTATCAAAGTTTATTGGAAGTTCCTATAATTAAGTCCTAGATAATAGAACCAATCATTAAAAAGAAAAACTATAAATCATACTTCAAATAAATGTAATTGATTACATATGGCTTTTGTAGAAATTGTAGTAGAGTCTCCCTTAAATTATGAACCTCTCGAAGCTTCTACAATTAACCCAACACAATGATTACATCATAAGAAAGTTTTGTTCTCAACAAAATCCACTATACATTAAATATTGGGGGTGGGGAGTCCTGTCTATTGATCAATAGAGCTACATACATAATGTAGAATAAAACCCATTTCATATTGATAAACAAAATATGTCCTCACAAACAAATGCAGGGGCTTACCAAAAATAAAGGAGTACAACTACTCCTATATCACTGAAGAAGGTTTAGGTTTTGTTTTGTTATCTAAAAAGAATATTAAGACAAAAGGAATGAATTTAACACTTAATAAGTAAATAATCTTAACTGTAATGGATAGGGGCAAGCTTAACATTAAAGTTCCCATTCATAGTAGGAAATCCACAATTAGAATATTTAAATAAGAATTGTCAAATACTTTAGATAAGTCATTCATAAAATATAACAAGAGCATCTAATCAAAACTAAAGAGATTAGACACAAAGTACATATTGTCATACCTAGCTTTATTTAGTTCATTCATACCATTCATAGACGTTAACAACAAAACCATAACCATTACTATGTTTTTAATGGAAAAAATCGATCCGCCTACATGTCGATTGGAGTTATAGGGTTCAAAATTTGAAATTTCTTTTTTTTATTTATATTCATCATAAACAAACTTATTTTGGTCCATTGAATCATGAAACACACGTTGGATGCCTATGGAGTTACTTTAGCCTAAAATCGTCATGAATTTTTTATTCTATATCAATATTTAAAAATCGATAACTTGGGTTACGTAACTTTGATTTGCATAGATTTGGTGGCTACGGAAAGCTTATAATGTGAACTTTATGCCTATAAAATCTCATGAGAAACTGAATTCATTTGTCCCCTCAAAAACTTAAAAAACAAGAACTAGTACAGTATGAACAGTGACAAACTAATCAACATAATTTTTTGAATTTTAAAAATTCATAAAATATTCTATAAAACTGCAAAAATCTCCATCCTTCACTTGTTTAAAAGCTCTCAATGTTCTCTAATTGCATGCCAAATCTTAGCTCCAAACTAGATCATTTGGGCTATCTAGAGTAGAGGTACAATTTAACACTTTTTTGCAACCAAGTTTACGTTCTAAAGTGGTCCAATTAGTTTCCAAATTGCACTCTCCAACTTTGAGCAAATTTCAACTATCCTAGGCATGCAATCCATAAGGTCTAACACATAAAATAGGACTTGCATAAAAATATGACCATCCAACACCTACATATGCATAAGAATCACACTGCTACATATATATACATAATGGTATACAAGGCTCATTTTTACCTCAATTTGACATACATTGAAGTACTCTAGCTCATACATATATTCTCATTACAAACATCATTAAATACATTAAGGTTTGTCATATCTAGCTTTATTTCAACCCTTTTCCATTATTTTTAGACATTAACCATAAAATCCATAGCCAAAACTATACATTTAACATCAACATCAATTTGTTTACATATCAAATAGAGTTATAGGGGGTCCAATTTTGGTTCTTTCTTTTCCTTTACTCATATTTCTCCTAAAAAACTTGGTTCAACTCCTTAGATTAGAAATTATGCATAGGAAGGTTCTTAGGTATGCATGACTCAAGATGGCTTCATGGCATACACTACACTAATTTTAAAAAATATCATAACTTAGGTTACAAAACTTCGTTTTGCACAAATTAGGTGTCTGCAAAAAGCTTGAGATATGAACTACATGCTCTAAAAAGTTTAGGTAAAAATAAGTTCATTTGAGCCATAAAAATCTAATAGAACAATAACTAATATAGGAATGAATAGTAATAAACTCATATATCAAACTTTAACTTTGAAAATGCATAACTTTAACTACACAACTCTGATTTGTCCAAACTCATTGGCCACAGAAAGTTTGTAATGTAAAATACATGATTGTTTATTGTAAAACCTAAACTAAATCATTTAGACCACTTTTGACATAGTTGTTTAAGCCCCATTTTAGTCCATTAATGGAATTCTTCCACTTTAAGTACATTTCATTCATCCTAGATGACATTTCCAACCATTCCAACACATGTAAAAAGGCTTGGATCAAAATTTGACCCCTTTGTACCAAAGTATACACACACACACACACATAATAGCTCCATATATATCACTTACTACATTAAGGTTAATATATCTTTATAAATGGCCATACATTCCAATTCTTATACTTTTACATATGGTCTCACCATAAAATAGGAAATATCTATATCATTTTACATCATGAACCTTTAATAGTACCTAAGAGTGTTGCACTTATACATATATCAAAACTAAATACATGTGACGATCCTAATATATTATTTCTATCATCTAAGGCCTTTCAACGTCATTGGGGCTTGGTGACCCTGAAATGGTTAGTGAAAGTATGGAGGTGAGATTCTAAGAGAATCTTAATAGCTAATCTTAACCAATTAATGCACAAATGAATACCTTGAGTAAATGCAATGCATGTGGTGCAAGAATACTATGCATATGTATCAAGTAACTTGAATGCATCATATAACATAAAAACTTATTCATACTTAAGCCATGGTATCATCATAAACTAGCCACGCTTAACTAATCTCAACCTGAGGCCAAGAAAGAGTTATTGCACTCAATTCCATGCCTTAAGGAGTTTTGAGCCATCTCATTGCCTTTCCATGTAGATATAGCCCATTTAGAAAACATAATGAAATATAACTCATGAAAGCATCAAGTAACTACACACACAAGCATTTAAACTTAATCAAGTATTCAAATACATGCAAGAAAGGGCGTTGACTACCTTAGGGCTTGTAGAGTTCCAACTACCACTAACCCACTTGATCTTGCCTTTCCTCTTTGCTTTCTTCCATTTGACACTTACACTTATTTAAGTTATATGGACCTACACATAACGATTATAAGATGAATTAATCTACTTGAACTCATTATAAGCCTCATGATCTTTCTTTAATCCCATTAAAGCTGAAGGTGACAATTAGGGCTAGTTTAGGTCCATTATGAAGCAACCTTAGGTTTTTGCTTTCTAAACCCTAAATTCTGGCTTGCTACAAGTTTTACAACTCCCAAGAAACTCATTTGAATTTTTACATACTTGATTAGAGAGGTATAGGACCAACTTGCTTCATTAATCTGATTTAAGCCCTAAAAATTCAACTTTCATTTTAAGGCTTCTAAATTCAATCAAATGGTTTTATAATTATTTATTCATCATATTTAAGCCTTTAAATTCATTAAAACTCAAAAACTCACTCCCTAGATGCTCTATCCTTATCTTAGCTGAACCATTACCCATAAAGAAGCTACATGGAGTTTTATTACCTTCTTCTTGGAATTTGATGCATATTCATATTCTTTAACTTCTCTTTAGTCTAATTATACTTTCATATGACTTGAACTAGCCTCTTGGAGTTCCATATCTCCTTAAGTGCAACTAAAACCTTAATTTCCTTATCTTGAATTCTAAAGCTTTTCAATTGGTTCTAATGGCATAATCTAATTCCTCATGCCTCAAAACCCCTAGTTCTGCCTTACTTTCATTTAAAACACCTTCCTTTATCATGGTGCTAGGGTTGGCCAAATTGAAAAGTAAGTGGAAGAGCAAGGAAAAGCATAGTTTCTATTTAGTGTCATACCTTGTTTCAATGCTTGTTAAGTGGCCAATCTAGTGCCACAATTGATTTCCTCAAATCCTTTCCTTTTCCCAAGTAACTAGCCATCAAAATAGTCTTTTTTAGAAACAAAACCCATCAACAGAGAGAGCTCAAGAAGAACAAGGAGCCTTCTAACTACCATGAGATGAAAATGGCAAGTTTTTCTTACCTTTTCTTTCTTCCTCTTTTTTCTCATCCCTCTTAGATGCCTTTTAGGTTTTGTTTCTAAAGTGTTTAAGTCAATTTTGGGGTGATGGAAATGTGGCTGGCCTAATATAAGAGAATGAGGTGATATTTTATAATAATTACAAAATTCTTGTTACATACTGCAACTTCAATTCTTTCATTTAGCCTCATTTTAAATCTTTTTTGAAACCATCTTTCCTATATGAAAATTTAGGTCATCTAGTTTATTAAAAATATTTTATTTCAATTTTATGTAGATCAAAACTCTTCTAAATCATCTGGTCAAAGTTTAGGTTAACTGACGACTTAAAATGTACATTGGAGAGGTTTTGGTTATTCTAATAGTTCTTATGGTTTTTTTTTGGGCCTTTGAGAACCTTAGGGAACTTAATTTTTCCATTTGAAACTTCTTTCTTTGAGTTTCTAAAAAGTTGCTCAAAATTATGATTTTGCCACTCCTTTTTGGTTTATTTCATTTAGCCACTTTGGCTCTGGTTTTAAGCCATCTTTAGCTTTCTAATCTTAGTTTTAGATGTTTAATTTATCATTTTATCCTTACTTGGCTCTATTTCATTTTAGTATAGGGTCCTCATTTATTATTTGATCAATTATAATTCAATTTCAAAAGGACAGGATGTTACAAGGTTCATCATACATCAAGTTTCTAACCATGTAAGATCACCTTGTACAAATATAATTCTTTCTATTACAAAATCATTATTGTATACTTTTCCAAAGTATAATTCTTCTCTATCTCTTTTTTACTTGAAGAGCCTAAAATGGTTAGTGGGAATACATGGGTGAGATTCTGGGAAGCATCTCAATAGCTAATCTCAACTAATCCATGCATACATGAATACCATGAGGAAATGAAATTCATGTAGTGCAAGTGTAATACCTTAGCTTCTTAGCCTTTACATTTTATCACTAAGACTTAATCTTAATATAATTACAAGAATGTAGCACTTTCGGTAGTAGAAAATTATGTAATTGAAAACACATTTATATCATTCTTGCCATTAGTGACCATGTGGACTTACAAATTTCATTTTCCATCCATAACATATCCATTCATATCAAAAACATCACCATTCATCTCAAGAATCCCATATTTTGAACCATATTTCACAAAACCAAAATTTTGCTCTCGGGTTGGTGTTCTAAATTTCTGATATAAACTTTGGAAATTCATAACTACTTCTAGAAATATTGAAATCATACATATGATAGTTTTCTGGAAAGCTTGGGATGTTAAATAATGACCAAAAGTAGTTCTAGATCAAGAAAGTAGCATTTAGCATATGAAAAATAATGAAACAATACATTAGGTCATACTCTCAGATAGCTATAGGTTATGGAACTTCAAAAATTTGTTTCTCCCTCTACAGAGCTCCAAATGAGATGATCTTAGTGGCTATGAAAATCTTATGATGTCTAATTTATGTTTGTAAAATTTTATAAGCATTGGACTTCATTTGGCTTATGAATGACATAGAAAAACAAACTAACCATATGAATAGTAACCTTGACAATTTTGCATAATTTGGCCAATTTTGAAAAATCATAATAAACTCTTTAGAGCTCCAATTTAGGTGCTCTTTAGCTTTGTGAAAATTTCTAGATGAGAGCTATTTGTTGGCCAAATTTCATGCAAAAACTTATCCATTTGGTTAAACTTTGGTTCATCTCAATAAATGGTCAAAATTGAAGTCTATAAAGGGTCCAACATGCACCAAATGCCTTTCTCATCTTTCCACAACCACTTGAGCAAGTCTAAAAGTATAACTATAGCCAATAGAAGCATGCTAAATGATTCACATCATCATGGAACCCATTCTCACCTTGCCACTTACATTCATACACATGAGCATAATAGCATAAGGATGGCAATAACTCACATATTCCTTTATTTGTCTTCAAAATGGATACATAAATCATATTTACATTCATTTGAACATACTCAAAGGTTGACATCACATATACATCATGGGGTTACAAATCTTGACACCAAAATGCCTAATTATCTATTTCATTATCAAAGTCTTGTTTTCAAGATGCTTGGCATAATACCCAATTTTTGTAAAAACGACAAAAATAGGCTAGATACAAAAGAGAGTCCCCTAAAATGAATCAGTTAAGGCCAAATAAAATTTTCATGAAATTCTAAATATTAGAAAATAAGGAATCAAGGCTTAAGATGCTTAGAAATTGGGGTCAGAATGATTAAAGAAATCTTTGACGAAATGTAATAGCATTTTTGTAATTTTGAGCAACTTTTAGAAAACTTAAAGGAGGGATCTTTAAATGAAAAAATTAAGTTTTTCAGGGTTCTTAGAGGCCCTGAAAACTATAGAAACCCATAGAATAGTTAAAACCCCTTCGGTTAATGTTTTAGAATGTCGATGACCCTAAACTTTAAGCCTTTCGCTTGGGAATGTTTTAGACTAGATTTGAGTGATTCCAAAGGGTATTTATAGGTTAAAGAACCTAAATTTTATGATGAAAAAGGAAGTTTTCAAAAAGGAGTTGAAAGGAGCCTTGAACGAAAAAGTTAAGAACGAAGGACAAAAAATAGCATTTTAAAAAGTTCCTTAAGAATCCCTAGCTATATATAGGTGGCGCCTCACTTATCCCTCACTTTTAGCTAACCTAAATTCTATCCAAGACTAGGGAGAAGTTTGGTAAATAGTGGCGCACAAGGAGAAGCATCAAGGAAGGAGAAAAACCTAAGAAATGGTAAGGAAAATTAAGGAATTTCTAGCTTCTTCCTTCCTTAAACTTGCTCTCCTTCTTCTCCTCTTTCTTTCCATGGTTTTGATGCATTTTTTGGATCTATTTTGAATCTTATTCAGAGGTGTGAAGTTCAAATTTTCAAGGAGGAGTGAAGATAAGGGAGAAAACTCTTGAAAAGACAAAGGAATCAAGGTATTTTCGTGGCTTTCCTTGCTTCTTCCTTCTTGTTCTCCATAGCCCATTTTTGGCCTCATATAGAACAAGTAAGAGGGAGCCAAATTTAAACTGAACCATGCATGAAACCTAGGTTTTTAAGGGTGAGGAACAAGTAGATGTAAAGAAATTCCAAAAAGAACCATTAGTTTGCAAGCTTCCAAAACCTAGGGTTTTCTTTGCACCTTAATATGTATGAAGCTTTCTAGTGATATTTCTAATTATCTATGAGTGTATATGGGTTCCTGAGATTCCAAGAAAGCCCCACATGTGTCACTTCCTTTAAGACAATGCTAGCTTCATGGATCCAAAACCTAGCATCTATCTTGGGCAAGCTTGGTTTTGCACCTAGAAAGGGTTTTAAAATTCTTGTAAGGGTAGAAAGAGACTAAACATGATAAGAGAACATTAAAGAAAGGCTTGGAAAAATTTTAGAAACTTTGGTGTGTGTGATGGAAGGGTATGCTCCATAATAAAGCGTAAAGAAGCAACTTAGGTCTAGGCTCTTGGGAATGCACTTATGATGACTCCAAGAGGCTTAAATAGGATCAAGAGACCTAGATGGTAGGAGAAAATGGAGTCAAGACCTTGAATTCTAGCACTTGTTTCACTAGGTCTTATATGACACCATTATGCAACCATAGAACAAAGTGAGCTTCCATAGGGAGTAAGTGATGATAAAACTTACTTCCATGATGTAATTGTGTCCTATATAATGTGTTTAGGCTAAGAGAACCAAGCCCCATCTCATTGCAAGTGTGTGGTTGAAAAGGGGGAGGAACATTTAAGGAAAAAGTGCTGAACTCTTACTTCAAGGTAGCTCTCCCTTCTTTCTCTTATGCATGAGTGGATGTTTATCTAGTATTGAATATGTGTGTGTATGTTTTAAGCTATGAAATAGGTCTTATTATGTATTTACATGCCATGGTACTACGAAGCTTTGTTATGTACTTGAATGATGTGTTTATGAACATGTTTTGGTTTGTTTGCGTGTGGTGAAGCTAAAAGTCTCCTAGCAATGGCAAGGATGAGCAAAATACTACCAAGAATGGGTGAGACAAAGCCAAAAGTCTTTAAAGAGTGAGGCTTGGTCAAAAATCCCTTAAGAAAATGGGTGAGGCAAGTCCAAAATCCACAAAGAGAATAGGTGAGGCTAAACCACTTACTTGGTAAGCCTATGTATGCTTTGTGTGAGCTCTTGGATGAAAGAAATGTTTCATGAATGATTATGCATTCCATGTTACCCATGCATACATTTTCAGACTTGTGTTTGCACTTTTTATGTATGATTGAAAGGGAGAAGAGTTATTGGGATTCCTAGAATCTCATCCCTTCCTCTCCATTTGTCTAACATGACTAAGAGGACCAAGTGAACTAAGAAATGGGAGTTACCAAGCTTAAAAAAAGAGTTTGACAATAAAGTGTGTGAAAATGTCCATTTTGTAGCCATATAAGTGACATATGATGTAATTTGACATTGTATATGATGTACAAGCCCATGAACACTTGTAAATATATGGATATATTGTGTATGTATGAGATTTTATGAGATTTGATGCCATATGTATGATATAGCAATTTTTGGGCATTGAATGGCAAGATGAAGCATATGAATTCTTGTGTATATCTTAAGGTGAGAGTATGAGTTTGTGAAATTTGGTTTGTGCACCTTTGAGACATATTTAGTAGATCATTTTAGTGCTTTCCCATGTGCTCAAGTGGCCATGGATGTCTTAGAAGTGGAATTGGACCATTTGAGACCCTTATAAGACACAAAAAGTGCCATTTTGCAACCTATAGCACAATCTAGCAAAATGAATGAATTTCCTCATGAAATTTGGTATACATATATATCTTATCTAGAGCTTTTTGGGAAGCTAAGGACTAGATTATTTGGAGTTCTATGGAATTAATTATGAATTTCCAATGTTGCCAAATTTCAGTTGTTCTCGTATGGTTATTGTTCATATGGTCGATTTTATTCTGCTGTGTGATTTGAGGAACAAATGATATCCAATGCTTGTAAAATTTTACAAGTATGAACTAGACATGATAAGCTTTCTATGACCATAAAGATCAACCCAATTGGATGTCTGAGCAGGGAGATATGAATTTTTGAAGTTCTGGGATAGTACTAATAGTGCTAGGCTAGTTTGGTTATTGTTCCATCAATTTCTAGTAGTTAGATGTCTCTGTTGTGGTCTAAACTTATTTTTAGCATAAAATAGACATCTGTAGATTTCTAGAATAGTATAGTATTCTTGATTTTTATTTTTCTATAATTAGTTATGATTTTTCAAAGTTGATGATAGAAAACTGGCTCATGAACCCAAGGCTGCACATGAAAATTTTATGTAGATGGTTTATGAGCTTGAGTTGTTGACCACTTTTTAGGATGGTTTTGAGTTGTATGTGTTTAATTAAATAGAAGAATAAGATGGATGAGTTCATAGGGTCCATAAGACTCAAAACAAAAAAATTTATTTATGACATAACATGAAAATAATCTAATATTTTAATACCTTTCTTCTTGGAAAGCTTGTTTTTCTCAAGGAATTATGTTTAGAAATGAGATGAAATAAGGTAAATGAATATGGTGTTACATTTATTTGTATCAGCGCAAAGGTTCAGGCACTTTGATGTGGTTTGTGGCTTGAGAATATGAGATTGCCCATTATATATGAGTAGTTGTGGATGAACTGAGTAAGACACTGTGGTGTGTGCTCATAAATTGTATTTAATTATGTTTTAAATGTTTTAGAATGATAGTAAACACACAGAGAGGTAGGCCTTCTAGAGAGGCTCGAGTAGACCCAGAGCCTAGTGATCCGATGGCTGGAGTCTTTCAAGCTATTATGGCTCACCTGGATCAGCAGCAGGCCATGATTATGCAACTGCAAGAACAGCTTGCGCAGCATGATAGTGAAGGTCCTACACCTCCTCCGCCATAGCCACCACAGCACTTGGATCATCCTGAGTATTCAGGGGTGACTTACTTAAAGCCACAACCATAGGTTCAGCAGATATTACATACTCCACCAGCTCAGATGCCTCTAGTTCCTGAGCAGCTTTCCACGAGACAAGTTATAGCACAGTTTAGAAAGTTTAGGCCGCCCACCTTTGATGGTGAGTTAAGCACAGAAAACGTAGAGTCCTAGATCATGCAGCTAGAGAAAATATTTATGGTCATGGAGTGCATATGACGACCCTAACTTCTAATAATTTCAATTAAGATTAAACACGTGATTAATAGCCATAAAGTAGGGTTATGTGGCATTAAGACTAATTACATTATGGAAATATGAGAAAATTTGAACATTAATATTATTAGAGTTATCAACTGTAACATCCGGTCCCTCCGTAAACGTGAGAAACGCAATGTTCAGTTTCTCCATAAACGTCAGAAATTGGCCAAATATAAAAGAAAGTCCTCAAAATAGAAGGAATTGGGGCCAACTAAAATTATGATAAAATTTTAAATATTAGAAAATAAGGATTTGAGGTTTGAGATGCCCAAAAACCAGAGTCAGAAGAGCTCAGAAAATTTGCCGAAGAAAGTAGGGGTATTTTTGTAATTTTAGGAAAATTTTGAAAACTCACAGGAGAGCTTTTTAAATGGAAAATTTAAGCTTTCTAGGGTTCTCAGAGGCCTTGAAAATCATAGGAACCCCTAGAACAGTTGAAACCCCTTCGGTGAGCGATTTCGGTAAAGGTTGACCAAAACTTTGACCGAATGGTTTGGAATGGTTTCAGATCCTTTTTGAGTAATTCCAAAGGCAATTCTTATGATTAAGAGCCTAAGGAATATGATGGAAAAGATGGATTTCAAAAAGGAGTTGATATGAGTCTAAAATGAAAAAGCCAAGAAAAGGGACTAAAATGCAAAAGTAAAAAGTTGCATAAAGTGACTTTTAGCTCCTTCTTATCCACGTTCCAGCAGATCCTCACTTCCACAATTTTTTTCTGCCCCAAAAATAGAGAAGGAAGCCAGCTCTCTTGGGCGCACAAGGAGAGGAGATTTTGAAGAGAGAAAAAGCAAAGAAAAGGTAAGAAAAGTGTAGAATTTTATGCTCTTTCTTTGAGTAAACTTGTTCCTCTCATTCTCCTCTTCATTTCTATGGTTTCATTGATGGATTTGGTGATGTTTTGAGTCTGGTCCAGAGGAGGAATAACAGAATTTAAAGGAGAGGAACTTATCACTTGGAAAAGCACTTGAGAAAAGCTAGGAAATCAAGGTAACTTGTTGTCTTCCATGCTTCTTCTTCCCTTCTCCTCCTTGTGATAATTTCGTCCCATATAGAGCCCAATAAAAGGGAGATGAATTCTGGTCCTAGCAAGGGAGATTCATAGATTTTGGAGTGTGAGAAGCAAGTAGGTGCAAAGAAATCAAAGAAAGAAGCATGAAAACACAAGATAGAAAAGTGAGAGATTCATGGAGACATTGTGAAATATGTTTTGATCCATGGATTCCCTAGCTTAGATGAGTGTTTGCTTGAGTTCCTAAGATCCCTAAAGACCTCCCCACACACCTCTTCCATCAAGAAAACAAAGCAAACCCATTACTTCCATTTTTCATGTGTCATTTCGGCCTAGGGCAGAACTATAGGTTAGGGATAGTTTTAATTTGTTCCAAGTTTAGTTTTGAGTCATATATGATGGAAGAGGATGAGAGGAAGCCTTGGAAAAAATTTAGAACTCATAGAAAGTGATTTGGTATCTTAGGATCCATATTATGACCTAAAAAAGCAACATGGTGGTAGGCCTTTTGTTTTAATGATGTAATGACTCTAAGAGCTTTAAAAGGAGTTAAGAATCATATTTGAAAGGAAAGAATGTGGCCTAGAAGTCCCTTGAGGGGTGTTGCTTCATTAGGTGCCTTTATGTACCATAATGGAGCCTATAGAGCAATCTAGTGTTTTATCAAGTGATGTAGCCTTAGAATATGTTTCATGGACCTAATTGGCTCCCATAAATTGTATCTAGGCCAAGAGAAACTATTTCCACCAAATTGTGGGTGTATGGCCAAAAGGGGAGGCTTGAAAGCTAAGGAAAAAGTGTGTGAAATTGTGCAAGGTAACTCTCTCCACCTTCTCTCATGCATGGATGTGTGTTTAGCTTGTTTTAGAATGTGTGTATGTATAATTTCAAGCTAGGAAAAGTATGCTAGCATGCCTTTATATTCCATGATCCTTGATGCCATGTTATATTTTAAATGAATCTATGATGTTTGTATGAGTTTGCTTGAGTGAGGAGAGGCTAAGAACTCTTCCCTTTGGTGAGGATGAGCTAAGAACCCTTGAGCTTGGTTGAGACATAGCAAAGAGTCTCCCAAAAGTAAAGTGGTCTCCCAAGAGTATGGTTAAGTCCAAAGCTCTTAAAGAATGGGTGAGGCAAGTCTAAAATCCATAAGGAGAAGTGTGAGGCCAATCCAAACACTTGGGGAACTCTTGAATGTCTTGTATGATTGATTCACATGCCAAGGTTGCTTTGAAAATGTCCATGACTTCTATTTTTCCATACATGCATTTGAAAATCTTGCTTTGTACATATTATGTGTGATTGAATGGGAGATGAGATATTGGGATTCTTTGAATCTCATCCCCTCCTCTCCAATATCCTAACATGCTAGGTGGAGCCAATGAACAAGGAAATGGAAGCCACTAAGTGAGGAGATGAAGCCTTGATTATAAAACTTTTAACTTTGTTTATGTTGTAACCAAAGGAGTGGCATATGATGTAATCTTTTGTTAGAATGATGCACAATGAATGGAACATGTGTAAATATCCTAATAGATGATGTATGTATGAAATTTGTGGATAAATGGAATGTATTGCAATTTTTGGGTATTGGATGGCCATTTCAAGTGTATGCCTCTTAGTACATAGCTTGGGAATGGAGAATGAAATTCTATGTTTTGAGTCTCCACACCTTTGAGACAAGTTTAAAGAGTCTTTTTAGGCCATTCCTACGTGCTCAAGTGGCCACAAGAACCATAGGAGTGATTTTGCCCATCATTGAACCATTAAGAGGCATGAAAATGGCCCAAATACAACCCTATGTCACTTTTTGCCCAAATGAGCTCTTCTTGATCTGAGATTTGGCATGAAATTAGGTCTCATTAAGGGATTTTTAGGAAGCTAAAGATCATAATTTTCGGAGGCCTAGAGAATATTTGATGAATTTTCAAAGTTGGGATTTTTCATGGATTCTAGTATGGGTACTGTTCATACTGGCAGTTTTGAATTTTGTGTCACCTGATGACCAAATGGTATCCAATGCTTATGAAATTTTACATTCATAAACTAGAGGTCATAAGATTTCTGTGGCCACCGAGATCACCTCATTTGGAGGTCTGAGCAGTGAGTTATGCATGTTTGAAGTTAACTGTCAGTATCAGTAGCGGCCCATGAGTCTGGTTACTGTTCCATAGGGTCTAGCTGACTAAACGTATCTGTTTCATTCTGGAATTATTTTTACTATCAAGTTAAAATTTTTATCTTTCCAGAATGGCTGAATATGTGTGATTTAGAGTTTTATAGAATTAGTTATGAATTTCAGAAATTTGTATCAGTAAACTGAACAACAGCCCAGGCAGCCAGCAACTCTGTAGCTTTTTGGATATCAAACGTCCTGTATGATGAATTTTATGACCTGGGCATATTTTTAGTATGAAGTAGACATCCTAAGGTTTCTAGAATAAGAAATATTTCATGATTTCAAATTTTATAGATTTAGTTATGATTTTCCAAAATTGAGTCAGAAAATGGAGCAAATCTGGCCGAAAATGTGCTTGTTTATTTTGAGCTCCATTTCGGTTTCCATGGGTTGTAGGCATGTTTTTGTGATAAAAATGAGTTGTAATAATGAAATTAAATATGAGGAAGTATAGTATGAGCTCACATAGTCCATGTGACACCAAATTAAATTTTTTTGGTATAGCGCAACGTGGAAAAAGTTTATTATTTTCATCCTCTTTTCATATGATCTTATGGGATTGATAATACAAAGCTTATAAATGGCATCAAATGAGATAGAAGTTATGGTGCTACATTTATTGGTATCAAAGCAAAGTTTCAAGCTCTCTCGGATTGGATTTGGCTTGAGGATGTAGTAATAGGACTATGTAAAAGGCTTGAATGGATAGTTAGAGCCTTGTATAAGGATTGTTGGGTGTATGAGTATATTCTGTGGCTTTATTCATGATGAGTAAGTTGTAGAATGGTCTTGGAATTGTTAGTGGACATTAGAACTGGGTGCCCTCTAGAGTAGCTTGAGCAGAGCTTAGCTTGAACGAAGCTAAGGGATCCAACGACTAGAGCTTGATGAGATATGATAGCTCGCCGGGATCAGTGGCAAGCCCGAGACATAAACGATGAGAAATGATTTCGTTAATATAAAAAGGCTTGCTAGAGAGGGTCTGTGAGGCCTAATCCTCCCTGTTAGTCATACTCAGGCCATTCCGAGATGTCTCGCTTAATGCAAAGACAAGTAGGATGCAACGCGGTATGAGATGAGACTGCGGCTGCACAGGACCAGTGTAGAGGGGAATACAAAAGAGAATTATCCCCTAGCCACAATACCTAAATGTCTAGATGAATTTCAAAACCAAAAAGCTAATTTTCTCAGGCCAGAGGTTAAGTTACAAGCTACACCTTAGAGCCTTGATAGCCTAGAGGTAATAGCTCAACCCAGAGGTAACAGCTAGCTATGTATGAATAAAGCACGAGGTAGAACCCTCTAGCTTGATGATGCGCTAGATATAGAGGCAATGAGGCTCGGGTTAGTAGTTAAAGATGAAAATTCAATCCCTAAAAAATAAGCCAATCAGAGGCTGTTAGCCGTGGCCAATTATTCCATAGAAATAGCGAGGCAATCCAGAGAATTCCTTGTTATGACCAATTAAGAAGTTAGTCGCAACCAATACTTAGACGAAGAACTAGAGTAAACCTGAGGCTGATTAGCTGCGACGAATGATATGTTAGTCACGACGAATAGCACCATAAATGCCTTGTTGGTCATATGCAGGCCAACTTAAGAAAGGAGTTGATAAGGGGTCACACAACCCATAGAGAGTGGGAACCCCTAGTATAAATAGAGAAATTAGTAATGAATGATTACAGAAGATTAATAAGAAATCCTTAGGCTTAGTAAATGAGACTAAGAAAAGAGCTCAGCATAGAGAAAGTTAGACACAGAAAAAAGTTACACACAGGGATAATAAAGTTGTTGAGACCCGCTTTTAAGGCGTTGACTCCAACCTAGGATATTACCCTGTGAGACATTGAATGACAGAATGTTAATGTAGCCTCAAAATAACATAAGATAAGACTACCAGTAGTGAGGCACATAGCGAGTGGCCTAGAAAAGTGTACCTCATAGGTAACACCTAGAAGTAAGTATAAGTAGCTAGTAATGGAAGCTCAAAAAAATGAGGATAGTAAATAAGTTACATGTCCGATGAGATGGCTAGCCCAGACTAAGCATAAGCTAAAACCTAGGGGAGATGACTAGTAGCATCGTTCTAGGTGAGCTATGTAAATAAAAGGCTCAATAAAAGTTCTCCCTGGATCGAGAAAGAAAAGAGGAGACACCTTAAGTTAGGGAAAACCACCCAGTAGTGGTTAGTAATTTCCCCAGATAGACCCCCTGAGGCATAAAGCAAAGTGATAAAGAAGCGACGAAGAGCTGAGGAACTAGCTACAGAAAAGGTGCCCTCGCTTTAGTCATAATTAGATAAGTAAGCTAAGCCCAGAAAGGAAAATAGATAGGAGTCCAATAGTTAGTCAGACGAGCTTCCTAATATGAGAATGATATGGGGTTAAGGCACGTGAGTGATTAGAGCACCCAGTAGAGCATAAGTTCTCAGTAAGATAGAATCTGGGCATTGAGAGTACATGTTCTGGATTGGGTTAGCAGAACCCTGAAAACAATATATTGTGCTCCTGGGGATAAAGTTAAAGAGGCCAAATAGAGAGAAAGCCCAGCTCTAATCCAAACGTAGAAATGAGTTGAGACAATAGCTAATGCCTTCGTACTCTCAAAAAAGCTCGAGGGAGCTAGAGACAGTCTTAGAAGGTGAGCCTTGTGTTACATAGAGAAAGAGTGTAAGCTAAGAGTGCCATAGAATGAAATTCCTGGGGCTTATATGAAATAGGATTCTTTTTACTAAGGGATGGTCTAGTTAGAAGCAAAGTAAGAGTATGAGCGAAAAACAGACCCCCTTGATATTACAGAGAGTGAATAAATGGAGGAACCCCAGAAAAATGCAGGTGCTCTCGAGCATAGAAAAACCTAAACTGGCAATAGAAACAGCTAGTAGTAAAACATCTTTTTACCTAGGTAAGAGGATAAGAAAGGTATAAAGAAAGAAAATATGACAATGTTCAAGCCGAGGACATCTTAGATTGAGAATAGATATTCAGTTAATGTGCTTGAGTACTTCAGAAAGCACACTTGTTCTTGGCATAGATGCCCTTCTAGCATGATATTGCCCAAAGTAAAAATAGCCAGGTAATATAGAGAGATCTCGGGATGTAGTAGAGGAAGAATCCTACTTTTTTGAAGCACTCTACCAGAATAGGGCTGATAAAAAAGGTAAAAGAGAGAGGTACTTTAGATTATTGGGAAACTTGTACTATACAGGCGCTAGTGGCCTCGAGCTCAGTCATGAGGCACTTGTGTATTAGTGTTTGATGTTATAATTTGCTTGCAACAATGGTTACATGATAGTAGGCCTGATCAACCTAATAATAATGTGACTTGAGTGCATAGCAAACGATGACATTACTCACCAAAGTGTCCCAGTAATTGAAGAGTATCCTAGTTATTTAAAGAACAAGATGAGTCAGAAAAGAAAAGTAAAGGGATTCCAAGAATAATGAAATAGTAAGAAAAGCATATAGAGAGGAATCCCCAGTAGAGAATGTTCAGATTCAGTATGCATAGTCTAGGTCCCTTATAATATATGTAAATGAAATGAATAGGGACCAGTGCATAGCCTCTCTCCTGCTAGAGATGTTAACCACATTTAGTGTGTGAGATGCCCTAATGCTAAAGCACTTTAAAGAAAAATGTGGGTATAGTTACAAACTGCAGGATATGAGAGGAAGACTAGAATGAGTACACGTAAAGTAAGTAAGTCAATAGAGTAAGAAAGGAAAGCCTAAGCAAAAAGAGGCTGAAGTGGGAATCTGAGGATCCTATGAGGAGTGATGAATAATAATTTAAAATGCTCCCTAGTATTAATATGATAGGATCCTAGAGAATCAAATGGCATAGAACCCACTTCGCACGAAGAGCACGATGTACCTCTCAGTTTAGCCTCAGTTATTATGAGCAATAGTAACCAGACTTAGTGAGTATGTATTTTACTGTCAAATACAGTGATTTTAGGCTTTGACGTCTCCCAGAAATAGAACGTAGTAGATCCTAGTATAGCATAACGGGTTGCAGTAGACCCTAACAGGGCTCTGAGAGGTTGCAATAGACCTAGGGGTCACAGTAGATCCCACAGAGTTACAGAGAGCCCTAGCCACAGCATGATAGATCTCTGATAGAGATGACAGCCTAAGATAGTTTTATAGAGCAGTTAGTCTCAGAGACCAGTACAATTTTAGCTAACTTTTGTCTCAGAGACTATAGACTTCCTGAGTCTAGTAGACCATTACCACAGAGACATGAAGGCTTTACTCAGATAGTTAGACCATTGCTAGCTCTCTTTAAAGATGAGCATAAGGTATGGGATGAGGAAAGTAAGAAATTAACTTTTCAGAGTTAAAGCCAGATGAACCACTACCTAGTAGACATTTACCCTGATCGAGGGATAGAAGGATCCCTATATGCTAGCTTATGTATTTAGAAAGGGGTCAGGTGTAGTTTTCATATGAGGTAAGTGGTACAGTATATCTCCAGTGAGCAAAACTGTGAGAATAGCTAGCATCCCAACAAAACTCAGCAGTAGTCAGTGGTAGTAGCTCTTCGGTGCCAATATGAGACACACATGTTAGGCTTATTAGTGCTGAAATGAGGGACTATAAAATGCCACTATAAGTGAGCAAAAAAAAAAGTGAGAAAAAGTCCTGGCCTACAGAGACAGATGTACTAGTAAACAGAGAAATTAGGATCATTAAAAGCAGAAACTCCTCAAAGGAGCTGTAATCCTAGTAAGTAGTTACGATATAAAGCCTATGATAGAAAGAGATGTGAATTGAAATCATGGGATGAGCTAGTAAGAAAGAACGCAGAGATAAACAGTGGATAGTATAATTCAAAACAATAGACAAATAAAAACCTCTAATGGCTCTAATGATCGGAAAAGATATGATGAGATGGTATGAGAAGCCATTCAGAGAGGATATGGGAGATGTGATATGAAATAAGTTACCTCCCTAGATGTATAAATGAGTCCACTAAAAGAAACGTTAACTCCTATAAATGGGTTAAGACTAACCCAATATAATTAGTAAGCTCTCCCAAAATAGGCCTCAAAAGCTAAAAATTTCTTTCCCTTATAAGAAAAATTAGCTAGTACTCTATAATCATAGAGCCTTAATTATAGGCTAACAATGAAAATTCCTTAGCTAAGAGAAAACTTAAACAAGTAAAACCAGAGAGAAAAGCATATGGAGCCAAGAAGAAGGGAAAGAAAGGAACAGTTAGACAGAATATAAAAGAGTAAGAGAAAGTGTACCCCTAAATTTCGAAGATGAAATTTATTTAAGGGGAGGAGAAATGTAACATCTGGTCCCTCCGTAAACGTAAGAAATGCAATGTTCGGTTTCTCCGTAAACGTTATAAATGGGCCAAATATAAAAGGAAGTCCTCGAAATAGAAGGAATTGGGGCCAACTAAAATTATGATAAAATTTTAAATATTAGAAAATGAGGATTTGAGGTTTGAGATGCCTAAAAACCAAAGCCAGAAGAGCTCAGAAAATTTGCCGAAGAAAGTAGAGGTATTTTTGTAATTTTTGGAAAATTTTGAAAACTCACATAAGATCTTTTTAAATGGAAAATTTAAGCTTTCCAAGGTTCTCAGAGGCCCTGAAAACCATGGGAACCCCTAGAACAGTTGAAACCCTTTCGGTGAGCGATTTCAACAAAAGTTGAACAAAACTTTGACCGAATGGTTTGGAATGGTTTCAGATCCTTTTTGAGTGATTCCAAAGGCAATTATTATGATTAAGAGCCTAAGGAATATGATGGAAATGATGGATTGTAAAAAGGAGTTGATATGAGTCTAAAATGAAAAAGCCAAGAAACGGAACTAAAATGCAAAAGTAAAAAGTTACACAAAGTGACTTTTAGCTCCTTCTTATCCACGTTTCAGCAGCTCCTCACTTCCACGATTTGTTTCTACCTTAAAAAAAGAGAAGGAAGCCAGCTCTCTTAGGTGCACAAGGAGAGGAGATTTTGAAGAGAGAAAAAGCAAGGAAAAAGTAAGAAAAGTGGGGAATTTTATGCTCTTCCCTTGAGTAAACTTGTTCCTCTCATTCTCCTCTTCATTTCTATGGTTTCATTGATGGATTTGGTGATCTTTTGAGTCTGGTCTAAAGGAGGAATAACAGAATTTGAAAGAGAGAAACTTATCACTTGGAAGAGCACTTGAGAAAAGCTAAGAAATCAAGGTAACTTGTTGTCTTCCATGCTTCTTCTTCCCTTCTTCTCCTTGTGATAATTTCATCCCATATAGAGCCCAATCAAAGGGAGATGAATTCTGGTCCTAGCAAGGGAGATTCATAGATTTTGGAGTGTGAGAAGCAAGTAGGTGCAAAGAAATCAAAGAAAGAAGCATGAAAACACAAGATAGAAAAGTGAGGGATTCATGGAGACATTATGAAATCTGTTTTGATCCATGAATTCCCTAGCTTAGATGAGTGCTTGCTTGAGTTCCTAAGATCCCTAGAGACCTCCCCACACACCTCTTCCATCAAGAAAACAAAGCAAACCCATTACTTCCGTTTTTCATGTGTCATTTCAGCCTAGGGCAGAACTATAGGTTAGGGATAGTTTTAATTTGTTCCAAGTTTAGTTTTGAGTCATATATGATGGAAGAGGATGAGAGGAAGCCTTGGAAAAAATTTAGAGCTCATAGAAAGTGATTTGGTATCTTAGGTTCCATATTATGACCTAAAGAAGCAACATGGTGGTAGGCCTTTTGTTTTAATGATGTGATGACTCTAAGAGGTTTAAAAGGAGTCAAGAATCATATTTGAAAGGAAAGAATGAGGCCTAGAAGTCCCTTGAGAGGTGTTGCTTCATTAGGTGCCTTTATGGACCATAATGGAGCCATTGTTTTACCATACTTGTCTTAGTATGTATGCCCTTCACTGATATTGATTTGATCATTGGTATGAACTGAATGTTTGTAAATAATGTTATGCTTGACTGTTCCCACAGATGTATTTCTTTTCCTGAATGTGGAATTATACCTAGTATTCAGACTGAGTTAGCTTTCATGACCACCTCCCAGGTTGAGCTTTCTCTAGAACATGGTTGTCAGGGATTTTTAGTATTCTTTTCCCTACAGGCTGAGATAGAAGAAGGTATAGAAAAGATACCTATAGTGAGAAAATTTCCAGAAGTATTCCCCGAAGAAATTAATGGATTATCCCTTGATAGGGAAGTAGAGTTTCCTATAGGTATTGTGCCTAGGGCAGGTCTAGTGTCTAAGGCCCCATATAGGATATCTCCCATTGAGCTAGTAGAGCTTAAGAACTAAATAGAAAAGCTTCTAAAGAAAGTTTCATTAGACACAGTGGGGAGCTCCAGTCCTATTTGTAAAGAAGAAAGATGGGAGTCTTAGATTATGTATAGACTATAGAGGGCTCAATAAAATTATAGTTAAGAATAAATACCCCCTACCTAGGATAGATTTTAGGAAGAATCTTAGTACCATAATCCTACTCTAATACATAATAACTACTCAAGCACATAGGTATGTATGAGTGCAACTTTTCTAATATTTGCGCTTTCTACACATGTGAAAATATGCATGCATGTGGTTGAAATCTAGCCAAGTTCATTAAACTCTTTCTTGAGTGAAAGAATTACAATGCTCAATTCCTTAACCCTCTTCTATTAGCCATCATCACTAGGCCAGTAATTTATAGAAATCACATAAAAATCATATAACTCATTCAAATATCAAGCAAACACATTATTTAGGCAACCAAAGTACTCAAGCAGTTAAAAGCATGAGAGAGAGGAGGAAAATGCTACCTAATAAGAGTATATCCTCAATGCTACAGGTACTAGTCTTTCCTTTCCTAACTAGGCACCTACACTATGGCCTTTTGCTATGCTAGAGGCCTATAATACTATATCAACACTCAAATCATTGCCAAGGCCATTATAAATTGGCTATATGCGATATTATGCCACTTTTAATGCATATCAATCCTTTTAAAGACACTATAGGGCTCTTTTCTTCTCTAACTAAATGACCATTTTTCTAGGGCTCATATAACTCTTCATTTAGCTTAAAATGGAGTTTGAAACTTCTTTTACCTACTAGTTAATCTTTCTCACTTGCCCTTCTCTTAGCCCTTGATATAAGGTTTTTCCTTGGCATGTTTTCCTAGGCAACCCAAACTCCCTAAACTCTTATTTTAAGCCCAAAATTAGCATTTTACTATTCATTTGGTATTGCACTATTATTTGGCCATTTCCCATTTTTGAGATATTTAATAACTTTAGGACATTTTCGCTAAACTCACTTCTATACCTTAAAATCTCATTCCAACATCCTAAATAGCTCTTTGTGCTTCCATTAGACTCACTGGAATACTTAAATATAATGCCAAATACCAACATAGCTAATTACCCGAATTAGGCTTTCTTAAGCACATAAAAATTTTCACTCTCACAATTAGTCTCTATTGTGACACCATGATTTATTAGGCTTCATATTCCCATATTCAAGGTAACTTTCATATGCAAACAAGGAAAAACCAAGAAAAGGGAATAAATTAATGCAATTTCCTTGCATAATGTCGGGGTTTAAGAATTAAATTCATGTGTTTGTGGACCCTGTGAGCTCACTCACAACATTCTTTAGTCATATTACATCCATATAAATCATAAACATCATAAAACAATCTATAAACCATGGGCTGGAGACCAAAAACCAAAAAAAATCCATGTTTTAGCCTCGGGTCTAGAATTCAATTTTTTGCTAGCAAATTTGGAAAATCATAGATAATTCTAGAAAAATTGAAAGCAAGCAACCTATAGCTTTCTGGAAAGCTCTAGATGATAAATTTATACTAAGAATAATTTCAAGCCATGAAAACATCATTTGGACACGTTTGACAATAGGAAAGGGACATAGGTTGAACTATCCAGTATTTCTGATATAACTTACAGATATAAATGTAAAAAATTCATAACTAATTTCACAAAAATGAAATCTGGGCAAACTATAACAATTTGAAAAGCTATAAATATTAACTAGAGGAGAAAAATAATTCTAGACCATTTCAAAAGCCTTCAAAGCCTGAAATTTGATGGAATAGTGATTGAGCTCTGATTGTGCCCTTAATGCTGACCTAAAACTTCAAAACTTCATAACTCCCACTATGGACGTCCAATTGAGGTGATTCTAGGGTATAGTTCAATGTAAATGTTTAATTTCTTCCTGTAAAATTTCATAGCCATTAGACATCATTTGCCCTATGAATAACAGAGGCAAAGTTTTGGACCACATGAATAGTGCCACTATCAAATTGTGAAATTTTAGCCAACTTTGGAAATTCACCAAAAATTCTATAGAACTTCAAATAATATAAATTTTATCTTCTCAAAAATCTCTAAACAATACCTATATGCATGCCAAATGTTAGACCAAGAAAAGCTCATTTGGGCAAATTTTGCCATAACTCACAATTATGGTCACTTTAGTGTCATCTAAGGGTTTAATTTGGTCCAAAGGGACTTCTGTGTTCTAGCACCTCTTTGGCCCGTTTGAAAACATAATTACCTTATATATAAATTGCCCAAGTGGCCCCACCCTTCATGTATCTCAATTTGGCCATTCTACATACAAGAATACATTAGCATTTACAAGTCATCAAAGGTCTAAATCTTACATTTACTTTGATTTGGTATCAAATATGATTTCTACATCATCCACACATGCTTTTACATTTGCTCAAATGGTTATAACTCAAAAATAATATATGCATAAGCACTTTGATGTTCTTATATATCAAAACTATACATAATCATGAAAAAGTGTCAAAAGATGGCTATTTATGCTTCATGACCTCCATCCTTTGTCTTTTGAGCTCCAACTAAATAATATAAGATTGGAGAAGGAAAGAGATGGGATTCATGGAATCTCAATAGCTCATACACCCATTCAAGTACACATTCAATGTATGCAACATGTCAAGGGGTGCAATTATGCTTTCTAAAACTACTATAAAGCATTCCAATCACATTTCCATGCCACAAAGTCATAACAAAGTCAAGAATGAGCCCTAGGGACTTTTGGTTTAGCCTTACCTCATTTTTAAGACTTTTGGATTTACCTCACCCTTGCCTTCAGGACTTGTAACTTGGCCTCACCTATCCATGAGACTTTTGGCCTTGTCTCACCTATGCCTAGAGGTTTTTGGCTTCTCCTCACCTATATCAAGGGACTTTTGGCATCACCTCACCCTTGTGAGCAATATTCACACACCAGTAACATTCAAGAAAGCATATTGGTACCAATGCAACAACATAACATTAAGTGGCATGTTTCAAGATATAAAGCCACACACAAACACACGATGACACATACACACCTAAGAATGCAAACAAGAATAGGGTGGAGAGCTACCTTGATGGAAATCTAAGCTTTACTTTGATTATTCCTTCCCTTTCTTGGTTCCACTACCACAACCAGAGAGTTTGCCTTTCTTGGCCTAAACACAATGAACAACACTCAATTATACTCTTGAAATAAGCCAAAGTATTAAATTTACTCTTAAGGACACACTTTGTTCTATTGGTCTCATATTGGTTCCATTAATGGCCTAATGAAGTAACTATCATAATTCAAGTTCTTGGCTCCATTCTCTTCCCATATCTAGGCCTCTTGATTTCATTTAAGGTCCTTGGATCCATCACACGTACACTTTCAAAAGCCTAGATACATGTTGCTTCATAAGACTGCATTATAGAAGCCATTACCTAATCTCTCAATCTATGGTTTTAAATTTTCCCCAAGGGTTCCTCCCACTTCTTCCATCATATGAAGTCTCAAACCAAGGCTAGAACAAATTAAAACACTCCCTATCCTATTGTCCTATCTTGGTCGAGGTATAGGGGGAGAAAGGAGCCCATGGACTTTTTGATTTTTGCTTGATAGGAGACACACTTTGTAGGCTTCTTAGGGGTCTTAGGAACAAATAAATATTCACACATGCAAGGAAATTCAAGAATCAAATCATTTTTTACAAGGTATTCAAGAGCTTCACACTTTCCTATCTTGAATTTCAATGGATAAACTTCCAATTTCTTTACATTTCTCAAGTTCCCATAGTCTAATTCATGGGTTTCATACTTGCTTTAAGTCAAAAACTTCTCCCTCCCCTTTGCTCTCAAGTTGGCCGAATCCATACATATAAGAAGAAAATGGGAGAAAACATAAAGAGCAAAGCTACCTACCTTGATTCAAGCTTATTTCAAGAGCTCTCCTCCTTGCTTTACTCCTCTCTTTGAAACTTCCCCTCTAGTTCAAGGCCAAAATAGAACCATATGAATGATTAAAACTATGGAAAGAGAGCTTGAGAGGAGAAGAACAACATTAAGGAAGGAAGAACCATAAAAATCCTATATTTTCTTACCTTTCTTAGCTTCTTTCTCCCTTCCTTCAGGCTTCTCCTTATGTGATTGGTTTGGGTAGATCCTTCCTTTATTTGGACAAGCTCAAGGTCAGTTAGAATAGACTAGAAGTGGGATGCCTTTTTTAGATATAAAGCGAACTAATTAAAACATTTCAAAATGCCACTTTTGTACTTTGTCTTTAGCATTTTCGTTTCTAATTCATTTTAGCTCCTTTTTGAAAACTATCTTTTTCATCATAAAATTTAGGTTCTCAATCTTATACAATGCCTTTGGAATCACTCGATTTGAAGCTAAAACCTTCCTGAAAGAACCGGTCAAAGTTTGAGTCAACCATCGTTAGAAAATATACACCAAAAGGGGTTTAAACCATTCCAAGGGTTCCTATGGTTTTTATGGCATCTGAGAACCTTGAAAACCTTAAATTTTCCATTTAAAAAGCCCTCCTGTAAGTTTTTCAAAAGTTTCTCATATTTACAAAAATGCCACTATTCTTTCGACAATTTTATTGAACCACTCCAACTTCAATTTTTGGGTAACTCAAGACTCAAAACCTCATTTTTCATTATTTAAGATTTTATCCTAATTTTATTTGCCCTTTAATTATTCTCTTTTGGGGACTTCCTTTTATATCCAGTGAATTTCATACATTGACAGAGAAACTATACATTACGTTTCTCACGTTTTCTCTTATTTTCGAAGAACCAAATATTACATCTATAATTTGAATAATGCTTTCCTTAGCTTTTATAGTTCTCTAGAGGACCTCTAATTATCTTAAAACTTAACAAGCTCATCTAATACCATTTGCTTGGGATACCCAAGATCATGCATTTATGGTGACATATGGAGTTTTCTTACTTTCTTTGGCAATATCTCCTCATTTCCACATTCTAAATGAATCCTACATACTTCACATGATCAATTACATGCAAAAGAATGTAGAGGGAGAGATTTTCTCTCTCTAGGCATGATGAATAAGGAGGAAAACTCATGAATCTAATATTTGAAGCATAGCAATCTTTATCTTAATTGGAAACTTGTTTTGTGCTCTTTAATTTTTCCTGGTAAAAATTTTGAAAAGAGCACTCTCTTCCTCCTTATTGGTAGCTTAACTTGTTCTAAAATAGAAATTAAAACCATCAAGAGAGAGGGCTTGAAGATAAAAACAACTTTGCTAACTACGAAGAGGTAAAAAATTGTGTAAAACTACCTTAAAACCCTTGAACTTTGTAGCTCTCTCTTCCTTTCTCACTTGGACGCAATGAATGAACCATAAACTAGCTGAAAAAGATGATGAATGGCGATGGAAAAATGCTGGGCAAAGCACCACTTATAAATTTAAAAAAAGTACTTTATTAAAGTTGCTCATAATTACAAAAATACCACTAGCTTTATTGCACCTTCATTTTCTTCATTCTAGATCATCTTCTCTACATATTTTAGCTCCATAATCTACTTTAGAAGGTCTAATGCTTAGGCGAACTTTTTTGGGGTACAAGGGTTTAGAACACTTTAAAATAGCTCAAAATGGCATCGTATTGTAGGTTTTCTTGTTATTCATAATGTTAGTGTTTTAACCTATTTTAAGCTTCCAAGGTCTTTTATTTAGCCCATTTAACTTATATATAATGGTAAATAACATCATATTACTCTAATTAACATTTCATTAAAATCTTTGTATTTCTCTCTTTTTGGCATTCCCTATTTAGACGCTCTTAAAGCTTATTTTTTCTTGCTTTTCTTTCTATTTTCTCTCTTTACTTTGTTTTCTACTCTCTTTCTCATATCCCTCTAACTTATTAGGAGGTGCAGGCCCAATTAGAAAATATAGGATTTTACACCCCTAAATTAGTGACATACCTCTTCTATCACTAGATTTGTGACAAATATTCATCCATCACTAATTTTGTGATGGATTAGTGACAACTATGGAATGTGGTTTTTTTTCTTTTTCCTTTTACAAAATTTGCATATTTAGTGATGGATGAACATTTGTCACATAGTGGTAGATAAAATTTTTGTAACGACTCTAACTTCAAATTATAGTAATTAAGGTTAAAGATGTAATTAATAATCATAGATCAAGGTTGAAAGTCATTACAATTAATTATATTCAAAAAATGCAGGAAAATTTGAACCTTGATGTTATTATGGTCATTAATTAGACAACCACAATTATGCAAATGTGCAAGTGAATTTAATCATCAATAAGGAGCCTTTGATTCTTCCATCCATCAATTCCAACTCATAAAAACCTCCTACAAGTGTTTTTAAATCATTCCTTAGTATTACCATAAAAGAAACTAAGGTTTCTAGGTGAATATGAGGAATTGAGCACCTTTGCCGTGGCTAAATTCCCTCTCACCATAGCCAATTACTCTCGGGTTCAACTCCTTACACCTTCACAAATTTTGCACATTTCATCGTGGCTAAATATCCTTTTTGCCACAGCCAAATACCCTTTGGAACACCTTTAAACCTGCCTTTCAAACTTAGCCACATTTAGTCGAGGCCAATTACCCTCTGTTACCATTTGGCCTCGGCCAATTAAATTTTGGCTGCGACCAATTCCCTTTGTTCCTATAACTCCCAAAATTTCATCTCATGCTCTCCAATTCCCCTTCTAGCAATACTCTAGGCCACTTTAACTTAGTTTGTGAAGATTTAGTGTCTTTCTTTTACCTAATCTACCTAACACATCTATCATTACCCATTCAAAACTCAAATGTGGATCCTTAACCCTCTAACCACCATAAACCAGTGAGTTTATAGATCAATGACAACCAAGAGTTCATACACTACTCACATTTCCATTTAAACATAAGTCCCATTAGAAGTTCCATACATCACTAGTTTAAGTTGACATCTGATGTATGAAATGATTACAATCCCTATGCTTGGCAATTCATAATGCAATGCGACAATTACATAAAACTAGTAGTCTAGTTATACGAATACAATCTGATAAGGTTTCCAAACCTACCTACTACCAAACCACATAATAAACTTCTATTAATTTTTTCCTTGCCACTAAGAGGTCCAGTCCCTAAAAATGTTAGCCCATAATCTGGGTGAGATATATAATCTCAGTAACAAGAGGCAAATTCTATATATATGTACAGATTAATCAATACAATGTAATTTCATATCATCAATACCAGAACCATCAATTTAATTTACAAATGAACTAGTTGAGCTACCAATGACTACTGTTTTATATCAGTAAACATACACAACATGTTAATAGCCAATAACACCGAGAGAGGTCCGTTCACGACACCTACTCCATAATGAACACAACCAGGGCTCAGTGCATTTAGGGTCTGATCACAATCCTGTGCTTGATCGAAGTACATACACGGGTAGCAGCCGCACCACAGCTCCATTATGGATTCACAAGGTCCAATCACAATAACAATTTAAGTAGTCAACCAATCATTTAACATTTAAAAATCATATACGTGCAAACAATATCATATTAACATGAACATATACATGGAATTAGGAAATTAACCCTGGTTACCTCAATGAAGCCAATTACTCATCCTCTAGCTACCATCATGATTCAAAGCACACTAGGCCTAACATAAGCATAATCATCATTATTCAACTATCATTAGTAAGGAATTTCCCTATCTACAGATTAATCTTAACAAGAGTACATTAAGAACTTCTTACCTAAGCTTTCTAAGGGTCTACAACACCAATTCAAGGTCACAACAATAAGAACTCATAATGGGTCACTCCTGACATCTCCATTTTCGCACATGTAAAAGCCATACACCAAAAGTCAGTCCAAATGATAGAAATTTTGTATATATACCACACAAGAGAAAGGGGAGCACTTACACATACACCTAAAAGGTCAAATGGATTGGTTTAAGCCTCAACTACCAAGAACACACCATGGGTCTTTCTAAAATTCGAATTTGAGTTATCAAGCCTAGAAATTTCATTGTTTCACCTTCATCTCCTTATAATTTTGCACAATAGCAGACCCCATTATGAAAATCAATCCTTAAGGACATTTTTCAGCAAAATAATACACAAAATAAGAGGAAAATACTTATCCAATCACCTCTTTAGCTTCTACTATGAAAATCTTCCAAGGAAACACCTAAACACCAATTGTCATATTTGAGAAGGAGATGAAAATGCTCAAAACCAGAAACTAATCAGACCAAAATGAAGAGGAGAATGAGATGGACATGTTTAATATAAATTACATTGGTCAAATCTTCCTCTAGAAGTGAGAAATGGTGGAAGAATGCAGAAAACCCTAGCCTCCTCTCTTCCTATGCAAAAATAGAGTTCTCCCTTGCCTAAGATTGAGTTGGTCTGCAAAATAGAGGATAAAGGGCTTATTAAGTTAGGGTTTTAGATGGGTTTGGGCTAACCCCAAAGACCAAAGTCCACTTAGGTTCAGATATGTGCTTATTGGGCCATAAGTTGAAGGGTTTAGTTGATGACATGAGGGTTAGGCTCTTAAGAAATGAGATTGGACCTTCTTACAAACTAGAAGTGGGCTTTCTTATTTGGCTTATGACATAAATACATTGATCATAAGGCCCAAATTAAATGTCTAACTCCCCTTAGTTAACTCCTTGATTAAACCCCATAACCATAATTAATATATCTCCACCTAACAATAACTAAACATGATTATTGGCTCAAAATGTCTAAAACAAATCCATTTCTTTAGAAACCTTATTTTCCTTAATTTTTTCCCAAATCCTTGTATTAATTCCTTAATTCACCATAATCCTCATTAATAAATTATGGGGTGTTACACTTTTCATATTCATAATTAATTTATTACTAATTGAAAATTTTGACTATTTTACTTGTGTTTTAAGGGGTAGGACGTTTTGAAACTAAAGCCCTTGTTCTTTTTAGCTATTTTATTGAATTGTAAATGTATAGCCAGGTATTCCTATGCACATTATTATAATTAATAATATGATCTATGTCATTGTCTAAATTAAAGTCCAATCAAATAATGTTTTGTGAATTATACTATATAAACATTAAACCATGAATCACAATTATTAAAATTGCTTCATGCATGTTTAACATATGATACGAGAAATATATTTAAAATAATTAATGATAAAAACCTACATTTTATTATTTCTTTGTTCACATAATCATAGTGTTATATAATTGACATAATTATTCAATCAATTAGATATATATATATATATATAACATCACCATAAAATAAAATTATGTGTATCTATACAATTATTATAGAACATCATTTTAAAGGAAACTATTTGAATTGAACGAATTATGTTCATGGCCTATAGCAAATTGATTAAAAATTATATATATAACTAAATAGATTTATGATGAGAGAATTGTTGATTCTTACTACTTTTTAATTTTTTTTGGGTGCAAAATTCATTAATAATGAACATTGCTTTGGGAATTTGCCTAAATCTAGTGGTCTTAATGGCAATTACATCTAAATCATTGCTAAAACCATACTATTTTTTTAAAATGAATATATATTTAGTGAGAAGTTAGTGAAAGGCAATTTATTAGTGAAAATTAGTGACAATATGTCCATCACTAAAATCTAACATATGTGCCACATTAATGATAGATTAGTGACAACCTTCTATTATTAAGAAAAAATTTTGAGAGTGATAAACTATCCATAACTTATTATTGACAAACATGTTCCTTTTAGTGATAGGCCATTTATAACAAAATTAATGATAGGTGCGTGTCCATCACTTGAATTTTGTGATGCAAAGAATTATGTTGGATAGTGATCAATGAATTTGTCACTATGTTACTAAATCATGAGCTAAGGATGAATTTTTAGATTTAGTGATTGCTTTGTTTGTCTTTTTTCTAGCAAGAGTGTACCAAAATATTATCTAGAAACATAATGATGACTGAACTCAAAGATGACCTAATAATGTTAGATATAGCACGAAATTACTATCTTAATTTAATATAAATGATAAGTAAGAGTATTAGATTACTATAGTGTATTTGATATTTTTTTGAATATGTTAATATATTTAATTTTTTTTTACAATAAATCAAATGCTTTTTGGAAAAATTTTTGGTATTAGGATTAGGAGTGTTTTCTATTGGACTTTATTAGATACTAAACTTTGTTTACCCGTAGTCTCAAGAATGTAACTTTTAGATTATTTACTAGTATGATGATATATAAAATATTTGCTTGATAGGTTATAAATGATATTGATCTTTCAACAATTTATTGTTATTTTCATCTATAATAAATTGATAAAAGGATATTATTGATAATTGTTTTATTTGTGAGACACCAAATTGAAAAATATATACTTGTCTATGAGAAATTGTAACATCTAGTCCCTCTGTAAACAAGAGAAACGCGATGTTCGATTTCTCCATAAATGTCATAAATGGATCAGATATAAAAGGAAGTCCCCAAAATAGAAGGAATTGGGGCCAAATAAAATTTGGATAAAATTTTAAATAATAGAAAATGAGGATTTAAGCATTGAGTTTCCTAGAAACCGGGGTCGGAGTGATTTTGAAAAATTTGCCAAAAAACCAGTGACATTTTTGTAAATAAGTGCAATTTTGGAAAAGCACCTAGGAGGGCTTTTTAAATGAAACTTTTAAGTTGCCCAGGGTTCTCAGAGGCCCTAAAAACTATGAGAAGTCCCAGGACCAATATAGCCCCTCTGGTGTACTCTTTTCGATGTCGATTGACCCAAACTTTGACTCATTCGTTCGAGAAGGTTTTAGCTCCGATTTGAGTGATTCCAAAGGTATTTTATTAAATTGGGAATCTAAATTTTATGATGAAAAAGACTGTTCTAAAAAGGAGCTAAAATGAAGCTAAACGGAAAATGCTATTACAAAGGGCGAAATTGGAAACAATTTTAAAAAGGAAGCTTCTTTCTTCTTCTTTATATGCCACATTCTTTCTCTCCTCTCTAAGACCGGCTTGCTTCTACCCATTTTCAGATGAAAACTCTAGCTTCTTAGGCGCACAAGAGGAGGAAGATTTTGGAGGAAGAAATTCAAGAAAAAGGTAGGAAACTTTAAAAAATTTCATATCCTTCCTTCTTGAAACTTGCTCCTCTCCTCTAAAGCTTTCTTTCTATGGTTTTAATGGAGAGTTTGGTGCTGTTTTGAGGGTAGAACAGAAGGGGGAATTTCAAAATTTGAGGAAGCAAGCCAAGCAAAGGAAGAGCCTTCTTGGAAAAGCTTGATTCAAGGTACTTTCCATGCAAGATGTTGCTTCTTTTTCCTTAGTTCTTCTCCCATATTTCGGCCAAAATAGACCCAAGGAGAGGGAAGGGTTTTTGTTCAAGAACCATCAAGAATTAGTGAGATTAAGTTAAAGGAAGATGGAAGATACCAAGAACTTCCAAGGAAATCCATGAAACTAGAAGTTGGAAAAGTGTAGAGTACTTAAGGGGATTGTAAAAACTGATTTAATCCATAAGTTATCTTGGCTATTTAAGTGTCTCCTTGACCTCCTACAACTCTTAACAACCTCCTTAAATGGTTCCACCATCAAGGAAAAATTAAGAAGCCATTAAATCCTATTTATACTCTAGGTTTTGGCTAAGTAGGGATGGCATAGTTAAGAAGAGTTTTAAATTTTTTTCAAGCCCATTTTTGAGTCATATATGATGAATGAATGTGAGGGGAAGCCTTGGGAAAAAATTAGGAAGCTTAGAGAATGAGTTAGTACTTTAGGTTCCATATTTTGACCTAAAGAAGCAACATAATGTTAAGCCCTTTGTTTTAATAATGTGATGACTCCAAGAGGCTTAAAATGAGTCAAGAATCATATTTGAAAGTAAAGAATGAGGCCTAGAAATCATTTGAGGGATGTTGCTTCATTAGGTGCCATTATGGACCATAATGGAACCTATAGAGCAATCTAGTGTTTCACTAAGTTATGTAGTCTTAGAATATGTTTCATGAACCTAATTGGCTCCCATAAATTTTATCTAGGCCAAGAGAAACTATCTCCACCAATTTGTGGGTGTGTGGTCGAAAGAGGAGGCTTAAATCCTAAAGGAAAAGTGTGTGGTTATACACAAGATAGCTCTCTCCACCTTCTCTCATGCATGGATGTGTGTTTAGCTTGTTTTAGAATGTGTGTATGTGTATTTCCAAACTATGAAAAGTATGCTAGCATACTTTTCATAGCCACCAATTTGTATCTAGGCCAAGAGAAACCATCTCTACCAATTTGTGGGTGTGTGGTCGAAAAAGGAGGCTTAAATCCGAAAGGAAAAGTGTGTGGTTATAGACAAGATAGCTCTCTCCACCTTCTCTCATGCATGGATGTGTGTTAGCTTGTTTTAGAATGTGTGTATGTGTATTTTCAAGCTATGAAAATTGTATCTAGGCCAAGAGAAACCATCTCCACCAATTTGTGGGTGTGTGGTCGAAAGAGGAGGCTTAAATCCTAAAGGAAAAGTGTGTGTTTATACACAAGATAGCTCTCTCCACCTTCTCTCATGCATGGATTTGTGTTTAGCTTGTTTTAGAATGTGTGTATGTGTATTTTCAAGCTATGAAAAGTATGCTAGCATGCCTTTATATGTCATGATTCTTGATGCCATGTTATGTTTTCAAATGACTACATGATGTTTGTATGAGTTTGCTTGAATAAGGAAAGGCCAAGAACTCTTTCTTTTGGTGAGGATGAGCCAAGAACCCTTGAGTTTGGTTGAGACAAAGTAAAGAGTCTCCTAAAAGCAAAGTGGCCTCCCAAGAGTATGGTTGAGTCTAAAGTGCTTAAAAAATGGGTGTGGCAAGTCCAAAATCCATGAGGAGAAGTGTGAGGCTAATCCAAATACTTAGTGAGCTCTTAAATGTCTTGTATGATTTGTTTATATACCAAGCTTGCTTTTCAAATGTCCATGATTTCCATTTTCTCCATGCATGCATTTGTAAGGCTTACTTTACATATATCATGTATGATTGAAAGGGAGATAAGCTATTGAGATTCTTTGAACCTCATCCCCTCCTCTTCAATGAGCTCACATACTAGGTGGACCAAGTGGATGTGCTAATGGGAGCCAACAACACTAAAGGAAGAAGATTGACATCCATGTGTTTAACATTTACTTTTGAAAGCCATAATGAACCATAATGATGTATTTATTGTTGTAGATCGCTTGTAACCCTTGAGACATGTGTAATTATGGTATTCTATGATGTAGGAATGAAAGCATGTATTATATGAATGATAGGTCATGAATTGAGTATGTATGGCAAAGGTAGCTTCATGAATGGCTTGATAAAAATGTGCATAAGTGTGAGTTAAATGGCTAAAATGAGATGCATAAGGTTTAGAACCATTTGGCCAGCTCACACAAGTCTTAAATGTACTTTTAGACTTACCCAAAAGGTGCCAAAACTAAGGGAAATCCATATGGCAACTTTGGTACCCTACATGGAGCCAAAATTAACCATAATGGAACCCTATATCATTTTTAGCCAAATGAATTAGTCTTGACCTGAGATTTGGCATGCAATTAGGTCTCATTAAGAGTTTTTTGGGAAGCTAAAGATCATAATTTTTGAAGGTCTACAAAATATTTGATGGTTTGTCAAAGTTGGCAACTTTTTATAGTTTCTGGTTTGTTGCACTATTCATATGGTCCGAATTTTTTTTTGTCACACAAGGCTCAAATGAGGTCCAATTGTCACAAAATTTTATGCACAAAAACTAGACATTCACAGTGACTCATACCAACTAGAAGACCTCATTTGGAGGTCTAGAGAGGGAGATATGAATTTTTGAAATTTCTATCCAGTATTAGTAATCTTGCCCGACCAAAGGTACTCTTCCATTGAATTCTGAGGTCTGGGCTTGATGAACTGATTTGGAGATATTTTTTCTCTCTAGTTAACATCCATATATTTCTAGATTGGTATCATTTTTATGAATTAGATTTTTTTAGAATTAATTGGATATTTTCAAAATTTTTTACAGATATTTGTGATAGTTCCAGAATTTAGTCTAACCTTTGGACCATTTTGGATGTCAAACCCCTCTATGATGAATGTTATGGTCTAGGTATATTTTTAGTGTGAAGTAGACATCCATAGCTTCCCAGAATGACCAAGATTACATGATTTCAATTTTTCTAGATTTAGTTATGATTTTCCAAAGTTTGGTCAGAAAATGGAGCAAATCTAGCCGAGAATGAATCTCCATATTCCATGCTCCATTTCGGTTTCTATGAGTTGTGGGCATGGTTTTATGATAAAAATGAGTTGTAATGATATATTTAAATATAATGATGCATAGAATGAGCTCACACGGTCCACATGACACCGATTGCAAATTTTTAAATATAACACAACGCAAATAAACCCATTATTTTCATTCCCTTTTTCATGTACTCTTATGGAAATAATGATGTGAAGCTTATGAATGTCATAAAATGAGCTAGAATCTATGGTGTTATAGAAATCAACTTGAGAATGTAATCTTATGAGAGATTAAATTAAGAAATACCTTATCTGTGAAAGCAGCAGTGGAGCTAGGATCACAGGCTATATGCGACAAAGTTGAAATGTTACCTTCTATAAATATACTCTTTATATCTTATATTTCGGTCATTAGGATAATAAATTGAAACTTTAATTCATTTTTTTGGCCTAATAGTAAATATTTTAAATTAATGTTAATTTGTTGTTGTTAAAAATTAGATTCATGAGATTTATATGAAGATTGTAACTTTTATGTCAACTTTTTGCTAGTGAAAATTTCATATCCTATTAAAAAAAATTATACTTTTATAGTATATTATTTAAATAAAATGATAAAATATGAAATCACAAATTTGTTTCTTTGCCTCTATATTAGTAATAGATAATAAAATTGTAGGACAATTAATACTCATAGCTGAGCAACTTAGCATTTAAGATTAAAATGATTTAATTGAGGTTCAAATTTTCAAGTTGAATTTAAAGATTACTTCAAGAAGCTAAAAATTGAATATTGAAAGTATGGGTATCACACTTTGGAAATTTACCCACAAAGAGAAAGAAAAGAAGGTAGAGATGGAGGAAAAAAAAGGAGAGAGAGAAGGAAAAGAGGAAATAATAATAATAATAATAATAATTTTTTTTTCTAAAGTCAGATACATAATATATATAAATATTCTATGTGTTCAAGTTAAAGTTTCAAATAATAATAAAAATTATATAATGTATGAGCAGATCCAATAGGTTTAAAATTTTTAAGAAATATGAAGACATAATATCAACTCAATACTATATACATATAAACTTTGAAAAATCAAATGAATGTGGCTTCACTTGTAATACCATATTATATTCTAATATTAAACCACATCTCACACGTGAGGTTATACAATTCATTCAAGAAATCTCAAGAAATACATTAAAATAATGAATTTAATTACGTTGCGTAGTAGATAAATTTTTTATTTCATGTCTCCGGGACCCCATCAACTCATCCACAACATTCTCTGATTATTTTCCATATATAAAAATCATAAAATTCTCAAAAAATGGCACATACCATGGATCAAGGGTCAAAAATCCTAAAATTTAATCATTTCCCGCGGCTGTATAGTGGCAAATTTCATGGGCAACTTTGACAAAATCATAACTAAATGTAGAAAAATCAAAATCATACAAACCATAGCTTTCTAGAAAGCTCTAGATGTTAACTTCACACTAAAAATAATTCTAGGATATGAGCATAGCCTTTGGACCATGTTTGACAACAAATTAACCACAAATGTCCGGCTGTCCTTGGTACTAATATAGTTTACTATCATAAACTTAAAAAATGTCCAATTAATTCCACAAAAATTTAATATATGCAAATGATACCAATCTAAAAAATTACAGATGTTAACTAGAGGGAAAAACAACTCTAGACCAGTCCAAGCATGTCCAAACCTTAACAAATAATCAAATAGTGACACAAGTCTGACGAGATGCCTGATACTAGACAGTAACTTCAAAAATTAATATCTCCCTCTCTAGACATCCAAATGAGGTGCTTCTAATTGAGACAATTCACTGGGAAGGTCTAGTTTCTCCCTATAAAATTTTGTAGCAATTGGATATCATTTGCCCCATGAGTGATGGAGTTTCATTTTGGATTAGAATGAATAGTGCATTGAACCAAAACTAGAAATTTTGCCAATTTCAAAATTCATCAAATATTATATAGACCTACAAATAATACCAAATTTAGCTTCCTAAAGATCTCAACAAATTCTACATGCATGCCAAATTTTAAACCAAGAAGAGCTCATTTGGACAAAAAGTGACATAACTCACCAATTTGGTAAATTTTGCCTCTCATAAGGTATCACTTTAGTCCAAATGGCCTTTTTTTAAGTTTGACACTTCTTGGGTAAATTTAAAAGCATGAATATGACTTGTAGGAACTGCCCAAGTAGTTCCAAATACCATGCATCTTATTTTGACCATCTCACAACCAAGAATACATACGTTCAAGTGTGCACCCAAGTGTTCAATTTCCATATTTCCATTGTCTTAGCACCATATAAGATTCATACTTCATTCATACATAATATTACATTTGTTCATGATCTTACATTACAAAAATAACATGTACAATATCACTCTCACATTTATACACAAAGAAAACTATAAAAGGTTTGAAGTATGGCCATTCAAGGCTTGGCTTTCTTTCTTTGCTTTTTGTGAGCCACCTAGATAATTCAAGATGGAAAGGGAAATGAGAGTGAGATTATAAGAATCTCCATAGCTCACACACACATTCACGACATATACACATCAAAGCATATGTATGAAAGGTTTGGCAACCATAAAGTATGCAAAATCATAATTTCCATGTCATTCATTCACATTTATGCCAAAATCATGCTCTAGGGACTTTTGGTTTTGCCTTACCCCATTTCTAGGACTTTTAGATTTGTCTCACTCTTGGCCTAGGGACTTTTGACTTGGCCTCCCCCTTCCAAGAGACTTTTGCCCTTGCCTCACCCATACCATGAGACTTTTGGCATCTCCTTACCTTCATTAAGGGACTTTTGGCATCATCTCACCCTTATAAGCCATTTTCCCTACCAAAGCCATTCAAGGAAACACATTGGTACCAATGTAAAGTCAAGGCATTAAGTGGTACATCATTAACTCACAAGAACATACACAAGCATGCAATAACATACATATGCACACATGAATGCAAGGAGAATAAGGTGGAGAGCTACCTTAGATTTATGCAAACTTTTCTTGATCTTTTCCTTCCCTCCTTTCAGGCTCACAAGTGCACCTAGATGGGTGGATGTTCTTTTAGCCTAGGCACCATAAACAACACATCATCACACACTTGAAGCAAGCCAAGATGCCAAACTAAAGCTTGAATACACACTTGGTTTCAAAAATGGCATAATGATTTCATAATTGACCCAATGAAGTAACTCATATTTCAAATTCTAGGCTCCATTCTCTTGTTATTTCTAGACTTCTTGGACTCATTTAAGGTCCTTGGAGCCCTCACACATTCACTTGCACAATTCAAAACACAAGTTGCTTCATCAGGCACCATTATAGACATCACTGCTCCATCTCTCATGCCATGGCTCTTAAGTTTTTTCCAATAGTTTCTCCCATCTTCTACCATCATATAAAGTCCCAAACCAAGGCTAAAACAAATTAAAACACTCCCTAGCTCTATGGACTAGCCTAGGATGAGACAAGCACACTAAGGAAAGTTCATAGAGTTCTTGATTTTTCCTTGATGGGAGAGCCACTTGGGATGGTTTCTAGGGATCTTAAGAGCTCAAAAAAAAATTCAAATAGCCAAGGAAACAATCACACAAAATCAGATTTTACAAAATCATAAAGAACTTTACACTTTTCTATCTTGTTTTCTATTATTTTTCTTTAGAATTTCTTGCCATATTCTATCTCCCCATGGTCTAAAATCCTTGTTCCTCTCTTGTTTTTGGACAGAACTTCCCTCCCCCAAATGTTTCTGATTTAGGCTGAAACTCAAAGGAAGAGGAAACAAATGGAAGAAACAATTGAAAGCATGAATTACCTTAGATTCCAACTTAGTTTCAAGAGTCTTTCTCCTTGGTTTGCTTCCCTTCAAGAATTTTGAACTCCCTTTTCAATATTCTAGATTAAAACAGAACCAAATAACTTAAATAAACCATGGAAAGAAAGACTAGAAAGAGAGGAGCAAAGTTAGAAGGAGAAAGAGCATGAAATTCTCCAAGTATCCTTACCTTTTCCTTAACTTTTCTCCTCATTTTCTTCCCCTTCTTGTGCACCTAAGAGAGCAGATCATATTCTGTACTTTTGGGCAACAAATTTTGTGCTTAAGAAGATAGGAGAAGAAAGGAGAAGTGTGTGGGAGCTTCTAAAAACAAACTTTTTAAAAAATTTCAATTTTGTCCTTCCCGTAATAGTAATTTCGTTTTGACTTCATTTTAGCTCTTTTCTTAGAATTGTCTTTTCTATTATAAAATTTGAGTTCCCAATTTAATAAAATGCCTTTAGAATCACCCAATTTGGAGCTAAAACCTTATGAACGAATCTATCAAAGTTCAGGCTCATTGACGTTGGACAACGTACATCAGAAGGGCTTTACCAGTCCCGGGGCTTCTTATGGTTTTTAGAGCCTCTGAGAACTATGGGCAACTTAAATTTCCCATTTAAAGAGCCTTTTTTTTCCAAAAGATGCACTTATTTATGAAAATGACATTACATTTCATTAGTTTTCATTACAAATTGTTTCTCCATCCTGACTACGTTTTTTCTTTCTGTCTGAGCCTAGAATGATCATTTTTAGGAGTCTAGGGCTTTTTCCAAATTTTTTAGGCATCATCTAGCTCATTTTCAGAGGACTTACTTTTATACAGCTTATTTCGTCATTTTATTAAAATTACGTTCATTACAATTTTTCTACCCCCTTAAAATAAATTTCATCCTCGAAATTTAAATACGTGCCTTAGGGAAATAGCTCTGGATATTTCTGGCTCATCTCATCCTCTAGCTCCAGGTTGCCTCATCAGATGTTAGACCCTTCCAGACCACTTTCACTAGAGGATGTTCTTGTTTCTCTATTATTTTAGTTTAGCATCTACAATCCTTTCTAGTTTCACTACATAGGAAAGATTTTCCTACAATTGAACATGCTCATATTCTATGACATGCAAAGGGTCTGGTAAATACTTTTTCAATTGGGAGACATGAAAAACATTGTGGATTGGGCTAGGTTAGAAGGTAGGGCTATCCGATAAGCCACGAGTCTAATTTTCTCAAAGATTTCAAATGGACCAATATACCTAGAACTGAGCTTCCTTACCCTCATAAACTGACCTACCACAGTCAACTGGAGACACTCAAATAAATACATGGTCTCCAATCTCAAACTCTAACGGCCTTCTTCTTGTATCGGTATAACTCTTCTGCCTATTATAGGTCATAAGGAGTTTCAATTTAATCAATTCTATCTGCTGAGTGCTCTAGTCAACTAACTCAAGTCCTAGCAAGCTTCTCTGGCCTAGCTCAACCCAACATAACAGAGATCTACACTTTCTCCCATATAGGGCCTCACAAGGGGCCATCTGGATACTGGAATGATAGTTGTTATTGTAAGTAAACTCTACTAACGGTAGATACGCATCCTAGTTATCCCTTATCTCTATCACATATGCCCTCAACATGTCCTCTAGGGTCTGAATGGCCCTCTTAATTTGATCATCTGTTTGGGGGTGGTACGCAGTGCTAAACTGCAACCTGGTCCCTAAGGTATGCTGTAATGACCTCTAAAAGTTCAATCTGAACTTGGGGTCTTTATCAGATATTATGTTACTGGATACTCTGTGAAGTCACACTTTCTCACGTATGTACAATTGGGCTAGCCTATTTAATGAGTAAGTAGCCCTGATTACTAGAAAGTGCATAGACTTTGTCAATCTATCCACAACTACCAAGATAACATCATGTCCAGAGGATGTCCTAGGTAACACTATAACGAAATCTATAATTATACTATTCCATTTCTACTCTAGGATATCTAAGGGTTGCAACAACCTAACTAGTCTATAATGCTCTATCTTAACCCTCAAGTACACTAAACATCTCGTCACATAATCTGTGATGTCATTCTTCATTCCTGGCCACTAGAAAATTCTTTTCAGATCTTGATACATCTTGGTGGCCCCTGGACAGATAGTATATTTACTCTTGTATGCTCTTCTAAAATTCTCTCATTCAAATTATCATTACTAGGCACATAGATTCTATCCTGATATACTATCACACCATCCTCAGAAAATCCTGAAATCTGAGGTCCTATCCTAGGAAATCTCGCTCCTAATCTATCTCAGAAACTCATCCTCTCTTTGGTGTCTAAAATCTGGACTCTCAACTCATACTACGAGAAAACCAAGAATTTATCATGGAAAATTCTCATGGAATAATTTTTGTCACAACTTCTCACAAAAATTATCACTCACTTTATCACGAAATAAACCTTTTCACAGAATTTCTCGTGGAAAAAATATGAGAGAAAAAATGGAGAGAATTTCGTGAGAAATATTGTAAGAATGCTAGTGCGAAAAGGGGGAAACAATTCTTGTGGTAATTTTCCATCAGAAATCCAATTGCTAACGTTTCCTAATTTGGAATTAATTCTCACAGAAAATTCTATGAAAATTCTCACAGAATATTCCATGAGAATTAATTCTCATGGAATTAACCTTGAGAATTTCTCATGGTTTCTCTCTGCGAGAAGTGGCTTCATGTGAGAAAAAGCCAGGTGGACTGGGATCACTAATTTCTCACAGAAATTTCAGTGAGAAATTTTTGTGAGAAAAGACACAATTTATAAAAAACCCTCAACTACATCAGCTTATTTCCTTTCTCCTAGCCAAAGTTCACGTGGCGTTATAGCTTCCCTCCTCGTGGAGATTTGGCATTTTTTTTATACTGTGTTGTCTTAAACTCTCCATTATCACTCTTGGAGTTCATCCTCACGCCATAGCTTGCTGGAAAGTAGTGTTTACTGGCTTTTATAGAAGTTGAGTTTGCTCTAAATATTGTATTATAAAAGTCAAGGCTAAAGGAACATACAAGGTTAATGACCCTTTTATCCTTGCCTAACAAGCTAATCAATTACACTTTATACCATATCCAAATCGATATCCAACAAAAATGGTTTGCAGAGTTTAAAGTAAGCTAATTTTATAACATTTTTAAGTGTTATAAATACATATAGTTGTTGTGTTACTCTTATTATTTATAATATTAGCTTTGCTTATTTCTAATACAGAAATTGTGTGCTTGGAATCCATATATTAAGTAACGAATTTACAAGATATTGAGGAAGAAGTGTAGCATTATTATGCGTGCATCTTTTAGAGACATTTGTATTGGAAAAACCAAAGGTGATGGTTATGCAATAGCTCGAGTTGAGTTAGATGAGTATTGGCAAAGTGATGAGTTCAATGCCAAGTCCACACGTAATAAGGCAAACAAGGCTGCAGATACTGGAGGATGCCTACATAGAGGAGGGCGTGTTCCATTTTCAGAGCATAAGAGAAGGATGGTAAGTATTCTTTATCTGCGATGATTTTTTTGGATTATTATTTCCTTTCAAATATTGTAATTTTTATGAATTTTAACTAAGTGTTGTAGGAAATAGAGTTGGGTAGAGAGGTTTAGATCTTAGAAGTATTCAAGAAGATCTAACACAATGAGAAGAAGGAAGGCTGGGTTAGTAAAAAAGCCTCTAATACTTATATAAGTCATTTAACTAGTTTGTTAATAAGATTGTTACTATAATTTGTTTATGTACTTAATATTCATTTGTTCTTCGTTGTTATAGAGCCAGTATGAGTAGATGAAGTAAGCTCAAGAGTCAAGGTCAGATGACACTGATTCTTCTATATGGCTCAAAGTTGTCAATGGAAAGAACAAAAGTGGTCGTGCATATGGGTTTGGGTCAGAGGTTGGTCTTCTTACTTTTGATAGCACATTGCACATTAGATATGGCCCTGGTGAGCTCTCATAGATGAGAGAACACTTAGAGGCTCATTTGAGAAGAAATTAGAAGAGAAACTATCAAAACAAGCCTAAATTTATAAGGCGAGTATTGCCAAGATGCAAAAGGCCCACGAAGACAAGATGAAAGCTTTCATGAAACAAATTATGTCTCACATGAGTATAGGAATTGAAAGAGGTGGCACTTCTTATGATGAACCAACCCATGATGATAATGGTGACAATGGTGGTAGTGGTGGTGGTGATGATGATGATGATGAACAGTGATCCTAGAATTCTTATTTATGTCACATTATGAAATTACAATATGCAACTTTATAATGCTGAATACATATTTATCTTAAGTTTAATGTACTTTCAGATATTTCCAACACAAAAATTACAAACTTGTGGTTTTGTTATTATTAAGGTTTTGTTATTGGTTGACTGGACATGGGCATTGTGATTTTTGACTATTTAAATCAGTTGCAATTATTCAAATAGAGGTAAAGTATAAAAGTAGTGTTTATGACCAATTTTTCCAGTTTTCTAGCAAAATTTTTCTGTGAGAAAGCTGAAAATACAAAATTTTTTATTTTTTTCATAGAAAAAAACCATGAGAAACACTTCTCGCTATATTTCTTACAGAATTTGTTCCGTTAGAAAGCTAGAAACATGTAATATTTTCATGTTTCTTATGGTATTTTTTGTAAGAACATTTCTCACAGAATTTCTCCCTCAGAAATAATAAAAATTCCATTTTCTCACGATTTTTTTCTGTGAGAAAAACTTCTCCTTATTTTTTCTCGTAGAATTTTTCTACGAGAAAAAAGTTTTCTCACAAATTTTTACCGTGAGAAAAGCCATGAGAAATTTTTATGGAATTTTCTCTCCCATTTTTTGGTGAGAAAGTTTATGAGAAATCCACAAATTTTAGTTCACCTTTTCTCACGAAAATTAATTTGTGAGAAAAGTTTCTCACATAAATTTTTTGTGAGAAGTTGAATTTCCTATGGCTAGTTTTTTCATGGTGTTCATTGAGTGAGAATTTCTGTGGGAATAGCCTTTTTCACAGAAATTATTATGTTTTCTCACGGAAAAATACTGCGAGAAATAACCTGTTTTCTTGTAATGTCATTCTCAATCCGGTCCTCACTCAAATACAATCTACCCTGTACTAGTTGGCAGGAGATATTGAAATTTTTGAATTTTTCCTAGGAGCTCTTGCTCCCTAATCATCATATGGGCAGCACGGATGGATTTCCTACTCAAGTCATCAACCACCATGTTGGCCTTACCTAGATGATATTTCAACACATAGTTATAATCTTTCAGGAACTCCATCCATCTCCTCTATCTCATATTGAGTTCCTTATGATCTAATAGGTATTTCAGACTCTTATGGTCACTATAAATCTCTATACTCGCACCATACAAATATTGCCTCCAAATCTTAAGAGCAAATACTGCAGCTAACTCTAGGTCATATGTGAGATAGTTTCTTTCATTAGGCCTCAACTGCCTAGAGGCATATGCCATTACCCTACCTTACTGCATCAGCACACATCTTAACCCTCTCCTTGAGGCATCACTATATACCACAAATAGTAAACTAGGGTCAGGAATAACTAGCACAAGGGTAGTAGTCAATTGGAGTTTCTACTCTCAGAAACTTCTCTCACATCTATCATTCCATATGAAAGATGTATCCTTCTGAGTCAACTCGTGAGTGCAAGGCCATATGAGAAAAGCCCTAGATAAATCATCGGTAATATCTTGTAAAACTAAGAAAACTCCTAACCTCAATGATAGTCCTAGGTCTATTCCACTACAACACAGCCTTAACTTTATAGGGATCTACAGTGACCCCGTCTCATGAGATCACATGACCTAATAATTTTACCTCGGTTAGCTAAAACTCTCATTTATTCAGTTTGGCATACAATGAAGTCTCTAGTCTCAAGTGCCTCTCATGCTACTCAAAAGATCTGGAGTACACTATAATATCATTAATAAAGACCACAACAAATTTATCCAAATACGATATGAATACCCTATTCATATATCTATAAACACCGTGGGCACATTCGTTAGCCTAAATGGCATCACAAGGAACTCATAATGCCCATACCTAGTTCTAAAGGTCATCTTTGGGAGCCTTCAGCTCTCACCATTAGCTGGTGATACCTAGATCTAAGATCTATCTTAGAAAATATAGATGTCCTAACTAACTGATCTAATAAATCATCTATTCTAGGGAGATGATATTTATTCTTGATGGTAACCTTATTTAATTCTATGTAATCTATACACAGTCTTAAATCTACCATCTTTCTTTTTCATAAACAACATTAGATCTCCCCAAGGTGACACACTAGGGCGTACAAACCCTTTCTCTAACAACTCCTCTATCTACTTTTTCAGCTCAACAAGCTCGGTGGGAGCCATCCTATAGGGAGCCTTGGACATTGATCCATCCCCAGGCACTATATCTATAAGGAACTCTATCTCTCTCTTAGGAGGTAGGACACTAAAATCAAAATCTTTAGGAAATACCTTCAGCAACGCCCTAACTATCAGGATCTCCTCTATCCTCTTCTTTTGTCTTGGCCTGGATAGAGAAAAAGACTAGAAACCCCTAACACTCATGCTTTAAGTATCTCTTAGCCCGGGCAGTAGTCATGAAGGATAACTCGGCCTCTATCCTAGGTAAGGTCCCACAAGAAGGTATAGATATGGTGTGGTATTCACAATCAAGGGCAACATTATTAGCAGTCATCCAGTTCATGCCAACAATCAAATCAATATCATGAAATGGCATACAGATCAAATCAATGGTAGTATAATAATGGTTAAACTGTACAGTAACATTTAAGCAAGCATGAGAAGTAACAACGTAGCCTCTCGTGGGTGTAGTAACAGATAAATTAAAGGGCAAAATACTATAGCTAGACCCAAATGTCTCACATAGTCATAGGATATAAATGAATGACTAGCACCCAAATCAAACATAATCATTCATCATGAGCGTACCTCGAATAAGACTGGGTGACGCACTAGCCTCCTGTTGAGAAAGGATAAACACCCTACCTTGGGTCTGTGGCCTGGGAGGAGGCGATCTGAATAGAGGTGCTGAATCAGCCTGGGAATAATTTTTGGCAATGTACCCTAGCTTCCCACACTTGTAATATGTCCACTGTAGACAGTTGTATGGATGACTAAATCCTTAGGGGTTGTACCTTCTTTCCTTTCGATGGCCTCCTGCTCCACTACACCTTGCTCTTCTTTTTGCTAGTAGGTGTGGAGCTGGCTCTTTCCTTTAGTCTCGGTCTCTTTGACTCTAAGGCCCCTCTTTGGCAAAGATTGTAGTAGCAGTCATATTTTCTCTCAAATTTTTTTCTGTCACCCTACTAATCTCCATAATAGCATTGAAGTTTTGGATCCTGTGTGGAGTTACTCTGTCTCTGATCTAGGGCTTCAACCCAAGCTCAAATTGCTTGCACCTCCAGGGCTCATCATTATATCTTCAAAGGTAGGAAGAATATCGAGATGACTCTATGAATCTGGCCACGTATTGATTTACCGTCATATCATCAATTTGTTTTAGCCCCATAAATTACACCTCTTTCTCCAAGAAGTTCCCCTAGGTAATCTATAAATTTCTAGTCTCCATCAGAGACTTCATACTGCACCACCACTTGTCAGCTTCTTTCTGTAGCATAAAGGTGGCTAACTGAGCTTTCTGCTCAGGGGTGCAATCTATTATGGTAAAAATCTTCTCTATCTCCATCACCCAGGCCTCCGCTTTGTCTGCATCCAATTCCCTATCAAACACTGGTGAGTTATTCTTTTTGAATTGATTTAACTATTTCTAAATCAAAGGCAGAGTCTAGACGGGCTTTTGGGGAGGTGGGGGTAGAGTACCTGAGGTGGAAGACTGTGAGGTACCAAAAGTGGAGGGCTGAGGCTGAGATGGAGGGACCTCTCTCTTGGCTTCTTCCTGTCTATCCAGGGATTCCTATAACCACATGATCATCTCATGCTGCTGCTAGATAATGTATTGTTGTTGGACCATCACGTTCTCAAATCTATCTATTCGATCCATGACAGCCCGCAAGGGGTCTACAGACTCAACTTCTAGTTCTCTAGGTGGTCTGCCCCTGCCTTTGCCTCCCCTTGTTTTAACCATCTACATTGAAAAAATAATCATAATCTTAGCCCCATAAAACACAATTTAAGTATATATGCACAGATATTCCACCCAAAACACACCAAAAACATCACTCAAGAGCAAAATACCAAGCAAAAGTGATCGAACCCTTGCTCTGATACCAATAAATGTAATAGCATATTATATTCTAACATTGAACCTCATCTCACACATGAAATTATACAATTCATTCAAGAAATCTCAAGAAATACATTAAACTAATGAATTTAATTGCATTGCATAGTGGATAAATTTCTCATTTTGCATTTTTAGGACCCCATGAACTTATCAACAACATTCTTTAATTATTTTCTATACGTAAAATCATAAAATTCTCAAAAAATGGCACAAACCACGGATCAAGGGTAAAAAAGCCCAAAATTTATTCATTTCCCACGGTTGTACAGTGGCAGATTTCAGGGGCCAACTTTGAAAACTCATAACTAAATGTACAAAAATTGAAATCACACACATCATGGCTTTCTAGAAAGCTCTAGATGTTAACTTCATAGTAAAAATAATTCCAAGATATGAGCATTAGGGGTGAATAAAACCAAACTAAACTATTTAAACCGAATTAAACCAATAAAAACTGATTAACAAATGGTTTTAGTTTTGGTTTTTTTTAAATCTAAAACCGATTAATTCGGTTCGGTTATCGGTTCATGGCATGTTTGGTTTAGTTAAACCGAACCAAATCGACAAGTTGCCTATATTATTTTATTATAAAATATTACTCTTATTTTATTTTATTTTTTTTACTTTTCAAAACTTTTTATCAATTTATGGGTGTTTTCTAGACTAAAAATAAAAATAATAAATTATAAATACATTATTATTGGTTAAAATTTAATAAGATACATAATATTAGAAATTAAATTCCATATATTGCAAAGAATAAAATCCTAAAAAAATGTTTTTGGCCAAGAAAACATGAACCAAACTGAATCAAACCGAACAAAAATCAAACCAAACCAATTAGAATTCAAAACTGAAAAGATCCAAAAAATTGTTGAACCGACAAGGTTGGTTCGGTTTGGTTTTAGTCTAAAACCAAACCAAACCAAACCTATGAACACCCCTAATGAGCATAGCCTTTGGACCATGTTTGATAACAAATTAGCCACAAAGGTCTAGCTGTCCTTAGTACTGATACAATTTACTGTCATAAACTTCAAAAATGTCCAATTAACCCCACAAAAATCTAATCTATGAAAATGATACACATATGGAAAGTTACAGATGTTAACTAGAGGAAAAAAATAACTCCAGACTAGTCAAGGCATGTCCAAACCTCGAAAACTAATCAAACAATGACAGAAGTCTAACTGGATGCCTAATATTAGACAGCAACTTCAAAATTAATATCTCCCTCTCTAGACATCCAAATGAGGTGCTTCCAATTGGAAAAATTCATTAGGAAGGTCTATCTTCTCCTTGTATAATATCATGGTAATTAGACATCATTTGTCCTATGAGTGACAGAGTTTCATTTCAGACCAAAATGAACAATGCATTGAACCAAAACTAGAATTTTTTCCAACTTCAAAAATTCATCAAATATTTTGAAGAACTTCAAATAATACCCACTTTAGCTTCCCAAAAAGCTATCAACAAGCTCTAGATGCATGCAAAATTTTAGACCAAGAAAAGCTCATTTAGACAAAAAGTGACATAACTTACCAATTTGGTAAATTTTGCCTCTCATAAGGTATCACTTTGGTCCAAATAGCCTTCCTTTGAGTTCGGCACTTCTTGGGCAAGTTTAAAAGCATGAATATGACTTGTAGGAACTGCCCAAGTGCTCCCAAACACCATGTATCTTATCTTGACCATCTCACACCCAATAATACATACATTCAAGTGTGCACCCAAATGTTTAATTTTCATATTTCTATTGTCTTGGCACCATACAAGGTTCATACATCATTCATACATAATATTACATATGTTCATGATCTTACATTACAAAAATAACATGTACAATATCACTCTCACATTTATACACAAAGAAAACTACAAAAGGTTTAAACTATGGCCATTCAAGGCTTAGCTTGCTTTCTTTGCTTCTTGTGAGCCACCTAGACAATTCAAGATGAAAAGGGAAAGGAGAGTGAGATTCCAAGAATCTCAATAGCTCACACACCTATTCACATACACATTCAAGGCATATACACATCAAAGCATATGTGTTAAAGGTTTGGTAACCATAAAGTATACAAAGTCACAATTTCTATGCCACTCATTTACATTCAAGCCAAGACCATGCTCTAGGAACTTTTGGTTTAGTTTCACCCCTTTCTAGGACTTTTAGATTTGCCTCACTCTTGGCCTAGGGAATTTTGACTTAGCCTCACCCTTCTAAAAGACTTTTAGCCTTGTCTCACCCATGCCATGAGACTTTTGGCATCTCCTCACCTTCATTAAGGGACTTTTGGCATCACCTCACCCTTATGAGCCATTTCCACAACCAAAGCCATTCAAGGAAACATATTGGTATCAATGTAAAGTCAATGCATCAAGTGGCACATCATCAAGTCACAAGAACATACACAAACATACGATAACATACATATGCACATATGAATGCGAGGAAAATAAGGTGGAGAGCTATCTTAGATTTATGCAAACTTTTCTTGATCGTTTCTTTTCCTCTTTTCGGGTTCACAAGTGCACCTAGGTGGGTGGATGTTCTCTTGGCCTAGGCACCATAGACAACACATAATCAAACACTTGAAGCAAGCTAAGACACCAAACTAAAGCTTGAATATACACTTGGTTTCAAAAGTGGCATAATGATTCCATAATTGACCTAATAAAGCAACTCTCATATTTCAAATTCTAGGCTCCATTCTCTTGTTATTTCTAGACTTCTTGGACTCATTTAAGGTCCTTGGAGCCCTCACACATTCACTTGCACAATTCGAAACACAAGTTGTTTCATAAGGCACTATTATAGGCATCACTGCTCCATCTCTCATGCCATGGCTCTTAAGCATTTTCCAATGGTTTCTCCCATCTTCTACCATCATATAAAGTCCCAAACCAAAGGCTAAAATAAATTAAAACACTCTCTAGCTCTATGGACTAGCCTAGGATGAGACAAGCACACTAAAGAAAGTTCAGAGAGTTTTTAATTTTTCCTTGATGGGAAAGCCACATGGGAGGGTTTCTAGGGATCTTAGGAGCTCAAAAAAATATTCAAATAGCCAAGGAAACACTCACATAAAATTAGACTTTACAAAACCATAAAGAACCTTACGCTTTTCTATCTTGTTTTCTATTGGTTTTCTTTGGAATTTCTTGCCATATTCCATCTCCCCATGGCGTAAAACCTTTGTTCCTCTCTTATTTTTGGATAAAACTTCCCCCTCCTATATGGTTCTAATTTAGGCCGAAACTCAAATTAAGAGGAAGCAAAGGGAAAAAACATTTCAAAGCATGAATTGTCTTGGATTCCAACTTAATTTCAAGAGTCTTTCTCCTTGGTTTGCTTCCCTTCAAGAATTTTGAACTCCCCCTTCAACATTCTAGATTAAAATAGAATCAAATAACTCAAATAAACCATGGAAAGAAAGCCTAGAAAGAGAGGAGCAAAGTTGGAAAAAGGAAGAGCATGAAATTCTCCAAGTTTCCTTACCTTTTCCTTAACTTTTCTCTTCCTTTTCTTCCCCTTCTTGTGCACCTAAGAAAGAAAATCATATTCTATATTTTCGGTAGAAAATTCTGTGCTTAAGAAAATGGGAGAAGTGTGTGGGAGCTTCTAAAAACACGCTTTTTCAAAAATTCCAATTTCATCCTTCTGTAATGGCAATTTTATTCTCCTTTTTAAGAACCGTCTTTTCCATTATAAAATTTAGGCTCTCAATTTAATAAAATGCCTTTGGAATCTATCAAAGTTTCAATTTACCGACATTGAAAAACGTACACCGGAGGGGCTTAACTAGTCCCGGGGCTTCCTATGATTTTTGGGGATTTTGAGAACCCTGGGCAACTTACATATCCCATTTAAAGAGTCCTCCTATGTGTTTTTCCAAAAGTTGTACTTATTTACGAAAATACCATTACGTTTTGTTAGTTTTGGTCACAAATTGTTTCTCCATCCTAACTCTACTTTTCTTTCCATCTGAGTCTAGAATTATCATTTTTAGGAGTTTAAGACTCTACTCAAAATTTTTGGGACATTATCTAACTCATTTAAAAGGACTTGCTTTTATACGACTCATTTCATAATTTTACAAAAATTATGTTTGTTACATCACCACTATGTGAGGGACCAAATCAAAAAGGTAATTTCATAATAGACTAAATAAAAAAAATACCTTATTTATAAGGGATTAGGGTGGAATTTTAGGCATATCTATATAAAGAGAGTTTAATAAAGCATTACTCTTCTTGAAAATTTCACAAAAGCATATTTTTCAATAAAAAAATTGATTTAATTATTTGTTAAAAGCACAACAAAGCATTGCCCTACCAAAAATTCCACAAAGATGAGACCGTGCATTTAATCATGCTCTTCCTTAATGATTAATATGATAAGTATCAAAAACCATTAGGAATCAACCCTTTAAACGCGTCATTTTTCTTAAAATTTCAATCTTAAATTTTGGAGTAAATTACAAAGATCTCTTTCAAGTTTTCTTAAAATTATATAAACATTCCTTTTATTTTTAAAATATATGTTTTAGTATAATTTTAAAGTTTTTAATTAAAATACCCTCTATAATAAAAATACGTAAGACTAATTAATGAAAGGTATTTGAGTCAAAACATTTAAAATTGGACTAAAGTGCAGCATAACATTTTGTTATAAGAGAGGTTTGTATATATTTTGAAAACAAATGGAAGATATGTATACTTTTAGCAAAACTTAAGAAAATTGACTCTAATTGTTAACATAGGATGCACATTCCTACAATATTTTCCAATTTTTATTTTCAATTATTATTTTTATTTATCATTATCAGTTCCATAGAAGCCAATTGATTTTATTTAATTTTGATTTATTTTTAATTCTTTACTATGCACTATACCTGATTATAGGTTAAGATCATGTAAAAACAAACTGGGCATGTGAAAAATAATGCTAAAAAAGGTAGGCCCAGTCTAAGGCCCCTAGCAAAATATTTGAGCTTGAGCTTGGCCTGACCCAACAAAACTATTTTCTTATTTTTTTTTTTTGCCAAACTTTTAGACTTCAACATATACCTAAATACTAAAAAATTCAATTTATGCACTTTTATTATATTATTGTTATATATATAAATTATGGAAGAAAAATGAAATTTAAATATAATTGACTCTAAATACAATAATACATACATTTATCATTTCTTCTGAGTCATCATTATGAAGTGTAACATTTGGTTTTTGTAAAAATGATAGAAATGAATCAATTATAAAAGAAATCCTCTAAATAGAAAGATTTGAGATCAAATTAAATTAGAGCAATAATCTAGATCTCAAATAATGAGAATACAAGGCTCAAGATACCTTGAAAACAAAGCTAGAATAGCTAAACAAAAATTGACAGAAGCATAGTGGCATTTTCGTAATTTTGAACACTTTTTAAAAAACTCACAAGAAGGATTTTTAAATGGAAAAAATCAATTTCTTGGGGTTTTCAGAGGCTCTAAAAATCACATGAACCCTTAGAATAGTTAAAACCCTTCTAGTTTACTTTTTAGAACATTGATTGACCTGAACTTTAACTGATTCATTCAGGAAGGTTTTAAATCGAATTTGGATGAAACTAAAGGCATTTTATAAGTTAGAGAACCTAAATTTTATGATGGAAATGACGGTTCTAAAAAAAGAATAAAATGAGTCCAAAAGGAAATAGCCAAGAAAAAGGGACAAGAATAGAATTTTTAAAAAAGAATTTAAGAAGCACCCTCCTTATAAGTCACGTCCCTTTTCGCCTTCTCTCCTAATCGACATATGTTCTGCCTAAAACTAGAGGAGAGACCAGCTATGGAGGATGTACAATAAGAGAGCCAAGAAGGGAGGAAAGATTAGCAAAAAGGTAAGGAAATTCTTGGTTTTTCATGTACCTTCATTTACCAAACTTGTTCTCCTCCTTCTCCTCTTCATTCCTATTGTTTTAATGGCATAATTGGGACTAGTTTGTGATTGGTCCAGAGATGAGAACTCAACATTTCAAGGAGAAGCTTAAAGCAATGGAAATAACTCTTGAAAAAGGCTTGAATACAAGGTAATTCTATAGCCTTTCATGCTTCTTTTATTTGTTCTTCTTCCTTAAGGTTTTGGCTAGCATTAACCCCAAGTAAGAGAGAGTGAATTCTGGTCTTAGGAAGGAAGAAACATAGGTTTTAGGGTGTGAGGAACAAGAATGTGCAAACAAATTCAAAGAAGAGGCCTTAGAATTAAAGTTACAAAAGTTAGGAATTTTGTTGCACCTTAATATGTTGAAAGCTTTCTAATGATAATTTAGATTGTCTAAGAGTGTGAATGAGTTCTCAAGATACCTAGGAAGTCTCCCAAGTGGCAATTCCCTAAAGAGAAGTAAGAAAACTTCATGGGTCTTCTTCCTTACCCATGTTTCGGCCTAGGCAATCTCATGCACCTAGGTAGAGTTTTAAATTTTTTTAAGACTAGAAAAGGACTAAATATGATGGAAGAACATCAAAAGAAGCATTGTAATAAATTTAGAAACCTTGGTTTGTGAGATGGAGGTGTAAGTTCTATAATGAGACATAAAGAAGTAACTTGTATCTAAGCTCTTAGGAATGAAATTGTGATGACTCCAAGGAGTCTAAATGGAGTCAAGAGACCTAGATAGAAGGAAAAAATAGAGCCAAGATCATCAATTCTAATAGTTGTTTCATTAAGTCTTATATAGAACCATAATGAAGCCATATAAGAAGGTAGCCTACATAGAGTGTGTGTGATGCTAGAGCTTGCTTCAATGCTATAATTGTGTAACATCCGGTTCTTCCGTAAACGTGAGAAACATAATGTCCAGTTTCTCTGTAAACATACGAAACTCATAGGATATAAAAAGAAGTCCCCCAGAGAGAATGATTTGAGGTCTAATAAAATTAAAGTAATAATTTAAACCTTAAATAATAAGGATTCAAGGTAAGAGAACCCGGAAAATAGAGCCAAAATAATCAAATGAAATTTAACAAAAATGCTATGGCATTTTCATAATTTCAAGAACTTTTTAGAAAACTAAAAAGAGGGATTTTTAAATGGAAAAAATGAGTTTTCTAAGGTTCTCTGAAGCCCTAAAAATCATAAAAACCCCTAAAATGGTTTAAATCCCTCTAGTTTATGTTTTAGAATGTCAGTTGACCTAAATTTTGACTGATTCATTTGGAAAGGTTTTTAATTCAATTTAGATGAAACCAAAGGTATTTTATAAATTAAAAGATCTAAATTTTATGATGGAAAATACAATTTTCAAAAAGGAGTTGAAATGAGCCTAAATAGAGCAAATTGATGCATAGGTGCAAAATGGTCATTTTGAAAAATTGTAAAAGAAATTTTTTAAGTAAGATCACATCTCATCACCTTCTTCAAGCTTCCATTTTTAGAAATTTAAGTAGCCATGACATGACATTAAGAGGGGAGAGAGAAAAGAAGTTTAAGCTTTCATTTAGGTAAGTAAACGGCCCCGTTTCATCTCACACCAGTTAGGAAAGTTATTCCTCTCTCTAAAAGCTCTCTAATAATGGTTTTTTTTTCTTGAAAACTTGAAAATTCAGCTATAACCTAAGCCAAAAAGGAACTCTTTTCAAGAAACTAATCAGTGACAAATAATCTATGCGAAGAGAGCTCCATTTTAAAGTAAGACTTTACTTGAAACACTTGTAAAATCTTGTGTTTCCAAGCCATTTAAGCTTTGGTCTAGAGAGAGAAAGTAAAGAGAAGAGTTTTTTTTCATGTGTTCTTGATGGAACTAAGGGTTATGGAGTGTGAGGATTAAGAATATACAACTAAAATTCAAAAGGAAGCTGTAGAATGTAAGTTATAGAATTTAGGGATTTGGTTGCACCTAGGCTAAGATGAAGCTTCCTAATAGTAATTTAATTGTCTAAGAGTATATATAAGTTCTCAAGACATCTAAGAAGCTTCACAAGTGCCAATTACCTAAAAGAAAGCAAGAAAACTCCATGGTTGCATAATGCTCTTCATGTCTTGGCCTAACCCACTTCATGTACCTAGAGAGTGTTTTAATTTGTTCTAAGCCTAGAATAGGACTAAATATGATAGAAAAACATTAGTGGAAGCCTTGAAAAAAATTTAGAAGTCATGGAATGTGAGATGGAGGTATAGGCTCCATAATGTGACATTATAAAGCAACTTATAGCTAGGTTCCTTGAAATGAATGTGTGATGACTCCAAGGAGTCTAAAAGGAGTCAAGAGACCTAGAATGAATGAGAAATGGAAGCCAAGATCATGAATTCTCTTAGTTGCTTCATAAGGTCTTGTCTGGAAGCATAATGGAGCCATAGAACAAAGTAGCTTCATATAGAGTGTGTATGGGCTTATTTCCACGAGTGATTTATGTCTCTTTTAATGTGTTTAGGCCAAGAGAATCAAGGGCCGCCTAAAAAAAGGGAAGAAGAATTTCAAGAGAAAGTGTTGTATTCTTGCTTTAAGGTAGCTCTCTAACCTTTCTCTCATGCGTGGCTTGGATGGCAGCTTGTCTTAGAGTTCTTGTGTGTGTGTGTGAGCCATGAGAAATGTTTCTATCAAATGCTTATATGTTATGGTACCATTATGCTTCTTGCAATGTGTTTATGGTTGCATTATGGATTACATGGGTTTAGTTATGCCAAAAGTTCCTTAGCAAGGGTGAGGATAAGCTAAATGTCCCTAGAAATAGGTAAGACAAAGCTAAAAGTCTCAAAAAGAGTGAGGATTAGTCAAAAGTCCCTTGAAAGTGGGTGAGGCAATTCCAAAAGTCTCAAAAAAGATGGGTGAGGTTAGACCAATGTCCTTGAGAGCTTATGCTTGTTATGTATGAGTTTATATGACAAGGAAAATGTTTTATGTATGCTCATTAACAGCTTGAATGTTATGCATGCATTCTTTGACTTGTTTATACATCCATTATGTATGTTTGAAAGGGATAAGAGCTATTGGGATTCTTTGAATCTCACTCTTCCCCCACACATGTCTAACCATGTCTAGGTGAGCCAAGTAGATAAGGAAATGGAGGCCAACAAGCATAAGAAGCAAGATTATGATAACAAGATAAAGAAATGGCTTATGTAATTGTATTTTGATGTCAAACTATGTACCCATGAGATGTATATATGATGTAAACCCTCAAGCATGTTTTAATATATGTACAAATAGTGTATGTATCAATATGGAAGCTAGATGAATGAAAATGTGAGATTTTGCCACTCCTTTGCCATTATATAACTTGACATTCTTGTATATATATGGATATGGCAAGGTGGGATTGAGCTCCATGGTAATTTAGATCATTTGGCATGCTTTCGTCAAAATGATGGAAACAAATATGTTTTCAAAGCAAGTCCCCTAAAATAAATTAGTTAAGGTCCCAAAAAATTTAAGTAGCATTCTAGACTCCTAAAAATGAGAATCTCAGGCTCAGACGGAAAGAAAAATGGAGTTAGAATAAAGAAACGAATTATAATGAAATGTTGACGAAACGTAATGACATTTTTGTAATTTTGGAAAAATTTTAGAATTCTCACAGGAGGGTTTTTTTAAATGGAAAAATTGAGTTACCCAGGATTCTCAGAGGCCTTGAAAACCATGGGAAGCCTCGAGACAGTTAAAACCCCTCCGGTGGATATTTTCCAATGCATTTGACCTGAACTTTGACAGATTCGTTCGAGAAGGTTTTAGCTCCAATTTGAGTGATTCCAAAGGTATTTTATTAAATTGAGGACTTAAATTTCATGATGAAAAAGAAAGTTCTCAAAAAGGAGCTAAAATGAATTGAAAACAAAAATACCAAGACGAATGGACAAAACTAGAATTTTTGAAAATTTCTTCTTAACCTAGCTATATATAGACCACGCCCTACCTCCTCTATCATTTAGCTCACTTTGTTTCTAACCAAAACTAGAGAAGAGAACTAGGGTTTAAAAGGCAGAAGAAGGAGAAGAAAGGGCGAGAAAAATAAGGAAAAAGGTATGGATGTTCTTGGTTTTTCATGCTTTCTCTTTAGCAAACTCCTTCTCCTCCATCTTCCCTTCTTTCCTATGATTTTATTGAAGTTCTTGGATCTATTTTGAGGGAAAAATAGAGGTCAAATTTTTGAATTTGAGGAGTGTATCATTATAAATTTCTAGCCTTACCTCATGCTTTTTCTAAGTCTCATGCCATGCATTACACAAGAAAGCAAGAAAAATGGCATTAAAATATTGCATTTCTTTGCGTTGTGTAGCGTATAGCTTTTTCCTTTGGTGTCTCATGGATCATATGAACTTACTTAACTCATTCTCATATTTAATTACACAAATACAACTTAAGACCCTCTCACAAAGTGGCCAAGAACTCGTGCAAGTGAAGGGATTACATAAAATTCAAGAGTGTAGCCTCGGCCAGAGTTTCTAGATTTTTATTACAAAGTTTGAAAAATCATAACTAATTCTAAAAAAATTAAAATGATGATTTCTTTACCATTATGGAAAGCCACAAATGTCTAATTTATGCTACAAATATTTCCAAGTCATGAAACATCAAGTAAAAGATGTTTGACATTTGAAAAGCACCCAAGGTCTTAGCTATTTAGGCTACTATCATAGGTCACTGTCATAAATTTTGAAAATTTATAACTAATTCTAGAAAAATCCAAACATACAAATTTAGTCATTATGAGAAGCTATAGATGTTAAATCTAAGGGAAAAATATCTCTAGACCATGCCTAGTTCATTTAGGAACTAAATTATGATGGAATAGTACAGGAGGTCAGGTGGAGCTACTGGTACTGACATTAAATTTTAAAAATTTATACCTCTTTGTTCAGACCTCTAAATGAGGTAATCTTAGTGGCTCCAGAAAGTTCATGACCTCAAGTTTATGCCTATAAATTTTTACTAGCATTGGACACCATTTGGCCCTCAAATGACATAGAACACAAAACTGACCATATGAATAGTATATGCACAAGAACAGCAGAAAAATCCCAATTTTGAAAATTCATAAATAGTTTTATAGAGCTTTAAATTTTTGTACTTTAGCTTTCTAAAAGGCTCTAGATAATATCTACATGTGTGCCAAAATTTATGGGCAAATTCGTTCATATAGTCAAATTTAGACGTTAGGTTGCAAATTGGTCACTTTTGTGCCATATAATAGGTTCAAATCGTTCATATTGAGTTCCAAGGCCACCATGACCACTTGAGCATGTGGGAATGTGAAAAAATGACATTCTAAACTTGTCTCAAAGGTGCACAAACCCAGAATTTGCAAACTCACTCTCTCACTCCATGCCATGCACAAGATTACATAAGGTTGGTTTTGCCATTCCATTCCTAAATCGCACTACATCATGCATATACCATTAAATCCCATTTGTACATAATACATTAGCATAATTACACATGTTCATGAGGTCATAAGACATATACAATAATAGATTACAACAATTGCCAATCATATGGCCATAAAGAAGCAAAATCAAGATACTTTCTTATCATACTCTCATCTTCTAAGTTGTTGGCTCCCATTACCTTGTTCACTTGGTCCACATAACATGTTAGAACATTAGAAAGGAGGGAATGAGATTTAAAGAATCCCAATAGCTCATCTCCCTTTCAATCATGCATAAAGAATGCAAAATAAGTCTTGAAAATGCATGCATGAGCATAATGGATGACATGATCATTCAATATGCATTCTTGACATGTGAGTAAGTCATACAAAGCATCCATAGGCTTGCCAAGTAAAGGGATTAGCCTCACCCATTCACTTATAGATTTTGGACTTACCTCACCCATTTTCTCTAGGAGGTTTTGGCTCAACCTCACTCTTGGGAGACACTTTGCTTTGTTTCAACCATTTCTAAGGGTTCTTAGCTCATCCTCACCATGGCTAAGGGTTCTTGGCTTCTCAACACTCAAGCACACCAATGCAAACATATTAAACATTATTTGAAAGCATAATGTATCATCATGGTACCATGAAATAAAAGCTCATGCTAGAATACCTTTCATAGCTTAAAACACACATACACACATTCAAAGGTAAGTTAAGCATACGTTCATGTATAAGAGAATGAGGAGTGAGCTACCTTTAGTGCAACCACACACATTTCTTCTTGAAACAATGCTTCCTTCCTCAGCCTCACACACATAAGGGTGTAGAATTGGTTTCTCTTGGCTTAAACACAATATATGGAAGCCAATTAAGTTCATGGAATCAATTCTAAGGCTACACATCTTCCTTAAGCACTAACTGTGTAATAACCCCTTTATGGTTCCAAAAATGCACCTAATGAAACAACACCTATCAAATGAGTTCTAGTCTCCATTCTTTCCTTTTATATATGATTCTTGACTCCTTTTAAGCCTCTTGGAGTCATCACACAATTAAAACAAAGAGTTTAACTACGTGTTACTTTCTTAGGTCATATTATGGAACCTAAGATACTAATTCATTCTCTAGGCCTCCTAAATTTTTCCTAAGGATTCCCCTCATCTTCACTCATTATATATGACTCAAGAATAGGCTTGGAACAAAATAAAACTATCCCTAGGTACCTCATCCTATTTAGGCAAGACCACGAAGCATAAGGGCACCAATGGACTTTGCTTTGTTTTCTTGATGGAGGATGCATACGGGAGCCTTCTAGGGATCTTAGGAGCTCATTCAAACACTTATTTAGGCCTAGGAATTAAGGTATCAAATCAGATTTTACAAGAAACACTTGAAATCCTAACTTTGTTATCTTGATTTTCCATGGTCCTTTTATTGTTTTCTTTACATATTCTTATTCTCCTCCCTTAAATTCTTAAGATTCATCCTTGGTTTAGCTAGAAATTCAACTCCCTAGGGCTAGCCATATTTAGGTCAAAACACCCATAAGTGAAGGAAGGAGGAAGATCAAGTGAAGAGATGGCAAAATACCTAGATTTTCTTAGTTCTTCTTGCTTGTTCTTCACCTTTCTTGGCTCCCTCACCCTAATTTCGAAATTTCCTATCTATTCTTCCCTCCAAATAGATCTATAAACTTTAATAAAACCATTAGAAAGAAGGAGAAATAGATAAAAAGAGGTTTGCTAACGAGAAAGCATGAAAATACTAAGAAAATCCATACCTTTTGCCTTGCTTTTCTCCTTCTCTTCTCTTCCTTCTTGTGCACCTCACTCTTAGGGTTTTTCCTCTGGTTTAGGGTAAAAAAAAAAATGAGCTAAGTGAGTGAGGAGTTAGGGTGGCCTATATGTATAGGTGGGGTTTAAGAAAGACTTTTCAAAAACCCAAATTTTACCGTTTCATTTTGGCATTTTTGTTTTTAGTTCATTTTAGCTCCTTTTTTAGAATCATCTTTTCTATTATAAAATTTAACTTCTCAATTTAATAAAATACTTTTGGAATCACTCAAATCGAAGCTAAAACCTTCTCAAATGAATATATCAAAGTTCGGGTTCATCTTCATTAGAAAACGTTCACTGGAGGTGTGTTAACTGTTCTGGAGCTGCCCATAGTTTTCAGGGCCTTTGAGAACCCCGAAGAACTCAAAAATTTTATTTGAAAAGCCCTCTTGTGTGAATTCCAAAATTTACTCAAAATTACAAAAATGTCATTATGTTTTGTAAGTCTTTCATCAAATTTCGTTACTTTATTCTAGCATTATTTTTCTTTCCATTTGAACCTAGGATTGTCATTTTTAGGAGTCTAGAATGCTACTTACGTTTTTTGGGACCTTAACTAATTTTTTTTGGGGGACTTACTTTGAAAATGTACCTATTTCTATCATTTAACAAAAACTAGACATTACAAGGAAAGAAGGCTAAGGAAAGGAGCACTCATCCAAGAAACTAAGGAAAAATAAGGTAAATCTTCATTACATGGTAACCATCTCTTGTTCCCTTCTCCTTGGTTCGTCCCACCTAGGGAGCTTTAAAAAGATATAGATTTTAGGCAGAACCAAGGGAAAACCTTAAGGAATTAAGTATGGAGAATAAAAATATACAGGGGAAACAACAAACTAGCCATTAGATTTTAAGATAGAAAACCTAGGGTTTCAAGTGCCTCTTGTAAATTCTGAATTGATATAATGAATCCTAGGTCTAAATAAGTGTTTGAATGAGCTCCTAAAATCCCTAAAAGGCTCCTCACATGCATCTTCCATCAAGAAAACAAAGAAAACTCCAAGGGTAGCCTTAAGGAGCATAGCTTCGGCCTAAAGAACTTGGAACACCTAGGGGTAGTTTTAATTTGCTCCAAACTTATTTTGTATCAAGTCTCTCGTATCCTCTCTTAATGGCTTTTCATAAATTCTCTTTTTTTTTCTAATCCTTACAGCCATCGGAGGTTTCTATCTATTTATTTACTTATTTACATGTATTGTCCACTGTTCATCTCTGTGTTCTTTCTTACTAGCTCATCCCATGATTGCCATTCACATTTCTTTCGATCATAGGCCTCACATCTTAATTACTTGCTGGGATTACAACTCCTTTGAGGAGTTTCTATTTTTAATAATCCCAGTTTCTCTATTTACTACTACATCTGTCTCTGTAGGTCAGGACTTTTCCTCACTTTCGTTGCTTACTTACAGTGGCATTTTTAGTCCCTCATTTCAACACTAATAGGCCTAACATATATATTTCATATTTGGCATCAAAGGGTAACTACCACTGACTACTGTTGAGCTCTGGTGAGATACTAGCCATACTCACAGTTTGGATCACTGGAGACATACTGTACCACTTACCTCATGTAAAAACTGCACCTGACCCCTTTCTGAATACATAGGCTAGTATGTGGAGATCTCTCTATCCCTCGATCAGGGCTAATATATGTTAGGTAGTTGTTCATCAGGTTCTAGCTTTGGAAAGCTAATTTTTTATTTTCATCATCCTATATACTATGCTTATCTCTTAAGAGATCTAGTCAATGGAATAACTATTTGAGTAAAGCTTTCATATCTCTGTGGCAATAGTCTATTAGACTCAGGAGATCTCTAATCTCTGAGACAAAAACTAACTAAACTGTATTGGTCTTTGAGACTAACTGTTTTGTAAAAACTATCTCAGTATGTCAACTCACCAGAAAATCATCATACTGTAACTGAGGGCTCTTTGTAATTCTATGGGATCTACTGTGACCCCTGGGTCTATAACGACCTCTTAGAGCCCTGCTAAGATCTACTACAACCCGTTATGATATACTAGGATCCACTATAATCCATTTCTGGGAAACATCAAAGCCTAAGATTACTGTATTTGACAGTAAAACACATTCTCACTATGTTTAATAACCATCACTCACAATAACTGAGGTTAAACTCAGAAGTACATTATGCTTTTCGTGCAAAGTGGGTTCTATGTCATCTAATTCTCTAGGATCCCATCGTACTAATGCTCAGGAGCATCTTAAGTTTTTGTTCATCGCTCTTTATAGGATCGTCAGGTTCCCACTTCAACCCCTTTTCACTTAGGTTATCTTTTCTTACTCGATTGACTTACTTACTTTATGTGTATTTGACTATCTTTTCCTCTCATATCCTACAATTTCATACACTAACTGTGGCTAACATCTCTGGTAGGAGAGAGACTATACACTGGTTCTTTCTCATTTCATTTACATGTACTATAAGGGACTTAGGTTATGCATACTGAACTAGTGCTATCTGAATATGAACATTCTTTACTATTAGCACGTTCCTTCATATGTTGCTATTCTTTAATAGGGATTCCTTTCTACATACTATTTTTACTATTTTAATATTCCTAGAATCCCTTTATCTCTCTTTTCTGACTCATCTCATTCTTTAACTAGCTAGAATATCTTTCGATTATCGAGACACTTTGGTGATTAATGTCGTCGTTTGCTACGCACTCAAGTCACATTACTACTACATGGGCGCCTCATGATTGAGCTCAAAGCCACTATCATCAGTATATTACAAGTTCCTAATAATCTAAAGTATTCCTCTCATACTTTTCTTTATCTGCCCTATTCTCATAGGATATTCGGGGAAAATAGGATTCTTTCTCTGCTTCATCCCGAGATGACTCTGCATTGCCTGACTATTTTTACTTCGGGCACTATCATGCTAGAAGGGCATTTATGCCAAGGATAAGTGTGCTTCCTCAAGTACTCAAGCACATTAATTCAATATTTATTCTCAATCTATTATGTCCTCGGCTAGAACATTGTTTTATCTTCTCTCTCTTTTACCTTGCCTATCTTTTTACTTAGGTAAAAGGATGCTTTACTACTGGCTGTTTTTGTTGCCAGTTCAAGTTTCTTTACGCTCAAGAACACCTGCATTTTCCTAGAGTTCTTCTACTTATTCACTCTCTGTAACATCAAGGGAGTTTACTTTTTCTTATACTCTTGCTTTGCTCTAACTAGACCATCCTTCGGTAAGAAGAATTCTATTTCATATAATCCTAAGAATTTCATTCTATGGAACTCTCGGCTTACACTCTTTATATCTACATAATACAAGACTTGCCCTTTTTAGGCAGTCTCTAGCTCCCCTTGAGCTTCCATGAGGGTACTAAGACACTAGCTATTTGTCTCAGCATGCTTCTACATTTAGATCAGAGCTAGGCTTTCTTTCTATTTAGCCTCCGTAGCTTTATCCCTAAGAGCACAGTATACTATTTTTAGGGTTCTAATAACCCAATCCAAGACACGTACTCTTAATGTCCAGATTCTACCTTACTCAAAACTTATACTCTACTGGGTGCTCTAATCACTTGCGTGCCTTAACCTTATATTATTCTCATATTAGGGAGCTCATCTAACTAGCTATTAGACCCCTTTTTGTTTATTTTTCTATGCTCAATCTACTCATTTAATCACTACTAAAGTGAGGGCATCTTTTCTGTAATTAGTTTCTCAGCTTTTCCTCACTTCCCTTATTACTATACTTTATAATTTAGGGGTCTATCTAGGAGAATTTGCTAACCACTATTGAGTGGCCTCCCCAATTGAGAATGTTTTATCTTTCCTTTTTCGATCCAGGGATAACTTTCACTAAGCTTTTCATTTACATATCTCACTTGGATGATGCTACTGGTCACTCCTTGTAGGCTTCAGCTTATACTTAATTTGAGTTGCCTATCTCATCAAGCCTATAGCTTACAATAACTTAGTGCTTTCTAAGCTATTCCCATTCTCTTTTGAATTTGTCATTGGGTTAATCGTACTTACCTCTAGGTGTTACCTATGAGGTACATCTTTCTAGGCCACTCACTATGCACCTCACTACTAGTGGCCTTATCTTATGTTATTTCAAGGCTACACTAATATTCTATCATTCAGTGTCTCACAAGGTAGCATCCTAGATTGGAGTCAATGCCTTAAAGGTGGGTCTCAACAACTTTACTGTCCCTGTGTCTAACTTTCTCTATGTTGAGCTTTTTTTTCAGTCTCAACTGCTAGGCCCACTGATTTCTTATTAACTTTCACGATTATTTACTATTCCTTTTCTCTACTTATACTAGGGGTTTCCACTCTCTGTGGGTCGACTGACCCCACAATAGCTCATTTCTCAAGTTAGCCTGAATATGACAAACAAGACATTTCATACTGCCATTTGCTACGACTGGCATATCATTCACCGTGGCTAATTAGTCTCGGGTTTACCCTAGTTTCCTGTTTGAGTGTTGGTTGCGACTAGCTTCTTAATTGGCCATAACGAGGAACTCTCTAGATTACCTCACTACCTTATGGGTTAATTAGCCGGGCTAAGCAAGTACTTGGCCACAGCTAATAGCCTCTGATTGGCTTGCTTTTTCATGGATTAAAATTTTATCTTTAGCTACTAACTCGAGCCTCATTACCTCTATATCCAACCCGTTATCAAGTTAGAGAGTTCCACCTCTTGCTTCATTCGTGTATAACTAGCTATCACCTCTGGGCTGTCAGGCTCTAAGGGGTGCAGCTTGTAACTCAACCTCTGACCTGAGGGAATTACCTTTTAGATTCTGAATTCATCTTGACATTTGGGTGTTGTGGCTAGGGGGCAATTCTTTTTCTCACCTCCCCTCTAAGCTAGTCTTGCACAACCACAATCTCATCTCATACTGCGCTGCATCATTACTTGTTTATGCATTATGCAGGACATCTCGAAATAGTCTAAGTATGATTACCAGGGAGAATTAGGCCTCACGTACTTTCTCTAGCAAGCCTTTTTATATTAACGAGATCATTCCTCATTGTTCATACCCAGGGCTTGCTACTGATCCTAGTGAGTTATCATATTTCATTAAGCTCTAGCTGTTGGATCCCTTAGCTCTGCTCAAGTTATCCTAAAGGCTAGCCTTTCCTAGTATCCACTAGATACTCTAAGACTAACTTACTCATCATGAACATAGCTACAAACTATTTTCACACACCCAAAATGTCTCATACAAAGCTCTTCATAGCTATACAAGTCCTTCACATAGTCCTAATGTTATATCCTCAAGCCAAATCTACTCTGAGAGAGCCTAAAACTTTGCTCTGATACCAATAAATGTAACACCATATTTATCTAGCTTGACTCATACCATTTCTAGGTTCCATTCCATGAAGCACATAAGTTCTCTAGGAAAAAGGCATTAAAATATTCAATTTTCTTTATGTTGCGTAGGGGATAAAATTTCCTTTCAGAGTCCCATGGGCCATATGGAGTCATGTATCACATTCTCATATTTAATTACATAGATACAACTCAAATCCATCAAAAATTTCTTAGAACTCATGCAAGGCAAGAGAATGCATGAAATTATGATAGTTGCCTCAACTAGAAATTTTCTATTTTTGTCTCAAAATTTGGAAAATCATAACTAATTCATACACATGTCTACTTTATGCTAAAAATATGTCCAAACCATGAAACACAACACATAAGATGTTTTACATTAGAAAAATGTAAAGGTCTAGTTGGCTACTGGTATCATCATAGCTTTCTGCTACAAACTTCAAAATGTCCAATTAATTCTACAAAAAACCCAATCCATGCAAATGATACCAATCTAAAAAGTTACAGATGTTAGCTAGAGGAAAAGAATAACTCCAGACTAGTTTAGGCACGTCTAGATCTCAAAACCTAATCAAACAGTACTTGAGGTCAGTCTGGGCATCTGATACTAGATAAAAATTTTAAAAATTTATATCTCCCTCTCTAAACATCCAAATGGAGTGGTTCTAGTTGGAACAAGTCACTAGGAATGTCTAGTTTTTTCCTATAAAATTTTGTGGCAATTGGACATCATTTGCCCCTTGAGTAATAGAATTCATTTTCAGACCAGTGTGAATAGTACCATGAACCAAAATTAGAATTTTTCTGAACTTTAAAAATTCATCAAATATTCTATAGACCTTTAAAAATCATATACTTTAGCTTCCCAAAATCTCTCAATAATCTCTAATTGTATGCCAAATCTCAAACTAAGAAGAGCTCATTTGGATAAAAAGTGATATAGGTTTCCAATACGGTTAATCCATATTAGATACCAAGTGTGCCCAAATGGTCTTTCTTGGTGTTTGGCACCTCTTGGGCAAGTTTAAAAACATAAATATAACTTGTATGAACTTTCAAGTGGTCCTAAACCTCATGCATCTCAATTTGGCCTCTCCACTTCCATATTACATACAATTCTATAAGCTAGTCTAGCCATTCCATACTCAAATTGCACTATACCATTCATACAACATTTAACCTCATTTGTACATGATACATTAACATAATTAAACATGTTCATAATGCCATAGGACATATACAATAATAATTTAGAACACTTGCTACTCATATGGCCTTAAAGAAGTAAGATTCATGCACTTTGTTGTCAATCTCTTATCTTCCAAGGTGTTGGATCCCATTACCTTATTCTCTTGATTCACCTAGTATGTTAGAATATTGGAGAAGAGGGGATGAGATTCAAAAAATCCCAATAGCTCATCTCCCTTTCAATCACACATAAAGTATGCAAACAAGCCTTAAAAATGCATGCATGGACATATTAACATGTGTAAGCATTCAAGAAACATTCTTGGCATTTGAACAAATTATACATAGTATACATAGGCTTGCCAAGTGTAACACCTTACTTTCTAGCTCATACCCATCATGCCTTACATACTCATATACACATGCTAAGCATACAAGGGAGGTTATTTGTTCTACTTTATGCTTAATTTCTATGGCATTATGTATGGGTAGATTTCCATAAAAAGTCACATGGACCGGGTGAGCTCTTTCTCTACATCCTCATGCTTAATTATACTACTAAGACTCATTTCAATCCCAACAACATGCTTTAAACTCATGGAAAGCAAAAAGGGATTTGAGACATGCATTTTCGTTCTTGGCAGATTTTGCTTCATTTCTAGGCTAAGTTTGGAAATTCATAACTAAATGCTGAAAAATCTTATCTGCATGATCTCAGTCATTCTAGAAAGCTTAAGACGTCTAATTTATGCTAAAAATATGTAGAAGTCTCAATATCTCACATATCCTGAGTTTGACATCAAAATCGTTCACTGGTCAGAGGGGGCTCCTTTGCTGTCACAGTTTACTGATATGGACTTTGAAAATGTCTAACTAATTCCACAAAAATCCAATGCTTGAAAACGATATCTCTATGGAAATATGTGGATTTTAGATAGAGGAAAAAAATATCTCCAGATCAGTTCACTAAGCCAAACTCCCGGAAACCGATGAAACAGTACTTCGGGTCTGGTTGGGTGTCTGATTCTGGGCAGGAACTTAGAAATTACATAACTTCCTCTATAGACCTCTAAATGAGGTTCTTCCAGTTCCTAAAACTCACTGTGACTATCTAGTTTCTGTGTATAAAATTTCGTATCAATTGGACTACGTTTGCCCCTCGGATGACACGATTTCTAAACTGACCAAATGAACAGTGTTTTCTAAAATCCGAATTTCTGATGTCAACTTTGAAAAATCATAGAGAATGCTATAGACCTCTAAATGACATGAACTCTAGCTTCCCAAAAAGCTCTAAACATGATCTAGTTACATGTCAAATTTCATAGCAAGAAGAGGTCATATGGTTACCTCTTGACATCATGTGCAAAAAGCCACTTCCTTGGCTAAAAGTAGGGCTCATGGGATCCAATCTTGGTTCTTCTACCTCTATGACCCTTTGAGCATATGAGAAAGCATCTCTAGGGGCCATCAATCATGACTCAAGTGTCTGAAAACTTAGATTGGATAAACTCATTACCCCATGCCCACTTATGCACCCATATAGCCTATACTAACATTGAGCATTTCACATCAAAATTGCCTCTTCATTCATAATAGGCCTCATTCTCATACATTCGTCATGCATGCATTAGCTTACAATCATTCATAAAGGTTACATCATTACTTTACATCACTTGTCTCATGTATAATGTATTTACAAGAAATTCTTTTACACTTTTCTGTAGTCTCCCTAGCCTCATGCTTGATGATGGTTCCCATCTCTTACCTCACTTGGTCCACCTGGCATGTTTGGATGGTGGAGAGGTAGGGTGAGATTTGGAGAATCCCAGTAGTTCATCTCTCATTCAATCATACATATATAGCATGCAAACAAGTCTCGTTGTGCATGTATGGCATGTTAGCATATAAAATCATGATGAAAGCATTTAAAACATGTAAATTGGCCATGCATAAAGGAAAAACATTCTCAACATGTGAGTAGGCCATACATAACATTTAGAAGCTTGCTAAGTACTTGGATTAGCCTCACCCACTCACTTGTGGCTTTTGGACTTGCCTCACCCATTCTTAAGAGGTCCTTAGACTCAACCCTTACTCTTTGGGAGTCAACCTCACTTTTGGGAGACTCTTTACTCTTGTCTCAACCAACTTAAGGGTTTGGCTCATCCTCACCTTGGCTATAGGGTTATTGGCTTTTCCATTCCTCAAGTAAACCAAAACAAATCACATAAATCATCATTTCACTTCATAACATATCATCATGCTAACACACTTCTCATAACTCATATCATACATACATACAAGTAAGACAATGTAAACACACAATTATGCATGAAAGAAGGTGGAGAGAACTACCTTATTAGCTATTGACAACTTTCTCTTTCAATTGTCTCCTCCCTTGTGGGTTTCACAACCACTTCTAGATGGGGGAACTTCTCTTGAGCCTAACCACACAAGAAGTATGGAATTAATTCCTTAACACTTAATTCATAAGCTAGGGATCTCTTCTTATCAACCCTACTGAGCATGTCAAACTAGGTTTCTTTTTCTCACTAGAGTCCATTAGCTATCCTCTCTCTTTTCTCATATTCTCATACTCTTAGGAAAGGAAAGCAAGAAAGAGAAGACTACATAACTTCTAACCTCTCTCAAGAGTGATTTCCCACTCTCTCTCTTCTAAACCAAACTCAAGACCTAACCATCTTTGCTATCTAAACCGTGGAAAGAGAGGGGAAGGGGAGAAGGGCAACATGTAAAGAGAAAAGCTATGAGAATCCTTACCTTTCTTGTCCTTTCTTCTTCTCCTCAGCTTCTCTCTCTCTCCTCTGCCCTTTTCTCTCTCCTAAAGTGAGCTTGAGTCGGTTAGAAGAAGAAAGAAGGGATTTGTAAGCTTTTAAAAAGTCAAATTCTCTTTTTTCTCGCTTTTCCGGACTAACCCTCGCTACAGCGAGCTCGAATAAGTCCCAGACCCCTGCCTTCACTATGGCGTTTGCTACAGCGAGCAATTCCCTGGATTTTGTATGGGGGTGCCCAAACTCGCTATAGCTAGAAGGCAGTCTCGCTATAGCTAGACCATTTCTCGCTATAGCGAATAGGTACATTCGCTATAGCTAGGCTGTAGCTAGTAGACTTAGAAAATTTTCAGCTTCCAAAAATTTTCAGCTTTTCTTTTCTTTCCCTTTTCTTTTCCTTTTTCTTTTCTCTTTCTTTCTTTTTCTTGGTTGTTACACCAAGTGGATTAACCTCACTCATTCACTTGTGGATTTTAAACTTGCCTTATCTATTTCTTTAAGAGGTTTTTGACTCAACCTTACTCTTGGGAGTCAACTTCACTTTTGGGTGACTCTTTACTTTGTTTCAACTAACTTTAAAGGTTCTTGGCTCATCCTTACCATGGCTAGAGGGTTCTTAGCAGCTTCTCCACACTCAAATAAACCAAGGTAAACACATAAAGCATTATTTGAATATATAAAACATCATCATAGTACTATGAAATAAAAACTCATGCTAAAATACTTTTCATAATTCAAAACATATATACACACACATTCAAAGATAATGTAAGCACACATTCATGCATGAGAGAAGGTGGAGAGAGCTACTTTGCTTGCATTTACACACTTTTTCCTTGAGCTTTGAGTCCTTTCCCTTGACCTCACACACCCAAGAAGGTGGAGATCATTTCTCTTGGCTTAGACACATTATATGGAAGCTAATTATACTCTTAAATCAAATTCTAAGGCCACACAATTACTAGAAAAGCTAGGTGATTTATAAGGCTCTTTTATGGTTCCAGAATGCACTTAATAAAGTAATCTTTGGAAAACATTATCTTGGTTCCATTATCTCTATCTATTTATGATTCTTGACTCCATTGAAATCTCTTGGAGTCATCACACAATCAATTCTAGGAGCTTAGCTAGGTATTGCTTCTTTAAGCCATATTATGGAACATATAAGGCCGTCTCACTATCTATGGTTTCTAAAATTTTTCGAAGGTTTCCTCTCATATTTTTCGATCATACATGATACGAAACTAAGCTTGGAAGAAATTAAAACACTCCTTAAGTGCATTAACTCTCCTTGGCCGAAGCTATACTTCCATAAGGCACCAATAGAGTTTCCTTATTTCCTTTTATGGGAGAAACACATAGAAAGCTCTCTTGATGCCTTAGGAACTCATATGAATACTCAAACATCATAAAATATGGCTAGGGTTCATGATAGAGTTCAAGATGCAATCAAAACCCTAACTTTTCTATCTTGAAAATTCATGGCTTTTACTTTGATTTCTTTGCATATTCTTACTCTCTTCCCTTAAATTCATGGAATTCACCCTTGGTTCTCCTTAAAATTCTAGCCCTCTTGCATTTACATATATGGGGCAAAATAGGGATAAGAAGGGAGGAGGAGTAGGTGCCATGGGATGGAAAATTTACCTTATTTTTCCTTGATTTCTCACTTGAATCTTGTCTTCTTTGGCTTCCTCTTTTCAAATCCGAATTTTCCCTTTAATTTATCCCTTAAAACAGATTCATATACTTCAATATAATCATAGGAAAGAAAGGGAAATGGAGGAGAAGAGGTTTGCAAGAGAAAGAGCATGAAAAACTAAGAAAATCCATACCTTTCTACCTTGTTTTTCTTCTTCCTTCATCCTCCTCCTAGTGCACCTCATCCCTTAGGACTTTCTTCTGGTCTAGATCAGAAACAAGTGAGGCTAAATGAAGGAGAAGATGGGGCGCCTCATTTATATAGGTGGAGGAAGGAAGACTTTTCAAAAATTTTCATTTTGCCCTTTGTTCTTGGCATTTTTGTTTCTAATTTGTTTTAGCTTCTTTTTTAGAACCGTCTTTTCCATTATGAAATTTAGGCTCCCAATTTAGTAAAATTCCTTTGGAATAACTCAAATCGGAGCTAAAACCTTCACGAATGAATCTGTCAAAGTTCAAATTCGCTGACATTGGAAAACGCCCACCAGAGGGGCTTTAGCTGTCATGAGCCTTCTCATGATTTTCAAGGCCTCTGAGAATCCTGGAGGATTTAACACTTTCATTTAAAAAGCCCTCCTATGAGAATTCTAAAATTTTCTCAAAATGACAAAAATGCCCTTACGTTTCATCAACATTTCTTTCAAATTCGTTTCTTCATTTTAGCTTTATTTTTCTTTCTATCTGAGCATAGAATTCTCATTTTTAGAAGTTTAGAATACTTCCCAAATTTTTTGAGACCTTAACTAAGTCATTCCAGGAGACTCGCTTTCATATCCGGTGAATTTTGTTCATCTACAGAGAAACCGTACATTACGTTTCTCATGTTTTCTCTCGTTTTTAGAGAACCAAATGTTACAAGCTGGATAAATTAAAAATGGACAAAACTCCTCTATTCTTGCTAGTAAAGAACTCTTTTAAGGAGATATGACTTGAAATCATTAGCATGATCAAGAAAAATCCTTGCTCAGCAACTTCATCATGTTAATACAACCAAAACTAATAAAAAATCAAATTGAGTATTTTGAAGGCAACTAATATCCTCATGAAACACTAGCAACACATCATATTGAGCACAAGATTTTCAATAAACCAGGAACAAAATGAATAAGAAATCAAACTTAAACTAGAAAAAGAAAGATTTAATTAGTCTATAAAGAACATGCTAAAAAAAGAAAGAAAGAGCCATTATTGAAGGGACAAATTCAACCATACAGCTATAAAGCAGTGACAGTGACTTCTATACAATAGTGGCAATAGCAACTGGGTAAAGACGCAATGTTGAAAAGCTGAAATAGCGTGGGAGAGCAAAAGAATGAAAAAGAGCAATTGAGAGGTTTATGATTTAACAGTCTAGGAATTTCATTTGAAATCACTTAGTGAAGGATCAACAAAAAAAATTATTTTTTAAGGAAACAAATGAAACCTTGAGGAAAAACTAAGCTAAACAATAAGCATTTATGTTGTTAATCACTTCAGTAACAATTTGGTTTGGTTTTGTTTATACAAAACTCATAAACCATTATGTCAGGGAAAACATTCAAGTTGTGATTTCATGTAGAGGATGCACAAGACAAGGAGCAAAGTAAGCTTAATGCCCTATGCACCCTCTGCAAAATCACACAATTACTAATTCAAGCAAAGTAAATAAATATAACCATGGAATCATAAATGAATTAAAAGCAACCTCTTATCCAATAAAATGAGCTGAGAATAAATCAAACAAAATACTTGAATCCAGCCTAAAAGGCTAACTCATTATTCAAAGATTTCAATGATGTGAAGGCAATGGAAATTAAACTCTATAGCATATATTGTGTCAATGTTTTACATTTGAAGCAAAAATAAAGATAGAAATAAGAGAACATTGAAATTGTTTATCTTTATCTTCCTGTCAATACTCAACCTTTGGTCATTCTTTAAACATATCATACTAAGAGCATAAACTAAGAAATGTTCATGCAAATTTCCCTTGCAAAAAATTTGAAATCAGATGAAGGTGAATTATGGAAAACTATTATTATGTGGACCATCATTACAATTTAACCTTTAAACTACAATATGGTTTTAGTTATTACATTAATTGACTAAAAAATTATTGGAAACAAAATTGAGTGCCTTTTTCATCAGCATATTCTTTTCTTTTTTTGGTCACAAAATAAGCACAAGGTTTTAAGGGTAAAAGGTTAAAGAAAAGACAAAATAATGATAAACTCATGTACATTAATACCCCTTGATATTTGTGTGTAAAAGAAGTGAACAAATAAAAAGAAATTACTTATTAGCTTCCTTTTTATAGAGGAGACTTGTTTATTAGTTTAGGAACCGATAGCATTCTACTAATAAAAGAAGGGGAAAAAAGGGAGTGTCTTACAAACTTACGGTATTATGGTTGTCCATTGTTGGATACTATCACTATAATAATAGAAAAGTACAAAATAATTCATAGTATTTCAAAGCTTAGTAACATGCTTTGACAATCGATTATTTGATTTAGTAATTACCAGAACATTGCCATTATTTATATTAGTTTTGCAACAAGCACTCAGTCCATGTGATATCACGGGCAAAGCATATAGTCCAAGCTTAAACTGGGTGTTCAACCAAGCTTCTCCTGCAAAATGTAAGAAACAAGAAAAATTGCTTGAGCTTGAGGGAAAGAGAGAACAATAATGACATTTTACAAAATAAAGAGAAACTAGATAAATAAAAGATTTTTTTTTTTGGTTAAAAGAGGAAAGGGGAAGATGGTTGTAGTTAAGAGACATTTGTTGGCTCATATGGATTTGTAATTAATTATAACATGCAAACATATATTAAAAGTAATATAGGTTTTAAGAGGCCAAAGAAAACATTTTCTACGAATGATATTAAGCAAGATTAATAGATAAGTTATTTTAGCAAAATGATATATAAACACTTTTTTTAACATAATTAAATACATCAATATATTTACGATAAATTTGTTATGTTATTATTCATATCCTCTCACCAATAGTCTTAGCAAGACTATAATTATTTAAAATAATTATACATGATTATTTTTATATTTCGTATAATTAACTGAATATTTTACTATTTTCAATAGTATTATATTATTATTCTAATTATAGAATACGTTTTCTATTTACTTTTTTTTTTGTTTTGTCGATTTTTTGGTTTTTTTTAAGAGAACACAAGGGCAATGGTGATCATGCCACCATATTGAATATTAAGTTGTTTCAATTAATTATTGAGAATTAAAAAATGCATAAGTTTAGAGGATCTAATAACACATAATTATAAAGCTATGAATAAATATATAAAATGTGTGCAGAAGCTAAGAGCACTAGTGATGCTAATATGTAGTAGGAATGCCAAAACTAAAAACAAGAATAAAGAGATAGAAATTATTACCAGATAACCTTTAAGCCATCTATTGCATTTAGTCATATTCACTATGATCATCACATATACAGTGTCTGTCAAATTGTTCAAGAATTTGAAGTAGGTATGTCTCCAAGAACGGTTGAAAAGTATTGAGCCAAAGATCCCCCAAAATCCAGTGATAAATCCTAATGTCATACTCCAATAAAATTCTTTAAAGAAAAGTGAATGCTTATCTTCTTGGAATTCAATTGGTTCTTGAGGCTTTTCTTCTTTAGGACACTTTTTTTCAAGAGGTTTCCCACAAAGATCAAAGTTTTCTTCATAACTTGAGCTGTTAAAACTCTGCAACTGTGTCCCAATTGGAATTTTTCCAGAAAGATTGTTATATGACAAATCCAACATTGTAAGACGATCAATCTGAGCAAGGCTAGAAGGAATTTGACCAAAGAAATGGTTTCTTGACAAATCAAGAAATTCTAGTGAAGTTAATCTTCCAATTTCTGGAGGAATTTCTCCTATCAAATGATTTCTTGATAAATTTAAAGAAACCAACTTAATCAAATTTCCTAACTCTGCTGGAAGTTCTCCAATTAAATGATTGCTTGAGAGATCAATGCCTTTTAAAAGAAATCTAGTATTCTTAAATATTTGTTTCACACCTTTCCACATCAGCAATGCATTTAAATCGTATAAATAGGGATATGTACCATAAATGTTGCTTGCAAAAGAATGATTCCTATTATCTATTGGAGAACTGTCTTGAGCCATTGCAGTAAAGCTTTTAAAGCATTTAAGTATTTGTCCAGATAGATTGTTCAATGAGAGATCTAAGAACTGAATGTTTGTCAAATAACAAAGATGCGATGATAAACTTCCAAAGAAGTGATTATTTCGTAAGACTAAAATTCTTAACTGAGATAATCCAACTCCTATCCATGAAGGTATAGGTCCTGATAATTTGTTTTCTCCTGCATCTAGCATTACTAAGTTTGAGCAACTCTTTAAGGGGAAAGACAAGTGTCCAGTAAACCTATTGTTTCTCAATATCAATACTTGAAGATTATGTAGAGAACCAAAAGAGGTAGGAATTGCCCCTGACAAATTGTTATTACTCAAGTCCAAATAGACCAATGATTTGAAATGACTCCAACAATTAGGAAGTTGTCCTGATAATTGATTATTGGAAAGATCTAATATGCCCAACACTTCACTTGCACCATTTGCACATAAAAACATATGAAGTTTTGAGATTTTATTATTGGATAAATTGAGGGTAGATACACTATGTAGAAATTGTGGAATTGAACCTTCAAAATGATTTGAAGCTAGAGATATAACAAGATATTCAGAATATCTTATGGGGAAGTTTGGTATTGTACCCCATAAGTTATTAAATGAAATATTGAAGGACTGCATTAGATTTTGTGTAAGGCTTGGAAACCACTTTGGAATAGTACCTGAAATTCCAGCATTAGAAATATCAAGTGTGGTGAAATTATTTTGAGTTTGCAACCATTTAGGAAATCTAGGACCTAACTTGCATGATCTTAGACATATGTCTTGTAATTGAAACTGTGGGACCCAACTCTGGCTAAATCTCAAAGCCAATAATGAGTTGTCAGATAGGTCTATATTTTTTAAGTTGGGCATATCAGCAAAATGGGAGTCAGTGAGGACACCTTTCAAAGAGTTGGAATTAATGTATAAAGACACCAATTGAGATGGAAATTGAAGATCTTTTGGTATTGTCCCATTCAACCAATTTCTTGAAATGTCAAATGTCTCTAAAGATGTGAATGTGGAAAGGTCAACTAGTGTACCAGTGATTTGATTACCCCTTAGGTCCAAGTATTGCAAAGAATATTTGGCACATCCAGACAAAGCTTGAAGAATTGTTGGAAAGTCTTCAATCAAATGGTTATGGTCTAGTGATAATGAACGTAAGGTACATATATTCCCTAAGGATTTCAATCCATCCTTGAGTTTATTAAGACCAAGGTCTAGTATCTTGAGAGAATTCATGATGCTACCAAATTCATATGGTATAGGACCCTCTAAGAGGTTAAGATAAAGATCAAGCTCCACAAGGTTGGGGCTAACATTCATGAGCCATTGAAATATTATATGTGACATAAAGTTATTTCCATAGAGGCCCAAAAAAGAAAGGGAATCAGAAGAATTAAATTTTAAAGGAGCCAGCAAAAGGATATAATGATCTGAAAGATCATTATCAGATAAGATTAGTTCTTTCAAGCTTGGTAGCTTTCCAATCATCTGCATCCACTTGTGAGAATGCTTTAGATCAGTTATGCCACCTAACATAAGATGGGTTAAAGAAGTGAGACGAGATAGCCACTCAACTCCAACACCATTCTCTCGATCAATTTTGAGAGTATCATCACCATATCCAAGATGAAGCTTTTGTAATTTTGAAAGGTTTGCAAGTTGATAAGGTATTGCTCCTATAAGATTATTATATGAGAGATCAAGATGCTGCAATTGTGAGAGATTTCCAAGTTGATAAGGGATTGAACCTTGCAAACTATTAAAGCTAAGATCAAGATATCGGAGGTGCGAAAGACTCCCAAGTTGACTTGGAATTTTTCCTCCAAAATGACAACTTTGGAGATCAAGGTATCTCAAGTTGCTTAAAGAGCTAAAAAATTCTGGGATATGGCCACCTTCAAAAGCATTGAAACTAAGGTTCAAATACATCAAATATTGCAACTCCATCAATGATACACTAATCTCACCTTGCAACTTCTTGCGTTGGTGAAAAATTTCACCATGAAGGTCGAGCATTAGTACATGGCCAGTTTGGTTGTTGCAATGAACTCCCTCCCATTCACAGCAATCTCTCTTGTTCTCTTTGCTACCCCATGAAGACCATGTTACCTTCAAAAGATGAGAGTCATCCCCAAGGCCAGCCTTAAAGTGAAGCAAGGCTTGTCTCTCCCTCTTTGTGCATTGAATCGCAACACCTCTAGCTTTCCAAGAATTGGAACCAAGGACCTGAAACTCAAGCACTATTATAGCTAACACAAGGAATTTGACAAAAGCAAGGTACATCCTCTTCATTTGTCTTGACAAGTGATTCTATGGATTGACAATGCTAGTGGGTAGCGACTAAACTAGTGGTGAATAATTTATATAGCCGATCAAGTTGTTCAGAGCATTTTCTGTTTTTTTTTCACCAGTTAAATTCACATCTTTTTACACCTTGTCACATATTATATTATAGTAGTTATTACCAACAGGCGAGATAATAAAAACAATTGTTTTCACACATTTGTAAATTGTTTTATTTTATAATTCTATTTGGATTGTTGGTTTTAACATATAACGGTAATCTAATATGCACTTTATTCTTTCAAAGGAATTTTGCACTCTATAAAATTTTAATATTGACGCATCTTTTCTCTTTTGTCTTGATTTTATTCTAGACTGTGAAATCTGATTATTCTTTTTATAAGTCTCTCCGAACAGTTGGTCCTGACCATGATTGTCACTTAAATTAATTAAAGTTGATTTAAGGAAGTTTCGGATTACATAGTGATACAGTGTAACATTTGCTTTCCGAATAATTGATCTCTTTAATCGAAGTAAAAATTGAAAATTGATACCATTGCGGACACAGATGTGAAAGTAAAAGAACGGGATTGTGTTCATTTCATTTTTTGACAAAGCATTATCTCTTAAATTCCCCATTTTCGTTCATTTCACTTCTCTGTAGTTATTGCAGATTCATTATTGTTGTTAATTAGAAGATGCTTTAGGAGGGCTTTGTGACAAAATTAAAAATAAGCTCAACTAAATCCGAGCTTCATTAACAAAAGAAAAAACAGGTGTAACTGCGTAAGATAGAAATAAGCTATATTGAGTATGTGGAAAGCATGGGTACCGGAGTTAATAATAACCGAAGCTTCGTGAATCGTGAGTCTAGTAATTATCTTGTGGAATGAAATTGAAAATTGTGTGTAACAAATTGGGCAGGTTCATTGTGGTTTGGATTAGATGAGTCACGTTACTTGGGACCAACCCGCAGGCTTCTAGAGGGCATTCTCATGAAAACATTAAAAAAAAATCCAAAAGAAGAAAATTGCACTTCAAGACCATGAATTAAAAATATTTTTTGTAAATGATCTTAACTTTTAAAATTATTTTAGAGGATCAAGGACCTAATTATTTCAGTGGCAAGACAAAAATACCCTTGTTTATTTTTATATTTCCCGCCACACGAACTCTCAAGGACAGACTCAGTTTCTTTCCAAATACAGACCCATTTACTCTGTCCTGGTGGAATATATTGGAGAGAAAATGGGTTTGTCCTGAAAAGTGTGTGGGACAGGAGAGGTAAAAATAAATAAGAGCATTTTTATCTCACTACTAAAAAAAATTAGTCCATTATGCCCTAAAATAATTATAAAATCCTTTATAATAAACATTTTCAACTCAATTATAGCCTAAATATAATTTTTCCCCAAAAAAATTAGTTCCTTTCTGAAATTGTGGTGCTCAAACGGTCATTGAAATTTCTACCGAATTTAAAACAAGTTTCAAGATATCTTGCTTGAGACAAGCAAACCATCAATATATATAAGGGTGTTCAGGTCATTTTCTCATAATAAAGTATTTAGTGTACCTAAATGACCTAAATATCCCTGCATTATTTATGTATTTACAAGAAAATAATTTGAATACCTTGTATTGCTTTTTTTATTTTTCTAAGTGAAAGGGGGGATTAGTTTAAAACACAAACGTGGATATTGCTAACTTTCACGACGCTAGGGAGAATGTTAGCATTTTCAAATATAAAGGTTGTATTAAGTAAAAGAAGTGATCTTATCTGATAGATGAAAGGATAAAATAATCATTCTTAAATCTCAAATCAATAATTGAAATTGATGCAAAAAGAAGAAGGCAACTTTATGAAGACCTTATAATTAATGAAAACAGTGTCAAATGGTTAATAGGAGTTAATTAAGAACCAAGTCCTAAATGATGCTTTATCAAACTTTTGGAAAGAGTGACGCTTTACTAACTAAAGAATTTAAGAAGACCATATAATTAATGAAAACAGTGTCAAATGATTGGTAGGTGTTAATTAAGAACTATATGTCCTAAATGGTGGGATTCTGGGCATCTTTAAGTACTAAGGAGTAGTCAAATATGCTGTCCCATGTGTGGATAAGCCAATAATAATCCTTTTTATTCAAGTCAATAGCATTGGAGTGCCTCTTTTTCCGAATGAAAAGCCTTTCTCCCTTTCTCGAGTTCAAATTCGACGCAAAGCGCATCGGATCGCATATAATATTTTAAAATGATTCGTGGATAGACTATAATTTTCTTGGCAACCCTAAGAGTGCCAACTAATCAGCTTTTAATCTTATCGAAGAGTAACCGAAATATAGGGTCACGCATAGGAAGTATACCTATTTGATGAAGTCATAAATATTGGTGGGATTCTAGGCTCCCCAATAGCAATTCTTTACATTTAAAGTCAATAGCATTGGAGTGCCCCTTCTTCAGAATAAAAAGCCTTTCTCCCTTTAGTCTTTGTGATGAGCTCCCCCGTTTGTCAAGTTCAAAGTCAGACATTGAGAGCATTGGACGGTATATATTATTTTAAAATGATTAGTTTCTTTCCCAGAGTAAGGCTTCAAGCCTCACAGAAATATGTGTGTGTGTGTGTATATATATAAGTACTTAAATAGGATGCGCAATATTTTAAATAATACTTGCATTAAGTATCAGTCCAAAATAAAAAATTATCAGAGCACTAGATGTTCAATCGGTTTTTTGAAAATCAAATTGATTAAACTTGTATATGTTGCCAATTGATTAAAAATGAATTATAATTTTTCACATTCTTTTTTCTCTAATTGAAAAAAAGGAAAAGTAAATGTCGTTGTTTTTGCTCTATTTTTTTAATAAACTATTTTTGATAAATCAACGACAATTTTAAGGAACAATTTTTGATGTCTTGTTATTTAAATAACCAATTTGGAAAAAATGACAAAGACCAAATTTGCATTAAGTGCAAGAGGTATTTGTCAGAAATGCTTATAAGTTATGAAGCATCTTACATGTTACATTGTGTCATGACTTATCTAAAATTATTATTCTTTCTATCAAAACTAATATATGTAATGTCACAAAGTGTGATTTGTGCAGTGATGAGCGGAGAAGATTGGAAGGATAAAATTAATGAAATATGATTTTGAAGTATTTAATATTATGTTTTCTAAATAAATTATAATAACTGAATTTTTTTAATAGATTAACATTATATGATTGATTTTAAAAAAAAAATCTTACACTTTTTAACCTATTACATATTATTTTTTACTCATTCAAATTCTGCGTTAACAGGAAATCAAACGTAAAACAATTAATGCAAATTGGTCTAGGTACTGCCCTAATTAAATCCTAGAATAGAATAAATTCTTGTTGTGACTAACTTCCAATTGATTCAAGTTTGGAAATTTTGCAACTTATTTTGATGTACCTAGTGTCATAGAGTAGAGATGAAATATGAGCTGTTATATTCACATGTAAAGGGAAGGAGAGGGCCATATTTTTGAGATTATTTAAGAATAATGGATTTACCTTTCTTTGCAAACTCTTCGGGTTTTAAATTCAAAGACTTGAGCCATAAGATATGCTTGTGTTTCTAGAGTAATTTGATATTATTAATTCATGTTGACGAAATATGTATAGAATTATTTCAAATAAATTCCCACAATGCTTGGCACTGTCTTTTTGTTTGTCTTAGCACTAAAAATTTTAGGGCAATGATTAATAGCTAATGTTTAGGGGTTGTTAAGTACAATTCTGCTATAAGTCCCAAAGAAGCAATTGAAACAAAGCACTAGTCAAAGATCCAATTGCTAGGTCAACCCCCAAGCAGTTTAATCCACCTCATCAATTGATGACTCACATCATGCCAAATAAAATGAGTGAGAAAAGAAGAAGCATGGATACAGTCTAATAGCAACCTCTAGAGGTACTCGAATATCACAACTCCCACTTTTAAGCCAACAAACAAGCATATTTAACAAGGTTGAGGAAATTGCTTAGTGGAGAACATGCCTATGTAGGAGACACTATAAATTGGGAGCAAGGACTATCATACAACACACATAAAAACTTCCTTAGAAATTTGCTTTACAAGTTCTGTTAAATTTTAATTTTATTAGCTTTTATTTATCAATGTATTTAATATTTTATTTATCATTTTCCATCTAATTCCTATTGAAGTTATATTTAATTCCTGTCAATCGAAAAAACACACTAACACCCATAAAAATTAGAACACCTGGTGGGACCATATTGAAGTGTAGGCGGTGTATGTTTGAAGGTTTCATAAGTTTTCACAATCGTCAATATTCAAGCTTGATTGAGGAAGAAATTCAATAAATAATAACTCATTCCAACCAAGAAAGGATATAGATGTTATTTTGTTTCAACTAGGAAAGGGTACTGATACCGCTTCCATTAGAGACAGTTCACTTGATTCCTTCTTTGAAGCACCATGTTGTTAAAGGAATACTAGCATTATTGGACACTTTTACATTTTGGAGCCATTAGTAGTTAACAAAATGCATAGCAAATGAGAAAGAGAAGGGCTCGCATTAAAGCACACTTAGGGGTAAGCATGTGGTTCCACTACAAATGCCCCCTTTAAGACTCAACTATTAGTTAGCTATCCTCAATTTTACATGCTTTCCTAAATCCAATTTGGATCTATTACCACAAATGGGAATTATGGCTCAACTGCACTAACTTTTGGTAACCTACAATATAAAGGGGTATAGATTGCAAAGAAACCTCCATCAAATAGACTATTTTTGCCCATTAGATTTGCTTTAGGAGGCATAGGATGTGATGTGTCTACCATTAATTTCAAATACCATGATTCAAGCTCATTTTGGTTAGCTAATGTCCAAGGTTATCAGGCTAATGCTCTACAATTGGTTTTGTGCATGACACTTGTAATAACTGGTAAATTAGAAATTGAATTGAACTAATAAATTAAAATGAGAATACCCTAAAGCAAGGAAAACTAAGATCACATAAGACTATGATAATAATTAGAACATCTTAAAATGTGGATTAAAGTCTTAGGTTAGCCCAAAATCGAAGCCAAAATGACTAAACAAAAAGCTATAAAGGCCAACGGCATTTTTGTAATTTCAGGAAAATTTTAGAAAACTGAAATAAGAGATTTTTAAATGGAAAAATTAAGTTTCTTAGAGTTCTCAGCAGCTCCAAAAACTATAAGAACCCCTAGAATGATTAAAACCCTCTAGTTTGCATTTTTGGTCATTGGTTGATCAAAACTTTGACCGAATCATTTAGTAAGATTTTAAATCCAATTTGGGTGAAATCAAAGTCATTTTATGAATTAGGGGACCTAAATTTTATGATAGAAAGGACAATTTTCATAAAGGAATTTAAATAAGCCCAAATGTAAAGAATCAAGATGTTAGACTAAATTATAATTTTGAAAAGTTGTGTAAATGGACCATAGGTTTCTTAAAACACGTCTCTTTCTTCTCAAGCCCTTATAATTGACTTGCTTTTGGTACAAATAGATCTTAGGATAGTCTTGAGTGGTGCACCAAGCAAGGGAGTAAGGAGAAGAAGATTCAAGGCAAAAAGTGTAAGATTTCCTTACTTTTTCATGTCATCTCCTTCACCAACTTCTTCTCCTCTTTCTCTTCTCTTCTCTCATGGTTTTGATGGTTTATTTGGACATGTTTGGTGGCTAGTTCAGTAGAAGAGAAGGAGAATTTGGGAGAGTTCTTGAAAGCATAAGAAAGTGCACTTGAAAAGCTTCTAAATAAGGTAATTCTTCATGGCTAAAGCTTGTTCCTCTTGGCTTTTCTTCTTCTCTACCATTTAGGCTAGAATAGGGGGGAGATGTTATATGTAATATCTGGTTCTCTAAAAACGAGAAAAAATGCGAGAAACGTAATGTATAGTTTCTCCTTCAACATGTTAAATTCACTGGATACAAAAGTAAGTCCCCCAAAATGACTTAGTTAAGTTCTCAAAAAATTTGAAAAGTATTCTAGACTCCTAAAAATGAGAATCCCAGGCTTAGACTGAAGGAAAAATAGAGTAAGAATAAAGAAACAAATTTGAATGAAAGGTTGACGAAACGTAAGAGCATTTTCATCATTTTGAGCAAATTTTAGAATTCACATAGGAGGGCTTTTTAAATGAAAGTTTTGAGTTTTGCATGGTTCTCAAGGGCACTGAAAACTATGGGAAGCCTCAGGATAGGTAAAGCTCTTCCAGTGGACGTTTTCTAATGTCAATCGACCCAAACTTTGACTGATTCGTTCGGGATGGTTTTACCTTCGATTTGAGTGATTCCAAAAGTATTTTACTAAATTAGGAATCTAAATTTCATAATAGAAAATAAAATTTTCAAAAAGAAGCTAAAACGAGTTAGAAACAAAAATGCCAAAAAACGAAGAGCAAAATAAGAATTTTTGAAAAGTCTTTCTTCCTCCACCTATATATATAAGGTGCCCCACTCTTTCACTCATTTAGCTTCATATGTTTCTACCCCAAACCAGAGAAAAAACCCTAGAAGAGTGGTGCACAAGAGGAAGAGGAGAATGGAGGAGAAATTAAAGGCTAAAGGTATAAATTTTAGTAGTTTTTCATACTCTTTAATTTCCAAACCTCTTTTCCTCCATTCTCCTTTATTTCTTATGATTATATTGAAGTATACGGATCTTTTTTAGGGGAGAAATTAAGGAGAAAATTTAGGTTTGAAGAGAAGAGGCCAAAGAAAGGAGGATTCAAGTGAGAAAATAAGGAAAAATAAGGTAAAATCTCCATCCCATGGTGGCTACTCCCTCCCTCTCCTTTTCCCTATTTCACCTAATATATGTAGCTACAAGAGGGCTTGAATTTTGGACAGAACCAAGGGTGAATTCTATGAATTTAAGGGAGGAAAGTAAGAATATGCAAAGAAATTTAAGAAAAGATAATTAATTTTCAAGGTGGCAAACCTAGGGTTTCATGGGTTCCCTTGAAAATCTGATTTGATGTAATTATTCCTAGGCCTAAATGAATGTTTAAATAAGTTCCTAAGATCCCTTGAAATCTCCCCATATGCATCTTCCATGTAGAAAGCAAAACAAACTCCATGGAGACTAAAAAGAGGCATAGGCTCAACCTAACATGGTTGAGACACCTAGGGCAAGTTTTAAATTTTTTCAAGCCCATTTTTAAGTCATATATGATGAATGAAAATGAGAAAAAACTTTGAAAAAATTTAGGAGGTCTAGAGAATCAATTGGTGTCTTTGGTTCTATAATATGACCTAAAGAAGTAACATGTAGTTAGGCTCTTTATTTCAATTGTGTGATGACTCCAAGAGGCTTAAAAAGAATCAAGAATCATATTTGAAAGGAAAGAATGGAGTCTAGAATTTTTTTGATGGGTGTTGCTTCATTAGGTGCAGTCTTGGAACCATAAAGGGGTTTATAAATCAAGTTAGTGTTTAAAGAAAATGTGTGGCCTTAGAATTAACATTGTGAACCTAATTGGCTTCCATGAATTGTGTTTAGGCCAAGAGAAATGATCTCCACCTTCTTGGGTGTGTGAGGTCAAGGGAAAGGATTCAAGACTAAAAGAAAAAGTGTGTAAATGCAAGTAAGGTAGTTCTCTCTACCTTCTATCATGTATGGATGTATGCTTACATTGTATTTGAATGTATGTATATGTGTTTTGAGCTATGAAAAGTATTTTAGTATAAGCTTTTATTCCATGGTGCCATGATGATGTTTTATGCATTCAAATAATGTTTTATGTGCTTGCCTTGGTTTTCTTGAATGTGAAAAAGCCAAAAACCCACTAGCGATAGTGAGGATGGGCTAAGAACTCTTAAAGTTGGTTGAGACAAAGTAAAGAGTCTCCCAAAAGTAAGGTTGAGTCAAAAACCTCTTAAAAAATGGGTGAGACAAATCCAAAATCCATAAGTGAATAGGTAAGCTAATCCACTTACTTAGCAAGCCTATGTATGCTATGTATGACTTGTTCAAATACCAAGAATATTTCTTAAATGCTTACATATATTAATATGTCCATGCATGCATTTTCAAGGCTTGTATTGTATACTTTATATGTGATTGAAAGGGAGATGAGCTATTGGGATTCTTTGAATCTCATTCCCTCCTTTCCAATGTTCTAACATACTAGGTGGACAAAGAGAGCAAGGAAATAGGAGCCAACCACTTGAAAGATGAGCGCATGACATTAATGTGTATAGATTTTTTTTCTTTAAGACCATATGAATGGAAAATGTTTTAATCATTGTTGTATATGTCCTATGATGTTATAAACATGTATAATTATGCTAATGCATCATGTACAAATGAGATTTAAGGTTATATGTATGGAAATGTGCATTTTCGACATGTAATGGCTAGACTAGCTTTATGGAAATGCATGTATAAATGGAAGTGGAATGGCCAAATTGAGATGCATGAGATTTAGGACTACTTGAGAAACTCATACAAGTCATATTTATGCTTTTAAACATACCCAAGAGGTGCCAAACATCAAGAAAGACCATTTGGTATCTAATATGGAGCAAAATTAACCATATTAGAAACCTACACCACTTTTTGTCCAAATGATCTTTTCTTGATCTGAGATTTGGCATAAAATTAGATATTTTTAGGAGATTTTTGGAAAGCTAAAGTGCAGAATTTTTTGAGGTCTATGGAATATTTGATGAATTTTTGAAGTTGGGAAATTTTCTGAAATTGGCTTATGGTACTGTTCACTCCGGTCTGAGAATGAATTCTATCACTCAGAAGGCAAATGATGTCCAATTGCCATAAAATTTTATAGGGAGAAACTAGAAATTTTTGGCGACTTGTTCCAACTAGAAGCACCTCATTTGGATATCTAGACATGGAGATATGAATTTTTAAAATCTCTACCCAGTACTAGGCATTCAAACAGACCTCAGGTACTGTTTAATTAGTTTTCAATGCCTGAACGTGCCTAAATTGGTTTGAAGTTATTTTTTTCCTCTAGCTAACATCCATAGCTTTCTACATTGGTATATTTGCATGGATTGGATTTTTTTGGAATTAATTGGATATTTTTGAAGTTTATAGCAAAAAATTATATTAATACCAGTAGCCAGTCAGACCTTTGTACATTTTTAAATGTCAATCGTCTTCTGTGTGTTGTTTCATGGCTTATACATATTTTTAGCATAAATTAGACATGTGTATATTTTTGGATTGTTAAAGAATGCATGATTTTAATTTTTTTAGAATTAGTTATGATTTTCCAAATTTGTAACAAAAAAGGAAAAATTCTGGCCAAGATAGCTACCATGGATTTTATGTATTCCCTTACCTTACGTGAGTTATAGACCACTTTTGGTGATGGATTTGAGTTTTATCTATGTAATTAAATATGATAATATGATACATGAGTCCATATAGCCCACGAGACTCTGAGGAAAAAAATTTATGCATAGTGCAATGCAAATTTATTCACTTTTTAATGTCATTTTCTTGCCTCTTTTATGAAATGCATGGCAATGGACATGAGAATAGCATAAGACAAGCTAAGAAATTATGGTGTTATATTAGAGACCTTATTTCAACCCAAACTTGATAGAAATGGGGGGTTTTGAAGCCTAAGGAATCTGATGAAGCAATTAGGATTTAAAAAGAACAATTAGAAAATAACTTATGGCTCTTAGGGTTTTGGATGTACCTTGGCAAATATAAGGCTTTCTAATAATAATTTAGGATGTCTAAGACTATATATGAGTTCATACAACATCTAGGAAGCTTTATGGATGGCAATTTCTCAAGGAAAACCAAGGAAGCCCCATGGGTGCTTCAAATGGATGTATGTCTTGGTGAAGATGCACAAGTGGACCAAGAGAGAGTTTTCTTTGATTCCAAGGTTAGAAATGGTCTAGATATGAATGATAGACACTAAAGGAATCATTGATTTGAATTTAGAAATCATATTTTAAAAGCTGGATATTTAGGTTCCATTTAGGCTTAAAGAAGCAACATGAAGTTTGGCTCCTTGGATTGAGTTTATGATAGCTTTAATGAGTTTGACTGGAGTCATGTGACTTAGATTGAGTGAGAAATTAGAGCCAAGATCTTGAATTACATGAGTTTCTTCATTATGCCTTGCATGGAACCATAATGGTGTCATAAGCTAGATGTAGCTTGTGTAATGTTTATATAAGGCTAGAATTGGTTCCTATTATATAATTGTGTCTTGTTTGATGAGTTTAGGCCAAGCAAGCCAACCTCCTCCTAAGCGTGGGTGTGAGGCTGAACCAAGGAGCTAGGAATCAAAGGAAGAAATTGTGTTTCTTAAACCAAAGTAACTCTCCATCCTTTCTTGTATGTATTTCTTGGTTGTATGATTATCATTGAATGCTTGTACATGTCTTTGAATTATGAAACATGCCATTTACTATTGGTTTGTTGCTATGGTACCATTATGCTTCTTGATTTGCTTTGAAATGTGAAATTGCTCTTTATGGGTAAAGTTGTGCCAAAAGTCCCTTGGAATGGGTAAGGTGAAACCAAAAGTCCTTAAGGATGGGTGAGATAAGGCCAAAAGTCTCAAAAATGAGTGAGACTAAATCAAAAGTCCTTAAAAAGTGGGTGAGGCTAATCCAAAAGTCCTAAATTATAGGGTGAGGTTAGACCAAAAGTTCCTAGAGCTTGATCTTGGCTTTGACACACTTGTATGACTTGGAAATTATGATTTGAATTATTATTGGAAGTGTTTACTACATGCTTGTATTGTTTGAAATGAATATATACCTTGTGTGCTTACTTGAAAGGGTGAAAGAGCTATTAGGATTCTTTGAATCTCACTCTTCTCCACTTTCCATCTACTTGTATTTAGGTGAAGCCCAAGGGAGCAAAAATGGGAGCCAAAGAGCATACATAGCTATACTTTGACAATAAAATAGTTTTTTTTATGTAATTTAATTTCAAAGTATGTATATATGAGTTACTTTTCAAATGTAAACCCTTAAGCAATTGTAAAACCATGAGAATATATTGTATGAACCAAATGTGAAGCCAAATGAATGAGATTGTATAGTTTTGACATCCTTGAACCATGATGCTTATATACATTTATGCAAGTGGAATGCTGGATTTGAGTTCCATGATGATTTGAACTATTTGGGATGCTTCTATATTATGGATGGTGTGGAAGGCCATTTAGTGTAAGTTGACACTACTATAGCATCAAAAATTACCATATTTTTGAGGTAAACCACAAACTGACCAAATAGACAATTTTGTGCATGAAATTTGGCATTAATATAGGTTTCATTTGGAGTTTTTCGTAGAGCTAAAGATCACCCAACTTGGAGCTCTAGAGAATTTATTATAATTTTTCAAATGTAATTATGTAGAATTTATCACTGTCACTGTTTATATGGTTAGTTTGCTTTTCTATGTTATTCATGGAACAAATGAAGTCCAATACTCATGAAATTTTGCAAGCATATAGTAGACATCCTAAGCTTTTCATAGCCACTGAGAGTACCTCATTGTCACTTGTGTAGAGGGAGATATAAATTTCTGAAATTATGGTTCAACTATAGGATGCCACGCAAACCTAATGTACTATTTCATTGAATTTCTTAGGACATACATGGTTGTTTTGATTTGAGATTTTTATGATAATTAAGAGACATCCTGAGCTTTCTAGAATGATATAATTTGCATGATTTTGATATTTTTAGAATTAGTTATGAATTTTTGAATTTTTTATTAGAATATGGAACCAAAAAATCTGCAACTTTACTTATGGAATTGTGTTGCTTGACTTACACCCGAAATGCAAGCTTTGAATTGTGATGTTTCTAGTCCATTAGGTTTGTTATGAATGGAAGGTGATATTGGTAAACCCATATGGCCTATTATTGAATTATTTGGGCTTATGATAATGGTTATTTCTGCTGCTAAAAGTGATAAATTGATAAAAATGGAACTTTTATGCCATTTGTGATATAATTTGGGAGATGTCTTGATACACCACACAAAGCCCCTGTAGATATTGTCCCAGACTAGAGGCACCTCAATTGGTCACACCTCTCTAAGTTTTATTCCTCCCATCATTGGGAAAATGTGTAACACTATGTTTATATAATTCATCTTATATCATTTCTAAGTTCATTTCCATGGATTACATAGAATTATTAAAAAAAAAAAGCCCTTAAAAATATTCAATTAAATTGCGTTACGTCATAGCTAAATTTTTCAATCCATATCTCATGGACCGTATGGACTCATCTCTCTCATTCTCATATTTAAATATACAAATACAACTCAAAGTCATCTCAAGAAGTGGCCTATAACTTGAGCTAATAAAGTGTATACATGAAAATAAAGTGTGTAGCCTTATATCGAAATTCTAGTTTGCTGTCATGAACTTTGAAAAATCATAACTAATTCTAAAAAAATTAAAATTAAACATATTATACCATTATGGAAATCTACAGATGTCTACTTTATGCTAAAAATAAATTTAGACTACAAGAGGGATGCCTAGTCACTGGAAATTGATGAAATAGTAACAAAAGTCGCCTGTCACTACTAGTACTATTCATAAATTTCAAAAATTCATATCTCCTTGCTCAAACGTCCAATTGGGGTGATCTTGGTGGGAAAAAAAAGCTTATCCTATCTAGTTTATGTTATAAAATTTCATAAGTATTGGACACCATTTAACCCTCAAATGACACAACACAAGAAATTGACCATATGAACAGTATTTATACCAATTCAGCAGAAAAATGCCAAATTTGAAAAATCATAATTAATTCTATAGAGTTTTAAATAATCTAGTCATTGGCTTCCCAAAAAGCTCTAGATGAGATCTATATGCATGCAAAATTTCATAAGCAAATTCATTCATTTGGTTAGATCTTGATATTAGGTTGCAAATATGTCATTTTGGTGTCATATAAGAGTCTCAAATGGTAAATTTTGGCTTCTGAGACAACCATGGCCACTTGAGCACATGGGAAAGCACCAAAATAGTCTATTAAACTTGTCTCAAAGGTGCACAAGCCCAGATTTTACAAACTCACTCATCCGCCCCAAAACATACGTAAGATTACACTAGTTACTTCTTGCCATTAAATGTCCAAACCATGCAATATTGTACATATAGCATCAAATCTAATTTGTACATGATACATTTACATATTTATATATGTTCATGAGGTCATACAACATATACAATAAGGGATTATATCATGTGCCACTCATATGGCTACAAATTGGCATTTTCATATACTTGGTTGTCAAACTTTCTTCTTCAAGCTTGGTAGCTCCCATTTCTTAGCTCATTTGGTCCACCTAGACATGTTAGACATCTAGAGAGGAAGGAATAAGATTCTAGGAATCCTAATAGCTCTTCTCCCTTTCAACCATACATAAACAATGCAAATTCATGTCTAAAAATGCATGCATGACTACCATGGAGTATATAATCATTCAAGAAGCATTCTTGGCGTTCAAGGAGTCATACAAAACATACATAAGCTTACCAAGTAAGTGGTTTAGCCTCACCCATTCTCTTCAAGGATTTTGAACTTGCCTCATCCTTTTTCTTAAAGGCTTTGAACTAAACCTTGCTCTTGGGAGACTCTAAACTTTGTCTAAACCATTCTTGAGGGTTCTTGGCTCATCCTTACCATAGCTAGTGGGTTCTTGGCTTCACCTCACTCAAGCAAACCCAAGCAACTACACAAGATATCATTTGAGTGTATAAAACAACATCATGGTACCATGGCATATGAATTCATACCAAAACACTTTTTTCATGGCTTAACACATGTATACACACATTCAAAGACAAGATAAGCGTCCAATCATGCATGAGAGAAAAAAGAGAGAGTTACCTTTGCCACACAAGCACATTTTTCTTCTTGAATTTAGCTTCTCTTCTTCACCACAAGCAAAAGAAGGTGGAGCTTGTTTCTCTTGACCTAGACACATCATATGGAAGCCAATTATACTCTTGAACCAATTTCTAGAGCTATACATTCATTAGAAAAGTTAGGTGATTCATACAGCTCTTTATAGTTCCATAATGCACCTAATGAAGCAACCCTATGAAAACATGATCTTTGTTTATTCTCTTGATTCATTGATGATTCTTGACTCCTTTTAAGCCTCTTGGAGCCATCACACAATCAAATTAAGGAGCCTAGCTAAGTATTGCTTCTTTAAGTCATAATATGAAACCTATGATGCCATCTCACTATCCATGGCTTCTAAAATTTTTCCAAGGCTTCCTTTCATCCTCTCCCATTATATATGACTCAAAATCAAGTTTAGAATAAATTAAAACTATCCCTAGGTGTCTCAACTACTCTAGGCTGAGACATAGCTTCTATTTGGCACTCTTAGAGTTTCTTTGCTTTCTTTGATGGGAGAAGCATGTGGGGAGGTTCCTAAGGGCTTCTAGAGCTCATGCAAACATCCATTTAAACCTAAGGACTCTTATATCAAAACAGATTTTTGGTGGAACACTTGAAACCCTAACTTTGCTATCTTAAAATCTAATGGCTATTTGATTATTTTATTTACATATTCTTGTTCTTCTCCCTCATTTTCCTAAGAATCACTCTTGGTTTGATTAGAAATCCAACCCCTCTTGGCTGGTTTTAGGTGGGATGAAATACATACAAGAGAAGGGAATGGAAAAAGAAGCTTAAAACATCATGAATTACCTTATATTCTTATTTTCTTTGGCTTGTTTTTCACTTGGTTGGCCTCCTCCCTTGAATTTCAAAATTTCCATCTTTGTTCTGCCCTCAATATAGACCTAAAAACATCATCAAATCCATGAAAATAAAAAGGAGAAGAAGGAGCAATAACGTGCTAAAGAGAGAGCTCGAATTTCCATGGAATTTCTTACCTTTTCTTGGCTTTTTTCCCCTTTAAAATCTCCTTTCTTTGTACACCTAAAAGTTTCCTTCTTTCTCTAGTTTAGAGGCATAAACAAGTCATGGAAATGATGAAGATAAGAAACGTGAAACTTAAAGAGGTTTCAAGAAGTTTTCACTTTTCTAAAAATTTTAATTTTGGCATTTCGTCTTGGCATTTTTGTTTTAACTCCTTTTTGAAAACTGTCTTTTCCATCATAAAATTTAGGTCTTCGATCTTATAAAATACCTTTGGAGTCATTCAAATCAAAGTTAAAACCTTCCCGAATGAAAAGGTCAAAGTTTAGGTTAACTGACGTTAGAAAACATGCACTGAAGGGGTTTTAACTGTCATAGGACTTCCCATGATTTTCAAGGCCTTTGAGAACCCCAAAGAACTCAAATTTGCCATTTAAAAAATCCTCTTGTGATAATTCTAAAATTTGCCTAAAATTACAAAAATGCCATTACATTTCGTAACTATTTCGTTAATTTCCTTTTGGTCATTTTAGCTTCTGTTTCAAGGTACCTCTAGCCTCTTAAATGTATTATTTAATGTCTAGATTATTATTCTAAATTTTTTAGACTTTAACCCATTCATTTTAGAGGACTTACTTTGAAAACGTATTTGTTTCCATCATTTTAATGAAAACCAGACATTACAAAATGCATCCACGGTAGGGAGAATACTACTCCCACTTATATGGCCCTAACCTAGGATCCTCATATTCGATGTGGAACATTACATTTCCAACCCCCTTAGGACCAACTCATCCTCGAGTTGCACATGCAGCTAGGCCGGCTCTAATACCAAAATCATACAGAGCCTCTATGGATATTATCTCAGACTGGAGGCGTTTCAATCAGTCAAACCTCTCCAGGTTTTGTTCCTCCCATCACTAGGAAAACATGACTATAGTAGGGAGAGTAGTACTCTTACTTATATGGCCCTAGCCCAGGATCTTTCTATCCTATGTGGGATATTACAACACTAAGGGTGTTCAAATGTTCAATTTTGGACTAAAACTAAATTGAACTAAGAAGTAAATTTTGCAAAATAGAGGACCTATTTGGTTTTAAGTAATAATTAGTTTGGTTCAACTTAGTTCATGCTAATTTTTTTCCTAAATATTTGTTTTCCAATAAATATATATAGAGGAGTTTACACTCTTAATTAAATACAAAATTACTTAATCAATTATACATCTATAGAATTTCCAAATATTTAATCATTTATCATAGTATAAAAGTTGGTGACTTTTTTATGTTTATGTCATTGTTGCATTTTAACCAAACCATTCAACTAAACCGAAAACTAAACTAAATAAATCATTTTTTACATATAAACAATCGATTTAAGTCCACTTCTTCTTTATTTGGTTTGATTTTGACAAATTTAGTTCAATTTTGAGCACTCTTACATGACGTAGATATAGTAACCAAGAATTTAATCATCTATGCTTGTATTCATAATGCTTTATCCTAGTTTATCTTGTCCTTTTCCATGTCAACAATTTGCAAGACAAGTTCCACACATGACAACTACTATTCCATTATAACAATTCGTGGCTCAGTAGATAAGTGCCATACATGACAAGACAATATTGCACATAAACTAGCATGTGGAATCACACAGCCATGTGTTCTTCGCCCCATCCTTTTGTGAAATACTAATGTTGAACATGGGTAGCTCATGTGCATGAGCACATCCATGTAAGGGCATTGGAGCCAGAGTGCCAAGACTCACACCAACTAGCCATGTTCGCTACCATAGGCATGTTCTTTGAATTTCAAGCTTTTAAAATTTAACCTTAGTTGGACATGGCTTGGTTATTCTATTTTACACGATCATGTCTAGTATTAAAGAAAAAACAATAATTCTTTTTATTCCCTCTATAACTTAACCTAAATCCACACCTATATCCAAACCACACTACCCACTCAAACCATACAAATATTTCCTTACCCATCCATTTCCTAAACCTAAACCTCACGTACCCCCTCATTTCTAAGCCATCTCCTTTCTAAGCCCTACTTACTAACCTACAGTTATCAATCCCATCTTCTTCACATGTCATCATTGTCTTCAACCTGTGAATCACTATCCTTAATTGACTCCATCTTCATCCTCCTCCTTTTTTTTTCTTCATTACTAGCCATCTACCACCGTATTTTTCCTCCTTTTCTCCTACCATTGCATCTTCTCATCTTTTATCTTCCATAGTTTTTCTACTCCTTCCCCTCACCCATACTTAAAGCCTCCACCATACATACCATGGACCATTCTTTTCTTAAAACATCTTTATTTTCCCAAGCCTTTATCAGTCATACCTGTAATCCATTCTTGTAAGTCTTCCTCCTAAGTTTCCTCTTTTATTTAATTTATATTTGAGGTAAGTTGAATGCTTCATTTTCTTGTGTGCGTTGCTATATTGTAGCTTTTATTCCCTTTGGTTGGTGCTAGGTGGTTGAAATTGCTTGCTCTAGGCTAGGTGGTTTTACCTTGCTTGTGACTTTCAGTGGATTCTATTGTGGATTGTCTAACTTTATGGTCATATGTAATTGTTTGGTGTTAGTTTCTTGTTGATATGGTATTTTTGGATTGTTCATCACTACCACAAAAATAAGATATGTTGGCGCACATTCATTGGTAGTTCTTCAAAAGCTACCAAAGGAAAGATTTTTGTTAGTGGTTATTTAAGAAACTACCAACCAAAAGAATAGATATAGCTAGTGATTCTTAGAGAACCACCAACTATATTATTATAGTAGGCGATTTTCTAAGAACCGCCAACTATAAAAATATAGTTAGTGGTTTATTCAAAACTACCAACTATATGATTTTTTTCTAAAAAGATATTTAAAAATATAATTGATTCTAGTTGGTAGTTTTGTATTAATTGCTAACTAAAATCAAATTAATATTGGCGATTGTTTTAGAACTACCAACTAAAACCATATTAAAGTTGGTGATTTGGTATAGAACTGCCAACTAAGGTAATTTTAAAATCATTTCTCCTATTAGAATAGTGCGCAAAACCGTGTTTCCAATGTTCTCTAAGTAGAAGCTCACGCACAGTCTTAACCTTCCACCACCCATTGTCTTTGTCGCCATCCCTTGGTGGTTTTCCCATTTTCAACAGCTTCCACACCAGTGGCATCAATTTCACACCCCACCAGTTCATTCAACCTCCTCTATAGCTCATTCCTCTTCCTCTTTTTAGCTCACTGTCTTCTTAGGAATATAGTGGCATTTCTCAATTCTCCTTCTACCTTAAGTGTAAATTTCTTTTTGTTTCCTTTTAATTTTGAATGATTTTTTATTGTTTTTCATGCTATAAATACATCATTCACTAACAATTTCCAGAATGTCTACAAAATATATCAAGTAGCAAGTTGTTAGTTGATTAGATATGTTTACATAACATCTCATACTACTAGCTATTTGCATAATTACTATTCCATAACATGCGTCAACAAAATACCTACATGATACAAGAAACGATTATATCCATTTTTCCATAAAATTTTTAACTCAATAATGCATATAACTATGCTTGGCTTCTTTTCCTTATCTCTTCCTTGCTTTCACTTGGAAGTTATTAAACATATGACAAGTTTTGATGAGATAATATTATCTTAGTACTTAGCATCTTTTATAAACATAATAGTGAAAAGAATAAGTACTTCCAATTTTTCATAAAACATGCATCAATTATTTAGCTTTTGTGTGAGTTGCTAAGTAGAAATAAAACATCTTCCCCCTGTCACTATTAAAGCTCCTTTTATGTAAAAATCATAAATCATGAGTTTCTAAACACTTCTTGTCATTGCTCTATTATTATAGACTATTGGAATATTATAGTTTTAGTTTAAAAAGAGGGCTTAGCCTTGAAAACTTCTATTTCAAAGCCGTCATGCTGTCAGTTTTTCTTTAAGGTATAGATTGAAACAAAAGATTAATTAGAAAGTTTGTATAATTGGGCAATATTTAGTAGATTAATAGGTAGGAGTCCATCCATACTAGGAGTCATTGACCACATTTTTCTCAAATCGGTTCTTGTTAGATCAAAGAGGTGTGGACCAGAGATGGATGTCTGCCACTCATCTGCTTAGAAAATATGAGGATAGAGTAAAGGAGTTTATTAGATTTGCAGTTGAGCATGCAGAAGACCCTAGTAAAATTATATATCCTTGTTTTAATTGTTGCCATGTGAAACAAACTAGTGCAGTTAAGTTGGAAGATCATTTAATGTGTAATGGGATTGACTAAAGTTATACATGTTGGACAAAGTATGGCAAGACAAAGGATAAGCATAGTAATTGGGAGTATAATGGGAGTTATGCCTCAAAAAATTTAGATACAAGTACATATGAGGTTGACTATTTTGAAAAGATGGCAAATTTGAAGAAGATCTTTAGGATTGTCCTAAAATATTTGAAAGATTAAAAAGTGATGCAGAAAACTATTGCAATATAGTTGTACAAAATTCACAAGATAGTTAGTAGTGTTGAAGTTGTACAAATGTAAAGTGAGAAATGGATAGAGTGATAAAAGATTTACAAAATTACTACTCTTTTAAAAGATATGCTACCAGAGGATAATAAGCTTCCTAATTGAACATATGAGGATAAACAAATGTTATGCTCTATTGACATGACCTATGAGAGGATACATGCTTGTCCCTATGATTGCATTTTATTTCAAAATGAATATGCATCATTAGAGAAGTATCCTAAATGTAATGCTTCACGATAGAAGAAGAAAGAATCGAGTTCGGCAAAGATGATATGGTATTTTCCCATCATACCTAGATTTAGACGCATATACAATAATGCAGAATATGCAAAGCACTTGATATGGCATGCAAATGAAAAGATTCAAGATGACAAAATTTGACATCCTACAGATTCTCTTCAGTGGAAAAAAATTGATCATGAGTACCCTGACTTTGAGTAAGAAGATAGAAACCTACATTTTGCATTAACTACTGATGGAATGAACCTACATAGTGTCTAAAGTAGTACCCATAATACATGGCTGGTGATTTTGGTGATTTATAACCTACCTCTGTGGCTATGCATGAAGTGCAAGTTTATGATATTGTCTATGCTAGTTTTTAGGCCTAAGTAACTTGGGAATGATATAGATGTATACTTGGCTCTTCTAATTGAAGATTTAAAGCTAATGTGAGAGTTAGGAGTGGAGATATATGATAGGTATAAGGAAGAAAGATTCAATTTGCGAGCTATACTATTTAGGACAATCAATAACTTTCTAGTGTATGATAATTTGTCAAGATATAATATCAAAGGATAATACAAATGCCCTATTTGTGAGGAGGGCATACATTCCATGTGATTGGAACATTGAATGAAGAATATCTTCCTTAGGTATCATAGATTTTTACTTTCGAGACATCATTATCAGTGGTGGAGAAAAGCTTTCAATAGGAATATAGATGAAGGTAGTGTACATTTGCTTTTGACTGATGAGCAATTGTATGAAAAGGTAAAGGATTTGCGTAACTATTTTGGTAAAGCTTTTGCAGGACAAATTGGGACAAGTGGGTTAGAGAAAATGTCTATTTTCTTTGAACTAACATATTGGAAGTTCTTGTGTGTGAGGCATTTCCTTGATATGATACATATAGAGAAAAATGCATGTGGCAATGTAATTGATACATTACTCAATGTGTTGGGAAAGATCAAAGATGGCATCAAGGTGAGATTGGACTTTGTTTCTTTAGGAACAAGAGGAGAATTAGCACCAATGAAGGAAGGGCATCTTACTTATATACTTCTAGCAGCTCATACTCTATCTAAGAAAGAAAAAATTACTTTTTGTGAATTTCTTGATGCAGTCAAGGTTCCAGAGGGGTATTCTTTAAACATTAGAAAGCTTCTATCAATGAAAGATCTAAAGTTGAAAGGTCTTAAATCTCATGATCGTTATATTCTGATGGAGCATTTGATTCTGATGGCTTTAAGCTCTCTTTTGCCCAAGAAGGTGCAAGGGACAATCACTAAACTATGCTTCTTCTTAAAGTTTATTTGTAGCAAAGCGACTGACCCCGCAAAATTACTAGCATTGTAAAGACAAATTGTGATCACTTCGTGTGAGCTTAAGATGTATTTCTAGCCTTTATTCTTTAATATGACAATTCACCTAACTGTACACTTGGTTTCGGAGACATAGATGTTTAGCCCAACTTATTTGAGATGGATGTATCCAGTTGAGCATTACATGAAGATATTAAAAGGGCATGTGAAAAATTGAAGTTGACTAAAGGGTTGCATTGTTGAATGATACATAGTTGAAGAAACTATTGAATTATGTACCGAATACCTATCCAATGTTGATAATATTGGGCTTCCAGTATCTCGACATATGGGAAGAATTGCTAAGGAAGTGATTATAGGAAATGAAATAGTTAGAATCTCAAGTACACAGCAGGAGCAAGCACGCCTATTTGTTCTGCATAACTCTGATGAGGTTAAGCTATATATGTGGAAGCATAAGGAGATACTTAGAAATTTGAACCCTAATAAGAATAAGAGTTAGATATCAAAAGAACAAAACTAGTTTTTTATGGATTAGTTTAGAAATCACATGTTTAGGGAGTTAGATATGAATCCTATTGCAATCTCTAAAAGATTGAGATGGTTGGTAAGAGGTCCAAGCCTATACGTCCTCTCTTAAACTAGTTATCTCATCAACACTTACTCATTGTATACAAAAGCACAAGATAATCAGAGCATAATGTAAAATAGTGGTATAACTCATATAGCTCAATTTATGCATATTTCTAATGCTAAAGACAAAAATCCTATCTATGCGAACATAGCATACTTCGAGATAATTGAACACATATAAGATTAGAATACATTTTGTTTCGGTGCTAGTTTTCGATTGTAAGTAGGTAGACAATAAGAAGGGCCTTTAGATTGATGAGTCAAGGTTTATCCATATGGATCTTAATAAGATGGGGTACAAAGATAAGCTTTTTATTTTTACATCCTAAGCTTAACAAGTGTTCTATATTCCTAATCCTAGTAGTAAGAAAAGATCCATTGCTCTGTTGACAAACAAAATAAATGAGGACAAAAATTATGTTTAACGTAGTTAAGATACAGATATTGAGGATGATCCCTTTTTGGGGACATCACTTGAAAATGATTCTATTGAAGATAATGCCCTGTATATGAGAGATGATAATAAAAATGGTATTTGGATTCTAAAGAAGGAGCAAAGAAGTCTAAATTAGACTAAAGAAAGAAAAAGATTAACTTAAACATGTATGTTTCCTTTTTATTTTTCAATATCCTTTTGTATCCCCTTGAATTTCATAAATATTTTTTCTTTTAATCTTTGAATTAATGTCACTTATTATTCTAACTTGTGTATTTGAATTTCATTATAGGTGAATGGCTTCTCCAGGTGGTCATGATAGTGCTCCAGATGATGTGACAAAGAAATTAAATGAGGTTTGACTATCTTGAAAGAGGTGACCCGTGCAAGAAGTATTGTGACAAAATTTGATGTTCAGTGGAATGATAAGGGTTAATCGATTAAGAAAAACGATAAAATTGATCAGTTACATTAAAGTTGTGGCATCACTGTAAGTAATTGGTGATGGATCAACCAAGCTAGAAGAGTGCCATTTGGGATGAAATAGCGGTAACATACTCTACCACTTTGTTTATCTTGTTCCTTATATATACATGCTTTGATAAGTTGATTTTATTGGCTTGCATATATCTTTTAATATTGATCAAAGTTGGATGAGATTTGTACTTCAAATAGTCGGCAAGGCACTATGATCATTCTGGTACATACTCAGTAGTAGATTCTTGAGAGATGCCGACGAGAACATCTTTAAGCATCTCCCTAAATTATTTTAAGTTATAATAACTCAGGAGGCTTATGATGCTTTTATCAGTCGATGCCAAGAGGAGTCTTTCCAAGTAATTATATTCTACAATATATAGTTGTTCATTGTAGTGTGCAGTAGTATGTATTGATTTGATTATTATATCTTTTTATAGAAATTATGACAAGAGAATTGAGAAAGAGCAAAAAATATCCAATACCCATATAGGAAAGGGCGATTTGGATACTCAAGCCTTGAGCAACAGATGGTACATGAATATATATGTCATCTACTTATGAATATGTAATGTAATGTAATACTTACATAGAATCCCATCATATTCTCTAAAAGGCAGCTTGAGTTAATAAAGTAAGCAAAATTGACGATGAGCATATCCTTGAAGTTTGGAACAAATTTGTAAGTATTAACTGATTATCTAAAATTTCAATCATTCTATTTTATTTTCTTACTTTCAATAACATTTGCTTTTAATTTATGTGTCACAAGATGCCTTATCATAGACCCTTGCACAAGGCAATGTACTCCTAGGGGGTAAAGATATACTGGGCAAGGTGCTTAATGTCTTGGAGCACCCTAGTCGTGTTAGGGGTGTTGGCTTTGGTGTCAGCTAGAGAGATTATTTTGGGACATAAAAGCCCTTGAAATTGCAATCTTTAATTGAGGTTGCCAAGTTGAGAGAGAAGGTAAAGCGAAAAGAGTAAGAGCAATTTGAGTCAAGAAAGCAACTAGAGGATCAATGACAGCTTATTGTGAATTTGATAAAGATTCAGATGATAGGGATGCAGGCAGTGGAAGTCAGCCCCATCTGTAAAGAGAGTTGCACACTCACCTCTCAGCATATTCCTGAAGTAATTGCTCTCTTTTACTAAATTAACAATTAAGTACTTTCACTACTTATTAGTAATTTCTTATGTTATGATTTATTTAGGATGAAGCAGACTATCTATTATTGTTAAACACCCCTACTTATTGTAGAGGGTTGTATGTATAACATTATAGTAGACTCATTTCACAATGCAATACTTCTCGCCATGCGAGGGTAGCAGTGTATATCCCTATGGAGGAGAATGCTAAATTGCTTGTTCCTATCGAGGATGCAAGAACGGTAGGACAAGCAATGGGGAGTTTTGTTATGTGGCCCACCAATCTCATTATGATAAATCCATGTAATATCCAATCCCTTGAAAATGCAAGAAAATGTAAGAAAACACAAGAAACATAATATACGTTTTCTCCATCAACATACGAAATTCATTGGATATAAAAGGGAGTCTCGCAAATAGAGTAAATTGAGATCCAATAAAATTAGAATAATATTCTAGACTACAAATAATGATGAGTCAAGGTCAGAGGTGCTCTAAAATTGGGGTCAAAATAGATGAAAAAAAAAAGATAAAAAAAAAGTCTCAAAAAGTCTCCAAGGTTAAGTATGAAGGAGCCAGAGACTAAAATGCAAAGAAAAGTTGTGTGCGGGGCAAAATGTATAGATTGCCCAAAAGTTTAGAGAACCCTAGTTTCACCCTCTATTCATGGCTTTAGGCACAAATATCAAAAAATCAAGTAGGAATCTTAGAAATTCGTGACCCACAGTTAAACTACGTTTGATAAGATAGGTCCAATAACACCATGTTATCTGGATGGCCGAACGGGATCCAGTCTGGGATTCAGTTAGCTCAATCAGTAGCTATGAGCAAAATAGAAAGACGAAGTTGTAACAACCATGGAAATAGAAATAGCTAAATGACTAAGAAACCCTAAAGGAGTTTCAGGGACTAAATTGAAATAAATGAAAATTTTAGAGCACAATCATAATACAGAACGATGAAAATTATACCTAAAGACTCAAATGTCCAATTGATATCAAAATTTATAAGGATTGAGGTTGAGGGCCTCTGATCCATGTTTGAGGCTCAGTATGGCCAGAAAGTAGGGGAAATATTATTTATAAATTGTAGAAAGTCTAAAAGTATGTATTGTACAGTAAAACCTTAATTAGGTCCGAACACTGATTTTTAGACTGTTGTAAGACCCAATAGCCAATTCTAAAGGCCCAATAAGAGGAAAGAAGATATAATTAGGGCTTTAAAGAAGATGAAACCCAAAAATAAATATAAAATAAAAAGGAAAGAAATAAAGGATTTTAGTTAGTTTAAAGAATTAACTATGATTAAGTTAAAAATTAACTATGGTTGAGTTAGAAATTGACCATGGTTGAGTCAAAAAAATTAACCATGATTACCAACCATCAAATCACCATAACTTAAGGGTTAAGAATAAGCATGTGTGGCTAAGGAATTTTAGGAAAAAGATATTTAGTCATGAAATTAGAAAATCAAAAGAAAAAAAAAGGAATAAAAGGCTAAGATTTGATCTTGAAAAGGATGATCCAAGGGTCTGAATTTGGTATGACCATTTAACTTCATTTAAGTTTACCTCCTTCACCTCCATTCCACCATTTTCACATAAGGGAGAGGGAGAGAAAAACGTAAAGAGAGAGAGAGAAGGAGGAAAAGTAGAAGAAGAAATGAAATCAAGCAAAACTACGACCATTATTCACCAAATTTCTTCATCTTCTTCATCCTCCAATCATTTTATCCAAAGGGTAGCTGCATCTTGTAACACCATATATTTCTAGCTTATTTCATACTACTTTCATGCCTTAAACAATCCCACTCACACAAAAGGGAAGAAAAATGACATTAAAAAGTGAATTTCTTAACGTTGTGTCACGTATAAAATTTTTATTCGATGTCCTGTGGACCATGTGAGCTCATGTATTACAATCTCATATTTAATTACATAGATACAACTTATTCCATCATCATAAGTAGCCTATAACTCATGGAAAGCAAGGGAACATATAAAATCCATGGTAGTTATTTTGGCCAGAATTTTTCCTTTTCTATCACAAATTTTGGAAAATCATAATTAATTCTAGAACAATTATAATCATACATTATTTGCCATTATAGAAATCTACACATGTCTACTTTATGCTAAAAATATGTTCAGGCCATGAAACACAACACAGAAGATGTTTGACATTCGAAAAGATGTAGAGGTCTGACTGGCTACTAGTACTGTCACAAGTTTCTGCTACAAATATAAAAAATATCTAATTAATTTGACAAAAATACAATCTATACAACTGATATTAATTTAGAAATCTAAAGATGTTAGCTAAAGAGAAAAAATAACTCCAGACCAGCTAGGCACATATAAACCTCGAAACCCAATCAAATAATACCTGACATCAGTTTGGGGGCTTGATACTAAATAGAAACTTCAAAAATTCATATCTCCCTCTTTAGACATCCAAATGAGGTGCTTCTAGTTGAACAAGTCACAAGGAATGTCTAGTTTCTCCCTATAAAATTTCGTGGCAACTGGACATCATTTTCCCCTTGAGTGATAGAATTCATTTTCAGATTAATATGAACAGTACCCTTGACCAAAATCAAAAACTTTTTCAACTTTGAAAATTCATAAAATGTTTTATAGATCCCCAAAAATTCTGCACTTTAACTTCCCAAAAATCTCTCAACAAATTGTAATTGCATGCTATGTCTCAGATTAAGAAGAGTTCATTTTGACAAAAAGTGGTATAGGTTTCCGATACAGTCAATTTTTGCTCCATTTAGGATATCAAAGTGTCCAAATGACTTCCTTTGGTGTTTGGCACCCCTTGGACAAGTTTAAAAGCATCATTATGACTTGTATGAACTACCCAAATGTTCTAAATCTCATGCATCTTAATTTGGCCATTCCACTTCTATTTGTACACAATTGCATAAAGCCATTCAAGAAGCCAATTTTCTATAACATACTCAATTTACATTCTAATGGTCACATAATATAATCTTTCATGTATACATAACATATTAATATTATTACACATGCTCAAGAGGTCATAGGTCATATACAATAATAGGTTACAACAATTGCCACGTAAACGGTCTTAAAGAAGCAAATTCCATGCACTTTGGCGGCATACTCTCATCTTTCAAGAGGTTGGCTTCCATTTCCTTGTTCTCTTTGTCCACTTAGAATGTTAGAACATTGAAGAGGAGTGAATGAGATTCAAAGAATCCCAATAGCTCATCTCCCTTTCAAACACACATAAAAGATACAAAACAAGTCTTACAAATGTATGTATAGGCATATTGATATGTGCAATCATTCAAGAGATATTCTTAACATTTGAACAAGTCATACATAGCATACAAAGGCTTGCCAAGTAGGTGGATTAGCCTCACCTATTTACTTATGGATTTTGGACTTGCCTCAGCCATATTTTAAGAGGTTTTTAGACTCAACCTTACTCTTGGGAGTCAACCTCATTTTTGGGAGACTCTTTACTTTGTCTCAACCAATTCTAAGGGTTCTTGGCTTCACCACACTCAAGCAAACCTAAGTAAGCATAACAAATATCATTTCAAAACACAAGGCATTATCATGGTACCATGGCATATGAAATTATGGTAGAGTATTTTTCATGGCTTAAAATACACATACACACATTCAAGGACAAGATAAGCATACATTCATGCATGAGAGAAGGAGGAGTGAGCTACCTTGGATGCAACCACACACTTTTTCTCTTGAATTTGCTCTCCCATCCTCGGCTTCGCATACACAAAGGTGTAGGAATAATTTCTCTTGGTCTAAACACAATTTATGGAAGCCAATTAGGTTCATAGAGTTTGTAACAGCCAAGAAAAAGAAAAGAAAAATAAAATAGAAAAGAAATGAGAAAAGAAAAGGGAAAGAAAAGAAAAGCTGAAAATTTTTGGAAGCTGAAAATTTTCTAAGTTTGCTAGCTACAGCCCGGCTATAGCGAATGTACCTATTCGCTATAGCGAGAAATGGTCTAGCTATAGCGAGACTGCCTTCTAGCTATAGCGAGAATGCTTCTAGCTATAGTGAGTTCGGGCACCCCATACAAAAACCAGGGAGTTGCTCGCTGTAGTGCACGCTGTAGTGAAGGCAGAGGTCTAGGACTTATTCGAACTCGCCGTAGCGAGGGTTATGGCTCGCTATAGCGAGGGTTAGTCCGGAAAAGCGTAAAAATAGAGAATTTGACTTTTTAAACCATCCCAACTCATTCTTTCACTCTGTAACCGACTTAAGCTCACTTTAAGAGAGAGAAAAGGGCTGAGGAGAGAGAGAGAAGCCTAGAGGAGGAAGGAAGAACAAGAAAGGTAAGGATTTTCATTGCTTTTCTCTTAGTATGTTGCTCTTCTCCCCTTATCCTCTCTTCCCACGGTTTTAATAGTTAAAGTAGCCATGTTTTGAGCTTGGTTCAGAGGAGGGAGAGTTGAAAACCACTCTTAAGGGAGGTTAGAAGTCATGTAGCCCTCTCTTCCTTGCTTTCTCTTCTTAAGAGTTGAGAGCTTGAGAGAAGAGAAAAAATAGTTAATGAATTCTAGTGAGAGAAAGAACCCTAGGTTGACATGCTTAGTAGGGTTGCTAGAAAGAGATCCCTAGTTTAAAAATCAAGTATTAAGGTATTAATTCCATGCTTTTATGTGGTTAGGCTCAAGAGAAGCTCTCCCATCTAGAAGTGGTAGTGAAATCCACAAGGGAGGAGTCAAGTGAAAGAAGAAGTAGTGAATAGCTAACAAGGTAGTTCTCTCCACTTTCTCTCATGCATAATTGTGTGTTTACATTGTCTTGCTTGTGTGTATGAATTATATGAGCTATGAGAAGTGTGTTAGCATGATGATATGTTATGAATTGAAATGATGATTTATGTGATTTGTTTTGGTTTGCTTGAGGAAATGGAAAAGCCAATAACCCTATAGCCAAGGTGAGGATGAGCCAAACCCCTAAGTTGGTTGAGACAAGAGTAAAAAGTCTCCCAAAAGTGAGGTTGACTCCCAAAGAGTAAGGGATGAGTCTAAGGACCTCTAAAGAATGGGTAAGGCAGATCCAAAAGCCACAAGGGAGTGGGTGAGGCTAATCCAAGTACTTAGCAAGCTCCTAAATGTTATGTGTGGCCTACTCACATGTTGAGAATGTTTTCCTTATGCATGGCCAATTCATATGTTTTAAATATTTTCATCATGGTTTTATATGCTAACATGCCATACATGCATAATGAGACTTGTTGCATGCAATATATGTATGATTGAATGAGAGTTAAACTACTGGGATTCCATGAATCTCACCCTCCCTCTCCACCATCCAACCATGCCAGGTGGACCGAGTGAGGCTAGAGATGGGAACCACCACCAAGCATGAGGCTAGGGAAGCTAAGGAAGAATTGTACAAAGGGACTTTTTGCAATATGTTGTATATGAGAATTGTATATGTAAATTGATAATGATGTAAATGATGTAGTCCCTAAAGGTATTTGTAAGATAATGTATGTATGAATGATGAATGTATGAGAATGAAGTCTATGATGAATGAAGAGGCATGTTTTAATGTGAGATGCTTAACTTCAGCATAGGCTATATGGGTGCATAAGTGGGCATGGGATAGTGAGTTTTTCCAATCTAAGGTACTAGACAATTGAGACATGATTGATGGCCCCTAGAGATGCTTTCTCATGTGCTCAAAGAGTCATAGAAGTAGAAAAACCAAGATTGGACCCTATGAACCCCACTTTTGGCCAAGAAAGGGCCTTCTTGCACATGATGTCATAGATTAGCCATATGACCTCTTCTTGTAATGAGATTTGACATGTAGCTAGATTATGTTTAGAGCTTTCTGAGAAGCTAGAGGTCTTGTCATTTAGAGGTCTATATCATTTTCTATGATTTTTCAAAGTTGACATCAGAAAATCGGATTTCAGAAGACACTGTTCATTTGGTCAGTTTGAGAAACGTGTCATCCGAGGGGCAAACGTAGTCCAATAGCTACGAAATTTTATACACAGAAACTAGATGGTCACAGTGACTTGTAGGAACTGGAAGCACCTCATTTAGAGGTCTATAGAGGAAGTTATGCAATTTCGAAGTTCCTGCCCAGAATCAGACACCCAACCAGACCCGAAGTACTGTTTCATCAGTTTCCGGGAAATTAGCTTAGTGAACTGATCTGGAGATATTTTTATCCTCTAGCTAACATCCACATATTTCCATAGAGATATATTTTATGAGCATTGGAATTTTTTGGAATTAGTTAGACATTTTCAAAGTCCATATCAGTAAACTGTGACAGCAAAGAAGTCCCCCTCTGACCAGTGAACGATTTTGATGTCAAACGCAGAGTATGTGAGATATTGAGACTTCTAAGTATTTTTAGCATGAAGTAGACGTCTCAATATTTCTAGAATGACCCAGATCATTCAGTTAAGATTTTTCTGCATTTAGTTATGAATTTCCAAACTTAGCCTAGAAATGAAGCCAAATCTGCCAAGAACGAAAATGCATGTCTCAAATCCCTTTTTGCTTTCCATGAGTTTAAAGCATGTTGTTGGGATTGAAATGAGTCTTAGTAGTATAATTAAGCATGAGGATGTAGAGAAAGAGCTCACCCGGTCCATGGGACTTTCAGTGGATCTCTACCCATACAATATGCCTTAGAGAAAGAGCACCAAGGTAGAAAAATCATCTCCCTTGTAAGCTTAGCATGAGTATATGAATATGTGGGCATGATGGGTATGAGCTAGAGGTTAAGGTGTTACAGAGTTAATTCTAAGGCTACACATCTTGCTTAGACACTAACTTGATCTATAAAACCCTTTATGTTTCCAAGAATGCACCTAATGAAGTAGCGCTCATCAAATAAATTCTAGACTCCATTCTTTCCTTTCATATATGATTCTTGACTCTTTTTAAGCCTCTTGGAGTCATCACATAATTAAAATAAAGAGCCTAACTATATGTTGTTTCTTTAGGTCATTTTATGGAACACATAAGGCTAACTCACTTTCTATTATTTCTAAATTTTTTTCAAGGCCTCCCCTCATCTTCATTGATCATATATGATTCAAAAATGGGTTTAGAAAAATTTAAAACTCTCCTTAGGTACTCAAACCCATCTAGGCTGAAACTAAGGAGCAAATTAGCCTTCTTGGACTTTGGTTTGGTTTTTTGATGGAGGAAGCACATGGGGAGACTTCTAGGGATCTTAAGAGCTCATTTAAACTCTCATTTAGGCATAAAAATTAAAGTATCAAGTCAGATTTTACAAGGAACATATGAAACCCTAGAATTTACATCTTAAATTCCTGTGGTTATTTGTTAATTTTCTTTACATATTCTTAATCTCCACACTCTTTTTCCTAAGAATCACCCTTGGTTTTGTCTAAAAACCAAGCCCTCCTATGACTTCTTGAGTGAGGTAAAATATGGAAAGAAGAGGAGCAAGGGGTAGCAACCATGGAAGAAGAAATTACCTTGTTTTTTCTTATTTTCTCACTTGAATCTTGTCTTCTTTGGTTTCGTCTCTTTAAATCTAAATTTTTGCTTTAATTTTTTCCTTAAAACAGATCCATATACTTCAATATAATCATAAGAAATAAAGAAGAATGAAGGAGAAGAGGTTTTGAAAGGAAAAAGCATGAAAAACTATCAAAATTACATACCTTCAAGCTTTGATTTCACTCCTCTTCCTCTTCCTCTTGTGCGTCACTCTCCTAGGGTTTCTTCTCTAGTTTGGGGCAGAAAAATATGAAGCTAAATGAATGGGAGAGTGAAGCACCCTATATATATAAGTGGAGGAAAGAATATTTTTAAAAAATTCTCATTTTACCCTTTGTTTTTTGGCAATTTTGTGTCTAATTTGTTTTAGCTCTTTTTTTAGAACTGTATTTTCCATTATAAAATTTAGGTTCTTAATTTAGTAAAATGCCTTTAGAATCACTTAAATCGAGCTAAAACCTTCTTAAACAAATCTGTCAAAGTGTGGGTACACTAACGTTGGAAAACATCCACTTAAGGCATTTTAACTATCCTGCGACTTCCTATGATTTTTAGGACCTCTGAGAACCCCGAAGAACTCTAAATTTTCATTTAAAAAGCCCTCTTATGTGAATTCTAAATTTGTTCAAAATTATGAAAATGTCATTATGTTTCGTAAGTTTTTTCGTTAATTTTTGTTTCTTTATTCTAGCTCCATTTTTTTTCCATATGAGCATGGGATTCTCATTTTTATGAGTCTAGAATGTCACTTAAAATTTTCAAGACCTTAACTAATTCATTTTGGGGGACTTGCTTTGAAAACGTATCCATTTTCGTTGTTTAACAAAAACTAGATATTACACATCTTCATCATTTCTTCAAGGTGGCATGTAGCTCTAAGTAGGAAAAGAAGGGATTTTTGTGTGAGAAAAGTAAAGGAAGTAAGGATTAAGCTTAAAGAGTAAGTTTTCTCCACCTTACACTTGAAAATCATATTGTTTTAGTTAGTTTTGTTAAACCCTAGCTATGGGCCATTTTTGGACAGCATATGGATTATTAGAAATGGAGTTTATATGTTGAATATAAAGGCCTAGGAATGGAGTTTATATGTTGAATATAAAGGCCTAGGAATGGAGGGGCCATATGAGCTTATCCATTTTTGTTGTGCTGGAACTTTGAAAAACACAAAGATTGTAATTTTTTGGAAAATAAAAATGTTGGGGAGATGCTGTTTGAATTTTCTGAAAATTTTTATGATGTTTTATTAATGTCCTAAAGTCATGATACCGAATTTTAAGTCCTAAAACATGAAGAAAGAGGCTATGGAATTTTTAGAACCAAAGAAACTCACTTTTGGGCCTAAAACGGAGCTAGGTTATGTTATGACCAAAATGTGTTGTTGGGGCTAGAATTTGATAATTTTATCCATTTCAATGGATTCAAAAGGGTGTTTTTAGCTAGAAATACTTATGGCAAAGCCCCCAAAACTCATGGAACAAAATTTTTAAATTTTGGCCAAGAAATACACACTATTCTGCCATAGTGGATTAAAAGGGAAGGAATTGGATTTTTCCAATTCCAATAGTTCCAATGAGTTTAAAAGGATCATACTATTTTAAAATTTAAGGTTTATGTGTTGATTAAAATGAATTATCATCATGATTATAGGGTTTGATATTTGTTTGGGAACTTTAAAAGTAAGTAAACCGAGTTCCAAGGCTTGAGGAGCAAAGTTTGCTAAGGTAGTAGTTTTCCTTTCTTTCTTAAGCTTGTATGTTTGTATAATAATACGTGTTATACTATATCAAGTTGTCATTTATGCTATAAGATGAAACATGTATACTTAGATTATGCTTAGCCTTATATGAAATTTCTTATATTACTATGTGGTATATGGCACCTTGATTGGCATTATGTTATGTACTTAACATGATTGCTTGTGAGTGAGACTAGTTTACTACTACTGAGATTTCATAATCTTAGCTCAAATATAATCCATCCCAGGTCTGAGTTCAAGCAAAGAAAGGGAAAAGGGTGTGGAGGCATTCACATTTTGTCATGTAATTAAATATCTTTGGATTATGGTATGTATGAGTTGTGTTATAATACTGTATGATAATAGGGTATGTAACAGAAAGCCATATATATACCTAACCCTAAAGTAAAAAGAATATGACTAGCGTGCCTAAAATGTAATGATGTCTGTGCTTATATAAAGGCAAAGTAATAATAATATGACAAATGAAGGGTAGAACCATCTAGTTTATTTTAGGGGCAACTTTATATAAATTTATATGTACTCTACTAAGTAAGTATTTTTTTTCCTTGTAAAGGACTTAGAGAGCTTGAAGTAGAGTCCTGAACCAATCTTATACGATTTTTCTAAAATTAATTATGTATTTTTAAGGTTTGACAAAATTTTGGAAATGACTAAATGAATAGTGAAATTGTATAAGAAAGTTTTTAAAAAGAAAATTTTAATCAATTCATGTTTCCATTAACTCCTCTAAGTTCAATATGAGGTAATTGTAGTAGAAAAAGCGTTATATAGTAAGGTATGATAGTCCATCAAGATAGGTTTGTTAGTTGACACTTACTTATGGTTTGGTTCCTTTATAAATCTTTCTTGATTCCAAATTAAACTGAATCGTTTTGTTGTACAATCTAAGGGGAAATACTTGAAAGTGTTGAGACTTAGTTAGGAATCAATTACCACACCATCAAAGCTAAAGCATGACCCTCAAGTTTCAAATAAATATAAATTGGCTCTTAAAGCGTTAGCAAAATAGATGTTAAGGGATGATGACATAAAATTTGTAGAGTTCAATAAAGAGATTTACAATAGAGAAATATAGGATTTGCTTAGACTAGAAGTAAGAAATGACTCCCTCCAGCATAAGATGATAGAGGCCACTACTATTAACTTATATACTAGGTACTTCAACCATTTGTTTATTTTAGTTTATCATTGATCCATTTGTTCTTCATCTCAAGTACTTATACTATACGTTCTTGGTCCTTGGTAACCTCACTAGGAGGTTCGTGTTCATTAATCCTATGACATAGCTGTTTTTACTCCATAAATGCCACATAGCCAGCTTACAAGTCAATCACAACAAGTAATGAATATGTTCATTGTAAAAGTCGATAATGAGGTGTTATTATTGGCCCTTTACATATAATGGTGAGTCACTTAAAACTGAACTTTTCAATTGTGTATAATTTAAATGTCAACTGTTTAATTAAAATTAGCTAACAATAATTAATTGTGTTAGGGCACACTGGATGCTGGTTGTTATCAATCCATGTGCTCCAAAGATATATTTCATGGATTCGGTAAATAGTGACCCAACGAATCATGTGCAGATGTAGGAGTTATTCAATCAGTAAGCATATGCATTTATTTTCTATGTATTTCTATATATTTGTGTGTTTTAATTTCAAAATAGTTTCTTATATTAAATTTTTTCCCACTTGCTTGATAGAGTTGTGATGATGTTCTATGGAAATCTCGAGCTTAATGTGTCAAAGTCAAAAATACTTTCCACATTATACAAATGGAATAGAGTAAAGCTATTTATCAAATATTCAGACAATTATTAAGTACACCATTTCCTAAATTTAATATGTTTTTTATTGAATGGTATAGTGTCTAAAACAACCAAACAACATAGATTATGGATACTATGTGATGAGATTTATGAAGGATATCATCATGCATAGATAGTCCACAATCTTGGACACAGTATATAATTTAGTTCCTTTAAGTGATTGGATAATTTTCTTTGCCTTTATTTTTCCTTATATACAAAAATTCAATTATAGGATGGTATAGGTCGCTGGTAATTTGCTATTAGTAGTTATATTTGTTGATATTAATGTGTAATTTGTTGTTATTAGCTATAAAGAAAAGGCTTAAGACCTAGGGAATCTCTATTTTTTAGCCGTAATGTCGCTAGTTTTTTTTAATATAAAATTGGTTTTAAAAAATTTTTCTAAAATTTAACTAAATTCCATTTATATAACTTCAAATTGTTCTTATTTCATTTTACAATACTTTCCTGATTCATGTTGCAAAGAATACTCTAATACTCAAATATATGAACCCAAGGAAGAGTGGTCTCAATACGTGTTCCAAAAATATTTGTTGATTTAGTATTAGCTTATGTTAATTTCTAACTTTGTTTTAATTTGATTATTGATTGTAATTGTTCTTTGATTGATTAATACAAAGAATAAGAGTTCTTCTAATTAAATGACTATAATTGTTCTTTGTAATTGTTCTTCTTAAAAGAATAATAGTTCTTTGATTGTTTTGAATTGTTGAATAATTAATAGCTAGAATCAAATAAATAATAGGGATCAACCAAACTCCAAAAGGCACTCCATGTGCATAAGCTGTAAGTGGATTAAAAGAAAAAGAAAAAGTTAGCAATTCAAAGTAAAACCACTAACAAATTTTCTATTTGTTGGTTGTTATTTAAATTAATCGCTAATGAAAGTTACTTTTGTTCATGGTTAATTACAAATCACTAACAAAAATAAGACCTTTGTTGGTGGTTTGTAATTAACTGTCAACAAAGGTCTCACTTTTGTTAGCAATTATAAACCACCAATAAAAGCTTGTTGGCTTTGTTGGTGGTTACTATCTGCTAATAAATGTGAAAAATAACTGCCAACAAAGTCTTTTCCTAGCATAATGTATTTTCTACTTAGACTTGCTTTACTTTACACTTATTATATGCCTTGCTAGTACCTTTTGCTACTTATAAGGTCATTGCTAAGCATGAATTTTATATGTTTTAATTCTCCTAACTTAAGCATTTTAGTGTCCAAATATGGCTTTAGGGGTTTAATTAGATAGAATTTTGTTTTAGTAGCCATTCTCTACACTTTATGAATTAATTAGCAAAATAATTGATTTTAAATACATAAATCATTTTAAATGAATTTTTTGAATTTTTTTATTTCATCTCTTCCATTCTTTTTATGCAGAGTTTTCAATTGGCAATTGGAGCTTGAATGGAGGTTGGTTTGGAGAAGGGGTACCATGCATGGAATGGGAAGGAGAAGCATGTGCAGATTTTAAGGAAGACACACACATGGGCAACTCTCATCACACTCCACATTGATTTATTGCTAGCAAATCATCCACGTCTGCAGTTCACACAACTTAATCCCATGTTAAGTACGTGCATCATTTACACACCTACGTCACAAGAGGCAGCCATCTTGAACACATGAAAAGCATTAAAAGAGATCTTAGGCTGAAGTTTAAATGGGAAGCAAATGAAGAAGGGATCTGCATAAAGCATGAAGGGTCTCCACACACAGTCAACCATGCAACGATGTCCAGTTGTACATAGGAGCCAACGTGGAAACCAATGAAGAAAAGTAAAGCAGAACGAAGAAGCAGAATGTAAGCAAGATGATTTCCACGGGTTGCACGAGTTAAATGTGGCTCAAAACAGAGGACAAGGAAGAAGCCACAAGCTGAAGCTAGGAATGATATGGAAGCTACGTGAAGAATGGAGGAGAAACCACGTGAAGAAGCTCGCTCCAACAAAAGCTTTAAGTTGGAGATTAACTAGAAAAATATGGAGAGTCTTGGGAGCTGAGAACAGAGTGTGGATGAAGCAAGAAGCTACTATTTTGAAATGGAGGAAGAATGATGGAGTAGCCTCGAGCAGTAGATTTAATGGTTATTCATGCATGCAAAGCTATCATGGATGAAAGATTAAATGAAATGAAGTAAGAGTTGGGTGCTGGGCTGGACGAAAAAGCTATCATGTGGAAATGATGAATAAGGACTGACTTGGGAATCATTGCAAGCTCGAGCTATTGGAATAAAAATACAAAGAAGAAAATAAGCTGCATGGGAGAACTAGCTACGGGTTAGGCAAAATGAAAAGAAGAATCAACATGGAATGAAGGGTTGGAACGTGCTAGGTTGAATGAGCTTGGAAGTAATACAAAAAAGAAGATGTATCGAGTCAAGGAAGCAATGAGCTACAGCACAACGAGAAAGAAAAGCCACAAGGAAGGAGCTTGCTCGAGCAACTGGTTTATGAATGCATAAGCTGAATGAGTGAGTCATGCAAAGGAACACGTTGGCTGATGTAGGAATAAGTGAGCTGAATGAGCTGGGAGTGGAGTTTAAAGAAGGCTAACGTGGATTAATGAAAGAGTAAGCTGAAACGCGTACAGCGTGAGTATTCTGCGAAATGGAGAAAAGCATATGAAGAGCATGAAGAAACGGCACACCAGCTGAGCACGTTGATTGGCATTCAGGCAAAATAAGAAAAGCACGTGAAAGTGATAAAATGAGCACGTGAAAGGAGGCTGGAAGTAGCGGTGGATTGACATTATATCCAAGCCATTCATTTGCAATTCATTGTGCCATTCATCCAACGTCATTCCATTCAACACGTCGTATCCATTCCATTCACGAACCACATTCCATCCACCACTCCTTCATCTAGAACAGCGTCCATCCTTCGCCTTCCCCCACCATTTTCTCATCCATCCTCTATTCTCCAATGAAGCTCTAATCCACCTTGAGGCTAGCTAGGAGGAAGAACCTTGGAGAAGCTTGAATCCATGGATAAACACAGAATTTTTGGCTAAGGATTTCTATTTTCCTACACTTTTTCTCTTTCATATATTGTCTTGTTTAAGTTGTATTTGATAGAGAATTTGTGTAATTATAATTAGTGGCTATTTAGACACTAATTAGGAAGCCTTTTGTTGATTAATTGGTTGGATTAAATACTGAATTTTTTAATTTCTTACAATTACCCATGTATGCAATCAAGGTGTTTGATGAAATGCATGTGAGAGATTGAGTCTTTAATTGTTTAATTTGAGGACTCCTTGGTGTTTAGTTGTTTAATTAAACATCTTTGGATGATGGTTCAGAGACTAATTAATCAGTTAATCAATCAAATTGGGTGTTCATTGGTCCTAAAACAAGAATTAGCAATTTGATGCGAGGTTAAGTTCTCAATTCAACATTAGATTGTTAATCTCTTGATTCTTGCGTGTTACTCAAGATATAATTGCTGTGAACACAATTAGGGATTCTTAGGCCAGAATTAATCACAATTGGATTAGGATAATGATAGTGGACACCAACGGATGATTCCAAAGCTAGTCACAAGCCTATCTTCACCCATAATTTATATAATTAGGTAGCAATTAGGAATTTTGATTCAATTTAGTTTTAGGTTAGTTTAATTCAATCAAAAACCCCCCTTAGTTTAGAAATTTTTAGAGTCTTTTAACATTTAGAAAACTTAATTAAGCATTGAACTCCAATTCCAAGGGAGATGACCTAGGTTGTACCACTAGCTGCATATTTTATCAACCTAGTTTTATTTTGAGGGTTGCACGACAGACCACTTAAAATTTGGCACCGTTGCCAGGGATTTGGAGTCTTAATTGTTTGAGAAATTTTTCTAAGTGTTTTTGTTTTATTTTAGCTCTATTTTGGTTTTGTTCTAGCTTAGTTTTTGTTCTGTTTTGAACTTGGAATTGGATCATTTCAGTGTTATGCATCAAGTGTCTTGCTTGCTGGAATTTTTATTTGAAGTGCCTAGAAATTCTCAAACTTTGTTTTCCAAGGTTTCTAGGTGTTTTAAGTAAAACTAATAGCCATGCTATTAGGTACTCCATTGTTTGGCCAAATTCCAACGTTTAAGGTATTTTCTAATTGTTTAATATTTTCTCAAATTTTTTAGGAATTTTTCAATTTTTCTAGATTTATTTTCTTTAATTTTTGTGAGTTTGTTTTGTGTGACTAACCTCTGTTTTAGAGTATTTTTTGTTTGATAGAAAATTCTTATCTTCATTTTATTTTATTTTCTTGATTTTGAGTTAATTTTAGTTATAATTTGTTAGTGAATTGTTTTTTAGCTGAAATTAATTGTGCTTCTTAATTTTTCTTTACTTTAAATGGATTATTATTATTCTAATCAAGGTGTCTATGATTCTTGTGCAGAGCATAGGATTTCTCGGAAGTTGGATGACGCCATGTCAATGCTTCAAGGCCTTCTTGAAAGACAAAGACAAGAGCAACAAAGCCAACAATACCAACAAGTCCAACAACCATGCTACTAACCACACCATCATTCCTATAAAGTTCACCCTAGCTACCAACCATACCACAATTCATATGAAGTACACCCTAATTACCATCATCATTATGAGCCATACCACAACTTCCATATGCAAGAGCCAGGATATCATCCTTACAATTATCATGAAGGATACACGCAACAAGAGGTCCAGAGGGAACCAAGTTGAGAAGAGAGGATCATGCAGCAATTGGAAGCCCTTCATCTTCAAATCCAATAAAGGAATGCCGACCATCTTCAATTCAAACAAGAATTTGAACGATTGCATCTTGAAAATCAACAAAAGATTGACAACATCATGAAGAATTTAGGATTTCAAATGTATCAACCTACTTCAAGTGCTACTGAATTGACTAAAAAGTAAATTAGAAGGGAATGTATAGAAGAGGAAGAGTCCTATTCATTAGGTAATATCCTTCCATCTTCTAATATTTTACAATTTGTTGGAACTGATTCTAGTATACATGATAGCACTGTGATTCCTGATGCATATAATGTTGTTGATTTTGAATTGCATGATGATGATGTTGATGATGAAATTGTTGTTGAATCTCCTGATTAGATTAATTGTGGTAGTTCATTGAGTAAATTTGATACAATTTTTTATGTTTATGAACCCTTATGTACTGATGCACTTGGTATGTCTACACCTAGCTGTGACCATAGTGAAAATTCCATTTCTGAGCCTGTTAATGATGAATCTTTTGAGTCTAGGGTAGTAGATAAGTGTGGAGGTGACTTAGAATGTGATAATCATTTTATTCCTAGTCTGGAATTGGTTGATAAGCCTGTTGATGATGCATCTACTGAGTTTAGGGATAGCATACCATCTGGACCATGTAACCTAGTTGAATTGAATGACTCTGTTGATTGTGTGTGTGCTGAATCCACTGTATGTGATAGATGCTCATAGATTAATTTTGTCATTGAGACTAGTGAGTTCCTCACATATTCTAATCAACATGATTCCTTACTAGCATGTGATGATATGGCTGATAAAATAGTAGATGTAGCATGTGATGAGAATTTAGACAATGAAATTGTTAGACATCTTGTTGTTGATAATTCAAACCCCACTCTTAAATGCTTATATGATGATATGCATACAAGTCCTGTGTGTGCTGAGCTAAATGAATTTTTGGAGTCTGATAAGTCTGTTGAATCTATGGAATCCTTTGTTTGCACTACAATTATTGATAAGACTGATTCTACTAATCATACTAGTATTGATGAGAGCATGCATAGTGATAGTGCTGATGTTGAAAATCCTATTGATGCTTGTGCTGTTATTGATACTAGTGAGAGACTAGATTTTGTTGTTGATCATTGTTTCGAATCTTGTGAGCCTACTGATGTCTCTTTGGTCAGGGAAGATATTGTTTCTCTTGTTGAGAGTGTTGAACAAATTCTTGAAGTTGGTGAGCTAATTCCAAACAATCCACTTACTCTCCGAACTGAGAAAAAGCAACTATCAGATACCTTGGAGGACTTGAACTCAAAAGGCTGTGAGAAGTTACAATTTGACTTTTCTATTGATGCAGTGACTCTTACTGATAGGAGTCCAGTAGATTTCATTGGATTTGATAGATTCTTAGAAATTTTTGCTTTTAAATTTTATTTCTTTGGTTTTAAATGCCTTAAATTCAATTTTTCTTCTTTCATTGTTCCTGAATATGCTGAAGATGACTTTCTAAGACTACTGATGGTTGAGGAAGTCCATAAGTCATCACTACATGATCAATCAAAATGCTTTAAAGTAGTGAGACTTAAATTTGTTCAGCTAAGGAGGAATAAAGTTATTTTGATTTTAGTTTTTGATACGTATGATTAGTTAGTCTTTGATAGAGTTCTCTTTAGTTTAGGATTTAGTTGACTCTTTTTTTCCACATTACAGTTTACTTTGTTTCTGTTTTTATAGGAAATAATACATAAGAATCTGAGCCTACCTTGAGATCTTCGATTCAGGCTTATCCGGTTGTATACTCTCCTTTCACACTTTTTATATTGTGTTGTTTATCTATTGACTGGATTGTGTGCTGACATTGAGGACAATGCAATATTTAAGTGTGGGAGGGAGAGTCATTTCATTCCATCCATCTTTTCCTTGTTTCCTTGTTTTGAAAAAAAAATTGAATTTTTGAGAAATTTTTTTGAAAAATAGCGTGATTCTTTTCAGTTTTTCTGTGGAATTTGTGAGTTGAGATGATTATAACTTGGATTCATTTTGATTTGATGAGTAATGGATCTTATGTCTTGATTCAAGTGAAGTGGCAATGAATTTGATTTCAATGAATTATTTTGATAGCCATTAGCTAGTAAGGATTTGAGCCATAATTGTTCGATTCTAGTGTGTAATTCACCTATCTTTGATTTCACTCTAGAACTTGTCATGATTTTGTGTTGAGACCACAATTGCATTTGCATGCATGAAAATGATAAGGCATTCATTTCTTTTATAACTAGTGAGCCAAAAAGCCAGCTATACATTCATTTTATCCATTGTTTTAGCCACTTTGAACCTTGATTTTCTTTTCTTATTGAACCATAGCCATTAAAAATGTTTTCCCACCTTGTTTTAGGATGCCTTAGGATTTCAAGGAGCATTACAACTAATTAGGATGATGAATGTATATCTTACATTAAGTTAGGCCATTGTTATTCAAAGTTGAGGAAATTTTCTTGAAAAAAAAATTGCAAAAGAAAAGAAGAGATGGAAAAGCTAAAGAAACAAAAAAGAAAAGCAATGAAAAAAAAGGAAGAGAAAAAGCAGTTGAAAATCAAAAAGAAAGAAGTCTTTTGAACTGAATTTATAGTTGCTTACACTTGTGGGAAATAAGACCTTGAATGCACATTCTTCTCTATCCTAAATCTTCATTGATTACTCTTGAGATCCTAAGGTGTTCCATTTATTGTTTGTTTTTCCCCTTGTTTTTGTATCCATTCATATCATTTCCTTAGCCCCATTACAACCCTAAATAAAGTCCTATTGATTTATGCTTTGCATTTGGCATGGGTGGTGAAGACTTAGAAGCTTGACAAGCCTATGGTAGTGAACTTGGATAGGTGAAATTTGAGTGATCCACATTGCTTATACACTTGAAAGTTGAGAGTAAACACCAATCCAAGTGAGGGGCTATACATTCTTGATTCATTCTTTTCAAATGAAATTGCCATGGAGCTTAATTTTTGATGCAAGTGAAGTTAGCTATGATTGTTGAAGTGATGAAAAGTTGTGATTAGTCTCTATCTTGTGATTTTTACACTTTTCTGTTTCACTTTCATTTCCACTTGCCAATCCATTAGTCTTCCCGTGATCTTGAGCTTTACCCAAGAGTGCAAAGGTTTAAGTGTGGGGAAAATTAATAAGCATGAATTTTATGTTTTAATTCTCCTAACTTAAGCGTTTTAGTGTCCAAATATGGTTTTAGGGGTTTAATTAGATGGAATTTTGTTTTAGTAGCCATTCTCTGCACTTTATGAATTAATTAGCAAAATAATTGATTTTAAATACATAAATCATTTTAAATGAATTTTGTGAATTTTTCTATTTCATCTCTTCCATTCTTTTTGTGTAGATTTTTCAATTGGTAATTGGAGCTTGAATGGAGGTTGGTTTGGAGAAGGGGTAGCATGCATGGGAAGGAGAAGCATGTGCAGATTTTAAGGAAGACACACACATGGGTAGCTCTCATCACACTCCACGTTGATTTATAGCTGGCAAATCATCCACGTCTATAGTTCACACAACTTAATCCCATGTTAAGTACGTGCATCATTTACACACCCACGTCACAAAAGACAGCCATCTTGAACACGTGAAAAGCATCAAAAGAGATCTTAGGCTAAAGTTTAAATTGGGAGCAAATGAAGAAGGGATCTGCATGAAGCATGAAGGGTCACCAAACACACTCAACCATGCAGCAACGTCCAGTTGTACTTAGGAGCAGCAGAAGGAGCCAGCATAGAAACAAATGCAGAGAAGCAAAGTAGAATGAAGAAGCAGAATGTAAGCAAGATGATTTCCACGGGTTGCACGAGCTGAACATGGCTCATAACAGAGGAGAAGGAAGAAGCCACAAGCTGAAGCTAGGAATGACGTGGAAGCTATGTGAAGAATGGAGGAAAAACCACATGAAGAAGCTCACTCCAACAGAAGCTTTGAGCTGGAGATTAACTAGAAAAATATGGAGACTCTTGGGAGCTGAGAATAGAGCGTGGATAAAGCCAGAAACTACTATTTTGAAATGGAGGAAGAATAATGAAGCAGCCTCGAGCAGCAGATTTAATGGTTATTCATGCATGCAAAGTTGTTGTGGATGAAGAATTAAATGAAATGAAGCAAGAGTTAGGTGCTGGGCTGGACGAAGAAGCTTGCTGAGCTAGATTGGAAGCTATCACGTGGAAATGACGCATATGGACTGACGTGGGAATCATTCCAAGCTCGAGCTACTAGAATAAAAATACAAAGAAAAAAATGAGCTGCATGGGATAACTAGCTACGGGTTAGGCAGAATGAAGAATCAACATGGAATGAAGGGCTGGAACATGCTAGTTTGAAGGAGCTTGGAAGTAATACGAAAAAGAAGAAGCATCGAGTCAAGGAAGCAATGAGCTGCTGCATAACGAGGAAGAAAAGCCACAAGGAAGGAGCTTGCTCGAGCTACTAGTTTGTGAATGCATAAGCTAAATGAGTGAGTCATGCAAAGGAACACGTGGCTAATGTAGGAATAAGTGAGCTGAATGAGCTGGGAGTGGAGTTTAAAGAAAGCTGATGTGGATTAATGAAAATGTAAGCTGAAACATGTACAGCATGAATATTCAGCAAAGTGGAGAAAAGCACGTGAAGAGCATGAAGAAAGGTCACACCAGCTGAGCACGTTGATTGGCATTCGGGCGGAATAAGAGAAGCACGTGAAAGTCATAAAATGAGCACGTGAAAGGAGGCTGGAAGCAGAGGTGGATTGACGTTATATCCAGGCCATTCATTCGCAATTCATCATGCCATTCATCCAACATCATTCCATTCCACATGCCGTATCCATTCCATTCACAGACCACATTCCATCCACCACGCCTTCATCTAGAATAGCATCCATCCTTCGCCTTTCCCCCGCCATTTTCTCATCCATCCTCCATTCCCATTCCACCTCCATCCATTCCCCAATGAAGCTCTAATCCACCTTGAGGCTAGCTAGGAGGAAGAACTTTGGAAAAGCTTGAATCCATGGATAAACAGAATTTTTGGCTAAGGATTTCTATTTTCCTACACTTTTTCTCTTTCATATATTGTCTTGTTTAAGTTGTATTTGATAGAGAATTTGTGTAATTATAATTAGTGGCTATTTAGACATTAATTAGGAAGCCTTTTGTTGATTAATTGGTTGGATTAAATACTGAATTTTTCAATTTCTTACAATTACCCATGTATGCAATCAAGGTGTTTGATGAAATGCATGTGAGAGATTGAGTCTTTAATTGTTTAATTTGAGGACTCCTTGGTGTTTAGTTGTTTAATTAAACATCTTTGGATGATGGTTCAGAGACTAATTAATCAGTTAATCAATCAAATTGGGTGTTCATTGGTCCTAAAACAAGAATTAGCAATTTGATGCGAGGTTAAGTTCTCAATTCAACATTAGATTGTTAATCTCTTGATTCTTGCGTGTTACTCAAGATATAATTGCTGTGAACACAATTAGGGATTCTTAGGCCAGAATTAATCACAATTGGATTAGGATAATGATAGTGGACACCAACGGATGATTACAAAGCTAGTCACAAGCCTATCTTCACCCATAATTTATATAATTAGGTAGCAATTAGGAATTTTGATTCAATTTAGTTTTAAGTTAGTTTAATTCAATCAAAAACCCCCTTAGTTTAGAAATTTTTAAAGTCTTTTAACATTTGGAAAACTTAATTAAGCATTGAACTCTAATTCTAAGGGAGATGACCTAGGTTGTACCACTAGCTGCATATTTTATCAATCTAGTTTTATTTTTGAGGGTTGCACGACTGGCCACTCAGTCATCTAGATTCTTATTTTAATTATGGTCTACCTTATTCTTTCCATTTTGTAGACCATATCTAATTGTTGGTGTTTAGTATTTTAGAATGATGTGGTTTAATTTATTGTGCTAATGTTACAACCTTGTTTACTTTTCTAAATGAGTGTTACTTTGTTTCCTAATTTGTCATTCTTATATGGTTATGGTTATGAGTCCCTTAAGCCAATCACCCAAGTTAAGATATGATACTTGTATTTTATTGTTTTGTTAGAACCAACAAGTTGGCTTATGTTTATGTTTCTTACTAATGCCTAGGTTTATGGTTCACTATATGTTTTGTTGCTCTATTGGACTTTTAAATTTATTTTAGTTGGTCATGTTACTTTACTTGGGTTTTGGTTTGCTTATATTGGTTGCTTGTTGGTGGGTTGTTTAGACATGTATTTGCATGTTGCTTATGCATATTAGTTTCCTTCATCTCATTTCAAGTATGCCATGGCAACAAAGAAGCATTCACTCCACACTTTAACTAGTTATTCTGCTACCACCAACCAAGATAGTATTGTATTTCGTGATGCTACCCAAGAGGCTCTATATACATAGTTTGTTAGGTAATGCATTGTCCCATGTATATACATTGACAAGTCTACCTTGGCCTAGCTCAATCTTTTAAAGGATGCGCACCAGTTAGTCCATGCTATAGGTTAGGACTAGTTCTTATAGATTAGGCCACTTGGTTATCAATAGCTGACACTAGAGCTCCTCAGTTCATTCTCCTTGACCCTTGTTCTAGTTGATATTTTTGATCAAGGAATAGTTCATTTTTAGTTGTATAGGCAAGAGTTCACTTTTACACTATCATAAATCAATGATATGCTTGAATTTGATGATGATGGTGTTAGATTTGCTTCCTCCCACCTCGTCACAACTGGTATTTGACAAGTTATTTCCAATGAATTTATGTACTCTTCAAGCCAATCGAAGGCCACCACATTACATAACCCTGCACATAGATATCTTCACCACTTCATGGCCTACTCTGTCTTTGGTTGTGGTAATAGTATTGGGGTTATAAATCGACATAAGCCTTTCTTCTTACCTTGTATGATAACAAGGGCTAAGATCAATACCATCGTTTCACTACACAGATGCATGCTTTTTGGCACCCACTTTCTCCACCTAACAATTAATCATGCTTTATATTTTTATTTTACATGTCCTTAAATTATAACTTCACTTTTATTCCTTAGTTGTATTAATCTTGTTAATTTATTTTAATGCACTTTTTGCTGATTGACTGATCTAATTATCCTACTAATTCATTCTGAGTCTTCTATCAATTAATCAAGCTCCTTATCCTCCTACTCTTGATGGAACAATGGTGATGTTCAAGGAGTATTCTGACACCTTCATTATTATTTATTTTACTTATTTGTATTAGGGACAATGCATAATTTAAGTTTAGGGGAACTGAGTTGAAAGGATGCTATTATCTCTAAATTGAGTAAACTATTATTCATATTGAGACTAATTATGCTAAATTCTCTATGAATGATGCTTACTGAGTGTTTAGTTATTAGAAGCAGCCTACTGTTATTCATACTAAAAGAATTAAAGTGGTGTAGTATGTAGTAAAATAAAGTTAAGCATTTTCATTCTAAATAGTATAATGGAATAATATTTTTTGTTTAGCACATGAATTTAGTAGCAAAAGTTTAGTTGAGTTTTGTGATAAATTTTTAAATTTTTCTTTTGAATTAGGTTAAACTTTTATGAAAAAAAATATTTATGTCTAATAACGTGTGATTGATGAGGCAGAGTGTAAAATGCACTTGTTTATAAGAATTTGTGATGAGTTGAGATGGAGCATGTAATTCACTCACTCACAATAAAAGGAAGAAAAATGAAATGAGATAGAGCATCAAAAGCACTCATTAAAAAAAACTAATATTTTTATAGAATTCTTATGTTTTTTATTAAACTAAAAGGAAAGGAATTTCTTTTTTATTTGTGCACTATTCAATTATATCAACTACTAATTTTAAATGATTGTGCAAAATTATCTATGAAAAGAAATGAAAGGAAAGGAATGTGTTTATATTTATGTTTACTTAATACTATACCTATTTTTGAATCTAGTTGTGTGGTTAATTGAGATTTGCATTTGATAATGTAGCATTTATTCAAGCATTATAAGCAGAATATGAGCATAGTAAGTAGATTATTTAGCCTGCTCAAGGATGAACAAAGATTTAAGTTTAGGGTAGTTTGATGAGTATTAAATATATATGCTTTTCTTAACATAAAATTTAGTAATTAAATATAGATAATGTGATTTGTTATGTGCTTTTTGTATAATTTTAGGTATAAAGAAAATTGATAAGCATAAAAAAAATCAGTAAAAAATCAAGCATATTCATCAAAGAACATGCACTAGCTATGTTGGTGAGTATAAGCATATAAAATAGGGGGATTTTGACCAAAATAGTGGCCAACATGTATAGGCCATGTAAATTTCAGCAAAAAAATGATTTCAGGTAAAGCTTAAATAAGTAAACTATCTTACTAGGTGATGTCAACATGGGTAGCTTATGTTTGACTGAAAAAAAGAGGTTTTGTGAGGTAACTAGAGGAATTCAACAAGGGAGGCCAAGGAGGAACCCTAATTGCAAAGGAATACAAAGGAGGAGAGGAGATTCAGAGGGAAAACACTAGGATCTACTATAGATATGAAGTTTACACTAAATACTCATTCAAATTCACCATTAGTCTCATTCTTACCTTTCTCTTTCACATTCTTTTTAATGGATTTGTTTTTGTTTTAGTTTTGTTTTATTGTTTATTGAGATCATGTGGAGTAAAATCTTTATTTTGGAATTTAGATAAATCTTTTTACTGATTGAGTTGAATTTGGAATGTTCTTGTAACTATTTTAATTAATGTATTACTCTTTCTCTTATTCATGAATAGCTAGCCACTATTTATTTAATGTACTGTGAGAGGATCAAAAGGTCAATTATAATATAAATCACTAGAGTATTAGACTCAAATGAAAATTTTGTAGAGATATGAATTGTATTCAAGCATTTTACAACTAATTGCATTGATTCCTCATATGTAATGGGTTTGTATTAGGTGTATGATCATGAAAGCAAAAATAGGCTTAATATGAGCAAGGTGATTTATCTTGAGAGAAAATTTCATTCACATTCGTGAAATTGTCATTATTCCAATTACATTTAGTTGCAAAAGTCAATTTTGAGTGATAATAAGGATGTAAAGAGAGGATTTTAGATTCTAAAGCCTTGTTATTCATATCCCACATATGTAGTTATCAATTTCAATTAACTAGACAAATTAGATAATAGGTAAAAGTTTGATAAATGGTAATTGATTTCCTTTTTCATAGAAATGATACTGATCTCACCAATTTACTACTTGTGTGACTTGTATAATTGTGGAATCGTATTAATGCAACAACAAACACTTGTGGCACCTGTCTTACGAATAAATGTCCTTAGTACTATTGCATTTTGACCTAGACACACTACCTAAAGCAATGACAAAGTACCTTAGGTACCTCCCTAAGATACAAGGTAGGCCTATATATAAGGGCTGTGATGACCCTAACTTCTAATCATTGTAATTAAAGTTAAATACGTGATTAATAATCATAATCTGGGGTTACAAGACATTATGACTAATTACCTTCAGAAAATACTGAAAAATTTGAACCTTAATACTATTAGTGTCATCAACCATATAATTACAAGCACTCATGTACATCAGGGAAATAAACATTCATTTATAAGCCTTTGATTCTATTACCTATTAATTTCAACTCACAAGAATCTTCTACCAATGTTTCTACGTCATCCTTTGGGGTTACCATATGAAAAGCTAATATTTCTAAGTTAGAATAAAGGTTTGGGACCGTTAGTAGTGGCTAAATGTTGTTGCACCATGACTAATTGCTTTTGGGTTCACTCCTTATCTTCATCGCCACGGCAAGTTAGACCTTCGCTGCGGCTAACCTACATGGTGCCGTGGTAAGGAAGCCTCTTGGAACCTACCTCGCTTGCCTCTCGCTATTGGCCGCGACCAATTCCCCTTTTCCCCGCAACAAATTCCTTTCTGGAATGCCTGGCAAATTCTCGTAAAAGTTCATCGTGGCCAATTCCCATTTAGCTACGGCGAATTACCCTCTGGACGACTCCCAATTTTGCCTCTCATATTTCGCTGTGGCTAATTTCATATTTCACCTCAGTGAATTGCTCTCTAGTAATTTCCCTGGGCTACTTCGCCTCTATTGGCCGCGGCTAATAATATTTTGGTTACGGCAAAATTCTTTCTGAACCTACAACTCCGAAAATCTTATCTCATACTCTTCACTCTCTATCTAGGGGCTCTCTAGGGCCACTCTCCCACTTGTTATAAGATTCTAATAGCATCTATCTAGCTGATTTGCCCCAGCCATTATATCATTACCCATCCCACATTTAAAGGTGGATTCTCCTACTCATTCATTAGTCTTATATCAACAAATTTATAAATTTCTCACAATGGTCATTCAATCATGTTTTCATCGAATAATTCATGCATTGCTAGCTCAAATCCATAATCAATATATCACATGATTTCATTACTTAAATAGTCAGTTAAGACATAGGTTTACAAGCCATAATAAGTGTCATAATTGGGTAGCTGAAGCAAATCTTATCAAATCTCTTGTCCCATGCTACTTGAACCAAAATTATTAGAAGGACTCTAGCTTCTTGTTCACAACAGATGCACTATAGTTCGATGCATATGTGTATGACAATTTTTCAAAGAGAACTATATTTCTCTCTTGTTCTATGTCTATGTTTTTTCTATCTATTATCTTTACTGCAACAGAAACTAAGAATAGTGATTGACAAGTTAGTTTAAAAAAATCTTAATTTCAATTGAAAATCATATATTTTTCACTAATTTTTTAGTCAGATAAGTAGTTACTTTTTTGTTAGTCAGTAGTTTAGTACCAATTGAAATTTAGTCACTTAATTGTGTAGTACAATAACTCTCTACAACCTTTGTAATCTTTGCCAACATCACATCACATGCAGCTTTTTAGTTTATGTTGAAAAAAAATTATTTAATATGCATTAATTAATACATTATAATTTTAACAAATTAAATAATATTATTAAAAAAATTATCAATATTAATACATTATTTTAATTTGTAATCGTTATTTTAATTTATATAAATAATAAAAAATAAAACAAGATAAAACAAAAAATGAATTTAATGAATTTTAATTTACTTATTTAACAAAATAAAAACTATAATTAACTCAAAAAATTCTATCAAAAATAATAATTTCTAATTGAATATCAATAAAAAATAATTTTTGCTTGAAAGATGGCTATATACATGTTATATTTCAAGTATAAGTCAATAAAGTTAAACAATATTTTTAACTTTTGTTTTCTTTTTAAATTTATTTTTATAATTATAAATATTTTTTAAATTAAATAATATTTTTATTAATATATTGATAATTAATATGTATTGTAATTCATTAATAATATTTGTAAATTTTCTATTATAGTTCTTTTATAATTAATAATAACTTGTTCTACATTTATTTCTGTTTGTAAAAATAAACATCTTTATTTTCATTCAAATTTTTTGAAGTATACATTATTATGACATCATTTTTTTTTTGCTATTTTGAAATTTTATTGTCATTAATTTTTTTTTTTGCATTTTCTTTTTCTTTTTAAATTATCTAGGTTTACCTGGGTTTCTTGTTCTTCATGATCTTCTTTTTTATCATGTTTTGAGTTTCTTCCTCTTCATTCTTCTTATTTGTTTGATTAAGTTTTCATCTTTGCAATACATACACCAATCTACCCATATTACAATCAACATCATAAATCAAATCAAAGCCTCAGATAAATTTTCATCTATATCAAACCTTAAATAATTTTTCTACCAATATCTATAAAGGAAATGAAGTAAGAAAATGGAAATGAAACCAAATACATTAATAATCAACCTAGATTCCACCAAGCATTACAAATCAAATCAAAAGGCTCATATCAATTTTAACTAGTAAACGAGTCAACAAAATAATAACAAAAAAATTGAAAGAAAAAACTTTCAAAATTGTAGCCAAATTAAATCTTGTAAAATTTCACCTACAACTAGTAAACAAAAGAAGAAGAAAACCAAAACAATAAGATGAACAATTTGAAAGGAAAGAAAAACATAACATCAACTTATACACTTAAGAGAGCTTCAGAATGATGCATGAAGGGTTGAAAGAATAGAACCTCACTTGAATAGAAGAGCTAAACCATGTAGAAGTCAAAAAACAACCAAGGAAAAATGAACATAAAGAGATGAATGAAAAAGAAAAAACAAGAATGAAAACAAAAGTTGCACATTTATAGAAAGAAAAAAAAAATAGTGGGTTATAATTTTATGGTGAGATTGAAATTTTGTGCTACATAATAGCACCATTTCATATGCCATTTGCTTTTGCTAATTCCATGCCATTTTTTTAATATATTATATATTAATATAACATAATAAAACAATGACACAAAATACTTAAGATGAATTTTACCCTTATGATTGAGGCGGGGTTCACTAGAGAGAAAGATGGTCCATGCTAAGGTGCCAAAGAAGGCTCAGGATTAACTTTATTATCCAAAATCCCAAATACTTAATAATATGCCACAATATATCAAATTAATGAGTAAAGAAGAGAGTAAGTAAATAATTTAATTATTGGTTGAAATTCAATAACAAGTACATTAGATTATCTCAAGGTTAGAAATTCATACCTTCTCAATATAATAAACAAGTTATAAACGTCCAAAAGTATGGAAGCATTTAATAAAAATTTACTACTATGACAATCATTAATCGATGAGAAATGATAGTAATACTAAATAAGCATGCAACTTTCAAAAATTTATATTAATGATATTTTGAAAACTTGTTCCTGAAAATAATTTTGTTGGAAGGACTTGATTAAAACAAAATAGTCTTTATGGGCACACAACCCACGTGGGCAAATAACCATTCTTCATTGGCATTCAGCCATGTGGGCAAATAACCATTCTTCGTTGGCATTCAAACCACGTGGGTGATAACCATTCATCGTAAGGCCTCGGCTCAAGTAAAATAACATCATTCTATTCCATATGTGATGCCTATCACATGGAGCTAGTACCTTCTATATTCCTTGCTACTTGGGTATGAACCATGATGCACCAAGAGTTAACATAAATGCTATTAGCAACTAGCATTTAGCATCTAGTCCCTTTTATACAACAATTCAATCATGTATGGAATCATACCACTCAGTTCATACGTAAACATTTCTTATAAGTAATCAACATAGAAATTTGTCAATAAAATTTTCAAAATTTCTCCCATTAATTCCATATGCATGTTAATAACTTACAAATTAATAATTGCAATGTAATTGAAATATTTCCAAATTGAACATAAAATGCCATTAAAAATTTAGGATTTGAAAAAGCATGATATTTTCTCAAATTAATGAAAATACAAGATAGGAAAAGCATAAAAAAAGAAATCATGTCATGGGATGTTATCTACTCACCATACTAATGATGTTATGATATTCTTATCATCTTCTCCAACTATCACTGAATATAGAGCTAGCTTCAAAGCATCCTAAAAGCACCTATAATATGGGTATCATTACTACCTAGTCGATCAATTTACATGTGTTATGTTTTTTTTTTTTTTACCGACCACAAAAGTCTTACAATTAATAATAATTTCCCCCCAACTCTAACGATAGCTCCATCCCTAAGTTAGGGACTTGCCAATGCATCAAGTAGCCTATTCTAATTCCACCCTGATGACAACTCTTGAGATTTCAAGCAAGCTATAACACCATATCTATATAGCACTTAACTTTAAGCACAAATAGCCTAGAGTGTCCATTTGCATTAAAATTAACACCTTTAGCAGCAGAAAGTGGCGTCATTATAAAGCAAATTAATTCATCTTTGCTTAAATAAACCATTTGGACTTACCAAACACATTTTCCATCCATAACATATTTATTCAAATAGAAACATTATAATTTGGGGCATGCATTTCGGGTATGAAGCATACAACACAAATTCAACATCATACTTGCATTTTCCTTAAGTTCCATAATCTATCCCAAATTTTGGAAATTCATAACTAATTTTAGAAAATTCCAAATCATGCAAATTAGGACTTTCTGAAAAGCTCAAGATGTCATCTAGCTGTTGTAAAAATTTCAAATCAAAACAATATCATTTGGCTCACAAAATACAAATAGAATAGTAACTGGGTCTGATTCTCATCCTGCAATAGACTTGGAACTTCAAAAATTCATATCTTCCTTACACAAATCCAAATTGAGTGTTCTTGGTGGCTATGTAAAGTTTATAATGCCAACTATATACCTTAAAAGTTCATGAGTATTAGACCTTATTTGACCCCTTAAAGACCCAAAAAAATAGACTAATCAAATAAATAGTATCATTTACAGTTTCTGCATAATTTGGCCAACTTTGAAAAATTATAACAAATTCTCTAGAGCTTTCATAAGGGCTTTATGAAAAGGTCTAAATGAGATCTAAATGTTGGCCAAATTTCATGCCAAAATTTATCCATTTGGTCTAGTTTTGGTTTAAAGGCAAAATATGGCTCATTTTAAGATTCAAGAAGTTCCTTAATGTAAGTGACCATTTGGACACGTCCAAAACCTTAAATTCATCATATAGAAGCATCATGTAACACCATAACTTCTAGCTCCTTTGATGTCATTTATAAGCTTTGTATTATCAATGTCACAAGATCATATGAAAAGAGGATGAAAATAATAAACTTTTTCCGCGTTGCGCTATATTAAAAAAATTCAATTCGGTGTCACGTGGACTGTGTGAGCTCATACTATACTTCCTCATATTTAATTTCATTATTACAACTCATTTTTATCACAAAAACATGCCTACAACCCATGGAAACCGAAATGGAGCTCAAAATAAACAAGCACATTTTCGGCCAGATTTGCTCCATTTTCTGACCCAAATTTGAAAAATCATAACTAAATCTAGAAAATTAGAAATCATGCAATCTTCATTATTATGGAAATATTAGGATGTCTAATTCACACTAAAAATATGCGCAGGTCATAAAAGTCATCACACATGACGTTTGACATCCAAAAAGCTACAGAGTCGCTGGCTACCTTGGCTGTAGTTCAGTTTACTAATACAAATTTCTGAAATTCATAACTAATTCTATAAAAATAAAAATCACACAAATTCAGTCATTATAGAAAGCTACAAATGTTAACGTGATAGTAAAAATAATTCCAGAGTGAAAAAGATACGTTTAGTCAGCTGGACTCTATGGAACAGTAACCGAACTCATGGGGCTCTACTGATACTGATAGTTAACTTCAAACATGCATAACTCACTGCTCAGACCTCCAAATGAGGTGATCTTGGTGGCCACAGAAAGCTTATGACCTATAGTTTATGTATGTAAAATTTCATAAGTATTGGACACCATTTGGCCATCAGGTGACACAGAATTCAAAACTGCCAGTATAAACAGTACCCATACCAGAATCCATGAAAAATCCCAACTTTGAAAATTCATCAAATATTCTCTAGGTCTCCGAAAATTATGATCTTTAGGTTCTCAAAAATATATTAATGAGATCTAATTGCATACCAAATTGCAGATCAAGAAGAGCTCATTTGGGTAAAAAGTGACATAGGATTGCATTTGGGCCATTTTCATGCCTCTTAATGGTTCAATGATGGGCAAAATGGCTCCTATGGTTCTTATGGCCACTTGAGCACGTGGGAATGGCCTAAAAATACTCTCTAAACTTGTCTCAAAGGTGTGGAGACTCAAAACACAGAGTTTCATTCTCTATTCCCAAGTTATGTACTAAGAGGCATACACTTGAAATGGTCATCCAATACCCAAAAATTGCAATACATTCTATTTATCCACAAATTTCATACATACATCATCTGTTAGGATATTTACACATGTTCCATTCATTGTGCATCAATTCTAACAAAATATTACATCATATGCCACTCCTTTGGTTACAACATAAACAAAGTTAAAAGCTTTATAATCAAGGCTTCATCTCCTCACTTGGTGGCTTCCATTTCCTTGTTCATTGGATCCACCTAGCATGTTAGGATATTGGAGAGGAGGGGATGAGATTCAAAGAATCCCAATAGCTCATCTCCCATTCAATCACACATAATATGTACAAAGCAAGCTTTTCAAATGCATGTATGGAAAAATAGAAGTCATGGACATTTTCAAAGCAACCTTGGCATGTGAATCAATCATACAAGACATTTAAGAGTTCCCCAAGTGTTTGGGTTGGCCTCACACTTCTCCTCATGGATTTTGGACTTGCCTCACCCATTCTTTAAGAGCTTTGAACTCAACCATACTCTTGGGAGGCCACTTTGCTTTTGGGAGACTCTTTGCTATATCTCAACTAAGCTCAAGGGTTCTTGGCTCATCCTCACCAAAGGGAAGAGTTCTTGGCTTTTCACACTCAAGCAAACTCACACAAACATCATGTAATCATTTGAAAACATAACATAGCATCAAGCATCATAGCATATAAATGCATGCTAGCATACTTTTCTTAGCTTGAAAATACACATACACACATTCTAAAACAAGCTAAACACACATCCATGCATGAGAAAAGGTGGAGAGAGCTACCTTACACAATTTCACACACTTTTTCCTTAGCTTTCAAGCCTCCTCTTTTGGCCACACACCCATAATTTGGTGGAGATAGTTTCTCTTGGCCTAGATACAATTTATGGGAGCCAATTAGGTCTATGAAACATATTCTAAGGCTACATCACTTGATAAAACACTAGATTGCTCTATAGGCTCCATTATGGTCCATAATCATACCTAATGGAGCAACACCCATCAAATGACTTCTAGGCCTCATTTTTTCTTTTCAATTATGATTCTTGACTCCTTTTAAACCTCTTGGAGTCATCACATCATTAAAACAAAGGGCCTAGCATCATGTTGCTTCTTTAGGTCCTAATATGGAACCTATGGCACCAATTTACTTTCTTTGAGTTCTAAATTTTTTCTAAGGCCTCTACTCATCTTCACTCATCACATATGACTCAAGAATAACTTTAGAAAAATTTAAAACTCTCCCTAGCTATAGGAACTTTCCTAGGCCGAAACTATGGGGGGAAGAAGAGTTCATGACCTTCTTGATTTTTCCTTGATGGGAGACACACTTGGGAGGCTTCCTAGAGGTCTTAGGAGCTCAATTAAATACTCACACATGCAAGGAAACTCATATATTAAATCAATTTTTGCAAAGTGTTCAAGAGCTCTACACTTTTCTAGCTTAGAGTACATTGGTTTTTCTTGCAATTTCTTTGCTTTCTTGGATGGGAGGTGCATGTGGGAAGCTCTTTAGGGGTCTTAAGAGCATGTTTAAACATTCAATTAAGTCTAAGAACATTCATATAAAATCATATTTGCAAGGGAGCATTTGAATCCCTAATGGTTCTATCTTGTCTCCCAATGCTCCTTTCTTGATTCTATTAGTTCCTTCTTAATCATTGCCATCTAAAACCTCTAATCCCTCCATGAATTGGACAGAAAACAGCCCCTAAGATTTGGGATTATGGTGTCCAAATTCGTGCAAGAGGAAGGGGGAGGAAGAAACTACCAAAGAATAGAAGTTTTACCTTATTTTCTTGCTTTCTCTTGGTTGCTTTTCACTTGGCTACCCTCCCCTCACCAAATCCGAAAATTCCACCTATGTTCTGCCTTCAAAATAGATTTAAAAGTACCATCAAACCCATAGAAATTAGAAGGAGAAGGAGGAGAAGTGACTTGCTAAGGAGAAAGTTAGATTTTCCATGGAATTTCCTACCTTTTCTTGGCTTTTTTCTCCCTCCAAGAGTGCTTCTTCTTGTGCGCCTAAGAGAACTGATTCTCCTCTCTATTTTGGGCAGAAGAAAGACGGTGAAAAATGAGAGCAAGGGAGGGCATGAGAAAGAGAGTGTATTAAAAGCAAAAGAATTCCAAAAATTCCTATTTCGTCCCTCGTTTTTGGCATTTTTGCTTCTAATCCATTTTAGCTCCTTTTTAAGAACCGTCTTTTCTATCATAACAAATAGGTTCCCAATTTAATAAAATACCTTTGGAATCACTCAAATAAGAGCTAAAACCTTCCCGAACGAACCAGTCAAAATTTGAGTCAACTAACGTCAGAAAGAGTACACTGGAGGGGCTTTACTGGTCCCAGGGCTTCCCATGGTTTTTAGGGCCTTTCAGAACCCCAGAAAACTCAAAACTTTCATTTAAAAAGCCCTCCTATGAGTTTTTCAAAAAGTACCCATATTTACAAAAATACCACTGACCTTTCGGCAAATTTATCGAATCACTTTGGCCTTGATTTTTAAGCAACTCAAGGATCAAATCCTCATTTTCTATTATTTAAAATTTTATCATAATTTTAGTTGACCTCAATTCCTTCTATTTCGAGAACTTCCTTTTATATTTGGTCTATTTCTGACGTTTACGGAGAAACCAAACATTGCATTTTTCACGTTTATGGGAAGGACTGGATGTTACACATCACAACATATCCAAAATACCATGGAACTCAAACCATCATACCAAGGCTCAAGGGTGTCAAGAACTTGCATTCTCATACATTTAGCTCCATATCCATTATATACAACATATTCATGTACTTTTACATATGATCAAAGGTTTATATCTCATAAATATCATATTATGTAAATTACATAAAAAAACTATCATATTGTCAAAGTATCATCATTCATACTCCTTGGCTTATATTCCTTACTCTATGAGGCTTACCTAGACATGTTTAAACATAAAGTGGGGAAGAGTGAAATTCAAAGAATTCCAATAGCTCACTTACCCTTTCAAGCATACATATACAGCACATTTTCATGTCAAACAATGCAAGCATACTACAAATGCTTCTAATAAACATACATAATCACATTTTCAAGTCACATGAAGTTATTCCAATTTAAACATAAGCTTGATGGATTTTTGGTCTAATCTCACCCAATTATTTGAGACTTTTGGATTGGCCTCATCTAATTTTTTGAGACTTTTGGATTAGTTTTACCCACTTTTAAAGACTTTTGACTTAGCCTTACTCCCTCTTAATAATTTTAGTTTTGTCTCATCCATTTTTAGGAACTTTTACCTTCTCCTCACCCATTTTAAGGGATTTTTGGTATAATCTCACCCATTAAGTATAATATCTGATTCTCTGAAAATAAGAGAAAATATGAGAAACGTAACGTACGGTTTCTCCATACACGTAAGAAATTCACCGAATACAAAAGTAAGTCCCTCAAATAAAGTGAGTTAAGGTCCCAAAAAATTTATATAGCATTCTAGACTCTTAAAAATGAGAATCCTAGGCTCAAACAAAAAGAAAAACAGAGCTAGAATGAAGAAATAAATTTGAACGAAAGGTTGATGAAACATAAAAGTATTTTTGTTATTTTAAACAAATTTTGGAATTCTCACTTCTTAAATGAAATTTTTAAGTTTTCTGGGATTCTTAGAGGCCCTGAAGACTACGGGGAGCCTCGAGACAGTTAAAACCCCTCTGGTAGACGTTTTCTAACGTTAGTTGATCCAAACTTTAACTAATTCGCTCGGGAGGGTTTTAAATCCAATTTGGATTAAACCAAAGGCATTTTATGAATTAAAGGATCTAAATTTTATAATGGAAAAGACAGTTCTCAAAAAGGAGTTAAATTGAGCATAAACGAAGCAAACAGGCACATAGGGGCAAAATGGTCATTTTGAAAAATTATAAAAGAGGCTTCTTAAGTAAGATTACACCTCATCACCTTCTCTAAGCTTCTATTTTCAGAAAAATCAGCAGCCATGGTGTGACATTAAAAGGGGAGAGAGAGAAGAAGTTTAAGCTTCTGTTTAGGTAAGTATACGGCCCCATTTCATCCCACGCCAATTAGGAAAATTATTCCTCTCTCTAAGGACTCTTTAATAGTGGTTTTATTTTCTTGAAAACTTGAAGATTTAGTCTTGACCTAAGTCAAAAAGAACTCTTTTCAAAAAAAATTGATCGGTGAAAATTAATCTACGCGAAGAGAGCTCCATTTTAAGGTAAGACTTTACTTAAAACACTTACAAAATTTTGTATTTCCAAGCCATTTAAGCTTTAGTCTAGAGAGAGAAAGTGAGGATGAGAGTTTTTCTTTATGTGTTCTTGCTAGAACCAAAGGTTATGGAGTGTGAGGATTAAGAATATACAACTAGAATTGAAAAGAGAGATTTAGAATGTAAGTTATGGAATTTAGGGATTTGGTTGCACCTAGGCTAAGATGAAACTTCCTAATAGTAATTTAAGTTGTCTAAGAGTATATGTGAGTTCTTAAGACACCAAGAGAGCCTCCCACATGCTTCTCCCATCAAAGAAATTAAAACAACTCCATTGGTGCTATATGGAAGCATAGCCTTGGCCAAGGAGAGTTCATGCACCTAGGGAGTGTTTTAATTCCTTCCAAGCTTAGTTTTGCATCATGTATGATGGGAGAGCATGAGAGGAAGCCTTAAAAAAATTTTAAAAACCATAGATAGTGAGATGGCCTTATATGCTCTATAATATGGCTTAAAGAAGCAACACCTAGCTAGGCTCCTTGATTTGATTGTGTGATGACTCCAAGAGGTTTAAATGGAGTCAAGAATCATAAATAGATGGAGAGAATGGAGCCAAGATGATGTTTTCCAAAGGTTGCTTCATTAAATGCATTATGGAACCATAAAAGAGCTTTATGAGTCACCTAACTTTTCTAGTGAATGTGTGGCCTTAGAAATTGATTCAAAAGTATAATTGGCTTCCATATGATGTGTCTAGGTTAAGAGAAATGATCTCCACCTCCTTAAGTGTGTGAGGTCAAGGGAGAAGACTCAAGGCTCAAGGAAAAAAGTGTATAAATGTAAGCAAGGTAGCTCTCTCTACCTTCTCTCATGCAAGAATGTGTGCTTACATTGTCTTTGAATGTGTGTATATATGTTTTGAGCTATGAAAAGTATTTTAACTTGAGTTTTTATTCCATGGTAGCATGATGATGTTTTATACATTCAAATGATGTTTTATGTGCTTGCCTTGATTTGCTTGAGTATAGAAAAGTCAAGAACCCTCTAGCCATAGTGAGGATGAGCCAAGAACCCTAAAACTTGGTTGAGATAAAGTAAGGAATCTCCCAAGAGTGAGGTTGACTCCCAAGAGTAAGGTTGAGTCAAGACCTTTTAGAGAAAATGAATGAGACAAGTCCAAAATCCATAAGTGAATGGGTAAGGCTAGTCCACTCACTTGGCAAGCGTATGTATAATATGTATGACTTGTTCAAATGCCAATAATGTTTCTTGAATACGCACATATGTTAATATATCCATGCATGCATTTTCAAGGCTTGTATTGCATACTTTATGTGTGATTGAAAAGGAGATAAGCTATTGGGATTCCTTGAATCTCATCCCCTCCTCTCCAATATCTTAACATGCTAGGTAGAGTAATTGAGTAAGATAATGGAGGCCACCAAGCCTAGAAGAAGGATATTGACATCAAAGTGTATGAAAATGCCTAGTTTTATCTCTTTTGTAGCCATACACATGGCATATGATGTAATCCCTTGATGAAATTGTTATGTAATCATATGAACATGTGTAAACACCCATATGTATGATGTATGAATGAGATTCATTGCCAAATGTATGAGATAGCATGAATTGGGTATTGAATGGCAAGAGCTAGCATATACAATCTTGTGTATGGCATGGGGTGAAAGAGTGAGTTTGAGAAATTTGGATTTGTGCATCTTTGAGACAAGTTTAGAATGTCATTTTGGTGTATTCCTAAGTGCTCAAGTGTTCATTGTTGCCTTGAAGCTCGAATTGGACCATTTGACCCTTTGTAAGACATAAATTGAACTATTTTACAACCTAATGTCAAGATCTGACCAAATGAATGAATTTGCCCATGAAATTTGGTACACATATAGATCTTATATATAGCTTTTTGGGAAGCTAAAGACCAGATTATTTAGAGCTCTGCTGAATTAATTATGAATTTTTAAAGTTGCCATTTTTTTGCAGAACTGATACAGGTATTGTTCATATGGTTAGAAACTTAGGCTGTGTTATTTGTGGAACAAATGATGTCCAATACTCATAAAATTTTACAAGAATAAATTACACATGATAAGCTTTCTATGGCCACAAAGATCACCCTAATTGGACCTTTAAGCAGGGAGATATGAATTTTTGAAATTGGAGATTAGTACTAGGGATGACAGTTGACCTCTGGTACTATTCCATATGTTTCTAGCCGTTAGCAGCCTCTATTGTAGTCTAAAGTTATTTTTAGCATCAATTAAACATCTGTAGCTTTTCAAAATGGTATAGTGTGCCTGATTTCTACTTTTCTAGCATTAGGTATGATTTTTCAAAATTTAGGCACAGAATCTGGAAAACCAGTCCGAGGCTGCACTAGTATGTTTTGTGTATTTGCTCCCTTTGTTCGAGGTATGGGCCACTTTTTTATCTTGTTATGAGTTGTAATTGAAAATTTAAATATAAGGATGAGATGGATGAGTCCATATAACCCACGAGACTCTAAAGAAAAAATTTTATCCATGACATAATGTAAGTATATTCATGGTTAGAATGCTATCTTTCTTGCTTCATTGTAAAATGCATGGAATAAGACTTAGAAATGGCATGAAGCAAGTTAGATAAATATGGTGTTGCATTAAGAGTCATATACATTCAAATTTTCATTTAAGAAATATAATGGTACCAAAGCATTAAACTAATAGCTATAAGCATATCTCATGATTCAAACATACATACAAGCATCCAATGACAATCAAATAACCAAGCAATGCATACAAAAAAGGATTGAGAGCTACTTTGAGTCAAGAATCACAGACTTTATTCTTTGAGCTTTCCTTCCCCTTCTCAAACTCACACATACACCTAGGAGGAGCTTGATTTTGTTAGCCTAGATATATCTAATAAGTCATAAACACATCATTGGAATCACTTCTAAGCTCATATAAACTCTACGCAAACATATTCTAGCTTATAGTATGGTTATGGTTCCATAAAAGGGCATAATGAAGCAACTCCTATAATTTATGATCTTGGCTCCAATTTCTTCCCTCAATCTAAGTCTCATGACTTGATTTAAACTTATTAGAGTAATCACAAACTAAATTCAAGGAGCCAAACACCAAGTTGCTTCTTTATGCCTAAAAAGAACCTTAGACTTCCAACTTTCAAAATATAGTTTTTAAATTCCAACCAATGGTTTCTTTGGTGTTTATTATTCATATCTAGACTATTTCTATCCTTGGAATCAAAGAAAACTCTTTTTAGGTACTTGTTCCCTCTCTGGGCCAAGACATAGCAAAGTGTGGGAGCCGTGGAGTTTCATTCAATTTCTAGGGAGTTTGCCATCCATGAAACTTCCTAAACCTCTTATAAACTCAAACATACTCTTAGATGGTCTAACTACCATTAGAAAGCTTTATAAATCCCTATGCGCAACCAAAACTCTAATGGCCATAACTTTCTATCTATTGATTCTTTTTTAATCCTAATTGTTCCATTTGATTCCTTATACTTCAAAACCCCAATTCCTATCAAGTTTGGATCAAAACAAAGTCTTTTACATATGACCCTTAATCTGGCTGAAAGATGAGCATGGAGGAAAGTTAGGAAGAAGCAACTTAGGCCATGGTATCTTACCTTATTTTCAAGCTTTTCAAAAAAGCTTTCTTATGCTTCCACGCTTTCCTTCAAACTCTCCCTTTCCTCTACTGAACCAATCACAAAAGAAATCCAAATAAATCATCAAAACCATGAGAACAGAGAGGAGAAAAAGAAGAAGTTTAGTGAAAGAGAATGCATGAAAAAGTGTTAAATTCTTACTCTTCCAAGGCTTCTTTCTCTTTCCCTTGCTCCCTCACTTGGTGTGCCACTTTTAGTTACCCTTCAATCTATTTTGATCTAGAAGAATGTCGGTTAAGAAAGCATAGAAGAGTGGGACGTGATTATAAGAAACTAAAGGTCCATTTATGACTTTTTCTAAAATTTCAATTTAGTCCCTAAACTTGGTTCTTTCCATTTGGGCTCATTTCAACTCATTTTTTAGAATAGTATTTTTCATCATAAATGTAGATCCTCTAATTCATAAAATACCTTTGGTTTCACCCAAATTAAATTTAAAATCTTACTAAAGGATCTGGTTAAAGTTTTGGTCAACTGACACTTTAAAATACATATTGGAGGGGTTTTAGTCATTCTAAGGGTTCTTATGGTTTTTAAGACTTTTGAGAACACTGAAAAACTCAAAATTTTCATTTAAAGATTCTTCCTTTGAGTTTTCTAAAAGTTGCCCAAAATTACAAAAATGCCACTACCTTTTCCTTTAATTTTATTTAGCCATTTTGGCTCCAATTTTTGAACATCCTTAGCTTTTCTCATTTTTAGATATCTAGATTATTACGCTAATTTTATTTGGCCTCTAATCATTGGCATCTAGGGACTTCCTTTTGTAACTCCTTAGTTTCAAGTCATTTTAGAAAACTGGCATTACACAAGCCACTTTATTTAATGTAAAGCTTTACCTTTTAATACTCTTGTCCTTCAATAAAGCTGAAGTTCAAATCACCTAATTTTTAACCTTAGTACTCTACTTCCCATTGAATGGTCAAACGCTGGTATCTCAACCAATTCTAGTTCACTAAATTCATAATGTAACACCGAGGCATTAAGTAAACTAACTTATCCCATAATCTGTTGGCCTAATTTTTATTGAGCAGGCATCAAGTTTTAGTATGAAAGGATCAACTCAAAATTTGTTAATCTAACTTGACAAGATCTATAAGAAAAAGCATTAATTTACCTATATCACTAAAACCCTTCATTGAGCCAACAACATGATCCCAATAGTTAAGGAGGAAACAAGAAACCAAGTTGGGCATTTATCCTAGACCTCTTTGCTACAAGAGACAATAATAGCATGAGGAATTTAGTTTAGCTCTTAGGATTCCCCTTGTAAACCTCATTCACACAAATAGGCCAAGAAAAAAGGTGGAAAAAGATGTATGTTTTGGTCAACTATCATAACAAGCTTCGTGTAGACATATTCAAACCATTCAACCTTAATAGCAACTAAAATGCAACCTTTACCAAACTTTTGGCAGAAGTTTTAATCCTTTTTATACTTTAAGCAGAACTATGAGGTTCAAATTTTGAATTCCTTTTCTTTTTCAATTATGGATGTTATAGACAATTTTACTTTGATCTATAAAAATAGAGTATGGGATCCATTTGCATGTGGAAGCTATATAGCTCAATTTGGCCATTTTGACATAAAAGAGCCTCAAATTTCAAAAATTCATAACTTGGGTTTCGTAACTCTAACTAATGTAAATTAGGTGTCTACGAAAATTTTATGATCTAAACTTTATGTTGTAAAAATTTCAAGTACAATAAATCCATTTGACCCATAAAAAAACTAGAAAACTATGGTTATTATAATGTGAACAATAACTATCAAAATCTGCATAATTTTGCTAACTTTTAAAAATTTGTAAAATATTTTGGGTAGCATAGAAAATTTCTATCTTTAGCTTGTTAGAAAGCACTATAAATTTTTTAGATTTTTGCCAAATTTTAGGCCCAAACTAGGTCATGTGGGTTGTTAAGAGTAAAGATGCAATTTATGGCTCATTTAGACCAAAAGTTGGTTCCAAAATAGTTCATTTGGCCTCTAAATTGTAATCTCTTTGTTTGAGAAAGTTTTAATCCCTCCAAACATCATTTCCATAAGGTCCATCACATTAAATAAGGCTAACATAAAAAATCAACCATTCAATACCCAATTATACATATGGATCATATTACTTCACATATATAAGTTGATGATCTAATGGCCAAATCATACATCAAAATGACTCATATTCATGCTCTCAACTTATACATGTATTAGCATTACATAACCTTATCACGTATGTAGGAGTTCATCATACATACACATGATTACTATCCATTCGAGTCTATCATATACATTAAGTTTATATACATAACAAAATCCTATTTACTTTATTTCTCTAATGCTTAGCTCTTCTCAGTTCTTTTCCTTTACTTAAACAACCCGAAATGATTGATGAGGATACATGGGTGAGATTTTGAGAGAATCTCAATAGCAAATCTCAACCATATCAATACATACAAAAATGTTATGAAGAAATGCAATGCATGTGATGCAAGCATATGAATCATATACATCATGTAACTCAAATATAACTTTTAGCATGAAATTTCTAGCCTCATCAAGCCATGGCATTAAAACATATTGGTTAGGTTCAACTAAGCTCAACATTAGGCCAAAGAAGAGCTACTGCACTACTATGCTCAATTCCCCACTATAAAGAGCTAAGAGCTAAAAATGTAGCAATAATCATGCATAAAACTCATGATAAAAACTCTATCAAAGCATAACTCATGAATCATCAAGCCTCCATACATACAAGTATCTTAGCTAATTTAAACATTCAAATGCATACAAGATAAGGAGATATAGCTACCTCATGAATTTGGAGACTTTAAATCACCACTTACCCACTTAATCTCTGTCTTTTTCTTCACTTTCTTTAGCTTGACACCCACAAATAGGTGAATTTAGGCTAGCTTGGCCTACATATAGAAATTTGCAATACAAAAAAAGTTATTAGGATCTATTCTATAAGTTATTAGGATCTATTCTAACTTATATTACATCGTCTAATCCTATTAGAACTCAACATGTTACTTTAAGCCATTTTCGATTCCATAAGAGGTGACTCTTAGATTTCACTTTCTAGGCTCCAAAATTTCACTTGCTATAAGCTATATAACTCTAATAGAACTCATTAGGGCCATTAGATACATGATTATACGAGCCAAATACCATCTTTCTTCTTTAGGCCCTTTTGAACCTTAAGATTTCATCATTCAATTTAGGGCTCTTAAATTCATTCTAATAGTTCCAATAGTATTTCTTCATCACAATTAGCCTCTTAAAACCTTGGAATCCATAAAAACTCTAAATAGGTACCCTATTTAGACCATAGCTGAGACTATGTCATCATGAGGGGCTAAGGGAGTTTTGCTTCTTTCATGGAGAATTTAATGCATATTGATTATCCTTGGCTCCTTTCTAGTCTAAATATGATGTTAAATGGCTTGAAACATATTTGTAGGGTTCCAAAATTTTCAAGGTACAAACAAAACTCTAAGTACTCTTCTTTGCATTTTATAACTTCTTAATTGAGTCTCTTTGCATCATCTTAATCCCCATGCTCCTAAACCTCTATTCCTATCATGTTTCAGTAGAAATCAAACTCCCTTCATGTTTATATGGTTAGGCCAAAATTATGGAGAGGAAGAACTTAAAGGAGAAGCAACTTTCTCATCTTATATCTTACCTTATTTGAAAGCCTATAGAATGGAGATCCTCATGATGCAAATGGTTGCTTCAAATTCCCTTCTTCCTCAAAGTGTTTGGAAACCAAAATGATCCTTTCAAGCAACTTAAATCATCAATGAAAAAAGCTTAAAAAGGATAAGAGGTTTGGTAACTAGTATAAGGTGAAAAAGTGCTTGACTCTTTGCCCATTTTGTCTTTTCTTCCTCCCCTTTCTCCCTTCTCCTTGGACATGTATGGCTATTGTTTTGGAGTGTGTATGTTGGTTATGAGGGCCATGGTTTCTGGTGTGACACTTATATATGGAAAAATAATTATTTTAAAATAATTGTCATAATTCTTATTACATTTTGAAACTTTAACTGCTCCATTTAGGCTCATTTTAAATCTTTTTTGTGAACTATCTATTCCATATGAAATTTAAGGCTTTATAGTTTATTAAAACATTTACTTTGAAATTTGTGGAATTTAAAACCATCTAGTGTAGTTCGATCAAAGTTTTGGTTAATCGATATCCTAAATTACACATTATCAGGGATTTTGTCATTCTAACAATCCGTATGGTTTTCAAAGCCTTTGAAAACCCTAATGAGATTAATTTTGGCATTTAAAACACTTTTACTTTAGTTTACAGAATCTTGCTCAAAATTATGGTTTTGCCATTAGGATGTCAGTTTACTTTGTTTAGGTACTTTAGCTTTCTTTCTACTATTTCTGCTCTTTTCTTTCATCTTATCGAAACATCTAGTCCTTCCTTATCATAGTTATTCAACCTTCTTTTGGTGTCTTAGGATTCAGGAAACACAAGTTATGACATTTCTCCCCCTAAATAAAATTTTTTCTTTGAAATTTGAAGATTACTCTACGTTCTTCATTTTTCTTTTGGATGGTCTTTCCATTCATCTATCTTTACCTACTTTTCTAGAAGGAATAATTCCTTCTAGACCTTCTTCCCACTAGAGAATTATTCTCATTAATAAACTTAGATCTCACCATAAATTATTCCTTTTCTCTTGTGTTATTTCTATAAAGCATATGATTTACTCACTATTTACTCCCTTAACTCTTGTCACGGAAAGGACAATCTTCTAATACTGAAGCATACTCTAATAAATATGGCATATCATTGGGAGAGCATAAAATCCCATATCTAATTAGTCTAAGACCAATTCATATAGAATTGAACTCCTTTATTTAATGGACTTATTTGCTTCTGTGATTAAAGATACTTTACTAGGTACTGGATCTTCAATTCTTTATTATAATGACTTCTTGTTTTTGTCTTTTTATCTTCTCTACTTATTCTAAGTCGTTAGGAATATTTTGTTTTCTAACTTAGTCTCCTTGAATATTCTATTCACCATTAAACTTATACACATTTTACTAGCTCATCCCCTAATAGGGGAGAAGGGTGTATATCCTCTCCCATTTTAGGCCCCATATACTGACTATCTTCAGGGAGCATAGTTCCTCTAATAAGCTTATATTCTTAAATGTCTTAATTCCTTTATCTATTACTATACTAGCCTTTTATCTATTATTATACTTGCCTTCTAAGTTTAAAGTTTCCTTTACTCTCTTTATCTACTTGAGAGTAAGTACCATTCAAATTCTTTACTTTATAACTAGTTACCATAACTCTTAACTTTTCCATGCTAGCATTAAAGAGCAATTGCCATTGACTAGCACTGTATTCATGTAAGATACTAAATTCTCATAGCCTCAGCTACTAAAGGCATACTTTACCACTTACCCTATCATAAAAAACTACATTTGACCCATTTTCTAGATATACGACTTTGGTATATAGGGATTTCTCTCATTTGGCCAAGTTTGATAACTATTAGGTAGTGGTTTATTTAACTTTAATTATAAAAATTTACTCTCTTGCTTTTCTCATCCCATATACTGTACTCATCCATTGAGGAAGTCTAGTCAATGGCTTGGCTATCTGAGTAAAGCCCTGATAACTCTATAATAACAGTTTGCCAGACCTAGGAAGTCTTTGGTCTCTAAGACTAAACTGATCTAAAAAATTATCCTAAGCTATCATCTCCCAAGGGAATTGTTGTACTATAACTCTGGCTTTTCAGTAACTTTATAGGATCTACTATGACTTGTAGGCCTACTGTGGCCTCTCAGAGTCCTACTAGGATCTGCTGTAACCTAATTTTGGGAGATTTCAGAGCCTAGGATCACTGTCTCTATCATAAAACTCATGCTCACTAAGTCTGGTGACTATCACTCATAGTCTTTATGACTAAACTCAAATGCCTACTATGTTCCTCATGTGAAGTGGGTCTTGTAATATTTTCATTGTAATACCTTAACCTTTAGCCTTTGTATTTCATGAATCATGCTTAACTTTATACACTTTCAAGAAAAACAATATATTTAATGGTATTTAATTATGTTATGTAAGGCCTCATTTCTCCATTTTATGCTTCATGGACCATGTGAAATCATCAATATTATTTTCTATCCATAACAAATCCATACATGTCATAAACATCACAAAACATCTTAAGAGCCTCGGGTTTTAAGCCATAACCTACAAAAGCAATATTTTGATCTTAGGTTCACTTTTCAAATTTCTGATATGAATTTTGAAAATTCATAACAAATTCTGAAAAATAAAAATCAAGCAAACCATGTCAATCTAGAAAGCTCTAGATGTTAGCTAATGATTAAAAATAATTCTACACCAGTGCAGTGGACTTAAACCTACAAAAATTGATGGAACAGTAACTCAAGTCCAACTACGTTACTAGTACTATCGTGCAATTTCAGAAATTCATTCCTCCCTCTACAGAGCTTCAAATGAGGTGATCTCAATTGTGATGAAAATTTTATAATGTCTAGTTTATGTTTATTTCATGAGCATTGGATTTCATTTGACTAATGTGTGACATAGAGACATAAACTGACCATATGAACAATGCACATACCATTTTTGTATAATTTGGCCAATTTTGAAAAATCATAATAAATTCTCTGGAGCTCCAAATTAAGTACTCTTTTGCTCTATCAAAAGCTCTAGATGAGACCTACTTGCTAGCAAAATTTCATGAAAAGACTCATTCATTTGGTTAAACTTTGGTTTAGCACACAAAATAGTCAAATTTGAAGTCCGAATGGGTATCTCAAGGCACCAAATGTTTTTCATCACTTTCCATAACCACATGACCAAGTCTTAAAGCACAAATACAAGGTATAAAAGCATGCCAAATGATCCAAATCATCATGGAGCTCATTATCACTTTGCCACTTGCATACATACACATGGACATAAAGGCAAAGAGTGGTAAAAGCTCACGTTCTCATTCATTTGGTTTCAACATTGATACATTCACCATATATACATACATTTGAACTTGCTCAAAGTTTTACATCATATATACATCATATGATTACATATTTGACATCAAAATGCAAATAAACAAGTCATTCCTCTATCCCTTTGTCAAAGTCTTACTTCTCATAGTTGTTGGCTTCCATTCTTTTATCCACCTTAGCTCACTAGACATAGTTAGGCATATGCAGGGGAAGAGTGAGATTTAAAGAATCCCAATAGCTCTTAACCCTTTCAACACATATAATAAATGTATAAACATATCAAAGAATGCATGTATGACATTCAAACTATTTGTAAGCATACACAGAACATTTTCCTTGTCACATAAACTTATACATGGCAAACATAAGCTCTCAAGAGAAATGGTCTAACCTCACTCATCATTCTTGGGACTTTTGGATTTGCCTCACCCTCTTTCAAGGGACTTTTAACTTAGCCTCAGTGTTCTTGAGACTTTTGGCTTTGTCTCACCCATTTCTAAGGACTTTTGGCTTTGTCTCACCCTTATTAAGAGACTTTTGGCACAACCAAACCTATTCAAGCCATATTGCACACATAAACACATTTCAAGAAGCATAATGGTACCATAACTTGTAAGCAATAGCTATCCCCATAAAATTTGACATGAATATAGATCTTATTTAAAGCTTTTCACAAAGCTAAAGAGCACTCAATTTGGAGCTTTAGAGAATTTATTATGATTTTTTAAAGTTGAAAAAATTTTGCAGAAATGGTAACAACATTGTTCATATAGTCAATTTCTTCCTCCTTGTTATCTGAGAGACAAATGATATCCAATGCTTATGATATTTTACAATCATAAACTAGACATGATAAGGTTTTTGTAGCACTTAAGAACACCCTAATTAGAGGTTTATAAAGGGAGAACCGAATTTTTAAAGTTGTATGATAGTACTAGTAATGTAGCTCAACCTTTGGTACTATTCCATCAATTTTCATGGGTTAAACACCATTTTCTTGATCTAGATTTATTTTTATCATTATTAGACATCCAGAGCTTTCTAAAATGATATGTTTTGCCTTATTTTAATTTTTCTAGAATTAGTTATAAATTTTCAAAGTTCATATTAGAAACTTGGAACACCAACCTGAGGCTAAAATTCTGATTTTGTGGAATATGGTTCAAAGTCTGTGGTTTGTGTAATGAATGGTGATGTTTTTTATATGATTGAGCATATTATGTATGAAAATGATTTAAGGATAAGTTAAACAACTCTTGTTGGCAACAATGAACAATTTTGGTATTCGGTATACAATGTTTCCATTGCAGGGGTTACTAAAGAAATGTAATTGTGTATGGTTTGCCTTGAATGTTGTAATTTGAGGCTTATAAGTTATGGTATTACAAGAGATCAAGATGCTACAATTATGAGAGATTTCCAAGTTGATAGGAATTGAACCTTCCAAGCTATTAAAGCTAAGATCAAGATATCACATGTGCGAAAGACTCCCAAGTGGACTTGGAACTTTTCCTCCAAAATGACAACTATGGAGATCAAGGTCTCTCAAGTTGTTTAGAGAGCCAAAAAATTCTTAGACATGGCTATCATCAAAATGAATGAAACTAAGGTTAAAATACATCTAATTTTGTAACTCCATCAATGATACACTGATCTTACCTTGGAACATAGGTTGTTGAAAATTTTCACCATAAAGGTTGAGCATTAGTACATAGCCAATTTGGGTTGCTACAATTAAATAAGGGTGGATGGTTCTTTCTAAATTTAAAGGGTGCTGGTGGGTTGTCAATAGTAGGTGGCTATGGCTTTAGGGCATTTCTCTTATCATCTTCTCGTCTAGCTAGGGCATTTTACAACTGCAATATCATCTTTTGTTGCTGTAGCATAATTTGTCTCTTGTTCCATCATGGCTTGTTACTAATCCAAATAAGCCATGATGGTTTGCATAGGATCCTCAACTCTAGCCCTACTTGGTCTACCCTATTACTCTAAATTTATTGGCCATTTTTGCACTCTAGGAATTACTTTGCAAAATTTTGGATTTTTAATGCATAAATTCTTTTTAAATGGATATTTCACACGTGAATGATTGAAAAAGGCCCCACATTCCACTAATTCAAGAGGGATTCACTAGATGCACCTCTCTCTCTCCTTGACACAATGCATACAAAGCACTTGAATCATGTTTAGGATGTACACACAAAATTGCATGAAGCACATGGAAACAGGATAGCTCACTCCAAGTTAGCCACAGCATTCCATTTCCATGCACCAAGTCATATGGAAAGACGAGAATAAGACACACACCACGTCACTCATATTCACACCAAGAAAAAATCACGTAAATAGTACAAGGTTAGGAGTTCACATGAAGGAAGGAGCAACTCACTCATCACACACACATGATAAGAGCACAGCTCTCCACATGTAACACCCACTCTCACATACTCTTAGGTCTTCATGTGGAAGGAAGCTCTCTAAGATTCTTATGCTGATGTGTCCAAAAAGCTACATGAAGATACAACACACAAGGCTATCATACATGTCCAGGTTACACACAGCATGCTCTATCACATTCATAAAGTACATGAGCCTTCTTCCTCACTTGATGCACACATGGACAGCTCCACTAACATACACAAGAAACACATGAATGGGAGCATAGAGATTGACACATAATATTCTCACGTGGAGGGGTTTATACATACACACACACAAAGGCTCTCTATCACACAACATGCACACACATTTTTCACAATCTGATTCATATAAATGCATGATTGGCCCACATGCAAGAAAGAGACATGAAAGGGGAACACGTGATTCAAGAGGAGAGCAAAAGGTGAAAAGAGGAGGCCAATAATTCACATGGATGAAGTATGGGTCTGACACAATGGAGGGAAGGTTCTTATGTGGAAGAGTACAAGTTTGTGATTGGGAGGAGCAAACTAGAAAGAACATGAGGCAGAGTATGAGAGAACACATGATTGTGGATTGAAGGGAATATATTACAGGGTTCAGGCAAAACATGAATTAGATATATCCTCCATTCATTCTCCATCATCTGTAGCTCTCCACTCCATTTTTCCTCCATTATTTTGCACTCCTTGAGACACTAATTCTATCATTATGGCTAGCTAGGATGAAGACCTTGGATTGAAACTTGAATCTATGAAGATTAGCAAGGGATTTGGCTAAGATTTTTATCCTCTTTTTCCTCTCTTTCTAGCATTCCTCTTATTCTTGTACAAACTTGGTTAAGATTGTATTGGATTGAGAATTGTGTTGATTAGGAGAGCATTTTGACAATTAATGGATCAATTTAAGTACTAAAATTTTCATTTACCTCCACTTTTCTATATATGCAATCAAGGTGTTTAATAAAATGCATGTTTAAAATTGTGTGCTTGAATGTTTAATTTGATGTCTCCTTAGAGTTTAATTGGTTAATTGAACATCTTAAAATAAAAATTCAGAGGCTAATTTGATGGGTTAATCATTCAATTTAAGTGTTCAATGATGTTAATCACAAAAATTAATGATTTAATATGGAATTAAGGTCTCAATTAACATTGAATTGTTAAAATCTTAAATCTTGTGTGGTAACTCAAGATAATTTACCATGAACGCATATAGAAACTCTTAGACGAAAATCATTAATAATTGAATTATGATAAGGATAGGAGATAATGGATATCAAGGGATAAATCTAAAGCTAGTCACTTGTCTATCACTTGCTTGTTAATTCATGCAATTTAGTTAATAGTTAGGAATTTTAATTCAATTTAAATTTGAGCTAGTTAAATTCAATTGGTTCTAAGCAAGCCATATTATGCCATGTCCCCATTTAGGCATGTTTCAAATGGTAAATGCAACATATATGGCTGGTCCAACATGTCTAAAAAGTCATGCAACTTAAAATTACACTCTCACTTGCCATTATATACATACATAATGTGGAACTCAAATGGTCAAAAAACACAATTTCATATATTTATATCCAAAAATAATTTGTACATCATACTTTCATACTTTTGAATGCATAGGAATTTTAATGGTAAATGCAACATTTAGGCATGTTTCACTTGTCTATCACTTGCTTGTTAATTCATGCAATTTAGTTAATAGTTAGGAATTTTAATTCAATTTAAATTTGAGCTAGTTAAATTCAATTGGTTCTAAGCAAGCCATATTATGCCATGTCCCCATTTAGGCATGTTTCAAATGGTAAATGCAACATATATGGCTGGTCCAACATGTCTAAAAAGCCATGCAACTCAAAATTACACTCTCACTTGCCATTATATACATACATAATGTGGAACTCAAATGGTCAAAAAACACAATTTCATATATTTATATCCAAAAATAATTTGTACATCATACTCTCATACTTTTGAATGCATAGGAATGATCATATATCAAAATTTACATATGCATCACCATATGTGCAAGAATATGCATTAAAACTTAAACTAATGTCAAAATAATTCTTCTTAGGCTTAAACTTAAACTAATGTGCAAGAAAATGATTTGTACATCTAAATTTTTCCACAAAGTCAAAAAACACAATATTTTGAGCTCTATAAAATTTATTATAAATTTTTTAAGTTGGCCATTTTCTGCAGAATTTTTGATACACTATTCATATGGTTTTGTTTTCGTTTTCATGGGATTTTAAGGTACCAAATGAATTGTTTTTGACCTAAAATTTTTACAGTAAATAGTTCTCATTATAAACTTTCTGTAGCCACCAAATTTGCTTAAATTGGAGTTGTGTAGCTCAAATTATGATTTTTCAAAGTTTGGGCCTATTATATGTTAAAGTGGTGAAAATGGACATATGAAGCAACCCATGAAATTTATGCTTCTATTTGTGATATTCTAGGGATAACAAACCTGTTTGGCATGAAATTGGAGAATAAAATGATGAAAATGTTTGTTTAGGCATAACTGGATTATTAAGACTTTTAATGATTGTTATTTTCACTGCCAAAAGTATGGATTTGAATAAATGTTGCTACATGAGAAATATGGCATGAGATTATTATGTAATCTGTAAAGGTATGACAGCTTGCCTCTCCCTCTCTATGCATCGAACCTGAACACATGTAGCTCTCCAAGAATTGGGAGGAAGGACCTGAAACTTGGGCATTCTTTTAGCTGACACAAGGAATTTGAGAAACCCAAGTACATCTTCATTCTTTTTGACAAGTAATTCTACGGATTGATAATGCTAGTGAGTAGTGATTAAACTAATGGTGAATCATTTACATAACTAATTAAGTTGTTTAGAGCTTTTTTTTTAAACACAATTAAATTCACATCTTTTTACACCTTGTACATAGGTGAGATAATAAAAGGAATTGTTTTGACGCATTTGTAAATTGTTTTATTTTATAATTCTCTCTGAATTGTTGGTTTTAGCTTATAATGGTAATATAATATGCACTTTTTTCCTTCAAAGGAATTTTGCACTATATAAAATCTTTTTTTTTCTTTGATCTTATTCTAGACCGTGAATTCTGATTATTCTTTTTATAATTCTCTCTGAACCGTTGGTTTTGACCATGATTGTCTCTTAAATTAATTAAAGTTGCTTTAAGGAAGTTTCGGATTACATAGTGATACAATGTGATATTTGCTTTCCAAATAATTGATCTCCAAAGTAAAAGTTGAAAATTGATCCCATTGCAAACACAGATGTGAAAGTAAAAGAATGGGATTGTGTTCATTTCACATTTTGACAAATCATTATCTCTTAAATTCCCCATTTACGTTCATTTCACTTCTCTGTAATTATTGCTGCTTCATTGTTATAGTTAATTAGAAGACGCTTTAGGAGGGCTTTTTGACCAAATTAAAAATAAGCTCAACAAAATCCGAGACTCTGTAAGATAGAAATGAGCTATATTGAGTATGTGGAAATCATGGGTACTGGAGTAAATAATAACCGAAGTTTCATGAATCATGAGTCTAGCAATTATCTTGTGGAATGAAATTGAAAATTGTGTGTAACAAATTGGGCACGTCCAACATGGTTTTGATTAGATGAGTCATTCACGTTACTTGGGACCAATCCGCGGGCTTTTAGAGGGCATTCTGAAGAAAACATTTTAAAAAAATAGAAAAAAAAAGGAGAAAATTACACATTAGGACCATGAATTAACAATTTTTATTGTAAATGATCTTAAATTCTAAATTTAGAGGACCAAGAATCTAATTATTTCAATGGCAAGACAAAAATGCTCTTGTTTATTTTTATCTCCCACCCCACACACTCTTAAGGAAAGACCCAGTTTCTCTCTAAATACAGACCCATTTGCTCTGTCGTGGTGGAATATATTGGAGAGAAAATGGGTTTGTCCTGAAAAGTGTGTGGGACAGGAGAGAGAAAAAGTAAAAAAAAAAAAAAGCAAAGGCAATTTTGTCTCGCCCTTAATAAAGTCAAGTCCTTTGTTCTCTAAAATAATTATAAATTTTAAAATTCTTTATAATAAATATTTTCAACTCAATTATAGTCTTAAATATAATTTTTCCCCAAAAAAATGGCTCCTTTCTAAAATTGTGAATCAAACCATGCACATTACACACACACATATATATATTAGGGGGTTCAGGTCATTTTCTCGTAATAGTGTATTTATTGTGCATAAACGACCTAAATATCCTTGCATTATTTATGTATTTACAATAAAAAAAAAAAGTTTGAATACCTTGTGTTTTTTTTCTTTTAAGTGAAAACGGGAGGTTTTTAGCCTAAAACACAAATATGATATTGTTAACTTTCACGACACTAGGGAGAAGATTATCATCTCCATATATAAAGGTTGTATCAAGTACAGAAACGATCTTTATAATAGATGAAAGGATAAAATAATCACTCTTAAATCTCAAATCAATAATTGAAATTGATGCAAAAAGAAGAAGCCAACTTTATGGAGACCTTATAATTAATGAAAACAGTGTCAAATGGTTGGTAGAAGCTAATTAAAAAGTAAGTCCTAAATGATGCTTTATCAAACTCTTAGAAAGTGTGATGCTTTACTAACTAGAGACTTTAAGAAAACCTTATAATTAATGAAAACAGTATCAAATGATTGGTAGGTGTTATTCACAACTATATGTCCTAAATGGCGGGATTTTAGGCGTCTTTAAGTACTAATTAAGGAGGAGTCAAATATATTGTTCGATGTGTGGGTTTAGATCTCCTGCACATCTCAAGAACGTGCAAATTCTGCACATTCTTGAAATGTAATGTGGACCATCCAAATAAAGCTTTGCACATTTTTAAAATGTGATATGAATTGTCCAAATTTTATTTAGACCATTCATATTTCATATATTTTATTTTTTATTTAAATTATTATTTTTATAAAAATTTATAATTAGGAGATTATTTTTATTTTATATTTTGTATATTTTAAAATTAAAAAAATTAAAATTAAAAAAAAAAGAGATCTGAATTGTCTAGATCTAATTTAGATAATCCAAATAAAATGGGCAGATCTTGCAAGATCCGGTTCCCCAATGTGTAGATAAGCCAATAGTAATTCTTTTTATTCAAAGTTAATAATATTGGAGTGCCTCTTTTTCAGGATGAAAAGCCTTTCTCCCTGTCAATTTCAGATTCGACAGAAAGCGCATCGGACGGTATATAATATTTTAAAATGATTGTGGATAGACTATAATTTTCTTGGCAACCCTAAGAGTGCCAACTAATTAACTTCTAATCTCATCGACGAGTAACGGAAACATAGGGTCGCATAGGAATTATTGGTGGGATTCTAGGCTCCCCAATAGCAACTCTTTAGATTCAAAGTCAAATAGTATTGGAGTGCCTCTTTTTCAGAATGAAAGGGCTTTCTCCGTTTAGTCTTTGTGATGAGCTCCTCGGTTCGTCATGTTCAACGTCGACATTGAGAACATTGGACGGTATATAGTGTTTTAAAATGATTAGTTCTCTCTAAGGGTGAGGCTTCAAGTTTTACATCATACAAAAATATGTATATATATTTATATATATGTATAAATATTTAAATATGATGCACATTATTTTGGATAACACTCGCATTAAATTTTTTACCTTTTAGTGTCCAGTTCAAAAAAAAATTTACCAAACACTAGATGTTCAATTGGTTTTCTGAAAATAAAATTGATTAAACTTGTATATATTCCAATTAATTAAAACTGAATTATAATTTTTCACATTCTTTTTTCTCTAATTAAAAAAATATATCGCTGTTTTTGTTCCACTTTTTTCTAATAAACTATTTTTGATAAATTAATGACAACTTTAAACAATATTTTTTCATGTTTTGTTTTTTAAATAACCAATTTGTAAAAAAAACAACAAAGACGAAATTCGCATTAAGTGCAAGAGGTATTTGTGAGAAGTGCTTATAAGCTATAAAGCATCTTACATGTTACGGTGCGTCATGAGTTATCTAAAATTATTATTTTTCTATCATATATGTAATGTAACAAAGTGTGATTTGTGTAGGTGATGAGAAGAGAAGATTTCAACGATAAAATTAATTAAATATAATTTTGAAGTATTTAGGATTACATTTTTTTAAATAAATTATAATAAGTGAAGTTTTATTATAAATTCACATTATATGATTGAATTTTAAAAAAAAATCATTTTTTTACCAATTACATATTATTTTTCACTCATTCAAATTATGGGGCAACAAGAAATCAAAGGTAAAACAATTAATGCAAATTGGTCTGGATACTGTCCTAATTAAATCCTAAATGGAATAAATTCTTGCTGTGACTAACTTCAGATTGATTCAAGTTTGGAAAATTTGCAACTTATTTTGATGTACCTGGGGTCATATGGTAGAGAAGACATATGAGTTATTATATTCACATGTAAAGGGAAGGAGAGGGCCATATTTTTTAGATTATTTAAAAATAATGGATTTACCTTTATTTGCAAACTCTTCAGGTTTTACATTACGACAAATTCAATGACTTGTGCTATAGGATATGCTTGTGTGTCTAGAGTTATCTGATATTATTAATTTTATGTTGATGAAATATGTATAGATTTATTTCAAATAAATTTCTACATTGCTTGGCACTATCTTTTTATTTGTGTTACCACTAAAAATAATAGGGCAATAATTAATGACTAATGGTTAGAGTTTTCGGGTTCAATTTAGTTGAAAATCCTACAGAAGCAACCAAAACAAGGTACTCAACCAAAGATCAAGTTGCTAGCTAAACCTCCAAGCAATTTAATCTAATGACTCACATCATGCCAAACAAAATGAGCAATAAAAGAGGAAGTGTGGATATAGCATAATGGCAACCATTAAAGGCACTTGAATACCATAACTCCTACTCTTAACCCAACAAACAAGCATATCTAATATGGTTGAGGGAATTGGTTAGTGGAGGACATGCCAGTGCAAGAGACACAAGAACAAGAACTCACAAATAACACATACGAAAACCTCCCTAAAAATTAGCTGTACAACTTCTTTTAAATTTCTACCATTTATCATTTATTTGCTATTTTACTTATCGTTTTCAATTTAATTCCTATTGAAGTTGTACTCAATCTCTATCAATCGCAAAAACACACCAACACCCACAAAAATTAACACACTTGGTGGGACTATACTAAAATACAAGTGCTGAATGTTTGAAGGTTTCATGAATTTTCACGATCATCATATTCAAGCATAATTGAAGAAGAAATGTCAATAGGTAATATCTCATTCCAACAAGGAAAGGATACTGATGCCCATTCCCTTATAGATGATATTTTGTTTCAACCAAGAAAAAGGCACTAATGCCTCTTCCATTAGAGTCATTCACTTGAGCCATCTTTAGGAATGATAGGTACCATTCCTTCTTTGAAGCACTATGTTGTTGAAGGAATGTCGGCATTATTAGCTACTTTTGCTAACTTTATAAAGCCATTAGTACTCAATGAAATGCATAGCAAATGAGAAAGGAAAGGCTCGCATCAAGGCAGGACTAAGGGGTAAGCATGTGGTTCCATTACCAACACCCTCTTTAAGATTCAACTATTAGTTAGCTATCCTTAATCATACATGACTTCCCAAATCTAGTTTGGATCTACTCCACAAATGGGAAATATGGCTTAACTACACCAATTTTTGGTAGCCTACAATACAAGTCGGTACAAATTGCAAAGAAATCTACAATCAAATGGACCATCTATGCTAATTGGCTTCACTTTAAGAGGCATAGGATGTGATTTGGTTGCCTTTAATTCTGAATACCATAATTCAAGCTCATCATGGCTAGTTGATGTCCAAGGTTATCAAGCTAATGCTTCACAACCTGTTTTATGCATGATACTAGGGTTATTCAAAGATTTGATTTGGTTAGCAAGTTGATTTTGCAAAATGGAGGACTTACTGGTTTTGGGTTATAATAAATTTGGTTCATGCCCTATTTTTTTAAGTGATTTTTTTTGGGTTTGCCAAATAATTATTTTGCCAATATATATATATAAGAGTTTACACTCTCAACTAAATACAAAATTATTTAATTAGTCATACATCTATGGAATTTTTAAATATTTAATGATGTATCCTATTGCAAAATTTGGTGACTTGTTATGTTTGAGTCATTGGTTCAATTTTGACAAAACCAAACTAAACTAAACTAAAAATTGAACTGATTAAATTGGTTTTGATAACAAAACAACCAACTTAAGCCTACTTGTTTTAGATTTTGTTTGATTTTGGTTGGTTTGTTTTGATTTTGAACACCCTTACATGACACTGGTACAAACAATCAAGAATTTAGTTATCTATGCTTGTAGTCACAATGCTTCAACCTAGTTTACTAGTCCTTTTCCATATCAACAATTTGCAAGACAAGTTCCATACATGAGAAGTAATGTTCCATTGTAGCAAGCCATAATTCAACTAACACAAACACTTGTGGCGCCTGTCCAACGAACAAATGGCCATAATAATTGACCTTGAGACACTAACTGAAGTGATCACAAAGTACCTTGGGTACTTACCCAAGATACAAGGTAGGCTCAAATAATAGAAGCCCTTACTTAAACTAGTAGCCTTAACCACTTGGCTAAACAAAGGTAGGGATGAGCTCCAAGCCCTAACCCTATAGTGGCCTTACTTTACCTTTTTCAACCTCCATACTTGGGAAAATTCTAAAATTTTTTAGATTTTAGTTTTAAATAACCAACTTTATGAAGCCATATCCCACTTGTTTCTTGTCCAAACCAGACAAATTTTATGTCGTTGTAAAGCTTGTAGGATGAATTTTCCAAAGGTACAAGGTTTGCACATAGTGATGGCTTGAAGAGAAAACACTAGCCCTTGAAAGTGGGCTATTTGATCATGTTTCCTAAAAATTCAGTTTTGAAGCCCCTACTTTAAATGGTCATATCATACTTGCTTTTCATTTAAATTGGATGAAATTAGTGGTGTTAAAAAGCTTGTTCAACAAATATTCTAACTATATATAACTTGCACATTTGGTGTCCTATGGTGAAAATGCCATGCCTTAAAATTACGTTGTTTCACCATGTTTTATTTGATTTAATTTTGCTATATGTTTCTAATGGCTAGTTCATTTTTTACCAAGTTCATTTTTTACCAAACTTGAACCACACATTCTACATACTATAGGTTTCATTTAGTATGAAATTTGGGGCCTAATATGGTTTCAAAATTCATCATTAATGGTGTTCAAGGTTGCTTATTGTTACAAACATGCAATTGTGTAATTTTTAGTGCATTTTTTCACAAAATTAATCAAAAAGAAAACATGCACAACACATGAAAATGGAAAAAAAAAAAATCAAGCCAACCAAGCTCTAATACCAATAAAAGGAATTAGATACTTACTTGTGTGAAAGCAAATCTTATCAAATTTCTTGCCCCATATGGTTTGGACCAGAATTATTAAAAGAAACTTGGCTTCTTGATCACAACAGGTGTACCATAGTTTGGAGAATATGTGTATGACAATTTTTTAAAGAGAACTCTATTTTTCTCTTGTTTTGTGTCTATGATTTTTTATCTATTATCTTCACTACAAAAAAAAAAATTATGAATGGCAACTAAAAGGTCAATAAAAAAAAATCCCAATTTCAATTTAAAATCATATAGTTTCAATTAAATTTTAAGTTGGATAAGCAATCATTTTTTCCTTAGTTAATATTTTGGTACTAACTAAAATTTAGTCGCTCAATAGTGTAGTACAGTAACTCTACAATCTTTGTAATCTCAGCCACTATCACATCACATGTAGCTTTTTAGTATACATTGAAAAATATATATATTTAATATGCATTAATCAATACATTATAATTTTAACAAAAATACAAATAATTAAAATTAATTATTAAATGATATTCATAAAAATTTATGATAATTATTCTAATTAGTATAAATAATAATTAAAATTTTTTAAAAATTGAAGTAAAAATTTTAATTAATTTGAATTTATTTATTTGAAAAATAAACCTTTAATTTACTCAAAAAAATTCAATCAAAAATAATCATTTCTGACTAAATATCAGTTAATAATTTCTAAACTGATCATTATCCAGTTAGAAATATTTTTTAACTAAAACTTGAACAAGTTAAACAATATTTTTTTAAAATTCTATTTTTTAAATTTTCTTTTTATCAATATAAATACTTTTTAAAACTAAATAATATATTTATTAATATATTAATTATTTCTATATATTAATCATTAATATATATTGTAATTAATTAATAATATTTGTAAATTTTATATTATAGTTTGTTTATAATTAATAATAATTTGTTATATATTTATTTCTATTTGTAAAAGTAAATATCTTTATTTTCATTCAAATTTTTCAAAGTATATATTATTATTACATTTGTTTGTTGTTTTAAAATTTTATTGTCACCATTTTTTTTGTATTTTCTTTTTCTTTCTAGATTATCTAGGTTTATTTGGGTTTCTTGTTCTTTATGGTCTTCTTCTTCATCATGTTCTACGTTTCTTCTTCAGTCTCCATATTCGTTTAATTAATCAAGTTTTCATGTATCCAATACATACATTAATCTACCCTAATTACAACCAACATCACAAATCAAATCAAAATCTCAAATAAATTTTGATTTCTATCAAACCTTAAATAAATTTTTTTCACCTATATCTATAAAGGAAATGAAATAAGATAAGGAAAGTGGAACCAAAGACATTAATAATCAACTCAAATTCCAACTAAACATTACAAATCAAATCATAAGGCTCATATAAATTTTAAATAGTATATGAGTTAACAAAATAATAACAAAATTTTGAAAGAAACAACTTTCAAAATTATAACCAAATCAAATCCTATGAACTTTCACATGCAATTAGTAAACAAAAGAAAAAGAAAACTAGAAGACGAAGAAAGATATGGAAGGACAAAAAAAAAAGAGCAAATTTGAAAGGAAAAAGAAAAAGGTAAAATCAACCTACAAGCTTGAGAAAGCTTCAAAACGATGCACAAGAAGTTGAGAGAGCTAAACCTTACTTAAATGAAAAAGCTAAAACACACAAAAGCAAAAAAAACTAAGAAAGAACAAAAATAAAGAGATGAATGAAAGAGAAAAACAAAACTGAAAACAGAAGCTACACATTTATTAAAAGGAAAAATAAAAAATTGGTGGGTTATAATTTTTGCGATGAGATTGAAATTTTGTGTTGCATCTCATACTAACACCATTTCCTATGCTATTTGCTTTTGTTAATTCAGCATGTTTCTTTGTGATTATATATTACGTTAATATGCATACACACACACTCACACACATATATATATTCACACCCTAGAAGCTGAAGTGTAACTAACATGAAGCATGAGATAAATCCCTCTCTTATAAGCCTCTTTTCTCAATTTAAATCTTTCCTAGTTCCTAAAATATAGTTAGTTATGTATGAAATACTTGAGAGCTAATTCACATAAATACTTCCATTATAGTTATTCATTAAGGCATTTTTTATTTCATTTATTGGTAGAAATTTTAGCAAAGTATCCTCTAAAATTTGGACTTCCCAAAATTTTTGCAATCAGACAATCATCCAATAAATCAAATAAAAGAGCTTCACTCCTAATTCTATCTACATCAAGATACATATATCAGATTGGGAGATCCTACCTATGAGTTATGTGGAGCTACTTCTATGAATACAACAAAACAATAACACAAAATACTCAAAATAAATTTCACCCTTGTAATTGAGGTAGGGTTTACCAAACGAAAGGATGGTCTATGCTAAGGTTCCGATGGAGGCTCAAGATTAACTTTACTATCTAAAATCCCAAATATTTAATAAATAAATAACATGCCATTATAAATCAAATTAATTATTAAAGAAGAGAGTACGTAAATAACTTAATTATCGGTTTGAAACTCAATAACAAGAACATTAGATTAACTCAATGTCAAAAATCCATACCTTTTCAATACAATAAACAAGTTATAAGTGCCTAAAAATATGGAAATATTTAATAAATATTTGCTACTATGACAATCATAAATTGGTGAGAAACAATAGTACTAATAAATAAGCATGCAACTTTCAAAAATTTATATTAATGGCTTTCAAAAACTTATTTTTCAAAACAACTTTGTTATAAGGACTTCATCAAAACAAGATAGCCATTGTAGATACACAGTCCACATAGGCAAATAATTGTTCATCATGGGCAATCAGCCCGCATAGGCAATAACTATTCATCGTGAGTCATTAACTCGCATAAAATAGCATCCCTTTATTCCATGCTAGCACACCCCCTATATCCCTGTTATTTCAATATAAAACATGACACACCAAGAGCTAACAAAACTATTATTAGCAACCAGCATTCTATATCCAATTCCTCTATAAAACAATTCTATCATGTATGGAATCATACCACTCAGTTCATATAAGAACATTTCTTGCGAGTAATCAACATATAAATTTGTAAATAAAATTCTTAGGATTTCTCCCATTGATTCCATACATGTGTTATTAACTTAAAAATCAATAATTTCAATGTAATTGAAATATTTCTAAATTGAATGCAAATGCAATTAGAAATCTAGGATTTGAAAATTCATAATATTTTCTCAAAATAATGAAAATACAAGATGTGAGAACCATAATGTAAGAAAGCATGTTGCAGGAAGCTATCTACTCACCATATTTATGATGCCATATTCCTACATCTTCTCCAACTATTGCCAAATATAGTCCTAGCTTCAAAAGATCCTAAAAGTACCTATAATATGGATATGATTACTAGCTAGTCCATTAATTTACATGAGTTATTTGTTTTTTTCCTACAACAAAAGTCTTACAATTAATAATAATTTCCCCCAACTCTAAGAATGGGTCCATTCGTAAGTTAGGGACTTGCCAACACATCAAGTGGCCTACTCTAATTCCACCCTAATTGAAACTCTTGAGATTTCAAGCAAGCCACTTTATTCAACATTCTCCTACCTTTAAATAAATCTCAAGTTCAAATCACCCAATTTTTAACCTTGGTATTCCACTTCTCATAGAAAGGTCAAACTTTAGTATCTTAACCAACTCTAGTTCACATAGATTCATAATTTAACTCTAAGGCATTAAGTAAGCTAACTTACCCCACAATTTATCAACCTAATTTTTATTGAGCACACACTAAGTTTTGGTACAAAGGATCAACTTCAAATATTTTTAATGTAACTTAACAAGGTATAACATCCGATTTTTCGTAAAAAGACCAAAATGAGTCAATTTGAAAAGCAAGTCTCCTAAATTGAATGATTTAAGTCCAAATAAAATTAGGATAAAATTTTAAATAATGAAAAATGAAGATTTGAGACTTAAGATGTCCAGAAACTTGAGCCAAATAAGCTGAAAATTTTGTGAAAGAAAGTGGGCCATTTCCATAATTTTTGGTAATTTTAGAAAGCTCACAGGAGAACTTTTTAAACAATAAATTTGAATTTTTTTAGAGTTCTTAGAGGCTCTGAAAACCATGGGAACCCTCAAAATAGTTGAAACCCTCTAATGAGTGTTTCGGCTGTTAGTTAACTAAAATTTTAACTGAATAGTTCAGAATGGTTTTAAATCCAAATTAAGTGATTCCAAAGCCAATTTATAATATTAAGAGCCTAAATATTATGATGGAAAAGATGAATTTCAAAAAGGAGTTCAAATAAGCCTAAAATCAAAAGGCCAAAAAAGAGACTAAAATGTAAAGGTAAAAAGTTGTTAAAGCAACTCCTTCCCATCCATATGGCATGTGGCCCTCCCCAAATCTAATTAACCAGCCATTTTTTTGTCCCAAAATGGAGGAGGAGACTAGGGAGAGAGACACACCAAAGGAGGAAGAGAATAGGAAGGAAAAACAAGGAGAAAAGGTATGAAAATTAAGGCTTTTCCTAGTTCTCTCTTTAGATCTCTTCTTCACCTTCCCACCTTCATTTCTGTGGTCTTGGTTAGTGATGTGGGGCTATTCTTGGGTTTGGTTTAGAGGGAGAGGAGTAGGAATTCAAGGAGAAGTCTACACCAAGGGCAAAAGCTCTTGAAGAAACTAAGAAATCAAGGTAACTTCCTATCCTTCTTGCTTTCTTTTTTGCTCTCCTTTGGTGGGTTAGTTCAGCCACTTTGAGAACTCATAAGAGGGGAATAATTTTGACATAAACCAAGTATGAAACCTATGTTTTAAAGTGTGGGAATTAAGATAATGCAATGAAATTCAAGAAAGAACCATTGAAATTCAAGATAATAAAGTTAGGGATTCATGAATGTATTACAAAACCTGACTTATTCCAAGGGTGTTCTATGTTATGTAAGAGTTGAAATGAGTTCCTAAGATCCCTAGAAAGCCTCCCAAGTGCCTTCTCCTTCAAGGAAAAATTGAAAACTCCATGGGCTTCAAATCCTTTAAGTGTCTTGGCCAAGACCTCCATGGATACCTAAGGAGTGTTTTAAAATCTTCTAAGCTTAGTTTGAGACTAAATATGGTGGAAGAACATGAAAGGAGCCCTTGGAAAAAATTTAGGAAGCCTAGATGGTGAGATGGAAGTGTAGGTTCCATAATATGACATCATAAAGCAACATATAGATAGACTCCTAAAAATGATTATGTTATGGCTCCAAGGAGTCTAAATGGAGTTAAAAATCATAGATTGAAGGAAATAATGGAGCCAAGATCATGAATTCTTATAGTTTCTTCATTATGTGCTTTCTGGAATCATAATTGAGCCATTTAAGAAAGTGGGCCTCCATAATGTGTGTATAGTGTTAAAGCTTGTTTCAAAAATGTAATTGGATCCTATTTGATGTGTTTAGGCCAAAAGAATCATACTCCACCTACTTGCAAGTGTGTGACTAAAAGAGGCAAAGAGCAATCAAGGAAAAGTGTGTGTGTTTGCATTCAAGGTAGCTCTCTAACTTTTCTCTTATGCGTTCTTAGTTGTTTTCTTGTCTTTGGATATGTGTATGTATGTTTATACCATGAGAAATGTGTATAGATATTTTCTACATGCCATGGCACCATTATGTGTAGAAAATGTGTTTTATGAATGTGTATGGCTTGAATGAGCTTGGTGAAGCTAAAAGTCCCATAGCAAATGTGAGGATAAGCTAAAAGTCCCTAGGATTGGGTGAGACAAAACTAAAAGTCCCAAGAAGAGTGAGACTTAGTCAAAAGTCCCTTAAAAATGGGTGAGAAAAGTCCAAAAGTTCTAAGAAAAAGGGGTGAGGCTAAACCTATAGTCTTGAGAGTCAACATATGATGTGTATGAGCTTCTTGAACCTAGAAATTGTTTTATGAATGGCTACTTGCACCTATATCTTCATGCATGCATTCTTTGACTTGAAAATATGTCTATTATGTATTATTGAAAGGATTAAAAACTATTAAAATTCTTAGAATCTCACTCTTCCCTCTCCAATATCTAACCATGTCTAGGTGAGCTAAGTGGGCTAAGGAGTGGGAGCCAACAAGTATACGAAGCAAGACTTTGGCATATGTATAGAGGAATAAGCTTTGTAAATGTATTTTGATGTCAAAAATTGTAACTATGAGTTGTATATGTGATGTAGACATTTGAACACACTCAAATATATATAGACATGATGTATGGAATGGTTTTGGGTTCATATGAATGAGTATATATGATTTTGCCACCCAAGACCCTTTATGCATCTTGACTTCCATGGGTTGTATGTAGCATAGTGAGATTGAGCCCTATGATATTTGGAACTAAATGGCATGTTCCCCTAGGCTATGAATATGGTTCATCACATGCCTAAGTGGCTCTAGATAATAAAAAAAAGCAATTTGGCACCATCTTGAACCAATTGAGACACCAAAATTGACCATTTAGTGTGCTGAACCAAAATCTAACCTATCGAGTGAGTTTTGCCATGAAATTTTGCCAATAAGTAGTTCTCATCTATAGCTTTCCAAAAAGCTAAAGGGCACCTAATTTGGAACTCTAGAGAATTTATTATGATTTTTCAAAGTTGGAAAAAAATGTTGAATGATAAGATGCACTATTCATTTGGTTAGTTCTTTTCCATGTGTCATCTATGGGCCAAATGATGTCCAATAGTTATAAAATTTTAGAAGAATAAACTATACATAACAAGCTTTCTGTAACAGTTGAAAGCACCCTATTTAGAGATATGTAGAGGGTGAACCAAAATTTTGAAGTTTCATATTAGTACCAGGGGCACAACCTGACTTCTAGTATTGTTCCATCAATTTTTGCAATATTAATACTTCTATTTTGGTGTGGAATTATTTTTGGCCTCTAGTTAACATCTAAAAATTTGCAAAATGATATGGTTTTTTGGATTTTGATCTTTCTAGAATTAGTTATGAATTGTTGCATTTTATATTAGTAACCTAGGATAGCAAACTTGGACAATTGGATCTTTGGTGATTTTCTATTGTCAATCATGATCTAGTTGATGTTTTCATGGCCTGGAATAATTTTTTAATCTATATTTGACATTTAGAAATGTCTAGAAAGCTATCATTTACTTTATTTCAATTTTTCTAGATTTAATTATGAATTTTCAAAGTTGATGACAGAAAGTTACATTAGTAAATCCAAGGCCAAAACATTTATTTTGTGTATGATGGTTCTAAACTCAAGAAAAATGGAATTTTTTGAGATGATTTTGACTTGTATGAGTGTATTTGGAGTAAAGAATGATATCGATGAGTTCATATGACCAACGGGGCACAAAATGAAAATTTTAAACCCTACACAACACAAAAATAATGCATTATTTTATTGGATTTTCTTGAACTTGAATGAAGCCAAGCAAACATAATTTTTGTAAATGAATGGGAAAGGCTAGAATTATATGATGTTACACAAAGTCTATAAGAAAAGGCATTAATTTACTTAAATCACTAAAACCCCTCATTAAGCCCACAACATGATCCCAATAGTCAAGAAGGAAACAAGAAATGAAGTTGGGTATTTATCTTAGAGTCCCCTTGCCACAAGAGACAATAATGTCATGAAGAATTAAGTTTAGCTCTTATGACTCCCTAGTGTAAATTACACTAGCACCAACAAGCCAAGAAAAAAAAGGGAGAAGGATGTATGTTTCTGTCAATTCACTAATTACATGATCCAAAATCTTAGAAATATTACAAAGTGTAGAACCTAAGTAAAAAAGAGAGAAAAAATCAATAGTTTTCTCACCTCAAATGGTCTAGCTTAAGCTCACAGCCAAGGAATGCAGTGGCAGAAGAGAAAATGAATATTTAGACATGGGGAAACATTTAAACTACATAAATTTCTAAAACCCAAAGAAGACAACAACTAAAACAAAAATGGTAGAGATATGTGTAACACCATAATTTCTTAGCTCATTTCATACTATTTCTATACCTCATTTCAAGCAATTCACATGAGAGGCGAGCAAAATGGCATTAAAAAGTGGATTTCTTAGTGTTACGTCACGTATAAAACTTTCATTCAGTGCCCTGTGAACCATGTGAGCTCATACATCGCATTCTCATATTTAATTACATAGATACAACTCATTTCCATCATTAAAATTGGCCTAGAGCTCGCATATGGCAAGGGAACACAAAAAATTTCTAGTTTCATTTTCGGCCAGAATTTTACCTTCTCTGTCACAAACTTTGAAAAACCATAACTAATTCTAGAAATATCAAAATCATGCATTCTTTGCCATTATGGAAATCTAAACAAGTCTATTTTATGTTAAAAATATGCCCAGACTCTGAAACACTATACAGAAGACATTTGACATTCAAAAATGTGTAGAGATCTAGCTAGCTACTGATACTATCATAGCTTTCTACTACAAACTTTAAAAATGTCCAATTAATTTCACAAAAATCCAATTCATCCAAAAAATACTAATCTAGAAAGCTACAGATGTTAGAAAGAGGAAAAAAATAACGCCAGACCAATTCAGACACCTCCAGACCTCAAAACCTAATCAAATAATACCTGAAGTCAGCTTGAGTGCCTGATACTAGATAGAATTTTAGAAATTCATATCTCCCTCTCTAGACATCCAAATGGAGTGATTCTAATTGGAACAAGTAGTCACTACGAATGTCTAATTTCTACATATAAAAGTTTAAGGAAATTGGACATCATTTGAACCCTGAGTGACAGATTTTTTTTTTTTTGGACCTGAGTGAACAGTACATCAGACCAAAACTAGAATTTTTTCTAATTTTGAAAATTCATCAAATATTCTCTAGACCTCTAAAAATTTTGTTCTTTAACTTCCCAAAAATTTCTCAACAAGCTCTAATTGCATGCCAAACTCAGTTTGAGTGCTTGATATTGGACAGAATTTTAAAAATTCATATCTCCCTCTCTAGACAACCAAATGGGGTAATTCTAATTGGCACAAGTCACTAGGAATGTCTAATTTATACATATAAAAGTTTATGGAAATTGGACATCATTTGAGCCCTGAGTGATAGATTTTATTTTTGAACCTGAATGAACAGTACATCAGACCAAAACTAGAATTTTTTCTAATTTTGAAAATTCATCAAATATTCTCTAGACCTCCAAAAATTGTATTCTTTAGCTTCCTAAAAATTTCTCAACAAGCTCTAATTGCATGCCAAATCTCAGATCAAGAGCTCATTTGGACAAAAAGTGATACAGGGTTCTAAAGTGGTCAAATTTTTGCTCCATGTAAGGTATCAAAATGTCCAAATGATCTTCTTTGATGATTGGCACCTCTTGGGTAAATCTAAAAGCATGATTATGACTTGTATAAGCTTCCCAAATGGTCCCAAACCTCATGTATCTCAATTTGGCCATTCCACATCCATTTATACATACATTTCCATAATGCTAGTTAGTCATTATATGTCTAAATTTCACATTCTCATGCAAATGACCTTAGCTCTCACTTATACATAATATATCAATATAATTGCACATACTCATATGGTTACATAACAATTTCATCAAGGGATTTCATCATATGCCATGTGTATGGCTAAAAAGGAAGCAAAACTAAGCATATTCATATACTTTGATGTCAATCTTCTTCTTCTAGGCTTGGTGGCCTCCAACACCTTGCTCAATTATTTCATCTAGAATGTTAAGACACTGGAGAGGAGGAAGATGAGATTCAAAGAATCATAATAGCTCATCTCCCTTTCAATCACACATAAAGTATGCAAACAAGCCTTAAAAATGCATGCATGGATATATTAACATGTGTGAACATTCAAGAAACATTCTTGGCATTTGAACAAGTCATACATAGCATATATAGGCTTGCCAAGTAAGGGGATGAGCTTCACCCATTCACTTGTGGATTTTGGACTTACCTCACCTATTTCTTTAAGAGGTTTTTGACTCAACCTTACTCTTGGGAGTCAATCTTACTTTTGGGAGACTCTTTACTTTGTCTCAACTAACTTTAAATGTTCTTGGATCATCCTTACTGTGGCTAGAGGGTTCTTAGCTTCTCTACACTCAAGCAAATCAATACAAGCATATAACATATCATTTGAATGCATAAAACATCATCATGGTACCATGGAATAAAAGTTCATGCTAAAATACTTTTCATAGCTCAAAACATATATACAGCCATTCAAAAATAATGTAAACACACATTCATGCATGAGATAAGGTGAAGAGAGCTACCTTACTTGCATTTACACACTTTTTTCCTTGAATTTTGAATCCTCTCCCTTAACCTCACACACCCAAGAAGGTGGAGATCACTTCGCTTGGCCTAGACACATTATACGGAAGCTAATTATACTTTTGAACCAAATTCTAAGGTCACACAATCACTAAAAAAGCTAGGTGACTCATAAGACTCTTTTATGGTTCCATAATGCACTTAATGAAGCAACCTTTAGAAAACATTATCTTAGCTCCATTCTCTCCATCAATTTATGATTCTTGACTCCATTTAAACCTCTTGGAGTCATCACACAATCAATTCTAGGAGCCTAGCTAGGTGTTGCGTTTTTAAGCCATATTATGGAATATATAAGGCCATCTCACTATCTATAGTTTCTAAAATTTTTCCAAGGCCTCCTCTCATATTCTCCCATCACACATGATAGAAAACTAAGCTTGGAAGGAATGCATGAACTCTCCTTGGCCAAAGCTATGCTTCCATATGGCAGCAATGGAGTTATTTTAATTTCTTTAATGGCCAAAAGCATGTGGGAGGCTCTTTTGGTGTCTTAGGAACTCATATATACTCTTAGACAACTTAAATTACTACTAGGAAGTTTCATCTTAGCCTAGGTGCAACCAAATCCATAAAGTCCATAATTTGCATTCTAAAGCTCCCTTTTCAATTATAGTTGTATATTCTTAATCCTCATACTCCATAACCTTTGGTTCCATTAAGAACACATAAAGAAAAACTCTCCTCCTCACTTTCTCTCTCTAGACCTATGCTTAAATGCCTTAGAAACACAAGATTTTACAAGTGTTTCAAGTGAAGTCTTACCTTAAAACGGAGCTCTCTTCGCATAGATTATTTTCCATAGATTGATTTCTTAAAAAGAGTTCCTTTTTTAGCTTGGGTTAGACCTGAATCTTCAAGTTTTCAAGAAAAGAAAACCACCATTAGAGAGCTCTTAGAGAGAAGAACAACTTTCCTAACTAGCGCAAGATGAAACGGGGCCATTTACTTACCTAAACGGAAGCTTAAACTTCTTCTCTCTCTCCACCCTTAATGTCACACCATTGCTGCCCATTTTTCTGCAAATGGAGGCTTGGAGAAAGTGATGAGGTATAATCTTACTTAAGAAGTCTCTTTTACAATTTTTTTAAATGACCATTTTGCCCTTATGCACCTTTTTGCTCCATTTAGGCTCATTTTAACTTCTTTTTTATAACCGTCTTTTCCATTATAAAATCTATGTCCTCTAATTCATAAAATGACTTTGGTTTCATTCAAATTGTATTTAAAATCTTCCCGAATGAACTAATCAAAATTTGGGTCAACTGACGTTGGAAAACATCCACCAGAGGGGCTTTAGCTGTCCTGAAGCTTCCCATGTTTTTTAGGGCCTCTGAGAACCTTGGAGAACTCAAAATTTTTATTTAAAAACTCTCTTGTTAGAATTCCAAAATTTGCTCAAAATGACGAAAATGCCCTTACATTTCATCTACCTTTCGTTACATTTCATTTCTTCATTCTAGCTCTATTTTTCTTTCCGTCTGAACCTGGGATTCTCATTTTTAGGAGTCTAGAATACTTTCCAAACTTTTTGGAACCTTAACTAAGTCATTTCGAGGGACTTGCTTTTGTATCTAATGAATTTTATTCGTTGATAAAGAAACCGTACGTTATGTTTCTCGCATTTTCTCTCATTTTCAGAAAACCAGATGTTACAATATGGGCTACAGTTATGGCTCAAGGGAAAGAGCAACCAAGGAGTAATAAAGCTATAAAGAAATAAGGGGGAAGCTTACCATTAAGCTACATGGCCACCCTTTGAAATTGCTCCAAACTAAGAATAATAACAAGAATACGCTAGAGGTGATAGCATTTAAGGAGAAAAAAAATAGGAAATGAAAAAAAATGGCAAAAAGCTACTTAAAAATTGAAATTGAGTATTAAAAATCCAAACAAATAGAGTTGGAACTCAAGTAGAAAAACACATAGACCTAAGAAGCATAATTTTAAAGTTACAAACTCGAAAATAGCATCATTTGCACAACTTTTAGCTAGGAAGAAGTAGCAACCCCTAAGAGAGAGAAAAAAGCTAGATGAAAGAGAAAGCAAAGAGGAACATTAAGGAGAAAGAGAGAAAGTTGAAGATCAAAAATGGAAAGGTAAGAGAGAAGTTTTCTAGATCTTTTTAGCTAAGATCCCATAACTAAAATAAGGTTGGAAGAAAAAAATATCAAAGGAAGGAAAAGACTTAAAAGCCCTTTTTATTTTGAAATAAAAAGAGGGCAAAATGGGAAGCTCAAATTGTCTATTTCAATTTTGCAACAATCATTTATAACACTAAGCAAAATTGAATGGACGATATGCATTCTCTGAAATTCTTCTTAGCTTCAACCTTTCTTAGTTTTTGCATAGCATTCTTTAGCATACACACACACACATGCTTACCATGTAGTATACATTATCCTATACTAAATATTGGTTTTATGATGATGATTATTATTATCAATTTAAATTATTAGTTATTAGCACTAGTTTGTAATTCTATTAACATAAAGGGGTAGAGCATGATGGTGAACCCTAGTTATTACATATATACTATAAAATTTTTTAATGTATATATAATATATAATTTTGTAAAGTAAAAATATTGAATTTAAAAAAAATAAAAATAAATAACTTTAATACAAATTATAGACATATTTTAATTATATAAATATAATAAAATCACATAAAATTAAGAAAAAATCACTCATCATCTCTCATTTGATCTCTAATATAAAAGATATATGGCCTATGTAGAAGTGGATATTCGTGTGAACATAGGCCAACATCTTAGTGGGAGTGTTGTTGATAAAAATTCGTAAACTCAATTAGTTCTTGTCACATTTCTTCTTTTTGTTTTCTCTGTTATTCAAGTTCAACATCATGAATTCATCTTGCAAAATCAATAAATTCATTACTTATTACTTCTTATATATACAGGGGGTGAATGTATGGCAGGTGTTGATTGTGGGAGTATCCCTGGCTGTATCCTATAGTTAGATTTCCAACTATATTATGTGAGATACTTTTCAAACCATACACCAAGCCTTTCTTCTTTTTACCATAAGCCTTCAACCATAAATCTAACTCTTTTATACTCTTCCCTAAGCTTTTCGCCTCATTTTTTTCATTGGGTATACTCGTTTTGAAATGAAAAAAAAAAAGGGTGAAACTTAAAATGTTCTAATAACATGTATAAATTAAATGCAAAATAAACTTCCATATACAGCTTTTGATTTTTTGTCAATATAAATGTTGTTTTTTTTATGGGTTCTAAGAAGCACTTTAGAATATATTGGATCTCTCCCTAGTTCTCATGCATTTTTGGTACAGAATAAAATATTAATAGTTAAATACATACTTAAAACATTAAGTAACTATTGAAGAAATAAAATTAGTTACCAATCTTATGGTGTATACCGTTGGAAAAGAATCTTTAGTGTGTAGAGATGAACTAAATTTGAAGTTGGATGCTCTATTCTTTTTCATTTTTCTCACTTTTTTTATTGGAATTATGGAATGCCCCAACATTGACACAACTAATCCCAAATGAATTCTCCAATCCATTCAGGTCTCTTCCGATTTTTTTAGCATTACCAATTTGATCTTTTGAACAAAAAATTACTTTTGCCTTCTAGTTCATCCAAGATGGTGATCCTCGAGTTTCCAATAATAATATTTCTTAAAAAAATAAAGGTTTCAATTATTAATAATGAAAACACACATATTATAATTATATAATAAATAATTGTGACTACAGGGAGAATGTCAAACTTTATAAGAATTTCTTTGTTAAGAAGTCAACCTTCTGTATCTTTTATACCTTTTGTTGTAAAACAAATCACAAGTGCTACAAACGCAAGTCTTAAAAAGTACATTACATATGGTTTAGGTTCTTAAAGTTACATTGGTATTTAAGGTAACCAAGACTAACCCAAAAAAACCTAACATGGTTTGGGTACCTAAAAAAAGTTGAACTTCTCTAAAGGTTTGTTTGAAAGGGCATAATTCAAAGATTTAGTTGTTCTTAAATAGTGGTTACTCTAGGCATACGATTGGAGATCCTTTTAGATTTCTCTTCTTAACATAAAAAGATGGAGGAGCTGTCACTTTTAGAGATAAAGGCAAAGGTAAAATTATACGTAGTGGAAAAGTAAATTTAAATGTAATTTATTGTATTGAAAATGTATATCATGTTGAAAAGTTGAAATATAATCTTCCTAACATTAGTCAACTATGTGATAAAGGTTATAAAGTAGTGTTTGAGTTTTTGCATTGCACTATTTTCAATGGTGACAAAATTCTTTTTGTTGGACAAAGATATGATTTAAGCTTTAAGAGTTTAACTAGTCTCTCTTCTATATGTAATAATCCTTGGCCTTCACATAAAAAGCTTGGCCATGTAACTACATGATACATGCCAAACAAGTCAACTATCTAAAGTTGACCTTATGAGAAGATTTCTTAAGCTAGATTTTGAAAAGGATAAATTACATGACACATGCTAAACGGGTAAACAAGCAAGATCTTCTTTCAAATTTAAAGAAAATATTTCTTCTAAAGGCCATTTCAATTGTTACATATGAACCTCTTTGGTAAGAGCGTTTATTGGTTCATTAGGCCCAAAGGGACCAGTCAACCTAACCTAATCAAGTCAGGCCAAGCCAAAAATATAAATAGGCAAAAATTTTATAAAACTATAACAGGTCAAGTCAGGTCACGGACAAAAATATATTCTGCCCAACTAGCCCGATAGTTTTTTTATCAATATCTTGTCATTTTATATCATTCTTTATTTTATTTCACTTAACTCTACAGGTTGTATCTTTTATTACCCACACAAACCCACCTTGTTTCTCAATTATTTTTGTCATTGATGTGCATGCTTATTTACATTTCTTTTGTTGAACAATGAAAACACACAAGTTTGCGTAATACTAATTATGCTAGCATAACTTGTATTTTGTTTAATAATACTGGGCTATTTTCTTATTGAAAATATTTTATCGATTAAAACATGAGGGCTCTAGAAACTTATTATTTTGAAATATATGCCAATAAATTTGTAAAAAGATATTTTTACATTGCAACTATCAATTCATAAGGAAGAAAAAAAATATTGGTCCAAGAGGCTCTAACCCGCCCTAGTCCAACATAAAACTAAGCTTGCTCGAGTTAAGCTAGGTTACAAGCATAAAAATAAGCTCGATGTCTTAATCAGGTCAAGTATCAGGCCTACTAAATGCTCAACCTAACCCTGCTTATGAACAGTCCTACTTTTTGGGTCAACTCAAACATGTAGATTTAAAGGCAAAAGCTATGCTTTTGTTATCATTAATAACTATTCAAGATTCATTTGGCCTTTGTTCTTAGCTCACAAAGATGAAGCTTTCAAAAATTTTGAAATCTTTTGTAAAAAGGTTCAAAGAAAGTAAGGATATTTAATCTCCAGCATTATGAGCGATAATGGAGGTGAATTTGAAAATAAGCATTTTGAAGATTTTTGCAATGAACATGGTTTTATCATAATTTCTCTTTTCCAAGAAATCTATAATAACTTGGGATTGTTGAAAGAAAAAGTAGAACTTTACAAGATATGGCTAAAACCATATTCATAGGCAATGATCTTCCTAAATACTTTAAGGTTAAAGCCATAAATATGGCTTGTTATATTTTAAATCATTGTCTTATTTGTCCTATTATAAAGAAAACTCCTTATGATTTATAGAAGGGAAGAAAGCCCAATGTGGGTTATTTTCATACATTTAAATGTAAATATTTTATTTACAATAATGGTAAAGATAACCTAAGTAAATTTGATGTTAGAAGTGATAAAGGAATATTTTTAGGTTACTCAACAACTAGTAAGGCCTGTAAAGTCTATAATAAAAGAATATTGGTTGTTAAAGAGTCTATGCATGTAGAATTTAATGATACTAACCCCTCTTAGAGAAAAGTTATAAATTTGGATGAAGAAGAAGATGTAGTAGGCTAGGAAAATATGCTAAATGAAAATTAGAAAAGAACAACAAAGGCTACTGCATAAGAAAAGGCTAAAGAAGCTAAACCAAAGAAACTAGAAATTTTAGGCAACATTTATAGTCGACTAGAAGTCTTAGGTAACAATCTCAATCAACTAGAAGTTCCAAAATAGTGTCCTCATTAACTATAAATGCCCAAAATAGAATTAAAGCTTCCAAGGGAATGAAGACACTCATCTTCTTATCCAATGATCCTTGGCAATCCTAATGAAAACTTGAGGACCAAAGCATCATTTAGGCATTGAAATAGCATTGCACTCTTATCTCAAATTAAACCTAAAATGATTGAAAAAGCTCTTTGTGGCAAAAATTAGATAATAGCCATGTAAGAGGAACTAAACCAATTTGAAAGAAACTAAGTTTGAAAGCATCTTGAATAACTAAAAATTCCTCAGTCATTGGGACAAAGAAGGTTTTTTGCAACAAATTGGATGAGCAAGGCAAAGCAATTAGAAACAAGCTAGACTTGTATCCCAAGGTTTTACATAAAAAAAAGGTATCAACTTTGATAAAACCTATGCCCTTGTTACTAAATTTGAATCCATTATGATGCTATTTGCTTATGTCTCCTTTATGAACTTGAAAGTGTTCCAAATGGATGTTAAAAGTGCTTTCTTGAATGGTTATATGAATGAAGAAGTAAATGTTAAGCAACCACCTAGTTTTGAAAATGAACAGCTGCTCAACTATGTTTTTAAACTCGTTAAAGCCCTTTATGGTTTAAAGTAAGCTCTAAGAGCTTGGAATGTAGAGTGCTTATCTTTTTTTACCAAAATGGATTTCTTAGAGGAAAACTTGATATTACACTCTTTATTAATAGAAATGAAAATAATTCTTCACTTGTGTAAATTTGTATAAATGATATTATTTTTAGTAGCACTAATGAAACTTTGTGTAAAGAATTTTCTAAGCTTATGAGGCAAAATTTAAGATGAAAATGTTAGGAGAGATGAATTTCTTCCTTTGTCTACAAACCAAACAAATAAAGGAAGAAAAATTCATTAACCAAAGTAAATACACCAAGGAACTCATAAAGAAATTTGGATTTGAGAATTCCAAACCCATGGGAAGACCGATGAGTACATCCGCCAACTTAGACAAAGATGAAAATGGTAAGGCTTTTGAGTAAAAATGGCATAGAGGTATGATTGGGACTTTAATTTACCTAATCACAAGTAAGCTGAATATTATGTTTGGTATTTGTAAATCTATAAGATTTCAATCAAATCCTAAAAAATTACATTTTCTAGCCTTAAAATGAATTTTTAAATACTTAGTAGGCACTCAAAATTTTGGACTATAGTATCCTAGAACTAACAACTTTTAGCTAGTAGGTTTTGCTGATGCAAATTTTGTTGAAGATAAAGTTGATAGAAAAAACACTAGTAATACTTGTCAATTTCTTGATGATGCTTTAGTATCTTAGAACAATAAAAAGTAAAATTTTATGGCTCTATCTACTGCTAAGGTAGAATACATAGCCATCAAAAGTTGTTACACATAACTTTTATGGATGAAGTAATAACTAAAAAAAATTCTCTTTAAATTTCAACAATATTCCTATCTTTTGTGATAATACAAATGCAATTTACCTCACAAAGAATCCAATACATCATTCAAGAACCAAACACATTGAGATCAAGCATCACTTTATAAGGGTTCATGTGCAAATGAGAGATGTGGAGGTATGCTATGTTTAAACCTAAAACCAACTTACAAATATCTTCACCGAAACACTTCATGAAGATAGAAACAAATCCCTTCAAAAGGAGAAGGATATGATTGATTTAATCTCTTAAAATTGCTTGAGCTAATACATTGATTGATTTTATTATAATGGTATTGTGTTATATTCTAGTTAACTATTGCTGAGTGTTAGTAAACTATAATGGGTGTCGCACAATAACTAATTTTTGTTAAGTTTTAGTTAACTATTACTTATTTGTAGTTAACTAGATTAGGCCTTGCATGTTACTCGCTTCATTCGAGAGAGATTTTTGGAAATTGCATTTTTCTTAAGTTTTAGTCAACTAAAAATGAGAGTTAATTAACTAATTCCTGAAGTCAAAGTCATAATTGGTTTACCATTTAAAATGCAATGCCTTTTTTCAATTTGATTTGAAAAGATGTTTTCTTTTCCTCATCTAAAACACCCGTCCTTTCAATTGCCTATTTCAATTTTTCTAAACTATCAAATGTCATTTCTAAACCTCTTTTTCTCTCTTTCTCTCTCTCTCTCTCTCTCTCTCTCTCACAAAAATTCCTTCATCTTGGCCTTTCATCTTTTATCTCTTTAAACATAACCCTAACCCTAACTAAATGGTTGTATCTACTACTTGTTTCAGTTCCATAAAAGACGATCTTAGAAAACTCAAAAATCCAAACTTATTAAAGGTATTATCAATGTTGATGCTAAACTAGAGAAGCAACCCTAACCTATAGTCACCTTTACTCTTTCAAGATGTCAATGACGTCTTCTACTCCAAGAAGAAGACAAAGAAAATAAAGAGGAAGAAATATTTGTCCTTGATATAGAACCTATGATGACAAAAAGTTTTTCTTAAAATCTCTTAAGAAGGGTACCAAGAAAAAGGATGATAAAGAAAATGGAAAAAGAAAAACCCAAGGTTATAAAGGAAAAGGGTAAACAAAAAATAGCTAAAGGTAAAGAATCTGAAAGAGCTTCTCAAAATCCTTGAAAACCATATATGGCAAATCCTTTTAATATATATTTGTTTTGGACAAAAGAACATAACGATAGGTTTATGAGATTCTTTAAGAACAAACCCATAGCCTCTGGAGGGACTATGAATTTTGACAAGATGAATGATTTAGGTTGTCTAATAGAACATGATTTTAACATTATTAACTGGACCCCCATTGTTAGTACAGACAAACCTGTTTTTGATAGTTTAGTCTAAATGTTTTATCCTAACTTAAGAGTTCTGGAGGATAACCTAACCATAACTTCTCTAGTGAATGAATAAAATATTCTAGTTGGGGAAGAAAAATTATCTAAAACATTTTGTATGAACTTTAAAGTAGAGGATTATTATTTTCAAAAACACTTTGCCAAACAAATTGAATATGTCCTATGAAGAGGTTAAAGATGTACCAACTGATATAAAATATCTTTTGATCCTTGAAAATTCAATGTTGTTGCTTTATGCTTTGAACATAGGGTAATGGCTCATATAGTAGCTTCTTACATAATATATAAGACCAAATCACTAGAAACACTGAGTAGAAAAGAGGTATTTTTGCTCCTTTGTTTTTCATTGGATCCTTAGGCATATGGAGAATAGTGCTAATAGCAAAGAATATTCATATAGTTTGCCTCATGGGATGTTGTTATCTCTAGTTTTCAAGGCAAATAGTGTTAGTTTTGATTGATAGTCCACTAAAAAGATTGTGAGTGCTTATGATGCAACCATCTTTAAATTTATAAAGTATACCCTTATTGGTGGTAAATGGGTTCGTAACTATGATCTCTAAAAGCATAAAACCTTATCTTCCACTCCACTTGCACCACCTTAGCCCCAACCATCTCCATTGTCTAAACCATATCAAACTTCCCCTCAGCAAATCCCTTCACTTAAACCCTCTATTGAACAACACAACCATCCACTATGACCACCTACACAATCTAATGACTGTAACACCATATATTTCTAGCTTGCTTCCTATCATTTCTAAGTTTCCCATGATGAATTGCACAAAAGGGAATAGAAGATGGCATTAAAATAATGCCTTATTTCGTGTTGCGTAGCGTATGAAAATTCCATTCGGTGTCACGCGGGCCATATGAGTTCATACATCATATTTTCATATTTAATTACATACATACAACTCATTTGCATCACCAAAGTTGGCCCACAACTTGTGGAATTCCAGGGGGAGCATCAAACTCACACTATTATTTTCGGCTAAATTCTCAGTTTTTCTGTCACAATTTCAGAAATTCATAACTAAATACACAAAAATTGAAACTCAAAAAATTTTATCATTCCAGAAATCTCTGGATGTCTACCCCATGATAAAAATAATTTTAGTTCATGAATCATTAAGGGGAGAACATTTGACATCCAAAAAGCCACTGAGGTCGCTGCTGTCTGGGCCATTGGTATAGTTTACTGATATGAAGTTTCAGAATTCATAACTAATTCTAGAAAATTTGGAATCATGTATTCTTAGTCATTATAGAAAGCTAACATGTCTAATTTATTCTAAAAATATGCCCAGGCCATGAAACATAACACAGGAAGTGTTTGACATGTGAAAAGGGGTAAAGGTTTAGACAGCTACTGGTACTGATGCAAGTGTCTGCTATAAATTTCGAAAATATCCAATTAATTCCAAAAAAATCTAATTCATGCAAATGATACCAATTTGGAAATCTATGAATATTAAATTTGTTGTAAAAATAGACTTAGACTAGAGCAAGTACGTTTAGCTAGTGAAATTCAATGAAATAGTGACTCAGGTCGTGTTGCACTACTATTGCTGTTCCAGAAATTAAAAAATTCATATCTCTTAACTCAAACCTCCAAATGAGGTGCTTCTAGTTGCTACAAGTCACTGTAAATTTCCAGTTTCTGCATATGAAATTTCATAGCCATTGGACCACGTTTGTCTCTTGGATGACACAATTTCAAAACTGACCAAATGAACAGTACTGGTGCAAATCCGAAATTCTGATACCAACTTTGAAAAATCATAGAAAATTCCACAGACCTCCAAATGACCTGATCTTTAGCTTCCCAAAAATATCTAGGCAAGATCTAGTTGCATGCAAAATTTCAAGTCAAGAAGAGGTCATTTGGTCAGACTTTTCTATAACTCAAGAATATGGCAATTTTGGTTCCAACAAAAGGCAAATTTGGTTCACATGAGCCATCCATTGTTCCACACACATTTGAGCAACTTAGAAAGCATAAATATAGCATAAATAAGTCCCTCATAAGGTCTGAACCCTCATGCAACTCAAATTCACCATGTCACTTCCATAAACATACATGCACAAGTGAGCTCCCAAGTGGTCAAAATACACAATTCTATTCATTAAACTCTGTTCTTGATACATACACTAACTTTACATAGTTTTACACTTGTTCAAAGTGTCATTGCTCAAAAATAATATTTACATATCTACTTTGGCATTCTAGACATCATAGTACATCAAAAATGAAAAGATTTGCCAAGAGATGAAAATTTAAGTTCCTTAGCTTCCATCCTTTGGATCTTGAACTCCACCTAGATCATATGAGATGAAAGAAAAGAGGGGGTGAGATTCATTGAATCTCAATAGCTCATACACCTATTCAAGCACATCTTCAAGGCATAAAACATGTCAAAGGTACAAGTATGCAATCAATCAATCTATGAAGCATTCATCTTTCACATTTTTGTGTCACAAACTCATGTCAAGCACAAGAATGAGCTCTAGGGACTTTTGGTTGGCCTCACCCCATTTTTAAGACTTTTGGATTGCCTCACTCTTGGTTCTTAGGACTTTTGACTTAGCCTCACCCATCCAAGGGACTTTTGACCTTGTCTCACCCATGCCATGAGACTTTTGGTATCTCCTCACCCACATTAAGGGACTTTTGGCACTACCTCGCCCTTATGAGCCATTTCCACCATTCAAAGACATTCAAGAAATCATATTGGTACCAAAATAGTAACATAGCATCAAGTGGCATGTCTCAAACATATAAACATACACACAAGCACACAATGACACCATATGCAACAAAAAAAGGTGGAGAGCTACCTTGGTACAAATTCAAGCTTTACTTTGCTTATTTCTTCTCCTTTTCAGTTCCATAAACACAAGGAGGTGGGGTTGAATTTCCTTGGCCTATTCACAATAAACAACACTTAATTATACTCTTGGAATAAGTTATGACATCTAACTCACTCTTAAGACTACACTTTGTTCTATTTGTCACAATATGGTTCCATTAAGGACCTAATGAAGCAACTACCATAATTAATATTCTTGGTTCCATTCTCTTGCCATATTTAGACCTCTTGACCTCATTTAAAGTCCTTGAAGCCATCACACACTCAATTTCACAAACCTAGGTCCATGTTGCTTCATAAGGTTATATTATGGAAGCCATTGCCTCATCTCCCAACCTAAGGCTTCTAAATTTTTTCCAATGGTTTCTCCCATCTTCTAACATCATATAAAGTCCCAAACCAAGGCTAGAACAAATTAAAACATCCCTTAGCCTAATGAACCTAGCTTAGCTGAAATATGCACCATAATGGAGATTCATGGACTTTGTGATTTTTCCTTGATGGGAGAGCCACTTGGGAGGCTTTCTAAAGGTCTTAGGAGCTCAAGGAAACATTCAAATAGCTAAGAAAATATTCACACAAAATTAGATTTTGCAAAATCCTAGAAAATACTACACTTTTCTAACTTGTTTTCTATTGGTTTTTCTTAGAATTTCTTGCCATATTCCATCTCCCCATAGCCTAAAACCCTTGTTCCCTCCTTATATTTGGATAGAACATCCTCCCCTCCTTTGGTTCTGTTCTTGCCTGAAATACACACAAAGGGAGGGGGAAGAAAAGATACAACAAAAAGCAAAGATGGAGGGTTCAAGTGAGCTTTCAAGTGTCTTTCTCCTTCATTCTCTTCTCCTTAGCAAATTCAAAATTCTCCCCTTAGGTCTGGGTCAAAAATAGAACCAAATCATTCAAAAAATCCATGGAAAGAAAGGAGGAAGAGAGGAGAACAAGATTGGAGGAAGATGGAGCAAGAAATTTCATAAAATTACCTAGTTTCTCCTTGACTTTCTTCCTCTTTTTCTCCTCCCTTTGGTGTGCCTAAGAGAGCTGAAGATTTTCTGTATTTTGTGCAAAATGGGTCGTGCTCATAAAAGAAGAGAAGAAGGGAGAAAAGTGTGGAACTCTTTAGAACATTCAAAAACCATAAATTCCAATTTTGCCCTTCCGTAATGGTAATTTCGTTTCAGCTTTGTTTTAGCTCCTTTTTTAGAACCATCTTCTCCATCATAAAATTTAGATTCCTAATTTAATAAAATGCCTTTGGAATCACTCAAATCAGAACTAAAACCTTCCCAAATGAATCGATCAAAGTTCGGGTCAATCGACATTGGAAAGAGTACACTGAAGGGGCTTTACTAGTCCCGGGGCTTCCCTTGGTTTTTGGGGCCTCTGAGAACCTTGGGCAACTCAAATTTTCCATTTAAAAAGCCCTCCTAGGTGTTTTTCCAAAATTACACTTATTTACAAATATGCCACTAGCCTTTTGGCAAATTTTTCGAATCGCTCCGATCCCAATTTTTGGGCAACTCAAGGCTCAAATCCTTATTTTCTATTATTTAAAATTTTATTCAAATTTTATTTGGCCTTGAATCACTCATCTCAGGGGATTTTCTTTTCAAACCGGCCATTTCCAATGATTGTACAATGTACCAGGCGTTACAATGACCACTTAGTTGCATGTTAACCTACATCACCTCTACCTTTCTTACCTTCTCCACTAACTCACTCTTAGCCTCCCTTCTCTTCTATTGAAACCTTTCTACCTTACCCCTTTCAAACATTGAGAGGTATTTTGAATACTCAATTAGAGATGAAAAATATGCTTATTATTATTTTGGCAAATTAGGCTGCTATGTGATCTAAAATGGAAGTACTGACACAATCTATGGCTAAAAACCGTGGGGAATTATATAGGGGAGCCTTTTTAAAGAAATCTATAGTAACCATCATATCTGAGCAAAAGGATCCAAAAACAAGGTTGAATCAAACTCTTAGGGATCATGAGAGAAACTTAAACGACATTGAGTAGGCAATCCTAAATAGTAATATAAATATAAAGTAATGGTTTAGTGATCTTTTAAGGTCTTCTAGACCTTCCTCTTCCTCCTCCTTATGCCTTAGATGTGGTCACCTTTGTTTTGGGTAGACTTATGAAGGTCTCATTATGTTTCTAGACAAATTTCCTTTCTTTTTTATTTCTCTTTGTTGCATATTTTGATGACCATTTTCGTTTAATAGATTTGATCATAATTGTTATTTGATGTCATAACTCTTATAGATTTTTTTTCCTCTTTAGATTAATTGATATAAATTTGTGCTTTTATTGCTTTGATTCTATTTCTCTATGCCTTTAGTTGATGACAAAAATGTAACACCATCTCTTTATAGCTATTAACCCATGACATGTTTAACGTATGCTATTTATGTGCATAAAGATGGCACTTTTGTTGGCAATGGTATGGATGAAAGTAGCATAAAATTGAAAGTCCATTTCACTTATTCTTGACTTTAGGTACTGTAACATTTGGTCCCTTCGTAAACGTGAGAAACGCAATGTTCAGTTTCTCCGTAAACATTAGAAATGGGCTAGATACAAAAGGAAGTCCCCGAAATAAAAGGAATTGGGGCCAAATAAAATTAAGATAAAATTCTAAATAATGAAAAATGAGGATTTGAGTGTTGAGTTGCCTAGAAATCAGGGCTGGAGTGATTCAAAAAATTTGCCGAAAGACCAGTGGTATTTTTGTAAATATGGGCACTTTTTGAAAAACTCATAGGAGAGCTTTTTAAATGAAATTTTTGAGTTCTCTGGGGTTCTCAAAGGTCCTGAAAACCATGGGAAGCCCTGGGACAGTTAAATCCCCTTCGATGAACATTTTCCCATGTCGGTGTACTTGAATTTTGACGGATTCATTCGGGAAGGTTTTAGCTTCGATTTGAGTGATTCCAAAGGCATTTTACTAAATTAGAAATCTAAATTTCATAATGGAGAAGATGGTTCTCAAAAAGGAGCTAAAACGAATTAGAAACGAAAACAATAAAAATGAGAGACAAAATGAGAAATTTTGGAATTCTTTTGCTTTTTAATACTCTCTCTTTCTCACGCCCTCCCTTGCCCTCATTTTCCACCATCTTTCTTCTGCCTAGAATAAAGAGGAGAATTAGTTCTCTTAGGTGCACAAGAAGGAGTGCTCTTGGAGGGAGAACAAAGCCAAAAAAAGGTAAAAAATTCCATGAAAAATCTAGCTTTCTCTTTAGCAAGTCACTTCTCCTCCTTATTTTAATGGGTTTTATGGTGCTTTTAAATCTGTTTTAAAGGCAGAACAAAGGTGGAATTTTCGGATTTGGGGAGGGGAGGCTAGCCAAGTGAAGAACAAACTAAGAAAACTAAGAATCCAAGGTATTTTGCTACTTCCTAAGCTTAGGTCTCCTTGCTTCTCTTCTCTTTAATTCCCCTATGTAAGACCAGCCATAAGGAATTAAATTTCTGGCCAAACCAAGAATGAATCACATGAATTAGGGTGTGGGAATTTAGAATATGCAAAGGAAACCAAGTAAAAGCCATTGAATTTCAAGTTAACAAAGTGTAGGATTCTTGAAGAGTTTGTAAAAAATGATTTGATTCATGCATTCCCTAGCATATGTGAGTGTTTTTTTAAGTTCCTAAGACCCCTAGGAAGCCTCCCAAGTGGCTCTCCCATCAAAGAAAAATTGAAAACCCCTTGAACCCTAAATGCTTCCATAACGTCAGCCTAGGACAAATGGAGGGGTTAGAGAGTGTTTTAATTTATTCTAACCTTGGTTTAGGACTTTATATGATGGTAGAACCCTTGGAAAAAATTTAGAAGCTATAGATAGTGAGATGGAGGTGCAGGCTCCATAATATAGCATAATGAAGTTACTTCTTGCTATGCTCCTTAAAATAATTGTGTGATGACTCTAAAGGGTCTAAATAGAGTCAAGAATCATAGATTAAAGGAGAGAAGGGAGCCAAGATCATGAATTTTTATAGTTGCTTCATTAAGTGCCTTATAGAAGCATAATGGAGCTATAAACCAAAGTAGCATCATGTAAAGTGTGTATAATGCCAAGGCTTGTTCCCATGAGTAATTCATGTTTCTTTTGGTGTGTCTAGGCCAAGAGAAATAACCTCCACCTTCTTGGGTGTGTAAGGTCAAGAGAGAGAACTCAAGGTTTAAGGAAAAAGTGTGTAATTGCTTCTAAGATAGCTCTCTCTCTTTTCTCCCATGCATGAATGAATGTATACATTGTCTTTGAATGTGTGTATGTGTATTTTAAGCTATAGATTATGTTTTGGTATAATGCCTATGTTCTATAGAAACATAGTGTTGCATTATGTTTTCAATGATGCCTAAAATATTTGCATTGGTTTGCTTGAATATGGAGAGGCCAAAAACCTCCATCTTCGGTGAGAATGAGCCAAGAACCCTTAGAAATGGTTGAGACTAAGAGAAAGTCTCCCAAGAGCAAGGTTTACTTCAAGACCTTCGAGAAAAAGGGTGAAGCAAGTCCAAGAACCTTGAAGAAAGTGAGTGAGGCTAATCCATTCATTTGGCAACCCTAAGTATGTTATGTGTGCTTTGTGTAAATGCCAAGAATGTATTTTGCACCATTTTCTATATTGATATGTCATGCATGCATCCTTAAGACTTGTATTGCATTCTTTATGCATAATTGAATGGGAGATGAGCTATTGGGATTCTTTGAATCTCATTCCCTCATCTCCAATATCTTAACATGCTAGGTGGAGTCAATGAACAAGGAAATGGAAGCCACCAACTGAGGAGATGAAGCCTTGATCATAAAGCTTTTAATTTTGTTTATGTTGTTACCAAAGGAGTGGCATATGATGTAATCTTTTGTGAGAATTGATGTACAATGAATGGAATATGTGTAAATATCCTAATAGATGATGTATGTATGAAATTTGTGGATAAATGGAATGTATTACAATTTTTGGCTATTGGATGGCCATTTCAAGTGTATGTCTCTTAGTACATAACTTGGGGATGGGAAATGAAATTCTATATTTTGAGCCTCCACACCTTTGATACAAGTTTGGAGAGTCTTTTTGAGTCATTCCCACGTGCTCAAGTGGCCACAAAAACCATAGGAGCCATTTTGCCCATCCTTGAACCATTAAGAGACATGAAAATGGCCCAATTGCAACTCTATGCCACTTTTTGCCCAAATGAGCTTCTTTTGATCTGAGATTTAGTATACAATTAGAGTTTGTTGAGAAATTTTTGGGAAGCTAAAGAACATAATTTTCAGAGGTCTATAGAATATTTGATGAATTTTAAAAGTTGAGATTTTCTATTAATTCTGGTATATGCACTGTTCACACTGGCAAATTTGTATTTTGTGTCATCTAATCAGCAAATGGTGTCCAATGCTTGTGAAATTTTACAAGCATAAATTAGAGGTTATAAGATTTCTATGGCCACTGAGATCACCTCATTTGGAGGTTTGAGAAAAGAGTTATACATTTTTTAAGTTGGTTATCAGTAGTAGTAGCGCCCCAAGAGTCCAGTCAATGTTCCATAGATTTCCAATGGCTAAACGTATTTTTTTTCATTTTGGAATTATTTTTAGCATAAATTTAACAAATTTTTGTGATTTCTATTTTTATAGAACCATTTATGAATTTTAAAAGTTTGTATCAGTAATCTGAAACAGCAGCCCAGTCAGCAACGACCTCAGTGACTTTTCGAATGTCAAACGTCTTCCCCTTAATGATTCATGAACTGAAAATATTTTTACCATAGGGTAGACATTGAGAGCTTTCTGGAATGGTAAATCTTGTTGGATTTTTATTTTTTTGGATTTAATTATGAATTTCCAAAGTTATGACAGAAAAACTGAAATTCTGACTATGGCAAATCCGTGGGAATTAATGTGTTTCACCCACTTGTATGAGTTCCAAGCCACTTTCTTGAATGGTTTTGAGTTGTAATAGAGTATTTAAATAGGAGAATATGATACATGAGTTCATATGGTCCATGTGACATTGAATAAAAATTTCGTATGCTACACAACGTAAAGAAATGCAATTTTTAATCCCCATTTTTCTTGCCCTTTCATGGAATCTATGAATGTTAAGCATTGGAATGTTGTGAAATGAGCTTAAAAAATATGGTGTCACAGGTACCATATGGGCTTACTAACAACATTATTCATACATAACACATCCATTCATACCAAAGCCATCACATTTTATCTCATAAAGCTTGGGTTTGGAACCATACATCACAACATCAGATTTTTTGTCTTAGGTTGCTGCACCAAATTTCTGATATGAACTTTGAAAATTTATAACTAATTCTAAAAAAGTTAAAATCATGTATATGATAACTTTCTAAAAAACTCTAGATGTTAACTAATGATTAAAAATAGCTCTAGACGAAGACCATAGAATTTAAGTCATGAAAAGTAATATAATAATATGTTAGGTCTGTTTTTAGAGAACTCCAGGACTTGAAACTTTAAAATTTTGGTTCTCCCTCTACAAATCTCTAAATGAGGTGATCTTGGTAAATATGGAAAGCTTATGATGTCTCATTTATATCTGTAAAATTTTATAAGTATTGGACTCTATTTAACCCATGAGTGACACAGAGAAGCAAACTGACCATATGAACAGTAACTTAACAAATTTTGCATAATTTAGCCAATTATAAAAAATTATAATAAATTCTCTAGAGTTTCAAATTAAATGCTCTTTAGCTTTATAAAAAGCTCTAGATGATACCTATTTTTTGGCCAAATTTTATGCAAAAACACATCCACTTAGTTAGACTTTGTTTCAACTCAAGAAATTGTCAAATTTGAAGTCCATAAAGGGTTTGACATGTACCAAATACTCTTCTCATCTTTCCATAATCACTTGAGCATGTACAAAAGCATAAATATAGCCTATAAGAGCATTCCAAATGGTCCAAATCACCATGCATCTTAAAACCACCATCCTAGTTGCTAATATACGCATGTACATCATAGGCCTAAGATGTCCATTTCTCATATAAGCATACATTTAACTTCAAATCCCATTCATACATGATCATTACATATATTTACACATGCTTACACATTTACATCTCATATACATCATAGAATTACAAACTTTTACATTAATTTATATTAAAAGCTATTATATTGTCAAAGTATTGCTATCCATGCTCCTTGGCTCCCTTTTTTACTTCCTTGAACTTCACCTAGACATTGTTAAACATAGGAGGGGGAAAAGTGAGATTCCAAGAATCTCAATAGCTTTTTACCCTTTCAAACATACATAATCAATGCAATTTCATGTTAAAGAATGCATGCATGGCATTTAAGCTACTAATGAATATAAATAAATCATTTTCCTTATCATATGAACTTATACATATCAAACATAGGCTCTTAAAAGCATTGGTCTAGCCTCACCTAACTTCTTTGGGACTTTTGGATTTTCTTTACCCACTTTCAAGGGACTTTTGACTTAGCTTCACTCTTTTTAAGACTTTTGGCTTTGTCTCACCCATTCCTAAAGACTTTTGACTCATTCTCACCCATACTAAGGGATTTTTGGCATAACTAAACCCATTTTAGTCACTTTATATTCATAAACATCTTTCAAGAAATATAATGGTACCGTAACATTAAATCAATGGCTAGAAACATTTCTCATAGTTTAAACATACATACAAGTACTCAAAGACAAGTAAACATCTAAGCAATGCATGTAAGAAAGATTAGATAGCTACCTTGAAGCAAGATTCACACACTTTTTCCTTTAATTCTTCTTCCCCTTTTCTGCCAAGCACATACAACTAGGTGGCACTTGATTCTCTTGGCCTAGACACATCAAATGAGACATATTTCAATCATTGGAACAAACTCTATCTTCTCACAAACTCTACATAAGGCTACTTTGTTCTAAGACACAATTATAGTTCTATACAAGACACAATGAAGCAACTATTGGAATTCATGATCTTAGCTCCAATTTCTCCTTCTATCTAAGTCTCTTGACTCCATTTAAACTCCTTGGAGTCATCACAAATTCATTTCAAAAAGCCTAGATACAAGTTGCTTCTTTATGTCTTAAAATAGATCCTACACCTCCATCTTATAAACTATGATTCCTAAATTCATTCCAATGCTTCTTTTGATGTTCATTAATCATATCTAATCCCTTTATAGCCTTAGAAGAAATTAAAACTCTCCCTAGGTGTATTATCTTGCTTAAGCTGAGACATGAGCAAAGGAAGAAGCCCATGGAGTTGTCTTGGTTTTCTTAGGGAGTTTACCACTTGTAAGACTTGCTAGGTGTCTTAAGAACTTATACATTAGAAAGTCTCATTAGGTGTATTATCATTAGAAAGTCTCATACATATCAAGATGTAATGAAATCCCTAACTCTAACAATTTAATTTCTAGTGCTTTTCTTTTGAATTTCATCACATATTCTTGTTTCTCATATTCTAAAACCAATGTTTCTTCCTTACTAAGACTAGAAATCATCCCTTCTTGATTAGGCCTAGTGTTGGCCAAAAATGTACACAAAGAGAGCAACCATGGAGATACAAGAAAGGCTATAGAATTTACCTTATTTTAATGCTTTTCCAAGTAGCTTTCTTATGCCTTAACTCTCTCCTTCAATTCCTCTCTTCCATTTGCTAGACTAGCCACAAAATATGTCCAAATAAACCATTAGAATCATAGGAGAAGAGAGGAAAAAGAAAGGAAGAGGTTTAGTGAAGGAGAAGACATCGAAAAGTAAGGTTTTCTTACACTTTTTAGGCTTCTTCTTCCTCCCTTGATTCCCCCTTTTGGTGTGCCTCTTGGAGCTGCCTCAAAATTTGTTTAGACCATAAGCAAGTTGATGGTGAGGGATGGAAAAGAGAGGGAAGTGATTTAAAAAGCCTAGGTGTCCATTTAACACTTTCAAAATGACAATTTAGTCCCTCATTTTGGTTCCTTCCATTTGGGCTCATTTTAACTCTTTTTTAGAACCATCTTTTCCATCATAAAATTTAAGTCCTCTAATTCATAAAATGCCTTTGGTTTCACTCACATTAAATTTAAAACGTTCCCAAATGAATCAGTCAATAATGCCTTTGAAGCTCAATAATGCATAACTAATCTAAGTTTTTTGTTTGAAGCCCAAGAAATTTTGACTACACCACTAAAGATTAAATAAGGTATAAAAGATAAAAGTAAGATAAGACAAGAAATATTAGAATTAAAAAAAAATGTTTTTTGTTTACAAGTCAAAAAAAGATGTTGCACTTATGCACTTCTTGTCAACTCCACTATGTAAAACACATTTTGTTGGAGTTGCTTTTCATCTAAGCTTTACAAATGCATTAAATGGCATTAATGAGGATTAAAAAGTCTACTCTCCTCTACCATGTCTCTTGGCTAAACCCATAGCAAAGAAAGATGAAAGAAGCACAGATTTGAACTTTGAAGTCTCTTCCCCTCTAACCTAGCCAAAAGTGAAGTTGCTCTTTGTAATCATTTTAGATGCTCCAACAAGCTTCAATAAAGAAGAGTAAAGCTCATTTCATAATGGCTAGTGGTTGGTGGAAGATATAAATGCAAAGAAGCTAAAGCAAATATATATAGAACTTTCAAGTGAAAAATATAGCATTAATATTTAAAGTATATCTCTTCATCTTATTTAAGCTTAGTATCCAATCTCTTAATTGTTAGTGAGAGAATTTATTGTACCATAAGTGTACTAGCTTAAAGGGATAAAAATCCTTTATTCTCCTTGCAAAAATCTCTTATATGAGTGAAAGTAAACTGTGGTTGACATTTTTTTCTTGGAATGGGTTTAAGTTTGAAATCAAAAGCTAAGTAAGAAATAATAATCCAGACAACTCCTTCAATGTTAGTTAGGAAACCTATGTTTAAGGTGAACACTTGAAAACCTTATCTATTGTACTGAGTTGTGATTGAAAAAAAATATCCCTTAATATTCAAAAGGATTGGATGTAGGCATTGTTACCAAATTAGGATAATTTGGTTATTGTTTTCTCTCTCCTTAATCTCTCTATTATTTTTTCTATCCTAAAAATTAGTTAATTACTTCTATTTTAGTTAAGTAAAATTTAGTTTCAATACCATATTGTAATATCCGATTCTTTGAAAATGTGAAAAACGTAACGTACGGTTTCTCTATAAACGTATGAAATTCACCAAATACAAAAGAAAGTCTCCCATATAGAGTGAATTGAGGTCCCAAAAAATTTATGTAGCATTCTAGACTTCTAAAAATGAGAATCCCAAGCTCAGACGAAAAGAAAAATGGAGCTAGAATGAAGAAACAAATTTGAACCAAAAGTTGACGAAATGTAATGGCATTTTTGTAATTTTAAGTAAATTTTGGAATTCACATAGGAGGGCTTTTTAAATGAAAATTTTAAGTTCTTTGGGGTTCTTAGAGGTCCTGAAAACCATGAGAAACCTCGGGATAGTTAAAACCCATCTAGTCGACGTTTTCCAATGTCGGTTGACTTGAACTTTGACAGATTCATTCATAAAGGTTTTAGCTTCAATTTGAGTGATTTTAAAGGCATTTTATTAAAATTGGGAATCTAAATCTCATAATGAAAAATGTTTCTCAAAAGGAGGTAAAATGAACCAAAAATGAAAATGCCAAGACGAAGGGGCAAAATTAAAATTTTTGAAAAGTGTTTCCTAAACCTACCTATATATATGAGGTGCCCCATCTCCTCCTTCATTTAACCACATTTGTTTTTGACCTAAACCAAAGAAAAACCCTAAGAGTGAGGAGCACAAGAGGGAGAGGAAGAGAAGGAGAAAGACAAGGCAAAAGGTATGAATTTTTTTGGTTTTTCATACTTTCTCTTTAGCAAACCTCTTCTTTTCCATTTCTCCTTTCTTTCCTTTAGTTTTATTGAAGTTTTAAGATATTTTTTAAGGGAAGAACAGAGGGGAAAATTCGGATTTGAAAAGAGGAGGCCAAGGAAAGGAAGAAACAACCAAGAAAATAAGGAAAAACAAGGTAAATCTTCCTTCCATGGTAGCTACCCCTTGCTCCCTTCTTCTCCTTGGTTCACCCCATGTATGTAGCTGAAAGAAAGCTTTGATTTTGGGTAGAACTAAGGGTGAATCCTAGGAATTTAAGGGAGGAGAATAAGAATATGTAAGAAAATTCAAGTAAAAGCCATTGATTTTCAAGATAGCAAACCTAGAGTTTCATAGACTCCCTTGAAAATCTGATTTGATGTAATTATTCATAGGCCTAAATGAGCATTTGGATGAGCTTTTGAGATCCCTAGAAGGCTCCTCATATGCATCTTCTATTAAGAAAATGAAACAAACCCACTTGGTATTCACATAGAGCATAGTTTCGACCTAGGCTAGAAAGAGTACCAAGGGGTAGTTTTAATTTGTTCCAAGCTTATTTTTGTGTCATATGTGATGGAAGAGGATGAGAGGAAGCCTTGGAAAAATTTTAAAAGCCATGAAAAGTGAGATGGTATCTTAGGTTCCATATTATGGCTTAAAGAGGCAACACCTAGCTAAACTCCTTGATTTAATTCTGTGATGACTCCAAATGGTTTAAATGGAGTCAAGAATCATAAATAGATGGAGAGAATGGAGCCAAGATAATTTTTTCTTAAGGTTGCTTCATTAAGTGCATTATGGAACCATAAAAGAGTTATATGAACCACCTAACTTTTCTAGTGAATATATGGCCTTAGAATTTGATCCAAGAGTATAATTGGCTTACATATGATGTGTTTAGGCTAAGAGAAATGATCACCACCTCTTTGTGTGTGTGAGGTCGAGGGAGAAGACTCAAGGCTCAAGGAAAAGTGTGCTTATGTGACAAAGGTAACTCTCTCCATTTTCTCTCATGCATGAATATGTGCTTGCCTTGTCTTTGAATGTGTGTATGCATGTTTTAAGTCATGAAAAGTGTTCTAGCATGATTACATATGCCATGGTACCATGATGATGTTTTATGCATTCAAATGATATTTTATATGCTTACCTTGGTTTGCTTGAGTATGGAAAAGCCAAGAACTCTTAACCATAGTGAGAATGAGCCAAGCACCCTTAAAGTTGAGACAAAGTAAAAAGTCTCCCAAGAGTGAGGTTGACTCCCAAGAGTAAGGTTGAGTGAAAAAACTCTTAATGAAAATAGGTGAGGCAAGTCCAAAATCCACAAGTGAATGGGTGAGGTAATCCACTCACTTGACAAGCCTATGTATGCTATGTATAACTTGTTCAAATGCCAAGAATATTCCTTGAATGCTCATACATTTCAATATGTCCATGTATGCATTTTTAAGACTCGTATTGCATACTTTATATGTGATTGAAAAGGGAATGAGCTATTGGGATTCTTTGAATCTCATTCCCTCCTCTCCAATGTCTTAACATGATAGGTGAAGCAATTGAACAACGTAATGGAAGCCACCAAGCCTAGAAGAAGGAGATTGATATCAAAGTGTATGAAAATGCCTAGTTTTATTTCTTTTGTAGCCATACACATGGCATATGATGTAATCCTATGATAGAATTGTTATATAATCATTTGAGCATGTGTAAATACTCATATATATGATGTGTGAATGAAATTTAATGCCATATGTTTGATATAGTACATTTTGGGCATTGGATGGTTAGCTTTGATGTGCATGCTCTAGTGTATAACTTGGGGTGAATGAGTGAGTTTGAGAAATCTGAGTTTATGCACCTTTGATACAAGTTTAAATAGCCATTTTGGTGCATTCCCATGTGCTCAAGTGGTCATGGTTGTCTTAGAACTTGAAATGGACCATTTGGACCCTTTATATGACACAAAATGAACTATTTCACAACCCAATGTCAAGATCTAATCAAATGAACGAATTTACCCATAAAATTTGGCACACATATATATCTTATCTAGAGGTTTTTGAGAATCTAAAGAACAAATTATTTGGAGCTCTGTCGAATTAATTATGAATTTTCAAAGTTGACATTTTTCTGCTAAACTGATGCAAACACTATTTATAGGGTCAAAAATTTAGGCTATGTCATTCATAGGCCAAATGATGTCTAATACTCATGAAATTTTACAAACATAAACTATACATGATAAGCTTTTCATGGCCACTAAAATCATCTCAATTGGGCCTCTGAGCATGGAAATATGAATTTTTGAAATGGAAGATAGTACCAGTAATGATAGTTGACCTTTGGTATAGTTCCATCAATTTCTAATGGCTAGCAACCTTGGTTGTGGTCTAGATTTATTTTTACCATAAAGTAGACATCTATAGCTTTTAGAATGGTATAGTGTGCTTCATTTTGATTTTTTTAGAATTAGTTATAATTTTTCAAAGTTCAGTCACAAAATCTGGAATTCTACCTGAGGCTGCATCAATGAATTTTATGTGAACACTCCCTTTGCTCAAGGTATAAGCCACTTCTTGAGCTTGTTATGAGTTGTAATTGTGTATTTAAATATGAGAATGAGATGGATGAGTCCATATGGCTCATAGGACACTAAATGAAAATTTTACCCATGATGAAATGTAACTTTATCCATGATTTCCAATGCCATTATATTACTTCCTATAGAATTAGCATAAGATAAGGCATGGAAATTGCATGAGTAGAGTCCTAGAATTATGGTGTTACAATATATTTTCAATTTTAGCCAACTAGTACTTTTCTAGTTAAATAATTCTTATTCCCTGATCTTGGTTGTATCTTTAAATTCTTATATTTATTATTAAAAACACTTATTCATCTCATTTTAGATGTATTTTTCAATAAGCTTAATGTCCTATACAACTTTTGCAAAATCAAATAATTAGTAATTCAAGAAAGGCAAATAAAGATAACCATGGAATCCTAAAATGAGAAGCTATCACATAGTTGAAAACAACCTTTTATCTAATAAAATAAGCAAAGAATTGATAAATTCCTAAAATATCATATTTGTTATTATTTTAAGCAACTTATCATATAAATATTTATTTTATTCTCTATTTTTGTTATATAAAATTAATAAATTTATTTAATTTAATATCTAGTAAATTTTGGTTTTATTTTGTTAGTTTTGAGTTAATTTTTGTTTTAGTTAAATATAAGTTGTGTTTTGAGTTTTTATTTAGATTCTTAGGTTGCTAAATTGTTTAATCTTTATGACTAGATTATAAATAGTAATTGGATGAATTTTATGTTTTTGTAGGTTAGAAATACAAAGAAACAAGTTTAAAAAGGTTTAGAATGTAAAGCAACAGAAGTCAAGAAAATTTGCTAAAAAAAGACTTAAAAAGGAGGGAAAATAAAAGAAAAGAAGAAAAAAAATGATCCCCAAAAGCATTGCTATAAAAATTGCAACCCTATGCACTCCGCTCTCTCTCCCTATTCATCTCTCTTGTTCTCTCCAAATTAGTAAAAAAATAACTTAAAAAAATTGAGAAGATCCAAACCTTAATGATATTGGGTTTTTTTTTTCTTAATAAATGTTCACACACTGTTCAAGCATAAAACTAATTTCACTCAAAATTTTTAGACTATTTGTTCTCACAAATATTTGCAAATTGCAAATTAAGAATTAGCCTCCACAATGTATAGCCTATATCACTAATGCACCATGCTTCAAATTTCCAAAGTAGATTAGTGTAGAAGGTTGCATTCAAAGATTTCAAAGAGAAAATATATTACAAAAAAAATTTCATAAGGGATATTTTAAAGAGGAAAATTCCTAAAAAAAAATCAACTAGAAATAAAAAGAAAAGAAAAAGATAGTAGCCATCATTGTCATTTTTACCAATTTTGCAACATGTTGTAATGAGTTAGTTTCCATGGATCAATCCATAGCCATTAAGTGCATGTGCACTAATGCAAGTAATAAAAGGCATTATGAGTATATTAATGTTCATCACTAGTTATTTATTTGAATATTAGCAAGATGAATTATTTAACAAATTCATTTCTAGCAAAAAAAAAATTAATGTAACTAAGGAGAATGAATAAAAATGGAAGAAAAAGTTTTTATTTAAATTTAAATATAAATTAGATATAATTTCTTATATATTTATTATTAAGTTATCAAATAAAATTATAATATGCATAAAAAATTCATTAAAAATCCAATCTTTTTTCATCCTTTTTATCTTGGTCAATCTAAACATATCTTATGTATATACAAAATATAGATTACAGTTTTTTCCATCTTTACTTTTGTTAATCATTATTATTTCAAAATTTTAAATTTAGTATTTTCAAGTAAAAATGTAAAACTATTCTTAATAAAATAAGTTTAATATTATTATTATTTAAAAAATTGCTGACTTGTGTTCATGAGCTGCAATTGGATTGAATGCAAATTGACAACAATTGTGCTTAATTGTATCCAAGTATGTTGTGTAAGATTGTTAGGTATGATAATTGTAAGTGAGTTATTATATTATTAACAAAATAACTGATAATAAGAGTTAGTGGTTAACTAACTCTATAAGTAGTTGGAAAGTAGAAGAAAAGTCAATGATGATAGCTAAATAAAATTCAGTTGCTCTATTATCTCAATCCCTCTACTCTTCTATCTTTTATTTTCTTTCTTCTCATTAAGTGGTATCAGAGCCACTCAGTTTGTCAAACTTATGGTAGAAGCAACACAATCATAGACTAGTTTACACAAGGTAGAGGAGCATCTTCAATCATTGATAGTGGGAAAAGTCAACTAGAGGATGTCAACTATGGAACAAAAGGCAATAGGCCTTCAAGAGCTAATACAAAGGTTGTCAATGCAAATGATTCAAGTAATGAGAAAAATGGAAATGATAGGAATCAGTGGTGCCTATAGAAACAAGGATGACAATGACAAAAATGGAGGTGACAACAACAAGACAAACAAGGACGACAATAGTAAAAGAGGGAGTATCTACCAATTACCCGATATCAAGAAGATGTTCTTAGGTGTCTTTCAAAATGTGAGATGTATTTCAAGTTAGATGGAATGCTAGAATAGAGGAAAGCAATGATGGTGAGTCTACATCTGGATGAAAAAGCTTTCCATTAGCATCAATCATAAGAAACAATGTAAGAAGGATGTCGTGTTCTACAGGAAGCATACTCAAAAGCTATTAAGAAAAGGTTTGATGCCGTGTATGAAAACCCTACAGAAGAATTCATGCAATTAAAGCAGTTAAGGATCGTTAGCAATTATCAAGATGCATTTGATGACCTAATTTGTAAGTTGAAGCTACTAGAACCATAGTTAATGAGTTACTACATTCTTGGGCTTAAGAAGGAAATTACTGGTAGAGTTAGACTGTTCATGCCTAAGACCTTATCGGATATGATGAGAATTGCCAAGTTCCAAAAGCTAAACTACCAATCATCAAGCAAGAATGAAGGGGAAAAGGTGGCAACAAGAATAAGATCTTGCATAATTGAATCCTATGGGAATTGAGATACGATAGTAGCTAGGAAGAAAAAGTGGAGCATAACAAATAGTGACAAGCAAGAAAAGCAAGGGCAAATAAGGCAAGTTTTGAATTGAATAAGGTCCGTTCACCCAAAGAGATTAAAGAGCATAAAGCTAATAATCTATGCTATTTTTGTCATGAGAAGTATGTTCAAAGTCATGAGTGCCCACAGAGGAAGAAAATGTAGATTGATTTAATGGAGGCCAAGGAGGATCCATTTGAAATAGATGAAGAAGTGGCAGAATAATGTACAAGAAAGGAAGGGTTGAAACCAATCCCAAAAGTGTCACTTGATGCCATAAAAGGAGTGGAAGATAATTCAACAACAAGGGTATGCAGGTAGAAAGGCCTTGCAGATTCTAATAGATAGTGAAAGTAACCATGATTTTCTAGATTTTCAAATGATCAAGAAAATAAGGTGGCCAATAGAGAAGTTAGATTAGGTAGATGTAATAGAGTATGGGGTAAGGATACATTATGGTAGTCATTGATATAATAAGCAAGTATGCTCATTTTATTGGCCTTTCAAATCTTTATATAGCAGCAAATACCACACAACTATTTGCAGACTATATTTATAAGCTAAATAAGGCTCCTACCGAAGTTATTAGTGATAAGGACCTAATTTTTGTGAGTAATTTTTGGAAGGAGTTTATAAGATAGCTAAGAGTTCAACAAAATCTCACTTCAGTATATCATCCCCAATCAGATTGTCAAGCTAAAGTCTTAAATTATGCTTAAAAACCTTCTTGAGATGCATGACATGGGAAAAACCCAAGGAGTGGTATAGGTGGTTATCCATAGCAAAGTGGTGGTATAATACTACTTTCCATATAGCTGTTTAGGCCACACCATATAAGATTACCTATGGTTAGAAGCCTCTTATCCATAGTACTTATTTGCCCAAGGATGCATCAGTAGATGTTATAGATCACTCTTTTATAGCTTGGGAGGAGATGGTGGCTATTATCAAATATCGTTTAGGAAGGGCTACTAATAGGATGAAACAACAAGTTAACAAAAATAGAACAACATGCAGTTTAATGAGGGAGATTACATGTTTTTGAAACTACAATGTTATAGGCAAATTTTAGCAGCTACTAAAAGCCCTCAAAAACTTGCTCCCAGGTATTTTTGTCCTCATAAGATTTTACAAAGGATAAGGACAGTGGCTTACAGGTTGGACTTACCATGAGACTCAAGAATTCATCAAACTTCTTATGTTTCACTATTGAAACCTTGTCCCAACCCAACTATGTCTCCAAGGCATCCACCACTAGATTGGCTAGCTCAACTGGCCACCATATCCCTAGAAATATTTTGCAAAGAAGGGTAGCTCAAAAGAGGGGCAAAGTTGTCACTAAAGTATCAGTGCAGTGGAAGGACTTGCCTGACGAAGAAGCTTTATGGGTTCAACTATATGATTTAGAAAGGATGTATCTTAATTTTTCTAGTAACCACCCTTGAGGACAAGGTTTCTTTGGGAAAGGAGTATTGTTAAGTATAATAATCATAAGGGAAATATTCTATTATTAATAGAATAACCAATAATAAGAGTTAGTGGTCAACTAACTCAATATATAAGTAGTTGGAAAACAAAAGAAACATGATTGATAATAGTTGAATAAAATTTAGTTGCTATATTCTCTCAATTTCTTGACTCTTCTGTCTTCTATTTCCCTTCTTCTTATAAAAAAAATGTTTGAAAAGTTATTTTTGGGATATTTCACACTGCATTGCAAACTAAGTGAAATTGATTGTTGGATGGCAATGCTTGGTTTAACCGTGTTCATATACTCCCCATTCAAATTCAGAGTCATCTTGGAGGCTATTTTAAAGTTATTAAAATTTTTTGGTTTAATCAAAATATTCTTAGAAATATTTCATACCATTCTTAAAAATATTATATTTATGTATTTAGTTCAGTCATAATATTCTTAAGAATCATAAACAAATTTTTAAAAATCATATTGATCCTTTTTTATTAGAAAATTATAGTTACTTGTGATTAGCACCAACATTTGTACGTATAACAGAAAGACCAATATAGCAACATGAGATTAATAGGTCATTTTATGTACCCTTATAGTTGAACAATTTGACACCGCATCAAAATTAATGGGACAGACAAACAAATTAGGCATGACATCAAAACCAATTAAAGGAACTGCATGTGGCTATTGATCATTGTCTTCCTTTAAATTTACGTTTGATTTCATTGAATTAAATGTGTAACATTGACATTTAATAAGTAAATCAATTTAATAAATTATGTGAAAATCTATGTAATCAACTTAATTGATCAGAGGAGGTTTTGGTCAAGTGGAATCAAATTGGATATTGAAATTGAATAATTAAAAAAAATTATAGTTTAAGATCGTTTTAAGTTAAAAATATTTACATTAAAATGTATTAAGATAAAAAAATTTTAATTATATAAAAAATTACAATTTAAAAATTAAAGTTAAAATTTTTAATGTTGGAATTCTTAAAAATAATATTAAATTTTAATATCTTTTGATATAAAAGTTAAATTACACAAAACTTTCTTGAATTTTGAGTAACACATAAATAACTTCTTTATTTTTAAAACTCGATAATTAATCTTCTTAAAATTTTTAATTTGTACAAATAATTCTTTATCATTAGTTGGTTTATTTTTTTACTAACAAAGCAAGAAATATTATTAATAATTAACTCCTTAAATTTCTTTTTTGTGGATAACCCTCTTGAACTTTGGATTACATGTAGATAAATTTTTTTAACTTTAAATTTTGTGCAGATAAATTTTTTAACATTTTATACTTTAATAGTGAAATAATAGACTAACTAATAGTGGAGAGTTTTTTATATAAATTAAAATATTTTAAAAATTTTATTATTAAAAAGGTTAGTTGGACAAAGTTTAAAATTTAGAGGGAATTATATGTAATTTAACTTAATATAAATACGTTAACCACGTAAAATTTAATTTTTTCATATATTTTAAGTTGAGTGAACAGTAATGAGAATAACGGGGGCATCCTTTAGACGTGGACGGTGGTCAACAGATGAGAATAAGGAAATGGATCCGCTCATGTTAAAAAAAGAATGTTCATGATCTTCATTTTTCTATCCATTCTTTCCTTCCAAAAAAAAAAATTTAAAAACAAAAAGAAATTAAATTTGTGAAAAACATAAACATACATGAAAGCCTTCAATACGAGGAGATCCAAATCCTGAGAATAACATAAGGGATCGCAGAATGCAAGCAAATCTGGAGTAAGATGCGGGAGAAGGGCATGCTACACGTGTGGTTAAACAGTAAGCTGCAAAATAACATGTGGTTGGGCCATGAGTCCGTACACCGACGGTACAGCCACCCCCTTTTTTGTCCCACGCTAAACCCTATACTTCATCCGTTTATTTGTTATTATTTATATTTTTTTATCAAATATCATCTTTGAATAAATAAAATATAATTTAATACATTCAAATTAAGATGTTTAATAATTAAAAATAATACATATATAAGTTTAAAATTTTAAAAGATGTAAGGTATAATATCAAAATTTAATAATACGTATATAAATTTTAAAAAGTTGAAGAAGAAAATATGGTCACCTAAAATTAATTAATCTGGCTTTACAGGTGTTAACATTTGATTGAATACTAATGTAGGCTCAGGCAAAACTTGAATGAGAAAGGGATAGTTTGGCGCGCGTGCACGACACACACACATAATTAACTTGAGGTAGGGATCTTATTAATAATTTAATAAAAAAATTAAATAGCAAATAATAAAGTAAATAATACGAGCATTCTTCAAGGTTAGACTAAATTACACTTAATTTTTTTTGTTTCAAAAAAATTATACTTAGTTCTCTTAACTTTCATATATATGTGTATATACATATTGTAAAAACCTTTCCTGTAATTTATTTTTTTAGTTCTCTTAACTTTCATATATATATATATATATATATATGTGTGTATATATATCGTAAAAATCTTTCCTTTAATTTATTTTTTTGTCAAAGAAATTAGTTTTCTATATAATATAAGACTATGAATTCATTTTTAATATGATAGTAAAAACAGTTAAGTTAATTATAAACTATAACATGAGATTTTATTTTTAATATAATATTAAAAAGAATTAACTAATTTTATTGTTGAAAAAAATACATCTTGTATAGAAAACTAATTTTACCGACAAGAAATTAAATTGGAAGAGTTCCAAGTGTAATTTTTAAAACAATAAATGTATCGAGTACAATTTACTCTAAATAAAAGTATAACTTTCATATTATCGTATAACTCAATTAACCATCTTTAGATTATATTAATGTTGGAGGCGCGAGGCAAAGCATAACAATTCCCTCGCAGGGTTTGGGTACAGGGATTTAATAAAAACTCCACAGATAATAGGACAAAAGTGAGAAAAAATATAAGTGAATGGGGTATGGATGAGTAGGAAAAATTTGCCCCAATCCGACCAATCACCATCCTTAATAAAAGAATATTAATAAGCATTCACTTAATAAATAAACTTTTAAATTGAAATGGTGAGATAATATTAAAGTTTTTGTGACCAAGTGATAATTAAAGAATTTGATCCTTGATATCTCGTATTTGCTAATTAAAATTAAAACAATTTTTGATTATATCATATGAGGTAGATTGGTTAGCAATTCAATAATTTCTTCCCTGCATCTCTCTTAATTAAAATTAACCTTTCACGTTAGTGTGATATAAACTTATGCTTTGTCCATATTTTTCTTACCAACTCTTATTGAGTAAATGATATCAAGGATTTGGTACATTGGTGTCCTAATCTTATTACATCACATACCATGATATATCGAATACTTGATTTTAATGCCTTATATGATGAAATTAGAGAGGCGATCCTTAATATCTCATCTTAGCATCAAATGCTTGAATGTAACAAGAGGAATCATCTAGTATATTGGCAAAATATATATATATATTTTTCATATACTACTAATTATTAAAATTTAGAAATAAATACTATTTATTAATATATTCAATTAAATATGAGTATTTTATATTTTTTTTTAAATCTTATATTGATATATCATCACTTGTCATAACAAATTGATATATTTTAGATATCTTATTTCATACCGTGATATATAAGATATCAAAGAATGTGAACTCTTGTCATCCTTGGGCATACCACAAATTGAATTTAAATTAGTTTCCATCAAATTACTAGATTTAATTTCTACCTTCAAAGAAATTTGAAACGGACCAGCCAACCATGCCTCCGTTCACACGTTTAAGTAAATTAAAATAAGTGGTAAATATTGGTCCATCCATATTTCCCACATACTTGGCTTCATCGTTTGCGAATGCGACCTTTTTTTCTCCCTTAAATTAATATTTCAATTTGCGGGATAAATAACTCATCTTAGCCTCTCTATATAGAAGTCACAAGCTCGACCATGGGAAGTGCTTCCGCGTTAGCCTCAGCTGCCATGAGAAGTAAATTAAAGTTCGAACTTTACCTATATATGCTTGGTAATTCAATGGAACTCAGGGAAAAACTGTTCAACAACTTCGTACTTCGTTGAAATTTTTATGCGTTATAGTTTACACCATACCTTTCAAATTTTAATATGTACTTCAAGCTCAAATCTTCCAGGCTTGAAGGAAAGGTGGGTCTGGTCACTAGTGGAGCAAGTGGTATTGGCAAGTGCATTGAAAGGCTCTTCTCCGAGCATGGAGCTAAAGTGGTAATCACCGATATCCAAGATGACTTGGGTCCCTCTGTTTCTAAAGACATAACTGATTCATCATCCTCCTCCTTCGCTTCCTATATCCATTGCGACTCAACAAAGCAAAAGGACATAGAAAACGAAGTGGACACAACGGCTTCAAAGTATGGCAGGCTAGGCATCATGTTCAACAACACTGGTATTGTTGGCATCAACAAAACCAAAATCCTCGAAAACAAGAAATCTAAATTTGAGGAAATGATTAATGTTAATGTAATGGGCGCATTTTTAGGGACCAAGCATGCTGCGAGGGTGATGGTCCCAGCACGCCGTGGCAGCATTGTAACAATGGCTAATGTGTGTAGGTGTATAGGTGGAGTAGCGTCACATGCGTACACAAGCTCGATGCATGCAGTGGTGGGGTTGACGAAGAACACAGTGTGGCGCTTGGACTTTTTGGGATTCAGCTGAACTGCGTGTCGCCATATGTGGTGGCCACACCTTTGGTTAAGAATTTCTTTGGGCTTGATTACGAGGGAGTCCATGGATTTATTCCAACCTTAAAGGTGCTATTTTTGAACCCCAGGATGTGGCTGAGGCTACACTTTACTTGGTGAGTCACCAGTCCAAGTACGTGAGTGGGCACGATCTCATGGTTGATGGAGGATTCACTATAACAAATCCGGATTTTACTATTTTTAGGCAATATCTAATAATCACACTTGGAGGGAGTGAATAAGTATGATAGGTAGAAAATGAATTAAAATCACAATTTTTCCCTATACAAAAGTGGAGCACCAAGTGACCTCCAAAAATTGAGTGTATAGAAAATAGAGCATATAAAGAGTATTCAACACAAGGTCAACGAGCTAAAGAGAAAGTAAACGAATATATATATATATATATATATATATATAAAATAAAGTAATAAACTTCACTAAAAATAAAGGACGTGAATAATAATATAGTGCAACTTAATAAAATTTCAGAGTGGAACGAATAAAAATAGCCTAAAGATAAACTAAACAAATAAAATGGAAATCCTCCAAAAATGAAGGAGGCAAGTTCAATAAACTGGAAAAATGAGTAAAGAGCAAGAAAATCACACACAAATTTGTCTTGGTTCAACTCCTTAAGATTTTAAGGAATTTTTCTTTACTATCACTAGTAAACTTTATAGAATGATGGTTTTACATGCTCTAACACAGGTTTCCAAGCTTGTCTTAAACTTATAGTAGGGTTTTATATAGCTAACCCTAAACTAAATTACTCCAAAAATTTATATGAAGGATTGATGAAACAAATTGAACTTTCTTTTGAGATTATTTTTTACACTCAAGATTTTGCTTCTAACAAGCAGCTTGACCAAACACTAAGTAGCAATTTGACAAGAATTCAATACTTTCTTATTGTTTTCTCTACAATTTTTCTCTAGATTTCCACTTGAATTCTCACATATATACAGGCATTTTGCATCTCCTAGCATTTAGAAACAATTCTAATCATTCAACCTCCTTTTTGGCTGGAATAGACTAGTTATGTTTCTAACTTTGAAAAACTTTCATCTTTGTAACTACTATCATCCTAAGAAGCTCTTTCCATGCAACTCATATAATCAACTCGTCATAAATGTTCTACGAAGCTCAATACATGGGTCAGAGTAACATTTTACTTTTTACAAAAGATCAGAGATAGCCACAAAAAGAATTTCTATTTCAATCTCATATTACATGAAAGTCTTAACTCTTGTTGTCATTTGTGTATTAATAAACTTATTGTTTAGTTAATTATCAGATCAACTGGGCTACACAAAATGGGCCATAACAATAAATAATTAGAGAATCCATAAAATGGGCCAGAGGAATAAAGTGGATTTTTATATAAATGATATTTGGGTTTTATTATCATCAAAGTCTTGGGCCTACAACATTGGGCCAACAATCTCTCCCTTTTGATGATTACAAAACCATTGTACAAAAAGGTCAAATAATTTATGTAAAAGCTCATTTTATGCTTATGCCCCCCTTGAATTAGTGCACAAAAGAAGGATTCGTTGGAGTTCATAGAATAGCCACCCAGAACATAGTAATCATCAGACAATCAAGCAAATAAGTTTGTAATACCTAGCCATCTTTATCCTTCCCATTACTTTCCCAAGGTTTTTAGGATGTAGCTTCATTCATTTTAGCATGAAAAGTAATTTATTTAATGTAATATTTTCACATTGCGTTAGACTTTAAATCTTTATCTTATGCTCCGTGGACCACATGAACTCTTCAATATTATTCTCTACCCATAATCTATCCATACAAGTCATAAACATCATAAAATATTGTATACAACTCGGATTTCACACCATACACCCAAAAAATATAAGTTTGCTCTTAGGTTTACTTTCCAAGTTTCTAATATGAAGTTCAAAAATTCATAACTAATGCTAAAAAAAATCAAAATCAAGCATGTGATAGCTTTTTGGAAAAATCTTAATGTTAACTAGAGGGTCAAAATAATTTTAGACCAAAACCAAAGCATTGAGCCCACAAAAATTGATAGAATAGTACCTAAGGTCAGGCCACACCACTGGTACTATCATGAAATTTCAAAATTTTGGTTCTCCCTCTACAGACCTCCCAATTAGGTGCTCTTAAGTGCTATAAAAAGCTTATTATGTCTAATTTACCCATTAGATATCATTTGACCCATGAGTGACATGAAAATAAAATTTGACAATATGAACAGTGCACTCCTACCATTTAGCATATTTTTCCAACTTCAAAAAATCATAATAAATTTCCTAGAACTCCAAATTAGGCGTTATTTAGCTCTATGGAAATTTCTAAAGGAGACCTACTTCTTAGCCAAATTTCATAGCAAAACTCACTCATTTGGTTAGATTTTAGTTTAGCAAATAATTTGGTCACTTTTGATGTTCAAAATGGTTCAAAACGGTGCCAAATTGCTTTCTTCATTATCCATGGCCACGTGGGCATGTCTAAAACCACATTCATATCCTGGAGAGATATATAATTTGGTTCAAAACATCGTAGAGCTCATTTCCACTATGCTACATGTAATCATACACATTGGAAGCATAACACATCAAAGGCCTTTGGTGGCAAAATCATACATGCTCATTCATATGAACCCAAAATCATTGCATACATCATGTCTACATATATTTGAATGTACTCAAGTATCTATATCATATATACAACATGCAATTACAATTCTTGACAACAAAAGACTATCAAAATGACTATTTCACTACTCCATTGCCAAATTCTTGCTCTTTAAGGTTATTGGCTCCCATTCCTTGGCCCACTTATCTTACCTAGACATGCTTAGACATTGGAGAGGGATGAGTGAGATTCTAAGAATTCCAATAGCTCTTAACCCTTTTAAACATACATAATAGACATATTTTTAAGTCAAATAATGCATGCATGAAGATCAAGCTACTTGTGACCATATATAAAATCATTTTCATGTTTAAGAAGCTCATATATATCATACATTGACTTTCAAGAGCATTGGTTTGGCCTCACCCCTTTTCCTGAGGACTTTTGGACTTGCTTCACCCATTTTTAAGAGACTTTTGACTAAGCCTCACTCTTCTTGAGACTTTTGGCTTTGTCTCATCCAATTATAGGGACTTTTGACTCATCTTCACCTTTGCTAAGAGACTTTTAGCTTTACCATACATATTCAATCCATAACACATTCATAAAACACATTTTAGGCACATAATGGTACCATAGCATGTAGAAAATAGCTATACACATTTCTCATGGCCTAAACATTTATACACACATTCAAAAACAAGAAAATAACTAAGAATGTATGAGAGAAAGGCTAAAGAGCTACCTTTGAAGCAAGAACACAAGTTTTTCTCTTGGTTATCCTTCCTCTCTCAAGGTCACGCACTTGCAAGTGTATAGAGTATGATTCCTTTGGTCTAGACACATCACATAGGATACCATTTCATCATGGAAACAAACTCTAACGTCACACACACACTAGGGAAGTCTACTTCCTCTTATGGTTCCATTATGGCTCCATTCAAGACCTAAAGAAGCAATTATAATAATTCTTAGTCTTGGCCTCATTTTATCTCTCAATCTATGACTTTGGCCTGCATTTAAACTCCTTAAATCCATCACACAATCATTTTAAATAGTCTAGCTATATGTTGTTTTTTTATGTCATATTATGAAACTTATACCTCCATCTCTTAATCTAAACTTTTAAATTTTTTCTAAGGCTTCCTTTGTTATTCTTCCATCATATCTAGTCCTATTTTAAGCTTAGAAAGTTTTAAAACACTCCTTAGGTCGTTGCACATGGTTTGGCTAAGACATATATAGTTTAAAGCCTATGGAGTTTGTTTTGTTTTCTTGAAGGAAGAGACACTTAGGAGGCTTCCTAGGGGTCTTAGGAACTTAATCAAACTCTCACATGAGCTAGAATATCCTTGGAAAGATTCAGATTTTGCTATATGTTTAAGAATCCCTAGGTTTGCTATCTTGACTTCTAATGGTTTTCCTTTAGGTTTTTTTGCATTTACTAGCTTCCCATAGTCTAAAACCTAGGTTTCTTGCTTGCTCTTGGTCAGAATTCACTCCCTCCTACAAGCTCTCAAGGTGGCCAATTCAAGCACTAGGAAAAATAAGAAGGAAGTAAGAAAAGCCATGAAACTACCTTAATTCCAAGCCTTCTCCAAGAGCCTTCCTACTTGGTATGAGCTCTTCCTTTAAACTCTAATCTTCTCCCTCTATACCAAACCCAAAAAAACCCCATATCATTCACCAAAACTGTAAAAATGGAGGGGAGAAGGAAGAGAACAAAGTTACTAAAGGGAGAACTAAGAAAAACGTTCATTTTCCTTACCTTTTCTTGAAATTTTTCTTCCTTTTCTTCCTCCCTCTTGTGCGTCTCTCCTTCCTGGTCTCTCTTTCTATTTTGGGCAAAACAATAGGTTGGTTAGATGAAGGGAGGATGGGACACCACTTATAAGAAGCAAATTAAAAGGAATTTGTTCATTAAAAATCCCCTTTTTGTCGCTTCTTTTGGCTAGTCCATTTTAACTCTTTTTTTGGAACCATTTTTTTATCATAAAATTTAGGCCCTCTACTTTATAAAATGGCTTTGGAATCACTTAATTTGAATTTAAAATCTTCCCGAATGAAAAAGTCAAAGTTTAAGTCAATCGAGGTTAAAAAATGTATAGTAAAAGGGTTTTAACTATCCCAAAGATTTTTATGGTTTTCAAGACCTTTAAGAACCCCAGAAAGCTTAAATTTTTTTATATAAAAATCCCTCCTATGAGTTTCAAAAAATTGTCCATATTTACGAAAATGTTATTATACTTTCGATGATTTTATTGAACTATTCTGGCTATGGCTTTTGGGTATCTTAGGCCTTGGATCCTTATTTTCTATTATTTAAAATTTTATTATAATTTTATTTGGCCTTAACTTGTTCATTTCAAAGGACTTGCTTTTCAAACTAACTCATTTCAGTGTTTATTCAAAAAATCAAATGTTACAGAGTTAACCATTTTGCATAACCATTCTCCTTCCTTTTGTCAATAGTAGAAGGAGAACAAACAAACAAAGTAATAAAGGCAAGGTAAGCATTAAGAAGATCAGTAAATCACATAGTGATATGCATAAATTTAAAGAAGATTAATGTAGAAAAGAATTAAAGCCATCACTGGCAACTATCATAGGCTCATAAAATCAGTCTCAAAAATAAAATGGCATCCTTAAGTTGCTTATTAATGCAGCAAAATGCTTGAACCATCCAATTAAAAAGACATATAAGCATAGAGTTAATTTCCTAGAGTTACTACAAGAACTCATTTCTATTATGCTAAAAGACTTGTTTGGCATTATGCAATTCAATAGTAACAAAGTTGAGTTGTTGCCGAATGACCTCTTGACTACTAATCATATGACAAATGGTGCTAACATTGTCTACCAAAGAATCAAAATCAGTACATAGAGATTGCACATTATCATTTAGGTTATGGATAAGCTAAAGGATTTTGTCATTGAAGGGATGAACAATGACATGAGAAGATGGGGGAGAGGAAGGTAAAGAGTGGTGCTAATGCACAGGAGGTAGGGGAGGAGAAATAGGTGGAGGCAAAGACTAGTGAATAGTTGTAAAAGGTGAAGGAAGAGAGTTTGGAAAAGTGATAGAAGGTGGACGATGGGAAGAAAAAGGAGGCAGGGATGGTGGAGGATCAATAGGAGGCGAAAGAGAAGAGGTGGAAGTTGAGATAGGAGGTAGGGGAGAAAAGTATGGATGACCCAAAGGTAGAGGAGGTGATGGTGGAGGAGCCAAAGGTAGAGTAGGAGAAGGTCAAGGATAAGTGTCAGTAGGTTAAAGAAGTGAAGGTAAAAGAAGTGGACAATCAGAAGGAGAAGGAGGTAAATGTGGAAGAAGTGGAGGATCATAAGGAAGAAGAGGTGAAGTGCAAGGAAAAACTTCAAAGGGTTGAAGAGTTAAAGGAGAATGAGGTGGAGGAGAGTCTGAAGGTGGAGGTCATGTGAAAGGTGGTGTATTTAAAGGAGTTAGAGGAGAGAATATTAATTCAGGCATAGACAAGATTGGAGGAAAAGGAAGAGATGGTGATGGTGAAAGAGATAAAGGAAGGAAGTCTACGACTTCTTTTTTGGGAGATAAGAAAGGTAAAAAAAAGTGGAAGAGGTAAGTCTTCATCGAAAGTGGAGGAAAAAGTTGACACAAGAATTTTTCACTCCTTGTAGGAAGAAGGATGAGATAGAGGAAGAGGCACAAAAGTAATAGAAAGAAAAGATGCTAGAGGAGGCATAAGAATTGGAACAAAAGTGAAGGACAAAAGCAGAGGCATAAGAGTGGAAGTAGATTGAAAAGGCTCTAAAGTGGAGAGGATGTCACCGTGGTACTCAAAAGTTATTGAGTCACCTAAATCATGTTCATCTTTAGTGGCAAGGTCAGCCACTACTCCCTTCTTTCTTTTGGAAGAGGAAGATTTTGTGGCTTTCCTTTTAGGCTCAATGGTTGGAGGTGGAAAATCCTATTAAGAAGCCTATTGAAGGTTGAGGAGCCTATTGTATTTGAGCTAAAAAGCTTTGAGATCTACTTTGAACTCCTTCACATCATAGTTCTTAATCCATTTGTCTCCCATAAAAGTGTACTTCATGTAATGCAAGGTTGTTGCATCGTAAGTAATAGAAACCACTTGGGAAGTGTAGCCTTCGAAGCTAACTCCATGCCTTTTGAAGATGCATGTAGGGAGCATTCTATAGGGAAGGCTCGTCACTAGTGAGGAACGTTTTGTCACTTCTTCCATGTATTTTAGCATCTAGAAGAAGACGTCAATACTTTGCTAAGCCATCAAGTTGTATACCTAGAATAAGTCTTTGCAAGACATTAGAGCCAAAGTTTAGATCCGAAGGAACATTGTTGAACTAATAATATGTGTTACAACCCAATATGGAAATACAAGAGCCTAGACATTAATTTTTCTTCTAAAAATTAAATCTTTGCCCTCAACAACAACCTTAAAGGCATCAACATATTTGGCCTTCATCAAAATGGGCCATGAATGAGTAACAAAATAATATTCAGGATCTCCATGAAAAGATACCCCAAATATTTTCTTTATAGTGTTTACTTCCACTGTGATTAGCTTCCTATTGATCAAAGGACTCAAGGTTTTTGATAAATGTCATTTCTTATATATTTTATTTCTCTTAATTTAGACTTTTTAATAATGAATTATGTCTTATTGAACTTTATTAGATGATATTTGATTTTAATTAGTCATTTTTGCACTCTACGAATTAATTTGCAAAATTCTTAGTTTTTAATGCACAAATTCTTTTCAAATAATTTTTCACTTAATATTTTATATTATTTGTGTAGATTTTAATAAACAAATAGAAATTAAATGGTGGAGAAAAATTCGAAGGAGGATTGAAAGTTACAAGATTGAATCAAGGGCCAAGATTTAAAGATAAAAGTTTCAAGTATGCAATTTTAAGATAATTGCCTACTTTTTTAATGCATTTTTTAGAATATAAAAATTGAAAAATGGGGATGACTTGGACAGCTATTTCATGCAAATGTGGTAGATCCCATTTGCTGTCTCTAATTCCCATGTTCACACTCCATTCAAACATGCATGCACGGGATTCCATTCAACATAGGGCACACTTAAAGGCACAGCTAACAAATTCATCAGTCACTCTAAGGCCCATTCCATGATACACATACACACATGGACATGTAGCTATAGGTCATGTTAATGCACAACCTTCTTCCTCACCTGATTCACACACAAATGAAAGCTCTCAAACACATGGACATCGACACACAATCAGATTCAAGCATGGAAGAATAACGCACTAGATCTCACACATTAACATACAGCCCTCTCAAACTCATAGACATGACTCTCTCATGAGGAAAAAGCACAAGGATTAAAAAACACATGAAAAGGAGGCACGAGTTTATTGAAAGGGAGCAGAACGTGATTCACAAGGGGGAAGCACCAAAACATCATATTCATCTATTATCCATTCTTGCAAGCTCCATGGCTGAATGCTTTCACCTTCAATTTCTCCATCAATTGTCAATCATGAGAGTTTAGATTCATCTTGTGGATAGCTTAGATGAAGACTTTGATATGGAGCTTGAATCCATGAAGAGGATTCAGGGATTTGGATAAAATTTTTACACTTTCTTTTCTCTTTTTCTAGCACTTTTTTTTCTTCTTCTACTAGCTGGGTTAAATTTGTATTAGATTAAAAATGGCATTGTTTATGATTGGTGGCTGGTTAGACTTTAATTAGAAGAGATTTTTTATGATTAAAGGTTTAATATTTTAATGGTTTAAGTGCTATAATTTTTATATACCTTTAATTTTTAGCTTATGCAATTAAAGTATTTGATGCAATTCATGCTGAAATTTTATGCTTGAATGTTTGATTTAAGATTTTTTTAGGGTTTGATTGGTTAATTGAACTTCAGAGGATTAAATTTCAGAGGTTAATTCAATTTATTAATGGTTCATTTTGAGTTTTCAATGAGCTTAATCACGAAAATTAATAAATAAATGTGAAGTTGAGGTTTTAATCAACATTAATTTGTTAGTTTCTTGAATCTTGTGTGATAACTCAAAATAAATTACTATGAACACATCTAGGAATTCTTAGACCATAATCATTAACAATTGAATTAGGATAAGGAAAGTGAACATCAAGGAATAAATCCAAAGTTAGCTAGTCATCCATTGTTAGCTTGTTCAATCCTTGCATTTTAATTAGTAGTTTTCATTTTTAATTCATTTTAAATTTTAGCTAATTGAATTCAATCAAAAACCCCATGAATTTGGTAGCTTTTAGGTTTTTCTTAACACTTGAGAAGCTCTTTAAAATAATTGAAATTCATTTCTATGGAAAACGATCTAGGTTGCAACCATTATTTCAAACTTCCATTCAACCTAGTTTATTTGAGGTTGCTCAACACAACTTCAACTTTCCCCTCTTGACCATAAACAAATTGGCATAAAATTTCCAAACCAAATCATCGTACACCGATTCATCTATTGTCACTAAGGGAGGCCAACACATAGCTTTGAACTCTAATTCTAGCAAGTAATTTAAGTGTATTAACTTAGTAAAATCTACACACCTTCCAATAGTAATAGGTCTGTGTTGAAAATCTACTAAGTATCTGTCTGGGTGTTCTTAGGAATGAAACTTTGGTAATATATGAGAATAGGCTTCTAGACTAGGTTCTTCTTCATCTACCTTCTTTTTCCCTTTGCTTTTAGATACAGTGAGTTTCTTGACTGAGGTTTCTCATATAGAAATCCCCTTTGATCATTTCAATTGCTTCACGCTAACCTAGGTTTCTTCTTAATCATGGTCATCATCAAAGACCCTTTTTCTCTTGGATTATTGGCTTGAAGTTGCAAATTTCTTCATTTCTTATTTTCTTTCTCACTTTAGTTTCTTTAATCAAATCTCTTACAAAGCTTGTTCTCCCTTTTCAAATTCTTCTTCAATGTTTATAACACCTTTAACGAGAATGAATTTCTTTTGCTACTAAGATCTTTAGAGATGAAATGTAAAGTAATTTATGTTTCAGTCCATAAACCAATCTAAGGTTAGGGCAAAAAGGTGCTAGAGAAAGAGAAAGGACGTTTCTAAAGTGATTCTTTGATTCTACCTTTTCAGTGGTTTGTTTGAAAAGAGCTATTTAAACATTAATGAAGTAACCTCCATTTATTGCAAAAAATCACTAATTAGTCATTGGGTATACCCCTTTTCAAGAACAAATTAATGCTATGACAGACACCTTAGCATACGTGGCAAATAAAGCCAAAAGGAATTATTTTCCCAAAGACTAAGCACTTTACATGTGTCACTATAAGGTGAAGCAATAAATAAAAGCAAATAGATAATAAAACAAGTGAATGCACAATGTAATTACTTAATCAATAATAGCACATAATTAGATAAATTGCTAGGATGAAATGGAGGAGGCAAAAATAGCACGGATAAAAGTGGAAAAGGCAACACGCTCCACTTCAAAATTTCATAAACATGCATTATTTATGATTAATCATATCAATTTCATTTCCAAAATGGATAAATCTATTCTCAAGCAAAGGTTTAGTAAATATATCAGCAAGTTGGACTAAGTTACCTCCACATTTCTTTTTTGAACATTATCTTTGATAAAATGGTGTTTTACCTCAATGTGCTTTGTCTGCAAATGGTGTACTAGATTCTTTGTGAGGCAGATGACACTAGTGTTATTACAAAATATAGGGATATAATTGAAGCTAAATGCGAAATCCTTGAGTTGATGCTTCATTCAAAGCAATTAAGTGCAACAACTTTCAACTACCATGTACCTAACTTCAGTAGTGGAGAGAGCTACAAAACTTTGCTTCTTATTATACCAAGACAAGAATAATTTTCCAAGAAATTAGCAATAACTACTAGTAGTTTTTTTATCTAATTTGTCTCTTGCAAAGTCTAGATCTGCATACCCAACAAGATCAAATGTATTAGTTCTAAGGTAGCACAAACCATAGTTTTGTGTCTCCACAAGATGTCTAAATATTTTTTTTAAAAGCAACAATCTTTTGGATTTGCTTGAAATCTTACACACTTATATACGTTAAACATAATATCAAGTTTGCTAACTATTAAGTATAATAAAAAGCTAATCATATCTCAGTATTTCTTTTAATCAAAGTCTTTATAATTCTCATCTTTATCTAAAGTGGAGGAGGGACACATTGGAATCCCTATAGGTAATTTTGGAACTTATACTTACTAATCAATTCTTTAGTATACTTTGCTTTACTAATGAAATTTCCTTTTTTTTTTTTTTTGATTTGTCACCCTAGAAAGAAGTTCATCTCCCCTGTCGTACTCATCTTGAATTTGCCCTTCATTAAATTAGCAAATTCCTTACAAAGAGTATCATTAATGCTGCCAAAGATAATATCATCTTTATACACTTGCACAAGCAAAGATATACTTCTTAATAAGAAGGTAGTGTCAAGTTTTCCTCTTGAAAACTCATTTTCTAGAAAAAAAAAAAAGTGCTTAACCTTTTATACCAAGCTTTGGGAGTTTATTTCAAACCATAAAGTGCCTTTGAAAGCTTAAAAACATAGGTGAGTAGCCTTTTATCTTCAAAGCTGGAGGATTACTTAACATACACCTCTTCATGTATGTACCCATTTAAGAATGCACTTTTAACATCCATTTGATACAATCTAAAATTGACATAAGAAGTATAAGTAGGCAACATTTTAATAGACTCTAACCTAGTAATAGGAGAATAAGTTTCATCAAGGTCTATACCTTCCTATTGAGTATAACCTTAGCCTACTAACATTGCTTTATTTCTGATTATATTACCTTGTTCATTAAGCTTATTTTATAATACCCATTTGGTTTCAATTATGGATGCTCTTTTAGGTTACCCCACTAAGCTCTACACTTTGTTTCTTTCAAATCGGTGCGATTATTCTTCCATAGAAATTATCCAATTTTCATCTCTAAGTGGTTCTTTTACAATTTTGGGCTTAATTTGCAATAGTAATGCAAGATTATTTCTATTAGATCTGAAGGATGATTTGGTACACATTCCATTGTTTGTATCACCGATAATATATTGAGATGGGTAGATAGAAGGGTATCTCCATTCTCTCGAAAGCCTCATATCTCTTAGTGCAAATTCTAGTAGATTTATCCTTTGTTCACTTACTGATGTATCATCATCCTTAATTTATTAGTTTTGATCACTTTTGTTACTCTCTCTAAGGTGTTGATGAGAAACCTCTTCTAAGTTTTGTTCTTAACTCCACTTTTGAATCTCATCATTAGTTGAAGGATGAAGTTCACTCCAACTTCTGCCTGCAATTTTGAGTGGACTGAGTAGCTTTCCTTGCTTCCTTTATTTACTTTATGTATTGGGCCAGGATTTAGTTGCTAACTTGAATAGTTTCTTCCTACAATTTGCTCATCTTCATTTGTACACACTACTCTTCTCAAAGAGGGATTAGTTTCATCAAAACTACATGCATAAATTCTTTTACTATTATTGTCCTTTTATTATAAACTCTATAAGCTTTACTAATTGTTAAATACCCTAAGAAAATTCCTTCATCACTTCTAACACCAAACTTTCCTAAATTATCTTTTCCATTATTATGAATGAAAGATTTACATTTAAATGCATAAGAGTAACTAACATTGAATTTTCTACCTTTTCATAGTTCATACAGAGTTTTTTTAAGAATTAGTCTTATGAGGGAATAATTCAAAATATAACAAGTAGTATTTATGATTTCAACCTAAAAGTATTTAGGAAGATCATTTTTTATGGGTATGGTTCTAGCCATATCTTGGAGGGTACAATTCATCTTTTCAACAACTCCATTTCGTTGTGGAGCTTTTGGTGCAAAAAAATTATGGCTAAACCTTGTTCATCACAAAAATCTTTAAACAATTTATTTTCAAATTTCCCACCATGATCACTTTAAATATTTAAGATTAAATACCCTTATTCTCTTTAAATCTTTTGCAAAAGACAACAAAATTCCTGAACACTTTATCCTTGTGAGAGAGAAAGAGAGCACATGTGAACTTAGAAAAGTCACCAATATTACAAAAGCATAGCTTTTTACACTAAAGCTTCAAGTTTGCAAAAATCCAAAGAAATCTATATGTAATAATTAGAGTTTTCAAGTGGAAGAGACAAATTCCTTTGGTTTGAAGGAGGATCTTACTTGTTTTTCAATTTGGCATGCATAACAAAGATTATCCATTTCATAATCCAACTTTGGGAGACCTTTAACAAGATTCAGCTTCGACAATTTGGATAAAGTATACATGTTTGCATGGCCAAACTTTCAATGCCACAACCAAAGATCATTACATATAAAGGAAAAATAAGTTACATTCTTTGAACTAAGATGATTTGTACTCAAAATGTAGGTGTTTTCAAATCTTTGACCCACAAATAAGCCTTTGTTATCATTGTAGATGGTGCAATACGTGGGATAAAAAATTACCTTGTATTTTTTATCACAAAGTTGGCTAATATTAAGTAAATTGTGTTTTAAATCAATAACAAAACAAACATTATCTAATCAAGAATTTTCAGTTAGCTCTACTTTATCTATACCAATATTCTTACCCTTTCTTCCATCACCAAATGTAACAGATCCTCTATCTTTTCTTGTGAAGGATAGAAATTAGGATGGATCTCCATTCATGTGTCTAAAATAGCCATTGTCTAGAAACCATTATTATTTCAATATCCTTTCCTTCATGCATACCTAAAATTATTTCAATATTTCTTAGGTACCGAGACCTTTTTGGGTCTTTTTTATTAATGTTGGACAAAACATTTCCTTTTGGTCTCCAACAAGCTTTCCCTTTTTGTATTTACATTTGGAACATGCATATCAATTTTTATTGCAATATAGACAAAAGGTGGAAAAGGTTGCTTTAACAAAGAAGTTTTTATACATCTTGACATTTTCTTTTCCTTCATGTCCTACTCTAGATTTGTCAAACATGAATTTTTATTTACCTAATAGCATATTTAAATTCTCTTCTCCTTTAACAAAATTTGTCAAATCTTTTGTTAAAGTTGTAACTTGTTGCTTTAAATATTTATTTTCTTCTAAAGTTAATTCTAAGCTAGATTTAAGTCTCTAAATCTTTTTCTACTTTGGAGTTTATTTATAGTTACTCCTCATATTTAGCAAATAGGTTTTTAAAATTAGTAAGTAGCTCATTAAATGTTTCATCCAATTCAACATAAGAAAGTGAGTTTCATTTTTTTAATCTCATTTTCTTCAATAGCCATGAAGCACATTTGGCCATATCTTGCTCAAGTTCTTCATCTTCTTCATTGTCATCACTCTAAGCTACCCTGACTTTCTTTTCTTTATATGGTTTAGCAAGTTTCTTCTTAAAGTATGGATACTTATATATGATGTGTCCATTTTTCCCACATTTGTAGGAAGTAATAGTTGTCTTTATTGGTTCCTTCTTTTTCTTGTTGCTTTTAGGGATGTTTCCCTTATTCTTACAAAGTTCTTTTTTTTTTTCTTTGCATATTTATCTAGCCTTTTTGAGAAAAAGGCAATGTCTTGTTCATTTAGTTTATCCTTATCTTCTTCAATATGAGGTTCTTCAATTATAGCTACTTTTAGTGCTACCAACTTCCTTCTATACTCCAACTCATGTGTTTTTAATTGATTATTTGCATATGCAGTAAGTATTCCTTAAAGTTCCTTACATGAGAGAGCATGGAGATCTCTACTCTCAATAAAGTGCACCTTACTATTATGGCAATGAGTTTCTCCCATATCTCTGTGGCCATTTCACAACTTGAGATTTTGTCATATTTTGGTCCATTAATGGTGCACACCAGAATATTCCTAGCACAATGATTGTATTGAATCAGTTTAATATCATCTTTAGTCCACTTGCTTCTAGGTTTATCAACAATACTTGCAATAGTCACATCCACTTTTTTTGGTATTTTAGGTCCTTCTTCAATAACCTCTCACACAAGACAGTTAGTGGAACTTATATATATATATTCATTCTTTCCTTCCAATATGAGAAGTGCTTCCTGGTCGAGTGAGATGGTCTCACAATTGAGAAACCCTTTTGGAAGTATGCTCTTTTTAAAATGTGACAACTCATTTTCTACAACAAGAAAATGGACTTTTTCTCTAAGTAATTAGACATAAAATCAAGTGAAACCAGGCTTTGATAACAATTGATAATCATTCCTAAAAGGGCTGAATAGGTGTGATGTGTAAAAAATGAAGTAAAATAAAATTTTTCACCTATACAAAAGTAGATGACTAAGTGACCTCTAAAATTTGAATGCACAAAAAGTAGAGCACGTAAATGGTATTCAACAAAAGGTCAACAAGCTAGAGAGGTAGCAAACAGATAAATAAATAAATATATATATATATATATATATAATAAAGTAATAAGCTTCACTAAACATGTAGAATGTAAATAGTAATATAGTGTAACTTAATGAAATTCGAAAGTGGAGCAAGCAAGAACAACACAAAGATAAACAAAACAACTGAAACAAAAATCCTCCAAAGGTGGAGAAAGCAAGTTTAGCAAACTGTAAAAAGGAATAAATGGCAAGAAAATCACATATAAATTTATTCTAGTTCAGCCGTTTTGTCCTACATCCAATTCCCTTAAATTTTGAAAGGATATTTCTTCACTATTACTAACAAACTTTACAGAACAATGGTTTTGCATGCTCACAACTAACATGGGTTTCCAAACTCACATTAAATTTACAGTAAGGTTTTATGTAGCTAAACCTCAATTAAATCACTCAAAAATTTTATACGAAGGATTGATAAAACAAATTCAACTATCTTTTGAGATTCTTTTCCACACTCAAGATTTTGCTTTTAACAAGCAAATTGACCAGTCACTAAGCAACAATTTTACAAGAATTCAATACTTTCTTATCGTTTTCTCTACAATTTTTCCCTGAATTTCCACTTAAATTCTTGCATCTATACAGGCTTTTAACATTTCCTAACTGTTAGAGATAATTTTGATTGTTTAGCATTATGTTTCTAACACTAAAAAACTTTCGTCTTTGTAGTTGTTGTCATCTTAAGAAGCTCTTCCCATGCAACTCATCTACTCATCTCATCATAAATGCTCTACAAAGCTTAATACATGGGTCAAAGTAACATCTCATTTTTTTGAAAAGACAACCGCAAAAAGTATTTTTGTTTCAATCTCAAATTACACAAAAGCCACAACTCTTTTTGTTGTTGGTGCATTGATAAACTTGTCATTTAGTTAATTATTAGATCAACTGGGGTGCAAAATTGGGCCACAACAATAAATCATTAGAGAATCTACAAAATAGGTTAGAATAATAAAGTGATCTTTTATATAAATAATATTTGAGTTTTGTTATTATTAAAACTGCAACTTCGAGCCGACAATATCTGCAAAAGGAGATTATGGATGGAGAATCAATTCATTGTTGGAAATCCGGGACCTATTATGGGCAAGTTGTGTGGAAGTTTGTTTTGTGCTTGTTTGGAGTTTGCACTATCATGCTCATAGTGTACGTTTTGATCACTTTTAGTGTGCGTTTTTTTGTCGTGTTTGTTGTTTGTTTCGGCTACTACCCACAAATTACTTGCATGTTTTAATCTAAATTGCCCGCACCCAAAAGGTAAACTTTCTAATTGAGATATGGGCCTCTGGACTTGGACTTTCAATTTGTGAGCAGAGTTTATTGTTCTAATTGGAATCGTATGTGGAGCGCCATTTTGGTTGTTAGTCTGCTGTTTTTTTCTTGCGGGTAAATTGCAAATAAACTTCAATATCTCCCCAAAAATGAAAAAGTTATAATATTTGAAATTTGTTAAATGTTTTATTAGATGCAATTGAAATTGTTTATCTTCCTTTTTTTGTACTTTTAAATTTCTAGTGAATGAACAGGAATTATTTATCTCTCTCTCTCTCACACACACACACATATATATATAGTTTGGACTATTAATTACCAAAATTAAAACTTGATATCATTTGTCAAAATGTCAAAGTTAGAGAAATTATTGGGAGGAAATGTGGTTTTTGGTCTTAAAAAAATACATGCTTTAATTACTTAATCCTTAAATTTTAAAAAGTATGATATAGTCCCTTAAAGATATATGCATTAATTATTTAGTCTTTAAACTTGAAATTAAATATAAGTTTTTGAATCACTACTCATTAATTAATTATTACTTAGTTCATGCTTCAAGAATTAAACATGAATAAGTCTAAAACTTTTAGGAACTACTTTAAAAATTCAGAAATTAAATAATCGAAGCAATTATCTTTTAAAAATTAAATCATATATTTTAAAAATTTACAAATAAAAATAATTTAATAATATCTTTTGGAACAAGAAAATACATTTCCTCAATAATTTACATTTTAGCATATTCTTTCAACCATTCATTTGCTTAAGACCATCACAATCTTGAGACGAAATCACACCTGTAGCACATATGACATTTATTTATCCAATAAACTTATAAAATGTGAAAAATTCACGTAAATGATGAATCTTATTTAAATGTATAAGACTCGTTTGACTAATAAATTTCACATATTAAATGTTTAAATTTTATTAAAATTGACAAAAAAAATTATTTAAATGTGTAAAACTTGTTTAACTAATTAATCTCATATATTTTTATGGTTATATCTTTTTAAAATTGATTTTTTTTAAAAAAAAGATCTAACTCTTTACATCCATCCTTTTACCCACTGAACAGATAGATGCACGGGATAATGCAGTTTCGCCTCTTGAGGGGATATTGAGGGGGCCTACTCTCTCTACTGAAATGGGCTTTCCTAATCCAATGGATTCTTTTATCGGGATACAGAACTTGAAGTTGGGGCATCTGACATTTTGGGCAAGTGGTGCTCAATGAATGGGCTTTTGGGCTTTGTGGATGCACTCAATGGAGCAGAAGTATGGGTTTTAATTCATCCAGTCTCGGTCCCTCCACAATCGTTATGGGCTTCATATGAGGGAGCGTCAGGATTTGACAGAGGAGGAGGATATTGGTTATCATGGGTCTTCATCTTTGTCGGCAGATTTTTCTCCTCCAGCGTCACCTGAATGACAAATTTTTACTACACTAGTTGGGTGCAAGAACGGTCAAGATCTGCTCCACACGAGTATAACTATTACTCCATAAATATTAAAAAAAAGATCTCGATCATTAAGAGTATCTCAAAATTTTTCTACCTGAAGGGAGTTGTTTCGTTCTTTCTTCCTTTCCTATTGGCATTGTGTTCCTTTAAGAAAAAAAGGAAACTCAGACATGATACAGGATGGAGGGGATCAGAGAGATTGAAAGAGGAATTTAGACGCCTAGACTCCATTCCTGAACTGTTGGAATATTCCTCAGTAATCCTTCTGTTTGCTAATGATGGGTTTGGGGAAGCTTGTCCAGAAAAGCTTCCCAAGAAGCCATGAGAAACCGAAATAGATATACTCATTTTTAAGAGGCATATGTGTTGATAGCCATGAATTCTAAGAAAAACTTCGTACCTTATAAACCATCTGAAGTTTTTGACAGTAGGACTTCATTCAATTTTAGTGGTTTATCATAGGCACTTCAGTAAAAAACTTCTTTAATTTGGGGCCACCCATGTGGTTTAGGACAGTAGACTAATTCTTTTCCGTTTTTCTTCCACCTTTGATTTCATCATGCCCGAGGTTCTATTCAGAAAACTCTGCTGTCAGACATTTATGTATAGAAGAAAGACTTTCAATCACTTTCTTGAAATGAATGGCTTTTCGTCTTAATTTTAAATATGTCGTTCAAATTATTGACTAAGCAGTATTAATGCAGTGGACAACCTCTTTTGCATTGTTCTCTACCCTAAACACGCGTTAGATATTTAAAGAACACAGAATTTCAATCACTTCCTAGAAATGAATGACTTTTCTTCTTAATTTTAGATATATTATTCAAACTATCAGTGGACTTCCCTGTAGATTTGCATTCGAACTATTCTTTGCTTTTAATTTCTAATATCATGGAGTTTGCTAATCTACTCAGTCTGTGACTGTAACAATGCAACACCGTGTGCAAAAACTATTCATACACCTCCGAAGCAACTTCACATACTTTAATAACTGACTAATTAAATAGATAATTAGCAGAACATTGAAATTGTTTCCATTTCTCATGCAACAAACACTTCTCAATCTCCTGTCACATCTCCAACGTAGCAAAGACCAAGCTCAAAGTAGACGTGTTCAGGAAAATTTCTCCTGCAAAAAAGTACAAAATTAGAAGAAGGCTAATTAATGTGACAGCTATTAATGAGTAATATTTATGAAAGCAAAAATGGGAGAGACCGAAAAGTATTACCAGTTAGCTTTTCAGCCACCTCTGCCATTTAGCTACACTCAATGCTGTCTTGACATAAATCTTGTCCGCCAAATTGCTCAAGAACCTGAAATAGGCATGTCTCCAAGCACGTTTGAGAAGAATTGAGCCAAAGATTCCCCAGAATCCAAAAATAAATCCAAGTGCCGTACTCCAATAAAATCCTTTAGATACAAGTGAATCCTCATTTTCTTGGAAGTCAACTGGTTCTTGAGTTGATTTCTCCTCAAAACACAATTTCTCAAGTGGTTTCCCACAAAGATCAAGATTTTCTTCATAGCTTGAGTCATTAAAAGTCTGCAACTGTGTGCCGCTTGGGATTTTCCCAGATAGGTGGTTATGTGACAAATCCAACATGGTGAGACGGTCAATTTGAGCAAGGCTAGAAGGGATTGAACCAGATAAATTGTTTCTTGACAAGTCAAGAAATTCCAGTGACATTAACCTACCAATTTCAAGGGGAATTCTTCCAAACAAGCTGTTTCTTGATAAATTCAAAGAAATCAACTCAACTAAATCCTCTATTTCTGCTGGAATTACTCCCTTTATTTGATTGCTTGAGAGATCAATGCTTTTCAGTAACTTACTATGCTTAAACATTTGAGGTGCACCTTTCCACATCAGCAATGCATTTATATCATATTGATAAAAAGGCGTTGATCCATCACTGGACATAGAAGGACTCACCGGATTTGTTGATGAACTCTCTTGAGCCATTGCTGTAAAATTCTTCAAGCATTTGAATATTTGCCCAGATAGATTGTTCAAAGAGAGATCCAAGAGCTGAATGCTTGTCAGATAACAAAGATGCAATGGTAAACTTCCAAAGAAGCGATTATTCCGTAAGCTTAACATTTGCAACTGTTGTAATCCATCTCCTATCCATGAAGGTATAGGTCCTGACAATCTATTTTCCCCCACATCTAGCATCTTTAAGCTTGTGCAACTCTTCAAGGAGAAAGGCAATTCCCCAGTTAATCTATTGTTTCTCATTATCAATACTTGAAGCTCAAGTAGAGATCCAATAGAAGGAGGAATTCTTCCTGACAAGTTATTGTTACTCAAATCAAGATAGATCAATGATGTGAAACCACTCCAACAATCAGGAAGTTGACCTGATATTTGATTACTTGAAATATCTAATGACGCCAACACTTCTGCTGAACTGTTGTCACATAAAAATGCAAGAGATTCTGAAAATTTATTTTCCGACAAATCAACAACTGATGCACTACGTAGAAACGATGGAACTGAGCCTTCAAATTGATTTGAAGCAAGAGATATATCAGGAGATCCAGAAAATCTTGTTGGGGAATTTGGAATTGTACCCCCTAAGTTGTTGAATGAAACATTCAACCATAACAAATTTGGTGTTAATAGACCCCAAAACCACTCTGGAACAATATCAGAAATTCCAGCATCAGAAATTTCAAGTACAGAGAAGTTACGTTGAGTGTGCAACCAATTGGGAAAATTAGGACCTAACTTGCAAGATCTAAGAAATATCTTATCCAGTTGAAAGGATGGGACCCAATTCTTGCCAAACTTCAAAGCCAACGAATTGTAAGAAAGGTCTAACGTCTTCAAGTTGGACATATTAGCAAAATGTGACTCAGTGATGATACCTTTCAAGGTGTTGGAAGGAATGGACAGAGTCACCAACTGAGAAGGGAATCGAACACCTTGTGGAATCCATCCATTTAAATGATTTTGTGAGAGGATTAAAGTTTTCAAAGATGTGAATATAGAAAGATCAGGCAGTGTGCCATTGATTTGATTCCAGCTTAGATCCAAATTTTGCAAAGAGTGTCTAGCACACCCTGACAAATTTTCCAGAATTGTTGGAAGTTCTTCACTTAAAAGGTTATAGGTCAAGGTCAATGACCGTAAGGTACATATATCCCTAAATGATTTAGGTATCCCACCATTAATGAGTTTATTTTCAGAGAGGTCTAGCAACTCAAGAGAAGTCATTTTACCTAATTCATATGGAATAATACCTTCTAAGAGGTTATTGCTAAGATCAAGCTCAATGAGGTTTGAGCTCACGTTGGACAACCAGTGGAATATAATGGATGATGTGAATCTATTGTCAGAGAAATCAAAGATAGCAAGAGAACTGGAAAATTTCCATTTTGAGGGGGTCAAGGGAATGATAATATCGTCAGAAAGGCTACAACCTGCTAACCTTACTTCTCTTATGCTTGGTAGCTTACCAATCATTTGTAACCAATTGTGAGAATAGTTGAGATTAATTACCTTGCTCAAGTCAAGTTGGGTTAAAGAAGTGAGATTAGACAGCCACTCGCCTCCACTGCGATTCTCATCTTCAATTTTGATAGCATTATTGTATCCAAGATCAAGCTTCTGCAACTTTAAAAGATTCCCAAGTTGATAAGGTATTGTACCTCTGAGAGTATTCTGTCCAAGATCAAGATATTGCAATTGCGACAGATTTCCAAGTTGATGAGGAATTACACCTTCTAGACCGATCGTTCCAAGATCAAGGTATCGCAAGTTTGAAAGATTGCCAAGTTGATTTGGAATTTGTCCGCTAAAGTAACAACTTCTTAGATCAAGGTATCTCAAGTTGCTTAGAGAACCAAAGAATTCTGGGACATGAGTGTCTCCAAAATCGTTGTAACTAAGGTTCAAATATTTCAAATGTTGCAACTCCAGCAACGATGCACCGATCTTGCCTTGTAACATGGATTGTTGCTCTCCTGAATCATCGAATTCGCCATGAAGGTCCAGCATTTCTACGTGTCCGGTTCGGTTGCTACAGTGAACTCCCTCCCATTCACAACAATCTCTCTTCTCCTCTTCGCTTCCCCAAGAAGACAAACGGCCATTGTTGTCCACGAGGCCATCTTTGAACTGAAGCAAGGCTCGCCTCTCCCTTTCTGTGCACTTAACTGCGGCACCTGTAGCTCTCAAAGTATTGAGAGCAAGAAGATGAAGCTCGAAAACTAGTATGGCTTGAAGGATTTTGATGAGAAAAACTGGGTGCACAATCTTCATTCTTTTGAAAAGTGTTTAGAACAACGTCTGGGATAATTTGATATTACTATCGTTTCTAATGTTAGTTCGAATATATAGTCTTATAATCTTGGAAAACTTTCCTGGAAGCTGCAAAGGCATTACTATTTTCTTTGAAAAGGACCCCCAGTCATTGCAGAAAATATTCCTATTTAAATTTCAGTGGAGGAATGAATGGCTAGGAAGATTCCATTTTGAATTTTATTAATAGGGGCAAATGTATAATATGTTAAAGATGCTTTTGTAAGATAGCTGAGGAAGATTCACGCATTCCTTAATTAGTTAAATAGTTGTACTTGTTGGGATGGTGCATATCAAAACGTGTAGAAAGTAGCAAGTGGCAACTTTTCCTTTTTAGAAAAGACCTCCAAGTTGAGTGTATCAATCACAACCAATCTCTGGCTTTGTACTATTTCAAATCAATTACAAGATGCTGTGGGCTGACTCACTTGTAATGTGTACTCCATTAAAAGAATGACTTGACTCACTCTGGATTCTAAATATGTAACTGGATCACGAGTAACGTAACTGGCATCTTTATGGGTAGTTTTTCAGTTACTTAATTTTACTATTATTGTTTTTTAAGAAAAATGGCTTGACTTTATTTGAAAAAAGAGTTAAGTGCTTCAAGGATTCAATATTTCTATTAATTTAAAATAATTGAATTCACATTATCAGAATCTACGTTATTAAAGCCAACACACATAATAATCCTAAAAGGTTAACAATAATTTATACAAATCTCTAAATATAAAAATAAAATAATACTTAATTCAAGTGAGACTTTCGCAGCATTCATCATCTTTTAAAATTTACTATCTTGTTAAAAATGTTACTTTACACTGATGACTGTAGGTTGCCTTCATTTTTCATTAGCTCATGAAATGAACTTTTAAACCTACGTAAAGTAATACAATTGCTTTTTGTTAGACTGGACTTCCTCATCTTTATTTCGTCATATCCTCATATGCCAATAGAGTCAAATAGTTGATAGGGAGGTAAATACATAATTAACTAACGCATGTTTAAAGTATATATGTATACGGATACTACCCTGTTGGACTTTCAAATTAATTAAAAGTCAATTGTATCAGTAGTTTTTGGAAAAAATTTTATAATTAAAATGTTTAATAAAAAGATAATATGTTTATTATTCTGTACTAATTCTTTAAGAATAAATATTTTTATATATACATAATTTTATTGAAAATTTTAAAACCAAACATTTGAAAATTATAATTATTTATTTTCAAAATTAAAATTGTAAATGGCGTATAAGTCATGCATATAAAAGGATACACTACGGAATTTTTTTTAATTTACTATTTCTTTCTGATCGGATGGCGTTTTACATACTTCAATCTTTAAGGAATTTTTGGACAATTCTCTTTTTATATAATTCATAGTTTGATACACTAATAAAGTACCGTATAGTAAACCTACATGTAATAATATTGTTTAGTACAATCACGAATATCATGCTATAAAATATTAAAATTATGGCCATATCCGGATAGCCTAAAATAATTGAAATAGAATAAAATTATGGATAGGATTAAAAATTTAAATTTTTTAATAACTAAAAACTATTAAAAATATAAATTATTATGATATTAAATATTTTATTATTTGATAATATAATTTAAAACAGGCAAACTCGCTTTCATCATTTTGAATTTGAGTATGTCACGTTAAAGATTTTGTTGGTAAAATATGATGAAAACAATTATATATAATGTAGAGTTGGTAAGACTTAATCGCCTTGTAGATTCCTTCCAAATGCAGTCGCCGCCTTAATGGACGCTTTTGTCCATAAACATAAACAAGTGAGGAAAGCGACTTACCTTGTTTTAGAAAGCATGCATGTTATCCACTTTCAAATTCCTATTCGACTTCTTTCAGTCAAAAATGGTAAACTCTCAATTGTCAACACATTTCCTTGTGATCCTGAAATATATATATTTTTTAATTTATGATCTTTCACAAATAAATGTATTAATAATTTTTCCATTCACAATTTTTTTAATTTATTCCATTAATAATTAAAATATTTTCAATGACATATATGATTTGTCTTGGATTATTAATTCCAAGTTAGCAATCTACTTTTGACATTAATTTTTGAATAACAATAAGATGAAAGGAAAATATTGAAATTATTTTATAAACTGAGAGATATATAGGTGTGAAACGAAATCGAAGTGTGTAATGGATCAAAATAAAATTTTTCTCTACAATATATGTCTTGGATCAATTCAGTTGATATATAAAAACTAATTATATCAATTGATAGATCACATTCATTAATTTGGTATTTTACTCGATCAAATTGTTTCTTTTCTTTCTTCTTGTTATTTTGTAAATAAATATTTTAAAGTTCTATTATAGATTGAAGACAATGCTTCTGTTTATTATATATAGTTAATACACATGTTATTGTTGAAATTAATTAAATACTATTAATAATTATATGTCAATTGATTAAAATTGTTAGATAACTATTTTGTGAATATGTAGTTTGTTTTATTTATCAAATAATTTTGAAATTTGTTAAATTTTTAAAAATAATTATTTCATATTAGTCAAATATATATTTAATACTTATTATACTTTATAAGTAATAAATATAAAAAAATATACATTTTGGTCAAAATAAGTATTTTTTATTTTATTAATACGGTCTAACGTCGAATAAATTAAAGATGCTTTTAAGATGGCCTTGAGGAAGATTCATGCATTCCTTTAATTAGTAGAATATTTGCTACTTGCCAGAATGGTGCCTATTAGAACGCGCAAATAAGTAGAAAGAAGCAACTTTGCTTTCCCCACAGAGGTATTCAAGTTGGAAGATCTATATATGAACTTTTCAATTGTGGATCCCTTTCAATTTCTTAATTTAAATCATTTAAATTTAATTTGGATTGTTAAAATTTTAGGATTTTTTAATGTTAATCATTTTTAAAAATTTGTAGTTAAAAAAATTATTTTCATTCTATGTTTTAGTTTTTTAAATAAATAATTATCAAAATAAAAAAAATTAAATTTAAATGATTTAGATCCTCAATTGAACAATTTGCAAAATTACTCAATTGAAGGGATCGACTTTGATATATGAATGGGACATTGTTGAGCGTAACAGTCAAGTCATTGGGGTAGGACTCCTAGTTATGTAACAGTCATGAATTCCAGGTCTATCTCTATTCCTTCTAGAAGGGGGAAAAAATAAAGGAATAACTTGACTTTATTTGAAAACGGAGTCAAGTGGTTGATAGGGATGTAACTATAACGCATGTTTGGAGTTTGTGTACACTGCAGCTGGACCTTAAATTTAAAGTTAATTATTTGAGAAATTTTTTTTTAGAAAAACTATTATTAAATTTATTAATAGAAACATAATATGGAAATATCTTCATTATCATTTTGAATTTTTTGTAGTAATATAGTTATGCATTAAGAAAAAGAATGATATAAGGAGATGAAAGTGTTTATGGAATCATTTTTTCTTTTTATACTTATTCTCTTTTTTATATATTTTTTTATTTTACTGCATTGTATATGGAGTAAATTTATTTATTGCAAAGATCTGAACTTATTTATTATTTTATACTACAATATCACCTCTTTATATATTATAATTTTATTGAAGAATTTAGAATAAATTATGTGAATCTCTCTTAAATTTTATTGAAATTACACAAATTTTTTATTTTTAAAATATATATTTTAGTTTAATTTTAAATTTTTAACTAAAATACATTCCATTAATTTAAATACACAAATATGTATTATATCCAAATATATATAAATAAAAATAAAAAAAGAAGTAGATTTTGTTTCAATATATACAAATAAAAATAAAAAAGAGTATATTCTATTTTTATTAGACTTAAAAACAAATATATATATATATATATTAACGAAATAAATTTTAATAAAAAAATTAAAATTAGATTTAAGTGTAGTATACCTTTTTATTTCATAAAAAATTTTATATATATTAAAAATAAAAGAAAAATATTATATTTAACAAAATTTGGAAGAAATTTATATAATATATTCAAAAATTTAAAACTAAAAATTTGAAAATTATAATTATTTATTTTTAAAATTGAAATTGTGGTTGGTGTGAAATTATGAATCAGTTAAATAAAAGGACATGCTTTGTATCTGATTCCAAAGAATACAGGTTCTAACTAGACTTTAGAATTCAAACAATGAAGCTACATTGGAATGGCAAATATCAACGGAATCAATGGTACTTTTTTATCAACCAACCTCAACATTAGGGAGAAAAAAAGGTAGCACTTTTATTTCAATTTAGTTAGATAATTTCAAGTTTAGGACATTGGTCTGGCATATAGAAAAAGGTTTATAGGCAGACTAATAAATTTTTTATTAATAATAAGATATGGGTTGCCTTTTTTTTTTTTCAAAGAGTAACAAATTCTGCATTCTCATTTATTTTTTTTAACAGTGCATTTGGATAGAGAAAAAAGCATGGAGAAGAGAAAAGAAGAAGAAAAAAATGAAATTTTTTCTCATTTGACAAGAGAAAAAAATTGAAGAGAAAAGAAAACATGAGAGGGAAAGTATTGTGGGCCCTACATAAAATTTTTTTCTTTAAATTTAGAGAGATTGCAGGAGAAAACGACTTGACAAAACATATATATATAATATTTTTAATATATAATATTTATAAAATTTTAAAATAAATAATTATATCTATTTTATTAAAATAATAATTTATAAATAATGTTTAATAAATATTCCTTATAAATTAATAATGTACTTTTTACTATTAAAATTAATAAATTATGCATACTTTTTAAAAAAATATTACCGAAAAAAGAACCAAAGGATAATCAAACATTTAGTCGAACATATACATTGCCAGCCGTTGTTGACATTGACAATGCATATGTATAATATATATATATATATATATATATATATTATATTTTTAAATATATAATTTTTATATATTATTATATATAATTAAAAAATATTTATTACATTTATATATATTATATTTAAATTAATTAAATATATATTAAAATAATATTTATAAAATTTTAAAAAGATGTTAATATTTATGGTATTAAAATAATAATTTATAAATAATTTTATATGAATTATAATTTAATTAATTTCATAAATATATTTTTAAAAATATTTTTTAATTTTAAATGTGTGCATTTTAATAAGAATTTTTTTATTCAAAAATAATTTTTTTTATCATTTGAAAATTTTTTAAATTGGTTTTTATTTTTTTATGATTTTTATGTTTTTAAAAAATATATATGTAAAAATTTATAATAATAACAACATTATTGTCATATTTAAAATAACATATTCTCTTTCTTTTACATTTTCTCCTATTTCATTTTTTCTTCTTTCATCTAAGCATACGAAAAAATAATATTTTTTTATTTTTTTCTTCTCTATCTTTTCTCTTTACTTTTTACTTTTTTCACTTCTCCCTTCCTCCATCTAAAAACAGCGTAAATGTTGGTGTCTTTTTTAAAAAATAATATTATCATTTGGAGAAGCTTATGGTACTACCAATAAATCTGTAGGTTGTTTAGCAAGATGTTAAAAGTCTACTCAGTAGGTTTGTTTCATGTATAATTATATATGTTTCACAACAATTGAGACAAATTTTATGGTATGTGTAATTTTAACGTTTAAAAAAAATGATAAAAGTACATGCTATAGAGTAATAATTTTTTAATTGTACTATTTCTTTTGGATTGGATGGTGTTTTACGTACACCTTTGAGAAATTTTTAGCCTATATAATTCATAATCTAGGTGAGTGTATGCTTAATATTGTTCAGTACATCACCAATACCATGCTATAAAATATTAAAAATGCAGCTATATCAGGGTAGCTCATGATCAAGGCCCGAGGTAGAATGTTTTTTTTTTTGGGAAGGATGGACATTGTAAGACATAATAAAAGAGGAAAAAAATATTCTAATAAAAAGAAAGAATAAATATCAAATGGAGTGAAAGAATAGGGGAAAAACAAATAAATAAAATTGAGATACCATATATCATTTATGGGAAGTTATATGTAAATTTTATTTTTGGGTCATACTTAGTTTTTACTAAAACTTTTATATATGTATGTTAAAAAGTAGATTAAATTATATGAATTTTCTTTTAATTTTATTAAAATTACACAAATATTATCTTTATTTTAAAAATATATATAGATCTCTTTTAAACTAAAAAGTTGCATTACAGTTTAGTTCAATTTTAAATTTTTTTGACTAAAATATCTTTTATTAATCTAAATATATTTATATTATTTGTTTACATTTAATAAAAATAAAATATATTTTTTATTTTTATTTATGTGTGTTTAAATTTAATACATATTTGCATATTTAGGTTAATAAAAGATATTTTATCAAAAATAATTTAAAATTAGATTAAAATATATATTTTGAGAATCAAAGAAATATCTATATAATTTAAAAATAAATAAATTTCATAATTTACTTTAAAAACTATGAAAAGAATCAAAATGGGCCAAGGTCCCTTGCCTGCCCCTGTTAACTCCATTGCTACTAATGATAATAAAGGCACAATAAAAATATAATTACCATTAAAATTTTAAACATTTTAATATATAATAAATGATCAAAATAGTATTTTTATGTTTAATATGATAATTAAAAATTTTGAAAAAAAACACAGACTTGTTATTTTGAATTTGAATATCTCATCTTAAAGGTTTTTCTTTTTGATAAATATGTTAGAGACAATTATATATAGAGAGAGTAAATTATAAATATTTCTCATAAATTTTATTATAATTAGACAAATTTCTCTTTATTTTTAAATTATACATAAATCTCTCTTAAAACAAAAATTTATCCCATATTTTAGTCTCATTTTAAATTTTTTTATCATTATGTCCTTAATTCAAATCTTTTAAAGAAAAAAACTTTTAGATTAATAAGAAATATTTTACTCAAAATTAAAATTAAACTAAATTATAGGTAACATTTTGATTTAAAAATAAAAAATAATTTATATAATTTTAATAAAGTTCAAGAGATTTTTTGTAATTTAATTTTATATATAATATATATTTTGGCAAGCGTTAATTACCTTGGAGTAGATTCCTTCAAGACGCACTTGCCGCCTTAATGGACACTGGCATAATGAGTCTTATCATGAACTGTACCTCTAACAACGGGAAAAGAACAGTGCACTTTTGTCCATAGACAAGGCGGAAAAGTGTACTTGTATAGTTATAGAAAGTATGATTTCGACTTTTGATTTCCTTATTGACTGGGTTTTTTTAAAAAAATAAATACATTTTTTAAACTTAAAAATATACAATTCTTTTACTTTGATTTGTAACGAATAAATTTATTAATAATTTTTTATTTTCAGATTTTTAATTTATTTCTTTAATTTTAAAATATCCATAATGATGTCTTTATATTCCATTTTTATTTAAAAATAAATATCAAAATATATTTCTAATAACATTTATGATTTGCCTTATATTTTTCACTCCGAGTTGATAAATTATTAAATTTGATAATTAGTTTTAGATGACAATAAGATGAAAGGATAATATTTAAAGCACTGTGATTACTTAGGGATATCTAGAAGGCGAAATTAAAGGTGTACTTACCCAAAAAAAAATATTTTCTCTAAAATATTTGTCTTGCATCAATTTTCTTTTTGGAAAGAGTGACATATCATCAATGAAAATGCTATAGCACCCACGTACTACGTGGGTGTCTTAAGAAGACTTAATTCTAAGAGTTTTGGATCATCTGCAGTTTGAAGAATGTTGCAATTGTGTTGTTGGTGTAAAGATTGTTGCTTGAATAAGTTTAATTTGAAATTAAAAAAAAAATAAAACACATTCTTGTTTTTTCGTTAATAGCACAACAGCAGCCACAAGTCAAATTGCAGAGGATCCAAACTCTAATTCTACATTATGCTCTTGATTAGCCAACAAGTCAGCAAGTCTATGCCTTCTCCATGAGTATGATTGACCCTCACAGTCCAATTCTTGCTCATGAAGCCTCTAATATGGTGAATTGATTACACCATGGGATGACAGCAACCACATTATTTTCGAATCAGGTTGATAGCAGAGTGTCTGCTTCCACCCAAAAGTGTTTGAAAATTTAAAGTAGTAAATTATTTTAATAAAATTTAAAAAAATATGCAAAAGAACTAATGTTTTGCTACTTCACTTTATTTTATAATTAAAGTTACTTATTCATAAGTTTATAAATAATTAAAATATAAAAATAAGTGATAATTAAAAATAAAAAAAAATTATAAAAACTAACTACTACTTGATTTAATTTAAAATTAGATAAAATTTTAAATTTTTAACTAACAAACTAACTAAAAAAATTCTGTAAAAATTAATTATAATAATTTTGAATTACATATCCAACAAAAATTTCATAGTACTCAATTACCAAGTAGGCTCCAAACTAAAAAGAAAGCTCCAAATCTCCGAACATAGCACCTCAGCAAGCCCTATCTAATGAATAAACCCTTAGATGTAACCAATAAAAAAGTCCTTATAACACCATCACAGCCATTACTCAAACCACCCCACTTGACGAACCATCAAAGTTACACTTTAACTAGTCATTAGTGGGAACTCCAACCTATGATAAACTCTAGTGTCATCGTTTATATAGCTGGGTGGTAGTTATTCACCTCCAAGCATTCCCTAGTGCCAATGAGAATGCTAATTAATAGTTTCCCTAAGGCCCCTAAACTTCCTTCAAGAACAATATATTGCTTCAGTTTACCCAAAGCTTCCAAACCCCAAGACCAAAAAAGATCTTTCAACTTAACATTTTATCCTTGCCCTTATGATTAACCAGGTTCTAAATTAACCACTCATCAAGACTTGAGATAAAAAGCTATTAGCAATACTTTAGGTCCATGCATAAAAGCCATAGCTCTTTCACCCTTTGGCAATCACACAAAGCATGGAGTATGATTTCATCACTAGTTCTGCACCTTGGACAACCAGCTGAATGCCTAAGGTTGCAATGTCTTCTATAACTATTAGTCATAATTCTGTTATGCATCACAAGCCAAAGGAAGGATTTAACCCTTTGAGAACCCAAAAGTTTCCAAATGAGCTTCCACTTGTTCTAAGGATGGGTTAAAGGCGAAGAGGTAATGAGTTCATAAGCCGACTTAACACTAAAGAGGTTATCCTTTGAGTAATTCCATATTAACATGTCAGCACTGCTTGATCTCGATGGAATCGGGATTGTTGCAATACCAAAGCCAATGCTACTTGTGAGGTACCGTCATAGCAAACTCTAGTCCCAATCTTAGTCTCGAACATACGCATTCACAAGGAGATCTAAAACAAGCAATTTCAAAGGGTTGTATCACTTGGTAATGTAACTCAGTAAGGCTTAGGACCCATTTGTCCATCCAAAATATGATATTTTCACTAATACCAAGATTCCAACCAATTCCACTTTAGTTGTACTTCTAAAACTTCCAAATGCTACGCCAAGTGTTGGACATATCATTTTGGCGATTAATAGAGGCGAGGAGATCATTCCCATAATTATATTTAGCTCTTAAAACTCTAGCCCACAAGTCCTCCCTCTTTGCCATGAGTCCCCAAGTCAGCTTCATGAGCATGGCCATATTCATGTGCTTAATCTAATAGAAACCAAGACCACTCGAGTCTTCAAGTTTGCAAACATGCTCCTAAGCAACTAAATAGGCTTTTTGTTGATTAGAAGAGGACCTCAAAGGAAATCCCAGCTAATTTTCTCCATAGACTCACATGTGCTAGATGGGAAAAGAGAGGTTTGCATATAGTAAAGTGGGATAGAATTTAAAACAGACTGAGTAAGAGTGATATGTTGAGCAAATGATAATTTTTTGGCCTACCAAGCGCTCAGCTTTAAATACATCTTGTCAATTAGAAAGTGATAAGTGTTTTAGGAAACTCTATTGTGATGGGCTAAAGTGAATCCAAAAACATCACTAAATTGAGTAGCTACATTGTGATTGGTATTCCTAGAGCAAAAGAAAGGTGTTTGCTCTTTGTTAACTTTCTCTCCTGAACTGAAGGAAAAATTGTTAAGGCATTTCATCATAACCTCAAACTAAGATAAAGAAGCCTCACCATAAAGAATAAGGTCGTCTGCAAAAAATAAATGTGAAATTGGCCAACCACCACGATAAATGGAAACACCCTTTCTAAAACTTCCATCTAATAGCTTCCTCAATCAAATGGCTAAGCCTTTCCATGTAGAGCACATAGAAGTAAGGTGAGAGGGCATTACCCTATTTAATGCCTCTAGACATATGGAAACTGTCTATAATCTTACCATTAAAAATTAGCTTCATTGAGCAAAAGCTAACACAAGACAATATAAAATCCACAAAGGAGGAAGAGAAGCCAATATCTTTGAGAGTATCATCAAGGAAACTCCAATCGAACCTATTATAAGCTTTTTCAAGATCAACCTTCACTACATGGAATGGACAACTTCTTCGACAATAATAATATTACTAAAGCTATGGCAGCTAGACATAAAACTACATTGGTTAAGTGCCATAAGATGATCCATATATCACTTTAAACCATCAGCAATGACCTTGGTGATGATCCTCCTCATCCACATGCATCTCTGTTCCATCACATGTTCCTTTTACGATATATTTCATAGTGAGAAAATGTCAAGATATTACTTAAAAGTTAGTGGTAGGGCCTATAGATCACATTGCCAAGACTTAGCATTATCATAAATGATATATTTCATAGCAAGCAAATGTTAAGATATTCCTTAAACCTTAAGGTGCTCCATCTTATAATATATTAAACTTCTAAGATAATTTCACAAAAGTCGCATCAATAATGTTAACAAAGTATGAATAATTTCTATTCCACTCTAACGTTCCATCTTTTATATAGTAAATTTCATATATATAATAAAGTGATAAAGATTTTGAAGAGAAAATATTATAGTACTCATAATAATTAATTAATATTTTATTCAATTTAATAGATTTATTGACAAATATTGGAAAGTTTTCTTATTTTAAGTGACAATACATGGTGGTGAAGTTACTAATTAAGGAGTCATGACACTGAAAAAGAATAAGACTTTTAGGAATTGCCAACTTCCAAAATTGTTTTCTAAGTAAACCCCGATTCCCCAAGTGTCCAGATCCTCTACTTGGTTGGGCGACAAGCACGTTGTGCTTTACAGAGAAACGACGTTGTTTTGGGCATGGTAAAGAGATCTTACCCATCCATTTTAGAACATAATCTTGCCATCCATTCTTTTTCACCATGCTTGGCCTTGCTCTTCCTTCTCCCAGAACTGATCTTCAACACCATCCTCTCTCCTTCTCAATTTGAGACTTCATCTTTCTAAAGGTGCCTTCACCATTGTGACCATTCCCTCTGCTTTCACTGCGAGATAAATTGATTGTTTTCTATTTGTTTTTTGTTTGTTTTTTGTTTGTTAATCTAATGTTAGTTTGCATCCCCATAGATGGTTTATCATGGATGAGTTATAAAGTTAGGAGTTTGTAGTACAAAGAGAGACTTGAGTCAAGATACTTTCTTAAAAGAGTTTTGTGTCATTGTGCCAGGTGTAATTGCCTGTTTTGACGTCTCTGATATTCAAGTAAACATCAACTTCTTTGTCCATGCAATTTGAGTTGCTGGAATGTATTCTTTGAGTTTGGACCTAAAACTTGTCATACTTGACTTTGTTATATGTGATATAGTATGGATGTCTCAATTTGTTCGGATTTGAAGAAACTAACAAGTTAAAATGTACAATTTTCAAAAGATGTTTTTAATTACCCTGTTATGCTATTGTCTAACATTATGTATTATGGGTTGTAGTAGCTCATCATGAGTCTAATAGTAGGCTATGTGAGGTTGAAATGTAGAATATGCTGCAAAAATGGCTTGAAGAAACATGAGCTCATTTTTTAGGTCAAAAGCCAAAAGGAAAAGATTTAGAGGATTTTAAAAGCTCTCATGAAAAATAACGTTATTAGTTGTGGAATGTTGGCAAGTATGGTAACTGCTAATGCAGCAATCATTGGGATAATGCCTCCACCATTGATGGAACCTTAGGTAAAATCTCTCATATTGTCATCATATCTTGTTCCATGTTTGCCATGCCAATGACATTAGTTTGATTTTCATTTTATGTAATGCGAGCAATTAAAAGATAAATAATGATTGGATGAAACTGTCATCAAATGCTTTAATATCAATTCTTAATATGTGAAATATGTAAAGTCACTTTTCTCACAATTAGTCATTTACTTCAAATGTATATTGGCCTTTAAAACTTTTATTGCATTCCTGCAAAAATGCACTGATTGGTTATTCAATTCCTATTAACTTAAAAGATCTTATTTATTTGGACCCATAAATGATGATATACTTGTTGATTGTCTTTAAACCTATTTAATTATATGGCTTGTTTTTTTCAGTCTCACTATATCCTATTATAATTATTTTTCATGGTAATGCTTGTAGTTCTTTTAACCCTAGATAATGGAAACCTTTTGAAATTATTTTTGGTATTTCAATTTAGCTGCTTTTATTGTTGTGCAGTCAAGTCATCGTTATTATTGTACAATGGCTGTTGAAGAGGATTGGCTGTTGGAGAGGATGCAGTGATTTCAACATTCAGGTACTTTGTGGATTATGTAATATCTTTTTGTTGAGCATGAACATTGTTTTACATGTGCTATAGAATTTGGTTAATAAATTGGGCCTCGAATGATATGATGAAAATTACCTTCAAAACTTGTTTGTGTAACCTTTGTGTGCTATGATGACACAATGCAAACATTTTCATGGGGTCATCTCAGGTGTTGTATCTTTTAACTAAAAGAGAAAAAATGAGAAAAAAATGAATAAAGATGGAACTCCTACAAACACTGAAACTTTAAAGTTGCTATCATGCTTGACTATGAAGCTTCACACTTGCATTATTTTGCTACTAAATGAAGATGGAGAAGAAGCCCATGTCAATGTCACTTTCCCGTTCAATAAAACAGGGCAATTGGTGCGGGCAACGACAGATTCATGTGACTTTAATGGATGGGTATAAATGATTTGTGGATTAACTGCCCAAATGTTTTCTAATATGATAACATTTTAGCCTCTATGAAGTGCACCATTTCATTTATATGAAGCTGTGAGTTTTATATGCAAAATACGTCGTGCTTGTAATCCTGCCAAGCAAAGAATTGTGCCAAATGAGTGTCGCATATGCCTAGGCCTACATCAGCTTTTGGCTGACATAATTGATGAAAATTTAATAGAGTAAATTGCATTGAACTTTTTTTTTAATTTTATTAAAATTATATTTTTTTATTTTTATTTTTGAAATATATATATAACTTCACATTTTTATTTAATTTAAAATTTTTTGATTAAAATACCATCCATTTAAAATTTTTTTAGTTAAAAAAGGTATTCATATTAAATTGAAAATATTTTAGTCAAAAAATTTTAAATTGAACTAAATTATTAGGTAACTTTTATTTTAATAGAAGTTTATGTATATTTTAAAAAACAAAAAGGTTTTGTATATCTTCAATAAATTTAAAAGATATTTATGTAATGTACTCAATTTAATGCATTCTAAGTATTTCTCAGGTATATATACTCCCAAAAAAAAATATTTACAGTGAGGGCGTCAATCTGAATCTGAGAGGCATAACAGGCAGACTACTAGAAGAGAGTTGACAAATGAAAGAGAATGAATTAGTAATTGTGTCAAAAGAAGCTAAAGCCCAAGAGTTTAGACAGGTTTAACCGGCCTAAAGGTCCAGCTCATTTAGCTCGAAAACTAAATGGGTTTGGGTAAACCAGTCAAAAAATAACAATAACAAATTAAAAGAAAAGAAAATAATCCTCTGAACCAAATATCATTTGATGGCAATATACATAGAGTCCTAAAAAAACAATGATGCAAACCCCGAATACATAGTAAATAATAAAAATGGAAAGGTGAATTAAAAAAAAAAAAGGTGGTGATTGCTGAAGAGAATTGTCAATTTGTCACCCATGGTAATGCATTTTGGTGGTATATGCTAATAGGCAACCGTTATAATGACCTAATTCTCAACTACATTCATGAATTATAATATTATTAACCCACATTACCAAATTAATTTACAGTGACAAAATAATTTTCAGTTCACTTCAATTACTGGAAACAATTAAAAATAAAAATCAAAGTTAAGAAGGCACCAGTAATCAATAATGCATACGGCACTAGCAATTTTTCATGGTAGGCTACAAATAAGAGTGACAAAATCCCACGGCATCAGAAAAGTCATAGAGCACCTGCAAATTCCATTGCATTCAACAAATTGCAAAATCTTGGACGCAAAAAATAAGAATGCTCGTGCATAACTGAGGCTTCATAAAACGATATCTTTACATTTGATAGTAGCCACATAGTTGAGAGGTATTCTTGGGCTTGATTGGTATACAAAATGAAAAGAAATAGAATAAAAAAATAATTTTAAAAATAAAAAAGACTTTTGTGCCCAACATAGGTGAGAGGTATTCTTAAAATTTATCACAATAATACTTGGTTGTAATCCAACGGCTGAATAAAGAGGCTTAATAAAGAATGCGATTGATAAAAAATTTGTCCAAACTTGTTTACTAAGCAAAGCCTGATTCATCAAATGAGTGTGGCATAAGCCCAAATTAAGCCTTTGGCTAACATAATCGATAAAAATTTAATAAATGCATTCTAGGTTTATCTCAAGTATATCCCAATAAAAAATTTGCCATAAGGGAACCCTGAATGTGTTGGCAAGCTAAATTAGTACTTAATTAGGTATTGTTAGATGAGTTGGAACAAAAAATTGTTTAAATAAGGATTGGTTAATGATCTTTTCTTAATTGTTAAGAATATATTACAAAATTTTCAAAATTTTTATTGCTCTTATATGATTTAATTACATATCTTTGATTTTATTAAAAATATTATTGTATAATGTTATCTGAAATAATTAAATTAATAAATAATTGTTCTCTAGTGAAAGAGGAAAGGTTACAAATAGAGAAATGAGAGAGCAAAAAAATGATTGATTCAATAAATAGAATTATTTAATGAAATTCCCTTTTCTAGTCATATTCTACACTAATGCACATACGCACAGTAAAACAATAATCACTGATAATACTATGTCATGCAATTCTTCGGAAAAATTATTGATAGTAATCTAGAAAATAAATTAATTATTCATAAAGACTTTACATTTTTTATTTATTATGAAAGGCAAAGAACCACAACACTAGCCTATTCTTATTAAAATACCCTTAATAAAAAAGACTATTTATAATCAAATGGTTGACTTCTTTTCTCATTGGTGCATATCTATATTCGCTTTGCATTGTTTGACGTAGCTCTGCTCGTTGTAACTCTTCAAATCTCTTGCAGCAAATATCTTTTAATTCGGATCCTCTCGTGTATAAGAGAAATCCTGTAAGGAAAAGAGTATTTGAATAAGAGTGAAATCTACATAGATAGATTTCATTAAAATAAAACAATCTGTAGATTAAAAAAAAAAAGAAGTGAAAGTATCAAAATTATCAAGGCCTCCAGTACATAATTATTACAGTTCCATATTTTTTTAATTTATTAAGGCGTAATTAATTAGGTATGGCAATTGAAAGATGCATGCTCTCGGAAGGCTTGCAAGGAAAAAAAAAGGGTTAATGGTGCTTTTCTAGAATAGTTGTTTTATGAAGACGATGGGAAATATCATAACACTGTGGAAATTAATAGGTACAATTGTTCACGTAATTATTAAAGACTTGGAAGTTAGAAGACTCAACGAGATTGTCCACAAAATTGGATTTGGGACGACCTTGACATGGTCAATATATCATATTCATTTACATTTACACCCAAAAAACAAACAAAAAGTTAGTGGTGGGGCCATAGACCACCTTGCCAAGACTTAACATTATCATAAATGATATAATTCATAGCGAGCAGACGTCAAGACATTACTCAAACCCTGAGGTGTACTCAAACCTTGAGGCGCTCCATCTTATAATATATTAAACTGAGATATTTTCACAAAAGTGGTATCAATAATGCTAGCAAAGTACGAATAATTTCTATCCCACTCTAACATTCCATCTTTTATACAGTAAATTTCATATATACAATAAAGTGATAAAGATGTTGAAGAGAAAATATTATGGTACTCATAATAATTAATTAATATTTTATTCAATTTAGCAGATTTATTGACAAATATTGGAATGTTTTCTTTTTTTAAGTGACAGCAAATGACAGTGGAGTTACTAATTAAGGAGTCATGACACTGAAAAAGAACGAGAGGTTTAGGAATTGCCAACTTCCAAAATTATTTTCTAGGTGAAGCCTAATTCACCAAATGAGAGGGTCGCGTAAGCCCAATCCTCCGTCAGCTTTTGGCTGATATAATCGATGAAAATATAATAGAGTAAATTATGCCAATTTTTTTTAATTTTATTAAAATTATATATATTATTTTCAAAAACATAAAATTTTTTTAAAATACAAAATTACTTTATACTTTTATTTAATTTTAAATTTTTTTATTAAAATACTCTCCATTTAAAATTTTTGTAGTTAAAAAAGTAACTAGGTTAAATTGAGGGTATTTTTGTTAAATTTTTTTTAATTAAACTAAAATATAAAATTAGTTTTATTTTAAGAGAAATTTGTATATATTTTAAAAATAAAAAAATTATGTAATTTTAATAAAACTTAAAAGATATTTATGTAATTTACTCAATTTAATAAAGGCATTCTAAGTGTTCAGGCTACACGAAGAAAATTTTTGCAGTAAAGGCGTCAATCTGGGTCTGTGAGGCATAACAGGTCGACTACAAGAAGAGAGTACAAAAATGGAAGAGAGTGAATAAGTAATTCTGTAAAAAGAAGCCAAAGGCCAAGAGTTTAGACAAGTTTGATAGTCCAAAAGGTCCGGCTCATGTAGCTCGAAAACTAAATAGGTTTGGGTAAACTAGCCAAATAATAATAATAATAAATTAAAATGAGAGAAAATAATCCTCCAAACCAAATATCATTTGATGGTAATATACATATAGTCCTAAAAAAACAATGATGCGAACCCTGAATACATAGTAAATAATAAAAATAAAAAGGTGAATAAAAAAAGGCGGTGATTACTCAAGAGAATTGTCAATTTGTCACCCATGGTAATGCATTTTTGGTGGAATATGCTAATAGGCAACCATTATAATGACCAAATTCTCAACTACATTAATTCATGAATTATAATATTATTTAACCACATTACAAAATTTATTTCACGTGACAAAATAATTTTCAGTTCACTTCAATTAATGGAAATAATTAAAAATAAAAATCAAAGTCAAGAAGGTACCAGTAATCAAGAATGCATACACCACTAGCAATTTTTTACGGTAGGCTTCAAATAAGAGTGACAAAAGCCCATAGCATCAGAAAAGTCATAGGGCACTTGCGTATTCCATTGCATTCAACAAATTGCAAAAACTTTGGAAGCAAAATAAGAATGCTCGCGCGTAACTGGGGCTTCATATATCGATATCTTTCCATTTTGACAGTAGCGACATCTCTTGGCCTTTAATACATAAAATGAAAAGGAAGAAAATGAAAAAGAAAAAATTAATTTTAAAAATAAAAAATAATTTTTGTATTTCTATATTAAAATAATAAAAAAAATATTAAGTAAAGATTACAACAACAAAATAAATATTATAAAAAAAAAAACTCCTAACTAAACGAGCCTTTAGCTACTGCCATACTATTGGTCTAAATTAGTAATTTTGTTCTCTTTTATTTATTTGGTAAGATATAATAAGTAAAAAAAATTATTAAAATGTATATGTTAGAAAATAATAATAATAATCTACCGGCCAGCCCGTTTAGCCCGTTTGCCAATTTTGGACAAGTGTGGTCTCTAAGAAACAACATCCATTATTGAACAAGTTGACCTGGCCCATTTTGATATTTTCAGGCTCAAGATAGTTGAGAGGTATTCTTAAAATTTAAGACAATAATACTTGGTTGTAATCCAACGGCTGAATAAAGAAGCTTAATAAAGAATCCAATTGATAAAAAAATTTGTCCAAACTTGTTTACAAAGCAAAGCCTGATTCATCAAAAGAGTGTAGCATAAACCCAAATCTTTCTCGGCCTTTGGCTAGCATAATCGATGAAAATTTAATAAATGCATTCTAGGTTTATCTCAAGTGTATCCCAATAAAAAATTTGCCATATGGGAACCCCGAATTTGTTGGCAAGCTAAATTAGTACTTAATTAGGTATTGTTAGATGAGTTGGAACAAAAAATTGTTTAAATATGGATTGGTTAATGACCTTTTCTTAATTGTTAAGAATATATTGCAAAATTTTCAAAATTTTTATTGCTCTTATATGATTTAATTAAATATATTTGATTTTATTGAAAATATTATTATATAATGTCATCTGAAATAATTAAATTAATAAATAATTGTTCTCTAGTGAGAGAGGAAAGGTTACAAATAGAGAAATGAGAGAGAAAAAAGATGATTCAATAAATAGAATTATTTAATGAAATTCTCTTTTTTTTAGTCATATTCTGCACTTATGCCCTCGCGCACAGAAAAACAATGATTGCTGATAATACTATGTCATGCAACTTTTTGGAAAAACTATTAATAGTAATCTAGAAAATAAATTAATTATTCATAAAGACTTTATATTTTTTATTTATTGTGAAACGCCAAAGTAAAACAAGGTCGGGTTGGGTCAAGATAATACTTTGGATCGAGTCGGGTTTCAGAATAACCTCTTACCCCTTTCGGACTCAGCTCGGCTTGAGGTATATATATATATATATTTATATATAAAAAGATATAAATTAAATTAAAAAGAATTCTTTTTTAAGGGTCTTTTTATAATTTTAATCAAAATTTTTAAACATATTTTATAAATTATAAATAATTAGAGGGGTCAAAATTTATGTTAGAGATCTCCTAATTATAATTATCACATTCATGTAAGAAAAATAAAATTAAAAAATATATATTTTTTCAAGTTTTAACTACTATATTTATATTTTTTTTCTTATTTTCTCCATTGAATTCATATTTTTTTATGTTTATTGCATAAATTTTAAAAAAATATATTAAAAAAATAGTTACATGCTTAAAATAATTGAATAAATATAAAAATATAAATTTTTTTCTTAAATTTTTTTTAAAAAAAAGAAATTTGGCTCGTGGCTCGATTGGCCCAATCCGACCCGAACCTGGCCTAATTATAATCGGACTGAGCTGGGCCCAAAACGATTTTTTTGTCTCGAAATTAAAATCGGGCCAGAACTAAGGTTGAACCAAATCCCAGCCGTCTCGGCCCATACCCACCCCTACGCCAGAGAACCAAAACCCTTACCTATTGTTATTAAAATATTCTTAATAAAAAATACCATTTATAATCAAATGGTTGACTTCTTTCCTCATTGCCGCATATCTATATTTGCTTTGCCTTGTTTGACGTAGCTCTGCTAGTTGTAACTGCTCAAATCTTACAGCAAAGGTATTTTAATTCGGATCCTCTAATGTATAAGAGAAATTCTGTAGGGAAAAGAGTAATTGAATAAGAGTGAGATCTAACTAAATCTATCTAAGTATTTGTTGTTGATTGATTCATCTTGCATGCCTTGATGTATAGTTCTAATATTTGCCCTTCATGTTAACGTTTTCAGCCGAGGAAAACAACCAGACCACTCGGGCAAATACAGTATAAAATAGGGAAGCTTGAACCCGTTCTTACTAAACTTACTAGGAAAGGATTAAAGGAATAAGTGGTACTTCCAAATGATGAAGCCAACAATTTTTCATTTTTCATTTTTTTTTACAAAGAAGTCTGTAATCTCTGTAACAGTGACTTCAGAAAAGCTTCCTTAGTGATTCCAGTAAATGAAAATGTTGAATAGTTGATGGACCACCAGTTTGGGGTATCAGATGCTTCATCTTTCTTTTGTGAGCTAGGAACGGATCCAAAATTAAATTATTTTGTTTTTTTTTTTGGGGATTAAAAATAATTAACATACTCAATGCTGGTAACACTTATAAGGTAATATATATATATATATATATATATAATGTGTGTATACTGTATATTATTTTTGTGATTTGTCGAAACTCAACACAATTGTTTTTTTATACTATAAAATTTATCGATAATTAAATTTGTGTTAAAATTTTCAATAAATTTTTCAATATAGATAACGCTTTCATTCTTATTCTTCAACTTATTTCCTATGATATTTATAATTAACAATAACTTCTTATTTATTGTAATTAAAACTGAAATGACTGTTTCTTTTAAAAAGTTTATTAAGGGTTATAGACTTTCTCATAGTATAAACTTTTCCTATATTATTATAAAAATATAATATAAATAATCAAGTAATCAACAATATAAAACATATTATATCAAAATCATTTAAGACTAAAGATTTGGTCTAAAAATTTAAAAAAAATCCAAATACAGAAAAAATATAAATAAAACTCAAAATACATAATTAAAAAATAATAAAAAAGTAAAATTTACTTGATTTTTTTATCGACAATCAAACACCGAACTTGTATATATGAAAGAGTAGTCTTGCCTCGCCTCTCTTTTCGTTTGGCGTTTTCCTTCCTTCTAAGTTGCAACTTTGCTCGTGCGGCTGCTTCAGTACTTCTGGATTATGTTTTAATATATATATATATATATATATGTAATATAATATTAAAAAGAAAGGGGGGCCCTTAGATCCGTCATTGGATATATATATATATATATATATATATGAGGCAGTCAGCACTCTGGAGATCAGAACACTATGGAGGTTTTCGGTAACCACCGTCGGAGGATCCGATGAGGGAGGATACAAAATAGTGTGGAAACTCGTTGGGACTTATTTTTTTTTATTGTATTGATTTGATAAAGGATAGTATGATGAGAGTACGTTTTATTTTGTGTACTATGGGTCTTTATTTTTTCATAATAAAATAAAAGGTTCTGAGAAATAATTACTAATTGCTTGGCTCCTGTCAACAAATTTTCCCAATTCTTCCTCCAAAACAATTCTTTTATAAATTTTTTTTTACATAAATGATTGAAAATTCTATAAAATCAAAATTTAATTATTATTCCCATTATGCAACAATTAGCCCACTATATATGATTCCTTATTCCTATTAGTTAGCTCAATTTTTGTTTATTCTAATGTTATTTTTTAGGGAGAAATACACTTTGGTATCCAGTATTTTAAACCATTATTACATTAGTCTTTTGTGGTGACATTTTGTTATCTTTCAAATATACTTTTTTAAAAGTTACTTTGAATTTCTAAATTTTTCAAAAAAATTCTCAATTTTTTATATATTAAAGACCAATATTCCTCTTATAATTATTTGAAATCTCAAATTCAACACACTTGACAATATCTTCCTTAAATTTTATCATTAAATAAAGTCTCTAGTTTTGTCCATTAATTTGCCTTAAATTTATAATTTCCTTACAAAATTTTAAATCAATATATAATACAAAAATTCGTACGAGTCACAGTTTATAAATAGTGCGACTTTTCATAGATTGCGTGTCATAACACTATTGATACATTATATAATTATTGTTCATACAATTTTTTTAAAAATTTTTTTGTAGAACTCATGGGTCATTTTTTAAATTCTCCCTACAAGAGGAAATTTAAATTTATAATTTCCTTACAAAATTCTAAATTTTCTATACAATGAAGACCAAATTTTCTCCTTTAAGCATGAAAAATCTCAAATTTGATACACACTATAACATCTTTCTTAAATTTTAGCCTTTAAACAAAATCCTAATTTTACCCAAATTTCTAAAGTGCAAATTGGGGATTGAGGGCAAATTTTGCCCAGATTGCCCCTAAACAAAATCGCAAATATACATTTTACGAGTGACAAAAGAGCAAATTTAGGTTTTCTGATGACTGAATTAAATTAAATTAGGACATTTTTGGGTCAAGTGACTTGCACTTTGTGAATTTTCATCCAAAAGATAATAGAATGAAACTACATAATATTAATGTGCGGTAACAATTTAAATTACGTGGTACTAGAATGCAGACCTTCAAACCAGAGAGTGTAGATGAGTCAGACCTCATGATACCAAGGGGTATTTTATCCCAATGTTGAATCAGGAAATAAAATATATATGTTTGAAAAGGTATACAAGGGATTGTGAAAATACTTTCCTTAGTTGTTGCTAAAAGTTTACAAATTTCTTCCTTAAGTAATTGGCTGTTAATTTTGGAAGTTTTAACTTATTGATTTATAAAATACAAAATTAACAAATATAAAAGATACCATACTTATCACATAATAGGAAAAATAATTAGAACCTGACAAAAAAATGAATAATAATTAGAAATTGATAAAGTTTTCCAAAAAAAATTTCCCATTATGTAATTATTAGCCCAACTATCATTCCTACTCCGTACTAATTAGGTTAATTTTTGTTTATTCTAATATTATTTTTAAACAATTAGAAATAACTATTACATAACAGAAATAATAATTAGAAATTGATAAACTTTTTAAAATATTTCCTAAGTAATTTGCTATTAATTAATTTTGGATGTTTTAAATTATATATGGATTGATAAAAGTCAAAATTAAAAGATACCATAGTGCTTTGCTCAATAATTGCGGATATTTTTACTTTAAAAGTGTTACCATTAATTATTCATGTTTTTACTTGTATATAAGTATAGTTAAAATAAGTTGTACATAATAATCACAATCACAATAATTTTTAAATTATATTCAAATGAATAATTTAGTTGTCATTAATATTAAAATTTAAATCTAGTACATAATATAATAATATCATAAATAGAAGTCTTACAAGTCACTTAGTATATTCTAAATGTAGTTACAATATCATTTAATAAAAAGTTTTACAATTCATTTGATAAGTCCTAAATCTATTGATACTTTTTTCTTGATTGGAAAAGGGTGAAGAATGATATGTCATGTTTGGTCGATGTTTACGTCTGGGATCAAATTCCTAAATTAAAATAAAGTAAAGTCTTTCTCAATGGTCCCTAATAATCCACACATCAGTCTAGCCCTATCCCTATTTGGTTGGTTAGTGTTATTCCATTATAAGATAACTTTTTTGCCATGAGGAAGTGACCAAACATTGTTGATTATTAAGTGTCTTATCTTTACAATACCGTGCTCATCTATGAAACCAAAGTTAGCATATAAATTTAAAGGTACTCAATTCATTGCATTGGAGTTTCTTGACATACTTACCAATAATGTCAATAGTCCAAGCTTTATTGTGCTTGACAAGCTATCCATGTGCATTATTTCCCTCACCCTTATCATCATCATTATCATTATCATAGGCATTCACTTCAAGTGGAAGTTGAGTACTTGGTTGGGCGACTTCTTCTGCAAGAGTGAACAAAGTGGTTAGGAGTTGTCTAGAAAGGCCACCTTTATCATTTGATGGTGTAATGGGACCATAACCAGTGGCACCATGAGATTGGCTTAAGCTACTCGTCTTGCTAAAGAATCATTTCATCTTCTCGATTCTTGAAAATAGATAAAGATTTCATTAGTTAAATGATCTAAGAAACATATAATATTGAAATAGATTCAAATAAGCTAAATACAATATTTACTAGTTAGCAAATAGTACATGTATACAAACAACATTTAAAATATAGCAAAAATATGAATATATAAATGCCTTGCCAATGGTATAATTTTTTCTCCATTTAGAAATAATATTTCTAAGTATTGAGATTGATATGACTCATATTTATAGAAAGTATCTTCACTATCTTCACCTCTATCATATAAGTTCTATGGCTTAAGATGTACGACGATGCGTCAATCTTTATCTAACTTATCTTTTACAAAATAAACCATTTGAGCATCCTAAACTTAGATGTATAGCCCATCATCTTCATAATCACTAATTTGTATCAACCATGCAAAATTTATAAATTTAATTCATAGGTTATCAATTTCACTTGAACAAGGTTACTGTAAATTGGCCATGATAGTTTAATTTAATAATGTCTACCAGTTTTTCATAATAAGACATATTGCCAAACTGTCTTTGGCTATAACTACTGCTTGCATAGTTTTGTATCTTGAAAGTACCAAAGAAAAGAATTTACTATTTTGAGTTCTTACCCCTTAGTCTCATTCTAAAGTACAAAATTTGAATTCATTAATATTACATGCACTATATCCTATGCATAATTAATTGGACCTTGATAACTCCCTATTATTCATATTATTCTGAATATTTTCTTTTGATAAATAGGGATTTAGCCTCTAATTATATAGTAAATAACACATTTTATAAGTAAAACAAATACATTTAGAATGAATAGCTTTATACTCAACTTTTACACTTTTAATGACAAGTTTTATTTTAATTTTGAGTAATTTGAGAATTAATTATACTCTATTCTTATTGTAGGGTGCAATCACAAGAAATATTGAGTCAGAAGCATGCTAAAACAGGATTGATGAAATTCTTCATGTCAAAGAGGCTTCAAGGTACTCATAAATGCAGTTTTAGGAAGTGTGCCATGGCCAAAATTCATCAAGCCGTGACTAAATTGGAAGGAAATGAAGAGAGGCACCTGAGGCAAATTGCGTTGCAGCTCATAACAAGCAAGTCGCGACGTAAAATCACACAAAGAATAGGTGAGCCGTGGCTATAACATCATAGGTTGTGCTAGATGCATTTGTCGCGACGCAAGAAGGTAAGTCACTGCGCAGATACTTCCAAGGTCCTATTTCATCATAGCATGGTATTCTGAGTCGTGACGTGATTCATTTTAGTAAAACACAATATTTTTTTACCAAAATTTTAATGGTTTCTTACTACATATAGCAATTCCATCTAAAAGAGTCGTCATTTTGGGTTATCTTAGATCTGTTCTAGGTGTGTAGAGGTTGAGGAGAAGCTAAGGAAGGCCACTTGAAGTAAAGGAATGCTAGACATTGAAGATTGAAGTAGAGACAAGCTTCTATTCTTAGTTTCTTCTTTCTTTCTTCTTTTCTTTGCATTTATTCAGATGTTTTTGACCTTTGCTTTAACTTTGCTGCTAATTTTCATTAATATATATAGTTAAACTCCTTAATTTAGGATTATTAAGAACTCTAGCATGAATTAGTGGTTGTTTCTCACTATGGTTTTGTTATTAATAATGAATATATGTTTATTCAACTTTATGCTTTCTAATTGCTTGGCCAACAATTAGATTAATCTAATACCTTTGCTTAAACTTAGGAAAGGAAAAGTAAAATTAGATAAGGAGTTGAGTTGTGTGAGTACTTGAAATTTGTTAAAAAAAGTGCATTGTTTAGTTAATGAGATAGGAATATACTCATTAACCTCACATAATCCAATTGGGTGTTGTGCTATTAAATTGATTTTGGTTGATTTCAAAAGAAATTATGAAGTTAATCAGATAATCCTATATGAGATTTGAAAAAATATTTATAGGAACAAGTAAACCCTAAACTAATATGTATTGCCATTAAGAGTAAAATTAATAAGTGTTCAACTAAATTGCTATGAAATGCAAGAAGGATTAATAATCCTAGATGCTATTATTCACCTGGAAATCTAAATAACAATTTTGAACTCTACACAGTAGATAGTCTTTAGTCATTTCTTATTAATACAATTATTTGAAATTAATTCACTTAATTTAAGGTATGAATTTTGGTACTTGACAAGTTTTGGCAACAAATCTTTTAGGGAATGATCTTTTCTCACCATTATATCACTTTAACGATACGTATACTTATGTGTACGCTTCAAGTAAGTAACAAACCTAGGGTAAGAAACTTTAAATCTAAATGGGATTCATTGATATTATTTTTTATCTGAAAGAAATGAGAGTGACAATTTTGTTACACCACTACTTATCAAGGTAACAATAATAGGTGTATATGTACTTACTCAATAAGAAAACTATCCACTAAACTCCCTATGAATCTTCTTGTCTATATTAGAATAAGACTGTGTATAATTTTTTAAGTATTAACATACATGGTCTCTAAATTCCTTATATGAAATGCATAAGGTAATTAGATAGTTATGATGGTTAGGGAACACTTAATTTAGTAACTCTAATTTATTTACTAAAGAAAAAGGTTCTACATCTCTATAATTGGTAAGCACATGATGATGTGTTTGTAATTTCTCCATTAGGGAAAAAGGAACGTAATCAAAACCACTAATTGGTTTTCCAATTGATGGCAACAAAGTGCCTACATTGGATGATATAACATTTGGTTGATCATCAACACATCTAGGTCAATTGAATTTGATCTTAACTCTATCTAAATACCTAAAGCAAGATATCAGAAGTTCTTGGGCCATATAAACCTTAGCTATTGAGCCCTCCAACTAAGTTTTTTGCATACATTCCCTAAATATCTAGTGGAGTCAAGAGAATAATAAACCATGGATGCAAATTGTGGAGACAAAAATAATTAAGAACAAATTATATAAATTATTACTTTTCTATAGAATACATCTATTAATATTGAATAAGGCCTCCTAATTTGGCTTTTTCAACTAAATGCATGATCAAATGAACCATGACTATGAAAAATGAAGATGAGAATGACATTTCTATATGACATAGTGTGAGAACAACTTTATTCTATAGTTGATCAAGTTTATTGACATTTAACACTTTATTACATAACTATTTAAAGATTGAACATAGATAAATTAAACTTGTAGACATTTGCTTAGAAAGTGTCTTTCTTATGACTTAAGGTAAAAGTTGCTCTATAAAAATATGAGAGTTATGACTTTTCAATAAAGCAAGTTTCATTATCTTAAATCAATGCATATAGAGATGTTATTTGAATAACTGTCTTGTATGATAATGTGCTTTGAAGTCCTTAAAGAGACATTCTTATTTGTATTTGTCAATATCAACAATGTCAAAAAATATTTACCACCTTTATCAAGCTAAAAATCAGACCAGATGCCTATTTATTGTAAATCTCTTCAATCATTTATATGTCTTTTAATTTTCTAATTTCATTTAGCAAAGTAAATATCACATTGTTAAAGACATTTTTTCAATATGTATAATGTCAAGATTGTATCATAACAAATCATTCAACTAATACAGAATTTGAAAAAATATACTTTTTTTATTTGCCATTGTTGAATATCTACTTTGATACCATCAACTTCTCAAGGCCTTCGTTCCTGGCCTTCAACTTCCATATCTTTAACTTGTCTTAAAATTTATAAGCCAATTATTGTCATTGATGGACTTCTCTTCTCTTCCCTTCCATCAAATAGATCTTAAGCCAATCTAAATTTATGTTTTAAAAGTGTTGGTGTCCCACAAAACACCACTTTCAACCATATGTAAGCAAAAAATATTTGATTTGAAATTATAAGATAGGCACGCTAACTTAATATACAAATTCCATCTACGTAAGGTTTTGAGCCCCAAAAAATCACTAATAGTTTATAATAAACCTACACGCATATTGAATAATTGATTACTGTAGAGATCAAACATTTTAACCTTATCATCCCACAATTTTTTTCAACTCTTCTATTAATGGTTGTAGATAAACATCTATACAATTCTCAATGCTTTCTTTCCTAGAATGATCATTGAAAGAAGGAATGAACAATGTTTCATATACATCTAGGGAGAGAGGTTGTAAGGTATAAGTATCACTAGATAGATGTTGTAACTATTGGTCAAGTTGCTAAATGGATTAAAACCATCAGTAAACAACTTAAGACGTACATTTTGAGGATTTAAAGAGAACAGTGGATTCATTATGTTAAATCTCTTCTATGCCTCAGGGTCCATACATGTTCTTTCCTAGACAATTCTAGCTAGGGATCATTCTGTATTAGATAACATTACAAACTATTAAAATAGCAAATGTGGCTTTCTTTGTTTCATGTCGGTAATTGCTCCACTTGTCAACTGATACTAACATTTGTGATAGCATCTCATAAAAGATATGTGTAGTAATTATTTAAGAGTTAAATTGCTTCCTACAAGGAAATAATGCTAGATTACAACTTGTATTAAAATCAAATGTCATGCTTCATAATAATATTTACTAGGGATAATCGAGTCTTCTCTTGATGAAATCCCTCTTATCTTCGATGCCTGATCTACTTTGTGGCATAATAGATAGCTTGATAGCATATATGTACCAACTATAGAGGTCCTAATAAGTAGACAAGATAGGCAAACGTAGCCCCTTGGTGAGATGGCATACGATGGGGCACTTGTTCTTAGATAATGAAATATTGTCAAATAATGAAAGGAATAATGTTAAATAATGAAAGAAAAAAAATCATATGAAAATATTTAATTCTTTAGATGATCACCTATTATTAAGACCACTATAATAGGTGGTGGAGGATCAATGAAAGCTATATCTAATCAAGAAATTGACAGTGGCTTTCGCTGATTAGCAAAAGAAGAGGACACATGACTACCTTTCCCTTATCCAACTCTACCCTTTAGCATCATGACTAGTACCTACAAAATGGTTGCAACAATATCAATAAATTATCCACTAAATAAAAAAATTATTAAATGTCACAAAATCAATGAATTATTGAATAAATTACACAGGTTTCTTCTAAATTTTACTAAAATTATATGGACCTTCTTTCTATTTTCAAAATATAAATAGTCTTTTATTGAAACAAAAAGTTATACTATATTTTAGTCTAATTTTAATTTTTTTTGGGACTGAAATACTTTTAATTAACCTGAATATATATTTTTTCTATTATATTTTAATGAAAATAAAATATATCCTTTTCTATTTTTAGTTATGCATATTTGAAAACAATTTTTTTTTTAATTTTTATTTGTGCATATTTGAGTGTAACATATATTTGTATATTTAGGTTAATAGAGGGTATTTTAGTTAAAAAAATTAAATTGTACTAAACTATATATTTTAAAAATTAAGAAAAGGTCTGTATAATTTTAACAATATTTAGGAGAAGTTAATTTACTCCAAAGTTATTACATGTCATTATAAATACAAAAATTAATCTAAGTCTAGTTTAACCTCTTTTGCCTCATCCTTGGTGGACTCAATAATTTCAATCTCTTAGTTATTATCAATGAAGTCATTGCCCAGTGAAACATTTGATGGGTTATGTATTTTATTTATGTTAACTTCTTCTAATGGGACATGTATGTCAAACAAGCATATTACTAATTCATCATCTTTAAAGAAGGCCTATTGTCTTGGAGACCTATCTTCTTGGTAGAATTCAAGTATACAATGGCAACTATTTTACACTAGACTTAATTATGGATTAAAAAGTTTGCTTGCCCTAACAAATATGGATATGGGTTTTAAAAAAATAGGCTGCTAAAAAAAAGCTTATTTTTAAAATGGGTAGGGTTTGGGTTTTTTTTTTAAGACAATCTACCCCAATAATTTTTTTATATATGATTATTATTATTATTATTAAATTTTATTCATTTATCTTATATTGTTAAGGTTAAGTATTTCATTGGTTTAGCATGACAGTTTATCTTTGTCATATATATGCTTTTCATGATGATGACCTAGAGGAAGTGATAAAGGTATGTATTATTATATTTAAAATCAATTGCATTTAAGTTTTATTTTTCTTGAATATTTTTTTAGATATAATAATACTATAATAAAAATGCATAAGTTAGATTTTTTTAATATTTAGATATATGTTGAAGTTTAAAAGTTTGGCCAAAAAAAAATTCAAAAAATATTAATGGCTTTGGCTTAGTCTGGCTTTTTTTTATTAAGTCAGGTTCAAGCTCATTTTTGGTGAATAATACTAGGCTTAGTCTTAGCCCTATTTTTTAATGCTTTTTTGTCATGGGCCTAGTTCATGATTAAGTTTACTTTACACATGCTCACCCATGGATGATTAAAAAGTTCAAGATATAAAATCAATAAAGAGAGACATGGATTCTTTGGCATACAAATAAAATAAATAGCATATTAAATAGTTATGTTAATGATTAATAATTAAGAGTTGCTTCAACCATTTGGCAAACTCTATATCCCGAAGTGACAATATTTCATCATTTGTAGTTTTGGGGTTTCTTTTCTAAATAAGTCTTCAAATTGTCTAATCAGTAAAATTAATCAAAAACGCTAAGTTTTGAAAATGTTAAAGGCCATATAGCACATACTAAATAATATAAATAAATGTCATACTTATTATAGATAGGCTTCAACTTTACTATAATTAAGAAGAGCATATGTTGGCTACTTTAAGCTCTAAGTTTAAAAGAATTTGCTACGAGATCTCTTGATGAGACAATAAGGATGCACAAATATAGATAAGCATGCATTTGACCCATCATCCCTACCGTCATCATTTAAAGGAATTGAGTGCGTTTTATTTAAAAGTGTACAGAGAAGATTGTAGTTTAAGACATTTCTAAGGAAAAGAGAGAGTAATTTATTGTAGATTAAAAAATTATGTTGAAGTTGTCCAACTAAAATACCATAAGTAAGATCTTCTAAAGTTAATCGAAGTTATTAATTTTGAACATTATCACACAATTATACATCACACATATTTATTTTTAGTTTTTCTTCAACCACATGGAGTTAGATTAGTGGTTAAAGAAGCCCACTTCCTATCTTGACTATTCATATTCAAACTGTAGAGCTAGCACGTAAAAATGGTTGTTTTTCTAAAGAGTAAAATTTTATTTTAGTCTCTTTAAAATAGAGTATTTCTTAATTTAGTCCATCCTAGAATTACCTTTTTAATTTGGTCCCGCTCATATATAAGGTATTTTAAAACTTGGTTCTTTATAAAATAGATTTCTTAATTTAGTCATTCACAAAATAAGTATTTCTTAATTTGTCCATCACAGGTAAAATTTTTGTGAGTTATATCTTTTTATTAATTTATTATAAATGAAATTAATAGTGGATTGATAGAAGACTTTTATTAATAATATTTTATTTAAAAGAGATTAAATTAAAAAAATCTATATGTGAAGGATCTAATTGAAAAGATAATTTCATAAAAAATCAAATTAAAAAAATAATTTTATATGAAATTAAAATAAAGAATATCTTGTATATGAAGGATTAAAATAAAATTTTATTCTTTTTCTAGATTCACCAAGCTCACATGGAGGTGCGTTTGTTTTTAATATTGTCCGAGGAAGGACAAAATCTTGTTTGACACGCAAGATGATATGAAAATACTCTAATATGAAAATATGCAAGATGATATGAAGATACATTTATAATAAGAAAAATGTTTGTAATTATAATTAATCTAATATAAATATAATTACACAAAAATTCGAATATAAATAATGTCACTCAATAATTACTGGCGATATATATATGTGTAGTATGTAAAGGAGCTTGCATTCTATCCGAGGGCAAAAACCTAAAACCCACTTGAAAACGGCGTCGTTAAAAGGTCAGATACGGTGTGGGTCCCGCTTTTACCATTAGGACAATTGAAATTTGATGGCAAAGCCTCCGGCTGCCAAAAAGAACAGCTTCGAAAGCAAAGTTGAGAGCGCCATTCAATTCCTCGATACAAACGAGGTCGCCCTCCTTCTCTCTGTCTTCTCAAAACCTCCGCCAAATTTTACGGCGATTTCTCCAACATCTCTCTATAATTCCACCTTCCCTCCTTCCTTCTCAACCTCACACCACACATCACGCCTTCTCACTTTCTTCCAACGACAATGGCTCAGGTGGTGGCCACGCGATGCATTCACAGCTCCTTCTTGTGCCCCAACACTGGATCTGCACAACACAGAGCCGAAAAGTTGTTACAGCCTTCGACTTTCACTTCTAATGTGTTCTCGCCGAAGAAGACCTCCAAAGTTGGTTTTAGAAGAAGCTGCTGCCAGATCACTGCCAGGAAATCTGCGCCGGTTCCCAGTGAAGTAGTCCCCGTATCACCTGAGGATGATTTGAAGGTTCGTACATTTCACAATTTCTTATGACTCTACTTCGATTTTCTGTAGGAAAGTGGGGAATTTCTTATGGCTTTATTTCGATGTTCTTAGATTGAAGAGCAGTTGCAGCATTTGCGTGGAATCCAGCAATTCGGTGACACATCAGTTGGTATGTGGTCGAAGCCCACGTTTAGACGGAAGACGAAGATAGTTTGTACGATTGGTCCTTCTACTAATACGCGGGAAATGATTTGGAAGCTGGCTGAGGCGGGGATGAATGTTGCTCGCCTCAATATGTCTCATGGAGATCACGCTTCTCATCAGAAAATAATTGACTTGGTTAAAGAGTATAACGCACAGTCAAAGGATAATGTGATCTCGATTATGCTTGATACCAAGGCAAGTTTCTACTTTGATATATATATTTTTCCCCTTAACAAGGCTACGCTGCTTAAATTATATTTTCATTATCTCAGTTTGTAGTTTACTGACAAACAGTTTACTGACAAATAAATTTCATTCAATACTAATTGACGGCGTTTATTTTGAGCAATTAAGCACATTTACAACAGTGATGAAGTATGCACTTAAAGAATGTTGCATTTGTCTAGCTGAAAGGGCTACTAAGGGAAAATATAGAGTATATGCAGGGTATGACTGGAATATATTTATTGCCTCCATTGATGGTACTAATCTGTATTTAGATGACATTTTATTTGCCTGTGGTGGCCTAACATTTTTGTGACTCTTTTTAGCATGATATTTTACAGTTGTGCTTCATAGTTCATAATGTTATTAGACTTGACTACACATATGCATGCGCTAGAAAAACCAATGAAGATAAATGCAGTGACACTAAAAGCAGCAGTAGTAAGAAAGTTCATGATATCAGCATGATGGACATGATTGATGGAAATCTATTGTTGGCTTAAGTTGTAATTTCAAATTTCCTCCTATGTTTTGGTAGATGAGAATTTGACATATATTTATTCTTCTTCAAGACTAGAGTTTTTATTGTTGTATTATGATCTTATGACTGATAGTCCCTCTCTCTCTCTCTCTCTTTCTCTCTCTCTTCAGGGTCCTGAGGTTAGGAGTGGCGATTTGCCACAACCAATCACATTGACAACTGGTCAGGAATTCACTTTTACGATTCAGAGAGGTGTTGGAACTCCAGATTGTGTCAGTGTGAACTATGATGATTTTGTCAATGATGTGGAGGTGGGGGACATGCTTCTTGTTGATGGTACGATGATCATCTGATCATTTCAATCATTCACATCACTTACACCTGTGTTTTATAATCATATTAATGCTAACCTTCATATTAGTTATGTGGAGGTTGGCAATCTTCACATAGGGTGATTTCATTAACATGCCCTCACTCTTCCATTGGATTCTGGAGCCTATTACCTTGCTTCTGACCCATGTTTATATGGATAGTGATTCACAAAGTGCCATTACAGCCAAAACTCATTGTTAGAGTCTTAGAGATATTAATAAAGCCAATCATAGGCTTTCAAATAATAGCTTAGGCTTTTGAGTTGAAATGGTCTTTGATCTGATATTACAGCTTTTATAATCAAGTGATTAGAAGTTTAATCCTTGGTGCTTTTCTTATATAAAAGTTTAGTGGGGGGCTTGCGTTTTATTCACACTTCAAGCCCAAATGGCTTTCATGTTGGGGGGGTGTTAGAAATAGTAATAATAATACCAATCATGAGCTTTCACTTAATTGCTCAAGCTTTTGAGTTGAAATGGTTTTTGATACTTATCTGCTATTATTGACTTCCAAAATTTGTAGTCCACAGGTGAAGCAAACGAAATTGTTGAAAGACATGTTTTTGATGAACTAATGACTTTGGATTTTGTGATATAGGTGGTATGATGTCGTTGACAGTTAAATCAAAGACAGCTGATTCAGTGAAATGTGAAGTTGTCGATGGAGGAGAGCTCAAATCAAGGCGGCATTTGAATGTTCGAGGCAAAAGTGCAACACTGCCTTCCATTACTGGTTGGTCCTTAACTTATTAATCCTATTTTCTGTAGTCTCTGGTAATTGATGTCCTTTTCTTTTAACCTTTATGTGTGTGTGTGTTTTATTTTGAGAAATGGTGTTATGCTGGTTTCTCATCTACAAATATTTCACATTGATTTGATGCAGAGAAGGACTGGGATGACATCAAATTTGGAATGGATAACCAAGTTGACTTTTATGCTGTTTCCTTTGTTAAGGATGCTCAAGTGGTTCATGAACTGAAGAACTATTTAAAAAGTGAGAAATTAAAAAATGTGTTAAAATAATACGTTTGTTATCTTAGGGTTTAGAAGTATGAGTCATGATAAATTTCTCATTCAATACCTCAGGCTGTGGTGCTGATATACATGTCATTGTGAAGATTGAGAGTGCTGACTCTATACCAAACTTGCATTCAATTATCACAGCTTCTGATGGGGTGCTCATCTTAATTCCTGCTTTATTTCTTTATATTGCTGCTTTATTTGAGGGGTTGATTTATGATATCTTGTAAATACTGTGATTGTGAGTAGTTCTGTTAATGTTAATCTCTCTATTTTTTTAAAATCCTGCTTTAGGCTATGGTCGCAAGAGGAGATCTTGGTGCAGAGCTTCCTATTGAGGAGGTTCCACTTTTGCAGGTATTTCATTTCTAATAGAAAGTAGCTATAATGATATTGTTCTGTTGAATTAAACTTCCAGAAGTGGACGTTAAGTTGAGCTTATCTTAACATCCATTATGCCTGGTAATGTCAAACTGTAGGAAGAGATCATCAGGATTTGTCGTAGCATGGGGAAGGCTGTAATTGTGGCAACTAATATGCTTGAAAGCATGATTGTACACCCAACGCCAACCAGAGCAGAGGTATCAGATATTGCAATTGCAGTTCGAGAAGGTGCTGATGCAGTTATGCTTTCTGGAGAAACTGCTCATGGAAAGTAAGTAACTAGCTTCCTGCAACCTATGTCTCATTACATTGACTTGCTAATCTAGGAAACAGTTGGTGGACTTCTCTTGAGGATCCTTCTTCTTGGTTTAAACTTTATTTTGAATCTGAGAACTAACTTCAACAACTTTTGTACTAAACCTCTTTGCCCCTTAAAGGGCAAAATAGCTCAAGTATAAAATGACTTTGATGTTTCTCCTTTGTGGCTATATGTGTTTGTTTAAGTTAATCACTTTAGCAACACAACATGGCAAAAGGAAGAGAAGTTGTATCATGATCAATTTCGTCTTGCCGTGCCTCAAGACAATTTATTTCAACTATGTGCTTTGTTAAGAGTAGACATTATGATTTTACGTCCCTGAGCATCAGTATATAGTTAGTGAATTGCAATATTAGCATTTGAGTTCATGGAAGACGAATCTAGATTGCAACTGATGATATCTTAGGTAATATACAGAATGAAGAAAGGGCTGAAAGTTGTGTATATGTTTTCAATTATTAGGCTTACTATCACTGCCAAAAAGAGGGATTGATTTTATATATTGTCATGCAGGTTCCCACTGAAAGCTGTAAAAGTAATGCACACAGTAGCATTACGAACAGAAGCAACAATTCCAGGTGGTCAAATGCCACCAAATCTTGGCCAAGTATTCAAGGTTTGAAGCTAAAATGCTTTGTAGCCATGCTAACTTTTTTCATCCACTATATGCTCTGGCCATTTGACTATCAGAACTGATATATTAATTTTTTACTTTTGGACCCCTGCAGAACCACATGAGCGAGATGTTTGCATACCACGCAACAATGATGTCTAACACCCTTGGAACCTCAACTGTGGTCTTCACTAGATCAGGTTTCATGGCTATCCTACTGAGCCACTATCGACCTTCTGGCACTATATTTGCTTTTACAGATGAGTAAGTAGTTTATCCCCTTTCTCATTTATTATCAAGGAAACTTGGTTTGTGGAAACTTTGGATGCTATTTGATCAAGAGATTAGTGCAATCTGCATTTAATCTTCTATTTCTGTACCTGCATTAGTTACATTGTATTGATTTTTTACAAAATCTTTGGCTTGTGAGTTATCTCATCTTGGTTGGCTGTCTATGCATATTGACTCATAAAGCTGCTTGATTGGTAAATATTTACAATGTTACAAATTCCCTAATCTTCTAGGATTACTGATATATCTTCTGAGAGATAAGCTACCTTGAAATTCATTCCATTTTTCTTTTCTTGAAGATGTGTAATGTGTCTTTGCAATCTAAAATCAGTTATATTCATCTTCCTTGCAGCTTTTAATCATATATTATATATACATGAAAGCTTTATCTGCCTAATTTTGCTGCACACACAGGAAGAGGATACAACAGCGGCTGGCTTTGTATCAAGGCGTGTGTCCTATATATATGGAGTTCTCTGATGATGCCGAAGAGACGTTCACAATGGCCTTAGGTTTGCTGCAGGTACTGTTTGAAGGCATATGCGAATTTTTTCTAGTAATTACGGAATTATTGAGATGTACAGACTTGATATTTGATACTATCTTCTGGGTTCAAAATATTTCTAACAAGTAATAAGATACATTTTCAAGTGGTTTGGATGGGTTGGGTTTTGAGTCAAGGGTCGTGAACTTGATCCTTATCTTGTACCCAAAAAAAAAAATAAAAATGGACGGTTGGACTATTCTTTTTCCATCTTTTTTCGTGTTTGGAAATTTAACTCTCACTAGGTCTGGAGTCTGGACCTTGATAAAACTTCTTGCTTTTTCTTGCACTATCTACTGGCAAGGTCCACTGCATCTTATAGCAGCAAGTAGTAATTGGCTGTTCATTCCCTTTTAAAAAGATTGTTGACTTTGTAATAAACTTGAACCTTGTGATTTTCAAGAAATTCTTAGGTAGATCCTAATTTACAAAAAATTTGTACATTAAGCTAATTATAAATAAAAGTGTAAGCATGTTAGGTACACTTTTTGTTGGGACTCACCTCTATCATACTTATTTGTTTATTCATGATTGATTTAGTCTATCAATTCTTTTGTAAATCTTTCTACCTAAGAATTCCACATGATTTTCCTGGTTTTGGCAATGGAATGAAAAATCATTAATTAATGTTTGAGGTCATGGCTGAATTTTGCATGCTATTCTACCCCGTTAATTGGTTCCTTTCACATGACTGCTTATACTGATGCTTGTCTTACTGTTCTCCTGTTTTCTTTTTGTGCATTTATGATGATTTATATATATGTGGTTTCTACCTTCAGAAGCAAGGAATGGTGAAGGAAGGAGAAGAAGTGGCCCTTGTACAGAGTGGCAGACAACCCATATGGAGGTTCCAATCCACTCACAACATCCAGGTCCGGAAAGTTTAAACAGAAAGAAAGATGGGTACAACCACTGGTTAAGTTTTGAACCCATACAGGTTAATCTATAATAGCATCATATTACCTCTGCCTCTTGGTGGTTTGATGTCAGGCTTGCTTCTTTGCTTGCCTGTTTCTTTAATTAGTTTCAAATGTTTCTTATTTATTGTTTACCGTGTAATTTTATATTTTTGTTATGATTTAAAAATTATTATTAAGGTTATAGTATGTTTGATTGAATTTAGAAATTGGAAAGAAAAGCAGTTTCTTGCTTCCGCTACAGACCGGGGATCGAATTGTTATATTCTGTTTTGTTCAGTGTCTCATCACTTTCTTGTTTGTTCTGGAAAGCTCTCACTCTAAGACTGCAACTAATAGATCAACCCCATCTGTTCCTGTTTATGGAGGTGATTTTATGCCCACTACGAATCTGTTTGAGACAGGCCAGTCTTAGGAACACCATAATGGAACCAAGAATGTAAACCTGGTTTATCAATGGTAGATAGGTTAAACAAATCAAATAGATATGAAAACATGTGAGATGTGGATTTCTCTCAAATATTTGAAATGTTTTTTCAATTAATTTAGTTTATTTATCTTTAATAGGCTTGGTTGATTTTTGAACTTCTCAATAAAATCCACGCCCTGAAATCTATTACAATTTTAAATGCGTAGAATGATCCAAGTCTACAGAAATTTGGGCATTTTAGTTTGCGAATTTTATGAATTTTTAGTAGTGATTTATTTTTATGCTTGGTAAAAGCATTTTGAAAATGTAGAATTTTTGGAAATGCAACACTTACAATTGCTCAGTTTCTGTTTCGAGGGTGAGAATGTTGATTTAATGAGGGAAAAATATTTTTGAATTTGAAAAAATTGTCCAACGTTATCCTAATATACTCTTTACAATAATAGATAAATACAAAGTAATTATAATAGCTAATGAATAGATAAGTGATGAAATAATAATTAAGAAACAAATTAACAAAAGAATTAATACATACAAAACATAAGACATTTTCAATTTATGAAACTTTAACATCACTTTAATCATATATATATTTATATTAATATTATTTATACTACGTATAAAACATTCGCTTCTTGATTTCACGATTGCAATATATATATATATATATATATATATATTTTTTTTTTAAATGAAAAGAACCACAGTACTAATGGAATTCCAAGTTCAGTACACCATGACTTTCAAATGCTGTTTCTTCAAGCCATGTTCGGCTATCCATCAAATTGCATATGTCAGCTAAAGTTTTGATATGCAACTCTCAGGTTCTCCATGAGATTCCCAGGCCCCGTGAGATCTTCCAACTCTAGTTCATTTCTGTCAAAGATCCTTATGGTGTCTCCTAGCACTGTTTCCCCAAGCTAGTCAATAACGAGACGTCCTCTTGCCATTCGGTCACAAAAAGAAGTTTCGTGCTCTCCCACAACTCGGTATAAATTGGACACAGCAGAATTACGGGCATTACGTTTTCGAAGTCAGAGTTGCATATAAAACATTCTTCTTCAACATCCATTCCCCTGCTGCAGAAAGAAAAAAATTTTGGTTTATTAAGTCTGTTAGTAATTTTAAATAAATTCTCACTTTCAATAACTTCAACAAAAATGTACTTTTGGTCCTTAATTTTATTTAAGGTTTATTTTTCTTCTTTTAACTTTATTTAATTTTAATTTGATCTTTTAATTTTATTTTAAGTTTTATTTGTTTTTTTTAATTTTATTTGGTTTTGATTTGATCTTTTAAATTTATTTTAATTTTCAATTATATCTATTAATTTTACCTTATATTTTTCTTTTGTTTCTTAATTTTATTTTATTTTAATTTGAACATTAATTTTAAAAAACTAATCAACTTTTCTTTTTTCTTTTACCACTATTAGATTAAAGTGCTTGATAGAAAAATTCTATATGGCTCATCGGTCAAATAAAATGAAATTATTAATTAGATTATGGCAAATTTGACAAAAAAATAAAATTAAGAGAACAAAGTAAAATTTAAACTAACATTCATATATTAAATAAGAAGTAAATAAAATTCAACAATAAAATTGAAATTTAGGGTAAAGTTAAAAAAGTAATTACAACTAAATAAAACTAAAATGCAAAGGTAAAACTTGAGATAAAATTAAACAAATTAAAAAAATATTTTAGCCTAAAGTTTTCGAGAAGGTAGTTGCGTTGACCCACACCTGATATATTATACTCCAATGTGACATGAAAAATTCCCCACTACGTAGTCCTTCCTTTAAAAAAAAAACAAACAGCAATGATATTTGCTTTACTTTATTAATGATGTATACAGAAATTACACTACCAGTCACAACTTGATACCAAAGCATTTACTTCTAGTCACAACGTGATACAAAAGCATTTACTTCTTGCAACAACTGACAGCTACAAATGCAAAAGGCCCCCGAAAAAAAAATGAAAATCTTCACACACTACTGATAATGGAATCAGTATACCCACTCTGCTTATCATAAAACCTTGACCAGAACATCACCCCTCCGTACTTTGGCGACTTCTTGATCACCGGCAGGATTTCCGATGTCAACACATCAGCTGGAACATAACCGCTTCCAGCCGCCGCCGGAGCTGCCGGCAACCCCAAAAATATCCTCCGTGCCTGCACCGAACTTGTCCACTTGTTCCACGAATTCACAAGGTTAGTGATGTTCCCATTAGCAAACTGACATGGGGGATTATTATAGAACTGCACCCAAACAAAGTCAAAGAGGCCTGTATTAAGGGCAGTGCCCAGAAATCTATCAGGAAAAGGGCACTGAGGAGCCCCACTTAAGTACACCATCCTTCCTCTTACCCTACCATAATCCTTCAAGAAACGAGCAAGGTGCTCATAATACTGCGTAGAGCCAAGCTCAATATCAAAATCTACTCCGTCTAAAACGGCGTCTCCAAGTGGCCTTGACGATGAATTGCCTCCCAAGAAAGTGTCCCACAAGAACTTGGAAACGTTTCTGGCATCCTCAACGGAAGAAAGAGAGTAGCTTCCGATGCCGCCGCCAATAGAGAGCAAGACTTTGATTCCTTTTGTTTGGCAGTCTTTGATCTCTGAGCTAAACTTGATGCAAGAACCCGGGATTGCAGGGTTGCAATGGCCTGCGAGATTCATTTGTGGGGTTTGCCCGTTGCCGAACGCGTTGAGGAACGCTATGTTCACGTAGGTGTATTTCCCGGTGGCGCACGCTTCCGATAGAGTCCCCTCGTTGCCATTTTGGCCCCAGTAGATAGCTATGCCGCCCCGGGAGGCGTCGGAGGTTCCGAGAAGAAGAAGGAAGAGGAGGAGAAATGGGAAAGTTTGAGAGTTTCTGGCCATGGTCTTTAGGTACAAGTGGCCGTTAGAACTTTCTTTTGTGGAATATTGGTGAAGCTCCCTGGGAGTTGAATACCTATTTATAGGGCGAGTTGTTTACCACAAGCGTTAAAGTTTGACGTTTGAATATTGGACGGTAGGTTGCTATTGCAAATGATGCCGTTAAGAATGAAAGCGTCATTTCCCACTAACCAAAGGGATAGGTCAAAGATTTTAGTAATTTAGTTGCCACTTGCAGCCAACAACTGGTGTCAATTAATTTTTGCTGTATGTCTAGATTTCCACTAAGTTTGTCCCAGAGGCATGTACACATGCGAAAGGAAGAGAAGTGAAAATGTGATATTTTAATTGAAATATTAATTTTAGTTTAGATTTAAATAAATATATATTTTAATTCCTTCTTATTTGTTTTATTCAATCCAAATATATTTTGTAGGAAAATAATGGATTTAAATCTAAATCAAAGAAAATGTCCAAATTAAATTTTACTTTCTTTTTGTTTTTTCCCTAGATATTCATCTTAATCCAAATATACCTTTAAATAGATGAGATATACAAAGGATAATACTTAAATGCAGCTTTTAAGGATTTGCTATCAAGTTATTTAACCAAAACTTGACAAGTCAGAAATAGACCTCATTATAAAATTATATTTGACATACTTATAAATATCTTTATAATTAATTCAATCTATTTATTTTTGATAGATTGGATAAGTCAGAAATAAACCTCATTAAAATTTTTTCTTTTGTCACTTGTTTAAGAAAAGAAAAATGGCAAGAGTGGGGTAATGAGGAACAAAAACTTGTTAATTGTTATAATGTCATAGTCTAATAGTTTGAAATTGTTTAGAACTGAAACTAAGAGAGTCAATTTACATGACAAATCAGTCTCCATAATTACCTCAGTAAGCATTAACTGCAAGCTTAATGAAGTCTCCGGCTGATATTCATTTATTATTTATTTTATTTCACTAGAAATAAGTAGAGAAAAAAAAAAGTACATCGCCTATACAATGCATATAGTAAAGGTTTTCATTCTTTGATCCAAGCGTTGACCAAAAAAGGAATTAATGATGACACTTTAAAAATGTTGAAGATATCAACGTCAAAGGTTAAGTCGAATTTGTAGATTAATTAATAATGAAGATGGAGAAGATAACATAACAGACATGAGATTCAATTATATGGCAATTATATTTAATGCTCCAGAGCCAGTCCACAATGCCGGCAGAAGTGCCTTGTGTCTGAGAAAAAAGATGTCAACGGCTGGCTTGGTCATCCCATCCTATATATCAATGTTAGGAAAATTAGAATCATCGATCGGTTCAACCAAAAAATTAGTGAAATCAAAATAACTGACAGAAAAAAAAAAAGATGTCTACGGTTGGCATGGTTATCCTATCCTATATATCAATGTTAACAAAATCAGAATGACCAACCAGCTTAACCAGAAAATTGGTAAAAAAAGAAAAAAAGAAAATTAAGTCTAACCCACTAGTTAAGTGCATGATACAGGCTGACAGGAAAAAAAGATGTCAACGGCTGGCTTGGTCATCCTATCCTATATATCAATGTTAGCAAAATTAGAATGACCGACCAGTTTAACTAGAAAATCGATAAAAATTGGGTCTTGGTTATCCTATCTTATATATAAATGTTAGCAAATCAGAATAACTGACTGGTTCAGTTAAAAAACCAGTAAAAAATTTGGTCTAACCAACTAGTTAAGTGCATGATACAGTCCATGCTTTTATTCTGGGGAAAATTCCTTCAACAAACACGAATCCGAGACCTCATGGTTGGGAGATAACACTTAATCCATGAGATCTGCATGTGTTGTTTACTTCATATGATGCAAAGTTTTATTTGAGACCTTTAGTTTTATTTTGGCAAAACTTGCAGCAACAAAAATCAAAGCTGGTATCCTTGAGGATACATTGCTACACCATTTCCCATGAGCTATCAGATTGTGTAAACAGTAGTTGCAAAGTTTTAATGTAATACCAAAAAAATAGAGTTAAAATTCATATAATAGTTGATTAAATAATAGCACAAGAAGAAAGTAATTTTTGAAAAAGAAAAAGTGTATATATATATTGTGAGTTGAATTCAAATATTTTACATATATATTTTCGTTTGCACTATAGTTATTTTGCTATTGCGGATTGAATTGTTATGTAAGTAAAAAAATATTTAAAATGTATTAATATTTACTTGTTATTATTTATTATATATTTTTAATTCATAAATTTAATATATATATATAATTATTATCAATTTAACTATAGTTAAATCATTGAATTGTAACAATTTTTTACTTGTTTAATAATTGGTCTAGTTTTAATTATAGCCATATAAATATATATTTAAAAAATTTCATTTAACTTGAGATTTATATAACAATTAAATTAAGTATCGAGAGAGAAATATGAATGAGTTAACATTCTCTGGGGAATCTCGGTGTCATAGTAGTCGTACATTTCCTGTACGCGCACAATCTACTTTTTTTTTTTTTAATTACAAAGCACCTACAGCACACACCCACACCACACTCACACATGCTGTCATGGACGGGATCGAACCCGCAAGCCCCTTTTACTGGAGAGGTAAAAGTGCCAGTTGATCCACTAGATCATTAGCTCTATGCGCACAATCTTATAACTTGATGATTAAGAAACGTATAAATGTTTGGGCATCCTTTAATAGAACAAGAAAAATGGCGAAACTTTTTGCCATATATTCACTACTTAATTTACTTTTCTTTCTAACATATACTCACTACTTACCTGTATTCGGGCAAATAATAATTAGAGTTTTGTACATTTGGAGGGTGCAAAAACACCTGCTCCACTTCGGATCAAGAAATCTATATACTAATATACCTATAACATAAAAGTACAAGAACTTTCAACAACGACTCAACACGTGGAGCTCTAAAATTCTTTTTGGTGATTTTGCAAGTCTCAAATATTGCTACCTGTCTCCAGAAAGCAATCCCTTTTCTCCCTCATTAATAGGTCATGTTTTGCTTCATGTGACTTACTTTGGAGAATAGAAGTTACAGCGTTTAGCTTTTAACAAAGGGTCTCAAATACAGAAAGATTAGCTCACATTTTCTTATTTAATTATTTTCCACATGATTTGTGAAGTTGCCCCCTGTAGCTTTTAACAAGGGTCTCATCTATATATATATATATATATATATGATAGACATATGAGCTCACTTTTTTTTTTTTTAAACTTAATTGTTGGATCAAAGGCTTGAAGTCTTTTGGATTTTGAATTATAACTACACATGTTCAAATATGTGTTTTGGAAAATAAGCTTAGAGCCATTGGATTAAAATGTTTAATGGACCTAATAGTAATTAACAAGAATTACACTTTATTGAATATCTTAATATGGTAAAATTTCAAATATGGTATTAATTATGTTAAATATGCTATGAGAGAAGTTTTATTTAAACTTTATATAATTGTCGAAACAATCATATATGGAAAGTTTTTGAAATAATATAACTTGTGTTTTGATAAAAATATTTGTATGAAAAGTTTTCAAATATTATAAGTCAAGTTATTAATATTGATATATTCTCTATTTTACCTTATAATAATTTGATTATTCAAGATACTAGTGGAATAATTTTGCTTAGTAATGAAAAAGGAAACTCTACAATTTCAGGAAGTTAAAAAAAATGAAACTAGTTAAGCATAAATAAAAATGTATTAGAGACCCATTTAAGGCCTTTTTGCTTCTATAAGATATGGAGTCAACAATCTGCATTTGAAGAGCTACTAAACATGGAATATTGTCATTGCTCTAATTGGTGATTGATCACAAGCCTTGAAGAACACAGATTCCTAATTGGTAAACATATTTGTTCAATTTAAGAAACCTAATGTACCAAATCATATGCTAAAAACTCAAATATATATTGAAGATCTTTTGAAAAACAAACTAAGAAGAAAGAACTGAATACAAATCATTTTGCTATGAAGTTATACTATTTATGCTTTAAGATGTAATTGCTGTGTGTTTTAATTTTTGTATTTTGAGAGAATTCCGTGAGATTTCATAAACTTAATCCTATCTCTTATTTTATCTTGAGTTTTTAGGTGTCTTAGAAAAAATCTAAGGTTAAGTTTAAAGTTATCTTGTAAAAACCTTGGAGAGAGTCTCTTTAGGAATCTTGTAAAAACCCAGTGAGTGGGAAATTGAGTAGAGACAAGAAGAGTGTAAAAATTGTGGGCTGAATCTTGTTAGGTTACCTTGAAGAGGTTGTAATAGCATAAGTATTGTGCCTATGTTTGAAGGATTACTTGTATTCTTGGTAATTAGCCACATGTAATAAAAATCCCTTGATATGTGGTTGGAGATAGGACATAGGACATTTTGGTTTAAACTAGAATAAATTGATTGCATGATTCTTTCTATCCTTATTCTATTTACTTTATATTGAAATCTTTTATCTTATGGAATAATATCATGTTCCTTAGAAACCTGAAAATACTCAAAGGAATCTTAAATTATTATAAAAGGCAAACTAAATTTTAAAATCCAATTCAACCTATCTTCTTAAATTACTTCTAAACTAAAATTAATTATTTTTTTCTATGTGATTTTGTGAGGCTGCCACGTGTAACACCTACTCTAATAATCATTGGGCTAGGGACTCCATCTCCTAAATATATGCCAAGCACTTAAATAATTATAAATTCTTAAGGTTTCGCCTCACGCTAGTTAATACTCACTTAAAAGGGCTCAACCCTATTAAGCAACAATACTTGTTCAAGTTATTATATAACAATAAGGGCTCCACCCATTTTATTCAATTCAAAACATAGGGACTCACAGTCCACATCTCGAGCATATATTAGAATATTTTAGGAAATTAAATTCAAAGGTCTATAAGTTTCAAACTGCTAGCTAATTAATGTTTTAAAATTCACAAATAGTAAAACCAAATAAAAATATCCTATGGTCATGGCAAAAAGTAAATAATAACCCAGCATGAGCTCGAGGAGTATAAGAGCCAATAGCTCACTCCTCTAGTAACTTCCCTTGTCTCTTATTCAATCCTTCACCTGAAAATATTAAGAGAATGGGGTGAGCACTAACGTCTCAGTAACCCAGAGTCTTACCATGTGCATACAAACTAACAATCATATCCAATAGATCTCAATGCAAATCCAACATCACTATTATTAATTATTAATACAAAAGATCATAAGGTATAATTCAAAATAGTTATATGCACAACATGATAAAATGCAATATGTGTAACCTCCCTTATTGCTCCATCCAACCTTATACCGCTGACTGAAGCCACAGGCTTATCCACGATCTGGCCCACACATTGGACCGACCAAAGCTACTCTGGTGCTCGAGATGTACCCGGCCAAAGGTACAGAGCCCAAGCCCAGACTATGGCTTCCCTCCTTAAAAGACTAAACCAGGAGGTGTCACTGTCCCGCGTTCCCCCTTTACAAACCCGGCCAGGTAAGTATTGAGGAACGGGGCCCTACAAAAAGCCAACCACTTGTGCGAGGTGGAGGCAAACCACGTGGTCATCATATCATATATATCTCACCAACATCTCCTTAACCCATCATTTATGCATGTCATATTTATCCAAAATTCATACAAGCATGCTTGAAAAATAAAGAACCCCATATAGTATATCAAACAAGATTGACAAGCATGCTTGAAAGAAATATAATACTCTAAAATTTTACATCAATAATTCGACCTTTCAAGCATGCTTGAAAAATAAAACACTACGTCAGAATTTTATTATATCTGCAAGCATACTTAATAAGATTCTAGCAATTTCATTAATTTCACAATCATTTACTTTTACCGTTTCATAATCCCATACAACTTATTTACATGTACCATGCTCAACAAGATAAACTTATTTATTTAATTAAAATTTCAACCACAAACCAGTTTGCATACATATGGAAAAAATCCTGAATTACCTGTTCTCTTTTGGCTCACAAGTAGTCACACGGCAAGAAAATCTAAGTAGTAAGAGCTTTTAATGAAAATCTACAAAAGTCACACATATAAACAAAATATCAATATATAATTCAAAACTACTTATGTATTATCTTAAACTACTCTAAAATTACTCTAAAACCACTTTAGAAACTTAAAAGCTATCATAGAGAACCTAAAATTCTCTTTTAAATCTATATTTCTTTATATTTTAATTAATTCATTAGAATAGTCAATTTTTATATTAACTTAAATTTACAAAAATTTTCAAATTCTTAACTCTTAATTTTCTCATCAAAAATTTATAATTTAAGTATATAAATTAAGTTTATATTCCTAAATTCACACACACACACATATCTATGTATAAAAATTTATATTAAATTTATATTCCTAATTTCATATTATATACATACCTACAAATATATATATAACATATAATTAAATATATATATGTATATTTATTTTAGAAAAATAAAGGGATGAAAGGATGCGTTTCTACATAAGAATATATATATATATATATATTTATTTATATATTATAATTACATCTATATACATATATAAGGGATGAAGGTTGTATATATAACTATATATATATATTTATTTATTTATTTAATTCACAAAAGGACGGAAAGATGTATATTGCATATCACTTTTATTGAATAGTGCGTAAGGTGTGTTTATATATATATATAAATATAATCATATGAGAACAAGAACAAAAGCTACTCTCGTACCTGGTGTGGAGATGTATGTTCGAAGAGAGATTGAAAGAACAAGTTGGAATTACTTAAAGAAAGGCTTCTGGTGACGTGAGAGAGAGCAAACGGATGGGGGAGGGAAAAATAAGGAATAGGTTCGATTTTAGATGTATATATATATCTTGTTAGTTATTATTATTATTATATTTTAAAATTCTATTGGATATTAAAACTAATTTTAAGTTATCTATCGGATAATTTGAAATATTTTAAAATTAACTAAGTATATATATATATATATATATATATCTTATTAGTTATTATTATTATTATATTTTAAAATTCTATTAGCTATTAAAACTAACTTTAAGTTATCTATCGGATAATTTGAAATAGATATATATATCTTGTTAGTTTTTATTATTATTCTATTAGTTATTAAAACTAACTTTAAGTTATCTATCGGATAATTTGAAATAGATATATATATATCTTATTAGTTTTTATTATTATTCTATTAGTTATTAAAACTAACTTTAAGTTAACTCTTAGATAATTTGAAATATTTTAAAATTAACTAAAGATATATATCTTATTAGTTTTTTTTTTTACTTTTAAATCTTTGGCTTATATATATATATATATATATATATATAAATAAATTTTTAAATAGGTAAAAATTTGACTTTTCCCTTATCCTATCCTGTACCCTACTCTTTCAGCCTAATATTTAATCTCATATCCTTTCTTAAAGTCACTAACACTTTTTGAGGATGTTACAACACGTGTAGCTTTTAACAAAGGGTCTAATATATATATAGATAGATGAGCTTTTTTTTCTAACTTAATTTTTTTTTACTTTTTTTAATAAATAATATTTGCAATATATTATTTAATGAAGTCTTAAAATAACTTAAATGCATAATTCTCAACATTGAATAAATAATATAACAAATCTTAAAGCATAATATATTATATGTATACAGACAAAGGGTCTCGTGTGTATAATATTATATATACAGACACATATGAGCTCACTTTTTTTTATATTTAATTTTATTGGTTTTATGAGCTCTTTTTTTTGGCTTTATTTTGTTTTATTTTTTAACAAATGTGATATATCTTATGTTTTTTAAATAAATAATTTTTTGTATCTATCTTTTATTTTAAACATTTTTTTTAAATTTTTTTACCTCTAAATAACTATCATATTTATCATAGAATGATAACTAAATGTTTTTTCCTTTTAAATTTTCTAAATTGTGAACTTCCAAGTGCTTTTTAGCATTGGTATTACCACTAAAACAAGTTGAATTAGTGGCGACGACGAATTGCCATAAAACATGTTGAATTAGTGGCGACAATAGGTCGTCACCAAAACTATAAGAATTAATGGTGACCATGACATCACTAAAACTAGTAGAATTAGCGGTGAACATGCGTTGCCACTAAAAATCTCAGTTTTTAGTGGCAACAATAGGTCGCCACTAAAACTATAACAATTAGTGGCGACCTTTCATTGCTATTAGAAATTAGTGGCGACAATAGGTCGCCACTAATTATGGCACTTTCGCCACTTATTAACAAGTCTTTAGCGGCGATAGGCCGATGCAATTTTCGTTTTGGCCTTTAGTGGCGACGCGGGTTGCCACTAATTGTCATTTTTAGTGGCGACCTTTTTTGTTGTCACTAAAGCCTTTTTGCTACAGTTGTATTTGTGACAACTTGGCAACGACCTTTTGTCGCTACTATAAAGTTTTAGTGGCAACTTTGGTTATTTTTGGCGGCGACTTCTATCGCCACTAAAGGCCTTTTTTTTGTAGTGTGATCAGTAAAGGAATTAAAGTTCACGTAATTTGAATCGTGGTAGAAATGCATGCCATTTGGTTGGTGACTTTTAATTTTTTGTAAAAAGAGTAAGAAAATAAAAATAACTCATTTTCATAAACAAAACAAATTTCTTGTCGGTTGGTATATTTTAATTTGTGAAAAACTAAATTAATACTCTCTCTTAAGTTTTATTTCAAATAAGGATTTTTTAATCTTTTAAAAGAAGGTGATTCAACTTTCAAAAAAGATTTTTTTGGAAATTAATATTTTTTGGATTTTTTGCTATTGATTTTTTTAAAAAGATTATATATATATATATATATATATTAGAAAGAAATAACCTAACACATATGCCATCTTCAAATAAGAAAAAAAATGAAAGGAAGGTAAGATAAAAAATAATAAAAAAAGGTAAAATAAAAAGAAACAAAAAGGTAAAACCAAAATAATATAGCAAAAGCAATTATAGGGAGAGGGAGCAGATGCTCTCCTTTAATTTTGCAAATTTGTATATATATATATGTTATTGAATTTTAATATTATACCCTCATATCTTTGAACCTATTGGATTTACAAAATTCATTGAATGTATGCATTTTTTTATTATTATTTAACATTTTAAATTGAACCCACTAAATCTATACTTGTATTTTTTTCCCCTCTTTTCCTTCATTTTATTTCATCTCTTTCTCCTTATCTTTCTTCCTTGTTTCTACTTCCCCTCACTCCCCCCCCCCTTTTTTTTTCAAATTGTCCTTAACTTGCCAAACTTTATACAGTGATTCTTCTCTTTCATCTTATTGTCTCTTGCTTATATTTTTTCTATTTTTCAATTTATATTTAATCAATGCATACCTTTAATATATTTTTGTAGTTAGTGGCTTTACAATAATTGAGTAGAACAAAATTAAGTTTAAATATCAATATATTGTTTTTAGTTGGACCAACACTTGTCTTTGAAAATAATACAAAACTTTTTAAAATATTATTGGATAAAATAGTCTTTGTTGTGCTTTGTGTGTGTGTGTGTGTGTATACACACATTTGCAAATCGATAGTTATAATTTTTTATGCTTCATTAGATAAACCTTTTTACTTCAAAATGCTATTCTAAGTTATTTATAAAATTGTTATGATATTATTAGTGATAATGTATTTTTTTAAATGCATCCTTATTATGCATTACATGAATATTGAGTAAATATGCAATTATGTCCTCCTCTGAATGTAATGAAATTGTTGATATTAATATGAAGAGTAATTTTTGGTACATTGTTTATGTAATTTCAACTTTGCTTCTAAATGTAGGAGGGAGAAAGTCAAAATATTATTAGTAAGTTAATCTCATTTATCTTAATCTAAAAGCTTGAAGAAAAACATTTTATTTCAACAATATACTATAAAAGTACCAATTTTTTTAAAAATAAGATATAAAAAATTTTTATTGAAAAAAGAATTTTGCCTTGCTAACTTAGGGTCTTGCTTCTACCATTGCCTTTATATATGTTGCAATTTGCACCTTAAGAAGATACAAGAAGTGCACCCAAAATCCCTCTCATGCTTGTTATAATCACGAAGACATGGAATGCATTCACAACAAAAAAATCCAAATACAGGAATAGTCCAGTGATTGAAGAAAAAGTATCACAAATGGTTTGACACTAGAAAGAGATTTTGTAGGCACCTTGTTGATAAAAAAAACAATAGTAGAAAAAGCATAAGGCCAGTAAAAAAGAAACATAGATGCTTAAGCTAAAAGAGATAATTCAACTTCAATACTTTGCCTATGTTTTCATTCAATAAGACCATTCTGCTCGATTGTATGAGGATATGAGAATATATGTTGGACCCCATAATGCTACAAAAACCGAGAAACACTTATACAAATTCACCATCACAATCACTTTGAAATGTAACAATCTTTCTCCCAAATTGTAATTTAGTTGAAGTTTTAAAGTGAACAAAAGCTCATTAGATTTCTCTGGGAGAAGATAAAATTATATAAATCGTGAATGAGCATCGATAAAGGCAATGTATAATATATAACCATGAGATACTATAGGTGCAAGCTGCCACAAATAAATAACAACCCATTGAGGAGGACAATTATACACAGTGGAAGAATTTGAGAAAGGTAATTAGTGACTCTTGCCAAGTTGACAAGCAGTGCATAGGTTATTACTTTTATTACTCATGTAAGGAGATATTACAACTCCTAAAAGCTTGCGATAGTACATCCATAGATGGATGACCTAGCCTACGTTGCTAAAGATCTAAACTATATTTCTTGGTTTCATATTACATTGTATTAATGCTCTTATTTGCTATAATAGTGTGGAAATGTGGCCTGGCTTGTCATAACTTCTCCTGAACTGAGGCAAAGCAAGTCTGAATAGAACTTCATGTTCATCCCTTTGGAAAAGCACTTGTTTGGTTTGTATGTCCTTTACAAAACATGAGTTAGGATAAAACTCAATGAACACTCAGTTATCTTTTGTAGACTGCGACACTGATCGTAAATTTTCCATAATGCGTGGAATGTACAATATTCGATGCAGAAGTAATGGTGAAGATAATGGAGTAAACCTTGTTATGAATGAAAACTAACCAATTGTTGTAATTGATAATGAATTACTATTTCTACATACACCTTACCCATCCCCTAATATGGTGTAGAGGTGGTCAGATTAGAGGCATCATGAGTTAAATGACGAGATGCACCAAAGTCAGGATAACAAGCCTATCAACAAGCACTTCTGGAGTAGCAATTGGGGCTTGAGCTTGAGTTCCAAAAGGAAGAGATGATTCTGAAATAGGAGTAGTATAAATTGGTTTGATAGCTAGAGTAGAGGTAGAATGAGGAATTGAAGTATAACTTTGAGACTAAGTATAAATTGGTATATATGTGAGAAGATTCCGAGACAAAATTGTTGTTAGAAGGATACTGATAAGAAGAGTGAACAGGGTCAACATAGGATGGGCCATAAACACAATTATTGGCATTAGCATATGGTGCAGAATTTGGAGAATTATCAGGAGAACAAATATTAACTCGTAGAAAGGTTTGATCATGTTGATAAGAACATCGTTAAGTAGTATGGCTGAGTTTACCACAAATCTGACATTAAGGCATATTAGCATCAGTAGACCGACCTCGACCTTGTCCTCGTGTAAAAGTTAGTGCCAAGCAGAGGAAAAATTCTGGGAAAAACCTATTTGAAGAGTAAATTCACTAAAATCACCATTGAATTTCCATATTGGGAGAAGTGAAGTTTTGATGAACTGCAACATTAGCATGAGGAATTTGTTGAGCAAGAAAGCCTTTCTATCGAGCTTCGAAATCAAGTAGCATAAAGGTGACTGATCGCAAATCATATAAAGGTTGTCCGACATTGATGATTGCAATCATAGATTCATACCTTGGTGAAAGTCCATTCAAGATATGAGAGATTTGAGTATATTCATCAACTTTCTAACTGAAAATAGCTAATTAATTACAGATTGACTTAATGCTCGCCAAATAATCATGCATTGATGAGGAACCGCCCTTCCTTTGATTGCTTAGAAGATTAAGATATTCATGATTTTAAATGTAGACTGAGTAGAAAATAGTTGACATAATTGTGCTCAAATCTCAGAAGTTGGTTCATATCCTCCAAATTTAGGTACAATAGATGAGCTTAAAGTTGATAGTAACCAGGATGCAAGAGCAAAGTGTTATTATTTGTAAAGCACAATTGCCTGATTTTAAGCTTGAAGACCTTGATCATCACGAATCATGGCCAGAGGAATAGCAACAACACCATCCAGATAGGAATATAATCGATGTTGTTTAACCATGACATAGACTTGCTGCTTTCAAAGTAGGCAGCTATTTTCATCCAATTTGACGGTGATCTTCTTGTTTGAAAAAATTTTCGGAAATGATGCAAGTGATCTAGAATTCAATTTAGCCTGAGTTCTATTGCTACCCATGGATTGAACACTTCCTCGAGTTTCAGCCAACATAGATAAGCTTGTTATGGCAAATCGAATGAAGATTTGCTACAAAAATTAAATAATAGAAAGATTTAGATATCCAAAATTGGAGCAATCTCGTTAAATCATTGATCTGATACCATCTTAAAGAAATAGAAACCAATCTAGGAAAGAAAATATAATATTCTATTATTTAATCATACTGAAAACAAAGAGAGTCTCCTAGAATATATATGATAGCCGAAGACCTCGGAATGCAACCAAATAACAAAATGACAGTAGTAGCACAATAGCAGTAATAGTTTAAAGTGAAATGCTACCTATATGATAATATAGTGGGGTGAAAACTTCCATAATTTTAGTGTGGCAAAAACTGCTTATTTTTCATTAAAAAAATATTTATTTTGAAATTTAAAGGTGCTTGACCAAGTTTAAAGGAAAAAAAAAGTTTTTGAGTGGTAGTGGAAGTAGTTTTTCAATTATGAGATGAAAGTAGAAAACTAGAACATTTCCATAAAAAGTAACAGTAAAAGCAAAAAAAATTATTTTTTTCTTTCAAAAACAATCATTACCACCACTAAAATTTTTTATTACCATAATTATTATCTATTATTTTTACTAAACCTCTATTACAAAATGTCTATCACAAAATCAAACATGTACTTGTCCTTTTTCTTGTAATTTGTTATCTACACAAGTAGAAAAAATTAGAAGAAAAAGATCTGAGTCGTGTCAGGGACACTGTCCTTAAGAGTTATTCTGTCATTGAACGACACTTGCCAAGATTAAATAGGCCCTTTTGTGAAATTTGCAAGGAACAGAACTGCGAAAATATAAAACTCAAAATAAGAAAATCTTAGGAGAAGGAAGAGAGGAAACAGATAGGATGTCAAAGCTATGGTGCACTGAAAACTGAGCTCGACCCCTTTATTTATAACCATGAGTTACCAAAGTCCTCTCCTATTTGAGCAATATGGGACTTCATCATTTATTTTCCTCTCTTATTTGAGCAATGTGGGACTTCATCATTTATTTTCTTTTCTTTTTTGACACACACATACACACACATACTCCAACAATCCCCCACATGTATGTCAAAAGACCATCTAGTTAAAAGTATAAACATTTTGAATTTGGTGTCTTTTGGACTATGAACCAAACCTAGACCAATAAAGCTTGGTACACAAAGTTGTTAGTGAAACTTATAGTTTCTATGAACTAACAATTCTTTGTTGTGTACTAGAGGCCTTAAGAGTTAATTTATACCCCCACAATTTTCACTATTATTGCAATTTTATGCTTTAAACAGGTATGTGCGTGCTTGGTTTTAATGAATGCTTTAGAGATTTAGCTATGATCTCATAGGAACGGCCCTGCTCCACATTCATATAGGTGATTTTATCAAGTGTATCTGCAATGAATACACCATCCATAAGGAATATGAAATCATTAAGAGCTTTTGCTTAGCCTCATCCACAAGTGTATTCTAGCACTTTCCTCACATCATAGGAAGGGATTGAAATTTAATTAAGTGCTAGCAGAATTAACATATGACTTATTTTTACCCATATGAACTTTTTTCATAGAATCACCAATCATAAATGTTGGGTTATTATCACTGTTAATTTCAAATTTGTTTAACTCCCATTCCCCTCGATGTTTCCAAAATTTGTTTCTTTCCTAAAGGCTTGGTTAGGGGACCTACTAGGTTTAATTTTGACCTTACGAAATCGATCGATATAACTCTATTTTTCAACAATTGTCTTATAATATTGTGTTTCAAACGAATATGTCTACTTTTGCTATTGTAGGTCTTGTTTTTAGCAACGGCTATTGCCGATTGACTATCACAATGTAATGACACTAACGGTGTTAGCTTTTCACCTGATGGAATATTTACCAAGAAGTTTTTCAACCACTCATCCTTATTACTGGCCAACTCCAAAGCAATAAACTTTAAATCCATAGTGGATCTTGCTATAATATTTTGTTAAGCTGACTTTCAGGCTACTGTGCCTCCACCGAGAGTAAATACATAGCCATTAGTGGATTTGGTCTCTTCTGAATTTGAGATCCAGTTTGTATCACTGTATCCTTCTAACACAGCGGGAAATCCACTATAGAATATACCATAATTCATGGTTCCTCTCAGATAACTCATTAATATGTCCGGAGCTAACCAATATTCAGAATTTAGACAGTGAGTATATCTACTCAATCTGCACACAGCATATGCTATATTATGTCAGGTGTAATTCATTAAATGCAACAGACTCCCAATAATTTGTGTATATGTAGATTGAGCCACAGAATCACCTTTGTTTTTAACCAATTTGGTGCTAGCATCATAAAGAGGGCTTACAAGTATATTTTTGAAATAATTAAATTTTTAAGAATTTTTTCAACATAATACTCTTAAGATAGCAAAATGCCATTTTCACTCCTTATGATTTTAACATCCAAAATCACCTTTGCTTCCCCCATATCTTTCATATCAAACTTTGAAGATAGAAACTTTTTGATTTCAATCACATTTATGCTTATACAAAAAATAAGCATATCATCAATATATAGACAAATAATTACACAATTATCATTTATAATTTTTGTATAAACACACCTTTCTACTTCAACATTAGAAAAACTATCACTTGTTATAGTTTGCTTTAAATCACCTAAATCTGTATGTATTAAGCTAAGTAACTTAGTTCCTCTTTGTATAGAAAAATGAGATTTTTTTTAGTTAATTTAGTTTCTGCACAAATTTCACATTTATTTAAAAAATTATTATTTTTAATTTTTGAAATTAAACTAAGTGTTTGCATTTTCTTTAAATAAGATTTACTAACGTTTCCTAATCGAGCATGCCAAACATCAAAAGAATCAATCATAAAAACAGGTAAGTAAGCAGAAGATGATGCATTTTCATTTATATCAGCAACATTAAGAACAAACAGCCCTTGAGTACATTAACCTTTTCCCACAAATACATTATTTTTTGTCATCACGATCTTATCAGATTCAAATGACAATTTAACCTCAGCTTTGCTCAATAGAGCTACAAAAATCAAATTAGCTCTAACATCAGGCACATAAAGGACATTATTAAGGAACAAAGTCTTTCCAGATGTGAGTTTTAGTTCAACCTTTTCTTTTCTTAGAACTTTTGCAGTTCGGGAATCAGTAAGGTAGATCTTGTCTTCTCTATCCTTAATTGGATTGTAGGAGGAAAGCATCTCATGGTTAGCACATATATGCCTGGTAGCCCCAGAGTTTACCACCCATTTCTTCACATCGGACACAAGGAGAGCTTGAGAAATGACCGCAGCTATGATATCTTCATCTCCTTGAACTAGGTTGGCTTTAAGAGGATTGTCATTTCTAACTTTCTTCCTGCATTGAGCAGCATGGTGGCTTGGTTTTCCACAGACATAGCAACTACCTTTCTTTTTGAACTTGGGGTTAGTATTTTTGGGTTTATACTCAAGTTTTGTTTTAGAATCGTACCTTTTGCCGTGTGGCTTTGCCTCGACCAGATTTGCTCTTGAATTCATTTCCTTGACTTTTGCAGCTTGCACCTCTTTTCGATTAGTGTCCTCAATAATGATGTGGGTAATCAGGTCTGACAGCGACAATTATTTTTGTTTGTGTTTTAGCTGTTGCTTGTAGTCCTTCCAAGATTCTAGCAGCTTCTCGATCAGTACTCCAATAACAAACTCATCAGGGAGGTTGATTTTTTCAGCACACAACTCCTCCAGCAATTTGTGATATTCATTAATTTGGAGTTTGATATCTTTGTCCTCGGTCATCTCCCATCTATAGTAATTTCTAACAACGAACTTTTGCTCCCCAACATCTTCAGCAGTGTACTTGGCATTTAGTGATTCCCAAATCTTGCTAGCTTCCTCGTACACATAGTGCACATTGAAGAGATTATTAAATAGGGTGTTAATAATGGTATTCCTACATACCTTGTTGGCATAATCCCAAGCATTCCTTTGATTTTGATAAGCATCTGATGGAGGCTCGAATTGTGTGAGTGCAACAGCAACTCTATGTAAGTCAAGGATAGAATAAACACGTTGTTGCCACCTTCAAAAATTATTCCCATCAAAGAGCTCAATTTTTGAGATGTCTGGCGATGGTCTAGAAAGTGACAACGACAATGGAGCAAAGTGACTAGCATTCACGGTAGCACTTGCAGGACCATCGGCAACACTAGCATTGCTCTTTTGTGACTCCATAACTCTTAAGATTGTTATCCACACAAGTAGAAAAAATTAGAAGCAAAAGATTTGAGTCGTGTCAGGGACACTCTCCTTAAGAGTTATTCCATCATTGAACGACACTCCCCATGATTAAACAGACCATTTTGCGAAATTCGTAGGGAACAGAATTGCAAAAATATAAAACTCAGAATAAGAAAATCTTAGGAGAAGGAAGAGAGGAAACAGCTAGGATGTCAAAGCTGTGGTACACTAAAAATTGAGCTCGACCCCTCTATTTATAACCATGAGTTACCAAAGTCCTCTCCTATTTGAGCAATGTGAGACTTCATCATTTATTTTCCTCTCCTATTTGAGTAATGTGGGACTTCATCATTTATTTTCTTTTCTCTTTTGACACACACACACGCTCCAACTAATTATAGTTAAAAGCAAAATTTCTAAAAGATTCATTGAACCAAAAAACTACTTTGTAAACTACTGATAAAAATGCCCATCAAATGATTTTTTCAAACACAAATTGCTCATCTCTCGTAGCACTTAATCTAAAACACCATTTAAAAACTGTCAAAATAAGTAGAAATCCATATCAATCCCAAATGAGGGTGCTATGGGCTTCTGGAACTTAGAAGCCTCTAATCTTGATTTACTTGCTAACCAATAGTGGAGGATTCTTTGCCAATCTAGCACTTAACTTTCTAGCATTCTTAAAGCTAGATGTTTCCAAACATTATGACTTTTTTCAGGTGCTTGTGGTTGGATTACCTTTGGAGGATTGGTTAAAGGCCTCTGTGTTTGTATTGGAGATGGTGCATGAGACAACTTCTATTTGGGATATGCCAATTGGATCCCATGAGTCACGACAGGAGACAATCCGTATATTAGCTAAATCATGGAATGAGAATTTGATTGCTCGTGTTTTCAATGATGAAGATGCATTCCACTGTATTCCAGGTGTGATATCGAAGCCTTGGAAATTAAAGGGAGGTCTAAGTTTGTTAGAGATATTTGTGTCAGAAACATTGTCGTGGATGGTGATTCAAAGATTTGCTGTAGATACTATCAACCTTGGTAACATGGGGGTGGGTCCATCTTATCGTCAGTCTATTGTTGATGATATTTGTTTTAGTTAGAGTTATGGGTAGTTTCTTTCTCTTGGATTCCTAAAATGGCCAAATCTGTTGTTCATTGTATTGCGAAAGACTTTGAATTCTGGATTGAGTCTTGTCCGGAGTTCCTTTAGATATACTTGCTGTGGATGTTTAACAATATGTGCTCCACTTTTTCATTAAAAAAAAATTCTTGCATCTTTGTAAATACCACTCCTAAATATTCATAAGAATATAGTGATGGTATCATGGCATATGTTACTAACTGGCAATCCACCATTCAAAATTAAAAATAAAAATGTTTTGTAAAAAAAACAATAAAGCCTTTTCCCACTAAGTGGGGTCGGCTACATAGATCAATCGACGCCATAAGCAACTATCATAAATTATATTTTTAGACAAACTATTTAAATCTAAATCTTTCTTAATAATTTCTTCTATAGTTTTTCTTGATTTTCCTCTACCTCTAATTATTGGACTATTCTCTATTTCATCTACTCTCTCTTAACTGGGGCTTCTATAGGTTTTCTCCCCACATGACCAAACCATCTAAGTCTCGATTTTACAATCTTTTTCACAATAGGTGTGACTTCCACCTTCTCTCTAATGCATTCGTTTCTAATCCTATCTTGTCTAGTGTGTCCACTCATCTAATGCAACATTCTTATCTCTGTAACATTGAACTTATTTTCTTGTTGACTTTTTATTGCCCAACACTCAGTTCCATACAATATTGTAGGTCTTATAATTGTACGGTAGAATTTACCTTTAAGTTTGAGTAGTACTCTTCTATCACAAATAACATCCGAAGCACTCATCCATTTCATCCACCCCGCTTAAATCTTATATTTTACATCTTCTTCTATTTCCCTGTTATGTTGTATGATGGATTCAAGATACTTAAATAGTGTGACTTGTAGTAGGATATGCTCTCCAATTTTTACTTCTGTGTTAGAAGTAGTTTGTCTTTTACTAAACTTAGACTCCATATATTCCGTTTTACTTCTACTTAAATGAAATCCATGAGCTTCCAAAACTAGTTTCCACCTCTCCAACTTCTCATTCATTTCCTCTCTCGATTCTCCAACTAGGACAATATCATCTACAAAAAGAATGCACTGTGGCACTGGCTCTTGGATATGTTCAGTTAGCACATCCAAGACTAAAGTAAAAATATAAAGGCTCAGAGTTGACCCTTGATGTAGACCAATAGTTATAAAAAAATCTTCTGTAAGTCCATCTTTTGTTACTACACTAGTTGTAACCTCTTCATACATATTTTGGATTGCTCGAATATAAGCTCTACGAACTCATTTTTCCTCCAAAGCCTTCCATAGAACCTCTCTTAGCATTTTATCATATACTTTTTCTAAATCAATAAATACCATATATAAATTTCTTTGATTCTCTCGATATCTCTTTATTAATCTTCGCAACAAGTATATTACTTCTATAGTTGACCTTTCTGGCATAAAACTAAATTGATTTGCAAATATCAATAATAAATAATTATGAAAATTTAAAATTTCCTTCTTTATTTTTTGTTTTAACATCCAAATGAACAAGAAACAAAAAAAAAACTGATACAATGTTACGTACCGAATTAAAATTTTATTTATGGAATGATAACTCGACCAGAGTCAAGTTGTCACTTGATCGAAGGCACTAGCCTACAACTTATTCCATACATAATAATAGAGAGGTTGCAGTCACACTAGAACTGCGACAAAAGGCGATATAGAGCTTCCGAAGCAGTTTGGATGATGGCAACCATTGGGGCAGTTACAACATTAAGAGCTCGAAAGGAACTACATACGATCTGATCACTATACCCAGATAGAAGATCATAGTACCTGCTCCATAACATAACCCCACCAAACTTGGAGGAGGTTTCTACATATGGAAGAACCTGATTGTTGAGCACATCAACTGGGATATAACCACCAGCACTACCATTTGCAGCAGGAGACGCTGGGAGCCCCACATAGAACTTCGTGGCGGTGAAAGAGGTGGTCCAATTGTCCCATGAGTCGAAAAGATTCTGTGTATTCCCATCAGAATATTGGCACGAAGGGTTGTTGTAGAACTGAACCCAAATGTAGTCGAATAGCCCAGTTTTGATGGCTGCGTCTAAGTATAGATCTGGAATTGGACATTGTGGTGCTGCAGATAGGTAAATCTTCTGTTGCTGGCTATAATTGTAAAGCTCCTCCGCAAGAACATCATAATACTGGGTACCACCGTGTTCGATGTCAAAGTCGATGCCATCTAAGACAACGTTTCCTAATAGACCCCCTGAAGTCCTGAACCATTTTGGCCACCTAGGTAGTTGGTCCAGAGGTATTCGGCAACTTGTTTGGCGTCATCAGCTGAAGAAAGGGTATAGGTCCAGGAGTCTCCTCCGAGGGAAAGGAAGATTTTGACGCCTAGGCTTTGGCAAGTGGCTATTTGGGAGGCATATTTAGTGCAAGGGACACCCCAATCCGCGGAACAATGTCCTGCCAGGTTTATATTTGGGGTTACTCCAGCGCCGAATGTATTGAGGAAAGCTATGTTTATTATCTCGTACTTTCCAGTGGCACATGCTACGTCCAACTCTCCTTCATTCACATTCTGGCCCCAGTAGGTGACAATTCCACAACCATGGGAAGAGCTGAAGTAAGACAGTAACAAGAGGGGCAGGAAGAGGAGGATCAAAGCTTGTCTTTTGGAAGCCATGAATGAGGGTTGATAGATGGCAAGGTTTTCTTGTTTACGAGGAGCAACAGAAAAAACCAGTTTATAATCGGCTAGGGGTAGGGTCGTTTACGTCAAATTAATAGGTAGAAGTTAATACCTCTTCTTATCAACTTGATCTCGATTCTTTTTAAAACACTTGAAGAATAAAATCCGATATACATCAAGTCAAATAAAAATGTATTCTTTAAAAAAAGATTGAGGCAAGGTCCATGGACATCATTGACTATATATAAAATTAAAAAAAGAAAAAAAAAGTCTTAAAGTAGATTCACTTGGCGGGATGAGACAATTTTGGGTAAATTCAATTAACACAACTTCACCAATTAGTACTTGTTACATAAAATGCAAAGGAATGTTTTATATTAAAGTTGTAATTTTTTATAACGGACTTACTAGTTATGTGTGAAAAGAATCTAAAAATGACGCGCTAGATTGATCATAAATCCTATACAAGAAAATCTCGAGTGAGAAGATTTACATGTAGCACGTGTTTTACGGGTGAAGTTTTGTAGCCACTGATTCTAGGACCATACAGCAGCAGCTAGCTAGGGGACCAAGATTGTCGATCGTCATATTTGGATTAACCTTTAATGAGTCTAATAATTGGCTTTGTTCTGTTGCATTTAGAGCTATCATTGCAATTCAAAGTGGATTCCTTTGGAGATTGGTTCATTTTCATATGTCTGTACCTTTGTGGGCGTAAGATTATCGGGTATCTGATGTGGCAAATAGACAATGCATGTCTATCCTCAACGTCTCATAGGAAGTCGTTCGTGGTATGAAAACACATGTGGTAGAGGTTGAAGGAAATGAAATATATTTTTCCCCGCCGATTGATAGTTAAATATTGTTCCAATGTTAGAAAAGGAGATAAAATCTATTTTCTTCAAATAAATCTATAAATCGAAAGTAATTATTACTTTGTTTATTTAAAATTCACTATATTCTTACTACCATTATTAATAATATCTGTCTATCTTTTTTATTATATTTTTTAAATAAGAATATTTTTGTTATTTCTTTATCTTTTCTTTCTCTTTCAATATTATTTTTATCTAATCAAATATATAAATAAAATAATATTTATATATTTTTTATATTATATCAAACATAATTATTTAATTCCATTTATAATTTCATTTTCATTCTCTTTTTATTTCCATAAAAAATAATTTTATGTATCAAATAGCTTTTAAGATTTTGCCAATACAACTATGATAAAAATTAAGAAACTATGTACAAATAATACTCTAGTTTTTAGAACATGAAATTAGAACATTATGTTTTCGGTGGAAATTTACTTCCACTAATTACTACAGAGTTGTCTAGAAAATTATAACGTAGTTTAAGGCGATATTTACTTTCAATACTTGTTGCTAAGCCAACGTTCGAAAAAAAAAAAAGAGGAGAAATTTAGAGGATAGAATGCCAGGTCTCCAACTTAAGGGGTAATGTTTAGTAGATATTCTTCCTAATAATTTCATCGACAGCATGGGGCTCTGGCGGCGGCTGCTCTCTTACCACTCGTGTCTCTCTCTCACTCAGTTCCACTTGAGTGCTCTGCATGTGCTTATCATGAAGCTAGAAGAAGAGCTTGCAATTCAAGACAAACAAACTAAACCCAGAAAAGTATCCCAAAAAAAGGAAAAAAATTAAATATCATAAAAAGAAAAGAAAAAAAGTAAATTGCATGTTCAAAACTCTTTCATCGAGGAACCCTTCAAATACTTATCAATGAGAAATAAGAATAGGAAATTAGGAATCTCTCTCTCTTTCCTGTGTCATTCAATGGCAATGGCAAAGGCAAAGGAAGAGGAGTCAGAAGCAAGGTTAATTATATTTAATTCAAAGGATTTCAGTATAGTCACGCAAAGTCATATCACAATCTTTCTCAATCTTCCATTTTTGGCATCTTTTTCTCGCGATGATCAACATAGGGAAAAATTTTGCCCAGCTTTGAAGGCCAACTACTAAGCGTACGCACTTCCATGAATACCATTGCTACTTCCTAGTCAAATCTCAATCCCCATAATAAAATAAGGATCATAATAATAGCGCAGCACCTCAGTCTCTACCATCATTATTGAGAATGCCTTTGCTTGCTTAATTAAAAAGGGTAATGGATGCAATGCCACTTTGCATGAACAGACCAAAAATAATAGTTTTATTATAGATGGGTGCATTGAATTACAAATACTTTGAATACAAATAATTAAAGTGAAATGGAAGAAACTGAAGCATAACTATGGCTTGTAACCTCTCTAATAATAGAATTTGTAACTCTCATGACCCTCCTAATAATGGAGTTGTAACAACCGTAATTCCCCTTTAGATTTAATGTATTCTTTTTAATTTTTTGTTGCAAGTGAGGGCTCCTAATAAGTATAAATAGGACCCTACTTCTTTTGTGTTAAGCATCAATAAGAAGAAGAAATCATTTTTCTAAGAGTTCTCTTACTCTTCACTGCTCCCTGAGCTAGTTTGGTATTAGAGCCTAGTTCCAGAGACAGGGAACCGCCTGAAAAACAACTTGGAATTGGAGTTTTCACGGTTGCCAATGGAGGAAGGCACTGTCACCTTTGAAACTCCCATTTTCAATCATTTTTCAACTAAATAGACGTCGTCGTTGTACTCAGGAGGTCGAAAACCCCTAGAAAGGAATCACCCTTCATCGTAAAATGTCCTCATGCTCTGACATGTGCTGTTGCCTAAAGACCACACGCTGGGCACTCGTGTCCATATGCCTATTGAAGGTTGAAGACGACCACATCATCTGCCACGTATCAAGCGATCAACACATCATCCATTCAGCACCTACCACGTGTCAAAAGGTCGCCACGTCAGTAACGCCAGTTCATCCTGCTGTGTCATCTACCACGCAAGGTCTGAGGTGTCCAGTCAGCGACACGTCATCCATTCAGAACCTGCCACGTGTTCCTTCCTATCATGTCATCTACCCAGTTAGCAAAAACTTGACAAAATTACACTTTGACCTAAAAAATTTTCCTATAATTCCATTTTGGCCATAATATTTTTCCATAATTCCACTTTAACCCTATTTTCCCCAAAATTTCAATTTGACCCCTAATCTTTTTGAAATTACATTTTTTGCCCTCAAAATTTTTGAAATTATACTTTTGCCCTCAACTTTTGGGAAATTATAGTTTCATCCTTATATCTTTGAAACTTTTTACTTCCACCCCTTAGCTTTCTGAAGTTGCAGTTTAGCCTATAACTTCTCAAAATGCCTCTAAGATGTCAATCTGTGCATGAAGTTGAAATTGAAGAGTTGAGACGTCGAGTGCAACTATTACAGGAGCTGGTATATGTCCAACGAGCTTAGTTAGATGCATAACAAGAAGCAAAAGAAGCTGACATCGACAGTAGTGGTTTTGCAAATCATCGCCCACAAAGACCAACCTTCCGGAGTAGTGATATCAAAGTAGAGATTCTAGACTTTGAAGGGAAGCTTTAGCCAGATGAGTTCGTAGGCTGGCTTCAAACTGTCGAATGAGTCTTTGAATACAAGGAGATATCAGAGGATCAGAAAGTCAAGTTAGTCACTATCAAACTCAAGAAGCAAGCCTCCATATGGTGGGAGAACCTTAAGAGAAAACGAGAACAAGAAGGAAAATGCAAGATTTAAACATAAGAGAAGATGCGTCATGAATTAACCCAGAAGTTCCTACCAGATCATTATTACCAAGATACTTTTATCCAGTTATAGAATCTTTGCTAGAAGGCCCTATCTATAGAGGAGTTTACCAGAGAATTTGAAAAGTTTATAATGAAGTATGATATCCAGGAAAAGGAGAAACAGGCGATAGCCCACTACCTTGGTGCGTTGAATCCTGACATCAGCCATCAATTCTAGCTTCAGTAGTATTGGACTTTAGATGATGTAATCCGTCTAGCCATTTGAGTTAAGAAGCAGATGCCCAAAAGGCCTTCATTTCAACCTTCTTCCTCTAGGAGTTTTCTAAATGCTCACAAGGCATAATTTCAGCAGCCTAGCTCTTTAAGCAAGCCTCAACCAAGTTCCTCGAGCAAGCCTCCAACAAGGGTCACTAAGGAATCCAATTCTAAAGCACCCAAATGTTTCAAGTGCCAAGGGTTTGGCCACATCGCTGCAGACTGCCCCAATCGTAAGGTTGTCACCCTTATAGAAGAGCCAGCTTATGAAGCATCTGAAGAAGAGAAATAGGAGGTGCCTGGATTTAATGAACAAAAGCCAATGTAGGACGAAGAGTTTGTTATTGTCGATCAGGGGGAATCATTAGTGATTAGACGAAGTTTGCATGCAGCATCAATGAAAAAAGAACCTTGGCTATATCACAATATCTTCCATACCCGTTGCATTGGTCAAGGGAAAATTTGTGACGTCATCATTGACAATGGAAGCTGTGAAAATGTAGTATCCAACTATATGATGGAGAAGTTGAAGCTACCAACGCACGACCATTTGCACCCTTATAAGCTGCAATGGCTTAATAAGGGAAGCGAGGTAAAAGTTTTCAAATAATGTCTTATTACTTTCTCCATTGGGAAAAAATATTATGATGAAGTTTTGTGTGATGTTGTTCCCATGGATGCTTGTCATCTTCTTTTAGGGAGATCTTGGCAATATGATTATTGTGCTTTTCATGATGGATGTGCAAATACCTACTTATTTGTTAAAGACAATATGAAGATCAAATTAGCATCATTACCACCCAGCGAGTATAGCCGAGTCTAGAAGGAACCCAAGCCATTAGTGACTTTAATGACTAAGGAGAAGTTCAAGGCGACAAAGATCTAAGCCTAAACCATGGGTTTTATTCTGATGCTTGAAGTAAACGATAGATCTACCACTCCACTGGGAGTTATGCCACTACTAGCTAAATTTCCAAATGTGATATCTGATGAGATTCCACATGGATTGTTGCCCATGCAAGATATTTAGCACGCTATTGACTTTATTCCCAGAGCAGTCATTCCCAACAAGCCTACTTACAGAATGAGTCCATAGGAACATGTTGAAGTCCAACAGCAACTTGAAGAATTATTGAAGAAAGGCTTGGTCCAAGAAAGTGTTAGCCCTTGTGTTGTACCTGTTCTTCTAATACCTAAGAAGGATGGAAGTTAGAGAATATGCATAGATTGTCGAGCAATAAAAAAGATCACTATCAAGTATCAGTTTCTAATACCCTAACTTGATGACATGTTAGACCAGTTGCACGGTGCCACTATCTTATCATAAGGAGTTAGATGCCATTGTTCGAGCTTTGCAACACTGGAACCACTATTTACTAAATAAAGAATTCATCCTATACTCTGACTATAAGGCTCTCAAGCACTTGAATTCCCAACAGAAGATCAACTATAGACATGTTGCTTGGAGTGAGACCTTATAGACTTATCCATTCCTGCTTAAACATAAGGTTGGGATCTTGAATTCAGTAGCCGATGCCCTTAGCCACCGACATACTTTGCTATCTACCATTCAAGCCAAAGTTGTTGGCTTTGAGACTATCAAGGAGTTGTACCAAGATGATCCTGATTTCCATGAAGTGTGGAGTACCATCGAAGCTTAACCTTTCCAGAAATACTGCAGGCATGAAAGGTTCCTATTTTGGGGAAGGGCTTTATGCATTCCTCAATATTCTTTATGAGAGGTAATTGTCTAGGAAGCCTACAATGGAGGATTGGTAGGTCACTTTGGCTGAGATAAAACAATGGCCTTAGTCAAGGAAATTTCTATTGGCCAAGGCTTGAATGAGACATTAACAGACACATACAGAGATGCTAAACCTGTCATTTGGCTAAGTCTAAAAGCTAAAATACTAGATTATACATGCTACTTCTTGTGCCAGCAGCCCCTTATGAGGATGTGAGCATGGACTTTGTCCTTGGATTACCCTGGACATAGAGACAAAAAGACTCCATCATGGTTGTTATAGATCATTTTTCAAAGATGGCACATTTCATCCAATGCCAAAAGACTAATGATGCCATCCAAGTTACAGATTTGTACTTCAAAAAGATTGTACATTTCCATGGAATTCCTAAGACTATCACCTCTGATCTTGATGTCAAGTTCCTTAATCACTTTTGGAGAACATTGTGGAAAAAGATGGGAACTAAGCTCTAATTTAACAGTGCTAGTCATCTAAAGATAGACGGACAAACTGAAGCTATAAACAGGGTTCTTAGTAATCTTCTTTGTAGCTTTGTTAGGAAGAACTTGAAGTAGTGGGATCTTATCCTTACTCAAGTTAAATTTGCTTATAACAATTTAGTCAACCAAGCCACTGGAAAGTACCCGTTTGAAGTTATTTATGGTACTCGTCCTCTTAATCCATTAGACTTGACCTTTTTAACTGATAAGCAGCAATATAGTTCTTATGCAAATAAAAGGGCCAAGGAAATGAAGAGGCTGCATGAGCAAATTCGTGAACAAATCCAGAAGCAGAACTTGAGATACAAGACTCACCATAACAAGCATTGACGACAGTAGACCTTCAATGTCGGAGACTTGGTTTGGATACACTTGCGGAAAGAACATTTTCCCAAGCAACCAAATGCTAAGCTATCCCCTAGAGCTGATGGACCATTTAAGATTGTGCAAAAGATCAACAACAATGCTTCCAAGGTGAAAATGCTGGTGCTTATAGAGTCTCTGCCACCTTCAATGTTGCTGACCTATCTCCATACGTTGATGATGATGATGAGTTAAACTCGAGGGCAAGTTCCATCCAACCCGGGAGAATGAAATAGAAGAAATTGAACCATAACTATGGCTTGTAGCCTCCCTAATAATGGAATTTGTAACTCTCATAACCCTCCTAATAATGGAGTTGTAACAACCGCAACTCCCCTTTAGATTTAATGTATCCCTTTTAATTTTCTGTTACAAGTGAGGACTCCTAATCAGTATAAATAGGACCCTACTTCCTTTATGTTAAGCATAATTAAGAAGAAGAAATCATTTTCCTAAGAGTTCTCTTAGTCTTCACTACTCCCTGACCCATAAACACTTCAATTTCATAACCTTGTCATTATCAGAACTGAAATAAGGGAGTAAAACACTTCAATTTTTTTTAATACACTTTTTAGATGCTTTGGGGGTTTCAATGACCTCTTTCATTTTCAGCTTCCATCATCTCTTCCTCAAGTTCCATGATCTTCTTTTCCTTTGTTGGACTTTGTTGATCTTGTTATCTTTGCAAAAGTTTAAAGAACAGATTGTCTCACCAACATCTTCATCAAAAGGGCTTATGTGCACAAGTATCAAGACCTTCGAACCATAACTTGAATTATTTATTATAATTATTAAGATTAGGCATTTCTCATTTAATAAAATTAATAAGTGTGGCACATCCATAGTTCATATTCTTTATAGATGCTTCTATCTTGTTCTTCCATTTATAATAGAGAAGTGGACAGGTTTAATCTTACAAGTAAAAATTGTAAGTGAAATAGCTGCAAGAAGAGGCGCCTTATAGCAATGGCAATAACAAGTATAGGGTAATGCAAATGTAGTTGGATCCTATTACATGAATGGCTTAAACATCCACATTTAATGAGCAGCCAAGACCACAATGCTGAGGAAGCAACCCAAATATGACTATATGAGCAATATCATTCCTGTGTCATAGGACACAAAGTTTAATTAACTGAAGAGTAGCATTGGGCTTTAAGCTATTTATTTATTTTTTAAATTACTTTTCTGGGTTTGATTTGGTTTGTTTGTTTGTCTTGAATTGCAGGGTCATCTTCTAGCTTCATAATGAGCAGATGTAGAGCACTCAAGTGGGATTGAGGGAGAGAGAGAGACAAGTGATGAGAGAGAAGCTGCCGTCAGAGCCCCAGACCATCGATGAAGGACAACCAGCGTGCCCTAGCAAACAAGCCAGAGAAAATACTGTGCTTTTAGTGAAGAATGCGAGTTTGGTTTTGCAAGAACTAATGCCTATTTTTTTGTGTTCAATGCTGACTCGTTGTCACATAATGCGTAAAAAATGCATGTCATTATCTATGTAACATCTACCTCATCAAAATAATTAACAGACATTTAGGGCTTTTATGAGACAATATCATAACTTAATGAATCATTTTCAGATATTTCAAATTTAAGAAATTATTTTAAAACAATAAATAAAGTTATGGAACTAAATTATTATTTTAATCTATATAGAATATCAATTAGGAAGAGTACATGTATAAATTTCTATTTTTGAAATTAAATTAATTGAACCATCCTTAGCAAACTAACTAGGTAGAAAATAGTTGAACATTTAAATGGATGTAGGTTGGCTAAAAAATGATTGGCCAATGACATATTTAATTATTAAATATTCATTTAAGGTTTTTATAAGTAATTATATGGTCCAATATTCATTTATGACTTAGCTGTAGCTAGTCCACCTGTTAACTTATGTCTACCTATACAATATTTTAATTTTATTCTCAGCTTTTTAATCATTTATTGAAATATTTCATTACTCTTTAATTATTTTCTCATTTTTTTATTTTCTTTTTCAATTCATTCAATCAACTTTGTAAAATTTGTAACTCTTATAAATTCATAAAATGGTCACAGATTTTATCTGACTCTTAATTGCTTTTAGTTTTATCAATACTTTTTACATTTTATTAAGGTATAATATTTCATCAAATGGGCATAATTATAAGATCACTGTATAAACAGAATAATAGAGAATGTGGGAAAAAAAAAAGAATAAAGTGAAGAACAGTTGGTAAATAGTTAACTATGGGTTGACCCATACATACTTATGCTTAATTAATAGGTCAAAACTTTCTTTTGATTGTTTGGGAGTTTATTATTAAGTGGGGAGAAGAAAGGAAGATTTTAAACTTTTTAAAATTCTCCATAGTCTTCCAAAAACTCAGTGTGGTCGTAAATTATTCCTCAAGATTGCCTTTTTGTAATTTGTGATTGCCCAAACTTTATAAAAAACTTTCTTGCTTTGTGATCGGTGACAGGGCATAAGACTAAATTGATTTTGAACCTTTTATAAATTACTTGTGTTCGTCTATACATTTTACTTTGATCTCATAGGATTTCAAAAGCACTTGTTATTTCGTATATGCTTTCAATATATTGTTGAAAGTGATTTCAATTTACTCGGAAATCAGCCACAAAAATTTCGAAGTACACTTCAGCAGAGTGAGATTATTCGAAAGAAAAAGGAGACTATTTTCGAAATAACATATTTACTATACTTCTTCAAAATTAGGAACTTGAAATAGGAAGCTTAAATTTTTCTTTAAAGTCTTTTCTCTTTTTTTTTTAAATTTTTTAAATTTAAAAAATTTTGGAAAAAAAGAAAGAGATTTCCTAAACAAGAGAATTTTAAAGTCATCTCCTTTGTCTACAGTCTCATATATACTTTTTAGAGGCACATCCGCATATGGATTATCCAACTGAATCTTGGCAGCCATGGTCGTTGGTAATTTCTTGCTTGGCTTTGTAACCTTAGGAATCACAGAAACAACAAATTTATTATGACTGTCAGTTATTAACCTAATCTTAAAAGCGGGAGCAATTCTTGGGTGCATTGAAAGATACGTATATATGATTTTCAGTATTGTAACTACACACGTGGGCCCTGCAGTGCAACCAATTCCAATTTCCTTAATAGTGTACCCAAGAATTTTCCTAAGTCAGCCGTTCTAGCCCAAGAGAAAATTTCATTACAGCACGTGTTTCTCACGAAGTTTTGTAGCCACTGAATATTGGGCCAAACATCATCTTGATACAAGGGGACCAACTGGACCACGGTTGTCTATTCACTTCTAACGAGTTTCGACGGTTTATAATAATTGCCCCAGTTTCCGAAGCGGCAAGTGGACGATGCAATATATGGACCTTCAACTTGTTATTTGGAAGTTCCTACAAGATTTTTTTTTTGCGCCAAAAACCACACTACAAGTTAAATTCATCATATTCTTGAAAGGAACTTAGGAAAGGGCGGAGGATGGGAAACTTAGCCCCTTGCCATTCTGGAAAACATTAGATGTATATAAAAGTTTAAATATGATTTTTTTAAAAAATAACATTTTTATATAAATCTTTCTAAAATTATATATGGCTTCTCAATCTTTTAATTAATTTATTTCTTCGCTAGCTTTTCATTCTTCCACTCCATGATATTTACTCTTTCTTCTTATTAATATATTTTTTCCTTTTATTATTTAATATTTTTTCAACCTGTTTTTTGCAATTGTCTTATAATTTTTTTAACACACAATTTTGATAAATTACTTTACTTTATTAGTTTTTATCAAGTTATTAATAAATTTTTTACTTGAAAATCATGAATATGTGTCTGGAAAATTTAATGAAATGGATAAGATGAAATAAGACATATTTAAGAAATATGTCCATTTTCATATTATGTGAAGTTGCTAAAACTTGTCAACATGGTGTGCCCCAGAACATATTATTTTATAAATAATTTTAATATAATATATATTTTTTAAATCATAAAAGTACCAATTTAATATCTTTTATATAATAGATATGTATTGTAAATAATTATAATTTTTTTTCTAGATATTATGCATTATACCTCTTGTAGAGTTACGCTCCCTGCACCTACAAAAACCCCCTTTTGTTTTTTGCCTTCACTGGTTTGGTTGCCACATTAATTTTTTTTAGTTAGATTAATTATCGCTCTTTTCGTCCGGTAAGTTAGATTAATGTCGGCAAGTCATTTCTCCCCTTCTTCTCACTAGTTACTAGGTGGCGTAACTAGTGCAGGTTTCATTTCAAAGCATGCAAGGATAGTCATCGTGTGCTTAGATCGAGAGAAAAGTGAGAAGAAAGGGAGGGAGAGGGAGAAAAATGAAATTTTATCCCGTTTAGTTCAGAGAAAAAACTGAAAAAAAAAAATATGAAGAGAAAAGCACGGTGGGTCTCGTCATTTTTTTTTTCTCTCTAAATATAGAGAGATTAGAGGAGAAAACAAATGAGTGTGATTATATCCGACTGCAAATTAGTTGGAATATAAAAAATAATAAATATATATATTAAATAAAGTTTTTAAAACATTTTAATTAGTTAATTAAAAAATTAATGTTACAATTAATTTTATTATTAAATTAATTAATATATTTTACAAAATAATAATATTTTTTTAATATAAAAATTAATAAATTATATATTATTTTAAAAAAATTATATATAATTAAAAAAAACTTACGACTGAATTACAATCAGACATATATGTCCCTGTAATTTGGCCACAGCATTAATGCAATGCATTGTCTATTGGGTAATGCATGATGCAACGTATATATATATATATATATTATATTTTTAAATATATAATATTTATATATTATATATATATTATAATATAATATTTATTATATTTATTATATATTATATTTAAATTAATTAATATATATTAAAATAATATTAATATTTATGATTTTAAAATAATAATTTATAAATATTTTTTTATAAAATAAAATTTAATTAATTTAAAAAAAATATATATTTAAAATATTTTTAAAATTTAAATATGCATTTTTAATGAAATTTTTTTATTTTATTCAAAAATAATTTTTTGAAATTATTTAAATATTATTTAAATTAACTTTTATATCTTTTATTATTCCTATTTTTAAAAAAATATATATGTAAAAATTTTAAATAATAACAAAATTATTATTATATTAAATTAACATATATATATATATATATATATATTTTATACGTTTTCTTTTCTCCTATCCAAATGCATAAAAAAAAATATTTTTTTTTTAATTTTCTCTTCTCTGGCATCTTTTTTTTTTTTTTTTTTCTCTTCCCATCCAAACAAAACGTTAATGTTTAGATTAATTTGCATGAAATAATGAATTTTGCCCCCTTTGACCGAAAATATGCTTCAAAAATGGGAGTGGGTGTACTGCTGCAGCGGTCCGAAAAATTTATAAAGAAATACAATGAGAGCGTGCAAAAGAGGGTCAGTTGCCGGTTTCTGGGAGTGAAAGAGGAATAGGGGCTGTCATGTTTGCTTTAAAATTAATTTCCTTTGTCTCTTCTCTCTTTGATGTGACCGAAAGCTTGCAGCAAATTTTCAGTAGTGAAAGAGGAATAGTGTGTTTGGTTTTGGAATAGAAAGTAAAAAATTTTATTTATTCAATCATAATATATAAAAATAATAATTTATTATTTTATCTAAAATATAATTTAAGAAACGCCACGTTCCATCTAAACACACATGCCATTGATCTCCTCTGTCTTTGTTCAAAATGTATGAAAAGGGTTATATAGTAGATATGGCAAATGTCCCTTGATCTTGGTTGGTCACGTGAATGTATTTTGTTTATATAATTTATATAATATTTATTATATTTTTATAAGTATTATTATTTAATTATTAAATTATAATTTTAATTGTTAAGTTAATTTTTAACTTTTCCATCTTTTAACCAAACCAACCGTAAGAGTGCAAGATTTGACTGACCAAAAGCATGAAGGTGGGTGAAGCGTGGGGACCTGTTGCTCGGGCGGCTTTCATGCAATTTCGGTTTGCTCTCTCCGCTTTCTCCATTATGACCAAAGTGGTCATATGCAAGGAAAAAGAGTGTTGTTTGACCGTTCATGCAATTATGAGTGTGAGGAAACTATTATTTTACTCACAAATTTGGCCCTATTATAATAGTACTAGTTGGTAAAAATTTAATTTGACATATCTTACTATTTCTTTTTTTGGTAAAAACATATCTTACTATTTCTCCTCCTCAAAACCGACCAGAAGGGCTAAAGGAAGTTATCAATGTTTTTAAAAGTGAATTATTTATTAAACTGATAAAATTATTAATTTACGGTTTATTAATTTAACTTTGATCAAATCATAATCGAATTAGTAATAAATAAATAAATAAATAAATATATTATTTCATATATTAAAATTTTAAGATAATAAATAATAACTAGTAAATATTAATAAATTTTAAAACATTTTATGATTAATTATACATAAAACTAAATTAAACATGACATAATATTTAATTTATTTAAAATATACTTACATAGTTTTAATAGAAATTATATGAATTTTATTTTTATTTGTTATCTATTATATTAAAACTTTGTAATTTTAAATGAGCCAACAATGATGATTTAATGGAAAACATGCAGGTTATCACATCCAAGGGTTTGAATCAATTTTGGTCATTTCACTTTACTAAAATAGAATGATAAAAAAGATCTTATGTTAAATATTACATAACAAGATTGAATGTGTAGCCTGGATCAATGGTTGCCACTGCTCAAGCATGATAAAGAGACGTGTGTTTGAGACGCGTGGTTATCGTTTTGCTTTGGTAAAATAGAACAATAAAGAAGAACTTATATTAAATATTGCATAATATGGTTGAAGAAGCATTCTAGCTTAATGGAGGTGCTACAACAATGATGGTGAATGGACGAAGGTTCGAGACGTGGTAATACTAGTTTTGCATAATATTATTTTAGAGAGAGCTACAGACTGATCCAACCACCAATTCAAAGCCAATTTTCATCCAAAATCGTCCGGTTCAACTTGGTTTTTAATCAAATTTTATCGGTTTTAAGCCAAACTTGTTCTAAGATAATTCCAGATCGGATAGGTGGCTGATTCATTGATTTTTCAGTTAACCAACTGGTCCGATCTAATTCTAATAACATTGAAGGTTACTGTTAAGAGTCATGATTCCTCATCCTCATGGCTTTGCAAGCAATTGACTCCAATTTCTCTTTCCCACTTTCGGCTACTATGAAGAGTGATCTCTTAAATTATTATTGTATGATGGCGTGACATGGTAATGCATCAAGAGAGCGAGAGTAAACACATAGAGCTAATCATAGGTTAAGAACCCTGCCCAGCTTGATAAGTCTGGCCTAAGAAAAATAGATACAAGCTCAAAAGAAAAACTAAAAAAAAAAGCTTGTATTCAAAAAGCTGGCTAAAAAAGTGGGCCGAGCTCAAGCTTTTTTAAAAGCCCAACTTGAGACAAGCCCAACTCGAATATATATATATATATATATATTAGTTTTAGGGCTTTTAATGAAATGAAGAAAAGAATCAATGGAGAGGACAATTGATCTAATTTCCATGAATATGAAGAGGAGTGATGTACTAGGCTTCATACAATTCCTAAATGTTTTTATAGGCTCTTTTTTCATTCAATTATTTAAGCCTTAAAATCACGCACACAAGTCCATGATGTAAGTCCCGCACTCCCACAGCCCTTTTCTTTTTTGTTATGCTTCTACCATCTACCCTAATCCTTCAAGTCTACCAAACATGATTACACAAACACAACCCCTTTCATTTCATTCTGCTTTTGCCCTAGTTGAACATGAACACAAACACCGCATTGCAACAAACTGTCACCCACACACATCATAGTATGCCCACATTTTCCCACTCGTTAAAATGATGTAATGGCTACTTATTTGAAGATGATGTCTTCCATTTCTAGAAATTTGGTGTGTGATGGCATCTTTTTTCAAATTTGATGCTCTTGTCATATTTTGAATTTGATTGTACAAGTTGGCATGAAAAAGGTGGATAATGTTATTGCAAAGATTCGTGAAGGGGTGAAATTTATTAAAAAGTCAGCTCCTCAAAAAAAGAAATTTTATGACATGGCTGAGAATAATTCAGCTTGGTTACAACTAAGAAATTGATGTCTGATATATGTATAAGGTGGAATTCTACATTTTTAATGCTTGAACATGTCATTGATTATCAAAAAGTGTTATAACATTAGGGGAAAAGGATCATAGTTTTGGAATGTTTATGCTATCTGATGAAGAGTGGGATAAGGTAATATTACTCCCCAAGTTTTTGAAGTCATTTTATGATGCTACTCTTGTGTTCTCGTCCACCAAGAATCCAACTTCTAACATATTTTAGAAGAATGTGTAAGATTCATTTGTGCTTATCTAAAGCTTATAAAAATCCTCTTGATTCCACGACAGATATGATTTCAGATATGGTTGCACAATTTTAAAAATATTAGGTTGAATATAATTTATTACTTACTTGTACTGTTGTATTAGATCCAAGGGAGAAGCTGATTTTTGTTAAGTACATTTTCCACAAATTTTTTAACAATGCTGATGAGCATATGGGTAAGATTATCAATACTCTTCATTTAATATTTGAGCATTACATAGAAAGTAATAATGTGAATGCATCAAGTGTGTAAGTTATGGAGATACTAACTCATAATCAAGTGTTGATATTAATGAATTTAATGATTTTACTCAATTCAACTTGTCTAGAAGACAAATAAGAACAAGGAAATTAGAGTAGGACATCTACTTGGAAGAACCAATTGAGGAAATAGGTACAAACATTAATATTTTAGATTATTGAAAATCATATGCAATGTAGTTTCTTAGGCTTGCAGCAATGGCTCAAGATATTTTGGCCATTCTAATATTTGTTGTGGCTTCTAAATCAAATTTTAGTATTAGAAAGAAGTAATTAATCACTAGAGGAGTTCATTGAATAGGAAGACTATTGAAGCCCTACTATGTTTACAGGATTGGCATCGTGCAAAAGGCTTTACATGGGGTACATTTTTCTTTCATTGAATGTTTTGACATTATCTTTTGAATTTGCTAATATTCACTTTTGTAAATTAAGTCTTTACTATTATGGCACTTCAGGAGAGCCTCAATTAGATGATTCAACCTTCTTAGATGATGAAGTTGGTCTTACATCTACTTCAGAGGATGTTTTCTGAATTTGTAAGTTTTTTAGCATTATAATATTTTTCTCTATTGTTATGTTAATGATAAAGTAAATAGTATTTTTTGTGTGTTACTTCATGAAGGTCTTGAACTTTGCAAGGATGGATGAGATTTGAAGACCGGAGACCTTGGATACTTTATGTTAAATGTGTGATTAATTTTTATTGTTGTGTTAATGAAAAATTTGTTGTTTGTTATTGTTGTGTATTGTGTAATGTGTGTTTAATTTTCAAGACTTTATGTATAGGTTAATTTTTATTATTGTGTTAGATTGTATAATCATATGATTTCAATTTCGTAGTGTCAAGCACATCCATAGTATCATCCTACTCCCTGCTTCTTTAATTAAAAAGGAAGCATTGTCAAATGGATAAAGATGTTTGGAGAGACAAAACCCATCTTATAGAAATGGATAAGGTAAGACTAAACAAATTATGGAGTTTTGATTATTGATAGTTTGTGTCTGATTCAGTTCTTGTTTTAATAAATTTATATAGATGTAGCCATGACTTCTATCAATTGGTAGGCACCCCCATGCTGAACTTATTCATGAGTTTTGTGCAACGTCCTCTTGCTCAAAGGAAATGAGAAGACTTTCATGTTTGTAGGTAATATTGTGCATCAGTTCTTAGTGTTCATCATGATCAAAGATTGCATGCTTATAGCAATATTTAAATGGTAGTACATCATTATTGTTGGCTACTTTTATGACTTTGTTTAGTTTCTTTGTGTTTGTATGCAGAAATGTGATGATTGTATCATTGGTTAATTTTGGCACTTGTTTTCATTCATTTTTACTCATGGTGCAGGTTTTGATGGCAACAATTTCGTTGTAAAGAACAAAGGATAAAGCATTGATAGGATTCTTGTAACCATTATTCCTTTAAGTTGAGTTCAATTCTCATGCTAGGAATTTGAAGGCTTCTATATATTATAAACATATCAAACCATGAACTAAATAATTTCTTGAATTTTTTAGGTAATGTGTTTACCCATACTATGTAATTGTTTCTTTTTTATTTTTTTTCCTTGTTAATGTTAAGGTAGGATGTTGTGTTACCTAATGATTTGGCAGGTGGTTTGAATTTGAAATGCTTTTGTCATCTTTCATAGTTTGGGAGACTATGTGATTGGCGATCATGACAACGCCACTAGGTACCAGGGAGCATTTAATATCTATGTGATCAAGGTTATTTTATAACAAAAAGGAAGATTGTCTTCGGTTAACAATATCAACACCATATTTTATACCTTATAAATATAACTTTTCTTATTTTTGAGGTCACTCCTTAAAGGAGATTAAGCTTAAATTGGCTTTGAAATGAGTCATTTAGTTTCAAGAGTTGTAGGAATTTCTCTTAGTTAGAGAGCAGTATTAGTATTTCTAAGACATAGTCATAAAGAATTTGATGCTGTTCCTATTTAGTTCACGACAAAATCATGAAGTATTATTCTTGTATCTGCCAATTGTAAAATATCTAACATGTCCTAGAATGTCATGTGTATTTATATCCGGCTGGAAAGTGCCGCTATTTTCTTTTATTATAGATTTACGTACTTGAGCACTGATTATTTTATGTTTTGTGGTAAGCATTTGCCTTGTTTCTTTCTTATATTAGTTATTTGATTTCACTATGACAAACTATTAAGCAAACTGAAAAATGCTAGGCACAAAGAAGCTGTTAACATAATTTTACAATTTTTTTTAAGCTTGCTTTGTTTTTTGTTTGGAGCCTCGAAGCAGAGACACCTTTTGTACAAAGTCAGAGCTTGGAGCATTATTCCTGCCATTTTTGTTGAAGTTGTGCATACCTTTTGCTTATAAATCTACCAATCTCTCTTGTTTGAATTCTCATGTTGCTAATCCAAAAAGACTTTTTTTTTCCCATCATCGATGATGACTTCCTAACACACTTTTCCCTGTTAAGCCAATTGATAAATTGGTATTTGAGACCACCTTTATATCTTGCTTTGTCTAGGGCGACTTAGACCAGGTTCAGTGTGTTATTGTTGTTAATGTGGGATTCATATTTAATATTTTTTCTCACTCTTTGAAGTTCTGTCACATGGCACTTAACCACTTATGGTGTATCATTTTCAGTAAGCAAAAGTTGGCGCTATTTTTTAAAATGGCGAGCCAGGCACAGTCTTTTTTTTTTAGATCAGAGTCGGGCCCAAAATTTATGAACAATGCTAGGCCCAAGCTAATATTTTTTCAACTTTTTTCGATGGGCCCATCTTGTTTTTATCTAAACTCGGCTCATGATCAGGTATAACAACACGACCCCTCTGGCAGATCATGCATATGGAGGGATGGGTTCGGTCTTCAATAGAGACTAGTGTTAGGTTGCCAACATTTTTTAATATTATTTGAGTAATATTTATTATATTTTTATAATTATTATTTTATTTATTAAATTATTTTTTAAATAAAAGTATAAAAATTATTTTTTATTTTATCAACTTATTTTATACATTCTCTTCTTTATATTATCTACTCTTCTTCTTTACATTATCTAACCAAACACATCATGAGTGTCACGTTTTGTTTCAATTATTTTAGTAGTTCACATGCAGAATTTTGGTGCTAATGGCATGACGATCGAATCGGGGTGGCTAATTTAATAATATATTCATATACACACTTCAATTGTCTCCCAAAATTTGGCCAGAACACACAAATGCACCCTAATTTAATTTCTCATGGTTTCACATTACAATACATGAAATTACTTGCTAGGTGGCATGAGATTGGGTTTGGAGTGTCCAAGGTAAACAGCATGTAATGCTTCTCACATGCCCGTCCAGGCTTTTATTTCTTAATGCGGGAAGATAAGATTTATATCGCCAATTTAAATACCAATGGTAATAGATTACGTCGCCAACCATACTAATTTTAGTAATAATTAGGATACTTGTATGATTAGGCTAATCTTGATCCCACCTCATAGTTATAAGATTCCTAATATAAGAATTTAGTTCCCTTGACTTATGTAGGCTAATCTCTTTTTCTTCTACTACTTAACCTCTCAATTAATATATTTAATTTGAGATTTAAGAGTATAATGTATTCCTAATTAAGTTCCTTAATTCCTTTTGGTCTAATTAATTAGGTACGCATTCTAATTCACTTAATCCTCAACATTCCTCAATTCATATTATCTTGTTATTAATTTAGACTAGATATTTACTGCGGTGTGACAACATATATGCCACATCCTTCAGGCCACTAAGTGTTTATGGATGGAACAACAGCAATACCAAATGATATATTATACATCAACCAACTGGAGCATGATAAGATGCCAACCAGAAACCATATGGATGCAGCTTCAAAGGTTGGTGATGCTTAATAATATAAACGCGATAATAAACATCATACTGCACTTGAGTCTTTGAGGTTCCTTGTTGTTTCTTACCTTGAAATATTATAGCTTCACTCACAAGAAAGTGGACAAATAGAAGTAAAACATATATCATCCCTATCTATTCATGAAGTTTTGCCATTGAATCACTAATTCATGTTGCACATGTTCATAATCCCCATCACAGTTTTTAAGCACATGACCTACTCTCCCACATTCCACACTGTTTATAGAATTTCAAGACCCTCTCATAATAACATTGAACCCCCACCGGGAGTAACCATCAGTTAACATAATACCCCGTTGGCAGAGGCTTTGAAGGATCGATAATTACTCGGACCTCAAATAAGGCCCGTTACTAACCATCCTACCCAGAAATTCAATGTTAATTACATCGCCCGTCAAACTGGCCAATAAATTTGAAAGCTTGTAGTTTGCATATATTCTACGGGAAAGCCAACCAAGCACACCCAAATAGTAATATTTTTGACAACTAAATCATGCAACATCGTATGCGGATCCCAATTATGCATCACCATAAGACAATTTTGTACAGCCCAAGGACATTGTGTGACCAAAAATTCTTGATCAGAGGTTTGAAAACGCAAAGACGAAATTTTTTTTTAATTATCCAAACACAAGAACTAATCTTTGTAGTTTCCAAGAACCAGAAACAATTCTTTGTATTCGATGCATTAGAATATTTTTAAGCTCAGGAAGAGTACCAACAAGATATCAACTCCATACCATCCTAACTTGGCAAATAATCAGGAGTGAGGCCTCTCTTGATTTAATCACCTGCTGTCCCCTTCGCTCTACTCTCCTTCGTTTGATCCCCGTTCGGCTCCCAAAACAGGGGTCAGGGTTTTGATGAGCCACCCTTCAAGTATATCTAAAGCCTAATAAGTTTAGTGGGTTCAACCCACCCTCCAAAAAAAAAAAAAATCAACTTTGAATAGAGACTAAAAATAGTTATCATTCAAAGTATATTTTTTTGTGGCAAATTTATTTAGTCGTCATTGTAATTTTTAATTTTGTTAAGACTTTTAGTGATGACACAAAAAAAATTATTGCTAAAAATATTTTTGGTGACAAAATTGTCGCTACAAAATATCTTTTTGTGACAATTGTGTGCCATGAAAAGTTTGGCAAAATTATTTTTCTTAGAAACCAAAAATTTTGGAACCAAGTTTCAGTAGGCACCAAGAGATGTTGCCACTAAAAGTCACTCTTTTGGCTAATTTTTTTGTTATGCAAAAGTGACATCATTAAGATTTGAGCCAAGGAGCAAGTTGCTAGCATTTCGTAGTACATATAAACTTCTAAATAAAATGATATAACAAGAAACTATACATATATATAATATAAAATGATCTAAACATTAATATATACTATTTATAATTATAACTATATTTCTTATTAGGTTAATTTTTTTTCATTTTGTAAATTATTTTTTTTAATTTATTATTTCTAAGCCCTTCATTTTATTGTTTTTTATTCTTAATGATAGTGTAATCATAATATAATTTAGGAACCGTGAAAATTCAATATTAAATACTTTTAAATTTTAATCATAGGTAATTTTTAATTTTCAATTAAAAATGATTTCTTAAACAATTTAAGAAGCATGGAATGAGTAATTTAATATCATATCATAAAGTCTTCTTAGAATAATATATATATATATATATATATCATTTTCTAAATAATTTTATAAAAAATATATAAAGTACCTTATTTAATCCTAACTTTTATTTTTTTCCCTTTCTTTTAGCCACAAATTAGAGCCATCTTCTCTTCTCCAACGCTTGTTCACACCCAACTCTCTTACTCTCTCTTCATTCACCTCTACTTCTTTTTCAAGCTTCCTTTTTGTGTTCTCTTCTCCAATTCATCTATCATTCATTTAAAGCCAACACCAAATCTTTGTTTACTTATCTACTTTTTTTCTCAAATTCAAAACGTTATCTTCGTTCTGCTTAAGATATGCTTCCCTCTTCCTTCAAATGTAGATCTATTTTAGATTTGAATGCCTTATGTTTTCTCTTTTCATTCAACTAATGAAACGGTTGGCAAGAAGAGGGAAGAGTGTAACACCATAATTCTCTAACTTATCTCATGCTAGTTTTATGTCTCATGGCATGCATTTCACAAGAAAGCAAGAAAATGACATTAAAATAATGAATATATTTGCGTTGCGTAGGGGATAACTTTTTCATTCGATGTCCCATGGACTATATGGACACATCCATCTCATTTTCATATTTAATTACACAATTACAACTCATAACCATCCCAAGAAGTGGCCTTAACCAAAATTTCCAACTTATTGTTATAAAGGTTGAAAAATCATTACTAATTTTAGAAAAATCGAAATCATGCATACTTTACCATTTTTGAAAGCTACCAATGTCTAATTTATGCTAAAAATATATCTAGACCACAACAAGGGTTGCTAGCCATCGGAAATTTATGGAATAGTATCAGAGGTCGACTATTATTATTGGTACTATCCTCTAACTTCAAAAATTCATATTTCCCTACTCAGAGGTCCAATTGGGGTGATCTTGGTGGACATAGAAAGCTTATCATGTATAGTTTATATCCTAAGATTTTATAAGCATTGGACATCATTTGACCCTTAAATGACATAGCCCAAGTTTTTGATCATATAAATAGTATTTGCATCAGTTTAGCACAAAAATGCCAACTTTGAAAAATCATAATTAATTCCACAGCGCTCTAAATAATCTAGTCTTTAATTTCCTAAAAAGCATAAAATCTATATGCATGCCAGAGTTCATGGGCAAATTCGTTCATTTGGTTAGATCTTGATATTGGGTTATGAAATGATCCATTTTGTGTCATCAAAGGGGTCTAAATGGTCCATTTTGAGTTCTAAGGCAACCATGACCACTTAAGCAGTGGGAATGCACCAAAATGACCTCCTAAACTTGTCTCAAAGGTGCATAAACCTAGAAATTGAAAACTCACTCTCTCACCCCATGCCATACACAAGATTACATATGCTTTATATTGGCATATAAGGTTCAAAAACTACATTATCATTCATTTGGCATCAAACCTTACACATACATCAAATATATGTGTAATTATACATGTTCAAATGATTATATAACATTTCCATTATAGTATTACATCATATGCCATTTGTATGGTTACAAAAGAGACAAAACTAAACACTTTGATGTCAATCTCTTATCTCCTAACTTGGTGGCTTCCATTACCTTGTTCATTTGCTCCACCTAGCATGTTAAGACATTGGAGAGGAGGAAATGAGATTCAAAGAATCCCAATAGCTCATCTCTCTTTCAATCACACATAAAGAATGCAATACAAGTCTTAGAATGCATGCATGAGCATCATGAAATGTATGATCATTCAAGAAGTATTCTTGACATTTGAACAAGTCATACAAAGCATACATAGGTTTGCCAAGTGAGTGGATTAACCTCACCCATTCTCTTATAGATTTTGAACTTGCCTCACCCATTTTTTCTAAGAGGTTTTGACTCAACCTCACTTTTGGGAGACTTTTTACTTTGTCTCAACCAATTTTAAGGGTTCTTGGCTCATCCTCACCATGGCTAAGTGTAACACCATATATTTCTAGCTTATTTCATACCACTTCCATGTCTCATATCATGAAATCTATAAGAGAGTAAGAAATATGGCATTAAAATAATGAGTTTCTTAGTATTACATCGCGTATAAAATTTTCCTTCGGAGTCCTATTTTGCCTTTTGTTTTTGGCATTTTTGTTTCTACTTTGTTTTAGCTCCTTTTTTAGAAATATCTTTTCCATCATAAAATTTGGGTTCCCAATTTAGTAAAATGCCTTTGGAATCACTCAAATCAGAGCGAAAACCTTCTTGAATGAATTCATCAAAGTTCGAGTATATTGACGTTAGAAAACGTCCATCAGAGGGGATTTAACTGTCCTAGGCCTTCCCATGGTTTTCAAGGCCTTTGAGAACCTTGGAGAACTTAAAACTTTTATTTATAAAGCCCTTCTATGAGAATTCCAAAAGTTTCTCAAAATGACAAAAATGCCCTTACGTTTTGTTAGTTTTCCATCAAAATTTATTTCTTCATTCTAGCTCCATTTTTCCTTCCGTCTGAGTCTGGGATTCTCATTGTTAGGAGTTTAGAGTGCTTCCCAAATTTTTTGGGACCTTAACTAAGTCATTTTAGGGGACTTCCTTTTGCATCTGGTGAGTTTCGTTTGTTTACGAAGAAACCGTACGTTACATTTCTCACGTTTTCTCTCATTTTCAGAAAACTGGATATTACATTTTCCCCCCCCCCCCTTTAAATAAATTTTATCCTCAAAATTTGGGATATGTTTTCCTCTTACTCTTTCCTTTTTTGGCTAATTGCTCTTTTCTTTTCCTTTTTCTTGGCTCTATACACTTTCTCAGTGATTTCATTCTTTCAAGTTTTCTTTCAGCTAGGGAATTTTTTTTATTACTAGCCCTCAATGAAGGTTCTATTGTTATAGAATACACACTTGTTTTTCTCATAAAGGAAAAAAATTTCTAACTTTGGAGGCCTATCTTGGGAGAGCTTACTAATCATATTAGGTTAGTCTTAACCTGTTCGCAGGGGTTCACGTTTCTTTTCAGTAGACTCATTTACATATCTCGGGAGGTAACTTATTTCGTATTTCATCTCCCTTATCTTCTTCTAATGGCTCCTCATAGAGTCTCATTTTCTTTTTTTGATCATTACAGCCATCGGGGCTTTCTGTTTGTCTATTTATTTATTTACACGTATCGTCCACTGCTCATCTCTGTGCTCTTCCATACTAGCTCATCCCATGATTACAACTCACATTTCTTTTTATCACAAGCCTCACATCTCAATTACTTATTGGGATTATAGCTCCTTTGAGGAGTGTCTACTTTTAATGATCCTAGTTTCTCTGTTTACTACTACATCTATCTCTATAGGCCAAGACTTTTCCTCACTTATAGTAGCATTTTATAGTCCCTCATTTTAGCATTGATAGGCCTAATATATGTGTCTCATACTGGCATCGAAGAACTACTACCATTGACTACTGCTAAGCTCTGGTGGGATGCTAACTATTCTCATAGTTTTAATCACTGGAGAATGTTATACCACTTATTTCATGTAAAAACTGCACCCGACTTCTTTCTAAATATATAAGCGAGCATGTGGGGATCTTTTTGTCCCTTGGTCAGGAAAAATATCTACTGGGTAGTGGTTCATTTGACTCTGACTCTGAAAGGCTTCTTTCTTGCTTTCCTCATCCCATATACTATGCTCATCAAGAGATCTAGTTAGTGGTCTAACTATTTGAGTAAAGCTTTTATATCTCAGTGGCAACAGTTTACCAGATTCAGGAGATCTCTAGTCTCTGAAATAATAGCTAGCTGAAACTATATTGGTCTCTGAGACTAACTACTCTATAAAAACTATCTCAGACCATCATCTCACTAAAAAGCTATCATGCTGTAACTATTGGCTCTCTGTCACTTTGTGAGAAATACTGTAACCCTTGGGTCTATTGTGATCTCTCAGAGCCCTGCTAGGGTTTATTGCAACCCACTATAATATGTTAGAATCTACTATAATCCATCTCTTGGAGACGTCAAAGCCTAAGATCACTGTATCTGATAGTAAAATACATGCTCACCAAATCCAGTAACTATCGCCCAAAATAGCTGAGGCTAAACTTAGAGATGCATCATGCTCTTCATGCGAAGTGGGTTCTGTGTCATCTGATTCTCTAGGATCCTGTAATACTGATACTTATGAGCATCTAAATTTTCGTTCATCATTCCTCATGGGATCCTTAGATTCCTAATTTAGCCCCTTTTTCACTTGGGTTTTTTTTCCTTACTCTATTAACTTACTTACTTTGCATGTACTCGTTCTAACCTTCCTCTCATATCCTGTAATTTCTAACTATGCCCACGTTCTGCTTTTAAGTGCCTTGGCACTAGGGCATCTCATACACTAAGTGTGGTTAACATCTCTGGCAGAAGAGAGGCTATGCACTGGTCCCTTCTTATTTTATTTTACATACATTATAAGGGGCTCAGCCTATCCATACTGAATTTGAACATTATCTATTGGGAATTCCTCTCTGCATGCTTTCTTATTGTTTTAGTATTCTTGGAATCCCTTTACCTTTCTTTTTTGGTTTATCTCATTCTTTCATTAACTAGAATACCTTTCAATTATTGGGATACGTTGATGATTGATGTCATAATTTGCTACGTACTCAAGTTACATTACTACTAGGTTGGCTAGACCCAATATCATGTAACCATTGTGACAAGTAAACCATAACATCAAACATTAATACATAGGCACCTCATGACTGAGCTCAAAGCCACTATCGCTTATATATTATAAGTTTCCCAACAATCTAAAGTATTCCTTTCTTACTTTCCTCTATCTACCCTATTCTTATAGAGTGTTCAGAGAAAATAGGATTCTTTCTCTTCTTTATCCTGAGATTCCTCTACATTGCTTGTCTATTTTTATTTCGGGCACTATCATGAAAAAGGGTATCTATACCAAGGACAAGTGTACTTTCTTAAGTACTCAAGCACATTAATTGAATATTTATTTTTAACCTATTATGTCCTTAGCTTGAACACTGTCATAAATTTCTCTTTCTTTTATCTTTGCTATCCTTTTTCTTAGGAAAAAGGATATTCCATCACTGGCTATCTCTATTACCAGTTTAGGTTTCTTTATGCTCAAGAGCACCTACCTATTCCCAGGGTTCCTCTACTTATTCACTCTATAAAACATTAAGGGAGTCTACTTTTTCTTATACTCTTACTTTGCTCTTAACTAGACCATCCCTTGGTAAGAAGAATTTTATTTCATAAAATCGTAGGAATTTCATTCTATGGTTCTCTTGACTTACACTCTTTCTCTACATAATACGAGGCTTGCCTTCTTAAATGGTCTTTAACTCCTTCGAGCTTCCCTGAGGGTACTAAGGTACTAACTGTCTATCTCAGTTTATTTCTACATTCGGATCAGAACTAGGCTTTTTCTCTGTTTAGTCTCTTTAAATTTATTCTCAGGAGCACCGTATACTACTTCTATGGTGCTGCTAACCCAATCTAGGACACATACTCTCAATGTTTGGATTCTTCCTTATTAAAAGCTTATGCTCTACTGGGTGCTCTAATCACGCATATGCCTTAACCCTATATTATTTTCATATTAGGGAGCTCATTTGACTAATTATCGAACTCCTACCTGTTTACTTTTCTGTGCCCAGTCTACTCATTTAGTCATTACTAAAGCGAAGGCATCTCTTCTGTAGCTAGTTTCTCAGCTCTTCCTCACTTCTTTTATCGCTATACTTTATGACTCAGGGGGGCCTATCTAGGGGAGTTTACTAATCACTACTAGGTGGTTTCTCCGACATTAAAATGTATCATCTTTTCTTTCTCGATCCAAGAAGAATTTTCACTGAGCCTTTCATTCACATATCTCACTTGGAACGATGCTACTGGTCATCTCCCCTAGGCTTTAGCTTATACTCAGCCTAGGCTAGCCATCTTATCAAACTTGTAGCTTATTAACTATCCTCATTCTTTTCTAAGCCTTTGTTACTGGGCTACTCATACTTACCTTTAGGTGTTACTTATGAGGCACACCTTTCTAGGCCACTCGCTATTTACCTCATTGTTGGTAATCTTATCTTACGTTATTTTGAGGCTACACTAACATCCTATCATTGAATGTCTCATAGGGTAACATTTTAGGTTGGATTCAACACCTTAAGGCGGGTCTCAACAACCGTATTATCCTTGTGTCTAACTTTCTCTATGCTGAGCTCTTTCCTCAATCTTAACTACTAGACCTATGGATTTCTTACTAATCTTCTGTGACTCTTCATTACTCTTTTCTCTACTTATATTAGGGTTTCCCATTCCTTGTAGGTCATCTGGCCTCTTAGTAACTCATTTCTCAAGTTGGCCTCAATATGACCAACAAGGCCTTTCATATTGTCATTCCTCGGGTTTACCTTAGTTTTTCTATCTAAGTATTGGCCACGGCTAAGCAATGAATTAGCTTCGACTAATGGCCTCTGATTGACTTACTTTTTCAAGGATTGAAATTTTATCTTTCTAACTACAACCCGAGCCTCATTACCTCTAAATCTAACCCATCATCAAGTTAGAGGGTTCTACCTCTTCATTCATACATAACTACTTGTCAACTCTGGGTTATCAGGCTCTAAGGGGTGTAGCTTGTAACTCAAACCTTTAGCCAGAGGAAATTAGCTTTTTGGGTTTTAAAACTTATCTAGACATTGGGTATTATAACAACTAGAAAAAAAAGAGAGAAAAAAGAAGAAGAAAAGAAAAGCTGAAAATTTTTCGAAGGGCTGAAATTTTTTTAAGTTTGCTAGCTATAGTGAATGTATCTGCTCGTTATAGCGAGAAATGGTCTAGCTATAATGAGAGTGTCTTCTCACTATAGCGAAAATGCTTCTAGCTATAGCGAGTGTGAGCATCTTATACAAAAACCAGGGCTTTGTTTGCCGTAGCATGCGCCATAGCGAAAACAGGGGTCTGGGACTGATACGTGCTCGCCGTAGCGAGGGTTATGCTTCACTATAGCGAGGGTAAGTTCGGAAAAGCGTGAAAAAAGAGAATTTGACTTCTTAAAGCGTCCAAACTCATCCTTTCTCTTTAAACTGACTTAGGCTTCAACCAAAGGAGAGAAAAGAGCTGTGGATAGAGAGAGAAACCTAGAGGAGGAAGGAGGAATAAGAAAAAGGTAAGATTTGCATGGTTTTTCTTCTTAGCATGTTGTTCTTCTCTCTTTGTCCTCCCTTTCTATGGTTTTGGTTATTGAAGTAGTTGGGCTTTGAGCTTGGTTCAGAAGAGGGAGAGTGGAAAACTCCTCTTGAAGAAGACCAAAACTCATATATTTTTACTTCTTCTTCTTTGCTTTCCTTTCTTGAGAGCTTGAGAAAGGAAGGAGAGTTAGTGGCATTCTAGAGAGAGAAACCCTAGCTTCTCTTCATAAATAAAGTGTTAAGAGAGTAATTCCATGCTCCTTGTGTGTCTAGGCTCAAGAGAAGTACTCCCATCTAGTTGTGATTGTGAAATCAACAAGGGAGGAGACAAGTTGAAAGGGAAAGCTTGTGTCAGCCGATAAGGTAGCTCTCTCCCCCTTCTCTCATGCATAAATGTATGCTTATATTATCTTGCATGTGTGTATGTATGTTTGAAACCATGAAAAGTATGCTAGCATGATGATGCCTTATGTATTTCAATGATATTTTATGTGATTGCTTTGGTTTACTTAAGTATGGAAAAGCCAACAACCCTCTAGCCATGGTGAGGATGAGCCAAAAACCCTAAAGTTTGTTGAGACAAAGTAAAGAGTCTCCCAAAAGTGAGGTTGACTCTCAAGAGTAAGGTTGAGTCTAAGAACCTCTTAAGGAATGGGTGAGACAAGTCCAAATCCACAAGTGAATGGGTGAGGCTAATCCACTTGCTTGGCAAGCCTTTGTATGTTATGTATGGCCTACTCAAATGTTGAAAATGCTTTCCTTATGATTTCACATGCTAATATGCCCATGCATACATTTGTGAGACTTGTTTGCATGCTTTATGTATGATTGAATGAGAGATGAGCTATGGAGATTCTTTGAATCTCACTCCCTCTTCTCCACTATCCTAACATGCTAGGTGGACCAAGTGAGACAAGAGATGGGAGCCACCAAGCTTAAAGCTAGAAAATTGGCAAAGCTAGACAAGATTCTCTAAAAGCTAGCAGTCATGTTGTCACTATTTTGTAGTTAAGTTAAGAGATGTAATCTAATGATGTACATGATATAGCACATATGAATACTTGTAAACGAATGTATTTATCATATATGTATGAGAAGTAGAACTATAGTGCATGATGTAGCAAGTCTTCGGTGTGAATAGTAAGATCTTGGCATTATGTACATTGTGTATGTTTTGGTGTGGGAGAGTGAGTTTTGCAAATCTGGGTTGTTATACATTTGAGCCATGTTTGGTAGCCTATGTTGGTGCTTTTCCATGTGCTCATAGAACCTTAGGAGTAGGAGAAGCAAATTTGAACCCTTGGAGCCCTCTTTTAACAAAGAAACTGGACACTTTGCCCCCTCATGTCAAAGTCTGACCAAATAACCTCTTCTTAACTAAAATTTGGCATGTGATTAGATCTTGCCTAGAGCTTTCTGAGAAACTAAATATCAGGTCATTTGGAGGTCTGTGGAATTTTCTATGCTTTTTCAAATTTGGTATCAGAATTTTGGATTTGCATCAGTACTGTTCATTTGGTCAGTTGTGTAATTGTGTCATCCGAGGGGCAAATGCGGTCCAATGGCTACAAAATTTTATAGGTAGAAACTAGACATTCACAGCATCTTGTAGCAACTGGAATCACACTATTTGGAGGTCTAGAGAGAGAGAGATATGAATTTTCGAAGCTTCTGCCCAGAATTAGTCATCTTGCCTGACCAGAGGTACTATTCCATCTATTTATGAGAGTTTGGCTTGATGAACTGATCTAGATATATTTTTCCTCTCTAGTTAACATCTACAGATTTCCAAATTAGTATCATTTTCATGGATTGGATTTTTGTGGAATTAACTAGAAATTTTTGAAGTTCATATCAATAAATTGTGACAGCATCAGGACCCACTCCGACCTCCAGATGATTCCACGTGTCAAACACGTTGTGTGTGGGATTGTATGACTTTTGTATATTTTTATCATGAAGTAGACATCCTAAGATTTCCAGAATAACTAAGAGTGCATGTTTCTGATTTTTCTAAATTTAGTTATGAATTTCCTAAGTTTGCCCAGAAATGGAGCCAAGTCTAGTCGAGAAGAAATATGCATGTCCCATGTCTCCTTTCGGTTTCCATGAATTGTGAACTAGTTTTTATCATTGAAATGAGTTGTAATGGTGCAATTAAATATGAGTATGCATAGCATGAGCTCACACGGTCTATGTGACACCAAAATGAATTTTTAACCATGACGTAATCTAAGGAAGTGTATGAACCCAATGGAAGTGCTTACTTTATTCTTACTATATCTCACATGAGCATGTATTGGATGATGGGTATGAGTTAGAATTTATGGTATTACAGGTATTATGGCTTGGGGGTAACTCTTTCTCATTTCCCCTCTAAATTGGTTTTGTGTAGCCACAGTCTCATTTCATACTGCACTGCATCACTACTTGTTTCTGCATTACGCGAGATATCTCAGAATGGTCTGAGTATAACTTCCAGGAGAATTAGGCCTCACACACACTCTCCCTAGCAAACAGTTTCATATCAATGAGATCATTTCTCATCATTCATATCTAGGGTTTGCCATTGATCTAGATGAGCTATCACATTTCATCAAGCTCTAACTATCAGATCCCTTAACTTTGTTAGGTTTAGCTTTGCTCAAGCTACTCTAGAGGTCATTCTTTCCCGCTGTCCACTAACTACTCCAAGACCATTCTACAACTTACCTTTCGTAAAACAAGCCACAAGCTATCTTCACATACCCAAAATGTCTCATATAAGGCTCTATCTATCCATTCAAGCCTTTACATAACACTATTGCTATGTCCTCAAGGAAAATCCAATCCGAGAGAGCTTGGAACTTGCTCTGATACCATACAATACATAAGAGAGTAAGAAATATGGCATTAAAATAATGAGTTTCTTAGCATTACATCGCGTATAAAATTTTCCTTTTGGAGTCTTGTTTTGCCCTTCATTTTTGGCATTTTTGTTTCTACTTTGTTTTTACTCCTTTTTTAGAACTGTATTTTTCATCATAAAATTTAGGTTCCCAATTTAGTAAAATGCCTTTAGAATCACTTAAATCAGAACTAAAACCTTCCTGAATAAATCAGTCAAAGTTTGAGTATACCAACATCGGAAAACATCCACTAGAGGGGATTTATTGTCTTGGGCCTTCCTATGGTTTTCAGGGCTTTTGAAAACATTGGAAAACTCAAAAATTTTATTTAGAAAGCCCTCTTATGAGAATTCCAAAATTTGCTCAAAATGACAAAAATGCCCTTATGTTTAGTCAAATTTTCGTCAAAATTCATTTCTTCATTCTGGCTCCATTTTTCTTTTTGTCTGAGCCTAGGATTCTCATTTTTAAGAGTTAAGAATGCTTCCTAAATTTTTTAGGACCTTAACTAAGTCATTTTGTGGGGACTTCCTTTTGTATCCGATGAGTTTCGTTCGTTTATGAAGAAACCATACGTTATGTTTCTCACATTTTTTCTCATTTTCAGAGAATTAAATATTACACTAAGGGTTCTTGGCTTCACCACACTCAAGCAAATCTAAGAAAATATACTAGGCATCATTTGAAAACATAATACAACATCATGGAACCATGGAATAAAGGCATGTGCTAGAATACTTTTCATAGTTTAAAATATACATACACACATTCAAAGACAAGGTAAGCACATATTCATGCATGAGAGAAAAAGGAGAGAGCTGCCTTTGCCACATAAGCACACTTTTTCTCTTGGAATTATGCTCCCATCCTCGGCCTTACACAAACAAGGGTGTGGTGGGATTTGTTTCTCTTGGCCTAAACACAATATGTGAAAGCCAATTAGGTTGTTTGAATCATTTCTAAAGCCATACATTTTCTTTAAATACTAACTTGGTCTAATAACCCCTTTTATGGTTCTAAAATGAACCTAATGAAGCAATATCCATCAATTAAGTTATAGGTTCCATTCATTCCTTTCATTTATAATTATTGACTCATTTTAAATCTTTTGGAGTCATCACACAATTAAAACATGAAACTTAACTAGGTATTGCTTCTTTAGGTCATATTATGGAACTTATGACACCAATTCATTCCCTAGGCCTCCTAATCTTTTCCCAAGGTTTCTCCTCATCTTCATTCATCATATATGACTCAAAAATGAGTTTAGAAAAATTTAAAACTATCTCTAGGTACATGGAACCCTCTTGGCTGAGCCATACTCCCTCTTGGCATCTATTGAATTTGCTTTGTTTTCTTGGTAGAAGATGCATATGGGGAGCCTTCTAAGGATCTTAAGAGTTCATCCAAACACTCATTTAGGCCTAAAAATTATTATATCAAATCAGATTTTACAAGGGACACTTGAAACCCTATGTTTGCTATCTTGATTTTCTATGGTTATTTATTAATTCTCTTTGCATATTCTTATTCTCCTCCTTTAAATTCCCAAGATTCATCCTTGGTTTAACTAGAAATTCAACTCCTTAGGGCTGGCCATATATAGGTCGAACCAGCCACAAAAGAAGGAAGGAGGAAGATTAAGTAAAGAGATCACAAAATATCTAGATTTCCTTAGTTCTTCTTACTTATTTTTCACCTTCACGTCAAATCTGAAATTTTCCCTATGTTCTGCCCTTAAAATAGATCCAAGAACTTCAATAAAATCATATAAAAGAAGGGGACATGGAGGAAAAGAAGTTTACTAAAGAGAAAGCATGAAAAAGACCAAGAAGATTCATACCTCTTCCTTGTTTTTCTCCTTTGTTTCTTCTCCTTCTTGTGCACCTCACCCTTAGGGTTCTTTCTCTAATTTAGGGCAAAAAAAATGCTTCTAAATGAATGAGGAGGTAAGGCACTGCATATATATATATATATATATATATATGTAGGTAGGTTAAGAAAGACCTTTCAAAAATTTCAATTTTGCCCCTTTGTCTTGGCATTTTCATTTCTGGTTTGTGTTAGCTTCTTTTTGAGAATCATCATTTTCATTATAAAATTTAGGTCCTTAATTTAATAAAATGCCTTTGGAATCACTCAAATCGGAGCTAAAACTTTCCCAAATGAATCCGTCAAAGTTTGAGTCAACTGATATTAGAAAACATTCACCGGAGGGGTTTTAATTGTCCTGAGGCTTCCCATGATTTTCAAGGCCTCTGAGAACCCTAGCGAACTCAAAAATTTTATTTGAAAATCCCTCTTGTGAGAATTCTAAAATTTACTCAAAATTACGAAAATGCCATTATGTTTTATCAACCTTTCGTTGCAATTTATTTCTTTATTTTAGCTCCATTTTTCTTTCCATCTGAACTTAAGATTCTCATTTTTAAGAGTCTAGAATGCTACTTAAATTTTTTAGGACCTTAAATTATTTATTTTGGGGGACTTGCTTTGAAAATATACCTATTTTTGTCGTTTTTATGAAACTGGACATTACAAAGAGAGAGCAAGAAATTGCATTGGTTGTGAAGGAGCATGATGAACTTGATAAGAGAAAGGGACTTTGTGTCTTCTTTAGATGGCTCAAGAAAGAATGTTTTGTTTTGTCTAATAGATATAGTGAAGTAGGTGAAAGATATTTGTTATTCTAGTATGCATTTGTTTAAGTTTGCTTAAAAAATAAAATATATCTAGATAAATATTATAATTATATAATTAAAATGATTAATGCTTTGTAAAAAAATTTTATAATCAAAATATACTACTTTGTAAATAATTAACGATATTATTTAAAGTTAACAAGAAATTTAAATTAATTAATAATGTAATAACTACAAGTAAAATGGAAAACTATGACATTTAATTGTCAATTAAAAAGATAATTAAAAAGTTATGAAATAAATTTGTACAATATTTATTAAAATTTAATAATTATCTCATAAAAATGAATATTAATTTAATTTAAATAATCTCAAGAATAAATTTCACATAAACAATTTTTTATTTATATAACATTTATTAGTAGCTTGCTTTTAATTATCCTTTATCTAATTTTAAGAGTTATCTAATCATTAATAAAAAATAAATATAAACTAAATAGATAATTTTATTATAATTATTTAATTTTTAATTAACAAGATAATTACAAAATTATGAAATAAATTTTGTCGATATTTACTAAATTTTAATAATTATCTTAATAGTAATATTAAATTAATTTAATTAATCTTAAAGAATATATTTATCAAATAAACCTTTTTTTATTCATATAACATTAATCAGTAGTTTCTTTTTAATGATTCTTTATACAATTTTAGGAGCTATCTATTCATTAATTAATAATAAAAATAAATCAAATATATAATTTTATTATAATTATTTAATTTCTAAGTAAAAAGATAAGTACAATTACAAATTTATGAAATAAATTTTTGTAATATATTTTAAAATTTTAATAATTATTTCATAAAATTAATATTAATTTATTTTAAATAACCTTAAAGAATATATTTTCATATTAACTATTTTTGTTCTTAAAAAATTATTAGTAGTTTCTTTTTAATTATTCTTTATCTAATTTTTAGAGTTATTTAATCATTAATCAAGTATAAAATATAAATCAAATAGATAATTTTATTATAATTATTTAATTTCTAAATAGATAATTAGAAATTAAAAATTACAAATTCCATTTATAATTACATCTTTTTCCTCTTCTCTTTTATTTAATATCAATTTCTTTAAATTTTTTCCTAATAATTCTTCATCCCTTTTTTTTTTAATTACCCTCTAAATATTGTAATCCCTTCCTTTTCTATTTTAGCGTCTAATTAAGTTCCTTCATTTTGATTGCTCCTAAATTTCCTAAGCCCTAGCTATAAGGAGGCACATAAGAAAATCAAAGAGGGAGAAAGGGAGAATCACACTCTTGACACCAAAGGGAAGGAGAAACAAAGATAAAAGGAAATTAGTGAGGAGCTGGTGGGAGAAATTGAAAAGAGAAAAAAGATTGCATGAGAGTGAAAGGGAGAAAGCATTTATAGAAAGAGGCACAAGGGAGAGGATTGAAGGAAATAGAAGTTGCAATTTGTCTTCTCAATGGCTAAGCAAATACATTTCTAGAGGTGATTTATTGTTTCTCTCTTCAATTCTTACAGATTGATAATGAATGCTTGGACTTATAAATAATCTTGATATTCATCACTCTAGTTCTCATTTACTGCTAATATCTTCTCCTATTTGAGAATTGGGTTCAAATACGTAATAAAAGGGAAAACTCAATTTTACAAAGTAAGAAAGAGAAGGAATGGTTAATTGTATTTGGGTTTTAATGATTTTTTTTAGGGAAATTATATTGATTTCTTAATATTTTTTCACTTCACTATAACTACTTGTTCTTATGGGAGGCTTCATTTATTTTGTCTTTTTTTGTATTTTTTGCATTCAAGTTGTGTAACTATGGAAGAGATTTTGCATAAGGTAACCACGAAGATCCAACTCATTATAGAGAATTGGAAATACATTTTTGTTGGTCATGTTTTTCAATTTTTTATATTTTGATCAATCTTATGAACTTATTCCATTTCTAATAGCTTCTTGATGAGCTTCTTTATGTTATTTATGCCTTTGTTTCTTTGAATTTACCTTTTTTGCTTGCTATAACATAGGGATTAGGATCCTCTCCCATGCCAAATCTTAGCCATTCAACTCATCCAGTGCCTGAAACATAAATCAAAACTTACAAGGTTGAAACATCAGCCAAAAACATGCATTTTTTGCAAGAATGGAATGAGCTTTTAGAAAACTCAAAAATGGTGCAGCCATAACTTCTAATCCTCCTTCATGTGATAATGCCATTAGCATGGGAGATTAGCTCATTTGCCTTTAACTAGCCTCACTCATGTTTTGTAACTTCATATTTAACTTCCTTAATGTTCGGTTAGCCTTAATGGTGATGCTCTTCCTTTCTTGCAAAAATGCTATGGGAGATCTGCTCTTCCCTTTACGCATCCTCAATCATAATGTAGCAACATCATATTTGGCTTCCTTAGCATTTGGCCATGCAAGCTTTGTTGTTCCCTTCATGGTAATGTAAGTTTAGAGTCCTGAATGAGGGTGAATGGGATTTGGTCATAGGAGTTGCCAAAGCTTGAAAATTGTTGTGATTTTGTTTGATTGGATTTTCTATTTGACTTGTTCACTATCTGCATTTTTTATTTTCTTTATGTATTTAGGGTCTATCAATGTTGAAGTTGTGGTACTTTTGTTTTATTTATGTATTTACTATTCATGTTGGTTACCTTTGATTCATTCAAAATGTCATGGCCGAATGACATTATTTTATATCAGTGTTTCACTTTATGGAAGCTAATTTTGAATGTTTGATTTGATCAACTTCTCGGTTGGTTGATTACATTCATTATCATGCATGGGCTTTTGATGTTCAAAATTGTGATGTAGAGTTTGGTTTTTAACTAAATAGTTTGTTTTCTTTTGGGCAATTCACTAAATTACTTAGATGTAAGAATAATTCAAACACTTCTTAAAGATATTTTGAAGTTAGGATTAGTTTTGTACTAAAATTAAGCTTAATTGTGAAAGTTTAGTGTTATATGCAACTGGTCATGGGAATTTCAATCCTTGATTGAAAAAGGACAATAAACATGATCAAAGTTTTTATGAATGTTAGTTAAGCATTGAAGTAGTTGACATTATACCTAACAAGAAATTTGTTACTAATGCCTTCCCATCCATATGTGTTACATACATTATTCAAAAAGGTTCCTTCTGATTCAGTTAGAAAGCTATGTATTGTGGAGTTACAAATGATCTAATATCAATCTTTCACTTTAAAATTTCACGTAGTGATGTAAAAAATTAAATTAATTAGTGATAATATGATCAATGCCATTGATGCTAGGATTGTACATATTATTAGTTATCTTAGATACAAATTATGCTTGGTTTTATATATGCCTATTACTACAATTAAGATAAAGTTTGATTTGGTTTTTGAATATTGAGATTAACTTTGTACTTTAATTAACTCTTTTGATAGTGCTTATACTTTAGGCAATGGTTGTCAATGTTGAAATGCTATTATGCAAATGTCACGCCCTAAAAATAGAGATATGATTGGCTTAGAATATGAGGGGCCTTTCATTCATAAGCCTTACACATAACTAGGGTATGTAATATACTTATCATAAAATTAGCAACAGCACACGTTATATTTAAAACACAAAGTCATTCATCTTAATCACTTATTTAAAGTTCGAACTTTATGTAAATCTATTCAAAAGCCATATTTGACTTTTTGTAGAAAATTTAGTAGAGTATCCCCTGAAATTTGGATATTTGAGATTTTTCTACAAGTAGTCAAACCAATTAAAATGAAAAAGAGAGCTTTGCTCTTAAGAATAATATATACAAAATGGCATAGGTAGAGGGATCCCACTTGTAAATTAGTGGAGCCTACCTAGAGTGTAAGGTACAATATGAATATACAAGGATTACAAAAGAATCAGGCCCATGCAAAAACATAATGCTAGGCTCACCAAAACAACAATCCAACTACAGTGGAGGAGAAGGATTAGGCGCAACTATGCTATCTGCTATAATAAGTAAAAAAATGAGCTATAGTACTCAATGAGTAGAAAATAAAGTATAACAACTGAAGGGACAAGCAGATACATAGTTTACTAAATAAAAGTAGGTTTTTGACATAATAATGACTAATGATGATTAGATAGGACTTAAATATGGAAATTCACATAAAATTCTTATGGTAATTCAAATTGTAAGTTTCTTAAATAGTATGATGTACAAAGGGATTCATATAAATAAAAGTGAAAGGATTTGAGTTAATAAAAGTTGGTTTGTTTCCTTATGATTAAGTTAAAATGCAAGAAAATGACAAGCATATAATATATTGATCAAAATATAGAATTGTAGGAGTTAAATAAGAAAAATAGGCAAATACATAAAATATAAACAATAAAAAAATCACATTCTAACATTGAAGAGTTAACCGTTGAATAAAGATAACCAGTTATACTAAAATCAATTTAACAAAACACTTTATTAGGAGGATCCATGTAGAACTCTAAGATCCAGGATATTCATACTAACGTGGGCACACAACCTACGAGGGTAAATAACCACAGACAGGAATCGTAGGGGAACTATTGCCACCTTCTCTGCTTTCCACCATCCCTACACTTACCATCATCCCTATAGCCCTTAAACCCTTAAGAGCATTCTACTTAGTACCCTTCATATATTTAGTCATAGAGGCCATGTAGTAATATCCAAGGTTCACTAAGGGCTAACAATACTACTATTAGTAATAAGTGTTTTGCAAAATCCTACTATATATATATATATATATATTTAGTAAAGTCCACTACCTAGAATATCTTTGATAATGTCTACATAAAGTTCCATAATTTAAAATATAACATCTCATAGCTATAAATAATTTAAGCAAGTCTCACACAAATATACTAAAATAACCTCCTAGCATTTTCCTTTTTCCAAAATAGTGCTTATGATAGCATATAATTTTATATTCAACTAAATAACACAATCATATTTGACATAGAATAATCTAGAAGATCTAAAACCTAAAATACTCACATGTATGATAATACTACCTAGGAAGCTCATCCTAGTAGACACACAAGTAACAAATAAGAAACTAAAGGAATTAAAATAGACTGGAAATCAAAACCATATCATGCTTTATGGTCTACTTATTGTGTTAGCTGAATGGTTATCAATCCTTTCAACATCGAACCTTTATCACTTCTTTCAAGAAACTATCAAATAAGGACTAAAACAATCAAAATAATTCTTTTAATCCTTAAAATTCAACTATATTCCCTTTCTTTATATTTTGTTATTATTATTATTATTATCATCATCATCATCATCAATTTGTTCATAGCAACCTAGTTTATCTAGTAGATTTGGATTACCTTTTATACAATTTGGAATTTAACTTAGAGTATCTATAAGTTATGAGTTGGTGCATAATTGTCTTGCTTAGGTTCTTCAACATGTTTAATTTCAATAAAAATGAAATTTCCATCATGTTACTCCCTTTTTAAAATTTATTTAGATTCATGGCTCCCTAAATATTTACAAGGCATAATTACTATCACACCCAAGATTAATTTAAATTCCTAGCTATTAAAGTCCATACTTGTTTAAATCCTTTGATCATTGGTTTATTCTCTAATGGTGCTCTTGATTTAATACTTCATACGCTAAGGGAATGTTGTTGGATTATTTAATAATTAGGAAGCATACCTTACACTATCTTAAACCATCCTCAGCCTACACAATCACAAAAGCCATAACCACAGCTAACACCAAAATAACCAAGCACATATAAGCATTCAACACCAAAAGATGGAAATTTAGCAACAACATGGACAACAATTGAAAAGTATAACTGAGATTGATTTTAAGCATAAATGGAAACACAACCCTAAGCACAACTAAGCACAATGCTAAATGAAGATAACAAACCAAAAGGCAAGGGAGGTTTAATCCAACATGAGAAAGCTACTTAGAAAGCTCCAAATCTAGGTAGCAACCATTTCAAGAAGGAGCACAAACATGGTTCAGCAAAGATCACCCTACAAGCACGAACAGAGTAACTAGACCAGAAGAGGTGTAGAAATTGAAGAATAAAATGCTAGACTATGAAATGGTGAGGCTTGAATTACTATTATAGTAGTAAGTTGAGTGAACTTGCATTCAACAATGGCAGCAATTAAGGATCAAGGCTTATATTGAGAGAAGCAGAAAAATAGGGTGATACACAGGAGGTTTTCAGAGGCTAATGATACACTATCCAAGAAAAAAGAAAATTCTAAGCATATGGAAGGTTTTGTGCATCTCTAAGATCAAGAGGAAATGAAGCAATCTACCATTGAAGAATGGTATCCATGATCAGCAACAAAACAAGTATACTACTACCTAAATATCAAATGCAAAACATGGGCAGTTGGATGAGGCACTAAGTTTATAACCACCCAATGTAGTCAGCTTATCTTAGTACTCTTTTAAATTTTTATATTATGTTTAAATGAAGGTTCTTTTTTGTAATTAGTTTAATCCTTAAATTTTTTTAGGCATTTAAGTTCAATAATGATTGTTAGTTTAACTCTTATTAATTTAATTTGTTTGTAGCCATTATAGCAAATTCAACAGAAGTGTTTTTCAAGTCAAAATAATATCCTTGGGCAATTAAAGATGCAAGTCTCAATATGTAGGCGGATGCAAACACATGAAGCCAAGAAAATGAAGACAAAGATAGATTAAAAGCCAATGAAGCTAATTTTAGATTAGTTTAGACTATGTATAACAAAAGGGCTGTAATAAAATTGTATGTTATGAAATTATATATATAGTAAAAGTGTATTGCAATAAAGTAATATATATCTTTGTCAATGATGGTGTACATTTCTTTTCTACTTTTTGGTACTATAAATTGATATCCAATACAAAAAACGCATCCTTGATATAACAAAAGATAATCTTGTACATAACAAAAAACACATCTAGTGATTGTATAGAACATAAAAAAAAAGGAAAAGAAAACCAACGCTACATAAAGCTAAAAAAAAAACTTGGCTTCATATTGATCAATTTATTTGACGATTAAGATTTGTAACATCACTATAGATCCTTGGTTCGTCAAGTGATTGTATAAGGTGATCAAATAGTGCTTATATTCCTAGGAAAAAAAATCAAACACATCCAAATTACCAAGCAATCACTACCACAAAAATAGGATTTGTTGTCGCACATTTGTTTGCAGTTTCTATAAAACTACCAATAAAAGTAAAGTATACTTAGCAGTTTATAGTAATTGCCAACAAAAATAAGGAAAATATTGGTGGTTCTTAATGAACAACCAACAAAAATACCTTTGTTGGCAATTTGCATAAATCACCAACAAAGGAGAGCCCTTTGTTGGTAGTTTGTATGAAATCATCAACAACAGGCTCTCCTTTGACTATTTTAAATTAAAATCCCCCTATTCCCTTTTTGTGTCCACCCCTCCAGTACTTTATTCTTCTTCTAAAACTGTATGCAAACTCTCTGCCATAAAGACCGTGCACTGTTGTCCTTCCATCGGTTTATCAGTATGTTATTGTCTGCTGCCCTTTCGTGCACCACTGTTGTAGTATCTCATGTCCCTCATCAGCCCATCGTTCTCTTGCATGGCACCCGTCATCCACTCCAATTTCTTTAGGAGCTCCGCCATGTCGACCAACGAACATCCTGCATCTCTATCCCATATCTACAGCTCCTCTGCTACCGTCTGCCTGCCCACCTCTGCTATGTTGGTCCTTCCCCTTCCATTTTCCTATAAGTTCATCCCATTTTTTATTTTTATTTTTTCCAAAATTAATTTTTTTTAATTATATATCACATGTGCTCCAAAGATATATTACATGGATCTTTTGAATAGTGATCCAAGAAACTGTGAGCAGATGCAGGAGTTATTTAATCAGTAAGCATATGCATTTATTTTCTACATATTTCTATATAGTTATATGTTTTAATTTCAAAATAATTTCTTATATTAAAGTTTTTTCCACTTGCTTGATAGATGAATCTAGGGAAGAGTGGTCTTAATACGTATTTTAACAATGTCTATTGATTTAGTTGAAATTTACTTGTGTTAATTTTTACTGATTTTATATTGTTCAGTAACATTTGATTATTAATTGTAATTATTATTTGATTGCTTTATAATAGTTCTTCTTGCTAGTTGTTTTGAGTTGGTGAATAATTAATGGCTAGTAGAATTATAGAATAAAAAGGAAATGAAGTGGTCAAACTAGAGATATAAAATGCAAACAAAAAAAAAGGTTGGCAGTTCTATTTAGAACCACCAACAAAAATTATCTTTGTTAGTGATAATTTAAGTGGACTTTTGTTGGCAGTTATTTAAGAACCACCCACAAAATTATGGACTTTTGTTGGCAGTTAATAAATAACTGCCAACAAAAGTTAAAGTCAATAACAGTCTAACTTTTGTTGGCGATTCTAGATTGCCAACAAATTATTAACCCTTTTATTAGTGTTTGCATTGTTGGTGGATAAAAATTGCTAATAAAAGGAAAAAATAACCGCCAACAAAGCCTTTTCCTAAAGTAGTGGATACTTTGCTTAGTAAAACTTACCATTAAGAAACTAGTATAACTAGGTATACCAAAAGGTTTATAAGTGGCTATATAATCCTACAATAAAGACAAAAGAGGTTGTAGTAATGAGGGACAACAAAGAGGTTGACTACTTGACTTGTGACTATATACAATGGATTGTTGACTATAGGGAACATTGAAGGTAAGAATAGTTAAAGGAGGGTGCATTCCAATTTGAACCTGACTTGAAGCATTGCCATAATCCTACAAAGAGCAAGAAATAATTAGACTTAATAATTTTCTTTACAAAGAAGTATATTAAATGAATCGTTAAATATGTTATTATTGAGATTGTTCACTATAAGGAACACGAGTTCTAGGAGTAGCTAAAGGAAGGTGTAGTCCAACATGAACTTGACTTGAAACACCGTCGTAGACCTACATTGAGCAAGGAATAACTTGACTTAATAATTTTCTTTACAAAAAATATATTAACTAAATCATTACCTTAGATTGCTGTTGACTTTGTAAAGCATTGACTCTCATAACTTTCTTTATTGTCTCAGAAATATTCTCCATCCAAGCTTTAGGTCATTTTGAACTCTTTCTACCCTTTCTCTTCTTGAACCATTGTCAATGTGTCATGCATTCACTATTGAGATATTTGCACTTATCTCCTTTTTATAAATCTCTTATACTTGTTTGCCCAAATTGACCACAACTTTACATAAAAACAAGTATGCTTCTTGGATAGTAGCCAATTTAGTCGTTATGATTAAAAGATCAGGACAAATATCTCTATAATGTAGCGTAATAGCTAACATGCTATCTCCTTTGACTTCATTTCCACTGACACCATGTATAGTTTTGCTTCTTACTTATTTTGTCCACCTCTTTAAAATGCACTGATCGGGTACCAACTTAACATTCATAATACTAAACACTTTTAGTGTATAACAACATAATATCCTTATGGTCTTGAACTTTCTAAAAGAGCAAGAAATATACTTCTCATTAAAGTGAAATAAAACCCTCCCTTCTCTTGCATGGTGGAACATTGTAATGACATATTCAGTCAATGGAAGAGCTTTAATCCTATGTTTCCCATAAGCAACTTTGTATAACTCCCATTGTTTTTGGAAGAGATCAAAAATATTGGGGTGTAAATCTATGCCTATCTATTGCAATATAAGGGAATACTGACTCTCTAGTCTTGGTAATTTTTTATAGGCTTCAAATTCACACTTTAGCTAGTTATATTGCTTCTCTTCCCCTGCCTTTTTGAATTGCTTAAATAACTTAACAATGTCCAATGTCACATTCGTACAGTTCTCGATGTCAGCATTAATGCATTCATTGAGTTGCATGCTTTGCATGCCTAATGTGAAAGCTTGTTTCATGTAATGTGCTATCCATTTTTCTTTTATATTGTACATATGGGTCTACCATGCATTCTCATGTACATTATATTTTGAAAGTAATTTGCTCCATTCTTCCTCAAATTGTGCCGCCTCTTCATAATTATACATGTACTTTTTAAAGTTAGACAAGAAATGAGATTCATCCTTTATCAAATTACCAAGGTTCTTGATGCCATTTTGCATTAAGTGCCAAGTACGTAGTCCATGGCGAGTGTCAGGCATCACCTTCATATGTGCTTAGTTCATGGCTTGATTGTGACTGAAAAAGATGGTTTGAGAATTTTTTTGCTTATGAGTTCCAAAAAAGTTTCCAATAGTCACTTGAAAGACTCAACAATTTCATCATATAACAAAGCAACCTTAAAAATCATTGTTCCTTTATGATGGTTGAATCTTAAGAATATTGCGAGCAGTCAACGTGCTTTATTAGTACAATGCATAGTGTCAAAGGTGAGCACATCTGCCTAAAATGCATTTGTTATTTGTTCATTTCAATCTATTTGATATACATGGTAAAAGGATGGATTTTTCACCGATTATCATTGAAAGTATCACATCAAATAACTTGCTTCATTGTATGCCAAAATTCATAGCCTTTTTGTTTATAATCGAGTATAATTAAGATTATTTCTTCCTCCCATTTAAGTACTCATGAGGCCAAATGCAATTTTTTGTTTAAGGCTAGCATCATTTAGCAAATCAATTTGATGGCATAGAACTTTAGATACATGTCATTAATATGCCAATATATGGGTTTTCTATGGAAGATGAAGAATATGGTTATGTTCTTCAAGAAAGTCATATACTCTAAATTTTTTAGTCATATTGATGACTCCTGTCCTTACTTTATAATTAGTTCTAGTCTCAGATCATGGATTACTTGTTAGGTAATCTCTCTTGTCTAGCTTTTTCAAACCCTATGTGCAACAAACAAATTTTCATATGCCAATGGAGCCATCCTTTTTTTTCTCTTATTATGGTATTGTTTCCTAACTATGAACCCAACTCTCCTATTGTAACAGCCAAGAAAAAGAAAAGAAAAATAAAATAGAAAAGAAATGAGAAAAGAAAAAGGAAGGAAAAGAAAAGCTGAAAATTTTTGGAAGCTGAAAATTTTCTAAGTCTGCTAGCTACAGCCTAGCTATAGCGAATGTACCTGCTCGCTATAGCGAGAAATGGTCTAGCTATAGCGAGACTGCCTTCTAGCTATAGCGAGAAAGCTTCTAGCTATAGTGAGTTCGGGCACCCCCATACAAAATCCAGGGAGTTGCTCGCCGTAGCGAACGCCATAGCGAAGGCAGAGTTCTGGGACTTATTCGAGCTCGCCGTAGCGAGGGTTATGGCTCGCTATAGCGAGGGTTAGTTCAGAAAAGCGTGAAAATAGAGAATTTGACTTTTTAAACCATCCCAACTCATTCTTTCACTCTGTAACCGACTTAAGCTCACTTTAAGAGAGAGAAAAGGGCTGAGGAGAGAGAGAGAAGCCTAGAGGAGGAAGGAAGAACAAGAAAGGTAAGGATTTTCATTGCTTTTCTCTTAGTATGTTGCTCTTATCCCCTTATCCTCTCTTCCCACAGTTTTAATGGTTAAAGTAGCTATGTTTTGAGCTTGGTTCAGAAGAGGGAGAGTGGAAAACCACTCTTAAGGGAGGTTAGAAGTCATGTAGCCTTCTCTTCCTTTCTTTCTCTTCTTAAGAGTTGAGAGCTTGAGAGAAGAGAAAGAATAGTTAATGAATTCTAGTGAGAGGAAGAAACCTAGGTTGAAAAGCTCAGTAGAGTTGATTAGAAGTGATCCCTAGCTTAAGAATCAAGTATTAAGGTATTAATTCCATGCTTTTGTGTGGTTAGGCTCAAGAGAAGCTCTCCCATCTAGAAGTGGTAGTGAAATCCACAAGGGAGGAGTCAAGTGAAAGAGGAAGTAGTGAATAGCTAACAAGGTAGTTCTCTCCACTTTCTCTCATGCATAATTATGTGTTTACATTATCTTGCTTGTGTGTATGAAGGATATGAGTTATGAGAAGTGTGTTAGCATGATGATATGTTATGAATTGAAATGATGATTTATGTGATTTGTTTTGGTTTGCTTGAGGAAATAGAAAAGCCAATAACCCTATAGCCAAGGTGGGGATGAGCCAAACCCCTAAGTTGGTTGAGACAAGAGTAAAAAGTCTCCCAAAAGTGAGGTTGACTCCCAAAGAGTAAGGGTTGAGTCTAAGGACCTCTAAAGAATGGGTAAGGCAAATCCAAAAACCACAAGGAAATGGGTGAGGCTAATCCAAGTACTTAGCAAGCTCCTAAATGTTATGTGTGGCCTACTCACATGTTGAGAATGTTTTCCTTATGCATGGCCAATTCATATATTTTAAATGTTTTCATCATGGTTTTATATGCTAACATGCCATACATGTATAATGAGACTTGTTGCATGCGATATATGTATAATTGAATGAGAGTTGAACTACTGAGATTCTCCGAATCTCACCCTCCCTCTCCACCATCCAACCATGCCAGGTGGACCAAGTGAGGCTAGAGATGGGAACCACCACCAAGCATGAGGCTAGGGAAGCTAAGGAAGAATTGTAAAAAGGGACTTTTTGCAATATGTTGTATATGAGAATTGTATATGTAAATGGATAATGATGTAAATGATGTAGTCCCTAAGAGTATTTGTAAGATAATGTATGTATGAATGATGAATGTATGAGAATGAAGTCTATGATGAATGAAGAGGCATGTTTTAATGTGAGATGCTTAACTTTAGCATAGGCTATATGGGTGCATAAGTGGGCATGGGATAGTGAGTTTTTCCAATCTAAGTTACTAGACAATTGAGACATGATTGAGGGCCCCTAGAGATGCTTTCTCATGTGCTCAAAGAGTCATAGACGTAGAAAAACCAAGATTGGACCCTATGAGCCCCACTTTTGGCCAAGAAATGACCTTCTTGCACATGATGTCATAGATCAGCCATATGACCTCTTCTTGTTTTGAAATTTGACATGTAACTAGATTATTTTTAGAGCTTTCTGGGAAGCTAGAGTTCATTTCATTTAGAGGTCTATAGCATTTTCTATGATTTTTCAAAGTTGACATCAGAATTTCGGATATTAGAAATCACTGTTCATTTGGTCAGTTTCGGATTCATGTCATCTGAGGGGCAAACGTAGTCCCATGGCTACGAAATTTTATACAAAAAAAATAGATGGTCACAGTGACTTGTAGGAACTGGAAGCACCTCATTTAGAGGTCTAGAGAGGAAGTTATGCAATTTCGAAATTCCTGCCCAGAATCAGACACCTAACCAGACCCGAGGTACTGTTTCATCGGTTTCCGGGAAATTGGTGCGGTGAATTGATCTGGAGATATTTTTCTCCTCTAGCTAACATCCACATCTTTCCATAGAGATATAGTCTATGAGCATTGGATTTTTGTGGAATTAGTTAGACATTTTCAAAGTCCATATCAGTAAACTGTGACAGCAAAGAAGCCCCCTCTGACCAGTGAACGATTTTGATGTCAAACGCAGAGTATGTGAGATATTGAGACTTCTAAGTATTTTTAGCATGAATTAGACGTCTCAAGCTTTCTAGAATGACCCAGATCATGCAGTTAAGATTTTTTCACATTTAGTTATGGATTTTCAAACTTAGCCCAGAAAAGAAGCAAAATCTGCCAATAGCGAAAATGCATGTCTCCAATCCCTTTTTGCTTTCCATGAGTTTAAAACATATTGTGGGGATTGAAACAAGTCTCAATAGTGCAATTGAGCATGAGGATGAGTAGAGAGAGCTCAACCGGTCCATGTTACTTCAAAGTGGATCTCTACCCACACATAGTGCCATAGAGAAAGAAGCATAAGGTAGAGAAATTATCTCCCTTGCGAGTTCCGCATGTGCATATGAGTAAGAGGGCATGTTGGGTATGAGTTAGAGGTTAAGGTGTTACACCTATGATAATCAATCCAAAATTTCCAAGTGACCTTTAAGCTATTAAACACCATCCCCATTTAGGCTTCTAATCAACCTCCATATTATATCAATAAGCCTGTGATAATAAAATTAAGAATATGAGCAATCACATTTCCTTAGCATTTTGTTAAATTGTGGATGTCAAATGGTTTATTATGAAATTACAACTATGAATAAAATTTATAAATGTTCAAGATTAGGGACTATCAAGCCATTGCCTAAAGACATTCATTTAAGCAAAATAATTTACTAAGTAAACAAAATAAAATAAAATAAAAATAAAATAATTTAGTGGGTATCTTAACAAAATCATTTTAAATGTGTAAAATAAATATAAAAATACAATTTTCAAATCAATAAACTAACAAATTTAACAAAAAAATAATTTTAATAAAATTCCAGTAGCAATATAAAAAAGTCAAAATTTCCCTTTTTTTAGGTCATTTTGTAACTTTTAATGCAAGAGAAAAAAATCAAGCTATTAAAAAATATGACTTAATTCATTAACATTAATTAAGAAATCACATCATATCATTCCTACAAGCTTTCTTCTTATACAAACTACTAAAAATTTTATATCCTATGATTGAGGTAGATTTATAGGAACTAAGCTCTGATGAAGATTAAATCTTACTTTCGCCCTAACTACTTTAGTGGCACTTAGTGGTTACAAGGATGATAACAATGGAGGAAGGAGAAAGATGATAGAAAATGGAAGGGAAAAATGAAAAGGAGGGAACAAGCTAGTGAAGAAATGGAGGGAACCATTATGTGCAATATAATCTTCACGAAATGCACTATTTTTGTACTTCTGAATTTGGTATTACATTCTTCTCAAAATGGTCTAGTTTGCTATCTAAAATGTATCGTCCTAGAGAGTGTGAATATTCTCCTTCATCTTTGAGCCATTTGATGAAATCAACGACTAGAAACTGTCATGGGAGAGACATTGGAGACAAGCTTATAGGAGATGATCTGAATCCACTTTCTTGTGCTTCCACTTGTAACTACTCTTAATTTGCAATTGTCAGAATCTCCTTATGCTTCCACTTTCCTCATGCCCTCTCAAGCTACCTAACAATTATGGAAAACATCAAGCACCATCTTTCTATGGTAAATTGACTTTATTACTATATAAGAATTGTGTTTTCCATCCCCGAAGTGTTCATGCCTTATTCATTAAATCTAGTATTATTGTCCTAGTTTCCTCCCTAATAGGCATTAAGTAAAGTTATTGAATATTTTAATGTCTCTATTTCTTGTGGCTTCTTATCTTCACTCTTTTTATTTTTCCCTAAATTCTTTTTTCTTAAGGACCATTCATTTCTAGACAATCTTAGATGAAAATAATAGAATCTCTACCATTTTTTATGTTTTCTCACACCCATAAAAATGTTGTGTCTTAGTAGGTATAGTTGTTGTTCAATGTTTTGTTGCATCAAAATAATCTAATGATTATGATTGTAGATCTATGAAAGAAAAGAAAAATAAGATGCATTCTATTTAACTTTGCTAGGGTTGGCTAAGGTTCTTTTGTTGTTTATCTTTGCAAGTTTATTGTCATTTGCTTGTTGTTGCTTAAAAATAAAAGAAATAGTTTAAATTTTGATTATAATTGCTAAGGATTACGATAATTGGGTGAATGGAAAAGGATAGAAAAGAAAAAAAAATGAATAGAAAAAGTTATTTAACTCATATGTTTAGTAAAAAAATATTATTATATTTGGTTAATAGTAAAAAGTGTGGAAATGAGAATATGTGATAATAAAATGGTTAAAATATTCTTATTAAAACAATAATAAAAAATATATAATATTTTTAACATAGCTAAGAAGAAACTATCAAGCTTATATTTGTGTGCGATCAAGTCTAGGGTTCTGAAGAATAAAAGCTTCCTGTATCAATGTTGAGGTAGCCATTTATGGAGATTGGCCTCGACCTTAACCGAACTGGCAGGGGCATTGGATTTTCAATGAAGTTTGTTAATTTTCGGCAACATTTGATATTTAGTTTGGCTAAGAAAGGCAAGGCTTGCAATACCTGTACTCTTCTCTATGATTGTCTTTCCCTCTTCTTCATTTGATGCTCAGAGAGTGGTTCTTGGTGTTTCTTGCATATCTGATTTAGGCAGCAATTAGATATATCTTCAAAATTTTCTCACAACCCTAAAATCGTGATAGCAAAAGTCAAAAAAAGAATGAAAGAAAAAAATCTAGACCTAGGATTTATTGGTTTGAAATATTTGTAATGTAAGTCTTTGTTTTTTTTTTTTTTTGGGTTATCAAGAGCAAGAAAATTTCAAGATGCTTTCTTTGTGCCTTGAAAGATCTATTTGGAATAGAAATTTGTTGTATACAGCAAATTAGATTAAGGGGTTTGAAGTATTTTTGTTAGAGTGTAGCTAAGAGTTTCTTTTGTTCAATGCCAATTTAATGGCTGCTCAATTGCAGTGAAAGTATTCCTTCTTCTCTTCTGCTAAGTTATTTGTTTTATGGGTATTACGATTTGACATCTTTATAAAAGAGGCACTTGACATGATTTAATCAATTTCTTAAGTTTCTTGCTAAATTTATTTTCTTGTATGTGAACTGATTACTCTGTTCATTTTGCATTTATCTTGTACATATCTATTGCTTTGATATATATCTTCAACATTCAAGGAAGTAATGATGGATTTAGAAATTATTATATCTTGCAAATTATGATGGCCTCTTTTAACATTGGTGAAAGCAATGGTAGATTTGTGCTTCGAATACCAATAATTCTTTTTTTTTAAATCTATTTACAGTATATATTTTTTAGCTTCCAATAAGGAAATTTAGATCATCATTTCTAGCTAGCTTTAGTTAGAGTATAAAACATGGAGAAAATCTACAATTTCTTGCTTAAATATATATGGACGAACAAAACCATGGAAGTTGTTTTAAAGTGAGAGGCCAAAGTTCAAAACAAAAGTGGGGTTGGGCATCAAGGGAGCCACGTTGTCCCTTATGAGGTTTTACTATGATTTCATATTTACACATATTAGAAAAAATACCTAGAAATGCTAAAACTTTGATCAATAGATTTAACAAACAAATACCCACAAATGAACAAAAAAAATACAAGGATTTTAAGTTCTTACACAAATTCAAGCAAGAGATGAACAAACAAACCCAGAAATGGAGATGGAGAATCTTGAATTTGGATCCATGAAGAAGAAAGCTTACCTACTTGTTCATTGATGGAGATTGAGATGACTAGTTGCTGTAGTGGAGAAGTTCGACATTGGTTACGATGGACTCTTTGCTACTAGGGTTCGGATTTAGGGGTAATATGAAACTCCACTGGCCATTTAAGATCATTCGAGGGTATTTTCATCAAACCATTTCTCATTCTAATGAACGGTGGCACTTTACTTCCCAAAATGAGATGATTTTGGTTTCCATCACAAGCAGGTAATCTCCCTTTCCATGGAAAGTATCTTGATGCTTTTCTTGTTACTAAATACATGGGACCGTCGAAATCTTAGTTGGTTTTCCATTCCTTGGGATGGCATTCTCACAAACGAATGCACCTTAAAGTTTAATAATTATGCCCATAATCAAATTAGATAGTTCTTAGGTTATTTGTTTAAAGTCTTTAGAGATTATAGTATGATGATGATTTATAGTTTTTTTTAATATTAATTTCTTAATTTGCTTTATTGTTGATAGGAAAGAAACTTTATATAGTTGCAAGCAGAATTTAAAGTTGCATTTGTTTTATATAAAAGGTAAGAGAAAGGAAAGGGAATTAATTAAAATTTAAGTGTTTTTGTTTAATCTATTCTATACATTTTCTTTTGCCTTGAAACATGGAAGTTTCTTGTTTTAATTGTAACTTCAAAAACTTTAGAGAAGTAGTTTTAGTTATAATATGATCTGTAGAACCTATGTGCTTCTTCTATGGCTTAATGATGGAGCACGAGTTTTTATAATTCTCAGTTGGTGCTTGACAAATCAAAGTGGTTTCATGGTATGGATATACTCTTTCGTTGCTGACAAAGTTGAGGAATTTAGAAAAAGGAATAAAAGTTGCATACATTTTCGAGTTTGATGCTACAGTGGTTGTCCTAGATATCATTTGAATACTCATAGACTTGACACTTTATAATATGACCCAAAATCTTAAGAAAAAAGGTTTATAGGTTGATCCACTTATCTATATGGTTTTCACCTAATTCATTTTCTTTCAGTAAGACAATTCTTTATATCCAATATAAAATACATGACATATCAAATTATAAATTAACATTTCAAATTTTGTTGCATCTTAATGTTTATGGTTATATTGCATTTATTTGTATGAGTGTCAACTATATATGAAATTTAAGCTTGGCATGTGGGGATAGGAGAAAGAGATTTGTGAGTTGAAGAATATATGAAAATGAAATAGTATGAAGGTAGTCACAAACAAGTGATAAAATAGTTGGAATTCATTAATTAGGGTGTGGAGGTGATAGGTCCTAAATCTTGAATATTCAACTAATACGCTCTTTTATGAATCTTTATAATCCTTAATTAATGTACTCTTCTAACAAAGAAAGTAGTTATCTGTATCTAATTTTGAGTTTAGGTTTTTCTCTATTTCTTTGCTCTCATGTTTTTTTTCCTCCCTATCTTTTTAGCTTTCTGTAATCTCTTTTTTTTAAATATATAAAAATATCTATAATAAGAATGGAAAAGAAATAATGCAATCTAAGGATGCTTTAAACCACTCATCATCTGCATATTTACCCATTGGCTTACTTTGCTTCTCTATTCAATTGGGATAGCCATTTTAGAACTGAGATTGTATGTTGGCATTAATGAGGTTACTCATGTAATGCTTAGTTGTTTGAATGTTGAGCAACCAATATCCTCACAACTAAGAAGGAATTTATAGATCTCTGAATTGTTCATTAACTCATTTTGCTCTCATTGGCTTTACCTCTACTAGTACTATCAAGAAATTGCTTTTTTGCATCTAAGTAATTTTTGTTATTACTTTTGCTTTACAATAATTTTCTATCTTCAATTAAATTGTAGGGTCTAAGTTCTCAGTTTCTCTCTCTGTTATATTGTATCATAGCTTTCATTTTGTATATATCTTGTAACACCCTAAAATTAATTAAGTTGTTAATTATGGATTAGGTTAATTAGGAATAATTAATATGGGATAATTGGGCAAGTTAAGTGAAAGGAGATTTTAGAAAGATAAAATTATTAACATGAGTTTGAGATTTAATTGGAATAAAAATTTCATCTAGGCCCAAATTAATGTAGGAGATCATGATAAAAGGCTAATGGAGGCTCACTAATTTTAAGTGCAGACCCAACCTTTTTATTGTGAGACTTGGCCAAAGAGAGAACGTCTAGTGATGGCCCAATAACCCTTGTGCAGACCTAAAACCTTTGAGCTCTTAAAACTTGTTCTAGCCCAATGGAATTTCAGCAACCCAATGTATAAGAGCTGGCCCAACAAAGCTAAAATCCTGAAGCCCAAATGGAGTTGGACCTTGGAGCAACTCATGACCTACATTTGACCCAACTTAAACCCATCTAAAACCCTAATACTTCAACCTCTTCCCTACATTTGTTGAAACACAAAAGACACACAAATTTGGAGGTCTAAAGGAGGCTCTAGGGTTCTTGGCATATTTCCATATTTTCCCACTTCTAGAGTAAGATTTAGCCAAGGTAATAGTTGTATAACTTAATCCTCTCATCTTTCTCTTCAATTTGGCCCAATTAGTTTTTCATTTGGAGCATTTTCACTATACCCAAAATCTAAAATGTGGTTGTTTGGTATTTTCTTGGAGGAAATTCGCAGGTTGAGGATAAGGCTGACATTAGGTAAGTTTAAACCCTCCATTTTGATGCTTCCTTTACTGATTTGAGACCCCCATCGCTAATTTATAATATAGGTATCAATTTTGTAAGAATTTGCTTAGGATTTTGGGTGGAAGATTGAGGTTTCTAGTAGAGGACACTTCAATCCGAATTTGGGATTTGTGGTGGCTGAGTAAGTGTCTTTTAAGTAGTTATTAGCATCTAAATTTTTTGGATACTTGTTGCAACTATTAATGATGAATTAGAGTAGTAATTTTCTGATGCTATGGTTATAGAGAGATCTTTGTACCATTGGTGGCTGTTGCAATTGTCTACAAGTGAGGTAACCGAGTTTATAAAAAATTTCATGCATATATCTGTGTTAATTTCATATTTGCTGTATATGAATGATGTGAAATGCTGAATGAATTGGTTGGCTATTTGTTGTATTGTGTATGGATCTTGTGAGTCCATGGTGGAGCTGTGATGCGGCTGCCACCCGTGCATGTGCTTCGATCGGACACCTAGTTATGATCAAACCCCAGATGCATTGAGCTCTGGTTGTGCTCAATGGGGAGTAGGTGCCATGGACGGGCTTCTCCCGGTATTAATGACCTTTAACATGCAAAAATATGATTGTCACTATAGGATAGTAATCATAATAACCTAATTGTTTCATTTGCTAATATAACTGGTATTTTGTTGATGCCTATGTGAAATTATGCATGTATGCGAATTAATCTGGAATATATGATGGAATTGCCTAGTTACTGAGATTCATATCTCACCTCGTGTTATGGGATTGAACATTTTAGGTGAAGGTTCCTCGAGTAAGAATAAGGATAAGCAAGTGGATAAACATCCATGAGCAGAGGCCTGGTGTGAGGAGCTACACTTGGTCTAAGTGGAATAGAATAGATACTAATTTTTGTTAACCTTGTATAGCATCATCATGTATCTGCATTGCCAAGTGTAGCAGTTTGTATTTTGATAACATAGAATGTAACCATTAAGACATGGGCTTTATATCTGTTGTTAATGGATGTATGAGCTTTGACATTATTTATGGCTTGTGATCCTATGATATACTGACTATTTGAGTAATGAAATCCTTTGATATGTTAGATTGGATGTTGTCATAAACTAGTGATGTATGAAATCCTAAAGGAATGTATACTTGAATGTTAATTGTAGCTAATGCATGAGTTATTGCTGTTATTTATCTATGAATTTATCGACATGAGATAGTTGGGCAAGTAGGAAATAGTATCTAAATTTTGCATTGGTAATGGAGAGATAGATGGGGAAATAAGGTAGATAAATACTATTAGAATCATATAAAATGAGGGGAAGTGGTCCTAGAGTATTCCTAAGATGAGAGCTGAAGAGTGTAGGACGAAATTTGGGAGATGTACTTACAAGAAGGAGTCACACCGCGGCTAAGAAGGCTTCGCCGTGGCCAAATGAGTGACAGAGTCGAGGGGCGCCGCGGCATAATGAATCCTGCCATAGCGCAAGCGAATACAATTTTCCTGGGGAGTGATAGTAGCGAGGAGCGCTGCGGCTTGAGAAATCTTACCGCGGAGCAAAGTAAAAAAAATCGCCCAGGAGAGTGACAGAATGGAAACTCGCTGCGGCGCAGTAGGTTCTGCCGCAGCATGAGTCGAGGAAACAAATTAAAGGTTGCACAGTAGCAAAACTCGCCGTGGCGCGAGTGTATTACACCGAGGCAAGAATCGTGGGATTGAGAACAGTAGCTCCATGTGGCATTTCGACCACGGCGCCATGTAGGTTGGCCGCCTCGATGGTCCCACCCGCCGCAGTGAGATTTGCGAAATTTTCCCAATAATTCCAGAGAGCAACTTAGCCGCGGCGGGGAAGGTATGGGCTGCAGCGCAAGTCCCCAAACTCATACCTTTAGCCTAGAAACTCCCGTTTCCTCAATGGTAATGCTAGGAAATGATATAGGAATACTTATGGGAGGTTTTTGTATGTTGAAACTAATGAATGGATGAATCATAAACCCCTCATGATAGTATAACTTCTTTTAGGCATTCTCACTTGTGTGGTTGTTAAGTAATGACCCTAACATCAAGGTTCGAATTTTCTTATATTTTCACAATTCAATGAGCTGTAATGTCTCCAAACCTTGATCATTAATTATTAATCTCGTATTTGACCATAAATACTATGTTTAAAAGATAGGGTTGTGACATATCTTGTATGTTAAATTATTTATGTTATTGAATGATCAAGAATTCATCTTAGATTTGGGTTGAAAGTAGTTAGATTGGTGCCTCTTGCTACTTTACTTTGTCCTGTCCTTAGGTTTTAAGACTATAGTCGAATAATGCGTTGCTTCTTTATAACTTGCTTATAATAATAATTATAAATTTGATTGCAATTGAAAACTGTGGTGCTACCCCTTCCTTAACAATTGAAAAAAGTTTGACACGCTAGCTTATTATGAGAGGTCTATTTTGACTGTGCTATGTTTTGGAATCTCAAGAATCACTCTGGCTGATTATGGTTATATTGCATTAATCAAATACAGAATTTTTGTGTCTCCTTTCTCTTTCATTGGGAAGAGTTTACATTTTGAAACTCTGAATTCCAAATTGCCATGGGTGAAATTGTTAATTTCCTTAGTTTTTTTTAACTTGCCATAAAATAAATATCAAAGAAAATCTAATTGAATTGTAATATTAGACCTTTCCAACTGATGAAGGAAGAGTATGATTAGTTTTGAAGGATTTGGAAGATGATGTGGTAGACATAGAATTGGTGGAGAACATGAAGGAACAGGTAGCTTCTTAGGCAGCATCTATTCCCAAAATTCCTTGGGACCATCAAATAGTGCACAAGAAGATATGGTGGTGGCATCGAATGCACAAAAAAAAAATGACATTGAGGCATCAGACCAATTAGAAGCAATAAGGACAAGCCCAAGCTCATTTTCATCACCATTGTAATAGGATGGCATGATTTCCTATCCTACCACAAAGTGTTTCCAAGATAAATATAAGGAGTCTTTGATGCATTCCTTGAATCTCCCAAAATTAGCAATAAAAATTAATGTCGCTATTCTATAGAACACCTATATGTGAGGTATTGATGGGTGGAATTTTGATGTATTTGATCCTAGTGGAAATGCTAGACTTGAAATGCCTTTATCATATTTATAGAAATGTTACACCTGTCCATGTGAAATAATCATTAAAATGTTAGAGTTTTGCTTTAAGACTATAAGTAAATGTAGAAAGAAAGAATATAGAAGAGAAGTATTTTGCTATATTGTATTCATTTCATAAAGTCGAGGGAGGGACTATTACACTCTATATATAACAACTAGTTATACTGTTAACTATACAAAACTACCACTTCTAACATCATGCCTGATTTCCATCATCCCTCTTCAAACGAAATAGTGTTTTGTTAAACACATTCAGTTTGTCCTAAAAAGCATAGAATCTTGACCTAGGAAAAGACTTAGTAAAGTCATCAACAACTTGATCATCAAAAGCAAGATGAGCCATAGCAATTTCCTTGGCTAGAGCTTTCTCATGCACAAAATGAATGTCTAATTTGATATGCTTGGTATGAGCATACAAAATGGGATTAGTGGTAAGTAACATAGTACTCGAGTTATCACAATACATAGTTGGTGGCTGAAAGGGAACATGAAGCTTATGTAAGAAAGACTTAAGCCACATAATGTCTGCCACCACACTTGCCATATTGCGATACTTAATTTCAGTGCTACTTTGAGAGACAACCAGTTGCTTTTTAGAGGACCATGAGACTAGATTAACACCAAGAAAAATACAAAACCTAGTGGTATTACATCTGATATTGAGATCAACAGCCCAATCCACATCACAGAATGCATAGAGAGCAAATGTATCAAATTTTTGAAGAAGCAAACCATAGGAGGAAGTACCATGCAAATACCATAGGATACACTTAGTAGCCTACCAATGAACATCCATAGGACACTACATAAATTGGCAAACATGGTTGACAGTAAAGCTAATTTCAGGTCATGTAATAGTGGCATATTGAAGGGCTCCAATAATAGATCTATACAACTTACGGTTAGAAAAAGGTGTGCCATTATTCGTTGATAACTTAACCCCAACCAACATTGGTATGGCAACAAAAGTAGAATCAGTCATGCCCACTTTATGCAACAAACTTGTAATGTACTTCTTCTGTGACAATAAGAGAGACACATCTACATTCTAGAGAACTTCAATACCAAGAAAGTAATTGAGGGTGTGTAGCTAGAACTACTGCCAGTAATGAGAATATCATCTACATAAACTAAAACATAGGTAGTGTAGAATGATGACTATTGAATAAACAAAGAGGTATCACACCTACTAAAGATAAAACCAAGTTTAACAAGTATGTTAGTCAATTTTTCAAACCATGCATGTGGAGCTTGCTTCAAATTGTATAAGGACTTATGTAATTTACATACAATAGTTCAATCATCACTCCCAAATCCTATAGGTTGTTGGATATAAATTTCTTCATGAAAAATACCATTGAGAAAAACATTATTAATATCAACTTGATGCAATGACCAATTGTTAGGCAAAGCAATAGTCAAAATAGTATGAATGGTGGCAGGCTTTACAATAGGACTAAAAATCTCATAAAAATCCTAACCTTCACACTAATGGAATCCTTTAGCAACAAGCCTCACCTTGTACTTGTTTATAGAACCATATGGATTCTTTTTGGTCTTGAATACCCACTTGCATCCTATAGGAGACTAATGAGGTGGAAATGGGACTAAGGACCATGTATTATTATGTTTAAGAGCTTTAAATTCATCTTCCATTGTAGCTCGCCACTCTGGAAAAGTTAAAGCCTCTTGAATAGTAGTTGGCTTAGTATGAGAAAGAAGTACCTTTGGTTTGAAACTGCCATGTTTAGCTCTAGTGATCATTGGGTGGGCATTAGCATGAATAGGAGTAGTAAGTGATGAAAAGGAATTAATAGAGGAAGAAGATTGTTAAAGGAATGTCCCTCCATGGCTCTAATACCATGTGAGGAAATGTAGAAAGAAAGAATTGAGAAGAGAAGTATTTTACTATATTGTATTCATGTCACAAAGTCGAGGGAAGGACTATTACACTCTATATATAGTAGTTAGTTATATTAGTTAGTTATACTATTAACTATACAAAACGACCACTCCTAATAAAGACTTTGGCTAGCCATTGTTTTTCCACCAACAATGCATGCCAATGTTCATGCACGTGTGTTGGGGACGGTGTTGATTAGTTACTATGTGGGGTTTAATTTGAGAAGTACATCGAGTCATTATTCTTAGAGATGCAACTCCAACAATTGCATATGGCAATTTGGTATTCAGTGAAAGCATTATAGCAAGCATGACTGATGAACTTGCTTTCTTGTCTTCTTGTTATTTACTCAATTTTAATGGGAAATGGTTAAGACTTACAAAAGGCATAAAGGATTATTCGGCAAGGACAAGAAAATATGTAAAAGATTTTAACAATGAAAATATGGGTAAGCATTATGACATTTATGTCTTATGTCTTGTAGGGTTCAAAATTATTATGGTCAATGTTGAGAGTGATAAAATGAAGCCATTTTTCCAATTAGCAAAAATATTGCATGCTGCCATTAAGATCATGAATGTTCACATAACTACTTTGTTTACCCAAATTGATTGTAGTAGAAAGCTTTTGGAGTCTTTTATTTAAAGGAGCTAGATGGTGGCTGATGAAAGGGGCAAAATTCCCATCTTTGGACCAATATATGATTAATTCAAATGACCAATTTAGGCAAATTTTGCAAATTTTTTAAATAATACCAACATGCAAATTTAGTTATTCTTATGTGATGTATGACACTATGGGTTGCATTGATATTAATGTTGGTTTTGAGCTTGGTAGCAACTTTGTTATTTTTGATGCAGTCATAATCTTTCTTTTGTTTTGTTTTGTTTTTTTGGGTTATCTTAGCAATAACAAATTTTGTGTCCATCAAGAAGAATTGGTTGAATGATAGAAAAGGTGAAACATTGAACAAGAAGGGCATGGTTACTGTTAAAATGCTTGACAAATGTATAACCAATGAGGAAGATTCAAGTATAAAGTTGCAAGAATTTGTGAGCATTAGGTGAAGCTTCAGTTTCTACTTATACATACAAGCCTTGTAAGCTATATTAAGGGAAGTCTACAAGGCATACACACTACATGTCTTGAATCTAATGGAAGGTTTCCTAATTGCTATCATCACTTGCTTGCATCAATGTTTTAGGTTATTGTATTATTCCTTACTAAAATTTATTGGTGCAGTTTATGGTACACTTGTTTTAGAGGACGCACATTACAAAGCAATGTTTAAGAGGACAAATATGATTTTATAAGGGTGGATATTGTTGGTACTTACCCTAAAAGAGGAATCAGGCCTAATAGTATTGGTCCACTTAGAGGCCCAATTAAAGTAAAACCAAGCCCTTTCCTCCTGCTATATGAACAACAACTTACACATGTTACTCAAAGCAAGGAATCTATTTTGTTTGTATTTCACTTTGATTTGTATTATCATTCTTCTTATCTAATTTTACCTTTACAAATCAGTCAAGTTCTCTCTATCTTGTTTTGCTGATTTGGTTTGTACCAAGATAAAAATTAAAACCATGTGAATTGAAGACATGCCATTGACTCTAGATAACAAACCTCTCTTTTAACGGAAAATAACTCCTTTTGTTGCTATCATCCTAACCTGCTAATAAACCCACGAAGCTTCACATAAATCAAATTAATTGTATATATTATGGTAACATCTAATCTCATTTAAGGATGCAAGGTATAGGAAAGTACTATCTTTCACAATTTTGAAACCTTCCTTAATACATTAAATTTATGAATCACAACCAGGCTAATAGTATTGTTATATGCTTCATAATATCTGACTTAACTAACACCTTTCTCTTTCTTCTCATTCACATAAAATTTTATAAATCAAACATAGTAGCATTGCATTAACAGTATTGAAAAGATGAAAATCATAAAGAAACTGAATGGCATAATAAAAATGTTGATAATCTTGAAACTCTACCTCAAAGGGTAGACTTGATCAAACTGCAGTTAGTAAAATGCTCTACAAGTGCACCTCTCAATTGATTATGCTAATTTGACTTAGTTTTTACTTCAGATATTGGCCAAACTATTGCCATCTTTAATATTAAATTTACACTAGTAGATAACACTTGAGGCTGTCGATTAATATAAAAAGTAAAAAAAGAAATTGACTTAGATAGTTGAAGAAATAAGATTTATATGCTTATGCATTTTAAGAACATATATACTATTCACATTTTTTCTTTTCTTTTTATTCAGAGAAAGAGAATATTGAGGACATTCAAACTTGAATGCTAATTTTACCCTTTCGGCCAACTTGTCCCTATCCCTGGATTCATGGCTTTGGTGGTGTTGAAGTAAATTGTGAGAGCTATATTATGAATATTGCTTTTTTACTCATTGTTATAATTTATAACACAATTAAATGCTACTAGTAAGTATCTTAAAACCTTAAATTCTTTTTCAACATTGAATGGTTTATTTCTCCATTTTCCCCCTTGGTGGCAGGCACCACTTAGCTCCAAAACAAGAAGTAAAAAAACACTTGGAGAATTTAACTTAGAAGTCTCTAAGTACAAGCCTAAGTGTCCTTGCAACAATTCTGCACAAAGACTAAGCTAACCCACCAAGAATTTCTAGTTTCTAATAGTTTGTAGAATTATCCAAGTATCAATTATTAATATCACTATCAATAAAACCTTACTCCTTGCACCTTGAGTTAGCTCAACCAATAATTCCATCACAAATCATTTCCCCTTGCCACTTATTTTACTACTATCGATGGCCACCTTTTCTTCTCTAGTTCTCTTATTCTCAAAAAGGGATTTTGCAATTAGATCTGCTTGTATTCTCCCCATGTTATTGTCTATCACCCTGCATACTTTGACTAGGCCATTGAAGTCTCTAATTCTTTAGGGCACCATTTTGTCTATGATCTCTGGTAATAGTCCCTTCATTAACTTATCTACTCTCTACCTCTCATCATCTTATTTCTAGAGGTAGGAGAAGTATCTAGAAAGCTCAATAAATTTGGAAAAATACTAGTTTGCAGACATGTTCTCCATCTAGCTTAGTAAAATAAATTTTGACTCTTTCTTATCCCAAACCAAATTGGGGAAGTATTTCTCACAAAAATTTTGTAAGAATGTCTCCCAATTAATTAGAATGTTTTTTCACTTCAAAATTGGCTCTGTACTTCTCCATTAACAATTAGCCTTCTTCTCTAACTAAAGTTGGCCAACAAAGCCTTTTGCTCTGATGTGCACTCCATCACTTTGAATATCTTCTCTAAATGCATAATCCAAGCCTTGGCCTTCTCTGTATTAAGCTTACCATCGAATGCTAGAGGCCCATACTTTTTGAACTGTGTTATGACTTATTGGGTGGTGAGTTGAGCCTAGATATGTGGCATCTGAACTACTGGTGTCTAGGAATTCTATGGGTTCTAACTTGAAGGATTTTCCTTAGAGTTCTTAAAATGGTCTGGGTGTTGTGGCTGGGAGGATTAGGGCTCTCATTTTCTCTTTGGGACAACTTTTCTTATAGCTGCATAATGACTTCTTGCTGCCACTACGTCGTTACCTATTATTGATCTAAGTGAACTATTGTAGCCTACAAAGCTCCTGCTATAAGATCTATATACTCTGCTCTAGCTTGCCTTCCTCTCTTGACATTTACAATCTTATTTGAAACATTTCAAACATATTTTAGCACATAACATACACATATGCCACACTTTAGCACTCAAAACTTCCATACAAGCTAATACATAACATGCAATGTTCATCCACAAGCCATGTCCAAGGTTAAAGTGCCTAAACCACTACTCTGATACCAAAAAGTATCACATCTAGTATCATATAGATATACACATGCCATTTAACCTTATTAGCAACCAAATTGCAATCATTACCAAAACTTTTGGTAGCGAATTCTAACCCATTCATATACTCTCTAAGGTCAAAATTTAATTTTCTTGCCATTTTATCTCATGAACTTCATATACATGTTTGTTTTAGTCCACTTGATCATAAGATGCACCTCAAATGCCTAAAAGAGTCATCTAGACCAAATTGACCACTTTTGCCATATTAGGTATCAAATTTTAAAAATTCATAACTTAAGCTATGTAACTCTGTTTTTTGCAAATTAGGGTTTATGGAAAGCTTATGATATGGACTTTATGATATAAAAATCTCAAGTAAAAATGAATTTAGTTGTCCCTACAAAAACAATGAAAATAGAAGTTACACCGGTAGCCACAACACTAGTGCAAATCTACATACTTTTACCATTTTTAGAAATTTGTAAAATATTTTGTATAGCTTCAAAAATTTTCATTCTTAGCTTGTTAGAAAACTCTATAAATTCTTTAATTGCATGTCAAAATTTAGCCCCAAATTAGGTCATTTGGGCTATCAAAGGTGGAGGTACAATTTATAACTCATTTGGATCAAAATTTGATTCTAAAGTAGTCTGATTGGCTTCCAATTTGCACTCTCCTACTTTGGACAAATTTTAATCATCCCAAATATCAATTCTATAAGGTTCATTAGATAAAATAAGGCTTGCATCAAAATATGATCCTTTAACACCCAATGAATCATATAGTCCTTATAACATATTATATCCAAGATTATACAGCAATGGCTACATTACATCACAAGATGACCTATATGCAAATGCTTAAACTTATACACAAGTTTCCATTACAAAACCTGGTCATATTCATCATAATTACATTATGTATGCTAGTCATACAATTCTAATTAATATATCAAGTTTTGGGACATTCAAAATTCTTATTACATTATTATCTAAACCTTAGCTCTTCTTAATTTCTTTTCCCTTGCTTGGAGAGCTTGAAATGGTTGGAATACATGTGTGAGGTTTTAGGGAGAATCTTAGTAGCAAATCTCAACCAAATTAATGCATACAAAAATGTCACAAGAAAATGTAATATATCTGGTGCAAGCATGTGATTTATATGTATCATGTAATGTAAATACAACTTTTAACATAAAAACTTATTTCTTATCAAGCCATAGCATCTAAACATACTATTTGAGCTCAACTAAACTCATTTCTAAGACGAAGGAGAGCTACTGTGCTCAATTCCTTGCCATCGGGGGTTTAGGAACTAAAAATATACAATACTCATGCATAAAATTCATAATGAAAATCATGTCAAGGTATAACTCATGAATAGATCAAACATGTACATGTACAAGTATCTCAACTCATTTAAACATTAAACTATATGCAAGATAGGGAGATATACTTACTTTATGGATTTAGAAGCCTCAAGCTACCATTAACTCCTATAAGCTTTCTCTTTTCTCTAGTCCTTCACCTCCTCCTTCTTAGTTCACACCTCTATTAAGTGGGCTTGTATTTGCTCAGCCTACATGCAGCAATATATCATGCAAAAGAACTCATTAAAATCATTCTACCTTATACTATCACCATTTAATCCTATTAGAACTTAACATGCCATTTAAGTCATTTTAGGTTCCTTAAGAGACAACTCTTAGAGTTCACTTTCTAAGTTCCAAAATCTTACTTGCTATGAGCTATATAACTCTAATGGAACTCATTAGAATCATCATACACATGATTAGGCAAGCCAAAGGTGAAGTTACTTCTTTAGGCTCCTTTGAACCCTAAAAATTTTTCTTTCAAAATAAGGCTTTTAAATTCAATCTAATAGTTTCATTAGTACTTATAATTTATATTTAGACCACTTATAATTTTAAAATCAATGATAACTCTTCCTAACTATTTTATCTCTACCATGGCTAAACCTAGCACCTTTCTTGGCTAACATGGAGTTTTGCCACTTCTCTTAAGGGATTTGACATATGTGAAGCATCCTTGGCTTTTTTCTAGTTCAAGTTTGGTCTTAGGTGTCTCAAAGCATCTTCTTATGGTCTCATAGTTTCCCTAGCACAATTGGAACCCTAGGTGTCTTAATTTGAATTATATAGCTTCGGTGGAGATTCCTTTTGTATATTCTTACTCTACTCCTTTTAAAACTCCCAATTCCAACAATTTGTAACCAAGCTTACTTTCCCTCTCTGGTTTCTCTCTTTAGGCCAAACATGGAGGGGAGAGAATCTCAGAGGAAGAGCAATCTTTCTAGCATGACTCATACCTTATTTGATTGCTCTTGGAATAGTGCTTTTTGTGGTGCAATTTCTTTCTTCAAATTCTCTCATTTTCCCAAGTCATCAGCCACCAAAATGGTCCTTTTAAAAAACTAAAATCATCAATGAAAAGAGCTTAATGAGGAGGAGAAGATTTTTAACTATTATAAAGCAAAATTTTGTACCTTTACATATTTATTTGTCTTGTCTTTCCTTCCTCTTTCCTCTTTCCTCTTTTTTTGGATGCTTTTTTTGGTTCTATTTCTGATGTGTTCTAAATTAGTTATGAACATGGGTCAGATGGCGTGGCTAAATATAAAGAAGAAAGGTTGATTTTTAAAATAATTTGTAAAATACCAATTATGCCTTAAAACTTTGACTACTCTATTTGGACTCTTTTAAATCCTTTTTTAGAATCATCTTTTCCATAGTAAAATTAAGGCTCTCTAGTTTATTAAAAACATTTACTTTGAAAGTTTTGGAATTTAGAACAATCTTGAACGACTCGATTAAAGTTTCTATCAATTGATACCCTAAATTATACACTAGTAGGTTTTAGCCATTTTGATGGTTCCTATGGTTTTGAGGGATTCTAAAAACCCTAGTGAACTTAACTTTACCATTTAAAACTTCTATCTTTAAGTTTTTAAAATTTTGCTCAAAATTATAATTTTATCACTGTACATTCTCTTTTGTTCATTTAAACCATTTTGGCTCAGCTTTTGAGCCATCCATGATTTCTTATTCTTATTTCTAGATGCTCTTATTAATATTTTATCCTTAATTATGCTTACTTCATTTTATTTGAAAGTCCTTTTTTATTATTTCACCAGTACTAGCTCAATTGTAGAATAACTGAATGTTACACTTAACACTCCCATTCAAGTTTAGGAATCTATTCAATTTATCTAAATATTCATGGATATTTAAAGGCTTAACAATCTAACATTTATCTATTTCTAAAAGATAAGAAAACCTATTATGCTAAAAAGAAACAATTTTATTCTTTTTTTTAGCACACGACATTGGCCATTACAATGGTATATGTAGCCAAAAGTTAAGTCATAATTCAACATTATATTCAACCCACATGACAAAGAATTTGTGTAAAAGTTTAGCTCTATACTTTATATTCAACATTAAAAGGATGTACTACAAGAATAACACTAATTTCCAACAAATAATATCTATTGGAAACAGTCAAAGATGGCATTTTTATAACAAATACTTTTTGTTGCACAATTTGTCGCTGCTTTCATTATAAATAATTTGTTTTGATAGATATTTTTGCTGTTATTCTCCTTTCTTTGCCACTTTTTGCATTCTTTAAAAGTATATCATATCATGTTAATAAAAGAAAATTTTATTTAATATATATAATGAGAAAAAATTAGGAAATAATGTTAGTAATAATTATTTTAATCCTGTTAATTAATTAGTTATTTATAAATAATGCTAATAAAAAATTAAAAACATATATTTATAAATTATTTCAACCACTTGGCTATAAAAAAATATTTTCAACAACCAAATGGTGGGATATATAAGACATGTGTCTTTGGTTTATAAAATGTATGTTTTATTAATAAATAATTATATGTTTTATTTTATTTTGTTAAAAATTTTTATTTAGATATATATTAAACATATTTTATTTTATAATATGATTGTTTATAATTAATAATAATATAGGTTATATTTAATTTAGTTGGACAATTTTTTTGAATTTTCTTTTTTTTCCTAGGTTTCTGTTTTGCATTTCTTTTTTTGAGTTTCATATGTTTTTGGGTTCTAGTTGTCATGTCCTTCAACTTTTCATTCTTTGGGTTCTTTCATTATTTTTTAGTAGTTTCTAAACCCCAAAAAAAATCAAGTCAAAGAAAAGAAATCAAACAAACAAATCAAATCAAAACTAAAAGCACACATTTGAAGCAAAAAAGAAACAAGTGCCACATACCAAAACTTTCAAAATGCAATGGGAAAATTTTTTACCTAATTATCATTTCCAATGATCACCTACAAAAAAAAAGACAGCATCAATGAAAAAGAAGAAAAATAAAGATTTAGTAAAACAATAATAATTTACAATGCAACAAAAATCAAAATAAATTTAAAAAAAACAAGAAGGATACAAAGTTGAATAGCTTCAACAATTGATGAGAAACAAATAGATATGAACAACTTTAAAAAAATGCAAAGAAACAAAGATGAGATAAAATGAGATGGAAAAACTTTGAAATTTATATAAAGAGAAACAAAAACAATTGGTAGGCCAATTACTGGAAATAGAGAAGAGATAAAATGGGATAACAAAACTTGAAATTTATGTTAAGAGACATGAAAATTATAATAAACAAAAAATTGGCAGGTTGATTTGTAACACTATAAATTCTAGCTCATTTCGTACCAATCATAAGCTTCACATCATCATTTCCATGAGAGCGAATGAAAATAATTGGTTTATTTGTGTTATGTCATGCTTAAAAATTTGCAATTAGTGTCGCGTGCATCGTGTGAGTTCAAACTATTCATTCTCATATTTAATTACATCATTATAACTCACTTGCATCACAAAAACATGCCCACAACTCATGGAAAGTGAAATGGAGCATGGAATATGAAGGTTCATTCTCAGCCAGATTTGCTCCATTTTCTGACCAAATTTTGGAAAATCATAACTAAATCTAGAAAAATTGAAATAATGCAATCTTGTTCATTTTGGAATGTTTTGGATATCTACTTCGTACTAAAAACATTCCCAAACCATAACATCTATCACAGAGGATGTTTGACATCCAAAATGATCCAAAGGTTAGACTGCACTCTGAAGCTGTTACAGAATTCTGTAAAAAACTTTGGAAATGTCCAATTAATTTCACAAAAATCTAATCTATGAAAATGATACCAATCTAGAAATCATGCAATCTTGCTCATTTTGGAATGCTTTGGATATCTACTTTATACTAAAAATATTCCCAGGCCATAACATTTATCACCAAAAATGTTTGACATCCAAAATGGTCCAGAGGTCAGACTGCACTCTAAAGCTATCACAAAATTCTGCAAAAAACTTTGGAAATATTCAATTAATTTCACAAAAATCCAATCTATGAAAATGATACCAATCTGGAAATCTGTGGATGTTAACTAAAGAGAAAAAATATCTCTAGACTTGGTCATGAAGCCCAGACCTCAGAATTTAATGGAACAGTACTTCTAGTTAGGTAAAATTACTAATACTGGACAGAAATTTCAAAAATTCATATCTCCCCCTCTAGACCTCCAAATGAGTTGCTTTTATGTGTCATAAGTCACTGTGATTGTCTAGTTTCTCTGTATAAAATTTCATGGTAACTGGACATCATTTGAGTCTCGTGTGACAGAATGCAAGTTCGAACCAAATGAATAGTACAACAAACCAGAAACCATAAAAATTGTCAACTTTGAAAAATCATCAAATATTATATAGAACTCCAAAAATTATGATCTTTAGCTTTCTAAAAAGCTCTCAATGAGACCTAATTTCATGCTAAATCTCATATCAAGACTAACTCATTTTGCTAATAGGTGACATAGAGTTCTATTATGATCAAATTTGGCTCCATATGAGATACCAAATTTGCCAAATAGCTTTCTCTTGGTTGTGGTACCTTTTAGGCAAGTCTAAAAGCATATTTAAGACTTACGTGAGCTTATAAAATAGTCCTAAATCTCATGCATCTCATTTTGTCTATTTAACCCACACTTATGCACATTTCCATTAAACTTCCAAATTGCATACTTAGGCATTACATACTCAAAATAGGTTCTAGAGGTCATACATCATATCTATATATTTAAACATCACATAATAGCATATTTACACATGTCTCAAGGGTCATAGACCATTTACTACATCATATACATTGTGAAGCATCATTATGGATTCAAAAAGAATAAAACTAGGCATATACTTGCCAATCTCTTTCTCTCATTGTTGTTGGCTCCCTTCACCATAACTACTTGGTCCACCTAGCATGTTAGAGTATTGGAGAGGAGGGGATGAGATTTAAAGAATCCCAATAGTTTATCTCCCATTCAATCATACATAATATGTGCAAAGCAAGATTTACAAATGCATGCATGAAGAAAATGGAAGTCATGGATATTTTAAAAGCAAACTTGGCATATGAACAAATCATACAAGACATTCAAGAGTTCACTAAGTGTTTGCATTGGCCTCACGCTTCTCATGAATTTTGGACTTGCCTCACCTATTCTTTAAGAGCTTTGGACTCAACCATACTCATGGGAGTCCACTTTGATTTTATGAGACTCTTTACTTTATCTCAACCAAACTCAAGGGTTCTTAGCTCATCCTAACCAAAGGGAAGAGTTCTTGGCCTCGCCACACTCAAAAAAACTTAAACAAACATTATGTACTCATTTAGAAACATAACATGGCATCAAGAATCATAGTAAGACATACTAGCATACTTTTATAGCTTGAAAATACATATAAAAATATTCTAAAACAAGCTAAACACACATCCATGCATGAGAGAAGGTGGAGAGAGTTACATTGTATACAATTACACGCTTTTCCTTTTGGGTTCACACGTCCTCTTTTGGCCACACACTCACAAATTGGTGAAGATAGTTTCTCTTGGTCTAAATACAATTTTTGGGAGCCAATTAGGTTCATAAAACATTCTCTAAAGCCATACAACTTGCTTAAGTACTAGATTGCTCTATAACACCCATTATGGTCCATAAATGCATCTAATGAAGCAACACCCCTCAAATAATTTCTAGGCCTCATTCTTTCCTTTCAAATATGATTCTTGACTCCTTTTAAGCTTCTTAGAGTCATCACACCATTAAAACAAATGGCATAGTATCATGTTGCTTCTTTAGGTTATAATATGGAACCTAAGACATCAAATCACTTTCTATGAGTTCTAAATTTTTTGCAAGGCCTCCCCTCACTTTCATTCATCAAATATGACTCAAGAATGGCCTTATAAAAATTTAAAACTCTCCCCCACTACAAGAACCCTCTTTGGTTGAGACTATGGGCTTCCTCGGCCTTCTTGGAGTTCTTTTAGTTTTCTTGAAGGAGGAAGCTTGTGGGGAGCATCTTAGGTGTCTCAAGAACTCATTTAAACTCTTAATTAAACCTAGGAATCATCATACAAAATCAGAATTTGAAAGGTGTACATAAAACCCTAGAATTTGCATCTTGATTTCTAATGGTTATTTTGTTGTTTTTTTTTGCATATTCTTAATCTCCACACCCTTTTTCCTTAGATTCATACTTAGTTTTGCCTAAAAATCATCTCCTCCTAGGGTTTTCTCAAGTAGGGTGAACTGGAGGAGGAGGGAACCAAAGATGATAACCATACAAAGAGAAATTATCTTATTTTCTTGCTTTTTTTCACTTGAATCTTGTGTTCTTTGAGCTCCCCTCTTCAAATCCAAATTTTCCCCTTAATTTCTCCTTTAAAACATATCCATATACTTTATTATAATCATAGGAAATAAAGGAGAATGAAGGATAAGAGGTTTGGAAGAGAAAGAGCATGAAAAACTATTAAAATCCATACTTTTCTACCTTGAATTTCTCCTCCTTTTTTTCCTCCTCTTGTGGGCCTCATTCCCTAGGGTTTTCTTCTAGTTTTAGGTAGAACATGGTCGTGTATAATGAAGGGAGGAGAAGGGTGTATTATATATGTAACAATCAGAAAAAAAAAAAGAGAGAAAAAAGAAGAAGCTGAAAAATTTTTGAAGGACTGAAAATTTCCTAAGTCTGCTAGCTATAGCCTAACTATAGCGAATGTACCTGTTCGCTATAGCGAGAAATGGTCTAGTTATAACGAGAGTGCCTTCTTGCTATAGCGAAAATGCGTCTAACTATAGCGAGTGTGGGCATCCCATACAAAAACTAGGGCGTTTCTTACCGTAGAGTGCGCCATAGTAAAAACAGGGGTCTAGGACTGATACGTGCTCGTCGTAGCGAGGGTTATACCTTGCTATAGCGAGGGTTAGTCCGGAAAAGCGTAAAAAAAGAGAATTTGACTTTTTAAAGCATCCAAACTCCTCCTTTCTCTTTGTAACTGACTTAAGCTCCCTCTAAGGCAGAGAAAAGGGCGGAGGAGAGAGAGAGAAACCTAGAAGAGGAAGGAAGAATAAGAAAAAGGTAAGATTTGCATGGCTTTTCTCTTAAACTATTGTTCTTCTCTCCTTGGCCCCTCTTCCTATGGTTTTGGTGGTTGAAGTAGCTATGTTTTGGGCTTGGTTCAGAAGAGGGAAAGTGGAAAACCACTCTTAAAGGAGGTTAGAATTCATGTAGCTTCACTTCCTTGATTTCCTTCTTGAGAGCTTGAGAAAGAAAGGATAGTTGGTGAATTTCTAGAGAGAGAAAGAACCCCTAGTTCTTATATGCTTAGTAAGATTTGTTATAGAGAAACCCCTAACTTTGTGAATAAGTGTTGAGCTATGAGAAAGTAATTCCATGCTCTTGTGTGTCTAGGCTCAAAAGAAGCACTCCCATCTAGTGGTGATTGTGAAATCAACAAGGGAAGAGACAAATTGAAAGGGAAAGCTTATATTAGCCAATAAGGTAACTTTCTCCACCTTCTCTCATGCATAGATATGTGCTTACATTGTCTTGAATGTGTGTGTGTATGTTTCAAGCCATGAAAAGTATTCTAGCATGATTCTATATGTCATAGTACCATGATGAGGCGTTATGTTTTCTAAATGATGTTTTATGTGATTGTTATAGTTTGCTTGAGTATGGAAAAGCCAACAACCCTCTAGCTAGGGTGAGGATGAGCCAAGAACCCTAAAGTTAGTTGAGACAAAGTAAAGAGTCTCCCAAAAGTGAGGTTGACTCCCAAGAGTAAGGTTGAGGTCAAGAACCTCTTAAAGAATGGGTGAGGCAAGTCCAAAATCCACAAGTGAATGGGTGAGGCTAATCCATTTGCTTAGCAAGCTTTTGTATGTTATGTATGGCCTACTCAAATGTTGAAAATGCTTTTCTTATGATTTCACATGCTAATATGCCCATGCATACATTTGTGAGACTTGTTTACATGCTTTATGTATGATTGAATGAGAGATGAGCTATTAAGATTCTTTGAATCTCACTCTCCCTCTCCACCATCCTAACATGCTAGGTGGACCAAGTGAGACAAGAGATGGGAGCCACCAAGCTTGAAGCTAGGGAGTTCGATGAAGAAATTGTAAAAAAGTCATGTTGTCACTATTTTGTAGTTAAGTCAAGAGATATACTTTAATGATGTACATGATTTAGCATGTATGAATACTTGTAAATGAATGTATTGATCATATATGTATGAGAATTAGAACCATCTTGAATAATGTAGCAAGTTTTGTTATGAATAGCAAGATCTTGGCATTATGTACATGGTGTATGTGTTGATGTGGGAGAGTGATTTTTGCAAATCAGGGTTGTTAGACATTTGAACCATATTTAATAGCCTAGGTTGATGCTTCCTCATGTGCTCATAGAGCCATAGAGGTAGGAGAAGCTAAGGTGAACCCTTGGAGCCCTCTTTAGCAAAAGAAATTGGCACTTTGCCCCCTTAGGCCAAAGTCTGCCCAAATGACCTCTTCTTGCCTTGAAATTTGGCATGTGACTAGATCTTGTCTAGAGCTTTTTGAGAAACTAAAGATCAAGTCATTTGGAGGTCTGTGGAAATTTTTATGATTTTTCAAAGTTGGTATCAGAAAATCGAATTTGTATAAATACTATTCATTTGGTCAGTTGTGAAATTGTGTCATCCTAGGGGAAAACGTGGTCCAATGGCTACAAAATTTTATGGAAAAAAACTAGACAGTCACAGTGACTTGTAGCAACTAGAAGCACCTCATTTGGGGGTCTAGAGAGGAAGATATACATTTTCAAAATTTCTGCCCAGTATCAGTCATCTTGCCTGACCCGAGGTATTGTTCCATCGATTTCTGAGAGTTTGGCTTGATGAACTGATCTGAAGATATTTTTTCTCTCTAGCTAATATCCATATATTTCCATATTGGTATATTTTCATGGATTGGATTTTTGTGGAATTAGTTAGACATTTTTGAATTTCATATCAGTAAACTGTGACAGCATCAGGACCCACTCCGACCTCCAGATGATTTCACGTGTCAAACTATTTGTGTGTGGGATTTTAAGACTTCTACATATTTTTAGTATGAAGTAGACATCATAATATTTCCAGAATGACCAAGAGTGCATGTTTTCTATTTTTCTAGATTTAGTTATGAATTTCCAAACTTTGCCCAGAAATGAGGCCAAGCCTGGCCGAAGATGGACATACATGTCTCATATCCCTTTTTGGTTTCCATGGGTTTAAAGCATATTATTGGGATTGAAATGAGTTGTAATGGTGCAATTAAATATGAGGATGCATATAATGAGCTCACACAGTCCATGTGACGCTGAAATGAATTTTTAGCCATGTTGCAACTTTAAGCAAGTGTAGGAATCCAATGAGGACGATCTCACTTATTATTCCTATATCACCCATGAGCATGAGTGAGGGATGATGGGCATGAGTTAGAAAGATGGTGTTACAATATATATAGGTGGGAATAAGTTACACTTTTCAAAAATTTTCATTTTACCCTTCATACTTTGCATTTTCATTTCTCCTTCGTTTTAGCTCCTTTTTTAGAACTGCCTTTTCTATTATAAAATTTAGGTTTCTAATTAAGAAAAAATGCCTTTGGAATCACTCAAATTGGAGCTAAAATCTTCCCGAACAAATTCATCAAAGTTCAGGTATATCGACATTAGAAAACATCCACCGGAGGGGTTTTAGCTGTTCCGAAACTTTCCATAGTTTTCAAGACCTCTGAGAACCCCAAAGAACTCAAAATTTTCATTTAAAAATCCCTCTTGTGTGAATTCCAAATTTTGCTCAAAATTACGAAATGTCATTATATTTTGTAAGTTTTTTGTAAGAAATTATTTCTTCATTATAGCTCTATTTTTCTTTCTATTTGAGTTTGAGATTCTCATTTTTAGGAGTCTATAATGCTTCCCAAATTTTTTGGGACCTTAACTCTCTCATTCTGGGAGACTTCCTTTTGTGTTTGGTGAGTTTCGTTCATTTACAGAGAAACCGTACATTACATTTCTCATATTTTCTCTCGTTTTCAGAAAATCGGATGTTACATGATTGCTTTCCTAGTTTTTTAGATTTACACTTACATAAAATGATGATAATTTTTGCTATTTTAAAATATCATGTTGTGTAATATATTATAACTTTATATAAATATGTTATTAAGTTTATTAACCAAAGATATGATATATAATTTTGTGAAACAAAAATAATAAATTTAAACAAAATAAAAAAAAATATAATATAAATTATATAAATTATATAAATTATATTACACAAAATTTACAAAATTTAATAGTTATCATCATCCTTATTCTCATTATTTAAATGATAGGTATCTAACCTCTATAAAGAACTTGGCCTAACATCATCTTGATAACATTGTTGTGAGACTTATCGAATATCATTTTTAAATTATCTAATTCTCGCAATAGCTGTAATACCATACTTCTAGGACTCAATTCATACAATCCTCATGTCTCATCATATCTTTTTTTCTATGGAAACAATATAGTGGCATAGGGAGTTATGAATAAAAATACATTTCTCTACAAGTAAAATTTTTCTTTCGGAGTCCCGTAGGCCATATGAAAGCATCTATCACTTTCTCATACTTAAACACATGAATATAACACATTTTCCATCATCAAATTTGGCCTACAACTCGTAGAAAGCAAAGGAGCATATGAAATCCGTGTTTGCATTTCGGCCAGGATTTCCTCTTTTCTGTCACAAACTTTGAAAAATCAGAACTAAATCTAAAAAAATCAAAAACATGCAATCTTAGTCATTCTGGAAACCTTAGGATGTCTACTTCACACTAAAAATATGCCCAGGTCATAAAATTCATCACACAGAACGTTTGACATCCAAAAAGCTCCAGAGTCGCTGGCTGCCTGGGCTGTGATTCAATTTACTGATACAAATTTCTGAAATTCATAACTAATTCTATAAAAATCAAAATCACACAAATTCGATCATTCTGGAAAGCTACAAATGTTAAATTTAAAAATAATTATAGAATGAAACCGATATGTTTAGCCAGCTGGACCCTATGGAACAGTAACCGGACTCATGGAGCGCTACTGATGCTGACAGTTAACTTCAAACATGCATAACTCACTGCTTAGACCTCCAAATGAGGTGATCTCGGTGGCCACAGAAAGCTTATGACCTCTAGTTTATGCATGTAAAATTTCATAAGCATTGGACACCATTTGGCTATCGGGTGACACAAAATTCAAAATTGCCAGTATGAACAGTATCCATACCAGAATCCATGAAAAATCCCAACTTTGAAAACTCATCAAATATTCTCTAGGTCTCCGAAAATTATGATCTTTAGCTTCCCAAAAAGCTCTTAATGAGACCTAATTGCATGCCAATTTTTAGGGCAAGACTAACTCATTTGGCCAAAAAATAGTATAGGGTTCCATTATGGTCAATTTTGGCTCCATATTGGGTACCAAGATTGCCAAATGGATTTTCCTTGGTCTTGGCACCTTTTGGGCAAGTCTAAAAGTACATTTAAGACTTGTGTGAGCTGTCCAAATGGTCTCAAACCTCATGCATCTCATTTTGGCCATTCAACCCACATTTATGCACACTTCCATCATACTTTCATATTGCATAATTTGGCATCTCATGCTCAAAATGTAGGCTAGAAGTCATACATCATATTCATACATTTAAACATCATATAATATTATATTTACATGTGTCTCAAGAGTCATGGTACATTTACAACAACATATACAGTAAGAAACATAATTATGATTCTAAAATGGCTAAAGCTACACATAGACTTGTCATTCTTCCTTTTTCATTGATGTTGGCTCCCTTCACCATAGTTATTTGGTCCACCTAGCATGTTAGATCATTGGAGAGGAGGGAATGAGATTCAAAGAATCCCAATAGCTCATCTCCCATTCAATCACACATAATATGTACAAAGCAAGCTTTTCAAATGCATGTATGGAAAAATGGAAGTCATGGACATTTTCAAAGCAACCTTGGCATGTGAATCAAGAGTTCCCCAAGTGTTTGGATTGGCCTCACACTTTTCCTCATGGATTTTGGACTTGCCTCACCCATTCTTTAAGAGCTTTGGACTCCACCATACTCTTGGGAGCCTACTTTGCTTTTGGGAGACTTTTTGCTATGTCTCAACTAAGCTCAAGGGTTCTTGGCTCATCCTCACCAAAGGAAAGAGTTCTTGGCCTCTCCTCACTCAAGCAAACTCATACAAACATCATAGATTCATTTAAAACATAACATGGCATCAAGGATCATGGAATATAAAGGCATGCTAGCATACTTTTCTTAGCTTGAAAATGCACATACACACATTTTAAAACAAGCTAAACACACATCCATGCATGAGAGAAGGTGGAGAGAGCTACCTTGCACAATTTCACACACTTTTCCCTTAGCTTTCAAGCCTCCTCTTTCGGCCACACACCCACAATTTGGTGGAGATATTTTCTCTTGGTCTAGATACAATTTATGGGAGTCAATTAGGTCCATGAAATATATTCTAAGGTTACATCACTTGATAAAACACTAGATTGCTCTATAGGCTCCATTATGGTCCATAAAGGCACCTAATGAAGCAACACCCCTCAAGGGACTTCTAGACCTCATTCTTTCCTTTCAAATATGATTCTTGACTCCTTTTAAACCTCTTGGAGTCATCACATCATTAAAACAAAAGGCCTAGCACCATGTTGCTTCTTTAGGTCATAATATGGAACTTAAGACACCAAATCACTTTCTATGAGTTCTAAATTTTTTCTAAGGCCTCTACTCATCTTCACTCATCACATATGACTCAAGAATAGCCTTAGAAAAATTTAAAACTCTCCCTAGCTATAGGAACTTGCCTAGGCCGAGACTATGGGGGGAAGAAGAGTTCATGGCCTTCTTGATTTTTCCTTGATGGGAGACACACTTGGGAGGCTTCTTAGAGGTCTTAAGAGCTCAATCAAACACTCATTTATGCTAGGAAATGCATGAATCAAATCAGTTTTTACAATCCCTTCAAATGCACTACACTTTTTCTACTTAGAGTTAATTAATTGTTCTTGCAATTTCTTTGCTTTCTTGGATGGGAGGTGCATGTGGGAAGCTCTCTAGGGGTCTTAGGAGCATGTTTAAATATTCAATTAAGTATAAGAACATTCATATAAAATCAGATTTGCAAATGAGCATTTGGATCCCTAATGGTTCCATCTTGTTTCCTAATGCCCCTTTCTTAATTCTATTAGTTCATTCTTAATCCTTACACTCCAAAACCTCTAATCCTTCCATAAATTGGGCAGAAAATAGACCCTAAAAATTGGGCTCATGGTGCCTAAATTCGTGCAAGAGGAAGGGGGAGGGAGAAACTACCAAAGAATGGAAGTTTTACCTTGTTTTCTTACTTCCTTTGGCTTGTTCTTCCACTTGGTTGGCTTACTCCCTCAATTTTCGAAATTTCCCTCTCTGTTCTGCCCCAAAAACAGCATCAAACTCTCCATTAAAATCATAGAAAGAAAGCTTGAGAGGAGAGGAGCAAGGTTCAAGAAGGAAGGATATGGAATTTCTTAAAGTTTCTTACCTTTTTCTTGAATCTCTTCCTCCAAAATCCTCCTCCTCTTGTGTGCCTAAGAAGCTGGAGTTTTCCTCTGAAATTGGGCAGAAGCAAGTCGGTCTTAGAGAGGAGAGAAAGAACGTGGATAAGAAGGAGCTAAAAGTCACTTTATGCAACTTTTTACTTTTGCATTTTAGTCCCTTTTCTTGGCTTTTTCATTTTAGACTCATATCAACTCTTTTTTGAAATCTGTCTTTTCCATCATATTCCTTAGGCTCTTAATCATAATAATTGCCTTTGGAATCACTCAAAAAAGATCTGAAACCATTTTGAACTGTTCGGTTAAAGTTTTGGTCAACCTTTGCCGAAATCGCTCACCGAAGGAGTTTCAACTGTTCTAGGGGTTCCCATGGTTTTTAGGGCCTCTGAGAACCCTGGAAAACTTAAATTTTCCATTTAAAAAGCTTTCTTGTGAGTTTTCAAAATTTTCCAAAAATTACAAAAATACCCCTACTTTTTTCGGCAAATTTTCTGAGCTCTTCTAGCTCTAGTTTTTGGGCATCTCAAACCTCAAATCCTCATTTTCTAATATTTAAAATTTTATCATAATTTTATTTGGCCCTAATTCCTTCTATTTTGAAGACTTCCTTTTATATTTGGTCCATTTCTAACATTTACGAAGAAACCGAACATTGCGTTTCTCACGTTTATAGAGGGACTGGATGTTACAATAGCTATTCAATTTGTGTTCTCAATTCTTCAAGTTGGACATTATAAGTTTGTTGCAATATACTTATAAATTCATTTCTGATAATTTTTTAGATGTAGGAAGAGTGAGGATATGCTAGGTATTGAGTCTTAGTGTATATAGACATAAGATTTTCTAATATATTATGAGACATACTCGCAATACCTGAGCCCTTTTTCTTTCCTTCAATATCTTATGACCATAAATCTAGCTCTAAAACACTCTCCCTTATACTTTTATAAAAATATTTAAGGGATGTATACTTATCCTAAAAGGTAAGGGGTCAAAATTACATAATTATAATTATAATTGTATATATCAAATAAATATAAAATCACACTTACATAGACAACATGTGATTTTCTGTCAACTCAAATCTTATCATTTTTATGGGTCTTCAAGAAGATCTTAGAATATGTAGATGGTCTTCCCAATTCTTATGCTTACAAAATAAAATATTATTAGTTAAATATATATATTTAAAATAATTAGTGAATATTAGGATAAATAAAATCAATTGCCAATCTTCTTGCTTGCTTAAGCGTTGAAATAGGACCCCTTATATGCAAGGATGAATCAAACTCAATGCCAAAGATTTTATTCCTTCCCTTCCACTCATGAAGTGATTGGTACTTTAAAGTACCCTTACTTTACACACAACTCATTCTAAATGGATTCTCTAATCCATTCAATTTTTTCTCCCATATTGCATGTAGTACCAACTAGATCTCTCAAATAGACAACTACTTTATTCTTCCAATTCTCCCAAATTTGATGGGTGTTCTCGATTCTCCAATAATAATATTTCTAAATAAAATAGAGGTTTTAATTATTAAAAAAGATAAAATAATGGTATTATAATTATATAAAAAATTATTAACAAAATTCATCTTAAATTTAGCAAACCATAATTATCTATATTTATAAGAAATGTCTCTCTAACTATTCCATGTCCAACATGAATATAGTGAAATAGGATAAAGTGAACCCATCAGTTCATAAACCTAGTCAAATATTTGTGGCTCCATAGCAAAATTAGGATATACCCTATCAAAATGTTTCCATGTTTATTTATCATATGAATGCTATAGGACGCTTTCAAACCTTCAATTGTTCCAATGTCATTGCATAAGCTTAACAAATCTCATTGAAGCATACAACATTTGCAATTTAGGAGTAATTGGTAAATAATATATCCTTTTTACTAGAATCTATTTCGAACTTTGTCTTCAACTAAATCAACTAGTTTTGTATCGAGACATTCTATAGAATTTATAGATTGCCTTGTCGATATCATCTTTATAATACAACATACATCTATTGATACAAAATCAATCAATATTTTGTGCCGATGGACCAAATTTTGATACTAACTTCTTAGTTTGATACCAATCATCAGGTACGACATTATTAGATAGGCAACTATTTTTCATCAGACTTGTAAATTAGTTAAAATTATACTAAGACATATTATTGTCAATTTTAATGCTTAACATTTCTCGTTTATTCATATTTATTTAAATTTTATTTAATTTATATTATCATTTTTTAATTATTCACATTATATATATATATATATATATAATATAATATAATATAATATTATTATTATCTCTTGCGAACCATTTGTTAATGATAGAGCTAACCGTGTTGCTGTCTCTATTATATTTTTAATTTATCAATATTTTTAATAATAATTTTATTTTTTATTATATTATTTATATTTATTTATATAATATAATAATTGATTTATTAAAAAGATATTCATTATTTAATGATAAATATGTTTAATATAAATTATAAATATAATTACAATCTAAATTTAAAAAAATGTATTTAGATTAAAATATTTTTAATATATTATATATTAATTAATTTGAATTTTAAATTTTAAATTACACATATTATATATATATAATATAAAATATTATTATATATTATTATAACATGTTAATATACAATATATATAAATTGATTTTTTAAGTGCAAAATATAGGAAAAAAAGAAATATATTTTAAATTTATCTATATTTTTAATAAAAAATTTATTTTTGTTACATTATTTGCATTTATATATATTTATAATGATTTATTAAATAATTATTAATAATAAATATGAATAATATAACTTATAATATAATTATAATTTGAATTAAATAAATATTTAGATTATATTATTTCTAATTTACCGTATACTAATTAATTGAAATTTAAATCTTCTTTAATTTATACTAGATTTCTTTAATTATACATATTAATATATTTGTAATATAAAATATTAATGTACTATATAATATTATTATTTCTTGCTAATCATGTGCCAGTGATAAAGTCAACCATATTGCTATCACTAGTATATTTTTAATTTACCAATAATTTTAATAAAAATTCTATTTTTATTATATCATTTGCATTTATTTATATATTTATTAAATAATATAATAAGTGATTTATTAAATATCTAATTACCATTTGATAATAAATATAGATAATATAAATTATAAAATAATTAAAGTCTATATTAAATAAACATTTAGATTATATTACTTCTAATTTATTATATTTTAATTAATTAAAATTTAAATATATAAGTTATATATATATATATAATTTAATTAAATGGTTGGTCAAAGCCAACCATTTTTCTATAGCTAAAAATTAACGACAAAAAGTTGGTTAACTAATTCTTTTCTTCCACTTTGTGTAATTGCTACCTTGTGAATGTTTGTCAACTTTTTACTATTTTCAAAATTTCTAACTAAATTTTAGAATATAAAAGTTAAAAGAAAAAATTGCTTATGTTGGAATTCTATTGAATGCTTATATTAAAAATTAATTGCATTGTTGTAATAACATTTAGGTTTTATAAAAGTTGAATTCATCCACTAACATTAAAATCTCTAAATTATAAAAAATGTTATGAAACAATTCAAGAGATAGAGAAGAGAAAATTTAGAGAAAATATAGAATATGGGAAATGCTTCTCAAATTTTCTATATCTCATTCTTAATGCAAATAGGATGCATATTTATAGATACAAATTTATAACTCTAGAAGGTCTCATCCTAAATGTGAAATAATATACCATAAAGTAAAGTATAAAGGTAGAAAATCAATATCCCAAGAGTTACATATTCTTGAAGGAATATGATGAGAAGAGCTACAATTCTTGAAGCCTAATAGTTATAATTCTTGAAAGAGATGATCATCTACATAAAGAAACACATAAAGAATAGAATTATAACATACGTTTCAATGAATTTAGGGGTTTAAAAAATAATGGGACATCCACCATAATGAATGGATTTATAACACTTCCCCTTGGATGTCCATTGTACAAGGAATATGTCTCATTAAAACCTTACTAGAGAAAAACCTAGTGGGAAAAAAAAACTCTAAAGAAGGAAAAAGAGTACATCGTTCCTTGTACATTCTCCCTGTTCAAAATATCACTGTATATCTTTGAACCAACGCATCCTAATTTTATATACTAATATTTCAAATGTTGAGATTGGTAGTGCCTTGGTGAATAAGTCAGCTAGATTATCACTTGAATGAATTTGTTGAACATCAATATCACTATTCTTTTAAAGATCATGAGTGAAAAAGAATTTTGGTGAAATGTGCTTTATTCTATCTCCTTTTATATAACCTTCCTTCAACTGAGCTATCATGTCGCATTTTCTTCATATAGTACAGTTGAAGTTTTCTTGCAAAAAGATAACTTGCATGCTTCTTAGATATATTGAGTCATAGACCTCAACTAAACACATTCTTGGCTTGCTTCATGAACAGCTATAATTTCTACATGATTTGAGGAGGTGGCTCCAAGTGTTTGTTTAGTGGAATGCCATGAAACAACTGTATTTCACTTGTAAATATGTAGCCTGTTTGAGATTTAGCTTTATGTGGGTCAGATAAATATTCAACATTTGCATATTCTGAGAGTTCTGATCTAGATTCATTTATATATAACAATCCCATATTAACAGTACCTCTAAGATATCAGAAAACATATTTAACTCTAGTCCAATGTCTCCGTGTTGGAGCTGAACTAAATTTGACTAACAAGCTTACAACAAAAGCTATATCAGATCTTATATTATTAGCAAGATACATTAATGCACCAATTACACTAAGATATAGTACTTTAGAACTAAGAGGTTTTTCATTATCATCTTGAGGTTCAACAATATTCTTCTCACATCAAGTGATCGAATAACCATTGTGGAACTCAATGGATGTGCTTTATCCATGTAAAATCTTTTAAAAACTTTTTATGTGTAATTTGATTGATATATAAAAATTTCATCTTTTAAATGTTCAATTTGTAGGCTGAGACAAAATTTCGTCTTTCCAAGATCTTTCATTTCAAATCCCTTTTTCAAACAATCTACTAGCTTTGAAATTTCTTTAGGAATTCCAATAATGTTCAAATCATCAACATATACAATGATGATTACAAATCATGAATTTGATCTTTTTATGAAAACACATAGACATATATGGTCATTCTTATATTCTTCCTTTAACAAATATTCACGAAGACAATTATACCACATTCGTCCAGACTATTTTAGTCCATACAAGGATCTTTGCAATTTAATTGAATAAAGTTCCCAAAACTTTGAATTATATGCTTTAAGCATCTTAAATCCTTCTAGAATTTTCATATAGATGCTATGATCCAGTAAGCCATATAAATATGCTATAACAATATTTATAAGATGCATATCAAGTTTTTCATGCACTGTCATACTAATAAGATAACGAAATGTGATTGCATCCACCATAGGAGAATAAGTGAATTCATAATCAATTTCAAGTCTCTGTGATAATCCTTGTGCAATAAGTCATGCTTTATATCTCATAATTTCATTTTTCTTATTTCGTTTATGCACAAATACCCATTTTTACCTAATGGGTATTACATCTTCAGGTGTTCATACTATAGGCCCAAAAACCTCACATTTTTTAAGTGACTTCAATTCTGCTTGAATTGCATCTTTCTGTTTTGGCCAATCACCTTTATGTCGGCATTCATCGATGAATGTAGGTTCATGATCCTCATTATCATTTATAACATTAAACACTATAGAGTATGCAAATTTGTTGTCAACAATTATTTCTTTATGGTTGAATCTTTTCCCCGTAGAAACATAACTTATTGAGATCTCTTCATTTTTATCAGTTTCTGGTACTTGAACTTCTTCTGGAGTTATGTTATTTGTTATATCTCTAGACTCTTTAGGAGTATCTATTTTTTTAATGGGCTCATTATGAATAATTGGTCATTTCCTTTTATAGGGATTTTTATCTTTTGAACTAATTGGTCTGCCACGCTTCTAGCGTACTTTGGACTCATTAGCTATTTCATTTATAGATTGTTCTTTAGGGACTTCAATTCTTACAACATTTATAGTTGGTATATGTGACTTTGTTACTCTTTTTAGATCAGTAAATGCATCTGGCAATTGATTTGCTATATTTTGTAAGTGGATTATCTTTTGAACTTCAAGTTCACATTGTTTTGTACGAGGATCAATATATGTCAAAGTATTCCACGTAATTTCTTTGACCAGTTGCTTATTCTTTTCTCCCCTAATGTTAGGAAAACTAATTCATCAAAATGATAATCAGCAAGATATGTTATAAATACATCTCCTATCATTGGCTCAAGATATCTTATAATAAAAGAGGAATCATACCCCACATATATTCCTAACCTTCTTTGAGGTCCCATCTTAGTATGTTGTAATGGAGCTATTGGAACATATACTGCACATTCAAAAATTCTAAGATGAGAAATATTTGGTTTCTAACCATAAGCCAATTGTAAAAGGAAATATTTATGATAATTTGTTGGCCTTATGCGTGTAAGTGCTATTGCATGCAAAATTGCATATCTCCAAACAGAAATAGGGAGATTTGTTCTCATTAGTAAAGGTCTAGTAATTAATTGAAATCATTTAATAAACGATTCAGCTAAACCATTTTGTGTATGAACATGAGCTACAGGATATTCAACGTTTATTTCAATTGACATGCAATAGTCATTAAAAACTTGTGAAGAAAATTTTCTGGCATTATCAAATCAAATAGATTTAATGGTATAATCTAGAAATTGTTCTTGTAGTTAAATAATTTGAGCAAGCAATCTTGTAAATGTCAAGTTGTAAGTTGATAACAAGTATACATGAGACCATTTACTGGATACGTCTATTAATACCATAAAATATCTAAATGGTCTAGATGGTGGATAAATAGGCCCACAAATGTCACTATGTATACGTTCTAGAAAAATGAAAAATTCAATTCCAACTTTAGTTAGTGATGGCTTAATAATTAATTTATCTTGAAAACAAGCAGTGCATGAGAATTCCTTAGATTGAAAAATCTTCAAGTTTTTCAATGGGTGCCCATGTGAATTCTCAATAATTTTTTGCATTATTATTGTTTTGGAATGCCCCAATCATTCATACCAAATGGTAAATATTTTTGAATCTATAAATTTCTGGTTTATAGTTATATATATTTCAATTATACTAATTTTTGTATAGTATAAACTGGAACAGAAAATTAGTAATTTTTCTAGTATCTTTTCCTTACTAGAAATAGTGCTCATGATATAGAGGTATTCATTATTTTCTTCACACATGGTTCTATATGATATCCATTATGGCAAATATCTTTAAAACTCAACAAATTTCTTTGAGATTTAGAAGAAAATAGAGCATTATTTATCATAAATCTTGTTCTTTCAAGTAATATGATAATAGCTATTCCAGATCCTTCAATTAATCTTATACTGTCAAAAATTGTAGTAACATAAGTTTTACCTATGTTTATTTGAGAAAAATATTTTTTATCTTTTAAGATCATATAAGTACTTGCACTATCTATGAGACAAGTATCGTCATTCATTTTTCTAAAATTAAACAAAACAAAAGTATAAGAAATATTATAAAACTCATACTTGAAATTTCATATAAACTTATAATTATAAAAAAAAATACAAACACATAAACCTATTTTAAGTATCAATATTTTCTTGTGGGTTGACAAAGAAATCTGATACGTCTAACTGTGTAGTATTTATAGGATCATTGACAAAATCATCATATAGATTAGCAAAATTGGTCTCAACACCTTTCTCATTTTCCTTCATTGATTCTTGATAGAGAACAATAAGGTGTTTTGCTGTACGACAGGTACGTGACCAATGTCCATTCATACCATAACGATAACATGAATTTTTTGAATTCTTCACATGTTTCTTTTGTCCACTTGTGCTTTCTTGTTTTTCTTCCCTCTTGTTCCATTTATGGTGGTAAGCAATATTCTTATGATAAGGAGAATTATTTCTTCCTCAACCACGTCCATGGCCTAGACCATGTCCTCATCCATTATTATTGATCATTGTCACATTCACTTTAAGGAATGGAGTAGAACCAGTTAGACGAGCTTCATGATTTTTTATTAATATCTTGTTATTTTGTTTAGCCATAAGAAGGCATGAAATTAACTGTGAGTATTTTTCAAACCTTTTTTCTCTATATTGTTGCTACAGGAGTATATTAGAGGCATGAAAAGTAGAAAAAGTTTTCTCTAACATATCATTTTCATTAATTACTTCTCCGCATAATTTTAACTAAGAGCTAATACAAAACATTGTAAAGTTATACTCACTAACTGATTTAAAATCTTACAATCGTAGATGCATCCAATTATAACAAGCTTTTGGAAGAATAACAGTTTTCTGGTGGTCATACCTCTCTTTCAAACTATTTCAAAGCACAAATGGATCTTTCACCATAAGATATTCAAATTTCAACCCCCCATGGAGGTGATGGCAAAGGAAAATCATTGCTTTAGCACAATTTTGCATTGACTCATTTTTTTCTTCTTTGATGGTATTTTCAAGACCCATTACATCAAGATGAAATTTAGCATCTAAAATCCAAGAAAAATAATTCTTTCTCGAAAGATCAAGGGCCACAAATTCAAGTTTTGTAATATTTGACATGATAATTCAAATAGAATAAAACTAAAAAAATTAACAAGTAAAATAGAAAGATCTTACCTTTCTTGCTTAAATGGTCAAGAGCAAATTCGTGCTAATAACGTGTTATGAAACAACTCAAGAGATAGAAAAAGGAAGATTTAGAGAAAATATAGAATATGAGAAATTCTTTCCAAATTTTTTATATCACATTCTTAATGTAAATAGGATGCATATTTATAAGTACGAATTTGTAACTATAATGAACGTAATTTCTATAAAATGATGAAATGAGCCATATAAAAGTAAGTCCTTTGAAATAAGCTAGATAATATCCCAAAAAATTTGGATAGAGTCTTATGCTCCTAAAAATGATAATTCTAGGCTCAGATGGAAAGAAAAATAGAGTTAGGACGATGAAACAATTTATGACAAAAACTGACGAAACATAATGGCATTTTTGTAAATAAGTGCAACTTTTGGAAAAACACATAGGAAGGCTTTCTAAATGAGAAATTTGAGTTTCCCAAGATTCTTAGAGGCTCCAAAAATCATGGGGAAGCCCAGGGACCAATAAAGCCCTTCAATATATGTTTTTCAATAGTGGTGAGCTCGAACTTTGACGAATTCATTCAGTAAGATTTTAGCTCCAAATTGAGTGATTTCAAAGGCATTTGAGAACCTAAATTTTATAATGGAAAAAACAATTCTCATAAAGGACCTAAAATGAAGCCAAAATAAAATTGCCATTATGGAAGGCTAAAATTGAAATTTTTGAAAAAAGTGTATTTCTAAAAGCTCCCACATACTTCTCCCTTATTTTCCCATCCTCTTAAGCACGAAATTTTCTACCCAAAATATAGAAATAGAGAAGCTCTCTTAGACTCATAAGAAGGGGAAGGAAAGAAGGAGAAAAATCAAGGAAAAAGTAAGTAAATCCATGGAATTTCATGCTCTTTCTTCCTCGAACCTTGCTCCTCTCCTTCCATGCTTTCTTTCTATGGTTTTCTTGAGCTGATTGGTTCTATTTTTGGTCCAAAACTTAGAGGGACAATTCATAAATCTTGGATAGAAGCAAACCAAGAGGAGGAGGCCTTGAAAACAAGCTTGAAACCAAGGTAAATGCTTGTTGTTGTTGCTTCTTCCCCTTGCTCCACGGATGCGTATGATGTTGGCCAAGAACAGAACCATATAAGGGGAGGTTTTTTTGCCCAAAAACAAGAGAGGAACTAAGGTTTTAGACCATGAGGAAGAGTAACATGACAAGAAATTCCAAGAAAAACTAATAGAAATCAAGTTAGGAAAGTGTAGTGTTTTCTAGGGTTTTGTAAAATCTTATTTTGTATGAGTAATTCCTTGGCTAATTAAATGTTTCCTTGAGCTCCTAAGACCTTTAGAAACCCTCCCAAGTGGCTCTCCCAGTAAGAAAAAATCAAGAACTCCATGAACCTCTATTATGGTGCATATTTCGGCTAAGCTAGGTTCATTGAGCTAGGAGATGTTTTAATTTATTCTAGCCTTACTTTAGGACTTTATATAATGTTAAAAGATGGAAGAAACCATTGGAAAAAATTAGGAGCCATGGAAAGAGAGATGGGACAATGGTATCCATAATGGTGCTTTGTGAAACAACCTGATGCTAAGCTTGTACAAATGAATGTGTAAGAGCTCCAAGGACTTTGAATGAAGTCAAGAGACCTAGAAATGGAAAGAAATGAGAGCCTAGAGTTTGAATTGTAAAGGTTGCTTCAATAGGCCATTTGTAGAACCATTATGCCACTTATGGAACTAAGTGTATGTTCAAGAGTGAGTTTAGTGTCTTGGTTTACTTCAAGTGTGTAATTGTGTGTTGTTTATGATGTTTAGGCCAAGAGAACATCCACCCACCTAAGTGCACTTATGAGGCCGAAAAAAAGGAAGAATAGAGCAAAGAAAGCTTGCATCAATTGAAAGGTAGCTCTCCATCTCATTCTCCCTACATTCTTGTATGCATATGTATGTTATTGTATGCTTGTATGTGTTCTTGTGACTTGATGATATGCCACTTGATGCCTTGACATTACATTAATATCAATGTGTCATCTTGAATGACTATGATTGTGAAAATGGCTCACAAGGGTGAGGTGATGCCAAAAGTCCCTCAATGAAAGTGAGGAAATGCTAAAAGTCTTATAGCATGGGTGAGACAAAGCCAAAAGTCTTTTGAAAGGGTAAGACTAAGTCAAAAGTCCCTAGGCCAAAAGTGAGACAAAATCAAAAGTCTTTAGAGCATAGTCTTAGCTTGAATGTGAATGAGTGGCATGGGAATTGTGACTTTACATGCTTTATGGTTGCCAAACCTTCCATACATATTCTTTGATGTGTATATGCCTTGAATATGTGTGTGAATAGTTGCGTGAGCTATTGAGATTCTTGGAATCTCACTCCTCTTCCCTCTCACTCTTGAAATGTCTAGATGGTGCTTAAAGACAAAGAAATACAAGCCAAGAACAATAAGAAGCCTTACTTTTCCTATTATGTAGTCTAAATTGTAGTTGAATGTCAAAGTAGCTTTCTACATATTATTTTTTAGTAGTGAGACCATGATCAAATGTAATATGATGCAAGAATTTTGTATAGCTCTTCTATGGCATTAGATCAACAAGAATATGAAATTTGACATCTTGATGGCTTGTGATAAATGTGTATTCTTGGGATGGAATAGTCAAATTGAGATGTGTGGGATTTGGGACCACTTGGGTAGTCTATACAAGTCATGTTCATGCTTTAAAACTTGTTCAAGAGATGCCAAACATTAAAGGAGACCAATTGAACCAAGTTGGTACCTCATATGGAGCAAAAGTGACCATTTTGTGAGGCAATGTCACTTTTTACCCAAATGAGCTCTTCTTAGTCTGAGATTTGGTATACATCTAGAGCTTGTTAAGATATTTTTGAGAAGTTAAAGTATAGAATTTTTGGAGGTCTATGGAATATTTGGTAAATTTTCAAAGTTGGACATGTTTCTGGTTTTGGTTTAATGCATTGTTCATTTTGGTTCAAAATGAAACTTTGTCATTAATAGGGCAAATGATGTCCAATTGACACAAAATGTTATCAGGAGAAACTAGACCTTCCCAATGACTTGTGCCAACTGGAAACACCTTATTTGGATATCTAGAGAGGAAGATATTAATTTTTGAAGTTGTTATCTATACTAGGTGACCAGTTAAACTTTCATTATTGTTTGATTAGTTTTCGAGATCTGAATGCTCTTGGCTTGGTCTTGAACTATTTTTTCCCTCTAGCTAAAACCTATAACTTTCTAGATTAGTATTATTTGCATAGATTGAATTTTTGTAGAATTAATTGAATATTTTTAAGTTTATGACAGTAAACTGTATCAGTACTAGGGACAGTAGGACATTTGTAGCTATTTCATTGTCAAACGAGGTCAAAAGGCTATGTTCATGTCTTGGAATTATTTTTATATGAATTTAATATCAAGAGCTTTCTAGAAAGTTATGTTTTGTGTGATTTTGATTTTTTTACATTTAGTTATGATTTTTCAAAGTTACCTTTGAAATCTGCCACAGTACAGCAATGGGAAATGAATGAATTTTGGGATTTTTAAACCTTGATCCATAGTTTGTGCCAATTTTTGAGAATGTTATGATTGGTATGTATGAAAAATAATTAGAAAATGTTGTTAATGAGTTCATATGGTCTTGGAGGTGCGAAATGAAAAATTTATCTGTTACACAACGCAATTAAATTCATTATTTTAATATATTTCTTAAAATTTCTTGAATGAATTGTATAATCTCACTTGAGAGATGAGGTTCAATGTTAGAATATAATATGGTATTATAGTTACTCAAAAAGTCACATCCTAAATGATATACCATAAAGAAGGGCAAAAAGGTGGAAAATCAATATCCTAAGAGTTACACATTCTTGAAGAAATACAAAAAGAAGAGTTACAATTCTTGAGGCCTAATGGTTACAATTCTTGAAGGAGATGATTATAACATACCTTTTAATGAATTTAAGGGTTTAGAAACTAAAGGGACATTCACCATAATGGATAGATTCATAACAAAAAAAAAATAGTAAGACCTCTTTTCCATTAAAATGACTTGTAATGCATCATAAATGAGTTCATATGTAAAATTAAATGGTTAATCAATTAGTCTCTATTAGAGAGTCTACTCTAGAGAGATAAACACAAAGTCACATATTGAGATAACTAAAATTTTAAAAATAACATCGGCGAGACAAAAAGATTCCCATAAAACAATCCATAGGTTATGTAGGAATGTAATGCTAACATAAATAAACTTGAAGTAAAGAAAGCTAGCATAAATTCAAGTAAAAAGAGAGCTCTTCAAGTGCATGGTTTGGCTGAGATAGAAGCAAAGCATCACAAGGAAATAAACTTGAAGACTGAAAAAGATAGGGAAAGAGGATAGCTAAAATAGATGAGTTAATTGCTACCATATAACAATAATAAAAGTAAAACTGCTGGCCCTGCCACGAGTTTAACTTAAGGATGGAGAACCATTTGGAAAGAAAACATCTTAAGTCACATAATAAGGTAAGATGAAGAATAGGAAAAGAACAAAGAAGAGGTCATTGACTTACAGGCCTCCCTATTCTTATAGGTTGGATGAGAAAAATAGGGAAATCAATGCTATTGTAGCACCCTTAAAACAATCTCAACAAATCTCTTATTTACATAGACAACCCAAAAAAAAAGCATAGATAACCTAAAAAATCTACCTTGAACCAAAGCAGGGGACTTACCTTGAATAGTTGCAGTGGCTATCCATGGTGGTAATTGATGGCAAAACAATCACGATGGCTGGTAGGAGTCACTTTATTTTGATCACCTATTTTTGCCACTTCGCTAAGGGAGATCTAGCTTTGTTCATGACTACTGGAAGAGATCTAGCTTTGTTTAAACTTCAAATATGAAGATTAAGGATTGATGCGTAAAAAAGGTCATGTGAATGTTATGGGAAATTATTAGTCTTAATCACATTACCATTACCATGGTCAAGCCTTCTTAGATTTAACCATAGTAGTTTAATGATGATTAATTTAATTATGGTTAAGTTGTGTCTTAATTACAATTAAATTAACAATGGTTAAACCCATGTCTTAACTGTAATGTCCAGTTTTCTGAAAAATGATGAAAATGAGTTAGTTTCCAAAGGAAGTCCCATGGATAGAGAAGTTTGATGCCAACTAAAATTAGTATCAAATTCTAAATAATGAAAATTAAAGATTTTAGGCTTAAAATGCCTAAAAAACAGAGCTAGATGAGCTAAAAAAATTTGTCAAAAAAAGTAAGGGTATTTTTGTAATTGTTAAAAAACTTTGAAAACTCATAGAATGATTTTTTAAACAAGAAATTTGAACTTTTCAAAGTTCTCAGAGGTTTTGAAAAACCATGGGAACCCCCAGAATAGTTGAAACCCTTCCGGTGAGCGAGTTTGGCAAAAAGTTAACTAAAACTTTAACCGAACTATTCATAATAGTTTTAGATCCTTTTGGAGTGATTTCAACGGTCATTCTTATGATTAAGAGCCTACAAAATGTGATGGAAAAGACAGATTTCAAAAAAGAGTTGAAATAAGCAAAATTGAAGAAAGTGGAAAATAAGGACTAAAATGCCAAAAGAAAAGTTACTTTTTGCTCTCTAAAAACACATTCCAACCCTCCCTAACCTGCACTAACATTTAGCCATTTCTGAAACTTCTAGAAACTCTAACCAAGGCATCATGTGGAGGGAGAAGCAACGAAGGAGGAGAAGAAGCTTTGAATAAGTATGAAAGTGTACATTTTCTTCCTCTTGTCTTCACAATAAATATTCTCCTCCTTCTCCTTCATATTTTTATGGGTTCAGAATGTATTTTGATACTATTTTAGTTTTGGTCTAGCAAGGAGAAGTTAGGATTTAAGGGAAGGCTTAGTTGCAAGAGGAAACCACTTAGAAGAATAAGAAATTATGGTAAGTTCTCATTCCTTTCCATGGCTTTTCTTGAGTTTTCCTTTCCCTCATCAATTCAGTTAGCCCTAAACATTAAGGAGAGAGTTTAATTCTAATCTTAGCTTGGTGTAATTAAGTGATTAAGAGTGTGGGAAGGAGGTTTAAGCTAAGAGAAACCAAAAGGGAACTAAGGAAACCAAGTTTGCACAACTTGGGGTTCCAAGGTTCAGCATTAACTTTGATTTTTCCTAGACATTTTTCAATGCATGTGAGGATGTGTATGAACCTAATTGACCCCTAGAAGCTTCCCATAAACCAACAGATGCAAGAAAGCAAGCCAATTCCATAGGTCCCTGTGTTAGAGTATGGTTCAACCACTTTGGGGCTTTCATACCTAGGGAGTGAATTTTCATGTTCTAAGGAATTTAAAGGCCTAGATATGAATTATAAGAGGTAGGGGAACCGATGGTTTGAATTTAGAAGGATTGGTTTGAGAGTTGATATTTTAAGGTCTCAATTTAGGCATAATGAAGCAACATGGGCTTGGTTTCCTTAGAATGAGTTTATAAAGGCTTCAATAAGTTTATGTGGAATCAAGAGGTCTAGAAAGAAAGGAAATGGAGAGCCAAGATCAAGATTTAAAGTAGTTGCTTTATGGTGTCCTAAATGAGCAATATGTGAAACTTAGAGCCAAGCAAGCTAACCTAGCCTTCCTTTAAGTTAGAATTGGTTCCTAATCCTGATTTATGTCATGTTTATTGTGTGTAGGCCAAGAAAGGCAAGAACTCTCTTCTTGTGTGTGCTTGAGCCGAGAAGAAGAAAGAGAAAGTAACGGAAAAGTGTAATTTTCCATAAGGTAGCTCTCTAATCCTTTCCTTCATACATGTATGCATTCATGACTTGTCTTAGATTGCTTGTATGTGTGTTTGATATTTGGAAATTGTTTGTAGCTATTAGATGAATGTTTTGAAACCATGACTTGATTTATGTTTGCAAAGTTATGTGAAAATGACTTGAATGAGTGTGGGAAAGCCAAAAGTCCTTTGAGAAGGGTGAAAAGGAGCCAAAAGCCCCTAAGAAAGGGTGAGACAAGGCCCAAAGCCTTAAGAAAGAGTAAAGCCAAGTCAAAAGTCTGAGATACAGGTGAGGCAAATCCAAAAGTCTCAAGATTGTAGGTGAGGCCAAGCCATTACTCTCTTGAGTCCATAATATGTTATTTGTTTATGTATGATATGAAAATCTATGGCTATGCATCATTTGAGAACATTACATGACATACTTGTATTCTTTGACATGCATGCACATGTTGTATGTATGTGTGAAAGGAATTTAGAGCTATTGAGATTCCTTCAAATCTCATTCCCCTCTAACTATGTTAGGTGAGCCGAGCAGAGAAAGAAACAAAAGCCAACCCCTGAGGAGTGCATGATTAGTGGATTGGATGTATAGAAATAGGTTTTGAAGTCTACTTTGTGGTCAAATGATGTGCCCAAGCTATGTATTTGTAATGTAAACTCATGAATAGCTTATATAATGTATATGAATGATGTATAAATCCCCTTTGCACTTATGCGAATGGAAATGTGTAAGTTTGCCACTTGGTAGCCTTTATGGGTGAGTATGGATGTGTATATGGCAAGATGAACCTATGTATATGAATCTTATGGCTAGACAAGTGTAAAAATGGATAGGTATGATTAATGTAATCTTAGAAGAGTCATTTGAACATATTTGTGCAAAAGTGGTTGTTGCATACCTAAGAGAGAGTATGGAAACTTAGGTATGAGTTGGAGCTAGGAAGTGAATTTAAGCTCCATGGCTTTTTGAATCAGTTGGCATGCATATTTAGGGTGTTATGATGCTTTTGGACATACCCAAGTGGTCTTGGTTCAGGGGAAAACCATTTGGCACTTAATTGAACCATTTTAGGACAAAAAATGGACCAATTTGTGAGTTGAATCTCAATCTAACCAAATGAATGATTTTGAGGTTGAGATTTTGCACACATATAAACTTCATATAGAGCATTTTTTTTTTTTGGTCCAAGAACCACATTACTTGGAGGTCTATAAAATTTATTATGATTTTTCAAAGTTCAGCAAATTTTTCATATTGGTATGAGTTACTGTTCACTTGGTCAGAATTGTTTTCATGTCATCCAATAGTCAAATGAGGTCCAATGGTTTTGAAATTTTACATGGAGAAACTAGACATTCACAATGACTTGTAACAACTAGAAACACCTCATTTGGAAGTTTTTAGAGAGAGAAATAATTTTTTGAAGTTCCATATCAGTATCAATAGTGCTAGCTGAGGTCAAGTATTATTACATCAAATTCTGTTAGCTTAATGTTATTTTCTTATTCTGGCATTATTTTTTCCGTAAAGTAGACATCTGTAACTTTTCAAATTAGTATAGTTTTTGCCTGAATTGGATTCTTGTGGAATTCATTATGGATTTTTGAAATTCATATAAGTAAACTATCTTAGAACTCCTGGACAGCCGAACCTACATTATTTTCCTATTGTCAATCGCGGTCTAAATGTTGTTTTCATGGCTTGTAACTATTTTTAACATGAAGTTACCATTCAGGGATTTCCAAAAAGTTATGGTTTTTTGGGTTTTAATTTTTATATAATTATTTATGGTTTGTTAGGTTTCAATTTTTATATAATTATTTATGAATTTTCAAAGTTGATGATAGAAAATTGAAAATTGGAACCTGTGGCAAAAATTATGATATATGTTCCAAACCTTCAAACCCGAGTTTCATGACCTGAATGGCTATGAATATGATATGTTTTAATATGTTATGGTCTAAGAGGAGTTGAGGATCAATTCATGGGCTTTGGAAGTGATTTAATGCTAAGGTAAAGGTTCTTGGTAGTGTGCTTCCCATTGTTATGTGTTGTATGTGCAAATAAATTGTGTGAAAAGTTCAAATAGTGCAAAATGAACCTCAAGAGCTTATGGAATGATATTCTTGCTTTGAATGAATGTTGTATAGATATTATATGGATAAAAATGATTAAACCAAAGTGGGATTGAACCGTGTGGGTTTGTTTATGTGTGGATTTGTTAATGTGATTTCGATCCATATGCTACGATTTATGTGCAAGTATGGGTGTTTATTGCTTGAATGCTATAATATGAGTTTCTTGGGGTTAAGATATGACATTAACCATGGTTAAGCTAAACAAGGCTTTACCATGGTTTTATTAAAACTGTGGTTGGCTTAACCATGATTTTAAAAAATTATGGATAAGGGTTCAGTTCATATGCTATATAATATAAAATCTAATAAAATTTTAATAGTATGCAGTGTTTGGTATGACACTATATAAAATAATATATTATATAAGATAATATCATCATTTATTTGATAATGTAAACACTAAATAGGATAAAAACTAACTCTTTTAACAAAAAATACCTTTGCTTAAAAGAATATGTTATATTTATCTAAATTTATTATGTTATATTAATTTTTAGAGATAGAGTATGGGTGAGTAAAGCTATACAAAATGCATAGTGGCCTACGTAATAGATCGAGTCAAGTTTATCATGTTAGCCAATTTCAACTAATACATAGTTGGTTTGACCCAATTCTATAAATTTTTTAAAATATTTAGTTTATAAGAACTTATATAAAAATTTTATTTTTTTAGAAACCAATTTATAATTTTTACCAAATAATAAAAGAAAAAAATGGCTCAGCTAGCTTTAAAAACCAATGTGACCTTGCTTGATACTAAACTAATTGGGTCAAGTCTGGTACTAAACCAATTTTAGTGTGCTCCATTCTAATACTATTAATTTTTTTAAATTATTTTGTAGGAAATTATATAAAAATTTTATTTTTTAAAAGTCATTTTATAATTTTTATCAAAAATAAAAAAATGGCCAAACCAGTCCAATCCCAACTAGTACTAATTGAATTAAACCAAACCCAAACATCAAACTTAGAAAAAACAATGCCTTGTGGAAAATTGGCCCAAATATTGGGCTATACCAATACCTAGCTCATAATTAGCTCTACTAAATTAGGCTAAAATCTAATCCAACCTAGTCAATGAATACCCTATAAGTGAGGGTTAGAATTAGAAAGTATTAATAATGTCTTATATATTAAAACCTACTTAGGTTTAATTCCACCCCCTAAAACTTGACTAGGTTATATATCATTTTAGTATATAAGAGGGGTTTAATATATAAGATTATATAATATATTACTTATACCAAATAAATGATAATTAAGTTTATAGTGTATTGTATTAGTTTATACTATCAAATCTTATACTATATATCAAACAAGCCCTAAGCCCTAAGCCTAAGCCTAAGCTTAGAAAGTATTAACCATTATTGTAGAAATTGTAGTTAAGATATGGGCTTAACCATAGTTAATTTAATTGTGGTTAAGACACAATTTAACCATATTTAAAATATCTCCCTTTTTTTTTACCATGATACTCCATACATTTAAATAGTATTTTTTAATTCATTTAATCTAAAACGTTAAGTGAGCCAATCAATAATAGGTTATCTGTAAAGACCAACTTAAATTTTACTCTTTTAAATTTTCTTTATCTTAAACATTCTATTACATTCATATTAAAGCTAGTAAGTTTTAAATTTTGGTTTTATTTGCATTTTTTTTAAACTTTAGCCCCAGTTGAGATTTATACTCAAAATTTTCAATTTAATTTTTTCTATTTAATTTGTCAAAATTTTCAAATTTCTATTTTTAGTTGTCATAATTTTAATTTTTATTCAATTTAACTCTTCGATATTTTCAAATATTTTTTCTATAACAAGAAAATTTCGAATTTGAAAATGTCAAATTCTTTTAGTTATATATTATTTAAATCAATTCACAATTCTATATTTTATTACTTTTGTTTGTCCAAAATTTTAGAATTTATCATTTAATTTATTTATTGAATTTAAAAATAATTTACAAATGATTTTAAAATTAATTTATTAAAGTTTAAATAGGTACAAAAAAATTCCAATAAAATGCCCAAATTTTAAAACATAACACTTGTCCTCCAAAGGTTAATTTTAAAGTCAAAATTAAAATTTGAAAATTACTCAACTACAATGCGATACCTTAAGGAATGGAAGAATTCAAAAAAAATAAAAATAAAAAGATAAGTTATCACTCGACAATTAAATAAATTTTAAAATTCAATTTTAAATATCATTAATATTTTTATTTCTTGTGATGATTTATCAGAATAAATTTTTATATTTTTAAATTAAAATACTAAAATTATAATTAGAGTGTAATTTTAAAATATTATGTGTAACATCTTTCTAAAGGTTAATTGATCTAATTTTCTTAAAAAAACAAGTGATAAGTTCAAATTTATGCAAATATGAAAAAATTTCAATTGTAACATGATACATTATATAATGGAAGAATTGAATAAGATAATAAAAAGATAATATCTCACATGACAAATAAATAACTTTAAAAAAATCAATTCCAATTGCTGTTAATATTTTATTTATTGTGATAATTTATTAAAAAAATTATATTTTAAAATTCACATGCTAAAATTATAATTTAGTATAATTTAAAAAATATTATATTAACCTCTTTCTGTAATTTAATTGATCCTATTTAACAAAATTTAAACAAGTTCAAAATTTTGCAAATTTGCAAATCCTGCCACGTCACCGATTCAGCGACCATCCTGTCTCAGAACCTCAATCGTGTGATCATCATCCATTTCACAATTGTTAGCCGTCCACATATCTGTAAACATGAACAGGAAATGGGAAGAGAAAAGCGAAAGAGACTTGATATCATAGCATTGTACGGAAATTCAGGTTTGGTTAACGTTGTAGTGTTTTCTGCTTTTAAGGGAATCTGTGTATGTTTTTTATTTTTAGACGCGAATGTTATGTAGTCAATTCATCTCTTTAACAAGTAAAAAATATTTTACCTTATTATTTTTATGTAAATTGAATTAAACAAGTTGGGCTTGATCTTTAAAATTTTATTTGTCTTGACTTTGAGTACAGAACCTTCAAAAAAAAAAATAAGACCACAGTGCTATGTACTCGATGAAAGTTTTATTTATTGAATGATAACTCAGTAGTGAAGTTGTCACTCAAGGTAGGCACTAGCCTGCAACTTATTCCACACGTAATAATAGAGGTTGCAGTCGCACTAGAACTGAGAAAAAAGACGATACAGCGCTTTGGAGGCAGATTGGATCACGGCTACAACATTAAGGGAAGCAAATACAATCTGATCACTATACCCAGATAGAAGATCATAGTATCTGCTCCATAACATGATCCCACCAAACTTGGAAGAGGTTTCTACATATGGAATAACCTTATTGTTGAGCACATCAATCGGGATATAACCACCAGCACTACCATTTGCAGCAGGAGACGCTGGGAGCCCCAAATAGAAGTAAGTGGCATTGAAAGACGTGGTCCAATTGTCCCATGAGTTGAAGAGGTTCTGAGTATTCCCATCATCAGAATATTGGCACTGTGGGTTGTTGTAGAACTGAACCCAAATGTAGTCAAATAGCCCAGTCTTAATGGCAGTGTCTAGATATCGATCTGGTATTGGACATTGCGGCGCTGCAGATAGGTAAATCTTCTTTATTTGGCTATAATTGTAAAGCGCCTCCACAAGAACATCATAATACAAGGTTCCACCAGCTTCGATATCAAAATCAATGCCATCTAAGACCACGTTTCCTAGTAGACCCCCCGAACCAGTTTGGCCACCTAGGTAGTTGGTCCAGAGGTAGTCGGCAACTTGTTTGGCGTCATCAGCTGAAGAAAGGGTATAGCCCGAGGAGTCTCCTCCGAGAGAAAGGAAGATTTTGACGCCTAGGTCTTGGCAAGTGGCTATTTGGGAGGCATATTTAGTGCAAGGGACACCCCAGTCGGCCGAACAATGTCCTGCCAGGTTTATATTTGGGGTTACTCCAGCGCCGAATGTATTGAGGAAAGCTATGTTTATTATCTCATACTTTCCAGTGGCACATGCTGTATCCAACTCTCCTTCGTTAACGTTCTGGCCCCAGTAGGTGACTATCCCAGGATTCTTAGCATGAGAGGATTTTAAGTGTGAAAGTAGGAAGAGTAGGGGCAAGAAGAGGAAGATCAGAGACTGTCTTTTGGAAGCCATGAATTTGGGTAGATAGATGGCAAGGTTTTCTTGTCTAGGAGGAGCAAAAGAAACAACTAATTTATAATGGGTTAGGACGAGGTCATTATGGTTTAGTTGATAAAATTTAGACGATAGTGCTTATTTCTTCTCTTTTTATCAACTTGGTCTTGATTCCTTTCAGAATAGTTTACGTCACCAATCAAGATTTGTTACATATAATTTAAAGGAATGTATTATTTTAAAGTTGTAATTTTTTATAATTGATTCTTACTTATCTATAAGAAGAATAAAAAATGACACGGTCGGCTGATCCTAAATCCTATACAAGAAAATCTCTGAAGGCCAGAAGATTTATATATGGCACGAGTTTTTGCAGTTTTGTAACTACTGATGATTCTTGGACCATGCAGCAGCCGCTAGCAAGATCGTCAATCGTGATGTTTCGATTCACGCTTAATTAGTGTGTTTTGGTAGGTTCCAATAAACTTTTCATTTTCCACGAGGGCGGCTACACATATCAACACGCTCTTTCATTGTCTAATAATAAAAATATATATAAAAGTACCAACTTTGAGACTTCTCATGTTATTTTTAAAATTCTCCTCATTACCATAATCTGTACTATTAAAAAGAATTTTGAAATGGAAGCAATCCAAGGAGACTAAAAAATTGTAATAGTACTAGACATGATGCATAAGTGACAAATTTTTTTAAATTTCTTATCCTTTCTTTAGCCATTTCGTTTTCATCTTAATCACATTCTCAATATAATAATTAAATATCACATTCTCAATATAATAATTAATCACATTCTCAATATAATAATACTTACACAAGCAACCAGATCCCTCATTTGGTTATTAAACCATGAGAAATGCAGTAACTATCTAAACTCATATACTATACATGATTTATCGAAAACTTTTATAAATTTATAATTTTCAAAAAATGGTATAATATGAGACATTAAGGAGGAACAACGTCAACTGAAATGAAGGCTGACTTAATCAACTCGAAAAGAAGATGCAAATGATTAATTTGAAATATATATATATATATATATATATGAAGAGTTAAAATTATATTGAAGAGTAAGTACTATTTATAAAGCTTTGGTTATAGTCTAGTGACTATGCATGAGCAAGTCTCACTTTTTTCCTTTTTCCAAGTGACTTACTTTAAAAAAATATATATTTTTGTGATAATAAAAATTAGGACGTGACCTGATTCAAATGTTCATAAGCATTAACCTTTTTTTCTTCAAACAATAATTTGTTACAATTTACAAATTATTTTTTTCTTTAATAATTTATTATCTACATAATTAATCAACATTTATATATATCAAATTAAATCTTGTACAAAAAGTTAAACAACCAATTTTGATTTGTTATTCATTGCGTATTTATTCATTATATTTATCAAATTTGTATATTAACTATGCATGGTGAACAAATTTATTAACTTTAATGAAATATATATATATATATATAACGTATTGGTTTGATTAACAAAACCAAACTACTAAAAACTCAAACTGGAACGATTTAATTTGCTTTTACATGTGAAAAAACTATTTTAGATCTATTTTTATTTTTAATCAGTTTTATTTGATTTTATTTAATTCAATCGATTTGATATAATTTTAAACATTACATGCTCGGACCAGAAAATGCATTATTATCGCTTTTCTTTTTCCATGATTATTAGTAAATAATAGTACAATATGATTAAAGGAAAAGCGTTTTTTTTTTTCTTCGCGTTCGACTCCACCAGTACAAGCCGTGATAAAAATTAAGGAATACATAAAAAATAATACTCTAGTTTTTAGAATATGAAATCACAACGTTATGGTTTCGGCGGAAATTTACTTCCGCTAATTTCTGCAGAGTTGTGTAGAAAATTATACTGTAGTTTTATACTAAGTTCAAAGACTAACAAAAGGATCAGAGACAGATAAAGTTACTCTGAGAAAATCAGTTGAATAGCTCACGAGATTGCACTTTGTCCCATCAGCATTAACCAAAAGCTTCAAGTTTGCTTTTGGCTTTTCTTCTACTTTATTCCCTATCGTTTTGTTTTGTGCCATTAATTGTACTCAATGATACTGTAACCACCAGCAAAGATACCCTCAGGCTAGCAATATATAAATGGAATAAAATAATTATATTTAATATAACGTAAAAAAGAACAAAAATATTATTTTATTTATATATTTAGTTAAATAAAAAATACTGTAATAAATTAGAATGAAAAAAATAATAGGATAATAACTCTCATATTCCTACTTAAAAAATAAAATAATAACAAAAATAATAATAACAAAAGTATATTAAACTTTATACAATAATTATTCTTGATTCATATATTTATATGAAAAAAAATGAATTTTAACTTCTTCTTTTTTTGTATTTGGACCTTATATAACTATCAAACCAAATGTAGAATTCCTTCTCTATCTTCTTCTCCCACATGTTACCAAATAAGATGTAATTAATGCACCTTTCTGGCTTCATTTACGGAAGAAATCCGCACTACCTTTGTCTTTATAGAAATTAATTAAAATTTAATAATGAATAAATATTTTAAGTTTATTCAATATGAATCTCATTAATCAAAATTATTTTATATATATATATATATGACACAATGTAGCATGTGTAAAAATGAATGAAAGAATTCACAAATGCCAAACCCAAACAAGAATTGAGTTTGAACAATTTTTTTTTTGTCAGTAATTCAAAATAACATCATAGGGTTCTATTTTTGGGAAGTAATAGTCAACCCTAATAAATAAAGAAGTAAATCTTAATTAAAAAGGAATAAAAACTAATTAATAGGAAATAAAAACAAATGTCACAACATAAGAAAATGACATAATTCTAAAAGCAAGTGAAAACAAAGGATTTTGGGTCTTGAAATGATACCAACCAAATAATCCAACGTTGGCACATCGAGGTGCTCGAAAAGAATTTTTACATGGATAAGTAATAACAGCCAAAACTCTTTGTAGATTAAAAGTTGTAGCTATCTTTTTAGATTGAAAATTGTGGCTGTTTAAAGAGTTATCGACCATTAGACTTTATGCTAGGCTTCTATCAATCAGTCCAGTCCATAAAATCTTTTACTAGACACTCCATCTCACTATATATATATATATATGTAATTTGTTTATATTTTACAAATTGAATATAACGCATACATACGAACATCTTTCATTGTTTTATTAATAAGGTTCTAGTAATGGATTGGGCACGAGAGGTACCTTTTTTTCTTTTGTTTTATTAATAAGGTTCTAGTAATGGATTGGGCACGAGAGGTACCTTTTTTTCTTTTGTTTTATTAATAAGGTTCTAGTAATGGATTGGGCACGAGAGGTACCTTTTTTTCTTTTTGGGATCATAAATTGGTAATAAACTAGCACTAACTTACAAAAATATAGGCATTTGATTGTCACCTTTGGCCTTACGTGTTTTGACAATGAAATATTAACAGGGGCTCTTTTTTTTTTTTGGGGCCTTTGTAGAAGTTTAATAAAGAAGTGGCACTGGACATAGTAATTAAAACTGGACTGAACCTTGGTCCATTTTGGTCAACCTGCAAAACCGAATAAATGAAGAGCTAGTTAAAAACCGGTTAAAATTAGGAAAACCCATCGAGTAATGATTTGGATGGTTTGTGGATTTTTTTTTTCAACTTTTTGGTCCAAAAAGTTTTGGCAGAAGAGAGTGACAGAAAGATGTGTGTGTGTGTGTGAGAGAGAGAGAGAGAGAGATGAAAACTAAAGTGGCTGTTTCTTATTGTTGATGAAGAAGACGATGAAGGAAAGGGGCGATGTTAAAGGAGAAAGAGTGTTCGTTTATTTCATTTGCATTCACAAAAGCTTCGAAAAAGATGATGAAGGAGAAAGAGATATGAAGGAGGAGAGTTGTTTCTTCATATCTTCTACTGATTTGAGCTTATAGTTAAATATGTCAGAGCTTAATGGGTTTTATAGATATAATCTAAGACGACACAGTTCAACTTGAAGGGGATTTGATACAATGAAGAAGTAGATTTGTTATGTTATGGAGGAAAGGGATACAAATAAGAATGTTATGGAGATATAAAATGTTGTGGGAAAACGCGCTGTTTTTGAAAGTTGTGATCCAATTTGATTTAATTGAACACAAAATTTATAGTTTTGACTTATTCAAACTTTAATATTTGATAAATTTTTTTATTTATTATTTCTAATCTATTTCTTATTAAAATTTTGTTTTATTATATTTTAATGACAAGTGCAAATTTAATAAACTAGATAATCAATACTTTAAAATTTTAATGGTAATTTTAACTTTTTTTAATAAAAAATTATTTTAGATATAGATAATTCTTTTGTTCAAAAGAATAATTTACTAGTACTTTCCAAATTTTTTAAGGAAATATGCAATCAATAAAAAATATTTAAACTTTGTTGATATTAACTTATTTGCTATTATTTATTACATTAGATTTTTAATTTATAAATTCAAATATATATATTTAATTATTATATAGTTGAATCAAAAATTATAAATCAATATTTTTATCGGTTCAATAAATAATTCAATTTTAAAAATATTGATACCAACTTCTCACACAAAAGAGGATAAGAACAAGTAACAACAACCTAATTAAATTAAGGTTGGAGCTCTTCAATAGTTGTTGCTAATCCAACATTAAAAACAATAAAAAAATAAATAAATAAAAGAGAAAATTGAAGTGTAAAATGTCATGTCTTCTTCTTAAAGGCTAATGTTTAATAGATATTCTGCCTACTTGGCCCGATTATTCTCTATTTAGATATTTTGATTAATTTAAAGAAAATACAATATCAATTAGGAAGAATATAATTACACATTTCTATTTTTTAAAATAAAATTAATTGAACCATCCTTAGCAAATTAACAAGGTAAAAAATAGTTGAATATTTAGAGGGATATAGTTGGGTAAAAATGATTGAGCCACTCATGACATCTGTAAATATTATATTCTCTATTTAGATATTTGGATTAATTTTATGAAACTACAATATCAATTAGGAAGAATATAATTAGAAATTTATATATTTTTTAAATTAAATTAATTGAACCATCCTTGGCAAATTAACTAGATAAAAAATAGTTGAATATTTAGATGGATGCAGTTGGGTAAAAATGATTAGGCCAATCATAAAATATTTAATTATTATATATTCATTTAAATATTTTTTTAGGAAATTAAATTACCAACGAATCTTTTATGGCCTAGCTAGCTTAGGAATTTTGAGCCAAATACTAGTGTTGAAAATAATAACACATCAAATTCGTACAAGGCCAAACCATTACATCCATATGCTATGGATTCATGGAAATTGGCTTTTATGCAACCGATTTGCTTACAAATTTAGAAAAAGAAAAAAAATATAATGAAAGTCCGTTTTATAGCAATGGACTTTCCCATTTTCTCCCTTAAAAATTAAACATCTAATTAAAGGTTCGTTAGGTTAGTCATGTAATTAAAAGCTAGTTATATGATGTAAAAGTTAGTTATAAGTTAGTTAGATAACAAAAGTTAGTTAGTTACATAATAAATAATTATTATTAGTAATAAACTAGCAATCAGTTAAGCAATTATTATGTATTAAATAAGTGAAAACAGAACAATGAAAAAAAAAATGAATGAAGATATAGCCAAAAAAGAGTCATAGTTTAATGATACCATACTATATTTGTCATAAACAAAATATCAATTATTTCACTTTCTATGAAAAAAAAAATTAATGTGCTTGATTCTAAAATATAGTGGCTTCTAATGCTACAATGAGCCCTTCTTCTCATGCGCTAGGTTTCCCTTACCCCATGTGACACCTAGTTCTAATTAGTGTCTAACTTATAGATTAATTAAGTAGGTTTGGTTAACTAATCATAGGAATAATCTTAAAAGTACTAGAAAAATATGAACTAATTAAAATTTTTATTGTAAATAAATTGTTAAGTTTACGCTTATCACATAATAATTGAGTATATAAACTATTGAAGGCATAATTAACTCTCAGAACATCTCAATAAGATCTTAAGATATTTACCTAAGACCCTAGATTTAAGAACTTAATTAAAACCCCACTTAAAACCCTCCAAAACACTCCTAAAAAATCATCCATCATAACTAGCATTGTGGCCTTGAAGGGCCCCAACATGGTGTGCCTCATGCTAAGCTGTTAAGAAGTAAATTGCTTCCATGGTACCATGATATGTTTGCTACTTTTTGAACATCATCATGGCACCCAAAGGGCACGCTGCAACATCTTCACCATTGTTTAAGTAGTGCTACGATGCCTTAGCACTACGCTATAGCATTGCAACCTAAGCTTTAACTCTTTGGGTGAGAAATTGGTATGGCACTGCAACATCCTAAAGACAAAGAGCTCTAGAACAACAAAAATTTATTGTTAAAGTAAATGCTCACCAACTATAACTCCCAACTTAATCAAATAGACATGACACACCTCTAATGGCTTTAAATATATTTCCTAATGATGTGAAAACCTAGGATAGGGGATTAAACACCCACACACTCCTTCAAGTGATAGATTTGCAAGAGAATCAAAAAAATAAAAGCATGATAGCAAAAGCAATATTGAACTAACAATCCATATACCCAAACCCTACAATACTCAGTCATTTGACTCTAAACCAAGCTTAACAAGTTTCAATTGACAAATGAAAGTTGTTCCATCCCTTTAAGACACTAAACGTTCATGTATTCAAAATATGACTATTAGGCTTCCTATGAGTCCACTAATATACAATTAATAACCACCATACCAAAGCTTCCTAAAATATCCATACTAACAAAGCAATAATCAATATCTAGCATTATCATACGAACTAAAAGGTCATAAATTCTCAAGGTACATCATCATTCATGAACTACAAAATATACCATAATTACATGTGAAATCCAAATAAAAAAAGAGCTAAACAACATTTAAGATCCTAGCTATCATTCTCATAGGTACAATTTCCCAAAAGACAAGTCCTACACTTGGCATTTCATATCACAAATTATAAGTTACCTACAAATCACCAAAATACATAAACCAAAATACAAGCTATCTAAAAAATAACTTTAGCCTATTCTAAACAAGTCTCTAGTTGCTTATCCTTATCATAGCTCAAATCTTCATCTATAAGATGTTAGCCTATAATTGGAGTGAGATATAAAATTTCAATAACTAAGGTAATTTTCATCCACATTCATATAGCCAAAGAAGTATAAGTTGTACATGATAAAATTATTAGTTCATCATGCCATATTCAATAAAGTAAAAGTAGCAAGTTCAACAATAGTTGTCATAGTCATTGGCAATAACAAAAGTAATGGGCTGGACACACTCACAAAGTCCACAACATCACACACCAGGACACACTTGCGAGATCCATGTGCTATCCATTCTACTAAAACACACTTGCAAGGTCTATAGTAATCATCATGACACACTTGCAAGGTCCATGATGAAAATATACACAAATAGTCAAGCTCAACATGGCATTACATAAAACATCAATGACTATATACAAGCTATAAATATGGTTCCATAAAAAAACATGAATGGAATTAAACCCTAGTTACCTCAAGCAATAATTTCCACTTCTAAAATAGCCACTAATAGCAATCAAGTAGAAACACAAGTCTATAGCAACTATAAACAACCAACATATATACTTCAACCTAAAAGGAACCTTTACTTTAATTCAATTAAAAACTCAATAATCACTTAGTTTTTATTTACCTAAGGTTGAAAGTGTCACAAAACACCAATTTGAGAAGAATACAAACTAACACAATGGGTTACCACTTCCTCTTGAATTTTTGTACATGTAAATTCACCCATACAAAAATCAACCATGGGTATGAATATAGAGCAAAATAACATAAAAAACATAAGGATTTTATTTACTTAATACTTGCTTTAGCTCCTTCCTCCACTAATCCAGCAAAAACACTCCAAAATCCTCACATATACAAACCCAAGGTTTCATCAGACTTCACCAAATTAAGAGATATTATGTTTTTCTCTACACTCACCTAAGCCAAATCTCACATCTTCTCACCAAATTCGGGCTTTGAGGCTTACAAGCCTTAAGCTTCTCTCTCTTTGCACTTTTCTCTCCTTTTTGGACTGTATAGGAAGAGTGGTTGTTGAAATAAGGGACCTATGGTTTAAAATTAGGTTTTTAGTAAGTTGGTCAAGGGTCAAGGCTAGGTTATGGATTTTGAGTCACTTGGGTCATGGGCTTATGCTAATTTTTAATTGGGTCTCTTCTAAATTTCATTTTTGGGCCTTTCTAATTAGATTTAACCAAATCTTAGGGATTAATCGAGTCCAACTAATTTTATAGTGTCATATATTCAATTTCCACTTAATTAAAATAAAAGCCTATGAATAAGGATTTATTCTCTTTAAAATTTTTAATTTATTTATTCTAAAATACATAATAAATTAATTATTCCTTACTTAATAATTTTCATATTTTTTATTTCTTCTTAAAATTCCTAATTTAATTACTTTTCTCCAAAAAATCCTTAATTAAATTATTTTCCCTTAACAATCCTTATCAACTAATTTTATGATGTTACATTCTCCATTTCTTTTAAGAATTTTTCCCTCAAAATTAACTTACCTTACTCAAAAATATCAAATAGCCCTTCCTCATTGATTCTTCAATCTCCCAAGTTGTCTTACCAGGTGTCAACTCCTTCTAAACTACTTTCACTAATAAAATAGTCTTGTTGCGTAACTATTTGATCTTGATATCCACAATCCTTCATGGATCAACCACATAAAACAAATTGTCTTGCAAATGCATAGTTTCATGTTCAATGATGTGTAAAGGTCCAAATGATACTTTTTCAATTGAGACACATGGAACACATTGGGATAATGCAAATCTATAAGCCATTGGTCCAATCTAATCAAGAATTTAGAATGAACCCAAGTAACGAAGATTGAGCCTTATGGCCTTTATAGAACTCCTATGCTCGTAATTAGAGTAAACTTAAGAAAAACATAGTCATAAATATTAAACTCTAAAGGCCTTATTCTTCTATCAGCATAACTCTTCTCCTTACTCTGGGTAGTCAACAACTTCCTCTTAATGACCTCTATTTGCTTGGTAGTTAGATCTATTAAGTCGGGTCTTAAAAGACTCCTTTCATCGAGCTCAACCTAACACAAAGGGAATCTACACTTCCTTGTATAAATAGCCTTATAAGGTTCCATCTGAATGCTAGAATGGTAATTTTATTATAAGCAATGTCTTAATGTGTCATAGTGGACATATAAGAAGAGGAAGTGACACTTGCCATTGGTGTAGATGATGTCATTGCACTGATAACATCACAATTTTGTGCATTCTTTGCGACAGTGGGCCCTTGGGATGACATGTAACCTTCACATCTCTTGCTTGGCTTGCTCTTTGGTATTTGTAGTCATAGTACATTTGGTGCTAGTAGAGTAAGCTAGAAGATGATTGTTATATGCCATTCTCCAAGAGCATATTCATTTGGTCTTGGCTAACCCTTTCTCAAAACTTATGATACTTCATTTGTAGAGAGTTATGAATACTTAGCTTGTATAAGTTATCGACAATATCAACCTGGGAAAAATGAATAAATGTTAAACAATGATTATGCATGTATTAAGCAAAGGAAAATAACAAAGGTGACAAGCTTTAACAAGTTTACCATGAAGCAAGTAGTACTACTAATAAGGTGGATCCACCTTCAAGTACATCTCCAATACAATCGCATGTACTTAGAAGTGTGATCTGAGGGTGATGTAATCATGGGTGCTTGTGTTATAACATCTCACCATGCATTCCATGCCACAATAAAGTACTAGTGCTCTTTTCGCCAATCTATCAAGGTCTTTCACTATAGTTTTATTGTATTGCAAGCCTTTAAATTGACTGGAGCAACTGGGATTAGTTGTTGGCAACCAAATTGCCAAAGAATGCAATTTAAGTAATACCACTCTATAATATGGAAGTAAATTAGCATAATCGAAGCTAGCCAAATGTCTAGATAGGCCAAGCAATATTCTATCAAACTTCCACATAACACATACAAAGGCGGCTTATGCAATGGGTTCCACCTCTTGTTTAGTGTTTGATTAAAGATTTGACTAGCTACCTACTGTGCATCCACTTGCTAGGTTGATTTGACAAAGTAGCTATTGACCTTTATGTTCACAAGGCTAGTTATGGACAAATTCCTAATGCCTTTAAATACATTGTTCATGCACTCGACCAAATTCATTGTCCTGTGACCATATCTACAGCCTTCATCATTGTATGCCTATGACCATTGTTCCTTGGGAATGTCTCCAATCCAAGTGGTTGCATCCTCATGTAAAAGTGCTAGCTCAACCAATAAGTCATCAACCATGTGACACTTATATATGTAACTAATATTTATGAATCCTTCCTTTAGCTAGTTTGTGCCATGTGCTTTGTAGAGGTTACAAGCTACATGCTAAAGATAGAAAACATCATATTTGCATGATGGCTGCCACCCAACACGAGTTAAAGACTGCAAATAAAATTGATAGATGTTTATTGGAAATCAAACATATTCTGCTTCTATCCTTTATAACATAAGTCTGAAGATTGAAAAAGAACCATGACCAAACTGATCATGTCTCTCTTTCCATTTCAACCATTGCAAGGGGTACAACATTTCTATCACCACTTGTGACATAGCCAAAAGCAATAAGCCTTTACACTTTCCATATAAGAAGGTCCTATCAACTTGGATGATCATTTTTAAATTATCAAATGCATCAATGTAAGGCTTAAATGATAAGATCACATGATGGAACATCTCTACAATCTGTCTTTCATTACTATTTGATAAATGCCATTTTTATATATTTTATTCCCTTTAATTTAGGCATTTTGATGATGACTTGTGGCTTAATGGATTTAATTAAATGAGATTTAATTTTATTAGCCATTTTTGCACTTTATGAATTAATTTACAAAATTCTTAGTTTTTAATGCATAAATTCATTTTAAATAATTTTGTAAATTTTTTTACTCAATATTTTTTATTATTTTTACAGATTTTTTATGGGCAAATGAAAATAAAATGGTGGAAATAAATTTGGAGGAGAATTAAAGATTATAAGATCAATTGAAGTGCCAAGATCTTAAGATAAAAGCTACATATTTTGCCATGCAAAGAAGGGATAAATGTTTAGATTCTTAATGAAATTTTTAGAAAAATGGAAATTGGAAAATGGGCTCTCTCATTTCGCACTCCACGGCCCACTTGCACCATTCTCTCCCACATGCACATGTAGCACATCCAGCCATTTATAAATTCACTCACATATTATGCACACACACTTACATGGACAACATTCCCTCTATTCAACACAAGCTCACACATGGACACAACACTCACTTACACATGCAGGAGTATCTTCCACGTAATCACAACCCACCAACTCACAAAGCATACATATAAGCAACTCACATGCATAGCTAGCTCACTTCATTCAAGTCTCACATCTATAAGCCACACACAAACACGAACATCTTCACATTATGGGAGAACCATTACATCCACTCCATTCTTACACACACTCATCACTCATGAAACTTCATGATGAATCACTTGAGGGGGGCCTACTATTTGAGCATCCAGGCATGTGGAAATGCATGAGTTCATGCAAGAAAATACACACAAGACACGCACATTCATATATATATATATATACACACACACACCATGTTCAACTCACATGTCATCACTCCATGAAAATGGATCACATCCATACACAAACATGGACAAGTAGCATCTCATGTCACCAAATCACTCACTCATGCATGGTTTCTTCATTCACTCACACGGTTCTCATCATACACATGGAATATAGGAAGCACGTGAACATAGGGGAAGAGGGAGTAGACCTGTGAGAGAATAAGAACAAAAAAGCATGGGTAAAACATGATTTGAGAGAGGAAAAACACATGGTATGAGAGAAGGTGATTTTGGCATAAGTTTAAGGGTCTAGAAGGGAGTAACACACACAATGTGATGAATCATCTCATCATTCATTCATCCGTAGCTTTCCACTCCATTTTTCATCTATTATTTTGCACTCCATAAGACACTAATTCCATCATTATGGCTAGTTAGGATGAAGACTTGATTGAAGTTTGAATCTATGAAAATTGTCAAGGGATTTTGGTTAAGATTTTCTATTATATTTTTTCTCTCTTTCTAATACTACTTCTTATTCATGTACTTACTTGGTTAAGTTTGTGATAGATTAGAATTATGTTGTTTATAATTAGTGGCTGGTTAGACATAAATTAGGAGAACATTTTAATGATTAATGGATCAATTTAAATGCTAAAATTTTTATTTTCCTCCAATTCTCCATGTATGCAATTAAGGTGTTTGATCAAATGTATGTTAGAAATTATGTATTTGAATGTTTAATTTGAGGTTTCTTTAAGATTTAATTAGTTAATTAAACCTTTTAAGATGAAAGTTCAGAGGCTAATTTGATTAATTAATCATTCAATTTAAATGTTTAATGATATTAATCACAAGAATTAATGATTTAATGTGGAATTGAGGTTTCAATTAATATTGAATTATTAATGTATTGAGTCTTGCATGATAACTCAAGATAAACTACCATGAACACATGTAGGAACTCTTAAACTATAATCATTGATAATTGAATTAGGATGAAGATAGTAGATATTAAGGGATAAATCCAAATCTAGTCACATGTCCATTAGTTACTTGTTAATTCATGCAATTTAGTTAGTAGTTTGAAATTTTAAATTCAATTTAATTTTTAGGTAGATAAGTTCAGTTAAAAGCCCTTTCAATTAGGTAGTTTATAGGTCTCTCTTACATTTAGAAGGGTTAATTGAATATTGAAATCCATTTTCAAGGGAAACGATCTATATTGCATCCTATATTGCAAATCTTATTCAACCTAGTTTATTTAAGATTGCTTGGCACAACTGTCACTATTCTAGTTACATTGCTTATTAGAAAACACAACACATGAGCCAAGCTCTCCTAGTTACCAAAAGCAAGGGGAAGGATTCAATGTTTTTCCCTCTATGCCTTCTTATAGGACACAATATAGCTAAATAAGCTTTACCTTCTTTCAATTATTTAGGAAACCTTCACTTTTGGCTTATCAATCACCATTGCTACAAGACAAGATGTGATAACATCAAAATCTAGCTTAGGGTGATCTTAAAATAAAGAGATAGAAAGACAAGCATGTGGTCCTCCATATTTATTAATCTGCCAATAAATTCTATTTGCTTTTTTGCATGTCTTGATCCTTCAACTGCAACTGTGGTCTTAATACCTCAATATTCTTCAATTTTGTTTACATGAGTAATACACCCTAATGTGTGGTACACTCAAATGGAGTGGAGTTTAACCACATGACTTAATGTCTTTATATCCTTATATTGCATGCTACCCTACAATTCTTGGTTGTCACTCAAATTCATAGGCTCACCCATTTTAGAATACTCGAGACCCCTTATTGCTACCATACTAACCCATGAAAAGAAAGCATTGGTCAGTTTAATATCTTCCCACCACCATTACTCTCCTTATTGTCCTCATCATTGTTATCATCATTATCAAAATCGTTACACTCAACATTTAGAGTACAATCATATTCATCCTCTTCCTTAAATTCAAACATTAAGTCTTTTGTTGTGAATTAAGACTTAATGTTTGAATATAATGAACTTAATTAGGATATGTGATCGATAGGAAGGATGCTATACTTTTAAGCATAGCTTCGTTGTGAATTAAGTTAGCAAATGTTTCCAGGATATGAATTAAATAAAGATGCTTGGCCAATTGGTTCATGCTAATTGCTAGTAGAAGCGAGTGTTTATGGAACATGGTCCTTAGCTAGTTGTGATTTGATGTTGAGGTTTACTTAAGCCGTTGAGATACAAGTGTACAACTCTACACGAGTCAATTGGGATGGGAAACATAAGTTCACTTACCATATCTCCCAAACATATGAATCATCCTCCAAAGTACACACTTGGTACTGTGTTGAATTTAAGGAAGTTGGGTACTTATATACTAACTCAAATACAAACTGATTCAAGGAAAGTCATATCTTCGACCAACCACCTTCTTCAACCTTTCTAAATTAATGTTTAAATCAACTCTTATTTGTTTTTGCTATAGCGCACTCAAATGTCATGCCATATGTATCATCATAAATTTGTTCGTTTGCAAATATGCATACAATATCACTCCTATTGATGCTCATTATTTTATTCTTACAATATAATTTGTAAATAAGAACATGCAAAAATATATAAATATCTTTTTCTCCGTGGATCAAGATTTATATAAAATATACACAACATATAATAATTTTTAATTAATTGGACTATTGATTTAATTAGTACACTTATAAAGTAGTGCAATATAAACTTTTCTAATATTTTAGATTTTTATGAATAATAAAAATGTTCTAATTTTAAAATCTTTTCTATATCAAAATAACTCTTAAAATTTTCTAAATGTCTAAAATTTTCTAAAATTTTTTAAAATTTCTAATTTTCTAAACTTTTGTAAATTTTCTACATTTTATTTTTTAAATTTCCTAATTTTTTGAAATTTCTCTAAAACAAAATAACTAAAAATTTCCTAAATTTTTTAAATCTTTTGTCCATAAATTTAAATAATTATTTTTTTAATTTCAAATTTTTCCACTAATCCCAACATGTATAATTTTTCCTACTATTTTATAAATAATACATGTTTAATTTTCCACTCATTCCAACATTAAAAATTTTCTAATTTTGAAAAAAAATTTCTATATAAAAATAAGTAATAGCCTTATAGATTTTTAAAATTTTCTAAATGTCTAAAATTTTGTAAATTTTCTAATTTTTCTAAAATTTTTAAAATTTCTACATTTTATTTTTTAAATTTCCTAATACTTATAATTTTTTCCAGTAATCCCGACATGTTTGATTTTTTCTCTACTATATTATTTCCCTTTAAATTGAAAAATAATACATATTACTTTTTAATTATTTGCCTATTTTCTATACACATTTATTTTCTATAAATCATGCTTTAAAATAATTTTTTTATACATAATTTAAACCTATGTTCACTTTCTATCCAAAATTTTAAATAATTACATTTTTACAACTTTTAAGTCATTTTGGCAGTACGAAATAACTCATATAAAAGTACAAAAAAATTATTGATCCAAAAATAGAACAAACAAGTAAAATGACAGAATAAATGCAAACATATTTTTGTACAATAAATATAACAAATAAATATGCTTCATCAACATATAAACATACTAGCAAAATTATTACCATAAGTATAACATTTATGTGATATAAATATAAATAAATAAATACTGTACAACAAATTTTGCTTCATTATAATGTAAACATGCTGGTAAAATATATATATATATATATATATGAAACAAATTAAAATACTGTACAACAAATTTTGCTTCATTATAATGTAAACATGCTGGTGAAATATATATATATATATATATGAAACAAATTAATTTAACTAACCTAATACGCCACAACCAAAGATGAAGAAAAGGAGATTGGAGCTTTCACATAGTAGAAGAAGTAGAAATGAAGACAAAAGGAGCTGAAAATGAAAGCATAAAACAACTGAAAATGAGAGGAGCTGAAACGCAACTCTAGTAGGACCACACACAGCAATTTAAAAGCGCTAGGTTGAGGGGCGTTTTGGTGCAAAATTTTCCATTTTCCTCCCAGCCCATGATCAATCAACAGGGGTGGGCTCAAGTTGACGCGGGCTAAGATTTGCTTCAACTTGAGTCCCGACCCGATTTCAACTTTGGGACGAAAAAATCGTCTCGGACAGAGTCGGGCCACGGACCAATTTTTTTTTAATTTTTTTTAAAAAAATGTTTAATTTTAAAAATTTATATTTTTATATTTGCTCAATTATTTTATACATATAACTATTTTGTAATATATATTTTTTTAATTTATGCAATAGACATGAAAAAACATGAATTCAATAGAGAAAATAAAAAAAATACAAATATGATAGTTAAGACTTGAAAAAATATGTATTTTTTAATTTTATTTTTTTCACATAAATGTGATAATTATATTTAGGAGAGCTCTAACATAAATTTTGACCCTCTAGTTATTTATAATTTATAAAATATGTTTAAAAATTTTTTGTTATAATTATAAAAATACTCTAAAAAAAAAGAATTCTTTTCGATTTAGTCCATATCTTTTCATATATAAATAAATAAATAAATATATATATATATATATAAACTTCGGACCAGGCCGGGCCAAATAGGGCCAAGAAGATATCTCGAAAACCATCCTGACCCAAAGTATTATCCCAACCCAACCTTGTTTCAATTTAAAAAAAAAAATTTCCCAACCCGTCCGGCCCTATTATGTGTCGAGCCGAGACAGGCTAATTGGGTCAGGACAAGTTTGCCTACCCCTATCAATCAAGGTTAAAAAAATGACCTTGATTGACTCATCATTACAAGTAAGTGCTGGCTATGCTTAGCTTGCAAAAAACTTTACATGGTGATAGGCCGATCATCCAAATTACTCCCCAGACATGGTGATAGGCCGATCAGTCATGGCCTATCACCATGTCTGGGGAGTAATTTGGATTCTTAGTTATTTAGTATATATAGTTTAGATTTGATATTTTGTTTTTTATTTTTAATTTAATTTTTTATTATTTTTAAATTATTAGTTAAAAGATTATTTTTATTTTATATTCTTTATTTTTTTAGATAAAAAATATATAAAAATTAAAAATAATAAATTTAAACCATTCATATTTGATTTGAACAATTTAAATTAAAATGAATAGATGATAAATAAAAAAAATGATAAGTAAGAAATCCGGGCTCGTGAGATGAGGGCCTCCTATTTTTACACAAGTGATGGCACAACCATTGATTTGTGTGGTGTGCGGTGTGCCACTAATTTGTGTATCATTTTCAATTTTTCTTTTTAATTAAAAGTATAATATATTGGGGTAATATTTTAGCATGAAACAGATTTAACAGATTAGTTTATTTTAAAAACGGTTCTGGCTCAAAATTCCGCTAGCTTTCCTATTAACTTTCTTATATCTATATAATAATTTCATTTAATTTTATCCACATGTTGCGTTGTAGTTGGAACGGGCAGTCTCAATGGCTTCTCCGATGTTGGCATCTGGGGGCACCGTAGCATCCGGTGGGGATGCAGACACGTAAATCTTTCTCTCTTGGGTGGTGCCGTTGATGTGTTTCGGAAGTTTCTGAATAAATATTTGCCCTTAAATTTTCAAGGAGATGATTACGGTTCATATGAGGGGGATGGGGACATGGAATCATTAATGTTTAGTAGATCACAACAAATTAAAGTGAATTTATTTTACATGCTTCTTGATTACTTCCATCTCTTCCTTCTCTGATTTAAAATGTAATATTCAATAATTTCTTATGACATAAAAAACAGTGGTGTTTTTAATTTATCTTATATTAACACAATAATTATGTAATTATTTAATGTTGAGAATATCTTTTATATATACATGTTAAACACTAAGACCTTTGCTAATATTAGTGGTGGAACTAGGACTTTGCGTGAGGGGAATTAAACAAAAGAATTTCTTCAAAATTTTTTTATATCCTATTTTTTAACAAAAATTATATATATATATATATATATATATTTTTTTTTTTTACTACAACAAATACTTAAAATAGCAACAGATTCTTCAAGTGAAAAAATTGCTAAATCAATTAGAATGACATTATTTTTTACTAAAAACCAGTCAGAGGATCAATCGAATTTTCATTAGTTGGTAATTAATTACCGATTGATTTGCAATAAAATAAAATAATACTTTTAATATAATAAGTTAAAATGTACATAACCCTTTAAATTTCAAAAAATGACACTAAACCTCTTTGAGCTTTTAATATTTTGCAAAAAAACCTCTCTCTGTTAGTAACTCTATTAAAGCAAAATTGCTACATCAAATTTATTGATTAAAGGGCAAATTAGTTATCTTCAAATGCCACAAAATGCACAGTATTATTGATTGGCCAAATAATCCCCAGAATGAACAGCTCTCTCTTGTTAGTTCTTTGGAGCGTCTTTTCCATTCCTAACAAACTCCTTCATCTATCTCACATCATAGAAAGGGGGGAAACCAGTCTCAAATGATTAAGCTAACCAAAATCAGAAGGCATTTAACTGGCTGGAAGTCAAATTATTAATGCGATCATTAGTTAATCTTTAACAACTTCCATATGCCTTTAAGAAAATATGGGTTGAAGATGATTAAGGCCACTTACACAACATTTAGCGTCAATTTCTATTTTCTCCTCATGTCTGAATGTAAAAAATTTCTAGTCAGAACTGAATTGCAGAGTTGAGACAAAGTGAAATAACTATACTGCTAAGCGAGTTTATGTTTTTATTTAAAAAAATTGTGTCAATTCGCTTCTAGGTTCGGATTTAGTATAAACTCGATTTAATTCGTTTTTGATTCAGACAAATTTGATTAACTCAATATTTTTTAAATCAAACTTGATGAGTTAATATATAATTGAGTGAAATTAAATTTATATAAGATAAAAATTATCATATCCAATATAATCCAATAAAAAAATATACAAAGATAATATTTATATATGAACTTGATTAAAATTTTTATATTGAGAAATATGAACTATAAAATATAAATAAATTTTTTAAAAAAATAATATAATTTAAAATGTATTTAAATAAATTTTTTATTATATATTATATTTTATATATAATTATTAATAAATATAAACTCTTACGAATTTACGATATGAGTTTAGCTCTCTTTTATGAGTTTCCTTAAACTCACGAATTTAACAACTTTACTACTAATTAACAACAAACAAAAATACAAATTTATGCACATAATAGAGCAAACTTATCCAAGACAGTGAAGAAAGATGGAGCTGTACTATTATTTCGGAAAACATATTCCATATCCTTCAACTTGCCCTTTCCGTACTTCAAGGATTAATGATTCAGTGATTTATAGAATGTGAATCAAATAAAACTTGTCCATTGCTTTGGGGATCCATAATGCATGGACTCAATGGCTTAATCACAGTGGCATAAATTACTTTCACCTTTTCCTTCGCTTTCTTCGTCTTCCATCACTATCACTTTCATTAGACCTTGATGACTCAGACTCAGACTCAAAACTAACTATTCCCAAATCTTATGAATCAGAAATATTTGATTCATCATCTGAGACTGGCTTTCCCCCTTTCTATAATGCAAGATCGACGAAAGAGATAAAAGAGTTTGCAAGGGATAGAAAAGTCGCCCTAGATTCGAAATTTTTTTGGCCAATCGATAATACCATACATTTTGCGGCATTTGAAAATGGCTAGTATGCCCTTTGATCAATAAGTTTGATGTAGCAACCTTCCTTATCACTAGAGAAGAAGGCTTGTTGCATAATATTGAAAGGTCACGGCATTTAATGTCACTTATAGAAGAAGAAGAAATTGAAAATAACATCAACTTAGTAACAGAAATCGAAAAATACAATATTCAAGAATGGAACCAAGAAGAATTTGACAAAATATGGAAAAGAATTAGAAGCCAAAGAACCAGAAATAGAAAATGAATCCTTTAAGGAACTTGAAGACTTTGAAGAATTTACCCAAATAGATTTTGAAGAATTTCAAAAATTATGGGATGAATTAGAAATAGGAAATGTAGAAATAACAGAAATAGATACTCAATTCCCAAAATAGAATTACTATTTAACCTCATTAAAGGAAAACAAATCTTCAATAAATTTGATTGTAAATCAGGATTTTTCCAAATTAGATTAGAAGAACCAAGTAAAAAGTATACTGCTTTTCTAACCTCCGAAGGATTATATGAATGGAATGTATTCATATAAAAAGAGAAATCCAAGATATAGGAAACGAAGTACACTTAATAAACCAAAAAATAGATAAGATTAGCCAAGTATTAGGAATCACCAATAAAGTACAACCAATAAGAGAAACCCTAGAAATTAACATGATAAGAATATATAATCAAGAAATTAATGAAGACATAACCGAATCTCAAACACTTTATGCCAGTCTTAGAAGAATTACCTTTAGATAGACGAAGAATTACTATACCCAGACAATTGCAACTCGAACTAGATAACACCACAGAATTAGGAGAAGAAGAACCTCAAAGAATTTTATTTAATAATAGACCAGGAAGTCGAAGTATCAGAATCAATACACCTCAAGAAATCATAACTATAAATCCAAGAAGAAGTGTACAAGAATCAAGACCCCTAGAAAGAACTTTAATCAGATCTAGAAGCTATAGTTCTTATGAACCAAACTATCTTTCCGAAATACCTGTAAGATCAGATTTATTGGAAATACAACCAAATATCCCAGAAATAGATTTAACCAAAGAATTAGAAAACCTAATCCTCTTAGAAGTACCTCGAGAAAATAATTGGATAGAAATAATAGCTTTAATAAATCCCGAAATAGACAAAAGTTCTATACATATAGAATACACCAATAACAACATAGAAATACAAGAGGAAGAAACTATCGCTCAAACTATGCTGAAATTTAATAACAGAGACATAATTAAAGTAAAATTATATGTAGAATCAGAAATAAAAAACCAACCTCATAAAATTATTTTAGGAAAAGATTTCCTAGAACATGTAAAACCATATAGAATCCAGAAAGATAGAATTCTAATAAACATAGAAAGACAAGTAGTAATCCTCGAAAAAATAAAATTGATTTAATGAAATTTTATTATGTCTTAGTAAAATTCAACTACCAAAGATATCAATCACGCAAATACCATGCAATGATTGATACAGGAGCAAATATTACAACCTCAAAATATAACATATTACCACCCGAACTCTGGAAAAAAGATAAACCAATTAGAATGAGTAGCGCTGGAAAAGAAATACATATAATAGAATTATTTGCCAAAGAAGTACCCATACAAATAGGAAATTATGAACTAAAAATCCCTGTATTACACCAGTATAACGAAACCACTCCTGACATCATTTTAGGAATGGATTTCTTAGAACAATATCTACCTCTACACTTTACCGAAAAAACTCTAATCCTAACAATACCCTGTAAACATCAAGCTTAGGCAATAAGAATACAAAACCCTTATAACCGAACTGATACCAACTTTAAACTAAAACAAACAAAAAATGAAATACAGTTTGTTCCTAATAAAGAACCAATAATTGAAATCAAAAAAGCACTTAGGAATATAGAAAGACAAAAAACCATTGAAGAAAGAATACTTGAAAATTATAGCGAAAATCCTCTAATTCATTGGAATAAATCAAAGCCTTATGCAAAAATTGAATTGTTAGATTATAGCCAAGAAATTTGTAGTAAACCTTATCCTTGGACACCAAAAGATAAAAAAGAATTTATTATGCATATAGAAGAAATGAAAAAATACGAATTAATAAGAGAAAGTAGATCAAACTACTGCTCGCCAGCAATGATTGTTGTCAGCGATGCAGAAAAAAGAAGAAATAAATCTCGAATGGTCATAAACTACAAAAAGTTAAATAAATTAGCCATTAGAAATAGATGCCCAATTCCAAAAATAGAATTACTATTCAACCTAATTAAAGGAAAACAAATCTTCAGTAAATTTGACTGTAAATCAGGATTCTTCCAAATAAGACTCGAAGAACCAAGTAAAAAGTATACTGCCTTTCTAACCTCCGAAGGATTATATGAATGGAATGTATTACCAATGGGATACCATAATAGTCCAAGTATATTTCAAGAATACATACAGAAACTTCTAACACCCATCAAAGATTTTGCCATAGTATACATCGATGACATCCTAGTATTTTCAGAAAATAAAGAACAACATGAAAAACACTTAGAAGAATTCATGAAAATAGTAGAACAAAAAGGAATCAATATTTCCCCTAGTAAAGTAGAATTAAGAAAAGAAAGAATCACCTTTTTAGGTCATTATATTAGTTCAAATGGAATAGAATTACAAAAACATATAAGTATAAAAGCCAAAGACTTTAGAAAAATTACAAATAAAAAAGATCTCCAATCATTCTTAGGACTAGTAAATCAAGCTAGAAATTTTATTCCACATTTATCCAAATATACTGCTCAATTATCCAGATTAGCAGGAGAAAAAACTCCTTGGAAATGGAATGAAGAAACCGAACAATTAATTCAAAAGATAAAAGAATTATGTAATAATTTACCAAAACTAATAATCCCAACACAAGAAAACATCCAATGGATCATCTACACCGATGCATCAGAAAATTATTGGGGCGCTGCCTTTTATCATAAAATTGACCAAGAACAACAAGAACATATCACTAGATATGCTAGCGGAAAATTTAATGATAGCCAAACTAAATATCATTCTACATGGAAGGAATTTTTAGCCATTGTAAAAGCTGTAATTAAATTTGAATTATTCATTGTTAATAGTAACTTTATTATCAGAACTGATAATACACAAGTAAAAATGTGGTTGACCAAAGGACTTAGAACTGAAAGATTATCAAACAAAATGCTATATAAATGGCAAGCTGATTTGTCATATTATGATTATACTGTTGAATACATCAAAGGTACAAATAACTTAATTGCTGATTTCCTTTCCAGAGATGGAGCAATCACCCAACAATAGTACATCTAATCAAAACCACGAAGAAGATGAGGATCAAACCCATCTGATTAAACGAATAATTTCCCTCGAACTTCGAGTAAATTCTCTCGAATTGAATATCAATATTTTATCATCTCAGATGATAAGCCAAGTAAATACTCTGAATAATACAGTTAATTATCTTACTCAAACCATGGGTAACCTCAGTTCCCATGTTGATGAATTACAAACACGAATAATTATCCTTGAAAAAGGAAAACGAGTAATGGGTCATTCACCCAGTCCGACCCAAACACCACCATCAAGTCCAACTACCTCAACCTCGACCCATATACCACAAACACCATCCTTCTTAGCTATCCTCGAACAGGAAGTTAAACAGGCCCAAGAACAAGCCCAAAAAGAAAAAGCCCAGAATAATCAGAATAATCCTCAAAGACCATCAACATCAAGCCCAGTAAATCCGGCCCAACAAATCCAAAACTAATATGAATATTTCCAAACCATTATCCGTAGATTAAACCAATGTAATTTAGCCGCACCAACTGTCAAGTATATCTCCCACTACTCTATCAATAAAGCTGTCATCAAACCAGGAACCAATCCTTATTTAGTTCAAACACTATTTGCCTATGGATTAGTTCACTGTATCTATCCATAAAAAAGGCTCGAAAAATTATCTATGTTACCAAAAGCCATCCAAGAAGCCGCAAGGCACTATTCAAATATTGTCACCCAGTATGAGATATATGTAAGGTGTTACTCGACTGTTGCCGAGATAACTCCAAAGAAATTTTATTCTCCAATTAATTTAATTAAGTATGGAACAACAAAGAAGCCCTTCGAATTTGAGGAGTCAGAGAAATCCTCAATTCCACCAGAAGAATTTGCATCTCTAATCTCCCGAATCAGAGCACAGGAACATGAAACTATATTTGCCGAAATGAACAGAACTCTATCTGCCGACGAAGCCCAATGGGTATACTTCAAAGGACAGTATTCGTGCCTTTATTCAGTTGGAAGAACAAGAAGAAAACCGCAACTGTTCACAGAATTTTACGAAGAAATAAAATCAAATAAAATGGATAATACTGAAGAGACAAAGAAAAGAATATGCCAGTATCTCTCAGAATATCCAATGCACAAATGTATCTTCTGTAAAGACCAAGAAAGAACCGAAGAAGTTCCGCCAACTCCACCAACCAGCATCAACATCCTTGAGCTGTAAGCGCTAAAGATAATGGCGCACCAGACAACGAATGACTGACAAGAATGGCATCTTCCCAAAGGTCAACAAAGGAGAAATATCGAATGACTAAAGGAAGAAAAAGAAGACAAAGACAAAACACGAAGTGACACAAAGACAAACGGCATCTATCCACAAAGAATCTCTTTATTAAAGTTACTTTACTAAAGTTTACTTTATCTCTTCTCTTGTAACTTTATCCCTTCTTGTAAGCGGCGCCGAGGAATGCCTCGCCTGCTCCCCCACTCCTCTATATAAACACATCTCACCACACTTGTAACACATCGCAAGCAACACACATCTCTCTAACATCTCTCTAAACTCTGAATTCTCTCTGAATTCCGAGCACCTCCCTTTGTACCAATATTATTTTCATCAAATAAAAGAAGAATATTTTGCAGAATCAGGTATGACAGGCTAAACTCTTCGTTCAGAAGCTAAGTAGTAGTATTTCCCATTATCATTCATAATATGTTGAGTTGATCCTATATCCGCTGTGTCAATACTGAAATGAGAATTAGCTATTCACTGAATAGTAAATTAGCATTGGGAATAGTCACGCCTCTGGTAGAAAACGAAGGAAGGTTGTGCTGTGCTAAGCTGAAGGAGGAAGGACTCTGTGAAGGTAGTGACTGACGTAATGAGGCCCTATGTGCCATTGCAGTCACGTAATTGATTCCCTGTATGAAAGAGGACAGGAGACTCCCTTCCGAATTCGTCTGTGACCCGGTTTAGTTTACGGGAGTTATCCGTATTTTAGTCAATATAATAATATAAGATTGAAACACACTCTAATTTTTTTAATTATTGTAGCTTTTTAATTTAAGTAATATAATTAATATATTTTAATATAACAAAAAATTAATATTTCAACAATTTATTAATGAAAATTAATTTAATTTAATATATATTTTTAATAAAAATTAATTATTATATTGCATCAACCAAAACCTAGCCACAATTATTTTTATTATACTTTTTCATGATATATATTAAATTACATATATAAATATTATAAATAATAATTTGTATAAATTACAATTAATATATTTAAAAAATATATTTTTTTAAAAAACCAAACAGAATTTATTTAATGAAAAATTAATATCATATTTATATTTATAAATAGAGAAGGAAAAAAAATACAAAACAAGAAAAAAAAAAAAAGAGTGCCAACTTACAATTGGTTGGACAATATCCAAACAATATTCAATTGGATAACTTTCTAACTCATAATTAGTCAAATGTTACTGGATAATTCTACCAATTTATAGCCGGTCCTATTTTTTTCTTTTTATTTCTTTACCTTATTTATAATTATATTTATATTTTAAAATTATATAATTTATTTATTAACTATTTTTTATTAATAATTATTACAAATTATTTCTCCATAATTATAATATATCAATATTTAATATTTAATTCAATCAATTAATAATTATTTTATATTTTATATTCTTTATTTTTTTAAAATTTTCATTCAACTTTTTGTAAGGTATATATTATTACTTTATTTTGTATTATTTGTCAACTATGCATTCTCTGTTTTTATCTTCATCTCATTCTGCTATTCTTCGTCTTCATCTAGCCATTCCTCATTCTTTTCTTTTTGTGTTTTCTCACGTTCATTTTCACTCATTAGTCTTTACCATTTGTAAATTTTGTACATTTGCAACAAACACTAAAAATATATTAATTTATAAAAAAGTTGCAACAAACATTAGAAACTCAAATTAATCTTGACCATATGTAATTTTTGTATATTCCAACTAATCATTTGTAAAATAAAAAAGAAATGGTAAGCAAGAATGAAAGCAACATGAAATATGAGAAATTGATGAACACAGAAAGTATAACAGAGAATGAAAGCTAAATAGGGAAAATAAACTAGAAGAAGAAAAATATAAAAATAAATATGAGAAACTGATGAAGAAAAAAAATTAACATACAAAGAAGAAATGAATTAGAAAGAAGATGAAGACCAGAAAGAGACAATTGCGATGAAGAGAAAGAGCTTCAAAGAATGAAATGTGAAAGACGAAAAAGAGAGAGGAAGAAAAGTCATGTATATATAGAAACTAACGCTAGGGATGAAAATCTGACACTTTTTAAATTCGTGTTATTGAAATTATTGAAATTTGTAGTTTCTATTTAATCATATTCCTGCTATATGTTAAAATTCATGCACTTGCTTTGGAATTCACACAGTCAATAAAACCTCTTTAATATTTATCTATTATATATTATATATTAAGTTTATATATATTAAATTATATTATATTATATGTATATATTAAATATATAATTTTTATTTAATCTGTTAAATACGTTTTTTTTATCAATTAAAATATTACACAAATTAAAAGTTAAACAAATAACTCTAATAAAAATTCAGAGATAAAAATATTAATTGTACATAACTTAATTACATAAAAGTAATAGAATTACATTAAAAAAAAACAAAAAATTCACTTATCATCGTCATCATGATTGTTATTTCTAATTTGACCTCTAATATGAGAGATATTTGACCCAAATTGATGTAGATATTGTTGTGAACTTGGGCTAGTATTTTGTTGGGAGTGTTAAGTTGATTTTACATTTCTAGTATTTGTTTTCTTTGCCCTTCAAGTTGAATGTCATAAGTTTGTCTTGTGAAATCAATAAATTGATTTCTTATTGCCTTCTGTATATATGGTGAACGACTGTACAATAGCTCTTCATTGTGGGAGTATCCTTGGCTATATCCTGTACTTAGATTCGATTTATACCATGTGATATACTCCCCCCAAACCATACAATAGACCTTTTTTTTTTCACCAACAGCCTACAATCATAAATCCAAATCCACTGTACTCTCCTCCACACTCTTTGCTGCACTTGTACGACATTTGTACTTATTATAAAATAATAAAAAGGGTCAAAATCATAAAGTTGCAATAACATATATAAATTAGACACAAAATAATGCTTACAAATATAATTTCTGATTTTTCATTAACCTAAGTATTGTTTGAATGTTAATGGGTTTGGTTGATAATTTTAAAAGGAATTTCAATGTATAATAGTATTTTCAATTAATAAAAATTCTAATAAAAGGAGGTAGTGAAATTTTTTTTAAACAAAATTAATTTTAGTGGCAATTTGGACTACCACTATTGTTAGGAATTTTGAATTCACCCCTTAATCTTCAAAATAATTTCTAGAGGTTACAAAACTGCCAATAATGAATGCCAACCATTGTCTAAATATTTAGTGGCAATTGTTCTAGTGGTTGGAAAAAACAACCATAAAATGCTTACTAACAAGTGCTGCTACTAGATTTATTTAGCAATAATTAAAATCATCGCCAAGAGCCTTTTTTTTTTAAGTGGTGATTACCTATAGGCATTTCTCTAAACTAATTCATAATTTCTTATACAACTAATTGAGAGACATGGTTAATAATGGATCCTAATGTGGCCATATGAGGTCAAAAGGTATATTTCTATCTTACAAGCAAATTAATCCATGCAACATTGCAAGTTTCACGAACTTACACTACCCAGTCTATGGTCTTGTCATAAAATCATTTTCCCAAATTCATTTAGGTTACAAAAATAATCTAATGGTTTTTATACATTTAGAAACAAATAAAACAAAGAATGAGTAAACAAATCGTACTAAAAATTGCAAATAAAGAGAGTAATAAACATCATGAAGAACAAAACATATATCAAATGGGTATAGAAGTGTAAGTAAAAACAAAGGAAGAAGAGAAAAATGGAGTTAATTGATAAATCTTCTCTGAACCCTAGCTTCTTCCATGACTTAAAAGTACCTCCTAAGCCGCCTTTAACTTCCAAAATGTCCAAAATGGTGATCTCCTCAAAATACGGAAAAACCCTACTTAAAACTCCAAAAATTAGACTAGAAAACATTATCATTCCATGAAGTCATGATTGGAGCCATGACACTACATTTTGGCATTGTAGCACCATGCATTCTAAGCAACAAGGGAAAATTCTTTGTTTTTTGGGGGGCTTTGGTTCTCAAATCCACCACCAATACATAAGAATTCATTTTAGCAATGGTTTTTACTTTTAACAACAATTTTTTGCAATTTTCAGCAATCATTCTCAACTTTGCATTTCTAACCCTATGAAAACATAAAAAATTGTTTAATTACTATTTATAATCTATTAACAAAAATTAAATAATTTAACAACCTAAAAATATAAATAATAACACAAAATGCAACTTATACTTAATTAAAACAAAAATTAACTTAAAACTAAATAAATGAAACCAAAACTTACTAAATATTAACTTAACTAAAATTTATTAAATTTATGTTCCAAAAACATAGAATATACTCAATATTTATAGGATAAGTCCTTTAAAATGATAGGAAAAACATGGTAAGTTAGGGACTTATCACATTTCTAAACTTAAACTTTTACTCACTCTCGAGCAAATCAAATTGAAAAAAGAAACTAGAATGTCCATATGCCTACTCAAAATTCATGTTTATTGAAATGCTTAAGTGTTGCATCATATAATATCCTTAGTAGCATGATTAAGCAATATATACCAGTAACAAAGTTCAAAAAGTAATGTTAACTTTCCCACAATTTTGAAGTGTGTGTTCTTAGCAAGACAATCATTCCCATTTAAACATTAAAATCAACTTGATGCACTCCAAAATGTACAAAGCAATGTCCAATGTAGAAACTTCATATGTCTCCTTTTTTCCTATCTCTCCACTAAGTTAGACATCTCACAACCCTAAGATTAAGAGGACATCGAGGCTTATAACGTGGCTAGGGTTATGGCTTAACTAAAATGGATATGGGAAAATGCAAAAACATTGATAAAATTTGCATTCTAGCATAATGCACAATGAACTCACTTTCTCATTGCTCTTCTCATTTTTCTTCCTATTGAACCATTTTTTCTTTTTCTTTTTCAATTCACTCTCCCCTAAACATAGGCCCTTTTGAACTGCTATACAAATTTATGAACTTTATTCTACTCTACATTTACTCTTTTTTTTTAGTAGGCTATATATACAATTTTTAGTTTAGAAAAAGAAGATAACAAAAATGATAAAGCACATAACTCTTTACCACACAAGCAATTAATAACTTCATAGCTTAGTCATTAAACCTTAAAGTTCCTTTCCATTAGTAAATGTGCTATAATTTTCTCAAAAAGGTATCATCATTGGTTTTTTAGGCTAAACAAGTCATGGGTCAATGTGGCTAAATCAAACAAATTGTAAAATTATATAGCTTTTCTAAAGTAGGATTAAATAAGGTTCAAGAGAAAGTATATCTATATACAAGTCAAGCATGAAAGGCACAATTGCAGCAAATGAATGCTTAAATCATCTCTCAATATCATACAATACCTAATGATTTGCCAGAAAGCATAAGATAAGTTCTAGAGCCTTAAGGTTAAGTCTATATATCCAATTTTAATTACCAAAATTTTCACCTAACAACATGTATTCAATTATGTTTGGCTAATAGTGCACAAAAAATTTTTTAGAATTGTAAAAAGATGAAAAAAAATCCATATTTGAACTAAGAACAAAGCATAATTAGCATTGAGTTCCTATTAAACATATCTTGAAGACAAAACCACCTACCACTGGAAATAGACAATTATCAATGCAGGCATACAAGCAAACCAGCTTAAATAAATCTCAAAAAGAGAAAATGACAAGTTAAAAGATCAAGTACGAATGTTCAAATCATTTCACCTTAGAATCCTAATATGCCTTACCCCTAAACTTGAATTCAATATTTTCCCTAATGTTGGCAAGTAATGAAACCAAATACGACTGTGGAATTATTTTTAGCAACGATTTTTACTTTTAGTATCACATTTTCACCTTTTTCAACAATCAGTTTTTGTTTTTGTTGCTTTGCATTTCTAACTCAACAAAAACATAAAAACTCATCTAATTACTATTTGTAATCTATTAATAAATATTAAACGATTTAACAACCTAAAAAATAAATAAGAACATAAAAAATAACTTTTATAGAACTAAAATAAAAACTAACTCAAAACTAAATAAATGAAACTAAAACTTCATAAATATTAACTTAACTAAAATTTATTAATTGTATATTCCAAAAACATAGCATAAACTCAATATTTATATGATAAGTCCCTTAAAATAATTAAAAAATCATGAATAAATTAAGGACTTATAATCATCATGTCCTAAAATTTATATTCCAAAAACATAGAATAAGTTAAGGACTTATTATCATCATGCCCTAAAATTCTTATCCTCCTATAGTACAAAAATAGGACTTTTTTTTATCCTTTTATGAGTATAAAATTTGATTAAAATCCCCAATTGCCAACCATAGTTGAGAAATAGAAAGAACGGTAGTTTTATATGATCCTATAAAAGATATATATCTTTTAAATTTGTTTGAAAATTATGCCAATATCATGTTCTCCTTTTAACACACTATAATTTTATAAGAGAACGCATTGTAAACATAATTCTAGTAGATGATAATGTCATTTAATATCAATGTATAGCCCAGAGAATATGATCTTATTTTAGTTAAAAACTCGAGATTGTTGTCTTATTAACTTTTGTCATATAGGCTAAGTATTTCAAGGATATGCTTCAAAAAAATGAAAATAATTTTAGTATTCCAACTTCAATTTGATGGATTAATTTCAATTTCAACGACGTGCATTAAGAGGAAAAAATGATGTTGCTTTCTCCAAAGCACATCATCAAAATATTGTTAGGGACAATGGTTCCAATATTTATAAGCATCAATATATCCTAGAGTGTCACATCTAAAATGTGACTGCAAAGCACAAAAAAAAATCTAATTTTCTAAAACAAAAACCAGAAAACATGGAATTGCCATCAAAATTTTAATTACAAAGGAAAAACTTTTTTCGAAAAAAAAACATAAAAAAGGATGGCCTGTAAATTAGACGGGTTTGGGAGTCAATTGTATATGAGAAATGTATTAGACATTCCACAATATTCATTTTAAAAAACAGTTACTCTAAATTAATTGTGCAAAATAGATATGGTCTTAATTTTATTTTAATTACCCTAATAAAAACACATTCAAAAAAGAAAAAAAGAACTAAGAAGGAAAAATAAAACAAGATAAAATATTTACAAAAAAGAAAAAAATAAAGTTAAAAAATGAAATATTTACAAAAGCAAAACAAAACAAAATAAAATATTTACAAAATAGAAAAAAATACAATATTTGCAAGAATAAAATATCTACAAAAATAGAAAATTTGAGATATTTACAAAAATAGACATGACCTATAAATGAAACTTAGGATCTACATACTTGAAGAAGGAATTAAAGCCTATGTAATTCGAATCGGGATAAAAATAAGTGTCATTTGGATGGTAACTTTTAATTTTTGTAAAAAGAGTTGGAAAATAAAAATAATTTAATTTTTACAAACAAAACAAATTTATTGTTGGTTGGTATATTTTAATTTGTAAAAGACTAAATTAATCTCTCCTTCTTACTCTCTTCATTTTTCTTTTTTTTTTAAATAGGGATTTTTGTTTTAATTTTTAAAAGAAGGCGATTCAACTTGTAAAAGATTTTTTGGATTCTTTTTTAAATTATATTTTTTTGGATTTTTTACTTTTAATTTTTTGGAAAAGATTTTATATTTTTTTCTTAAGAAAATGACCTAACACACATGCCAACTTCAAATAAGAAAAAAAAATGAAAGGAAAAGTAAAATAAACTTAATAAACAAAAGGTAAAATAAAAAGAAATGAAAGGCAAAACCAAAATAATAGACCAAAAGCAATTAATGGTGCACAGGTGCTGTTATCATAATTGAAAGCAACAACTTATCGACACATATGACATGAGAAGGCAACAATTACACCTAAAATGCAATGCCCGTACCTTTGCCACATTAGCTTTGCATACGATAGCATGGCGCCAAGCGCATGTTTCGTTCATGTTTGCCAATTTACCGTCGCCACTAAGATTTTTTCTATATATATATATATATATAATATGTAAAAGAGGACCAGCAGGCGCACTATTCCAGCATTTAATGGGCGACTTGGAGTTTTTAAAAAAAAATGCAGGGGCTTTGGGTGAAAGCATTATTGTTGGTTTTGGGTGAAAGATAAGCATTAAAACGATGTTCACAGCGAATGAAATGAGAATGAAATGAAGTTCAAATATATTCCTCATACCTCCACGTCAATTACTACAGCTTTATCTCTGCATGCAGATAACTCCTAGTCTTTTGTCATTTCAAACAAAAAAGATAGGATGAAGACAAAGTGAATGGCATACATGTCTTGCCAACATTTCGTCCTGTGAAGCTGAAGCCAAAGAAAATTTGCCCCCACCTGGAGAAGATAGGACGAACACAAGGTAAGATGATGAAGAAAGAGAAACGAAAAAGTTTGGAAGGGATAAGGACGTGAAGACAAAGGAACCCACGTGAATGCAGTGCAAGATTCTTCGTATGAGGACGAAGCAACAATCAATCATTCATTCTTATTTGTTTTTATATATACATATATACTTATTTATGCAAAAAAGCGATAATAACATTTATATTATAACCAAAATTTATGTGATTATCTATATATTCTATTTTACTTAACTAAACATATTTTTATTATGTTAAAATATGTTATACTAATAATATATTTTTATTATGCTAAAATATTTAGGTGGGTGGATTAAATTTATTATATATTAATAATAAATAATTATTACGTTAAAATGTATGTCTAATCAAATTTTTACACCTGACGGATGAAGGTGGGCAAATTTGAATATCATATTACCATTGCTAGTTTTTAAATTATTCTTTTAAAAAAAATTTCTACATGTTTGAAAAATAAAAAATTAATCGAATCCGGAGAATTACATTTATCCATAGCCGAAAAAAAAAAGAGAAAAAAAAGAAAAAGTCATTCAGTACAATTTGAAGGGTAAAATTATCTAAAAAAACAGTTATATTTTTTTTTTCTCTCCCCCTCTCTCCACGTTGCATCCAAATTTGAGAAGTTGAACTATTTGCGTTAAATGACCATGGCACGCGTGGAGGTGACGGGGGTAAAGTCTGGAGGGATGTCAGATGTGACAATGTAAACATGCGGATTCTCTACTCCGGATGATTTTATTTTTTTATTTTTTAAAATTTGTAATTTTTTTTAATTTTAAAGTAAATAAAATATAAAATAAAAACAATCCTTTAATTATAATTTTTTTAAAAAATAATGTTTAATATTTAAAAAAATAAAAAAAAATAAAAAGTAAGACTTGAACAGCTCAAATGCATCTATTTTGCAATGGTAGAAAATCCGCACGCGGCAATGTAACCGGTCCCTGTAGCCTACCCGTGTCAAGTATGGTGTGAAGCGATGAGTGTTAGGTAGTAACGTGGCCCCTTGTTCGCCGTTGAAAAAGCATAAGAATGATTGCTACAGCCTTAGCCATTCATGGTCAGCACGGCCCAGTGTCCATTTTCTGGCTCGTTTGGTTTTGCGTTGGAGAAAATAAGAAACAACCCATAAAATACAAAAGTTACGATTTGTTATTTTGGCCAAATCACATTTTAATGGGAGAAAAAGCTGAACCAAACACGTTTGACAATATACAAATCTTGAGGTTGCTGACGAAAACAATCCCTTCGTAGAATCCATGCATACATTGGCACTCTCCATCACTGTGTGCATTTAAGTTGTGGTCTCCTCGAGTCAATATATATATATATATATATGCTGAAGTTTGGGGTTTGAATGCAGTTTTCTGAGTGGTGAATTGCTTTGTAATTTATACGAGAGTTTTTCCAACATGCCTGCGATACTTGAAACAGTCGGTGATGTCTCACCACTTTCCCAGAATTGGAAAATCAAGATCAAAGCTGTTCGTATGTGGTCCATGCCCGCTATAATTTGCTTGAAGAGATTTTTAGTGTGAAGATGGTTCTTCAAGATGAACCGGTGTACCCAAATGTGGTGCTTTAGTTTTTATGTATTATTATTTTGATATGATTTTTTTGTTTGGTTTGGTGATTATCGTTGATGGTCACTCTTTTTATTGTTTTTATCATGTTCAGAAAACTTTTGAAGATGGAATCACTAACAAGCGGATAGAGGTAGGAGATAGAATTGGAGAATATTGAGTAATTGATGAACTTTTCAATTATTTTTTGGTTTTATTCATTCTTTTGGTTTTGTTCTATTACCTATGGTCAGTCTAATACTTGACACTTGTGCAACATGTTGGCTTTTGGACTAAGATATAATGAGGCAAATTTACACAATTGTAAATCTTAATTTCTCAAATATAATAAATTTTTTTTTGGGTAAAGAACATAGTTGCTTAATAACCTTGTCTAACTAAAAAAAATTAAAAATAATGAACATATTGTCTAAAAAAAAAGTCCTAAAAGAAAATCAAGATCAACTTGACACGCAATAAATATCAATAAAGGGATCTGCGTGTTAGGGTCAAAGCACTTTGACCTTGACACGTAGATAAAAATGTCTCATGGCAGTGTATGATTGAAAGAACTAAATTACATTGTCATTTGGCAAAAAATTATTAGATAGAAAAATTATCCACACCATTGGCTCTTCTTCCTTTTAAGCGTTCCACACTTCTTCTTTCCTTCCCACATTCATCCTCTGCAATTTTTTCTCTTTTACCGGCTACTTCTACTTTCTTTCATCTTTCTATTTTCGTTCATCTTTCCTTCCTTCCTCCAGCTTTCTCATTAGCAAGTTTTTACTGTGGTGAAGAATACTATTTCCTTCAAAAGTTTTCAATGATTATAGGAAAAAGAAGACAAAAGAAGAAGGGGTGCCCTAAGATACTGATCTAGTATGAAAATACTAACTAAAACTAATATTGATTTTATTAAAAATATAAGTATGTTGTAGTTTAAATTTAAATATTTGTAATATATATTTTTACTTGGTTAATATATATCTCGAAATAATTTTTATTTTTTACATTAAAAAACTTAGTTGTAGCTGAATTTTAAAAAAAAATATAACTATAAGATTTGAATAAAATAAGTCAAAAAAATGATAATTTATAGTTATTTTATGTAGGAAGGTGAAAGAAATTAAAAAAAATTATATGAAAGAGGTTGCAAAAAAATAATAAATTTAAGAAAAAAATTGTGAAAAGAAAATTGTACTATTATGGTGAAAAAAATTTGTCAATATTGAATACTAAAATGATAGAAAAAATTTAATTGAATATTATATGGAAATATAATTAAAGAAAAGTTACAAATGTTGTAAATAATAGATAAATGAAGAAATACTGTAAAAGAATATTATAATTTGGGGAACAAATATGGAAAAAATAGAAAAAAGTGTTAAAGAATATTAGATAGAAATAAAAGTTGTGTAAAAAAATATTGTTAAAGAATATAATGTGGGAAAAAATATGAAAGGGATAATATCTTAAAAGATATAACTAAGAAAATATTATAAAAATATAATATGAAAAAAATGTTATAAGAAATATCATATGAAAAAAATATTGTAAAAATCCAAACAAAGATTGTCAAAGAGTATAATATGGTAAAAAATATAAATATATAATGTGGATGAAAAAAAATTAAAATTTATAATTATGTATGATATAATTTATTATAGAAAAATAATAGTGTAATATTGAGAAAATTGTAAGTAAAGAATATACAAAATTTAGAAAAATTTTTGAGAAAATAAGTATAATACAAAAGAATAATGAAATAATAATTTATAACTTTTTTACTCTATTTTGAATATTAGTGGCGGTGTTGATTGGGTTGGCAAAATAAATAATGGGAAGGAGGTTATATGAATATATTCAAATGGGCAAATATGCGAAATCGAAGAAAGTGCAACATTTATCCCAAATACAATTGATATAATGACAATTGATTATGACATTTCGTTGAAGAGGTTAAAATAAGAAGTTACCGAACAGTTATAACTAGACTTAAATCAATATATGTTTGACTTGGTATATAGGCATCCAGTGTCACTGAAACCTATAAAGTATTGAGCATATAAATTAAAGAGGGATGCCAATGTCCAAGCAATGTGGGTGCCAAATGAAAGTTTCCATCATAGTTGGGTTCAGTAGAATTATATGCAGAAATATCATCAAAGAAAATAAACTTAAATGTGGCAACTTAAGCAACAATTGAATATGTGTCAATCCACTCCTATCCTCCAACTACACTAATGTCACAAATGATTAGCTTGCCTTATTTATAACATACTTTGTAAGTGTTAGTCAATATTCACCTATTGATTTGGTTGACTATAACTCCTATATGAATTTATCTTGTCTGTTACTTGATGATATCGCACAATCAAGTTTGTTATATGAACCAATTGGTTCTCCCTTCTCCTCCAGAACAAACAGAAGACATAATGGATGAATTTAAGGAAGAGAATGAATATGATGCTGCTCCTTACTGTAACATCCAATATGTTGTAAAAATACCAAAATGGGTCAGTTTGAAAAGCAAGTCCTCTAAGATGAGTGATTCAAGGACAAATGAAATTTGGACAAAATTTTAAATAATAGAAAATGAGGATTTGAGCCTTGAGTTACCCAAAAATCGAGTGATTCAAAAATTTTATCGAAAGGCCAGTGACATTTTCGTAAATAAGTACACTTTTGGAAAAAACACCTAGGACGGCTATTTAAATAGAAATTTTGAGTTGTCCAAAGTTCTCAGAGGCCCCGAAAATGATGAGAAGCCCCGAGACCATTAAAGCCCCTCCGCTGCACTTTTTTGAACGTCAGTTGACCCGAATTTTGATTGGTTCGTTCGGGAAGGATTTAGCTCCAATTTGAGTGATTCCAAAGGCATTTTATTAAATGGGGAATCTAAATTTTATGATAAAAAAGATAGTTCTAAAAAAAAAGCTAAAACGAAAATGCCAATTATAAGGGACATAAATGAAATTTTTAGAATATGTAATTTAAGAATCTTCTTCTATTTATGCATCCCACTTCCCCTTCTGTCCTTAACCAACTTTCTTCTGCCCAATTTCAGAGGAAAAACAAAACTCCTTAGGCACACAAAAGAGAGGAAATTTTGGAGGAAGAAAGCAAGGTAAACAGTGAGAGAAGTTAAGAATTCCATACTTCTCCTTTTTCAAACCTTATTCCTCTTTCCTTACCCTCTCTTTCCATGATTTGGGGTGGTCATATGGTTCTATTTTGGGCTAAAATTAGAGAGGAAAAATTGGAGTTTCAAAGAGGAAGCTAAAGCAAAGAAAAGGACTCTTGAAGGGAGCTTGAATTCAATGTAGTTTATCTTCTTTTGTTGCTTCTTTTTCTTCTTCTTCTTTTCCATGTGTGGGACACCTAAAATAGAACCATGAAGGGGGGAAGTTTTTGTTCTATAACCAATAAGAATTCATTAAATTAGGCTACGAGAAGATAGGATACACTAATAAATTACATGAAAAGCTAGTAGAATTCAAGTTAAAAAAGTGTAGTGCATTTGTAGGAATTGTAAAAACTGATTTAATCTATGAATTTCCTTAGCTATTTAAATGTTTCATTGAGCTTCTAAAACCTCTAAGAAGCCTTCTAAGTGGCTTTTCCATCAAGAAAAAATTAGAAACTCCTTGAACCCCAAATGCTTCCATAATATCGGCCTAGGACAGATGGAGGGGTTAAGAAGTGTTTTAATTTATTCTAACCTTAGTTTGGGACTTTATATGATGGTAGAAGGTGGGAGGAACCCTTGAGAAAAATTTAGAAGCTTTAGGTTGAGAGATGAGACAATGGTTTTCATAATATAGCCTTGTGAAGCAACATATATCTAGGCTTGGGAGAGTGGGTGTATGATGGCTCCAATGACTTTAAATGGAGTCAAGAAGCCTAGATAAGGGAAGAAATTAGAGCCAAGAACTTAAATTATGCTAGTTGCTTCATTAGACCATAATGGAACCATTATGTAACCATTAGGCAAAGTGTGTCTCAAGTGTGAGTTTGATGTTTCAGCTTGCTTCAAGAAAGTAATTGAATGTTATTTATAGTGTTTAGGCCAAGTAAGTCAAGCTCCATCTCATTGTAAGTGTATAGCCAGGAAAGGGCAAGTGAAGCTTGACAATTCCCTAAGGTAGCTCTCCACCTTTTCTTGTTGCATATGTGTCATTGTGTACTTGTGTGTATATTTGTATTTTTAAGACATGCCACTTGATGCTATATTGTTATTTTGGTACCAATATGTCTTCTTGAATGTCTTTGAATTGTAGAAATGGCTCATAAGGGTGAGGTAATGCCAAAAGTCCTTTGATATGGGTGAGAAAATGTCAAAAGTCTTATGGCATGGGTGAGACAAAGCCAAAAAATCTCTTGGACGAGTGAGGCTAAGTTAAAAGTCTCTAAACCAAGAGTGAGATAAATCCAAAAATCCTAGAAATAGGGTGAGATCAAACCAAAAGTTTCTAAAGCTCACTCTTATACTTGACATGAGTTTATGGCATAAAAATGTGAAAATTGAATGCTTCATAGATTGATTAATTATATACTTGTACCATTGACATGTTGTATGCCTTGAAAATGTGCTTGAATAGGTGTATGAGCTATTGAGATTCAGTGAATCTCACCCCCTCCTTCCTCTTATCTTATATGGCCTAGGTAGAGTTCAAGATCCAAAGGATGGAAGCCAAGAAGCTTAGATATCCATCTCTTGGAAATCTTGCTATTTTTTTGGATGTACTAGAATTTTAAAGTATATATGTGTATGTTATTTTTGAATCATGAAACCTTGAACAAGTGTAAAACTATGGAATGATGGTGTATGTATCAAGAATGGAGTTAAATGAATAGAAATGTGTAATTTGACCCCTTGAGAGCCCACTTGTGCAAATATGTTTATGCATGTGTCATGATGAATTTGAGTTGCATGATTATTCAGACCTTATGAGAGACTTATTTATGCTGTATTTATGCTTTCTAAGTTGCTCAAATGGGGGTGAGAAAAGCTATAGATCATTTGGACCAAATTTGCCCTTTTTTTTGGAGCCAAAAGTGCCATAATATTGAGATAAAGCAAAGTCTAATCAAATGAGCTCTTCTTGACTTGAAATTTGGCATGTAATTAGATCTTGCCTAAAGCTTTTTGGAAAGCTAAAAACCAAGTCATTTGGAGGTCTATGGAAATTTTTTATGATTTTTCAGAGTTGGTATTAGAAATTCGAATATGTAGAATTACTGTTTATTTGGTTAGTTTTGATTTTATGTCATCTGAGAGGCAAAAGTGGTCCAATGGCTATGAAGTTTGGTAGGCATAAACTAAACATTCACAGTGACTTATAGCAACTAAAAACACCTCATTTAGAGGTCTAAGCTAGAAGTTATGAATTTTTGAAATTCTGGAACAACAGTAGTAGTGTAGCATGACCTTGCTCATTGTTCCATTGAATTCCAGTAGCTAGATGTATTTGTTTTGGCTAAATTTATTTTTACCATAAAGATAATATTCACAGATTTCCAGATTGGTATTATTTGCATAGATTAAATTTTTGTGGAATTAATTGGATATTTTTAAAATTTGTAGTAGAAAGTTGTGACAGTACCAAAGGCTAGCCAGACTTCTATACCTTTTTGAATGTCAAACATATTATGTGTTATGTTTCATGCCCTAGACATATTTTTAGCATAAAGTAGAAATCTTTAGCTTTCTAGAATGTCATAGTATGCTTGATTTTGATTTTTTTGGATATAATTATGAATTTTCAAAATTGATGCACAGAATCTGTAGATTGAACCCAAGGCTGAACCATTAATGTAAGCTCGAGTTTTTGGCAATGTTTTGAGATGATTTTGGATTGTATTGGTGTAATTAAATTTGAGAATGATATGAGAGAGTCCCTAAGGCCCATGGAGCCAAAACAAAGAATTTATGAATGACGTAACACAATTAAATGTATTATTTCTTTGCTCTCTTGGGGAAATCCATGTATGAGACTTGTGTATGTGAAGAGGCTAGCTAAGATATGGTATTACACTTACGATTACAATAATGGTGGTAATACAAATGATGATAAAGACACTGATTGTGTGGATGCCGTCGTGAATCCAGCAGCCCCCATGAATATTTATGATGACTTACGTTCCTTGAATAGATAGATGCAGATGGTGAGAGGGAACCTTATTATGCTGAAATGGAGGAGGCAGCGATAAACATGAATGATGGCCAAGAGTTATGTGTAGGTATACTATATAATGATTAGTGGTCCTTTCATTGGGCAATGAAGATATACTCGGTATGTGCACATCACATTTTTAAAGTGTTCCATTCTTCAAAAAAGTACAAAAAATATTGGTACCTTTAATATGGACAGGAGTCATGCAAGTGGAGGGTCAGGACCTATTATCGAAAAAAAGAAAATCATTGGGAGATAATAAAATGCAATAGGGCCCATACATGTGTTTCAGTATCATTATTACAAGACCACCCAAAACTAGACTTTGATGTTATTTTAGTATATATTGTATCACTGATAACTGAGAATCCTGGGGTGTCAATTTGAGAGGTCATTGAGCAGGTGTATTCTATATTTGGATACAATATTTCATACAACAAGACTTAGAAAGAAAAATATTGAGCCATCTCACATGCATTTGAACTTCGTGATTGCATGGTGGAGCTAGTAAGATACGTTGTCACTTACACCAATATTATTAAAGCTCTTGGATTGCTCTTCAGAATATATAAAATGGTATTGAAGGGTTACCAGCCAATATATCTATCTTATTAGTGGTGTTTAGGGTTTTATGGTAATTTTTAGGAACTTATCACAGTTATTTTATTTCACTTTTCCTATACATATTATATATATGATTCTTAATTTTTTTTCAAGATGATGTAGTTAACTGCTTACAAGTGCTTAGTATAGATGACCAATCACCGATGGGTCTTGCTATGGTCACTAATTGTACTATCATCTTCTATGCACTTAGCAAGTATCGAGACATAACAATTTCTCAAGGTACTCCTCTTGCACTTCAGTTATTTAGGCTACAGCTTACTGCGAGTTGCATAGTAAAGAGAGCTCATAGATTTATGTCTACTAGAGTATCCATGATGAATGATTGGACTTATCGTGATTCTATCCTTGGTGTTAACACTGCATCTACGACAAATAGTCTATCTTCTGATCCATCGACATAGATGCAGGCCCATCATAATACCGCTAGTTCATTTGCTTTCTTAGCTGAATAGATAGAAGCTTACCATGACATCGTGAGTCCATCTTCTTTCTTAGCTACACAGACACGAGCCTATCATGATACCACTGGTCCATCTTCTTTCCCAGTTACACAGACACAAGCCTACCATGATACTGCCAATCCATTATCTTTCATGCCACCTATGCATTTTGTTGATTTTAGGGGTGTCAGCTTTTCATTTTATATGTCATATGGCTCCGTCCCTTTCACACTTCTATTTTCAGATCAAGTAATGTCTACTTTTAGATTTGCTTTTGAATCTTTTGCATACATTAGATCACAACAGACGACATATATTACACCATATTATCCAATTCCTCAAGTTCAATCCCTCTAATTGATTGTGAATCCCATGCTTTACTAACAAAAGGAAGAAGAAGAAAATAATGATAATAAAGAAAATGAAGATGAAGGCGAGAATGAAGAAGAAGCTAAGAAGGAGTACGAGGTATAAGAGGTAGAAGAAGAACAATATCCAGTTTGACGATGAGGCCAACAAATAAGAACAAAGACTCAATATGGAACAAGAAGTTATTTTTTTTAATGATATAAATTATTATTTTTTGTTCTTGTGTATTTATTATTTAAATCATTGTTCTATATTATAACTATTTCTTTTCAACAATTACAAAACTTAAATTACTTCAATATCAAGTTTAACAATACTTTACAATTGTGATTAATTCTTTATCAAAACTTTATTTTTCTTAATTAACTTTATGGGTTTCATGGTAAATAATTTTATATCTATTATAATTAATATTTTCATTACATAAATCAATACATCTAAATTTTTTTTTGCAAAAACTAATTTCATGATTAAATAAAAAATAATTTAATCTAAAGATCACAGTTAACCCCTTAGCCGTGACCCCTTTATATATTAAAATAAAAAAAATTTGATTGTAACCCCATTTTTCAAATAAACAAATTTTAATTAACAATAAAAAATTCATATTTTAGTTAGGGAAATAATAATTTTAATTTATTCTAACTTTTTTCTTTATAGTTGAAATTTTTATTCCTTTAATATTGAGTTCAATAATACTTAACAAGTATACTTAATTACTCATCAAATTTTTTAACACTCTTACTAATTATCACCTCTTATGAAAATTAAAAATTTTTTTTTAAAGAAAATTTCATTTTTCTTAATTCATTTTATCATATTTAAAAGAATTATTATTTAATTTTTCTTAACTAATGATCCTTTATTTTTTTTAATTATTATTTTTTAAATATTTTTGTCAAATTTCAATTATTTCACTTTTCAGTTTTTAACAATACTTAGCCTTATTTTTTAAAACGACTTTCATTTTTTATACCTTTTAAGACTTTATAATTGATATTTATATTAATTTTTTTTCTCTACTTATAAAATTATTACATTAATACAACCAAAAATTTTTACAAATAATAATTTATTAAATTTCACAAAATCAATTTAATTCATAAAAACAAGTTATTAATGATACAACCGTGATCCATTTTGTTATTTTTGGGATCGTGGTTTTTACGAAACCGTGACTCATTAATTTATAAAAAAAAAATATGTATTGCATATAGGAAAATAAGAATAGTGGTTGTGGATGGGAAGAATTTATAATTTACCCCATTATTTCTGAGTCAAAAACCTGCACCATGTTATCTCATACTAATTCATGAGCAATAGCTCAGCAATTCTTGCGCTTTGTTATCTATTTGATTTTTCTTTTTTCTTTCTGCTCTTTCCTTTTCTAACTTTGATCCACTCATTGTTTGGTTGATTGTACCATTTTGACTATATTTTGAAAGAGAATGTTTAATTCTATCTTTCCTGCAAAAAAAAAAAAAACACTTCATAATCTTGACGATCTGTTCCTGCAATTGAAAAAAAAAAAATCCTCTATATTACCATTTAGAAGAATTTTTTATATATTACAATATCTTGACCAAACATTTTATTTCCTCAAAATACGTAAATTTGATGGAAAAATAAATACTTTGAGACAATTTGCATGTTTCTTAATTGACGTTGAAATCATAATAGCCATTTTTCTGTTAAAAACAAAAAACCTGTGCATTGGTTTTGTCTTAATTGCTTTTTTAGTTTTATAAATTGGTAAACTTTGAAATACCTTAAAAGATGACACGAGGCTCACTTTGTTTTCTTATAAACTCTAAACAATAATTAAAATTAAAAAAAAAACAATTTCTCTTTTATTTTGCTCATTATTATTACTGTTTTCCGTCAAAAAAAAATTCATGGCACATTAGTTTTAAAATTTTAGTTTTTTCCTTTATAAAACAATTAGAGCTTAACATACCAAAACAAATAAAGGTTAAAGTACCAAAATTTAGTTTTTCTCTTTACAAAATAAATAGTTCCTTTATATGCTTTTTTTTAATTAAAATGAAGCTACTCTCAATTTTTGAATTTTGATTTGAACTAAACCCCATTCAGCCCCAATAAAAAAAACAAAACAAAACAAAACCTGCACATGCACTGTCCCGTGTTAGACCATACTTCAAGATGACTAGGTGCATTTCTTACTCTGTTATCTATTATGATTTTTTCCTTTTTTCTAAAAAATCTTTGATATACCTATTATTTGGTTGACTTGGTTGACTATATATTTTCAGACATGGGTGAACTTTTCAAAAATAGGATGTACTTACTAACGACGTCATGTGTTATTTGCCACCTTTGCGGGGTAGCGATATTGTGAGCCTTTATATGGTTTTCAGAAACTAATATTAGCTTCTGTATGATTTATCGCAAAATGAGTTTGTATAATATTTATTATATTTTTTTATTAAATTATTATTTTAATTATAAAATTATTTTTTTAAAATTAGAGATAAAAATTTATTTTTTACTCTATCTATCTATCTATCTATATATTATATTCACTCCTTTACATTACTTAATCAAATACATTCTTATAATTTTCATTCCAGACTTTTCATGGACAAACAATTTGAGAAAAACATAAAAACTTAAATGCATCAAGAGTCAACTAGATGCTCGATTGTCAAACCACAAGGATGTTTTGTATTGTTGTCTCAACTACAATCACACCCAAAAAATATTTAATTTTTTGGGTTCTTTTCGTGATCTGATTTGCGCTCAGAGAGTTTTCCCTGAAAGACTACATTTTATCTGTGTTTAATCCAGCAACAAAAGAGGCTGTTGAGTTTCCAGATATATCTAACAACTTTGTTGTTGGCGTGTTTTGATTTATAATTCTCAACGCTTTAAATAAGTTATTCTTGTTCATACTTCAATGATAAAACGATTATCGCTACTTTTGTAGCACTATAAATTTTGCACTTGTAGTACAGAAAAAAATATTTCTATTAAATTTATTTTTAAAATTTAGGTTTTTTTTTCTTTAATTTCAAAAGAAATGGAGTTTGTTTATCAAAATTAAAAAAACTTGCAATGAAAATAACGAATCCAAAAATTGCAGTCAATTATTTCTTGTCTAATACTAATGTTTTTTATTTATATTTTTTTGATTATTATGATGAAACTATTCTCAACATTTGTTTGAGCTGTGGACTACTCTTCCTTGAATATTTATGTGGGGTATGAAATACCGAGTTTCTATAACTAGTTTTTTCTCTTTTACAAAACAAAAGATCTTGAGAACAAAAATTTACAAAACTTTGCAATGAGTTTAACGAAAACAAAAGTTGCAATAAAATTTTAAAACAAATTAAATGATTGTGAAAAATATATTAATTGCATCCAAACCTAAGAAAAATAAAGATTGCAAATGAAGAAGCAAATTTCTTGTCGGCCAGCAAGATAAAAAATTGCTAAGCTCCATTTGAAATTGGTCCATGTGGACCAGCACCGGCCCGTGTCAGATTTTTTCCTCATAATTTCATGACACGGTGCCATTTTCAGTTGTTTGAGAGCTATATATACCAGCACTGGGCCGTGTCAGACACCAAATATGGGCCATTGACTGCACATACAGTATTTACTATCTTACTATGCGTGACACAACGGGAGAACTATGATATATATATATATATATAGATATTATATTATACATATATACATATATGCTCCCATTAAATGTACACACAGTAGCGTGAGGCGGCAAGTTATTGTTTCTTCAACAATAAATGCTTCTCACATTTGTGATTCTTACAAGGTGATCACAATGATAAAAAAACACTAGATAATAATCTTGAGGTGCATACTGTAGTGATTGAGAGGTGAATGAATTCTCAAAATAGGCTTCAAAGTATTGGAAAAGAATTATCAGAGAATAATAATGATGAGAAATGCGTTATTGAAATTTAAGTTGATTTTATTATCAGATTTGACACTAGTTCAATATATGCAATTGTTCAAACTACACAATATCAATAATCATGTTTACTTTTAGGAAAGAACGAGTTTAAGGCATTTTGAGCATGATCTTATTAACTTTGAAAAAAAAAGTTACCAAATTTATTCTTGTACAAAGTATTTACTTGGATCTCATAAAAATTGTAGAAGTTGATTTCGACTTCCAAACATTTTTTTAGATATAATACTTTCACTTTACGTTTTTAACTAGACCATGTGAGCTTAACATCAAAGGCATTATAAAAAAATAAATAATTTTTTTTTAATTCTAGCCTGCAACGCACATACACATGCAAATCGCAGGCGTGCAAGCTAGCTTGCGTAGATGCCGTTAAGGCCTAAATGTAGGCCTAGCTTGCAATTGCTACAGGTTGAGCAATTTGTGTATTGCTCAATGGTCCCTTCTTTTCTTTCGATATGTGTTCTTTCTATTTAAATATGTATCTTTTTTCTTTGCATCAATACAATTTTTTTTTCTTCTTCAATATCTCGTGCATCTTTATCTCCTCCAATCAAACTTGATTTTTTAAGTTTGGACATTATTTTTTAAATATATCAATATTTTAATTTTCTTCCTCTTATTTTAATTCCTAAAAAGATTCAACTCTTTTGTTTAATTTTTTTCTCTGACTTAACAAGGTTAGTAAATTTTTTAATTTTTTTTTATAAATGGCTAAATTATATATTTGTATTTAATATATTGTTATATTTGTTTTAAATATATATTATTGTTGTGACTATATTTATTTTGTTGTTATGATAAGTTTGTTTGCATAAATTATTAATATTATATTTATTTTGATTGCATTTTATTTATCGTTATATTTATTTAGTTTGCATATAATGTTTGTATATTTATTGTAACAATGTTTAATTTTTTTGTTATATTTATTATGTTGCCATTAATTATCTTTTGTTAATTATTTTATATTTACTTTGTCCAAATTTATTTTTTGTTAAATTTCTTTAGTGGTATTTAATTTTTGTGTATAAATATTTTGTTTCTATTTAATTTTTTATTATATTAATTATGTTTGCGTTAATTTTTTTGTTAAATTTATTTCTATTGCATTATTTATTTAATTTGTTCAAATTAATGTTTTTGTTATACCTATTTAGTGGGCATTTAATTTTTGTTTATATATATATTGTTTACATTTAATTTTGTGTTAATTTATTTTATTTTTATTTATTTATTTAAATGATATTTAATTTTTTGGCTATTTTATGTTTGTATTTTTTTTCGATTTTAAATTTGGTTACAATTTTTTAGGGTATAATTTTTTGTTATATTTATACTATTTGCATTTATCTTGTTGTTATATCTATTTTCTTTACTTTTTTTATTATATTTATTTTGTGTCTATTAAATTTTGATGTTATATTTACTTTGTTTGGCATGTTATTATTCATTTTTTAATACTTATTTTAGGTAAATTTAAATTTTTGTCTAAATTTAATAGTTATTTTGTTCAAATTAATTTTTTCTTTTTTTTATTTGCAGACATTATTATAGGAAAAAATAATGACCAATAGAAGTGAGATTGTATGTATATTTGCAAATTGACGAATTTTTTATGGCTCAAACAATGTGACATTTGAGTGCACCAGAGTGAAAATAATGACGATTGATTCAAACATTACTTTAAAGAGATTGAAACAAATTGTTGGGCAAAAGTTACAACTGTCTAAATTAGTTTATATCTAAGTTAATATATAGGTGTCTTGTGTTGTTATATCCAACACGATACCAAACATATAACTTAGAAAATGATTAAGACATGCAAGAGACGTGGTAAGTAAACTCGTGTTTCTCATCTTAATTGACTAGTGCAGAAATGTATGCATGTCTCTCAAATAATAAAGTGGATTTGAACCTTGAATAGCAACCAGAGAAGGATCATATTGCCTTAACACTCCTATCTACTAGTAATGTGAATGAGGTAGTAGAACAGGCATTCCTATTCAGTGCATATCTTGGAGATGTTCATCCATTTGATTCATAAGCTAACTATGGTGGATAGTATAACATTTCTGTTATAAACCACATGTCTCAGCTGAGTTTATCTCATCAAGCATTGGGCAATACTCTATCTCAATCCCCCGTGATTGAGATAGAAGACTTAATGGATGAATTTGAGAATGAGGATGAATATAACTTTACAATTCTTGATGAGTACGATGATGAAGACGATGAAGATGACAATGAGTCCAATGTGGACACCAACAAAACTACAAGTGAATATAATGACTTGACACTTGCCTTTTTCACATGAGTTAATACAGAGATAATATGTGGTCCTAATTTTCTTGGAAGAGGAAAGCTTATGAATATTAACTACAATCGATAGTTAAGTGTTAGCATGCAATATGTAGATATAAAGGCATTACATCGTGTAGTTAAGCTTTACTCCATAAGAGTGCACCATACATTTTATGTGTATTATTTTTTTGCAAAAAAATAAAGAATATCGGTGTATTGATTATGGTCGCAATTGTAGTTGGAGAGTTAGAGTATATAAAAAAGTAAAAAGAATACATTGGGAGATTACAAAATATAGGAGACCACATACATGTTTGTCTTCAACATTATCCCAAGACTATCCAAAGTTGGATTTTGATTTTATATCATTGTGTATCATGGCAATGGTGACGGATCAACCAGAGGTTAAAGTTTCCCAAATCATTGAGAGAATGCAAAATTTATTTAGTTATACTATGTCTTATAGAAGGCATGGAAGGCAAAATACTATCCTTTTGCTATTACGTTTGGAAACTAAGAAAGCTCAAATATAGTATTGGCTAGGTGGTTGGCTATCGTTTAGTATTTCATGCCTGGTTCAGTTGTTTATTTTTCAAATAAACAATGTTAGCAAGAGACTCCTGATGGGCAACCCATGAAAATGTTTTGGGCATTTAAGCCATGCATTGATGCATTTCAACATCTCAAACCGATTGTCCAAGTTGATGGGACATTTTTGTATGAAAAATACAATGGCACGCTGCTTATAGCTGTATCTCAAGATGGTAATAGGAAGGTTGTGCCATTTACATTTGCTATTATGGAGGGAGAGACGCAAGGAGCTTGGGTATAGTTCTTTTTCAATTTTTGTAGGAGTGTCGTCAAGGGTAGAATGGAGATTTGCTTGATATCAAATAGACATCCTTCAATTTTATCCACCGTCTCTGATTCGAGGGTAGAGTAGCAACCACCATATGGGCTTCATGTCTTTTGTTTTCGGCATATGACTTGTAACTTGCATAAAATACATGAGATAAATTAGCTAAAGGAAAAATTCATAAATATTAGATATGCATATGAGCATCATGTTATTGATATAGGTTTGGTCGAATTAGCAATTTTACATGGCCTTGCAGCTGTTTGGATAGCTGACATTCCTGAGGAACAATGGTCACAGGCCTACGATATAAAGGGTCAACGTTTTGGTCACATGATAACAAATTTGGTTGAGACAATGAATAGTGTCCTTAAGAGCGTAAGGAGTTTGCCTATAACTGGCCTCGCGAAGGTAACCATGTATAGGATATATAAATATATTGTTGAATGGGTTCAATAGGTGCATGCATAGATAACGACCAATCAAGTTTTTTGTGAGATGCTTACAAAGAAGTTGGCTCTAATTACTTAAATTACCTTTACATGTGTTGTTTGCGCGTTTGATAGGAAAGTGGCATCTTTTGAGGTTGAGGAGCCATACAATGTCCAAAATTGTTAATTTGGTCAGTGTTTTAAGATGAATTTAGTTGAGCAAAATTGTGATTACAACGACTTTTAAATTGAAAAATATTTGTGCCAACATGTTATTACAACTTGTGGTAATGTTGGCCTTAACCATTTTTGGTTTGTTGACTATGTTTTTTGGTTAGAAACGATACGCAGTGCATATAATAATGAGTTCTAACTTATTGGGAGTGAAGTTTATTAGCCACAAATAGATTCACCAAAGTTGATTCCTGATTTATCGTTGATTCGAGTAAAAGGCTGCCCTCGTTCAACATGCATACACAATGAGGTAGATTGGACAGAACTAGATCAACCAAATAAGTGCGAATTATGTAAAGAAGTTAGTCATAATCATTCCACTTGTCTACACTATCACCTCATTAAACAGTAGTAGGACCAAGTTTTTTCATATATATGTATAAAATATTGGCTGCAATGTATGAGTTAGGACCTTATTTTTGAATATATCTTATTATTTGTGAATATGTATATGTATAGAAACTTTGCCTGAATATATATGGGTTGAGACTTACCTTTTTAATAGACCATATCTTTGTGTATAATAACCAATCATTGTTGTCTTTGATGATTAAGACTTGTCATATTTTATATTGTTTATAACATAATGAGATATGTAAGAAGCTTGGAGTAATAGTGCGTCTGCAGTAGGTTATTTATCTAGGGTTAGAGGATGACTACCTTCTACACTTCCAGATGCAACATGTATCATAAGCTGTATGGCTTGGGCACATAAGACAATCTCATACTTATAATATGTTATACTTAATTTGATTTAATTGTAATATCGTACATATAATGTTTTCTATTTTTTTGTAGGATGACTGAGTGCTCCAGCCATGATGTGTCATGCATAGTGATAGGCTACCCTCACCTCCTCCCATTATTTTGGTCTATCTTTGACAAGTTGGATTCTATAGCGCTACCCAATTAAGCCAGTTTGAATATGATCCATCACTTATGTTGGCACTTATGGAGAAGTAGCGGCTTAAGACTCATACTTTTCACACTATCCGCGAAGAATGTACAATCACTTTGGAGGATGTTGCTATATAGTTAAGCCTCCCGTACACAAGAAGGCTTGTTATTGGTTGTAAGAATTTCATATGGTTGCAAACATGTGAGTGGCTACTTAAAATTACACTCTTAGATGACAAAATAACTAGACAAAGGGTTATCATTAGTTAGTTGGCTGAGCACTTCAATGAACTGCCAAATGATGCAAATGATAAAGATGTGTAACAATTTGCGTGTGCATATATATTGAGATTGATCAGTGGCTTTCTTATGCTGGATAAATTTAGTTATAAAGTTTACTTGATACACCTCCCATTGTTGTGGGATTTTGACCAAGCAAATGAGTATAGTTGTGGATCTACACTATTAGCTCAATTATACAAAAAGTTTTGCAATGCAATTAATCTTGAGGAATGAGATACAATTGGTTGTTTGACCCTACTTGAGCATGTGATAGATTCTCGATGTTAGAACCATAAAGACCTCCACAACTAAATCCGCAGACAGATATTTATCCATTACTACCTGCTTTACGGTTCAAGAAAGACATGATCAATCATGTAGACATATTACATATATTTAAAACATTATTTATTTATCTATCAACATGTTGTGACATATTTATTTTGAACCATAGATGAAAAAATGTGAGACGACCTCTTCATCCTTAGGTCATAGCGTTACAATAATATCAAAATTTATTGGATGCAATACGAGATAATAAGCTTTATTCACTTCGCATGAATTGATCTTTATTAAATTAACTATTGTATCTAATGTATTTATTATGCTATTTTCTCGTGTTGTGCATAAATTATTTGGCAGCCATATGAATCAGACAATGTGCGAGAATTTATCCCACAATATTGCTTGGCATCTCAAGACATTTAGCTAGTTTAAGTGCCCCTTATTTGCTTTCTTATTATCAAGTGGCATTGCCCAAATTGTGTGCTTTGCCAGTTTGACATGTAGTAGCCAATTCCCATTTTTCTAGTCAATTTAGGGGACTTGCCATACATTATAGTTACGTGGAAAAATATCAACAAATTGGCAAGAAGAGCATATAAGCTTTGTTGAGGCATGGAATGCATGGCAAAATGCCTTATCTCAGGTGCCTATAGCTTTAGCACCCATGGATCATACTTCTAAGTATATGCAATGGAACTGGACCCTTCACTCATTGATGGATCCACCTCGCTAGTGGTGTTGCTAGTTTTGCGATACATTTTTAACTTGTCATTTTTAATTTCATAATATATCATATATCTTTGTTTTACTAGCGTAATTTTTTTTCCAGGCCAATATTGCTGATAACCTTTATAGGTTAAAGATTCAGGACCTTTTGCAAATGGACTATCGTAACTATCGAGAAAGGATGAGTTATAATCAAATGAATATTTTACTGGCTCTTAGAGAACAACACTTCATGATGGTCTCCCAACTTGTTCCACTTGCTCCAAATTTACCACGATTAAAAATTCTAGAAGGCAAGCTAAACAAGAGATGTGAAGGTTGCATGCCAATCCAATTGCCTTTTATTGACGTTGATGAACAAAAGCATCATGGTATCGATGCTTCAGTATCATCTGTGCTAAATGGAGGTGCTGTAACACAGCAACACATTGGTACAGTCGATCCATCTTCTTTTATACTAATTAGATATAGACTTCAAAGAGGCTAGTTCTTCTTATCATGTGCCTCCTTCACCATTGTCTTAATTTGAATCTCTTGATCCCTCTTAATTTGAGTAATTATTTGATGATTTAACAATTTTCAATGTTGAATACGGTGATTAACTTTTTGAAATTAGGGGGTCATTGTGACCCTTCAGCATCCAATTCCCCCTGTGCCTTCTCCCACGTTTGATCTAGCTCTTCATCGCTTGCTTCTATTAACAATCCACCATATCAATAACATGAAGAACATGAAGCACTTATAGATCAAGGGCGACTAGAACGGGGAAGGCAAATATCGGTAGCCATTACTTTTGATATATATATATGATCGAATAAATTATCTTTTTGTATATTATTGAAAAATAACATTGGTGATATTAATATAGTTTATCCCATACTTAAAAGCATATTATATTGTTATTAATTTTTAACTCAATAATTTGTAATTTTATTTATATCTCTATACAATTTTCTCTATTTCTCTATTTTAATTTTATTAATTTATTTAATTCCTTAATAATTATTTTCTTATTATTACTTCTTTAATAATTATTAGTATTTATTGTCTAAATAAATTTATTAATCAATTATTATATAACTAATATTAATTATTAATGATTAATTTTAATTAATTAATCATACAAATTAATCACTTATTTTAACCAACTAACCATACAATCATTGTTATTATTTAATCATTTCACCTACTTATCAAATAAATTAATACTAACTAATTAATCATTCAATAATCATTACTTACTACTTATATCATAACAAACAACCATAACTAATTTTAACTACTTCATTGTACAACAATTATTACCTAATTATGTATTCATTATTCACTTATCATACATCAATTATTACCTCCTCATTACTTCTCACAAATCAAATTTCTTCCTTTAAAACCCGCTCCACACCAAACTTAACTTTATTGGATCCAACTTTGACCATGGTATAAGATTTAGGTGTAATATTTTTTACAAATATGGATTTGACTAACAACATTAAATGAAAAAAAATATTCTAATCAAAAAGCCCAAATTTAATGCCAACTTTATACAATTCTAACTCTACCTTTATGCAATTTTAATATTATGAACGACATACTTTTGATAGTATTTACAAAGCAAATAAGAATGTTAATTCAATTAATCATATTTATATTACAGAGTTTTTAAATGGGATTTGAATTTTAGATATATCAATTCATATTTTAAAGCTAAAAGTTGACATTCCAATACTGTTATTGTAAAATATTAACAAGCTAAATGGCTTATGCAATGGGACTAAACCAATTGTTGTTTAATTAGGAAATCATGTGATTGAAACACATGTTACTTAAAATAATATTAGTTATAAGGTATTTATTCCTATGGTAATATTAATCCCATCTGATTTCAAACTACTTTTTAAGATACTTTGAAGACAATTTCCTTTGCCACTTTGTTTTGCGCCATGACAGTGAAAAAGAGTCTAGGACAAATGCTGTCAAATGTTAGATTATATCTTTCTAACCCCATTTTTACTCATGGACAATGTGTGACAATTTCAAGAGTTAGTAGCATAAGTGGATTGAAGATTCTAATACTTGAGTATGAAAAGAGTTCAAACGATACCATTAATGTGATGTTAAATTGATATTAAATCCTAACTTTTGCGGGTTAAAAAACTATTTCAACTATAATCAAAACTAGTATTTACCTCAAGTTCAAATTGAGGTCAGAGTTCTGTGATAGGCATGCACTAACTTTACACCAAATGAGGATACCTTAACAAAGTCAACAAAAATTTAAATGAAAATTTCATTATAATAGCACAACACAGCAAGGAAAAATGTGAACAGTCATTCAGGTTCAAAGTCTCATTAGAGAAAAGACATTGACTCAAATCATTCCATGATAGTCAAGCTCTGATACCATCATGCATCACTCAAATCAGTCCATGATAGTCAAGCTCTAACACCATCACACATTAAGCAGGCATGGATTGATAACATCAGCAACGGAAGTAGATAGGAATTATCATGCCAACAGTGGAATGCAACAAAGAAAGTGCAAGCATTATTTTTTTTTTTGGGGCCAAGATTCATATCAAGAATAGAGCATACCATAATCTAATTCCAAGCATGTGAATCTAGGTCCCTAGCATTCACATAAACAAATAGGCTTTAATCATAATCTAATTCCAAGCATGTGAATCTAGGTCCCTAGCATTCACATCAACAAATAGGACTAAATCCTCTGAATCCTTTCTTACTGAATTGCCACGCAGTTTTCTAGCATTCAATAAGGAATCGTGTCATGTGAGAAAAGGGGGTGGTCACCAAAATTCAAATACACTCATTGATCCACTATTTACGAATATTTGAAGGTAGGAATTAAGTTGATGGATTACCTTAGGCGAGGCTTCAATTTTCGAATCCAATAACTTTGATTTCAGATTTTTTTCCTTCAATTCTCTTCTGTCCTTTCGGCTTCTCTGTTTTACTCTGTTTGAACACTGCCTCTGATATTTCTCTCTCCATTGTTCCCTATTGTCTCTCTGTTTCTTTTCCATTCTATCCTCTCTCTCTCTCTTACGCTCTTTGTCTCATCCTCTTTTCTCTCTCCTTCTGATCTTGCTCTTAGTTTGGCCCTCTCATTCTCTTTCACTCTTCGTGCTCACTCTGTTCTTTGTTCTCGAAGTCCACTGTTTGTGCTCTCTCTCTCTCCCCTCACCTTCTTATTTATTTTTCTTTTGGCCCTCCCCTTGTTCAATTCGGCTATTCCCTTCTTATAGGTAGGGTTGAAGTGCTCCTAAAATATCTTTCCAAATCAGCTTGGATCATCCCTTCCCTAATTTATGGTGCATTTCGAAACTGATTTAAACGTAGAGAGAGAGAGAGAGACTCCACGTTTATGTGGTGTTCTTTTTTTTTTTCTCCAAATATATTGTTATTAGCTCTAAAAATATAACTTAAAATTAAAAGATCACTCAAGATAGAATCTTAACTTTTTTTTGAATTCTTTTATAATTATTTTATTATCTCTAAATTAAATTTGATTCAAGATAACCCTAAGTTAACAATTAAATTCAAATTAACTCAAGAATACCGTGATTTAAAAGTTAAGTTAAAGTTAAATATGACTCAACTAATAAGATGACTTAATTAAATAAAAATTAATTCAAACGGTGAAAATGACTCATAAATTGAGTAAAATCTCGAAACAATACTTTTTAATTTTTTTTTATTTACTTATTACTTATCAGAAATACTTAAATAGAATATAATATTTATATAAAGGCAGGACAATCACTCTTGCAAAACCACCAAGTCCCCAAAAAATAAAGGTTGAGGTTTGGGTTTCTCCAAGAGTATATGCCCTGTCGCAAGCTGAAGTTGGTTTTTCATTTTTCTTACTTTTATTTGTTTTATTTAGATTTTGATATTCAATTGATGTAATATTGGCAGCTATATACATTTTAGTAGTTTCTAACTATTTATTACTAAAAGTATTACTATAGGTACTTTAAAATACTGTGATTGATTGTCTAATGCTTCTATACTGAACATATTCTTAAATAGGAACCTGCCACCTAATATTTAAAGAACGACAAGTTGCATTTAGCTTGGGTTTTCCCAAGAGTACATATCCTGTGCTTTAGATAGTTGCTCATCGACAATCCACTTTCCCCAGAAGTTAACTTCTGTTTGTTGTATTTATAGTGATGAGCTCCATATTTGATGATGATTAATGTGACGGGAGCAGTATAATGTTTTCGGTAATTTCTAACTGTTTAATTCAGAAAACTAAATGGCTTATAAAACATAAGTCAGATAATCTAGAAACCTAAATGGCCTTAACAGATTAATAACAAACAGGCTTATCAATATAGCATTCTAAGTACAAAAAATGGCCGACAAAAAGGCTTGTTACCAATTTGACAGAGTCAAGATGTTAGCAAAATTTACGTAAATAGAATAGAGAAAGCAACAGACCTTTTATAAGTAATATAATTAATGGACTCCTTGAAAATCAAAACTGAGTACAACTAATTCTCAATTTAGAAACAAAATACCAAAATAGCAAATTATCAATAATACTAGAAAGCCAAATAGAGTATAGGATAGCATATTTAATTACCATGCGCTATTTTCCTAAATATTAATTAGCATTTGCATTATCTAACACAAGCGAAAAAAAAATTCATAACAAAATACGTGATATGTACAAGGGTATGCATCTTGGACTAATTAGAGTATCTGCATATTCCTAATTAAATTTTGCACTGATATGTACAAGTAAAATCCAAAGTCAAAAGTTTATTTGAAATATTGCTTTCCACCTTGAATCAAGATACATGAGAACAACCTTTTAACTACTGTATTAATGTCAAGTGTAATCTTTCAGAAAGGCCGGAAAAAAGAGTAGAGCTATAATATTTTCACATTTCTACTCTCTATACTGGTCTAAAAGCTCAAACAATTTAATAAAAAAAAATCCAAGAACTTTTTTACATTATATATTTAACACAACCATTATATATTTTTAAATATATGCATCATAATATTGACAACACTAAAATTAATTCTAAGGGAGAACTCACTTAATTAGGGATAAGCTGTCTTCACTGCCATGAAAAGAGCTGGGGCAAAAAAATTAAACGAACTTGATGAACAACTTTCACCGTTTTCCAAGCAATTAAGTGAAAATAATAGTCATTTCAAAAGGAAAAAAAAATAGAAAACTGCATTTTTTAAAGAATAAAAAGTTAGAAAAAAATAGTACAGGTTCTAGCGTTAACTTAATCTATTATAATTCTTATTTGGGGCAATCACATTTCTCCACTTAATCTTTGCTCTCAATTGCAATTTTTCGATTAATCAATTAATTTCAATGAGATAAACAAATGAGATTATGAGGTGTAAAAGTTAATCAATTAGGGGAATTTGCGATGGAGAGAAAGATCAATGTGGCTAAGTGTAATTTTCTGTTAGTGTTTAGTTAGAGATAACCTCTAATTAGACACGGGATATTATAGGGCAAATAAATTAGGAGGTCAATTGCAAAAATTAATTGATTGGGGAAGGGAAAACTGCAATTGAGAGCAAAATCGATGATAGATAAATGCTGTTTCTCCAAAAAAAAAATGGGTATGGACTTGGAAGTGCTTTCAAACTTATTGAAGAACGAATTAGTTTCCTTATATTCAAACGAATTTCCATGTATGAAATGCAAGGCAATGAAGAAGCATTACGCATCATCAAAACCAATATACGCTTTTACAATATTTAACCCCTAACAACTTTCACACCGGAAAAACTGAAGAAGCCAGACACACAAACGTAAAAGCAGAGGAAGAGAGAAAGAGTGATGGAGAGAGACCACATGCGAGTCAAGGAAGGAAATCCAAATGGCACACCACAATTAATTTAGAAATAATTAATTTTCTTCAGATCATACAGTAAGGAAACCGAATTACCCACCACAATTCGAACAAGCTTATTTATCTACTGTAATTATATTTTGACCTTCTTGGTCTTAATTATAGCAGGTATTTGTTTTTACTCACTTGGCAATAGCATATTCTTATGATTATTATCACAGAATCAAAGCATGACTGGGAGGGGAAAAAGAAAAAGAAAAACTCTTGTGCTGCATACATAACTCAGAATTGCACAATAAGAGAAAAATGCCATCAACAATGTCATACAACCGAAAATCCCACATACCCATTATTCTCACAGAATAAAATCAGCACAATCTCATACATGTTTAATCAACCCAGCACATTCGATTTTCAGGAAAGAATCAGGACAAAAGTGATTATCTTTGGGTCTACTCTCTCTTTGAGTTTCTTCCTCGCCAACTTCTTCTCATGATCTGAATAAATTCTTCCACCACCATCAAGAGACTCCGCACCTACAAACACAAACCACGAAAGATAAGAAAACCAATGGCCTGGGGCATGAAAGAATGGAAATAAATGGAAGAGAAAGAGAAAGACTATACTTGAAGCAGAGGTGACCAATGAGTTCACACCATTAGCCCTTCCATGGTCTAAACCCACGGCTTTAGATGATGGAAACTGAATGGAAACCAAAGGAAATGGCGACAATCGTGAGAATGGCTAAAGAAGACACAAGAATTTGGGGTGAAGGTGACGACAACAAACATGATTTGGGAAAGAGAGGAGGCGAAGGAACGAAATGATTTAGGAACTGGTCTAGGGTTCAGATTTTATTACAAGTTAGCAAGCGACTCGTAAGAAAAACTCCCTTGCTAATTCGAAATTAATGAGAAAATAATCCCTCGCTATTCCCTCTCTAAATGCAAGAACGCTGAATTTGGAAAGAGAACTTGAGTATTCAGTAATCTCTTGCTAGATATCTGGGGATTACCTTGCCACAAGACCAGGGATTTTCCCCTATCAATCTTTTACAATTTGTTGCAGAAATTCACACCACCGTTCTTCGTTCTCACGCTTCTTCCCTCCAAACCTGCAAGGCTTCTTGAAGAATTTATTATTTCTAGCTAATCCCTCACTGATTATTGAGGGAAGTTTTTCCTTATTAATTTTTTCTCGATATTTCCGCTTTTTCTTGTTGCGACTCAATCTGTGACAAAAACTTTGATATTTTATAGTAACAAATATTGATATCATTTTACAGCTTGTGCAAAAGAAAAACAATGGATCGTTTAGTTAGAGGATACAATAATAAAAGAAATATTAAGAAAAAATAGATGGAGTAAATGAGATAAAAAATAATTTTTTTATCTCTTATTTTTTAAAAAATAATTTGATAGATAAAATGATAACTATAAAAGTATAATAGATATTACATAAATTATGTAAATGAAATGCGTTTGCATCATTGCAAATTAAATGACCCCTGAAAGTTATAACTTTTTTTAGTTAAAAAAAATTGATAAACTAGTTTCTAAAATGAAAATAAAATTTAGAGATAAGCCTGAAGTTTATTATATTTTAAATAAATTAAGGAGCGTTTGTGCATAACCCAAAATATGACAAATTATAAATAAGGAATACATAAAAGATATGATTGTTTATATTAATTAAATGATTCAATGTATTATACATCATATGCGTGTATGAGTGACAAAGAAAATCAGAATGTTCTAGAAATAATTTTTTAAATGCAACAGAAATTAAATATCCACAATATAATTGTACAAGCTTTGTTGCGTGGTTGAGAAGTCTGTATTGAATTGAGATAATGGAAAATTTGAAACACTTGGCTTCACAATGTATAATATCTGGAAGCGAAGAAATAATCTTGGCTTGAATTTACAAGCTAATCCTTTACCTTTGATGTGCAGGTTATGTGATGGATATAACTCAGGCCACGTGCTTGGGGTTCAGACATATACCCATGTATATAGGACTAAGCCTCCTGTGAGTGTTGCGTGTTCAAATTGAATGTAGATAGTGCCCTGCTTTCCAATGGAAGCGACGGTTGGTTTTAATAACACCCTGATCATACTGGAAGCTTTATGGGTGCTTCAATTTCTGAAGCATATTCAGCATTTTAGTGATGTTTCGCTTTTGAGCCCAAACCTGCAACTGGGGGATTGGATTATGGTTGGTCTCTCCATCTCCCACTAATCTGGCTTCCGAAACAGTCTTTGACTTTGGAACACTGGATTCAGGCAATATTCGCTCTTAAGGAGGCTCATGTTAAATATTTCTAGCTTTAAGTGGCTCCCTGTTTTGTTTTAGCAGTTAGCACATTGTTTAGTACAAACGCTATTTGTTTTGTAAAGATTAAGTCCTTTTAAAAGTAATATCAACAGAAATTAACATTTGAAAAAAACTCTTTTTTTTCCAAAATAAATAGCAAACACTAATTTTCGAAAGTTGCACGGTTATTTTTTATCGATGATGTGGTTATTAAACATTGCAGACTTACAGTTAATATATAATAAACTATTTCACTCTTTATGATAGTTTGGGCTAAAATATCAATATTGTAATTAAGTTACAGTTTAAGAGAATAAAATATAATTTTTTATTAATGAAAATCACCATATTTCTGTTAAAAAGAGTCGATGCTGATCACCATGCATGACCAAACCTCCTTTATCCATCAATATTACAGATGACAATGTATATACTCGCTTCCGTAGCGAGCTTTCTCCTCTATCACAGAAATCTCCATTTATTTTCTGGTAGTCTATTACACGGAAAGTTTCTACGTCTAGCACTTAATGCAACAGAACAAGTGCTACTTATTCAAAACATAGCTATCCTCATTCTAATTAAACACTGCCCTTAATGGCCTTACTGTATCCATTCTGGACGTCATTAAACCTATTCCATAGCATCACTCCACCGTACTTTTTAGAACCCTTGATCACCGGAAGAACCTGAGACTTCAGCACATCCACCGGGATAAAACCCCCACTCGGAGCGGCAGCCGGAGCCGCTGGTAGCCCCAAGAACACCTGCTTTGCCTGCGACGACGTCCATTGGTTCCATGCACTCTTAAGATTGTTAATATTTCCATTACTGTATTGGCAGGGAGGGTTGTTATAGAACTGAACCCACACATAATCAAAAAGCCCAGTTTTGATCGCTGTGTCCAAATGAGCATCTGGAAAAGGACATTGCGGAGCCGCAGCTAACAACACCTTCTTCTGCTTGCTGAACCCATTCAAAGCCCTAGCGAGCTCATCCCAGTGCTGCCCTGACCCGGCCTCGATGTCAAAGTCAATGCCGTCCAAGACGGCGTTGCCAAACGGGCGAGAGTTGGAGCTTCCACCAAGAAAGTTGTTCCAGAGGTAATTAGCAAGGCGGGTCGCTTCGTCGGCTGAGTTGAGAGAATAGCCTCCGGAGCTACCTCCGAGGGAGAGGAGGACTTTGATTCCTTTGGCTTGGCAGGTCTTGATATCGCTGCTTAAGCCGGAGCAGCCATTGTTGGCTTTAGGGTTGCAGTGGCCGGCGAGGTTTAGCTGCGGGTTTTGGCCGTTGCCGAAAGTGGACAAGAAAGCAATGTTCACGAACTGGTAGTTGCCGGAGTTGCAGGCGGCGGCTAAGGTGCCTTCATTGGTGTTTTGGCCCCAGTAGATGGCAATTCCGGCAGCGTCGGAGAATCTGCCAAAGAAGGGAATGAGCAAGAGAGGGAGTAGTAGGAGTGATTGGTGCTTAAGGGCTGCCATGTTTGTGGGTTTGGTTTAAGAGAGGAAGAGAGGGTGGGTTCTAATTTATAGGCGTAGGAGCAATTAAAGTATGAGAATCGTGCCTTGTAGGTAACAAATTGATCATGCTAAGACTTTATCGATTTGTGGAATGAAAATGTATGAGGATGAAACATCTGGTTTCTCACATTCTATATAGTCTAATGTTCTTCTGACTAATCAAAATGGGCTCATGTTATAAGTCAATCTCCGAGAAGGGACCGGAAACACAAATTCTACTCTGTCTTTAGTATAGACTCATGGTTAGTCAAGCTAACTTGGATAAGAAATTTGCCACTAGGTATACAAAAAATATAAGGAGATTAAATTAATTAAGGATTGACGCACATAAGCATGTCACTTGTAAATTTTACTAAAATTGAGTGTGCTTAATGTAGATTTTTATATATTCATTCATAATGAAGTTAACTAGTCTCACATGTATGCTTATATATTTATTTATAATTTATTTATTTTTAATAAATCAGTGTAACTTAAAAGATTTTCAATTTCCATAATGAGGAATTTTTATATATAGGCCTATTTTATGAAATAAAGGTAGATAAAGTGAATCATTAACCAACTATAACTATTTAGGGGTGGGATGCCAGGGAAAAGAAAATCTCTACTACGTCTACAGAAGACAGTTTATCAAGTCAATCATAAAGAGAAGTAAGACCCAACTTAATGTGTTTAAATATCTTTTTCTGATTGGTTTAACTTAAAAATTCCTTATAGACCAAATTTGTCTTAAAAATCTCATAAAAAAAGTGTACTAAAATTTTTTGTATGTCTATTCCTAATTACTTTAATCTAGAAATATTCTCTCATACACTTTTGGCTTATTTATGGGAACTAACTGTACATAGAAGAGTGTATCTAAATATTTCTGGATCAATTTAAAATTTTTCTTTGATAATCAAAGATTTTGTTTTGAGTTAATGCCTATTGCTTCATGCATTGATTAACTCAAGTTGGAAACAGGCCTAAACTTTATAATAGCCACCATTGTTGAAACACTTGTTAGCAATTTAGGCGTAATCAGTGGGGAGTTGCCTAATCATGGAGTATGGCATCAAAGTATGAAGAAAGCCCAAATCTTTGACCCTTTCTTCCGATGCTACCTATGTACATTGCCCTCATTCTTACGGGATCACAAGACCTTAATCCATTTAATCCACTTTTTTTATTGTCATTGTTATAGGTTAAACGGTTTTTCTAGAAGCCTAAAAAACACAGTGCAAGTTAAGAAGTCTTCCAGTAATCTGGTTCTTCTGTATTTAGTAGAATAAATATGCAGCATGCAATTAAAGAGAGATGGATTCAGAATGTCGGGTCAACATTAGAAACAGTTTCTAATGTTAAAAACTCTTCAACTTTTTTCTCTTTAACTGCACCTAATACAATATTGCGGAGAATTCATTTTAGCCTTCCAAACTTATAAGTTAGTCTTCAAAACAGTTTGATCATGCATTTTCATTTTGACCAATTTGTATTCTTTATTCAGAAAATTGACGGTTTACAACACTCAATGCCCGTGACAGATCGCTATATTTGGCGGTGTATAAACAAATATAACATGGAAGAGTTGAATTCCTCCTTTTTTTATCCCTTAAAAAATGGTTGCCACAAAAATCTTTTGGTGTTCGTGGAATTATACTAGAATGACATATGGAATTGGAATGTCTACTTACTCTTCAACTCTATAAATTGACATGTCTATCCATGTATAATTATATATCATCTCTATATTTGTTCATGTATCTTTAACAAAATACTAGCACCGTATCATTATTAATAATGATAAACATATTCACCCGTCATGTAAAAGAGTGATTGGGCATTTATCATCTTGCAACAAACATTATATACGTGCATATGTAACAAAATAATAATGATGAAGTTGTATTGTTGAATTCAAAAACCATTAAACTAGAAAACCAAATCCCATATTTTAAAATTTTAAAGGGCTGGAATAATATAGAGAAACATGTAAAAAGTCTGGAATGTCAAATAAATCATTATTTACATATACTCATAAGAGAATAAAAGGAAAAAATAATTCCAAATCTGCAAAATATAAATACAAAGGAAATGCTACATTCACAGCACAGAATTTTGAATCCCAGTAATCATTTATTACATGATAGTTTTATGTTCTGTAAAAGTGCCATTTATGATCTGTAGAAGTAATTAAATACAAAAGCCAGAGCAAAATGCCCCCAAAAATCATTGGCAAAATTGCAGGGCATTGGCTGTGACCAAGTCAGGGAAGGTAACCAGAATGCATGAAACAAAGCCAATATGTGCAAAAGAGTGGTCATATTAATTCGTAATTTACAGTATAAATGAAGTAAACAATAAAAATATTAATATTTACCAAAAAATAAATATATATTTTATGTACAAGGCTTTAAGCTAATCTATTCTGCTTGGTTGCCCCCTCCTTGAGTCCGCAATTATTAGTCATGCAAATAATGGATCAGAAACTCATGAAAACTAACAAGGAATATACCATAAACAGCAATCCCTACTTTAATTCTCTCCTTTGCTCAAGCTACGGTTTAAAAAGGCTTTAGATCCTCTAAGATCTAAGATTACTGCCAACTACGACCAATAGCAAAAACATATTGAAACCTTCAAATAACTTAGGAATAGCACAAAACAGAGGACAGGACATTGCATGTTGAAGTAACGTCTCTGCATCATACACAGGATCGTTGAAGTTGCCAATTTGCAGTTCACGTTCATTTGGTTTGGATAATATCCCAGCCAAGATTCCACTTCATAAGTCCTAAACTAGCTTCTTAATTATAATGGCAAGTCTCAGTTCAATATCCATCAGGAATTCAGGATGGCACACCAGTCACCAACAATCTCCACGAGAGTATGCATGTTCCATCCTTAAAATAGTGGAATCAACTAGTGACCCTAACAACGATTTCACGTTCAACTATCTTGGAGATGAGCTTGGCAGCAATATGGCAATCTCCACAAATACGATGGTTCTTGGTAATTCTGATTGGAGACCCAGGTTGGATACTCAAAATGGCAAACACAATAGCAAACTTTTCACTGTGCACGGCGAAATGGTATTCCTTATCCCCTTCCTCCGCTTTCATGAAGAGTAGAATTAGTCTTAGGGACATAACCTAACTCTTTCATCTCGCCCACCAACACATCTGGCTCTTCATATATCTCCTTTGACAGTGGGTGCGATCTATCAGCAGCGAGAAAGGTTAAATTGATTATTCAACTCAACGTTGCCGATGCCAGCCATTTTCCTGGTTCTTCTTCTTTCCATTAATGATCGAATAGCCATAACTTCTTCCCATCTACCAGCCTTTGCATATATATTAGATAACAATACATAGTAATTTGACTGCTCAGGAGCCAATTGACAAAGTTTATCAGCTGCTAAAAGTATTACAAATTTAGTTTGGCTCTAATTCAATCCCAAAAGCTAACTCATAGGAAGAGGATTGCCACAAGTTGACTCAAATCTTGACCGATGTGGGACTTAACACACCTCCTTATGCCCACAACTAAACATTTGGAGCATGAAGTTTGTAGGATTGGACATCTGCGGGGTGGTCCCAACATCAAACCAAGACTCTGATACCATATTACAAATTTAGTTTGAGTCTAACTCAATCTCAAAAGTTGACTTATAAGAAAAAGATTGACACAAACTTTATAAAGAGTATTTTGATTCAAATCCTGGCCGACGTGGGACTTAACAAAAAGCCCAATATCCATGTTGTTGTACCTAACACAAGCCCTGAGCAGAGCTCTCCAAATCCTTTGATCAGGCTCTAATGGCATCTGTTTGAGGAAATTATAAACCTCGTCAATTTGCCCTGCACATCCTAAGAGATCCACCATACAAGAATAATGCTCAATTGTTGGTGTTATTTTATAATCATCTGTCATCTGTTTAAAGTGGATCTTCCCTTCATCCAGTAATCCCGAATGGCTACAAGCTGCAAGAATTGCGATAAAAGAAATGGAATCAGGATGTAGACCTGAATTTTGCATTTCTTTGAAGAGTTCAACAGCATTGCGACCTTGCCCAATCATACCATAAGCAGATATCAGTGATGTCCATGATGCAACGTCACGGAACTTCATTCCATCAAACACTGTCCTTGCATCTTCTAGACATCCACACCTAGCATACATGTATATCAATGCATTCTCTAATAACAAATTGGGGCATAGTTTCTCCCTCTCAACATGTTCATGAATTTTCCTTCCTAGAAACAAAGCTGAAAGATCCCCACAAGCTGAAAGAACACTAGCCAAAGTCATTGCATTAGGTTTCACCCCACATTTTTCCTTTTCTATATATAACTCAAGAGCTTTGCTGGGCATTGAATTTTTTACATACACAGCTATCATCACATTCCATGAGACCAAAGTCTTATTCTCCAAATTCATGAATATATCCTTAACATATGAAACATTTTCAGATGAAGTGTTACTTACAGCTGGCATGAGGCTAGCCATCGTACCAGCATCAGGTTGTTGTCCTGATGCCAGCATTTCCTGACAAATCTCCAATGCCTCATCAAATTGTCCATTCTGTGCATACCCAGCAACCACTGTGCTCCAGGAAACGACATCTTTGCTTGGCATTTCATCAAGAACTCGTCGTGCCTCCAATAAGCGACCACATTTTCTATACATGGCAATCAGACTCTTCCCACAAAAAAAATTGGAATCAAGTCGAACCTTTAACACAGCCCCATGAAGTTGCAATCCAAGTATTAGATTCTCAAAGCAAGAACAGGCCTTTAGGACACAAGGGTATGTATAGTAATCTGGACTAAATCCACCATTTACCATGGTCTTGAAAACTGGCAGTGCATCGTTGTACAAATGGTTGTTCACGTAGCTCCTCATCATGACATTATAGGAAACAACATTCTTCTCCGGAATTCCATCAAACACCTTGCGTGTCAAATGAGTTTCTCCACTAGCAGCATAAGCCTTCATTAGTTTGATTCCCAGAGAAGGGTCTGCATGAAGATGGTGATGCAAAATCACTGAGTGAAGTTCCTTCAGGATTTTGATATCAGGATATTGGTCTAATGCTTTGCCAAGCAGTTCTTCAACAAGACTCAGATTTGCAGGGAACAGCAGAGAAATTTGGATTGATGAAATCAAGGGTTGTAATTCAGAAAATTGACGAGGAAGAGAAGAAATTGCTTTCATGAATTTGAAGCTTGCCATCAATATGAGAATTTGGAAAAAATTAGAAATCTCCCATTCCTCTCTCATTTCATTTTGTGAACCCTATGTGAACATCAAGTGTGTGTTTGGATTGATGGTGGGTAAAATTGATTTTAGTAAACTTGATTTTGTAAAAGTGATTTTGTGTAAAAGTGAGTTTACATGAACGTGATTTATGTTTGAAAATTTTAGTTAAAAAGTAATTCTAATAAAATTAATTTTGTTTGGATATTATATACTAGAATCACTTTTAAGTGTAAAATTACTAGAAAGGGTAATCATATTACTTTGTTTGATTTATTTCTATAATATTATTTCTCTTTTTTTGATAACATTTAACAAATGATATAGCATAATATTTTTTTTATTTTTATTGATACTAAAATTAAAATATAAATTAAAAAAAATATTTTAGATAAGTCTACAAATATGCATAACATAGAAATAGAATATCTTAAACAAGTTTTTGCATTGTTACCTTTTCACAAGAACTAACCCATAGAATTGAGAAATATTTAAAATAAACACACAAAAAAAGGAAGGCAACAAAATGAAGAAGGTTCAGATTGTGAGGGGTAAAAGTGAGAAAGGACTATTGGCAAAATTAATTTCACTTTCAACGCATGTCTCCCCAACGCAAAAGCAGGTCTTAGCTACGGTTGTCAAATGCGGTTTAAAATGAAAAAACATGGTTTGATAGAATGGGATAACGCCAAACCAAACATATTTTTATTTTCACAAACTCAGTTTCATATAGGAAACGGGCTTCCAGGCTTCACAAACGCCAAACCAAACACGTACCAAACCTACAAGTTGGGACTGGGAATGGCGATTGCAACAAATCTGAGTATCTGACGCGTGAATTGAATATCTAATCATAAAGTTGAAAATTTCATATTTCTAAATTTCATTATTTAGTTAACTTTATTTTAGTTGTTTGGTTTAAAACTTTGAGATTTAAGTTATTTATTTTTGTTTGATCACGCTGAAATTGCTGAAGGAGTTGTTTTAATTTATAATCTATTTATTTGGACTTTGGATATTTATCTTCGTTACTTATTGGTTGTTGAAATTTGTGAATGTTGCTATTATCTTTTTTTCCCCCTCATTTTTTGGTGGGTATGTTAATGCCGTATTGAAAGCATTTATTGAGCAATTTAAAAATAGGTCAACATGGCTCAGTTTACATAGCCTGCAAAGCCAATTCGTATGGGTAGAGATAACTCATTTTAACACTTTTACAAGAAAATGCCATTCCCTTAAAACTAATCCAAGTTTTAAACCAGATTTAGGAAGAGAATTGAACCCTAGAGAACAGCTTATGATAAGCCTTCACATTTTAATATTACATAAAAGAACACTAAGGAATAATTGTACACAATAATACCAATAGAGACACTAGTATAATTCCATTGGTAGATTTCAGAGAAGCTCTTTTTTTTTTTAATAAATTAAAATTTTTCACTTTTGTTGGCATTTTGTTTTTTGTTTAATTGGAGTTTTTGTATTTTTTTATTTGGTTTAATAATATCATTATGAAAATTATTGAATTATGATACCCAAAGTGAATAATAATAATTATCTTATTGCAATACCAATAAATGATGAATTTTTATGCCAAAAATATAATTCAAGAATGAGTAGAATTTTTTTATGCCTCTTAGTTTAACAAATTATTTTTATTAAATTTAAAATTTCTATTAAATGTTGTAAATGTTACAATGCTTTACATTTAAATGAAATTTTAGTTTTTATAAAAAAATATTGATAAGAACAAATAGCATCATGATTTTATTTTTACTAGTGGTTCCTTGTTTAAAGGTATGAATAAGTGACAATATGATCTACCCATCAAATGACCTTGTGAATTTTTTCTATTCAATATATATATATATATATTGTCAATGTGAACCATTGTAATTGCAAAAATTATATAATTAAACAACGTTACTTGTTGAGAAAACAAATTAATTAATATCCTATAACCCTACATACCGTGTATTACTGCAAATGATAAATAACTCATTTAAATTATGTACACTTATTTTTCTTTTGTTAAGTTTTCTTTTATAAAAAAATGATGACTTTTATAAAAGAAGAAAAATGGAAAAACCTTTCAAAATTTGAAAAGGTCTTGGTCGAGATGGCAATGGTGATTCCTGGTAGCAAAGCTTCTTATACATAACTTCCATGGCAGTCTCAATCTCGGTCTAAACAGCTTTTTCGAAATTGTTTAAGCTTTTCAAGTTATAGAGTTTCATCACACATTTCCTGTGCTGCCATGGTTGAATAGAATCTTTCTTAGCTTTGAGATCTCAAATAACCCCATCACTTCAATCCTCAAAAGCATTAAGATCCAGGGATAGCAACACAAGCAAAAATTCAACTCAAAATTTAAAAAGATGAAGTAAAAAAGAAAAATGTGTTAATGAATTTCTTCATTCTAGTCTTTGTTCTATAGTGATAAGCAATGTCTACCAACAAGTTAAGCATTAGCCCAAAGGAATGGGAACCTACTCCTGGAAACCATAACTCCCAAGTTTTGATAGAAGTTTTATGCCTTATTATATTAACAGAAAGGTTTAAAATCTTTCATTTTCAAGCATTTGGGACTATTTTAGTATTTTTCTTATATCTTTGTATTCTTCATTATTTTTATTTATTTTTTAAACTTAATTGGGATGAACATATAAATATTTTTTTAATTTTGATTTCTTAAATTTTTTTGATTTTCACATCCTTTCAATACAGTTATATAAGATAATAACATTGCCAACACCAAGAGCCCTCCTTAAACAGAGGTTCAAAACTAATGCTAATCGAAGAAAAAACCAAAAAAAAAGGAAAAGAACTTTATATATACTAATATATTTTCTCTTCTTCCTCTTTGGCAGAGGATCTTTTGAAAAATGGAGGGACTTCTCTTACATCTCTCTAAGATCCACTTTCTTGCTTCACAATTGCTATCAAACCTAAGCATAGATATCTTATCTTCTGCAACTCAATTTTTCTTTTTTTAATTTTATTCTGCAACCTGGTTTTTTTACTTTTTTTATCCTTCCTTCCTTTCTTTCTTTCTTTCTTTTGAGAAAACCCACCCTTGGAAGAATAGTAGTATGATGGGCTGAAAAAGTATCTAAATTTTGTCCATATGCTATTTCTTTTTAGTAACATATATCCAAGTTAACGTTATTCTTTAAATTGTAGCATTAATTTTCATTAATGAGTGAAGGGTCCTTTCTCTTTTCATACTTCATACCATGAACTTGACTAGCAGTTTATTGATCTCCAAGTTTGAGGTCCTAAGTAAGGAAATGATTGGAGAAAGATAATCGACTTAGATTTGTTCACAATGTGAACCATTTTTCAGCCAATCAATGGAAGAAACACAAAACATGAACATTAGTGAAAAGTTATGCAAGTAATCTTTTAAAGTAAAGATTTATGACAATGTGCCTGAAGTGTGCACTTTATACTATTTCTCTCATTTTTTTTACAAAAATTTAAAAAAAAAATAAAACATTAAACACTTCTAAGCATACTTCACAGATTTTCACTTGAGAAAATCATGATTCAAAGTTATCCTAATTTTTGTTTGCTTGTAACATAATAAGTACAAGATATTACTTGAGAGTTAAAACTTGAAACAACCTGCTAACATCTCAAATGAGAAACACAACTATCTCTTAGATAAGAAAGCCTAAGTAATTGCCTTTATTCTCTTAATTTTACTAGAATTAGGAAAGGACAAGCCTATTATACTTTGACCAAAAACACAAAAAGCAACATTCTCCATTCAAAACAAATGGATAAACAACTTTATCTCAAATGCTTATACATTTCTCTTTTATACTTGTCAATTACAATGAACTAAAAACAGACATCTGCTCAACTATGAAACACACGTGGTGACCAAAATAAGTCAGGTTAATGTAATATCATGAACAATGGAAAGGAAACTACAAGAAACAAGATATCACTCTAGACGTTAACATCCGTCATTTAGGGTTTAAGTTAAACACTAAAGTAGCCTTGTTCAACTTCTCTTCTCTTCAAGTATGCATATACAATGTGTTTGTAGAAGTTAGAGATATGATTTACTCACATCAATGCTCATCTTGAAACAATACCTCAGGAACAAAACCACTCATTTGACTCCCATTAGCCTTGTCATTGTCATCTTTAATATTGTTTTTCCATTGATAAGAATGTTCATGTCTTGTCATTGGGATCTCACATACTCTATCACAGCTTGCCCTTCATTGCTTCTTCCTTCTTGGTAGATTCATAGTCTTCTGCTTTAGGGCCTAAACCCTGCAAATCAGGTATCTAACTTGTGAAAAACACAACTCTTCAAGCCTTCTCCCTCTTCTCCTTAGCTTTAACTAATTTTTTCTATCATGATCCTCTTGTTTAGTCTTCTAGGGTCTTCTAGTATCATTCTTTAGTAGCTAAAGGAGTTCATTTTTTGTTGATACTTTATTGGTATCATTTTCATTTATCTTTTCTTTGTCTGCTTTTTCTACTTCTTTTTATTGTTCTCACTGTTAATTGATTGGAGGTTTCATCCTCATCAGCAAAGAGCAATAGGTTTATTTTGTTATAGATTTTATGGACTATGCCTCTAAGCATGTGAGAAAACTAGAAATTTCAGAAATTTTAATATCATTGATTAATTTTCTTATTTTCTTTCCTTCTTCTCCTAACAATATCAACTTGGTTCCCTTATTTAGTATAAAAGAGAGAAAGAAAAAGGGGAGGGGGGAAACTCAAAACAGCTTATTTCTATTTTGTTTATGTTAACCATTTTTAGTTTGAGTTAAAATATCTAGACAAGGTGAAATGCATTATGTGAAAATTCAGAACACGTAGATTTTATCAAAATCATATTGTAGGAAAATGTCGCCCATCCATCTGGAATCCTTCTCTACTATTAAGTAATTTCCCTAATGCAGAATAGCTAGCACAAAAAATTCTATATATTAATAAAAAAATAAAAACTATGGAATTCTATGAATTTCTATAATTTGTGCAACTAATCTTTTGTTAAGCATATTATTACTTTTTAGAAGAAATATCATTTGACAACTAAAACATTTATCAGTCTTCAACATCTTAATCTATAAACATTTACCTACTTTTTATGATCTTTGGCACATAATTTTTGAGGTTCTAATCATCAAAGAAACCCCCTTCCATATGGCACTGAATGTTCTCCAAAACAATCATCTTTGCTTGACAAATGCTAAACAACTCAATGAGATTCATAGAATCTATCTTTTCCTCCAAAACAAAGTGAACCTTGGCCTTTAGATGAGGTAAATCTCAACCATAAGTTAACTACAATTCTATTCTCAATTTTTAGTTTAGCTATTCGTAAGCATCTAATGCTACACATTGAGGTTTTACTAGTCGTATGTTATTAACCAGAAAAAGTGGGCTTGATCAATGTACTAGTTAGATAAAGAAATGTTCCTGAAGTATGAAAGGAGGTACATAGAGAATAAGTGTTGACAATTGTTCCAAAAATTATGTGTAATTTGATTAATTAATTCTTCTCACCATATTATGGCCATTACATATCATAGTAAATGAAGTTGACTTCAAAATCATTAATAAAAAGACTTTGGTAGTTTGGCCAATTGTTTTGCTTATAGTGTGAATCCTTATTTTTACAGCTAACAAATTATTGATTTAACTTTTCTGTAATATGTATATTGAATGATTAATATTTGGAGACTTATATTGGTTCTTTCTTTGCAATTTCTCCCATTCAATGATTAATACTTCCTAACAATTGCCCCAAGCGCTTATTATGATTAATCTATTTTGGAAGTGATTTTATTCAATACAAATCTTTAAATGACTTCATCTAAGCATTTAATAGTTTGGAAATGATAGCCTAAAAGAAATATCCTTTAATTCATTAAATGCATTCCATCTGGTTTCCTTACCATTATGGATTTGGTTTTATAAGTGTTGCTTGTTGCTCGATCACATACCCGATTCTAGTATCATGTGCCTTTTGGCTCCCCCTTTCTTAATTATTAGCAATGTAAATATAAGGATATGTTAAAATTAAGCTAGGTTTAAAATAATTTCTTTAAACTCTTACTATTGGGCAAATGACATTGTAATTTTAATTTGTACTATTTATTCTTGAAACTTCAACATGGCAAATAGTGTTTGCTATTCATTGAGTAAAAGAATTTAGTTAATTTAATAGAACTTGATGTTGGCTTATGTGAAAGTGGTTGTTTATGTAAGGATTACACAATATAACCCTTTTGAGACATTTGGTTTCTCCTTCATGCCATCCAGCTTCTCAATGACAGTAATAGGACAGGATCAAATTTTGTACCGATTTAGGGATCTAGAGAGATTTGATTGAGCTTATATCAGTAAACTTTTCATTTATTGCCTTATTTTAGTACATTGAACAACCAAATTTCATCATAGAAATTGATAACTTAGAGTGCAATATTTGACTTCCCTTGACTTTAGCATTAAATATGTGGACTTCCTCTTTATATATATTTTAAAATTACACTATTACCTAGTCATTTTATAAAGTAATGCTTTGCCTGTTTAGTTCAATTGAAGGAAAATGATTCATTTTCCTTAATTGTGTGCAATATTTATTATGTTATTATAATTATTACTCAACAGTATCTGTATCTTTTTATTACTTTTTCAAAATAGGAATATGAGGGTTATGTTTCATCCTAAAAATCACAATTTTTTTTTCATTTCTTTTTTCATTATAACAATTCTACATAGCAAATGAGCCCCAGTAAGTTAGAGGCCATTGAAAAATGGTCAAGTGCTATAACATCCTTATTTATTATATCTAATAGCTTCAAACATTACTTTTAAGAGGTTGAGAATGAAGCTGTGCATATTTGCTAAATTGGAGAGTCACTTCTTAGGAGTTCCATTGAGCATATTTTAGTCATTTAACCACAAATTTTGGTCATTTAACTAGTTTCTAATGTCATAATAGTTCTATTAAGCTTAACTTAAAAAATGGCTAAATTGTAGCATATTTTTAAAGCATAAGAGAGGTCCATATATTTAATGCTAAATAGGTGTCAAAGTATTTTACTTTAACCTATAACGTAGAACTACCCAATATTAATGTACTCCATATATGTTGTTTTGATGGCAATTGCACCATATTGGCAGTGTTACTTCACTTATTTGTTCATAGTTACATTGACTTTCAGTCCATGAATATCATTATTTGCCTAACGACCTATAAAATGCCTTCTGTGGAAGCATTAGATATGGTTCTGGTGAAAATGCAGTAGAGGCTTCAATTCTGTAATCACCGATCTGAAGGATTTTCTTTAGGTTATGTGTTAGCAAGAGGCAAATCCATTAGGAGTTAGTTATTTCCCTTTGTCTTTTAGTGTTGAACCCTTGTCGGCTATTTTCCTTAAAAGGTAGAAGGGGTTGGGTATGAGAAAAGGAAGAATAATGTTTTGTGTTAGTAATATGGAGTTTTTCCTTTTCTTGAATAAAGGAGTCTTTTAGCCATTTCCCATTCTGCTTCTGTAACTGTGCTTTTTTGTAAACTATTTCATTTCATTTAACCCTTATTTCTACATTCTTAGTTAACTAATTCTTCAGTAGCTCTCTGGGTCGCATCTTAATTAACTGGGTCTATCAATCCAATAGGAATTACCAAATATAACTAACTATCTTTTTTATATTTGTAGGCATAGCCTTTGTGTAGTATCTTATGATCTTGTAGAGAGTTAAGGGCTTATTACTGCTTCAAACTGTATATAGTCTTGTATCATAAAGAATGGAAAGGTCGCATTATAGAAGATTACATATATATATGGTAAAACAAAAAAGTGTTTTGTATGCATATTTAATTGTGCAAGAATAGAATGCTAAGATTCTGAAGTGATCCTCCTAGTATTCAAGTCTATATATCATATTATCTAGATGGAGATTTTTATTCCTAGAAAAAAGGGCTTTTGTTTACGTAAGATTTATTAAATAATGAAGTTGATATGAATTTTTTAGAATAAATTAATAATTTGTTCCTTTAAAATTAAAATTTATCAATTTAATTCCTTAAATATTTTTAACCAATCAAATCGGTTTTTCTGTTACACAAGTTCATGATCCATTGACATGGAACATAAATGAGAACTGATGATATAAAATTACCCAAATATTTTACTTTCAAGGCAATATTGTGTTGGCTAATTCACAAAACATAATTAATCTAACTAGAAAAATGACTTGTGGCTCTAAGTAACTTTTGTGAAATTATATAAAACAATATTGTTTTGAACATTCAAGACTTGGGCAAGTTCCATTAATAGGTAACAACCATATAAGCTCTTGTTTATGCCATATTTCAGTTAGTAACTTTGTTTAATTGAAAGATTATTTTAATTGTGAGAAAATGTTTAGTAACTAAATTAGAAATTTTATTTTTGAAACATCAAATTATAAAGAAAACAATCTTTCAATGATTAAATCATTAATTTACTCAAAATATTTATGCCTTTGCTATTCATTCAAATTTTACAAATCACTACAAGAAAGCAACGAATTTGTCACGGAATATTCTCGCGGAAAAATTTCTGTCACAACTTCTCACGGAAATTATCACCAATTTTATCACGGAGAAACCCTTTTCACGGACTTTTCTCACGGAAAAATATGCGAGAGAGGAAATAGATATAATTCCGTGAGAAATACTGTCAGAATGGTGGCGCGAAAAGGCGGGAAAAATTTCTCGCGGTAATTTTCCGTGAGAAAAATTGACAGAAATCCGATTGGCTTTTTTTTTTAATTTTGGGATAGTTTTCTCACGGAAAATTTCCGTGAGAAAAATTTCTCACGGAGTTTTTCCGTGAGAAAACTCTCGCGGAATTTTCCGCGAGAATTTTCTCGCAGAAAAATTCCGTGAGAATTTCAAAAAAAATTCTGCGAAGCCTCGGGCACCTGTTCTCGTGGAATTTTCCGTGAGAAAATTCCGTGAGAATTTCAAAAATTCTGATGCCACTGATTTCCCACAGAATTTTCCGTGAGAATTTCAAAAAGTCTGCGAACCCTTGCCACTTATTTCTCACGGAATTTTCCGTGAGAAAATTCCGTGAGAAAAGACGCTATTTCCCCCTACCCTGTGCTTCGATTCATTCTGTTTCAGCTGGGCAAACGGCGCTTCTTCTGGTGGGTTTCGTTCAGGCGACGCTGCAAGGGAGCTTGGGGAGAAAAGGTGCTATATTTCTAAACCCTTTACATAGATCTAGGGGAGAAGAGGTACTTTATTGCAAAACCTTGCTTTGATTCATTTCGAATAAGCTGGATTACCTCCATTGTCGCACAGATCTTACTTCATTTTTGCTGGGTTTTGGTTGCTGCTCCATATGCGAACAGAAATTTCTGACGGAAAATCAATTGCTCCGTATGCATATGTCGATTTAAGGCTGGTTGCTGCTCCGTGGGAAAAATTTTGAAGGAGATGGAGAAAATTTGATTGTTGCCTCAATTTTTCCTATCATTCTAAAGTAAGTGTCATTTTCTTGAGCTTTTTTTTATCTGTTACATGCAAGTATCATGTTTCATTGTCTTGTTTATTAGTTTTTTTTTAATTTTTTTATATATAAGTATGATAATAGTTATATTTTTTTTCTGAATATATTACTGGTCTGTTTGTTGCTTTCTGCTGCATTTTTTTTGTTTTTATTTTGTTTATTGTATATAATATCATACTATTAAAATTTGGATAAGTCCAACAAATTTTCATGTGTCAGAGTACTAACCAATGAGTATGATAATTCATTTTTAGCTAAAAAAGATAGTGATATAAACAGCTTAATAATACAATACAGTGCAATACAAAGTTAAAGATGATAGAGTCAGGTTTATTAAAACCCCCCAACTTTAGAAAGTGGCCACATTGATTGAATGGAGATTATAAAAATCAATGTTAAAGAAAGTAGCCACATGGGTTTGTCCTATAAAATTGAAAAGCTCATCGCTTAAGTTAATTTTATATGAACTTTATGTTAAGTTATATTATTCATTTTCTTAATTATTTGTTACCAAGACTTATATAAAAATAAAATTTTATAAAAAAAATTAGGAAATTAAAATAGAATATTAAAATTTTAAATAATTAAAGTACAACAAAATATTGTATTATTTAAAAGACTACAATTTGAATTCACTATTATTCACATACATGAAAAGTAGTGGAACATGTAGTAAAATGAAGGTGGAGATAACACATTACATATAGGCACATGACCATTCCGACTTGTTGTAAGGATTATCAAATGGGGAAGCAAATTTTATTAATTTGGAAAAATTATATTTTAGGATCATCAATTAAAAATATTTATTTTACATAATTTTATATTTTATATTTTATAATTATTTTAGAGAACAAAAAATTTAGTATTTTAAAATAAATTTTATGTGTGGAGAAATCATATTTGATGGTGATAAGTTAAAAATATTTATATTAAATTATTTTAAATTGTAAAATTATTTCAAAAGGTGTAACTATTAAAATTTTTACTCTAAACTTGTAAGTTATAATTTTTTATACAATTTAAATTGTTAAGTTTTGAATTACTTTAAAAAATTTAAAATTTTTTTATCATAAATATCTTTAAATTAAAGTTTGGTAACTATTCCTTTTTGAGATATGGACTGATGTGATAATTTTTAGATAATTATTATGTTACTTTTGTATATACAATTATTTTTGGGGTGATTATGTCTATGGAGATTGAGTAAGTTTTATTCTTTTTTTTTTTTTGGGTTTATGAACTGAACTTTTATTTTCTATATTTAAATATTTAATTTCAATTTAATTTATTTAAAAATTGTACGTAATTCAATTTATAAAATATGCCTACATAATTTAGTTTAAAAAAAGTTATTTTTTTAGAATTTAGTTATTATCTTATTTTTTAAGTATTTTAATTAACATTTAATTGGAAAAAACAAAAATCAAGAATATAAGAATATACTATTTCTAAAAATGAGTTATTTGAAGAAAGAATAAGAATTGATGAAGTTTTGTTGTCATCCTTAGATTACTAAGGTAGTATTTAAATTCTTAGACAATATACCACTAGTCACTATCATTGTTCTAATTTATGATGTCAATTTTTGTGTTTTTGTTTTTTGGTTTCATTTAAGTCTCATGGATCTTCCTGAACATCGACGTTGGATGTATAATAGAACAGAGGGTAATCGTCAAAGGATTACACATGAGTTCTTTGCAGGTGTAGAGGAGTTTATTCAATTTGCAAGTCAGTTAGATATATTTAAACAAGAAGGGAGGTTTAGATGTCCTTGCGTGAAATGCAAATGTATGAGGTATCATACGCCAGATGAAATTAGGATGCACTTGTATAAAAAAGGATTTATGCCTAATTATTATTATTGGCATAATCATGGAGAAGAATACCCACCATCAGCTCCAATTGAGACTAGCATTCATATGGATTTTAATCCATATGAACAAATGGTTAGGGATGTGGCTGATGCATCATTCGAGAGATATGATATGCCTGAAGACCCAAATCCAAGTGCTGCGATATTTTATGACATGCTAAGAGCTGCACAGGCTCCATTGTGGGATGGGTGTCAAAATCATACAGTGTTGTCAGTGGCTGTAAGATTGTTGAGTATCAAATCTGATTATAACATTCCAGAGGCATGTACTGATGAGATTATCACATTGATGTCTGAAATTTTACCTTCTAATCACCGAATGCCTGCTAACTTGTACCAAACCAAAAAATTAGTTTCGAAACTTGGCTGTGGTTATCAAAAGATTGACTGTTGTAGCAACGGGTGTATGTTGTACTATGGTGATGCAGCTAATGATAGGGCATGTCAATTTTGCGATGAAGCTAGATTTAAGGAGGCAAGAGTTGGAAAAGGAAGGTTTAAGGAGGTTCCCAATAAACAAATGTGGTATTTACCGATTATTCCAAGATTGCAGAGATTGTTTGCATCTAATGCCTCAGCTAAGTACATGAGATGGCATCATGAAAATCATCGTGATGAAGGTGTGTTATCACATCCATCGGATGGAAATGCTTGGAAGCATTTTAATCAAATTCATCCAGAATTTGCATTAGAGCCAAGAAATGTCAGATTGGGTCTTTGTACTGATGGGTTCACTCCATTTAGTTTGAGTTCTAAGCCTTACTCTTGTTGGCCTGTAATTGTTACCCCATATAATCTTCCACCCGGTATGTGTATGCGACGAGAATATATGTTCTTGACAATCATAATACCTGGGCCTCATAATCCAAAAAGTAAAATTGATGTTTTCTTACAACCTCTAATTGCAGATTTGAAGTTGCTTTGGGGAGAGGGTGTGCAAACATATGACATTTCTATGAAACAAAATTTCAAGTTAAGAGCTGCCCTTATGTGGACTATTAATGATTTTCCAGCTTATGGCATGTTGAGTGGTTGGCAAACTGCAGGAAGATTGGGTTGTCCCATTTGCATGGGTTGTTCAAAGGCATTCCGATTGAAGCATGGAGGAAAAACGTGTTATTTTGATTGTCATCGTCAGTTTTTACCAATGAATCATCCATTTCGTCGAAATAAACAAAACTTCCTAAAGAACACCACAGAGACTTCACCACCACCATTGAGGTATTCAGGAGAAGAAGTGTATGAGCAAGTTCAAAGATTTCCTAAAATAACTGAATTTTCAACCCTATCTTTAGAAGGATACGGGCAAGATCATAATTGGACTAAACGTAGTATCTTTTGGGACCTACCCTATTGGCGTGATTTGTTGAATCCACATAATATAGATGTAATGCATACAGAAAGTAATATTTTCCATAATGTGTTTAACACAATAATGGATGTGAAAGGTAAGACAAAAGATAATGTGAAAGCAAGGTTAGATTTGGCTGTGTACTGTAAACGGCCTACTTTACACATGGAGGATAAAGGGAATGGTAAAATGACAAAGCCAAAGGCAGCGTACACATTTAATATGGACCATAAAAGGGCAATATGTGAATGGATTAAATCTTTGAAGCTTCCAGATGGTTATGCATCTAACTTGGGACGTTGTGTTGATGTGAAGAGTTGCACTTTAATAGGGATGAAAAGTCATGATTGCCATGTGTTCATGGAGAGGCTATTACCAATCGTATCCAATGGGTTACCAACCTCGATTTCCAATACTTTAACAGAGTTGAGTCATTTCTTTCGAGATCTCTGTGCTCCTAGTTTACAACTAAATAACCTTAATGTGATGGAGCAAAATATTCCTGTCATTTTATGTAAACTTGAGAAGATTTTTCCTCCTGGTTTCTTTGATGCCATGGAACACTTACCTATTCACTTGGTGTACGAAGCAACAGTGGGTGGACCTGTACAATATAGGTGGATGTATCCATTTGAGAGATTTCTGCATACACTAAAGAGAAAGGTTAAAAATAAGGCACATGTTGAAGGGTCTATTTGTGAAGCATATATACTTGAAGAAACTTCAACTTTTTGTTCTTATTACTTTGAGTCACATGTTCACTCAAGAACTAGGAGAGCTCCTCGAAATGATGATGGTGGGGAGTGCAATGATCATCCTCCCATTTCAATTTTCAACTATCCTGGTCAGCCTCATGGAAGATCTACTGGTAACACTCGTTATCTTACTGATAATGAGGCTAATGCTATAACATTGTATGTTCTTCTCAATTGTCCAGAGGTTAAACCTTTTTTAAGGTAAGATTCTTTCATAACTTATGTGCATATATAGGATTAACTTTTTTTCATAATATTTTCACTATCCAGGATTAATTTTTTTGTGGTATATTGTAGTTTGTATGTTGAGACATTACTTTCCAAGAATTCTACCTTATCCAATGAGGCAATTGATAAGTATATTTCATCTGAATTTCATGATTGGTTCAAAACTCATGTAAGTATATAATTCAATTTATGAATAATTGGTTATATAATTATGGAACTAAACTTCTTATATTATATTTTCATAATATCTATTCTTTGATTAGGTTTTGAATCCTACAAATGGAATACAAGACGCTTTATTGGTTTCATTGGCTTGGGGTCCTTTGAGACTTGTACATACATGGGATCAATGGTCTGTTAATGGGTATAAGTTTCATACAACCTCTTGGGCAAAAGGAAGGAAGACAAACAATAGTGGGGTATGTGTAAAAGGGAATAGTCATGGTGAAATTGAATTTTCATATCATGGTGTGTTGAAGGAGGTTATACAGTTAGAATTTACTGGCCTACCAACTAAGCGATTAACAGTCTTCAACTGTGATTGGTATGATCCTACCAACCAAGGAACTCGAGTTTGCTCTAAATATGGTATTATAGAAGTCAAGGCTAAAGGAACATACAAGGGTAATGACCCTTTTATCCTTGCCCAACAAGCTGATCAAGTATACTTTACACCATATCCAAAATCGATATCCAACAAAAATGGTTGGCTTGTTGTGATTAGAACAAAAGCAAGAAATAGGATTGAAGCCCCTGCTGATGATAATGTAGATGCACCATTTCAAGACGAAAGCAACGGTTTACCTCAGTTAGTTGATACTGACATTAATGAGCAAGATCTAAGAGACAATAATGGTCAAAGCGAAGAAGTGGATGGTGTGCATGTTGACTCCTTTATTGATGCAACTGATGAAATTGAAGAAGAAAATGATGAAGTTTTAGAAGAGGAACTATTAGATACCGACTCATCCGATACTCAAGAGGATCCTCTTACTGATTATTCTTTAACAAGTGATTGATAGTGTTCGGTACTAACTTGTTATTGTTATTTAACATTTATTTAACTTACTTAATTTATTTTCTAACATTAGTAATGATAATGTTTTGCTTTTTTTTTTTAGATGTCAGATAGAGGTCGTAATAAGGGTGGAGGATCAGCTGCACCCAAAAAAGGAAAAGGAAAATTTGTACGACAGTCTGAGCCGATTCACATACCATTACCTGCTGTACAGTCATCATCTCCGCACTTATCTCCCCATACTGGGACCCCTCCTGGATCAGCATCTGCATCATCTTCTTTTCCGTCTCCACACATCCAAACACCACCTGATTCCTCAACCTTCATTGGTTCAGAGATACCTTCTACACATATTTTGAGTACAGATGCAGCTGGCTCATCTTCTCATCCCATTAGATATGAGCCAGGGACGAGGTTGAGTGATGGACGGCTAGTTATCAGACCGCATGGAGTTGATGAGTAAGAATTCTTTAAACGCAACCTTTTTTGTATTGTAGTTATTTCATTATTTTTACTTTTATTGCATCATTTTTTTCATTTACAGGTTTTATCCACATATCCCACCCGTCACCATATTGTCTCAGATTATTCATAGTAAGTTTGAGCATGGTTGGCCAACATTTACTAAAGTACCTGATATTGTGAAGAATTTATGGTTTGCAGAGTTTAAAGTAAGCAAATTTTATAACCTTATAAGTTATAATACATATAGTTTATGTGTTACTCTGATTATTTATAATATTAGCTTTGCTTATTTTTAATATAGAGATTGTGTGCTTGGGATCCATCTACTGAGCGACGAATTTACAAGATATGGAGGAAGAAATGTAGCACTATTATGCGTGCATCTTTTAGAGACATTCGTACTGGAAAAACCAAAGGTGATTGGTTATCTCTAACAGCTCGAGCTGAGTTAGATGAGTATTGGCAAAGTGATGAATTCAAAACCAAGTCTACACGTAATAAGGCAAATAGGGCTGCAGATACTGGAGGATGCCTACATAGGGGAGGGCGTGTTCCATTTTCAGAGCATAAGAGAAGAATGGTAAATATTCTTTATATGCGATGGTTTTTTTGAATTATTGTTTCTTTTAAAATATTTCCTTTCAAATATTATAATTCTTATGTATTTTAACTAAGTGTTGTAGGAAATAGAGTTGGGTAGAGAGGTTCAGATCCCAGAAGTATTCAAGAGGATCCAACACAATGAGAAAAAGGGAGGTTGGATTGGTAAAAAAGCCTCTGACACTTATGTAAGTCATTTAACTTGTTTGTTAATAAGATTGTTACTATAATTTGTTTATATATCTAATATTCATTTGTTCTTTGTTGTTACAGAGCCAGTATGAGCAGATAAAGCAAACTCAAGAGTCAGGATCAGATGATACTGATTCTTCTATATGGCTCAAAGTTGTCGGTGGAAAGAACAAAAGAGGTCGTGCTTATGGGTTTGGGTCAGAGGCTGGTCTTCTTACTTTTGATGGCACACAACACTTTGGATATGGCCCTGGTGAGCTTTCACAAATGAGAGCGCACTTAGAGGCCTCATTTGAGAAGAAATTAGAAGAGAAATTATCAAAACAAGCCCAAATTTATGAGACAAGTCTTGCCAAAATGCAAAAGGCGCACGAAGACAAGATGGAAGCTTTCATGAAACAAATTATGACTCACATGAGTATAGGAGCTGAAAGAGGTGGTACTTCGTATGATAAACCAACCCATGATGATGATGGTGACAATGGTGGTGGTGGTGGTGGTGGTGGTGATGATGATGATGATGATGATGATGATGATGATGATGATGTGGATGATGCTGATGAATAGTGATCCCAGCATTCTTATTTATGTCACATTATGAAATTATGATATGCAAACTTGTAATGCTAAATACATTGATGTCTTAAGTTTAATGTATTTTCGGATATTTCTAACACAAATTACAAATTTGTGGTATTGTTATTTGTTAGCTGAACATAAGCACTTTGCTTTTTGACTGTTTGAATAAGTTGTAACTATTCAAGCAGAGGTAAAACTATAAAAGAAGTGTGGATGACCAATTTTTTCCAGTTTCTCACGGAATTTTTTCGTGAGAAAGCTGCACGAATGAAATCTTAATTTTTCTCACGGAAAAAACTTTGTTTCTCACGGTATTTTTCACGGATTTTTCAACTAACATGATAGAAACACATAATAGTTTCATAATTCTCACGGTATATTTTGTGACAAATTTTCTCACTAATTTTCTCGCGGAATTTGTCCGTAAAAAATCATAGCAGCATTCCTTTTTTCTCACTACCTTGTTCCGTGAGAAAACTTCTTGTTTTCTCGCGGAATTTTTCAGCGAGAACATTTTCTCGCGGATTTTTACCGCGAGAAAATCCGTGAGAAAATTCACGGACTTGACATCAACTTTCTCTCTCATTTTTCTCACAGAAATTTATTTGCGAGAAAAGTTTATCACGGAAAATTTCCGTGAGAAATTGTATTTCCTACGGCTGGTTTTTTCACGGTTAGCTTTGAGTGAGAATTTCCGTGACAAAATCCTTTCTCACGGAAATTATTATTTTTTCTCACGGAAAAATACCGCGAGAAATTACCTGTTTTCTTGTAGTGAATCCATATACATATATTTATTATAAGTTGGTTTTTGTTTAGAAACTTAAAATAAAGTGAGTTTATTATTAGAGATTATTATCGTCTTAGAGCTTTCGTAATAATTAGTTATCATTATATTTTTAGTGGATTTTTTTTTCAAAGTGTATATATATATATATTTTGGAAGAGTTTTTCCTTCTAAAACATTATTCACAAATTATAGCTTTAACTTGAATTTCATGTCTTTTTTTTTCCTTTTTTCCCTCAATTTCTTATGCTCTCTTCTATTTTTTTTTTCTTTAAAATTTTTTATTTCCATGCATAGCATGAAACCCTACCTATTTATAAATTAAGTTACAAGGACTGAATAGTACAATGTAATATTTAATTTTAGCCTTTTTAAGCACAACTAAACTATAACCATGCTCCAACCTTAAAATTCAACATTGTATGATAGTAGCTTCATCCACCATAGAAGTGATGCATAAATTTAGCAATTTTGAGTTTTGCTCCCCCCTTCTTTTTTTTTTTTCATGAAGTAATTGATGCTTATATGGTGAATATGGTAGTTTTTTTTCCCTCTTTAATGGAAGACTTTGAAATTTAGACCAAGAGTGGAAAACCAATTGGAAGAAAAGGGAGGGAAGTACTTTGTAGAATTGGTTCCAAGACTTCTAAGAACCAACCTAAGATAAATTCTACAAAAGAAGGGGAGTGTAATTATGAGTGTATTATTATATATTTATGAGTTATCATTAACTTTGAACGTTTATTTTGCAATTTAACTATTTTGTGGAATCTTTTTATTAGTTTCTATATTCCAAGTTCTGCTAATTATAACCATGCTATAACTCTAGATTTTTATAGTTTTTAGCCAATTAGTTGTCAATTATTTATTTTTATTTCCCTCACTCTCATTTTCTATAATAAAGGGAAATTAAAATTATCTAAATACTATTTGATACAAAATTAGTTCACCTCATAAAGTAAGATTTATTTAGAAGCAATTCAAACTTATACGAATTAATTACAAAACTAACTCTAGTTTCTAGATGTTCAAACTTGACTTCCAGTTTGTCAAACTGCTCGATTTTCTTAGCAGTGTAACCTAATAATTTTATAATTATTTAATTGGTGGCATAAATATAAGGATATATTAAAAATAGGCTAAAATGGAATTTTTTTGAGTCGAAGGGATAAAATTGTACATCTCTTTTTAGGAGATTTTTTGTATTTTGATGAATAAAAATAATTTATTATAATTTTAATTTTGAAAATATCTTTGAACTTTTTAATATGTGGCAAATAATTAATTTATCTTATAAAAATAATAAAATTTAATTAATTAATCAAATTAGGTTTTGATAGAATTAAGTTCAACAAGTGTACTCTTAGCTAGTTAAGAAAATTATTTCCCCAATTTTATGATTTCTTCCTATTACATTTCACTTAAGTGTTATAAAATTGTGACTTATATTTAACATAAGAGTAAATTACATTGATTTTTCCTAGATTTTGCTAAAATTATATGAATCTTTTTTTAATTTTCAAAATATACACTTTCTTCCTTTGAAATAAAAAGTTACAATATATTTTAATTTAATTGATCAAAATATCTTCTTTAAGTTTTATTGAAATCACATAACTTTCTCTTCTAGTTTCAAAATATATACCTCCATCTTTTGAAACCAAAAATTGTATCATACTTTAGTTTAATTTTTAATTTTAACTAAAATATCTTCTATTAACTTAAATAGATATTCAGTTTTTTTTTTTTGGGAAAGAATTAAAGATCAAGTTATTTTGTAACCTAAGGACTCTTACCTTCATCATTGTTCTTTTGTCAAATTATATTTAAATATGCATAAATAAAAATTAAAAAGACTAAAATATCATTTTCATTAAATTTGATGAAGGTTTAAACTAATTATCATTTATAAACCAATAGTTAATGTGACACATGTATTTTAGGTGAAATTTTTCTCTTTTTTTTTCTTTTATGCAACTTGATTAACTTATAATTAATTATTGTGAATATGAATTTTTACTTTACATAACTTTTTGACAAACTTGATTTAGTAATGAACCATTTTGTTAATGTTAGTTTTAAGTTTAACTTTGACTTGGAAGAGTAGATTTCTATGTTGATATAATGCTCATTTGGATTCACGTTCAAAAACTGCGTTTATATAGAAGTAACAATTTATTGTTTCGTATAAAACATAGTTTGAGAGAGGTGAAATGCATTTCTAAACACACGCATACTCTCTTGAGTTGCTAAATATGAGGAAAGGTATTTTACTAAAAAAAAGTGTATATTTAAATTAATGAAAAATATTTAGTTTAGTGGATTAAAGTGTAACATAACTTTTGGTTTTAGAAAATGAGTATGTCTATTTTGAAAAAAAGAAAAAATGTCATATAATTTCAATAAAATTCATAGAAAATGTTTTAGTCAATTGGATTAAAGTATAATAAAACTTTTTGTTTCAAAAGGAAAAACAATATATTTAAAAAATAAAAAAAATAAAATTCCATAAATTTATTCTTAATATAATGAAGAGGTGATGACACATTTTGGGTCAATATTAGTATGGTGTTGACCACAATGAAGACTACCTATAGAATTATGCATCATGAATTATTAGAGTTTCAGAAGATATTTAACCCTTGGCATGGTAATCAAATTATGGTCAATAAATTATCGCCAACCCTGGTTTGGTTTGGAAAAGCAAAAAGCCTTGTGTGCTCAATTTTTAGACTTCAAGTTGGAATTCACATTTTATAATTTTACATATTTACCACTTCAAGCAATTAAACTTATAAAAAAAATGGATTTATTGCATTTGAAGTGAATTTTCTAGATGATTTCATCTAGTTGACAATGATAGGACTTGTTATATTAAAAATATTCAACTTTATCCACAAATTTATTCTATTACTTCTAAATAAAAAATTGTAGGCATGATTTTACCCAAAAAGAAATAATAAATAAAATATGTTACAACAAAATTATAAAGAATTAGGGTCACAATTGCTTATGGAGTAGACTTGTTCTTTATATCTTTATAATTAGATTCTCTAATTATATCTTTGCGTGTTAATGTCTATCTCTCTTTCAAATTTTAATAGCTTGGCCACTAAGCAACCCTTCGCATTATGTATTCAACCCATTCTTAAAAACCTATCTATTTTTCAATCTTGTAAATCCCAAATTCCATCTTCAAGTCCCTACCAATCTATTACTTTGTTGCTAAAATCAAATTCTTCAGTGAAAAATTCAAAACCACAAGAAGCTATTTTTTCAATGCCTTGTTTTATCGAGCAAGTGTAAGCCACTAAACGATACACATTATTGTCTTGGCTTCAATAAGAGGTTCAAGATGGTGGATATTGAAGCTTACTATGTCTTTGGGTTCAGAAGCATTTCAACAATGGCAAAGCCTATAGATTCTCATAAAATCGTTTTACTATTGTCAAATGGAATTCAAGGGTTGATTTCAAAAACTCAAAATTTAGTACAAAAGAGTGTGGATTGATGTACGAGGTTGCAATGCTGGGTTATTTTGAAGAGATTAATGATACACCTAGATGGGTTTGCTTTTTGCTAAAGTACAATCTCAATTTAGATTTTATTCTGTGACAAAAAAGCCTATTATGGGTTTAGAGGCTATTCAGAACAAATTAGACAAGGATATGTACTTAAAATTTGATGAATTTTGCCAAGGATATTAGGCTTATGTTGTCCAATGTAATGCCGTATGGTCCCAATATTAGATGGATTCATAGAATGGAAACGCAAATAAGAGAGAAATTTGATAAGAGGTAGGAATCTATGAAGGAAAGGTGGGGTAGCAATAGTAATGAGAATAATGGGGAAAGAAAGGCAAGAAGAATGATTCTATTGGGTATAATGTCTAAAAGTTGTTGCTTATTTTTCGCAAAATCATGATGGGATTTCCTACAAGTTAGAGCCATGAAAAAAGCTCAAAAAGGAGTGTATCAAAAGAAGTAGCTCAAATAAGCAGTAATGAGGAGGATCTAATTTCTCTAAATGATGAAGATTGTGCCTCACAAAGGGAGTTTACGAAGCCAAGTTATTTCTCCAAGAGCAAGAACACACAAATGGACAATAATATTGGCACATTCGAAACCAAATCTCATTTTAGATTCAAATCAGTCTTAGATACAAATTTCTTTGAATTCTAATTGCTATGAATGATGAAGATTGTGACTCACAAAAAGAGTTTAAGAAGCTATTTAACTACTCAAGCTGAGAAAAAGAGGAAGTAGAAAGAGGAAGAAGCTCATAAAATAGCAGTTAGAATAAAGAAAGAAAGAGAAGTTGCTAGAGAAGCACTTTTGAAGATGAAAAGAACAGTTAAAATTGGGGATGACATGAAGAAATATGAAGAATTTGAACAATTGTTACGTGGCCATTCTATCATGTCTTGGTACTCATTGAAAAGCCTAGACCTCTCTATTTGAGAGATTAGTCAGTTCTTCAACTGTAAGTGCAAGTTATCGATATTGTTTTGTATGTTTGATGCTGTTCTTTGAGTTTTCTTTCATGTTTTTCATATTTCTTCTGTTAGACACAGATGAGTCAATTTTTTTTTCTTTGAATGTCAGGTGTGCATTGAACTCTTGATGAGTATCATATATGGTTTGTTCATACCCCATTTTGTGTTGCGAGCAAATTTTTGAATTTTGTCATGACTAAATTCAAAGGAATCAAATCAAGATTTAAAAGGAGGCATTATGTCCTCTTACCAACTAAACACTTGAGCTTTTCAAGTTTCTTGTTGAACTTTTTTTTTTTAATTTTTATTTTCACATGACATAGCATAGATTAAATCTAAGACCTCTTTTTAATTACTTACACTCTCTAGCACTATACTACATTTAATGATTTGTTCGTGACCCTTTTTGATTGGTTATTATGCGTTGTTTTATGATGTGCACAGTATTCCATACATATCTTTGAGATGCAATTTGAATCATCCAAATTTTATTTGGGCGATTTAGATTTTATTTTTTTATTTTTATTTTTTTTAAAATAATTAATTTTTTTAAAATGTATAGTTAAAATATATTTTATATTTTATATTTTGTTTAAAATAAAAAAATTTAAAAATCAAGAAAAAAGAATTAAATCTAGATCATCTAAATCTAATTTGGACAGCCTATATCAGATGTGCACAAAGAAGAGTAGGGAGAAGAAATGCAAAAAATTTGTTTTCGTTTTATTATGGATGCTCATTAAAAAAATAAAATAAAAACGAATGGTACAAAAATATCAATTTTGTATCATTAATTCTCCACTTGGTATTATTAGTTTTCTCTTTATATGTAACTGTCAGACTCCAAGTGAAGAAACTTTTTTGCCTTCTGAAGTTAGGATACCCCAACTTCCAATTTGGGAATCTTTCTCCTTTCATATTGGATCCATCATTTGTTTTTATTAATTTACTTATTATCCATTTTAGTTAGATATAGGATTATTGTTTATATAACATAATTTTTTAATTTATTATTTATAAATAAAAAATTAATTATCATCGGTCCGATATTTTTTTTTTGGGGTATGTTTGTAATTCATCAAAGCATTAGAACAGGTTTTCTTCTTCGATCCCACTTCCAACCTCTAATTGTAAAATCACCATACGAAATACAATCTACACTTCATATCTTGTGCTCATTAAGGAAAATCATGGAAGAAAAAGAACTCAAATTGTACACCTGAAAAGAACAATGAAACAAATAATGCATCAGATGCAGACGTTTTATATGCGTGCTTATGTAACAAAATAATAATGAAGTTGTATTGCATGGTGCAACATCCAGTAAATTAAAAAAACCAAATCCCATATTTTAAAATTTTGAAGAGCTGGAGTAGTGTGGCGAAACTCGTAAAAGTTTGGAATGTCAAATAAATCCTTATTTACATATACTCATAAGAGAATAGAAGGGGAAAAAAATTCCAAATCAGTAAGATATGAATAAAAAGGAAAATGCTACATTCATAGCAGAGTATTGAACCCCAGAAATCATTTATTACATGATAGTTGTATTTTGTTGAAAGTGCCATTTATGAATTGTTGAAGTAATTAAATAGAAATGCTTCACTAGGTACATTAAATGATTTCTGGAAAAATATATAAAATCAGAACAAAGTCAAGATAGGACAGGTAATCAAAATCATTTGCAGCACAGTGACAAGACGATAATGGACGAAACAGAACCAATATGTGCAAAAGAATGGTCATATTAATTCATAATTAACAGGGCACATCCACTCAACAATAAATATATATCTGTTTTCAAAAAATAAATACATTTTTTATGTATGTGTACAAGGCTTTAAGCTGATCTATTCTGTCTGGTTGCTTCCTCTTTATGTCTGCAATTCTTAGTCATGCACACATAATGGATCAGAAAATCATGAAAACTAAAATGGAATATACCATAAACAGTAATCCCTACTTCTTTCCTTTGCTTAACCTACTGTATAAAAAGGCTGCAGATCCTCTAAAAACTAAGATTACTGCCAACTAGTAGCCATAGCCAAAACATAATGAAACCTTCAAATAGCTAGTAATAGCACAAAACAGAGGACAGTACGTTGAATGTTGAAGTAATGTCTCTGCCATCATATACAGGATTATTGAAGTTGCCAATTTGCAGTTCATGTTCGTTTGGTTTAAATAATTTCCGATCCAATATTTGACCTCACAAAGCCTAAACTAGCCTCTTAATTATAATGGGAAGTCTCGGTTAAATATTCATCAGGATGGCTCACCAGTCACCGATAATCCCACAATGGCATGACCCATCCTTAAAATGTTGGAATCGATTAGTGTCCCTATCAGTTCAACTATCTCGTAGATGAGCTTGGCAGCGATATTGCAATCTCCACAAAATCTCCACAAACACTAAGGGTCCGATTGGTTGGAGGAAGGAATGAGAAAAGAAATGTAAAATGTGAATAAGTAGGGATAGATAAGATAGGAAATGACTTTTTTGCCTTTACTTTTAAAAAAATAATTTGATAGTTAAAATGATAATTTGATAGATATAATAAAAAATATAAGAGTATAATAGATATTGCACAGCCTAGTAAAAGGAATGCGATTACTTTGCGCGTAACCAAACGGAGCATAAAACTCTTGGGATGTCTGATTGGAGACCCAGGTTGGGTATTCAAAATAGCAAACATAATAGCTAACTTTTCACTGTGCACAGCTAGTATTCCTTATCCTCTTCCTCTACATCATGAGAAGCAGAATTAGTCTCAGGTACATAACCTAACTTTTTCATCTTCCCCACCGACACATCTAGCTCTTCATATATCTCCCTTGACTGAGGGTGCAATTTATCACCAGCGAGAAAGGTGTAAATCTGATTATTCAGCTCAACATTGCTGATGCCAGGCATTTTCCTAATTCTTGTTCTCTCCATTAATAATCTAATAGCCGTTACTTCTTGCCATCTGCCAGCCTTTGCATAAATATTAGATAACAACACGTTGTAACCTGACTGCTCAGGAACCAACTGAAAAAGTTTATCAACTGCTAAAAGCCCAATATCCATGTTGAAGTACACACGACAAGCACTGAGCAGTGCTCCTCAAATTCTTTGATTAGGCTCCAACGGCATCTGTTTGATGAAATTATAAGCCTCATCAATTTGCCCAGCATGTCCAAAGAGATCCACCGTACAAGCAAAATGTTCAATTCTTGGGGTTATTTTATAATCATTTGTCATTAGTTTAGAGTAGATCTTCCCCTCCTCCAGTAATCCCGAATGGCCACAAGCTGAGAGAATAGCAACAAAAGAAATGGAATCAGGATTTAGACCTGAATCTTGCATTTCTTTGAAGAGTACGACAGCATTGTGACCTTGCCCAGTCATACCATAAGCAGATATCAATGATGTCCATGATGCGACATAACAGAACTTCATTCTGTCAAATTCCTTGCTTCTTCTAGACATCCACACCTAGCATACATGTCCATCAATGCATTCTCTAAGAACAAATTTGGGAATAATTTCTTCCTCTCTACATGTTCATGAATATTCCTTCCTAGCAACAGAGCTGAAAGATCCCCACAAGCTAAAAGAACACTAGCCAAAGTGATTGCATCAGGTTACACCCTACTTTTTTCCATTTGTATATATAACTCAACGGCTTTGCTGAGCATTGAATTTTTTACATACACAGCTATCATCACATTCCATGAGACAAAAGTCTTCTCCAAATTCATGAACATATCCTTAAAATATGAAACATTTGCAGATGATGTGATACTTACAGCTGGCATGAGGCTAGCTATCGTACCGGCATCAGGTTGTTGCCTTGATGCCTGCATTTCCCCGCAAATCTCCAATGCGTCATCAAATCGTCCATTTTTGCATACCCAGCAACCATTGCGTTCCAGGAAACGACATTTTGCTTGGCAATTCATCGAAAACTTGTCGTGCCTCCAAATCATGGCAGTTAGACCATTCCCAACAAACAAATTGGAGTCAAGTCGGACCTTTACCACAGCCCCCATGAAGCTGCAACCCAAATCTTAGATTCTCAGACCAAGAACAAGCCTTTAGGCCACAAAGGTATTTGTAGTTATCCGAACTAAATCCACCATTAACCACGGTCATGAAAACAAGCAGTGAATCGTTGTACAAATGGTTGTTCACATAGCTCCTTATCATGACATTATAGAAAACAACATTCTTCTCAGGAATTTCATCAAACTCCTCTCGTGCGAAGTGAATTTCTCCACTAGCAGCATAAGCCCTCGATAGTTTGATTCCCGGGGAAAGGTCTGGATGAAGAAGGTAATGAAAAATGATTGAGTGAACTTCGGAAATGGATCTGCTCATGTTGAAAGAATGCTCATGTTTCTCATTTCTCTCTTACAAGAATCCATTCCCTCCTCCAAGTAAAAAAAAAAAAAAAAAAACTTTGTGAGAGACATGAACAAACATGAGGGCCTTATCCGTGAACTTCCTTCAGGGTTTTGATATCAGGGTATTGGTCTAATGTTTTGCCAAGCAGTTCTTCAACAAGATTTGGATTTCCTGTTAACAGTACGGATTTTTTGATTGGTAAAACCAAGGCTTGTAATTTGGAAAATTGACAAGAAAGAAAAGAAATAGCTTTCATGAATTTGAAGTTTGCCTTCAATGTGAGAATTTGGCCTTGAAATTTGCGTTATTCGACTGCGATACCATTTCAATATTGCCGGCAAAAGTTGGGACTTTCACTGTTTAAGGAGCCTGGGAAGCTGCTCGATGCAATTTTTCCTCGAATTGGTACGTGAAGATGCAACAATGCCAGAATTTGAGCCATTTGCTATAATTCAAAAAAAAACAAAAGATGTTAAATTCTATGCACGTGTCACACTTTAATATTAAAAAATAATAATATAAGAAATAGCTACTCGATAGCACTGTTATCGAGTTGCTGCAAGAAAATATGTGAGTGACGATGCCACCAAATTTTTGTAAAATAGGATGCACTCTGTGACACTGGGCAAGGTATAGCATATTTGGATATTTCTTTTGACATTATAGCGTTCCAGCCATTAATTTTCTGCAGCGTAGCTTTTTGATCAAGTAGTCTACACCAGCATCATTGAATTTGTGTTTTTGAAAGAATTTTTTTCATAGATCGAGAAGTTTTTTTATTTGGTGTTTTTATTATTATATAATTAAAGCTTCTGTAATTTTTTTAATTTAGTCTAAGAATATAATTTTATTTACAATAGATTAATAGAATAACATTATTAATAATAATTTTATATGTAAAGAATTAAATAGAGAAATATTTATTTATAAAGAACAAAATAAAAAAAATAGTTCTTTAAATTAAAAAAATACTTAATTGATAAAATGATTCTATAAGAGATTAAATTAAAAAATATTTTATCTATAAAGAACCAAAATAAAATTTTAATCGAGTGAATAATTGTCATTTTGTTGTTAAAATGCCCAAACAATGGTGAAAAAATTTTACCTTAAAATATAATTCAAGGATCTATATAAATTTTATGTGCCTCCAGGTGTTTTAAATGTTAATAGGCATTCATTTAAATGAAATTTTATTTTATTTTTTCATAAACAAAAGTAATAGGAGCAAATAGCCTCAGGATTTGATTTTGTCTAGTGATTCTTTATTAATATGCAAGAATAACCTACAATACGTTCAACCGATGAAACAACCACATGCCTTGCGAAATTTTGTTTATACCCAAAAAAAATTGCCAATGTGAACGATGTTACTGCAACTAATAAATCACTAATTTAAATAGAAGTAAATTAAATCAACTTTCTTTAAGGTTTGTTGAAATTATATAATTTTTTTTTAATTTTTATAATATACATAGACTTCTCTTAAAATAGAAAATTGGGTTATATTTTAGTATAATTTTAAAATTTTTTACTAAAATATCTTCTATTAATTTAAATTTAAAGTTGATTATTAAAAGATATTTTAATCAAAAAATATATAATTAATATAAAGTATATGTTTTAAAAATAGGAAAAAAGTATATAATTTTATCAAAATTCAAGAAATTTCCGCAAATTACTTCTTTAAATTATGTACACCTGCATCATTTTCAAAATTACTTTTAGCTTTTCGAGTTCTGAAGTTCCACTTCAAATTTCCTGTGCTGCCATGGTTGAATGGAATCTCTCTTAGCTTTGAGATCTCAAAAACCCCATAACTCCAATTCCCGTAAGCATTAAGACCCAAAAATAGCAACACAAGCAGAAATTCAACTCAAAAAGATGAACCAAGAAAGAAAAGTGTGTTAATGAATATTTTTATTCTAGTCTTTGTTCTATACTGTAGCAGAGGAGCTTGTAGAACAGACTAAACATGAGAAATGCTAAAGAAATGTTTATTGTTGATTAATGGGCATCTCGACTTCAAAAGGGCACAACTTGGAATAAGAGTCTTAAGTTTTATTATATATTATAAAAAAATTTTAAAACTCAACGTTATTTTAACTCAAATTCAACTAGTTGAATTCATTTTCAAGCATAAAAAATTTTATTTTTATTTGTATATGCTTTCGGACTATTTAATATTTTTCTTATATTTTTATAATGTTTATTTATTTTTCAAAGATTATTTAGGTCTAATATATAAAAACTTCTTTGTTCAATTTGACAACAATTTTCACGAATATAATTTCGAATTTTGATCTCTCAATTTTTTTTCTTCAATTTTATATAAAAGCAACTGAATGTAAGTTTTGTGCATTTCCTATTTCTTCAGTAAAATATATCCAAGTTAACTTTGTTGTTTAATTTGTATATAGCATCAATTTTCATTGGCAAGTGAAGGGTACTTTCTGTTTTCATACTTCATAACATGAAGTTGGCCGACATTCTATTAAATGCTTATACACTTCAATCTTACACTTGTCCATTACAATGAACCAAACAAAGAGATATTTGCTTAGCTATGAAACACTATATAGTGACCAAACTAAGTCATGTTATTGTTATATCATGAATAAAGGAATAGAAACTACAAGAAACAAGATATCACTCTAGATGTTCACATCCACCATTTGTGGTTTAAGTTAAACTCTGAAGTACCAAATATTAGTTTGTTTTTCCCTTTTGCAAGTATGTATATCTAATGCGAAAGACACAAATCTTTGAGCCCTCTCTCTCCTCTTCCTTAACTTACAACTAATTTAATATCATGATCCTCTTGTTCAATCCTTTGGGGTCTTCCAGTATCATTCTTCAGCAGCTGAAGGGGCTAATTTTCTGTTGGTAGAGGTCCATTACTTGTATCATTTTTATCTGCCTCTTCTTTGTCTGCTTTTTCCTTTCAGGATTTATTGCTTTCCTCACTGTTAAGTAATCCCTTAGGGGTTTCATCCTCATCATCAAACAACAATAGGTCCATTTTGTTGTAGATTTTATGGATTACATCTCCAAGGGTGTGAGAAAACCTAAAATTTCAAATATTTCTTAGTCTACCTGTTTTCTTTTCTTCATCTCCGCTATGCAATATCAACTTGATTCCATTGTTATTGTTGAAAAATACCTTAGAACAGTATGTTCTTGTTTTGTTTAAACTAACTATTTCTAGTTTGAGCTAAAATAACTAGATGAGTCATAAAAAGACGGGCATTATGTGATAACTCAGAACACCTAGACTTTATCAGAATTATATTGTAGGAAAATGCTACCCCTCTGTTTGGAATCCTTCCCTGCTACTCAGTATTCTCCCTAACGCAGAATAGCTAGCACCAGAAATTTTATATATTGACATAACTGTACAAAATGATATATGTATATATATATGGAATTCTATGAATTTCTGTAATTTATGTTACTAATCTACTAGTAAAGGATGTTATTACCTTTTAGAAGAAATATCACTTGACATCTAAAGCATCTATCAGTCTTGAACATATTGATCTATAAACATTTACCTACATTTTATAATCTTTGCTACATAATTATCAAGGTTCCAATCACCAAGGAAACCCCCTTCTATATGGCATTCAATGTTCTACAGAAGCAAGCATATTTGCTTGACAAAGTTTTGTTTGTAAGACTCTTCAACCCCACTTCCAACCTCTGATTTTAAAATCTTCATCCGAAATAAAATTTGCAGTTCATATCTTGTGCTCATCAAGGAAAAGCATGGGAAAAAAAGAACTCAACTTATACATATGATTGGAACAATGAAACATATAATGCATCATATGTAGACATTTAGGGGAAGTTTTGCCAAACGATACTCTTTATGTTCTGTAGTGAGTATGGTAGGTCCTGGATTTCTACCATAAGCATCATTACGTTTTGAAGGAAACTAGCTCTCAAAAATGGCTTCTTTGTCAAGTTTTTAACATAGCCAATATATCGATAAGTTAATTAGATGCTCTGCCAAAGTCCCTAGGTCTACGACTTCAAATTCAATTCCCTAATGGATCTTGTTAGAAAGAGTACTAAAAAATGCTTCGAATGTTTCTGACCTAAAATCAAGCACAGCGTCATCATGTATTTTAGAAGCCTCAAACATGCTATTTTCTTCTCTTGAAGCCAATGAGGAGATTGGATTTTCACAAGTCCAGATTCTCTCCTCTATAGTCACATTAACTATATATAGTGTAGTTTGAAAGAGATTAAAAAAAAAAAGTGTAAAGAGAGAAAGTGATTACCATACATGCTCTTACTCCTTTTTATCACTTTCTCTAACTATATGATTATATGACTATAAAAAATCCAATTTTGGACACTCCTATTACTTTGTATCGCTCTCTTTTTCATTGTATAACTGTAGATGATCCAATTTCAGATTTTCATTGGCTTGCAGTGACTCAATTAATCTATTTTAGTCTCTTCTAGAATTATCTAATTTGCCTTGGATTTTTCCAACAAAGATTGATCAGAACAGTCAAGTTTCTTTATCTACTTCATCCTGCATTTCAAAAATTTCGACTTTTTTTAACATTTTACATTTTTTGGCATAATAAACCTCATGCTAGTATGTCTCAATGTGATCACAGGCAGCATTACGGGAGGTGCTCCGCGTGACGTTTTTAATTGTATTCCAATCCATCAATTTCCATTTCTAATGACACTCAATCACTTAGGTACTTTTCTTAGCTTGAGAACCAACAATTTGTTGAGGCTTTTTAAAATCACTATCAAGTTTGCAATTCTCAGCATCCCTTGTCCTATTTTGTTGAGCCATATTTACTCCATCAAGATCACAAACCATACCAGGATTACCTACTATAGATAAGGGAGCAGAAGAAACTGTGAAAGGCCTTAAAATACCCATACGTGAACAACCATAATCATTTGAAAGAGAAACCAATGCCCAGCAACCTTCTTTATGTCGAAAACTCAAGAGAACTTGCCAAATGGCCATTGATTTTCTTTGTCACAAGCTACGAAATTCAGTTGCAAGAATTTCAATAACACTATCTGCAAAAAATTCTTTTGATTTTTCCTTCTAGTTTTTCTTAGATTCTTCATAAATTTCATGCATAGGAATGGAATCAAACATACAGTCCCTCAATTGAACAAAAGTACCCCACCACTGCACCATTTTAATATGAAATTTAGTGATTCCAGGTCCAAACTGCTTCCAAAATCTTTCCCTTTCACCACAACCTCCAATATGTGAATTTATGAACTCTGGATTGAACCAAACATCTTCATGCTTACCTAAGAACTTCGAATCAATCAACTCAAGATCACAACAGATGTATTCTATAGGATTTTTACTTACATCCAAGATTTGAAGACCCAATTGCACTTAAAATTTCCTAGCATGATAATTTATGCCAAGAATATTCCATGAAATTCCAATCTTTGGATAGATCAATCCAAATGGAACAAGAGCTAAACCAAGTGTAATTGAATCCGCTGAGCTTAATCCCCAACCCAATGCTTTAGTTCCATCCTCAAAGAATCTATATATCTGCCTAACCTCATCATTCTCAATCTTATGTGTAATAAATTCATATTCACACCTAAATTCAAGCCTACTAAGATGGATATCCCCAGAATCAAAAGCATCACTTACTTCTAAAGAACACAGAAAAATTGTCACAAAATGGACCTAAATTTTCCAACAACTCATCACCCATGCATTTCCACATAAAAAATTTCAGATAAACTTAGAAAGTCTTATAGATGGACAAGCACAAGACAACCAAATTGGATCAAACTTATAATCATAGAATAAATTATTAATATCAAGGAAAAAATTTATATGTAGTTCTTCATATTTTTACTATCAAATGCTTTAATTAAATCATAATAAGTAGATGATTCTTTGATAGTAACATGATAATTATATGATTTTTATAAATAATTATATGGTTCTTAATTTAACTATATTCTTATTATGTTATTATTGACAAATCATATACTTATCATTTTTTAATTAGATAACCTTACAATAAAGATATAAAAAACTATATCTAAATATAATCCTAATATTAATCTTCATTTTGACTTGCTAAAAATTAATCATAGAGTAAATTATTGTTAATTTTTGTTCTTAAAAGATGAATCACTTCTCAATTCGATTTTTGAAAAGAACAAAAATGAATGGGGAAAAATCATTGACGGCAAAATTAAGAGCGAACTAGACTGAAATTTTTGTGACAAAAGAAATTTGCTTTTAATCATATCAAGAATCATGTAAGACAATTTTAGGAGTAATAATGTTTGAAGAAATTAAAGCAAGGATGGGTTTAGATTAAGAATTTAATATCAAAGTAATCATAATTTAGCTCTTGAAAATTATCATATTAAAAAATTACATTTCTTGGATCTGTATTGTTAAAATTAGAATTTGATATTAGCGTGTTCATTTTTTATCTTTTTATTGATCACCGAAGAGCTAAATGGGAAAAAAAAAGGCAAAAAATTGACTATGAAAATAATTTTTAAATTCAACTAAACTTAGCTAGAATTTTACGTATAGTAAAATTTATATTCTTTCCCTTTTTTTTTTAAACCTCATTCCACCTTATTCCATTCCCACCTCTTGTGCCTCACAAATTTTTCCAAATAATATATTTTATATCCTAATTCTGACTATGCTTTTGTTTGCTTCTACCTAATGCTGATAGCAAAAGCACTAAAATTCAAACTTTGTTATTGGCTTCAATGAGATTCTGCAGACTGAAAATGAGACCAGTATTCCTTGACAAGCTGCCCAAACAGTGACCCTTCTTCCTTCATCAACTTCGTTGGCTCATCATATTCCACCAGTTTTCCTGAAAAAAAAAAAAAAATCAGTCATTGTCTTTTCATACCAGAAAAAAACTAAGGACCAAACCTTTGCTCCTTGTTGTTTGTGATATAAGTTCAGATGTAAAATCAAGTAACTCAAATGTCAACTTTTACAGATTTTGTTGTCGTAGAAGTTCAAATGTTAAATCAACTACCTCATTTTGTTATCCTACGATCTCAAAACATGATCCTCAAATCAACAAGACCCTCTCTTTAATGGGTCCGGATTCCCTATGGGTGACTGCGGCCCCCAAACAGCGGGTAGTCCCTTTTTTTCTGTTCTAAATCTTTCCCAACACACAGCATGTGTTGTATGCAGCAGGGGATCCGTTTCACTCTTTAATTGCTGATCCTATGATCTCAACGAAACATGATCCTCTAGTCAACAAAACCCTCTCTGTAATTGCTGATTGGAATCAAACCAAGTGGTATAATAGAATTCTAAAGAAAGTTCAGAAAGGATGTCTTGATGTTAACTTCAGCTTTAGAATAATGGACTACTTTGAAAATGTAAGTATCTGATGAGATTAAGGGCACTTGACGCTACTTCCCGTCACTAAGGGCAAGAACCATATTGCAATCCATAATAGTAGGTATCCTGTGAGCCACAGTGATGACAGTCCAATCTGAAAATCAGATCTAATGGTTTTTTGAAGAATCAAATCAGTTGCATTATCAATTGACGCAGTTGCTTCATCGAGCACCTATATCCAACTACTCCTCAGAATAACTGACGCTGCCCCCTGCTCCAGTTTGACCCATCTTCCACAACTGAACAACAGATTGTTAGTTGCTCATCATTGTGTCAATATAAGAAGTGCTTGCTTGTTGCAAAGTGAAGGTTAAAAGTGTTACCTGAGGAATTTAAGCCCTTTTCTTTCTCTTGGACAGCCTCCAGCGGCTTAGCTTCCTAAGAACCTTTACATAAATTCTGCATTTATTTAGTCCACATTTGCTATGCAAAGCAGAAATAAGCAACCAAAAAGGACTTTATCTTCCCATGTGTTCTTGCATCCATATTCATACTTGTGAGCTGGCATGAGTTATGTTTTGGCTAAATAAGTTTTTTAAGTACTGGGCCTAAGCTCGAGCTTAAACTCATCTTAATTTAGATCTATTATTGAAGACTAGAAAATGGTATAATGACTTCATAGGTAAAACCTGAACTTGGTCTTAAAGTTGCATAGGTCTAATAGTTAAGTTTGACTTTAAGCCTATTGGTTCAAACATTAGAACCGGACCTAATCTCATGAAGTCAAACCAAGCTTATCCATTAGTCAACCTAATTCATGAACAGTTCTAAAACCAATGATATACTCCAGAATGGTCTAGATATTAACTCAAAAAGATACAGGAAAAAGAATATAATAAGCATTACCTGCCATATCTCTTGATCAGAATGTTGAGATAAGGGGTCCAGATTATATCTGACTGACCCATTGAAAAGTGTAGGATCCTAACACCAAAACGCGACCTCAAATCATGAAGTCCAATAGAAGAAATGTGTATGCCATCAACTATGATTTTTCCAACCTGCTGCCTCCACAAGACGGAACAAAACACCTATGAGAGTGGACTTACCACTTCCTGTGGGCCCAACAATACCGATCTTGTGCCCTCCTTCGAATGTGCATGTGATCCCACGCAGTACAAGTGGTGCACCAGCCCCATCTCATATCTGTTTTGGCATAAATAAGCACAATATATAGTATAGTTCAACACCCACTATTCTGAATCTGAACTTTAGGCTATAAGTTTTAATAAGTAGGACAAGCTACAAGTATCTGACTAAATTGATAAATTGGTTTCTAAATTGTTAAATTTATTTAGTTTTGGTTTTTGAAAATTAATGAACGTAGAAGTTAATTTCTAAAAGTAATAAATTCATTGCATTGTAATTCTTCTGGCATATTAAAACAACTCGATAAAATGATTAACAAGAAATAAGTTTATTATTTTTTAAAGATCAATTCGTGCATTCATTAATTTGTATAAATTAAAGTTAAATAAATATAACAATCCAAAGACCAAATTGGTAGTTTAGTCATTTTTGGTCTCTTTAACTATTATCTATTTTAATTCTATTTTTATCTTTTAAAATAATGTTAGACTTACAGAATTATTTTATGTATCATCCTACAAATTTAAATATTATTCTATTAGAGATTCTTATGGAAATAGGTATTTTAAAAAAAAAAAAGATTGATGACATTTAGAAAGATAAAAAATGAAATTGAAACTAATAAAAATTAAGGGACAAAAAGTGAAACTTTATACAAGGTTAAGCAACCAAAAAAGTATATTTAAGCATAATAACTAAAAAAAACCTGCAAATCATTTACCCACAACTGGCCAATTAACAGGAGGGCAATTTCCTTCTATTACTTCTGGGGCCTCACTTGGTATATGCATATATTGATTTAGCCTCTCTACTGATATTATATAACTTGATAGTGTGCATTGGTGTTGTATACAAATTGCAAAGGAATTGTTTAACCAAAGGCCATAGGATAGAGCCATGCCAAAAAATCCTGGAATAAAGATGATGGGGTTAGAAAACTTCCACAAAAAAGATAATGGTATTACGGCATTAATTAGAAAATAATTATAATAGGCAAAGTCTAACCAGAGGGTAAAGTCCCGAGGGGAAGAACGACCATGCAAAGTGCAGCGGAGGCAAGAACAAGAGCACTGAGTGTTTCTAACCTTTGAAGGTTTGCTGCAAAACTATAGAATAACGGACTTGCATTGACATCAATTAGAAAAAGATTCTTGGCAAAGAAACGATCTTTCTCTTCAAAAGTCCATATAGTCACAGCTCCAGCAACAGATTCAGCTAGGTATTAGCTACAAATGATTTTGTTGTTCCATTCACCCTCATCAGTTCTTTTGCAGAGGCCAAGTAGTATCTCAGTGAAAACAATAATGATATGGCATCTAATTAAAATGTAAAATTTTATTTTTCATGTCTAACACAATTAAGATATATGGCATGAGAATATTTTTCTTATTCTCTTTTCTAGACACATAGCAAATAGCAAATATAGCACAACATGTATAAGCTGAAGTTATATTGAGAAATTTCTTTATAATTATTTTTTAATGAACACATTTTTTCTTGGCATATATTCCTGGACGATTTTTTTCTTAGATCCAGAGTACATCGGATGCTTTGCTGTATTTTTGTATGAACTTCAAGTTTCCAGGTCTCGAGTCCAGAAGATGTCCATGGAAACTGTGCATATCATGTAGTTATATGTCTAAGCATTGTGATGACTTCTTCATGTAGCAGATACCAAAACTTTACTTTTATGTAATTTAAAGAAAAATCTTTTTATTACCTGCAAGTAAATTGAGATGTAGACCATTGGAATTGAGACAAACAACACTCACTAGGTAACAACTACTAAAACTGTAAGATTAGCACAACAATTTATAGTAGCTTCAACAGCAAGAATCAAGACAAATGGTATATCCAGATTGACAATGTTGAGATCTGATGAGACCCATACAAGAGGGGGGGGAGGGGGGGACACTCAGAATACTATACTTTTGTTGAATCTCATGGAAAGGGCATAGCTGTTCAAAATTCTTACTCCACTAAGTATCCTTCCCAAAAATGTGGAGTCATATAAAGAAATGGGTGTGCGAAAAAGGGAGTTCAGTACTGTGAAAATTGAGATTTTGATGATTGAAGGCCCAAAGTTCACCAAGAAAATTGCTGATATAACTCCAATCAACAAGTACACCGTGATCAATAGCAATGTCCTAACACAGGGATTGTTTATACTTGCAGCCATCCATGAGTTCTGAGGTATCTGACGGATCACAAATCTAAGGTGAGAAAGAGCAGACAAAGTGAAGTATATATAGCCTTTGTTCTGGTTCAGATACTGTGAGTATGGTTTAAACCCTATTTCTCGTCCTTCACTCTTCTTGCTTAATTAATTGATCACCGTTTTTATTCTTTAAATTGATTCTCTATATTGGTTTTGTAAATTCTCCAGCGGAATCTGCATGTCTCTTGGAAGAAGTAGAATGCACAAGCCTGTCTGAACCAGCAGTCTCCTTAAGAGCATTGACAAGATCCTGAAATTCTTGGCTCAAGTTCAAAAGGTGGTGATAAGGAGCAGATTTTAGGATTTCTCCATCAGACATCAACTGTTAACAAAGAAAAGAATATGTTCATTCACTATTTTGAATCAGAAGTCCTAATTGTCATTAATCAAAATGACTATATAAGAATGATGAAGTTATGCATGGTACTGGTGCCTTGACTGGTAATGCTCCATGGACATGAATGCTGCAGAGACTGATTAACAAGAGGCTAGATATTCCTTTCTATGTAACACCATATATTTCTAACTTACTTCCTATCATTTCCAAGTCTCACATGATAAATTGCACAAAAGAGAATGGAAAATAACATTAAAATAATTCCTTATTACGAGTTGCGTCGCATATGAAAATTCCATTTGGTGTCACGCGGACCATATGAGCTCATACATCACATTCTCATATTTAATTACATACATAAACCTCATTTTCATAACCAAAGTTGTCCTACAACTTGTGGAATTTAAAGGGGAGCATCAAACTCACACTATTATTTTCGGTCAGAATTTCAGTTTTTCTATCACAATTTTAAAAATTCATAACTAAATTCACAAAAATCAAAATTCAACAAACTTTATCATTCCAGAAATCTCTAGATGTCTACCCCATGCTAAAAATAATTTCAGTTCATGAATCATTAAGGGTGTAACATTTGACATCTGAAAAGTCACTGAGGTCGCTGCTGTCTGGGCTACTGGTTCAAATTACTGGTATGAAGTTTCAAAATTCATAACTAATTCTAGAAAAATTAAAATCATGAATTCTTTGACATTCTGGAAATATAAACATGTCTAATTTATGTAAAAATATGTCCAGGCCATGAAAAATAATACAGAACGTGTTTGACATGCGAGAAGGGGCAAAGGTTCGGACAGCTACTGGTACTGATGCAAGTGTCTGCTATAAACTTTGAAAATATTCAATTAATTCCAAAAAAATCCAATCCATGAAAATGAAATCAATTTGGAAATATATAAATGCTAAATTTATGGTAAAAATAGACTCAGACCAGAGAAAGCACGTTTAGCCACTGAAATTCAATGGAACAATGACTCAGGTCATGCTGCGCTACTGTTTCTATTCTAGAAATTCAAAAATTCATATCTCTTAGCTCAAACCTCCAAATGGGGTGATTCTAGTTGCTACAAGTCACTATGAATGCCTAGTTTTTGCCTATAAAATTTCGTATCCATTGGACCACATTTGCCCCTCGGATGACGTAAGTTCACAACTGACCAAATGAACAGTATTGGTGCAAATATAAAATTCTGATACTAATTTTGAAAAATCATAGAAAATTTCATACACCTCCAAATGACCTGATCTTTTGCTTTTCAAAAATCTCTAGGCAAGATCTACTTGCATGCAAAATTTCAAATCAAGAAGAGGTCATTTGGTCAGACTTTGCCATAGCTCAAGAATATGACAATTTTGGTCCTAACAAGAGGCAAATTTGGTTCAAATGAGTAATCCATTGTTCTACACACATTTGAGTGACTTAGAAAGCATAAATATAGCATAAATAAGTCCCTCATAAGGTCTGAATCCTCATGCAACTCAAATTCACCATGTCACTTCCATAAACATACATGCACAAGTGAGCTCCCAAGTGGTCAAAATACACAATTCTATTCATTAAACTCTATTCTTGATACATACACTAACTTTACATAGTTTTACACTTGTTCAAAGTGTCATGGCTCAAAAATAACATGTACATATATTCTTTGACATTCTAGTACATCAAAACTAGCAAAATTTGCCAAGAGATGGAGATTTAAGCTCCTTGGCCTCCATCCTTTAGATTTTGAATTCCACCTAGATCAGATGAGATGAGAGAAAGGAGGAGGTGAAATTCATTGAATCTCAATAGCTCATACACCTATCCAAGAATATTTTCAAGACATGTAGCATGTCAAAGGTACAAGTATGCAATCAATCAATTCATGAAGCATTCCACTTTCATATTTTTGTGTCACAAACTCATGTCAAGTACAAGAATGAACTCTAGGGACTTTTGGTTCGGCCTCACCCCATTTCTAGGACTTTTGGATTGCCTCACTCTTGGTTCTTGGGACTTTTGACTTAACCTCACCCATTTAAGGGACTTTTGGCCTTGTCTCACCCATGCCATGAGACTTTTGGCATCTCCTCACCCATATTAAAAGACTTTTGGCACTACCTCGCCCTTATGAGCCATTTCTACAATTCAATGACATTCAAGAAAGCATATTGGTACCAAAATAGTAATATAGCATCAAGTGGCATGTCTCAAACATATAAACATACACACAAGCATACAATGACATATATGCAATAAAAAAATGCAATAAAAAAAGGTGGAGAGCTACCTTGGTGCAAATTCAAGCCTTACTTGCTTGTTCCTTCTCCTTTTCAGTTCTACAAACATAAGGAGGTGGGGTTAGATTTCCTTGGCATATTCATACTAAACAATACTTAATTATACTCTTGGAACAAGTTATAACATCCAATTCACTTTTAAGACTACACTTTATTCTATTTATTACAATATGATTCTATTAATGACCTAATGAAGCAACTACCACAAGTAAAATTCTTGGTTCCATTCTCTTGCCATATTTGGACCTCTTGACCTCATTTAAGATCTTTGAAGCTATCACACACTCACTTTCATAACCCTAGGTCCATGTTGCTTCATAAGGTTATATTATGGAAGCCATTACCTCATCTCCCAACCTAAGGCTTCTAAATTTTTTCTAAGAGTTTCTCCTATCTTCTTTTATCATATAAAGTCCTAAATCAAGCTTGGAACCATTTAAAATACCCCCTAACTATCTCTATGGGTTTTGACCTAGTTATGTTTCCATTAAAGACCCATGGAGTTTGGGATTTTTCCTTAATAGATAGGGCACTTGGGAGGCTCTCTAGGAGTCTTAAAAATTCAAACAAATACTCATATATAGTGGGGAAGTCTTAAATCAACCCAGATTTTAAATTATGTTCAAGCACCCTACACTTTTCCAACTTGAGTTTTACTAGCTTTTCATGCATTTCTTTGATGTAATCCATCTTCCCATGACTTAGTTTGATGGATTCTTTTAGATTATAAAATAGAAACTCTTCCCTCTTCATGGTTCTATTTGAGGCATCCCATCATGGAAGAGGAGAAGGAGACAAAGAAGCAACAAAGGGAGAGAAACTACCTTGCAATCAAGCTTCATTCAAGAGTCCTTCTTCTTCCCTCTTCCTCTTTCTTGAATTTTGAATTTCTCTCCTCTAGTTTGACCCCAAATCAGCAACAAAAATTGCATTAAAACCATGGAAAGATGAAGCAAGAAGAGGAGGATGAAGTTTCAAAAGGAAAAGTAGCAAAATCTTATACTTTCTCACCTTTCCTTGGCTTTTCTTTCTGTAAGATTCCCTCTCTTTTGTGCGCCTAAGGAGCTGAGAATTTTCTCTGAAAATGAGCAGAAGAAAATCAGTTTAGAGAGGGGGGCTGAATGTGGATTAAAAAGAGAATTTGGAAGCTTCATTTTTGCAATTTGTTTCCATTTTTGCCCTTCCATAATGGCATTTCTGGTTTGACTTCATTTTAGCTCTTTTTTTAGAACCATCTTTTCCATCATAAAATTTAGATTCCTAATTTAATAAAATACCTTTGGAGTCACTCAAATCGGAGCTAAAACCTTCCCGAACGAATCGGTTAAAGTTTGGGTCAACCGACATCGGAAAGAGTACACCGGAGGGGCTTTACCGGTCTGGGGCTTCCCATGGTTTTTGGGGCTTCTAAGAATCTGGGCAATTCAAAATTTTCATTTAAAAAGCCCTTCTAAGTGTTTTTCCAAAATAATACTTATGAAAATGCTACTGGCCTTTCGACAAATTTTTTGAATCACTTTGGCCCTGATTTCTAGGAAAATTAAGGCTGAAATCCTCATTTCTATTATTTATAATTTTATCTAAATTTTATTTGGCTTTGAATCACTCATCTCAGTAGACTTGCTTTTCAAATCGGCCCATTTCAGTGTTTTTACAATGTACCGAGCATTACATTTTCCACCCCCCTTAAAATAAATTCTGTCCTCAAAATTTAAATACGTACTTTAGGGAAATAGCTCTGGATGCTTTCATTTCATGTTATCTTCTAGTTCCCAGGTTGCCTCTTCAGATGCCGGGCCCTTCTAGACTACTTTCACCAGAGGGATGCTCTTGTTTCTCAATTGTTTCAACTTGGCATCCACAAACCTCTTTGGCCTCATTACATAGGACAGATTTTCCTGCAATTGAATATGCTCATATTCTATGACATGTGAGGGGTCTGGTAAGTACTTCATCAATTGGGAGAAGTGAAAGACATTATGGATTTAGGCTATGTTTGGAGGTAGGGCTATCTGGTAGGCCATGGGTCCGATTTTCTCAAGAATTTCAAATGGACCAATATACCTAGGATTGAGCTTCTTTACCCTCATAGACCGACCTACCTTAGTCACTGGAGACACTCGAATGAATACGTGGTCTCCAATCTCAAACTCTAACAGCCTTTTTCTCCGATTGGCATAACTTTTTTGCCTACTCTAAGTTATAAGGAGTTTCTTTTTGATCAATTCTATCTGTTAGGTAGTTTAGTCCACTAACTCAGGTTCTAGCAAACTCCTCTCCCCTAGCTCAACCCAACATAACAGAGATTTACACTTTCTCCCATAGAGAGCCTCCTAAGGGGCCATCTGAATATTGGAATGATAACTGTTATTGCATGCAAATTCAGCTAATGGTAGATATGTATCCCAGTTACCCTTCATCTCTAACAATATGCCCTCAACATGTCCTCTAAGGTTTGGATGGTCTTCTTAGTCTGACCATTTGTCTGGCGGTGGTAAGCAATGCTAAACCACAACCTGGTCTCTAAGGCATGCTGTAATGACCTCCAAAAATTCGATGTGAACCTGGGGTCTCTATCTGATACTATGCTACTAGATACTCTATGAAGTCGCACTATCTCTTATATATGTAACTGGGATAATCTATCTAATGAATAAGTAGCCCTCATTGCTAAAAAGTGTGTAGACTTCGTCAACCTATCTACCACTACCCAAATAGCATCATATCCAGAGGATGTCCTGAGTAACCCCATAATGAAATCCATAACTATACTATCCCATTTCTACTTAGAGATATCTAGGGGTTATAATAACTCAACTGGTCTCTATTGTTCTACCTTAACCCTCTGGCACACTAAACACCTCGCCACGTAATCTGTGACGTCATTCTTCATTCCTGGCTACCAGAAGGTTCTTTTTAGATCCTGATACATCTTGGTGGCACCTGGGTGGATAGTATATTTGCTCTTGTGTGCCTCTGCTAGAATTTTCTCTCTCAACTTATTACTACTAGGCACACAGATTCTATCTCGGTATACTATCACACTGTCCTCAGATATCCTAAAATCTGAGGTCCTACCGTGGGAGATTTCGCTCCTAATCTATTTTAAGGATTTATCCTCTCTCTGGGCATTTAAGATCTAGACTCTCAACTCATTCTCAATCCGGGTCTCATTCAAAAATAGTCTGCCCGATACCAGCTAGCAAAAGAGGTTCAGATTTCTAAATTTTTTTAGGAGCTCCTACTCCCTGATCATCATATGGGCAGCGTGGATGGATTTCCTACTCAAGGCATCGGCCACCACATTGGCCTTCCCCGGATGGTATTTCAATACATAATCATAATCTTTTAGGAACTCTATCCATCTTCTCTGTCTCATATTAAGTTCCTTCTGATCAAATAAGTATTTCAAACTCTTGTGGTCACTATAAATCTCTATGGTCGCACCATACAAATAGTGCCTCCAAATCTTAAGAACAAACACTACTGCGGCTAACTCTAGGTCATGTGTGGGATAATTCTCCTCATGAGGCCTCGGTTACTTAGAGGCATATGCCACTACCCTACCTTGCTGTATCAATACACATTCTAACCCTTTCCTTTAGGCATCACTATATACCATAAATGGTAAACTAAGGTCAGGAATGACTAGCACAGTGGTAGTGATTAATCAGAGTTTCAACTCTTGAAAACTCCTCTCACATCTCTCATCCCACACGAAAGGTGTATCCTTCCAAGTCACCTTGTAAGTGGCAAGGTCATATGAGAAAAGCCCTGAATGAATTGTCGGTAATATCCTGCCAAACCAAGGAAACTCCTAACCTCAGTAATGGTCCTAGGTCTATCCCACTGTAACATAGCCTCGACTTTAAGGGGATCTACTGCGACCTCATCTTGTGAGATCACATGACCTAAGAATTTCACCTTGGTTAACCAAAACTCACATTTACTCAGTTTGGCATATAATCTCTTATCTTTCAAAGTCTCTAGGGCTAATCTTATATGCCTTTCATGCTCCTCAAAAGATCTAGAGTACACTAAGATATTATCAATAAAAACCACAACAAATTTATCTAAATATGGTATGAAGACCCTGTTCATGTAGTCCATGAATACTGTAGGCGCATTCGTCAGCCCAAATGGCATCATAAGGAACTCATAATACCCATATCTAGTCCTAAAGGCCATCTTGAGGACATCTTCAGCTCTCACCTTTAGCTGGTGATATCCAGATCTAAGGTCTGTCTTAGAAAAGACAGATGCCCCAACCAACTGACCTAACATGTCACCTATCTTAGGGAGAGGATACTTATTCTTGATGGAAATCTTATTCATTTCCCTATAATCTATACACAATCTCAAGCTACCATCTTTCTTTTTCATGAACAGCACTGGAGCTTCCCAGGGTGACACACTGAGGTGTATAAACCTTTTTTCTAATAGCTCTTCTATGTACTTTTTCAGCTTAGCAAGCTCGGTGGGAGCCATCCTGTATGGAGTCTTGGACATTGGTCCAGCCCCAAGTACTATCTCTATGGGAAACTCTATCTCTCTCTTAAGAGGTAGGCCACTAAAATCAAAATCTTTAGAGAACCTCTTGAAATTTCCTAATGATCGGGATCTCCTCTATCCCTTCTTCTACCTCGACTCGTATAGAGAAAAAGACTAAAAACCCCTGACACCCCTGCTCTCAGTATCTCTCAGCCTGAGCAGTAGTCATGAAAGATAGCTCAACTCCTATCCTAGGTATGGTCCCACAAGAAGGTATAGATACAATGTGATGTTCACAATCAAGGACAGCATTATTGGCAGTCATCCAATTCATACCAACAATTAAATCAATGTCATGGAATGGCATACAAATTAAATCGATGGTAGTATGACAATGATTAAATTAGACAGTGACATTCAAACAAGTATGGGAAGTAATAATGTGGCTTCCAATGGATATAGTGACAGATAAATCAAATGGTAGAGTACTAACGGCCAGACCCAAACGTCTCACACAATCATAAGATATAAACGAGTGACTAGCACTTGAATCAAACATAGCAATCACAGGAAAATTGTTCACTATAAGCATACCTCGAATAAAACTAGGAGACGCACTAGCCTCATGTTGAGAAAGGACAAACACCCTGCCCTGAGTCTGTGGCCTGAGAGGAGGCAATCTGAGCAGAGGCGCTATATTTGCCTGAGAGTAGTTTCTGGCAATATGCCCTGGCTTCCCACACTTGTAGCAGATCACTGTGGATTGTGGGGCGACGGATGATTGAGTCCTCGGGCCTGTGGCCTCTTCCTTTTTTGCCATCTCCTACTCCACTGCACCTTACTCTTCTTCTTATTAGTAGGTGCGGAGCTGGCTCCCTCTTCAGGTCGCAGCCTCTTCAGTTCTGAAGTCCCTCTCTAACCAGATACTATGGCAGCAGGCATAATGTCCCTCAGATTATTCTTGATCACTTTGCTTATCTTTACAATGGCATTAAAATTCCTGATCCTCTGTGGAGTCACTCTGTCTCTGATCAGGGGCTTCAACCCGATCTTAAACTGCTCACACCTCTAGGGTTCATCATCGTATCTTCGGAGGTAGGAAGAGTACCAAGATAGCTTAATAAATCGGGCCACATATTGATCAACTGTCATATCATCAGTTTGTCTCAGTCCCATGAACTGCATCTCCTTTTACTTCCTCACTGAGCTTAGAAAGTATTTCTCATAAAATTGCACTAGAAAGTTCTCCCAGTTGATTTGCAAATTCTTCATCTCCATCAGAGACTTTGTGTTACGCCACCATTTATTTGCTTCTTTCTATAACAAGAAGGTGGTTAACTGGGCCTTTTTCTCAGAGGTGCAATCTATAACTAAGAATATCTTCTTAGTCTCCATCACCCAGGCCTCTGCCTTATCGACTACTTAGATATTTTGTTTTATTTAATTGATTTAATTTAAGTTATTATTATTTTCAATGAAATTAGCACTTAAAAATAACCTTTTAATTGCTAATTTCATAAAAAATAATAATTTAAATAAAAAGATCCTAATCAAATCGTAAGTTCTCTTTGCCTTCTTACACTCTAGTGCATTTATTAAGTATATATTCTGTCAAACAACATATACTTAAGATGAGTAAGGAGAAAATGACTAGGATATCCAATTTCTTAAAAAAAAAAGAGGACTGAATTTTCATTTTAATGAGGACTCTTGTTTAAGGGCCTATACAATTCATCAGGGTTTGAACTTGGGAGCTATCTCTTGAAGGGGGATTGAGCCATTTGGGGGTTCTACTCATCATTTGGAATGCAAGAAAAGTAGTCGCATGTTTTTGAAGATGGGAGACCAAGAGAGGCAAAGATCTTGTCTCCATTAATAGGCTAACTATTGTACTCTTAGAAAAAGCTTGAAATTTTGTTGAACCAAATAAAGGCAAATTATCTCTCCAAGATTTTATTAAATTTTCCTCATAAAAATTCTAAAAATAAATTTTGTCAAAAGGATATAAACTAAATAAATTTAACCTTTGGTGAAGATAGAAATATCACCAAAGAATAACTAGTATTATATTAGATAACAAAGTAGCATGCGAAGAAATTTAATAACAGCTTTCTATAATTCCATTCATATACTTTGAAATGTGAACCATAAAGTGTACCTAAAATCAATAACAGTCATGATGTAATTGAAGTATCCAGTTTTATTTAAAAGAAGGTGAAACCTTGCATTTAACTTATAATTTAAAGTACTATGAAGGACTAGAGGACCTAGTCCAATGGTCAGTACAATCCAACCTTCTTTCATTATAAGAAATATGCCATATATCTACAATATATGTGTGTGGATATAATCTCAATTAACCTATACTCATAGTCTGAATTTTCATAAGATTTGCTTGTTTTGACAATTGTGACTAAATTTTTTATCCACATTCTTATAAAACATAGCTATAACATTAAGACTTTTATCCATAGATCCTTTATTGTCACTAAAGGCTATAGCGATAGTTTCATAAAACTTTTATTTACAAATATTTTATTATCATTAAAACCTATAATAACAATTTTATAAAACCTTTACCAATGAATGTTTTATTATCATTAAAGACTTTACTCATAAATGTTTTCTTGTCAACAAAACCTTTACCCACCAAACAAATTGTTGAGAAATGTGGCATAGTACCCTGAATACAAACCTAGTAGCAAAGTATGGAATTGCTTCACTACAGTAACTAGCTTTAGAGACTAGAGACCTACATAGAAAATAGAAATTAAAAAGGATTATTGTTTGTAAATAGAAGGTTAAAATATTGTCTACATTCAAAGTTTTATGGTATTATAATTGAAAAATACTTTTTATTTTATTGAACAAGTTTTTCATAATATGAAGTCTTACAAGTTTTACAATTTGAATTATAAATTTATTATAGCAATCAATAAGTCTTTTTCCTCTCTTACATGTTTTATAGAAAACACCAATCGATATGTCTAATGCATATCCTATATTAAAGGTAAAATTGTAGCAACTTCTCCACTTTCTAAGTCTATATATCCTACTTTGAAGTAAAATGAGAGCAACTCTACCCATTTGTAAGTCTACAAACTTCGTCTTTATTATATGGAATAGTCCTTAATTAATTCAAATGAAATTCTACCACTAATTAATAAGTTCAATGTATATCCTACATTGTAGGTAAAAATTATAGCAATTCTACTACTTGTCAAGTCTATAGACTTTTTTCTTTAATTACATGGAATGGTCCTTAATTAGTCCAAATGAAATTCTACCACTAATTAATTATTTTAATGCATATCCTACATTGTAGGTAAAAATGATAGCAACTTTATCACTTGTCAAGTCTATAAACTTTATTACATGGAATAGTCTTTAATTAGTCCAAATGAAACTCTACCACTAACTAATAAGCTTAATGCATATTTTACATTGTGAGTAAAAATAATAGCAACTTTACCACTTGTCAAGTCTATAAACTTTATCTTTATTACATGGAATAGTTTTTCATCAGTCCAAATGAAATTGTACTGCTAATTAATCAGTTCAATGCATCTCCTACATTGTAGGTAAAAATGATAGTGACTCTACCACTTATCAAGTCTATAGACCTTGTCTTTATTATATGGAATAGTCCTTTATTCATCCAAATGAAACTCTATCACTAATTAATAAGTTTAATATATATTCTACAATCTAAGTAAAAATGGCAACACCTCTACCACTTGTCAAATCTATAGACTTTGTCTTTATTACGTGGAATAGTCCATATTTAGTCTAAATGAAACTTTACCACTAATTAATAAGTTTAATGCATATCCTATATTGTAGGTAAAAATGATAGCAACTCTACCACTTACAAGTCTATAGACTTTGTCTTTATTATATGTAATAATCTTTTATTGGTTCAAATGAAACTCTACCACTAATTAATAATTTTAATGCATATCTTACATTGTAGGTAAAAATAATCGCAACTTTCCTAATTTTCAAGTCTAGAGACTTTGTCTTTATTATATGGAATAGTATTTAATTAGTCTAAATAAAAATCTACCACTAATTAATAAGTTTAATGTATATCCTACATTGTAGTTAAAAAAGATAGAGACTTCACCATTCATCAAGTCTATAAACTGTCTTTCTTACATGGAATAGTCCTTAGTTAGTCCAAATGAAATGATATCACTAATAAATCTTTTCTCATGACAAAAAAGTTTTCTTGGTAACTTTTTTCTAAGAAAGTATTTGATTGAAGTTTCTCACAAAAATGAGTTGGAATCTGAGTAAAATGATAATTAAATGTACAACTTGGTGCATTAGTGATAAGTTTTAATTTTCTTGGCCATACTGAGACTTTAATGTTCTTTACTAGACTTTTACATATTGATTAGTTTAATTTTTTCACATTTTTTCATCTAATTATAAAATTCAATTTACTTAAACTAATTTCCAAACTTAGTCTGCTTGGTTGAATGCTAAGGTTGTTTAGCATAGTTGATGATGAAATCCAAGGTAGATAGAACATCAATATGGCAAATGCATTGGTCGACTTTCCTAAACCATATACATGAATGACATCAGACTGATTCAAGCTTAAAAAATTAAGTTTCATACATAAAAGAAAGGAGAGGCCTAACTTTTCAAGATCATCTATTAAATAATAAAAGAAACTAGAACAGTATCTAATTCCAAGCCATAAAACTCAAGAATGATATTATTTCTTTTGGATAATGGAAGGTAGCTATATTCAAGAAAAACTATCTTCAATGCATCATTGTCAATCCAATGAACTTGTTCTCCAATGATAATGATGAATGTTTGGCATTAGAGCCAAGAAGGAGGGTAGAAGCCCCTCAAGCATGAGTTTCGATTTACTGCAATCCACAAATGATTACATATATGATATATTCAGAGAGAGATTAAAAAAAAAAAGAATAGGCATAAGAAGAAGAAATGAGCCCAATATACATCCTTATCATTTTATGTCAGTCTTTTCTTACTACACAATTGCCAAAAAGATTGCAATTTGCTTGAACATCTTGTTTCAAAGATCAATTGCCATGAGCCCAATTTGAAAATAACCAAAAAAATTAAGTTAGAAGGCATTGATAGCACTTGAAGAAGATGATGAGAATGGTATAAGAAATATTAAAAAAAATGAAAGGATATTCTAGTAATTTTACATAATTTAAAATGTTTAATTTAAATGGTGAGGGCCTTATTGCAATGGACTAATAAATTGGTCGATTGCATTTTTTTTAAAAGAAAAAAAATTAAAAGACAATGAATTGAAGACAAAGATCAAGTTAGGAAAGTTCAAATTTTCCTTTTTAATATATGATGCACTTTAAAATAGTGAGATCAGAAAATTTATAAAGTTATTTTTCAAATTATCAGCATGAAGACTATTAATATTGTTGTTAAACTTACGAGTTGATTCTCTGAATTTAGCGAGGTTAAGTTTTTATCTAAGAAAATCATGTCAATTTAGTTGTAAACTCGGATTCTGTACAAATTTGGTTTAATTCTCCTTTGACCCAAATAAATTTGATTAACTCAATATTTTTTAAATCGATTTTGACGTTTTATCATATAAATGAGTCAAATTGAGTTTAAAAAATATAAAAATTTTTAAATCTAGTACATTCCAGTAAAGAAAGACAAAAAAATAATATTTATATCTGAACTTAATTGAGATTTTTATATTAAAAAAATATGAATTATAGAATATAAATAGTTTTTTAAAAAAATTAATTTAAATTGTATTTAAATAAATTTTTTTATATATTATATTTTATATGTAATTATTAACAAATGTAAATTCTTACAAGTTTATAATATAAGTTTACATTACAAATTTATCTCTCTTTTATGATTTTGTTTAAAATCACGAGTTTGGCAATCCTGATGAAAACCAATATATTTATAAAGGAACTTTAATAAAGCGTCACTTTTCCTAGAAATTTGCCTTAAACTATTTAACTATCATATCTACATCTGTGGGAGGGGCCGTGAACTTAATCATGGTCTTGGATTCGTTTGAAATATAAAATGAAAAAGTATTATCTTATAAGAAAGAATATAAAAAAGTAATTTTAAATATGGAAATAAGCTCATGTTTTTATTTTAAAAATAATAAAAAAAATAATGAAATATTATTGAATATTAATTATAAGAATATAATAAATATTATATAAAATTGACCAAAAAAATTACCTTTCTTATGGTCTAACAAAACGACTATTAATGTTAAAGCTAGCTAAACAAAAACTCCTTTTGTATTAGACAATAATACCCCTATAAACTTTGGCGGAAAATCTTAAAGGAGAAATTGGGAAACACTGTTACAGTAAGTATTGGTAACCATTAAAGATAGATCAGAAGAAAAAAAATTGTAAAATAATATAGTTAAAAATTGATATTCTTTCTTTTATACAATAGTGTAAAATTAGTTCGATCTTCTCGCTATTTTTGTATGCCAATGTAAATATTTGATCCTCTCGCCAACAATGTGTTTTTGGTTTACATTCTTTCATAATCGCTTGTAAAAATATGTAATATAAATTTGGAAGTTTAATTACACAGACATCTTATTTATTATTAAAAACAGTTATAAAACTCTTCCATAAAATCAGAATATATCTTATATCAAAACTCACTTTGGCCAAAATATCTTCGAGTCTATAAAATAATTTCTTTTTTAAGCTAAGTAAATTTGAAAATAAGTTAATAAAAAATTTATTCAGACTAAGAATCTACAAAAAAAAATTTTAAAAGAAAATCTAACCAATTAAAAGATAATAATTGGTAATAGTTAATTTCAACAATAATATGTGTATATTAAATACACATTTAATCACCATATAAACACGGTTATAATGTAATAAAATTTTAAAATAAAAACAAATTATGGAGTCTTCTGAGAATATTAAAACACATTTAAGTAAATTAATATGATGGAAGTGGTCACCACGCTGCGAAGACTTTTGATTTGATACGGCCACTCTTGTAAGCAATATCTACTGATTCCAACCTCTCAACTATGTTATATTCCCTCTGGTTCATATTCAGAATGGTTCATACATTGAAGAATATAGGATATTGTAGAAAAAAGGCCAAGATTTTTTTTTAAAGTAATGTCTAATTTAAATAATTATATTTGTCAAAAGTAATACACCCTAATCTTAATTTTCAATTGCTATATCTCCTAATTTATTTAAAGTTATAGTTTACCTCCTTATCTATTAGTCCAATTGCAATAAGCTTCCTACTGTCTAAATTGGATATTAAATTTAATCTTAACTACATGAAATTAATAAAATTTTTTGTCACTGTTTAATACCTATCTTGTCATTCTCTTCACCTTTTACCAAACTCTCTTATGGCCATGGCAACCCAAGCTTTTTGCAACAAGCTTCCATATTTATCTACTGAAGAACAAGCCAAATTCTCTCTCTCTCTCTATCTATCTTTCTAAGCTTAGGATTGGCAAAAAGCTTCCATATTTTTCCACTGAAGAACAAGCCAATCTCCCTCTCTCTAAGATTGGGATTGGCAACAATCTTCCATATTTATCCACTGAAGGACAAGCCAATCTCTCTCTCTATCTCTCAACATTGCTAGTTATCCTGTATAAAATTTTACTGGGCTTCTATTTTTCTTCACATATGCGAATGAAAATTTCAAGCCCTATCAAATACTTCTTCCTAATGTCACGTTAAGGAGACGTTCCCATGCCTATGAAGGGTGAGAAAGTTAGGGGAGATGATGAGAATGGCAAAATGGGTATTAAAAAAGAAGAAGAGAATTTTACTAATTTCACTCAGTTAAAATTAGATTTAAAGTTGAATTTAGACAGCAAGGAGTTTATTGTAATGCCACTAATAGATGAAAGGATCCATTACACGTTTTAATAATTTGGAGCGACGTTGTAATTGGAGCTAAATATTAGGGCTAATAAGTGAAATTGTCACATATTATTTCGGTATATTTAATATTTGACATCAATATTCGTAAAAATTTGTTTCAGCTAAAAACTACTTATTAAAGTAATTAAAGAATCATCTAAATCTCAACAGGACAAGTTCATTAATGTAACTGAGATAGTAAATTGTGAAATAATTAAATCATATGAAGATATGAAGCTTCAAGAAAAATATATATTTTTGTCCAAAAAAAAGTAATATCTTACATGAACACACTATCTAACACCACTAAATTGCTCATATGAAGATATAATTTGCTCTAAGAGATTTTTAGTGTGAAGATGGTTCTTCAAGATGAACCGGTATACCCAAATGTGGTGCCTTAGTTTATATGTATTATTATTTTGATATGATTCCTTTTGTTTGTTTTGGTGATTATATTTGATAGTTACTCTTTTCATTGTTTTTATCATGTCCAGAAAACTTTTGAAGATGGAATCACTAACAAGCGGATAGAGATAGGAGATAGAATTGGAGAATATTGAGTAATTGATTAACTTTTCAATTATTTATTGGTTTTATTCATTGTTTTAGTTTTGTTCAATTACCTATGGTCAGCCTAATACTTAGCACTTGTTCAACATGTTATCTTGTACTAATTCACGGGCAATAGCTCAGCAATTCTTGCGCTTTGTTATCTATCTCATTTTTTTTTTCTTTCTTCTTTTTCCTTTTGTAACTTTGATCCACTCTTTGTTTGGTTGATTGTACCATTTTGACTATATTTTGAAAGAGAATGTTTAATTTGCTCTTTTCTGCCAAAATAATAATAATAAATAAAATAAAATAAACACTTCATAACCTTGACGATCTGTTCCTGTAATAAAAAAAAAGGATAAACTCCTCTCTATTACCACTTAGAAGAAGTTTTTTTTATACTACAATATCTTGACCAAACATTTTATTTCCTCAAAATACGAAAATTTGATGGAAAAATAAATACTGAGACAATTTGCATGTTTCTTAATTGACGTTGAAAACATAACATAGCCATTTTTCTGTTAAAAAAAATTATGCAATGGCTTTGTCGTAATTGCATTTTTAGTTTTATAAATTGGTAAACTTTGAAACACCTTAAAAGATGACACAAGGCGTACTTTGTTTTATTATAAACTCTAAACAACTAGTAAAATAAAAAAAAAAATTTCTCTTTAATTTTGCTCATTATTATTACTGTTTACGCCAAAAAAAATTCATGGGACATTAGTTTGAAAATTTTAATTTTTTTCCTTTACAAAACAATTAGAGCTTAACACACCAAACTAAATAAAGGTTAAAGTACCAAAATTTAGTTTTTCTCTTTACAAAATAAATAGTTCCTTTATATGCTTTTTTCCTTTTTAATTAGAATGAAACTACTCTCAATGTTTTATTTGAAGTAAACCCCATTCAACCAAAAAAAAAAAAAAGCCCCAATCCGTGTGCACATGCACCGTCCCGTGTTAGACCATACTTCAAGATGACTCAGTGCGTTTCTTATTACGTTATCTATACGAGTTTTTTTTTTTTTTTGTGCTTCCCATCTTTGATACACCTATTATTTATGATACTGAAAATTGGACTAAATTGGCCAGTTGAACTAATTGAACTAGAAATTGGCCTACTGTCTAATCTAAAAGTGGCCTAGGCTAATGAACTTATTAAACTCGGTGAAAAATTGAGTTGAACCACACAAATTTATGTTAAAACTGGATACAGAACTGTTCGTCACGTATGAAGTAGCAATAGTGGTCTTCCAACGACTTGAACATGCACTGGGAAAGAAAATAGTCTTTGTACTTTCCATGCATACCATGTTGCTTTATTATAATGCAAACAAATATATATATAAATAATATAATATAATAAAAATGTATATATTTAATTTGATTAAATCTTTTATTCGTTAAATAATTTTATTCAAATTTATTATTTTTAAATATGTTATTGTTTTATTTTTTTAATAACAAGTAAAATCCTAAAAAATATAAAATTAATAGTTAAAATTTTAAAATTTATTAAAATTTATTTGTTATATTAAAATTTTAATATATAAAATTTAAAATTATATATTTATTTATTATTAATTCAATCATAATTTAATTAGGATTAGATTAATAAATTTTGAATTAGTTTGTTTTTAAAGACATTTCTATTATTTGGATGACGTGGCTGATTATACATTTTCTGACATGGGTGAACTTTTCAAAAATGGGATGTACTTACCAGCGACGTCATGTGTAATATCTTGCCACGTTTGCTGTGTAGCGATATTGTATTATAGTTTTCATTCAAGACCCTTCATGGACGAGCAATTCGAGGGGGAAAAAAAAACTTCAATGCATCAGGGTCAACCTCCGTGTGAACCCGTAAGAATTAGTACGGGATTGTACATGCTCGATTGTCAAACCATGAGGATGTTTTGTATTGTGGTCCTAACTACAATCACACCCAAAAAATATTTTAATTTTTTGGATTCTATTCATGACCTGATTTGCGTTCAAAGAGTTTTACCTGAAAGACCACATTTTATCTGTGCTTAATCCAGTAACAAAAGAGGCTGTTGAGTTTCCTGATATATCTAACGACTTTGTTGTTGGTGAGTTTTGATTTATAATTCTCTACTTTTTAAATAAGTTATTCCTATTGATACTTCAATTATAAAACGATTATCGCCACTTTTGTAGCAACATATATCTTGCACTTGTAATACAGATTAAAAAATGGTCTTATATATAAGAAATAAATAATTAATTTACGAGTATTAAAAAAATAGTTAAAAGTAATTAATCTTTTTAATTTTGTTTCAAATAAAAATTATTTTTTAAAAATACCCCTATTTAATCTGTGCACTTTTTCTTTGAAATTAATGACTACCACTACTCATAATTTGAATAACTTATTTAATGAAAGGCATAATTGGAATATTATATAATATGATAGTTTGTTTCTTATATATAAAATCAAATTAAATCTCAAAAAAGTCTCTTATATATAAGACCAGAGAGAATATATTTCTATTAAATTTATTTTAAAAATTTAGGATATTTTTAATTTCAAAAGAAATAGAGTTTGATTATCAAAATTCCAAAAACTTGCAATAAAAAATAACCAATCCAATAATTGCAGTCCATTTTTTATAAAAAATTAAATGATACATAAGTCCAAAAACAATAAATGAATTATTTCTTATTATACTAATTTTTTTTATTTACATTTTTTGTATTATTATGATGAAACTATTCTCAACATTTGTTTGAGCTTTGGACTATTCTTCCATGAATATTTAAGCGCGGTATGAAATACTGAAAACCAATAATTTAGTCTTTATAATTTTTTTTTCTATTTTACTAAACAAAAGATCTTGAGTACAAAAATTTACAAAGCTTGCGATGAGTATAACGAAAACAAAAGTGGCAATAAATTTTTAAAACAAATTAAATGATACGTGAAAAATATATTAATTGCAACCAGACCCAAGAAAAATGAACATTGCAAGTGAAGAAGCAAATATCTCTTCGGCCAACGAGACCAAAAATTGCTAAGCTCCATTGGAAATTGGTCCGTGTGGACCAGCACTGGCCCGTGTCGGATTCTTGCCTCTTAATTTTATGACACCGTGCCATTTTCAATTGTTTGAGAGCTACATACACCAGCAGGCAGTGTCAGACACGAAATATGGGCCATTAACTGCATATACAATATTTACTATTTTACTACGCGGGACACGATGGGGGAACTATGATATATATATATATATATATATGCCACATTTAAAAATACAACCACGACGCTTAAAAAAATTTTTTGATTCAATTTTTTAAAAAAATGAAAACCGAAACCAAAGTGAAATAAGAGTAGAGTCACAATTAAAATTTTATTTTTTAAAAGATAAAACTTTAAAAAAATCTTTAAAAAAAAAAAGGTCTACGAACCAAATTCTGATTCGAGAGTCGATTGTGAGTGGAAAAAGTGTTAGACACCCCACTACATTTATTTCTAAAAATGGTTATCCCAAGTTAGTTGTGCAAAATTTATATAACCTTTAATCTATTTTAATTCTCTCAAACAAATCACATACAAATAAGAAATAAAGAAATTAAAGGAAATAAAATTAAGAATAAAAAAAAGAAGGAAAAGAAATTAAAGAAGTAAGATTAAGAACAAAAGAAAAGAAATTAAGAAAATAACAACTAAAAAATATTTTATTTATAAGGGCGAACTTAACCTAAAATGAGAGCTTAGGGTTTACATACCCTCTAAAAAGGATTAAAGTCTACGTAGTTCGAACCAAGAGTTGTTTTGGTTTGTTTTTATTTTTCTTTTTTTTTTGTTGTTTTTTTTTTCTTTTTTTGGTTTTGTTTTCCTTTTTTTTTCTTCCTTTATTTATTTATTTGTTTATTTTATCTTAAATGACTTAGCTTTTATTATTATTATTTTGGATGAAAAGACAAAGAAAATAAAAATTACTTATGTTTTAACAAATAAAATGAATTTAGAAATTGATTGATGTATTTTGATTTGTTATACGTAAATTTAATTTTACTTTTTTTTGCATTTCTAATTTTGCTTTCCTCTTTTTTTTCTCATCATTTTTTTTTTCATTTTTCTTTCTATGTCTTTTTTTGTTTTATCTAATTTATTATTTATTTGTTTTTTTAATCTTGCTTTTATTTTTGTTTTTGTTTTTTTTTCGCGTTTGTTTTTATATTTTGGTGTTGGTTTTTATTGTTCTTTTGATTTTGATTTTTTCTTATCATTTTTTCTTATGTTTTTTTTTCTTGGGAGTGGCATTTTTGTTTTTTCTTGTCCCCTTTTTTGTATTTTGTTCTGACTTTTTGTGAAGGAAGAGAGGAAGTAAGAATTACTTTTATCTTTTCATATTATTTATTTTCTTTTATGAAACAAAAAAGATAAAAATAACTTAAATTCTCACAGACAACACAATTTAGAAATTGGTTGATGGGTTTTAATTTGCGAATATCAATTATTCTACCTCTTGATTCTTTTCTCTCTTTTTTTGTTTCCTTTTGTTTTGTTTTGTTTTTATTTTTATATTTTGTTTTGTTTCTTTTTTATTTCTTTTTTTTTTGCATTTCATTTTTTCAGTATTCTTTTGATTTTTTTCTTCTTTTTTCTTCTTATATCCTTTTTTAGAGTGGCATTTTGTTTTTGTTTTATTTTCTTTCTTTTTCATAAAACCTATTTTAATCTCTAATTTTCTTGTCCAAATGAAAATTTGAAAAAAAATTCAAAAGTTTGAAAGGGGAATTAATTTCTTGCTTTTCTTCTTTTGTTTTGCTTTCCTCTTTCTTTCCTTTTTGGTTTCTTGAAGGGAGAAGGCTCATTTGGCTTTTTTAAAAGGGTTGTGTATTTTTCAATTAATCAGACCTTTCTTTTTTTTATTTGAAAAGAAACCCACTTTAATTTCTTAAAAAAACATTCATTCTATTTTGAAATCCTTTCCTTTTAAAAGTTAATCCCTTTTCTCTCTTTTTTTTTAATGTGTTACTTACTGAAATCCAAAAGAAATCAAACAAAAGGTTTGATAACTCGATTAGGAGACTGAGAAGATTTATTATCACACATAGCCAGGATGCCTGAAGAGATATAAAATCTCACACGGCTACTGTAAAAAAATGAGGAAAATAAAATAAGAAAATAGCTATGTTTACAATAATGCAGTAACTTGTGATCATGTGTGCTTATGTGCCCAATTAAATATCATATTCATATACATTTCAAGTACAGAGAAAAATAAAATAAAATAAAAATAACACATATGTAAAGTAAAACATGAAACCACTTTTGTCTTCATGAATGTGCCTTCATCCTTCAGCTTCTTCATGCTTCCCCCAAGTCTTGAGTATTTGGATATACTGCCATGCTGTTTTGTCCTTTTCTTAGGTTAAAATGATCAAATCCACCAGAGGGCTTCCTCCTTGCTGAATCTCTTTTAGCCACTCCCATGGTCCTTATCTTTAGTCTGAAACCAAGCCACCTTCCTTGAATCTTTTGTTTGTTTCCTCCACCGAAACTCTCCTCTCTTTTCTCCAGTAATTTCCCCTTCTCACTCTCGATCCCCTATCTCCTGGTTCTCTCCTTCTGCATCCTCTTTTCAATCTCAAATCTCAGGCTTCTTTTTGCTCAGAACCCCTCTCGATTTCTTACTGCCTCTTCCCCTCACGTTTCTCTTCCTCTCTATCTCCCCAATTCTTCTCAATCTCTACTCTCTGCTCTGAAATCACTCAGACCCAAAAACCCTAAATCCAAATCCAATCCCCCTATGTTCTCTCTAATCTCCCCCCATCTTAATCTCTTTTGAATCTCCTTTTCATCTTCTCTAGTTCTCCTTCCCCCTGTTTCCGTTTTAGGCTCCATTTCCTTTATGCCATCTCCTTTCCCTTCATCGATTCGCGTCCCTCTTTCTCCTTTCTATTTTCACGTTAACGTTTCTCTATCGTGCTCTCTCTCCTCTGCCCCGTATGGTCTCTATCGTGCTCTCTCTCCTCTGTCTTGTTTGGTCTGTGTTTTCTTCGCTGGTGGTAGTGACAAAAGCATAAAAGGGAGGGGCCCTATGTTTTGAACCCTTTTTTTTCATTTTATTATATTTTTTTGTTTTCTTTATTTATCTCTTTTGGGTCTCTGAGTTAATAGACCAGACTTAGGAGGATTGGGCTGCATCTTCTTTCGGGTCTTTAAGTTAATGGACCAGATTTAGAAAGATTGGGCTGCAGGTTTCTTTTTGGATTTGGGCCATTTTTCTTTTAATTTAGTAGTTTGAAAGCTTTCTTTTCCTTCTCTCTCTCCCTCTCTCTTTTTTTTCTCTCCCTTTTTCAAAATTTTCCTCTCTCTTTTTTCTTATCTTTAATTTTTAATCTCTCTTTTTTTTTACCTATTATTGTTTCACCTATTATTATTGTTATTATTATTACCTTGCTTTTTTTTTCTTTTGTGTTTTGTTTTTTGTTTCTTTTTTTTTTGTTTCGTTCTTTCTTTTCTATTTTTTTTCAAACTTTTCGTATTTTTTTTCTTTTTTGTTATTTAGGGTTTAGGAATTTGAGAGAAAAGAAGGCTAATACTTTTTTTAATGACTTTTCTTTATTTTGTATTTTTTTATATTTTTTGCTAATTTGAATTTGTTATTACTTTTTTAGTTTGTCTGGACAAAATACGGTGTTCACAATATATATATATATATATATATAAAGTTCCCATTAAAAGCACACACAATAGCGTGAGACGACAAGTTATCGTACTACAACAATAAATTCTTCTCACATTTGTGATTCTTACAAGGTGATGACAGTGATCATAAAACACGAGATAATAATCTTATGGTGAATACAGTAGTAATTGAGAGGTGATGAATTCTCAGTATTGGAAAAGAATTGTTACACAATAATAATGATAACAAATGCGTTATTGAAGTTCAAGTTTAGTTTATTATAAGATTTGATAGTAATCCAATATATACAATTGTTTAAATTACATATCTTAATTTCTTGAACAATATCAATAACCATGTTTATTTTTAGGAAATGGCAATTCTAACACTAACTTTATACATTTCTAACACTAATTTTATACAATGTTGATGTTGTGAATGACATAACCCTGCTAATATTTGCGAGGTACATGAAAATGTTAATTCAATGAATCATGTCTATATTATAAAATTTTTAAATAAGATTTGAATTTTAGATATGTCTACTCAAATTTTAAAGCTAAAAGTTGACACTTCAATAATGTTATTGAGAAATATTAACACTTGGCTTCACAATGTATCATATCTGGCAGCGAAAAAATAATATTGGCTTGAATTTACTTATTAATCCTTTAGCTTTGACGTGTAGGTTATGGGATGGATATACCTCAAGCCACATGCATGGGGTTCAAACATATACCTATGTGTATAGGACTAAGCCTCTTCTAAGTGTTGCCTATTCAAATTGAATGTAGATTGTGCCCTGCTTTCTAATGGAAGCGACATTGTTGGAGTTTTAACAATACCCTGATCATACTGGAAGCTTTATGGGTGCTTCAATTTATGAATATTCAGCATTTTAGTGGTGTTTTGCATTTGAGCCCAAAGTTGCAATTGGGTGATTGCATTATGGTTGGTCTTTCCATCTCCCACTAATCTGGCTTCCGGAATAGTCTTTGACTTTGGTACGCAGGATTCAGGCAATATTAGTTCTTAAGGAAGGCTCATGTCAAATATTTCTTGCTTTAATTGGCTCCTATTTTGTTTTACTAGTTAGCATATATTTGTTTTGTAAAAATTAAGTCCTTTTAAAAGTAATATCAATAGAAATTAACATTTGAAAAATACTCTCTATTTTTTTCCCAAAATAAACAACAAAAGAAAATTTTCAAAAGTTGTAAAGTTAATTTTTATTGATGATGTGGCTATTAGACATTGCAAACTTACAGTTAATATATAATTAACTATTTCACTCTGTCACACCCTCAAAACATGGGAATGACTGCCATAAAAGATGACTAGTTACTCTTCCATAAGTCTATTCAAAACAAAATTCTACCAAACAATCAAATAATAGTTCTATAGTTCAATGTCAAAAGATAGAACCAAAGCATTCAATGATGAAATGTACTTACACTAAATATATTTAGCTATAGGTGACTTGTAGAAATTTTGGCAAATTCTCCCCTGTAATTAGGACCTTTAGAAATCTCTACAATAAGCACAATTAAAACAGTTATATATAAAGAGAGTCCTACTATTAGTTTAAACCAGTAAATAACAATATTTAGGGGTGAGGGGCCCTATCTGTGATTTAATGGAGCAATGGTCAACATTTTACGGAATAAAATAAATTACATTTACATCATCAAAATGTGCCCACGCAAATAGTCACCAAAAAGAAATGAAAATTCAACTACTTCTATGTCGCTGAGGGTGGACCAAGGTTCGCACCGCTATTTGAAAAAAAAATGTTGAAAATACATGGGGTAAATTTGACACTCAATGAATAAATAATGCTAACTATAATGGTATGGGTAAGCCACACCACCTAATTAAATATAACTAATGCATGAAATATACCTTATGTGAGTTATTCTTAAAAGTACACAAGGAGCGACTAAATAGAACCAAATAGAGTAGACGCAGAGCACATAGCTCATTGGGAAATAATCACATATGCAGAGCATCTCGCTGGCAAAAAACAAAATAGATCCACATGTGGAGGCCACCCACATGGGGCTAATAACACGCCTGCTAGCTAGAGTATAGTTCACAGTGCACCAAAGCTAATAATTCTTGCTGTTAGTTGCAAAGTTCCATAGTAGACAACTCCCATAAGAATGTTTCTCAGCTTATACACACTTAAAATTATCAAAATTCATAATACTATTCTCATTCTATCAAGGATAAAATTAGAGTAATTCATTAGATGCTTCATGTATATAAGGTCAGAACATATTAACCGAAAATTGTTACTTTCAAAAAGAAACATGATCAGGGAATGGTTTGTCCCTAGGATATAGTAAACTCTATATATGCACCAAGTAATTAAATGAAGAGTGAATAAATAAATTATGTTTATTACATAGAGTATAATAAGCTCTAAAGCAAAGAAAGGAAACCGAAACTATACCCTACTTAACATTACTCACCTTCTAAGATGGTCCCAGGAAACTCCCTATCGTGGCCTTTGCTAAATCCTTAGGCGTAACTAATTCTCTTAGGCATCCTATAATGCTGATTCACAATCCTTAATGTTAGAATAGTCTCAACTGATCTTATACTAAAATTAATTTATTTCTCTTATTATTATTATTATTATTATTATTATTATTATTATTATGTGTTCTGTACCTAAACAATCTAATATCATATGTAACCAATTAATTATAGACTAAATTCAAATACATTAGTACATAGTCTTGACATCATTATAACCGATAGTCTTCCAACATCAATGCCTATTGTTAGGATAACTAAGATCAATCGCCCCTTCAAAATAATTACTAATAAAAAAAACTCAGGTCGTCAAACATATATTATAGTTCTATTAAATGCCTTTTATTAACATGCTTGTTCTTTATTTCATTAGCTTCTTGGCCAAAACCCCAATAAATAAACAAGTTTGATATAAACTAAATTTTAGAAAAAGAAGATTAAATTCATTAGTAAGGAAAGGCATAAAATTGTGTTGGTTTATTCAAATTAGTTTTTAAGCTCACAATTTACTTTTCATTCAAAATGTAATTCAAGTGCAGCTCTTACATCACACTACTCATCTTTGTTAGTCGAAAATCACAACAGAAGAGGAAAAAATAAAGGACTGGTTCAAGAGCAAGGAAGAATGGAATAATGCATTAGGAAGCAACAAAGTTTGAGGAAAAGTTGAAGATACATTCTAGCACAACAAAAACCAGCAAGATTTCCTAACCAGAAAATATAGGTCTGTTTGATTTCCTATTTTCAGAATAGTTTCTGTTTTTAAGAACAAAAAAACAAAAGAACTTGTTCAATAATGTGTTTGTAATGAAGTGTTTTGTAAAACAAAAAAAAAATAGAATTATATTTTTGAAAATAGAAAAATTAGAACATTTTTTAAATGTTTTGTAACTTTTGTTCTGCAGAATAAAAAAAAACAAAAAATAGCAATTTTTCAAAATAATGATTCAAATAGATTTTTTATTTTTCTTGTTTTCAAAATTTGTTCTAAAAAACATCTATTTTGAAAACATTAAAACCAAAATAGAATGAAATAAGCCCTATGAATCTTACTTGAAGTTTTCGGTCTACACAACACTCCCACTAGCATGGTTTTTATAAGAAATAATAGCCCATTAGCAACCAAGAGCTAGAGGAAGGTGATACCAAAAAGAAGGCAGCACACACCAGCCAAAATTTCAAGCCAGTGAGATAGACTTGCACGAAAATATGCTACCAAAATGGAGCAACCAAACTCAGGTTGCAACAAGGAAAAAAGCAAGTAGAAAAACCAAAACAAGAAGAAAGCAAAGTAACAATGAATAGAGAAGAGAAGATGCAGACATTTCTGGTGTGTTTTCATGAGGGGCATACATGGGATAACAAAAAAATGATAGAAGAGAGGAAACAAGATAGATGCTGGTGTGTCTTTGGACTCGAACACGAGACAAGTAAATAAAACTCCAGTTGATTGCCACCAGACCAAAGGCATGCCCTCAGCTATTGATATTAACTAATAAATATATATACACATCCAGGTTTTTACACACTCTTTATGATAGTTTGGCTAAAATATCAAATATTGTAATTAAGTTACAGTTTAAGAGAATAAAATATAATTTTTTATTAATGAAAATCACTATATTTCTATTAAAAAGAGTTGATGCTGATCACCATGCATGACCAAACCTTCTTTATTTATCAATATTACAGATGACGATGTATATACTCACTTTCGTAATGAGCTTTCTTCTCTGTCACAGAAATCTCTTCTTATTTTCAAGTAGTCTATTGCACAAAAAGTTTCTACGTATAGCACTCAATACAATAAAACAAGTGCTACTTATTCAAAACTTAGCTAGCCTCATTCGAATTAAACACTGCCCTTAATGGCCTTACTGTATCCATTCTGGGCATCATAAAACCTATTCCATAGCATCACTCCACCGTACTTTTTAAAACCCTTTATCCCAGGAAGAACTTGAGACTTCAGCACATCCACTGGTATAAAACCCCCACTTGGAACGGTAGCCAGAGCTGCCGGTAGCTCTAAGAACACCTGCTTTGCCTGCGATGATGTCCATTGGCTCCATGCACTCTTAAGATTGTTAATATTTCCATTACTGTATTGGCAGGGAGGGTTGTTATAGAATTGAACCCACACATAATCAAAAAGCCCAGTTTTGATCACTGTGTCTAAATGAGCATCTAGAAAAGGACATTGCGGAGCTGCAACTAACAACACCTTCTTTTGCTTATTGAACCCATTTAAAGCCCTAGCAAGCTCATCCCAGTGCTACCCTGACCTGGCCTCAATGTCAAAGTCGATGCCGTCCAAGACGCACTACAAAAAAATAGATCTTTAGTAACAACTTTTAGCGGCAACCTAAAAAAATGGTCGCTGAAAAAATATTTTTAACAACGACTTTATTAAGTTGTCATAAAAAATTGTCACTAAAAAAATATTCTTATTTTTGAAAAGATTTTTAGCGACAAAAAAAAAAATAGTCACTAAAACTATTTAGTAGCAACAAAAAAGTCGCCGCTAAATATTTTTTGCGGCGACATCGACATAGTCGCCGCTAAATAACCTTTTAGTGGCGACAGGATTTGGTCGCCACTAAAATATAACATTTAGCGACGACACAATAGATCATCACTAAAAGTTTAAATGCCCATTATTTAACAAAACTTTTAACGACCACCAGATTAAGTCGTCGCTAAAACAAAACTTTTAGCGACTATTAACTTTAGTCGTCGCTAAATCACACTTTAGCGACGACTAAAAATGGTCGTCACTAAAAATCCAAATGCCCATTGTCTATTTGATAAACCTTTTAGCGACGATCAGATTTAGTTGTCGCTAAAGTGTGATTTAACGACGATTAAAGGTGGTCGTCACTAAAAGTCCAAATGCCCATTATCTATCTGATAAACCTTTTAGCGATGGCTAGATTTGGTTGTCGCTAAAACCTAATCTAGTCGTTGCTAAAACATAGCTTTTAGCGACGACTAGATTTAGTCGTCGCTAAAGTGTGATTTAGCGACGACTAAAGGTGGTCGTCACTAAAAGTCCAAATGCCCATTATCTACCTGATAAACCTTTTAGCGACGACCAGATTTAGTCGTCGCTAAAACATAGCTTTTAGCGATTATTATCTTTAGTCGTTGCTAAAGTATGATTTAGCGACGACTAAAGGTGGTCGTCACTAAAAGTCCAAATGCCCATTATCTAATAAAACTTTTAGCGACCACCAAATTTAGTCGTCGCTAAAAGGTACTTTATACTGGCAACCAGTTTAGTCATCACTAAAAGTTCTGGCGCCAAATTTTTTATCAAATAAAAATATTTGCGCCAAATCTTTTAGCGACGACTGATTGTATTTATCGCTAAAAGTTAGCTTTTAGCGGCGACTAAAATAGTCGCCACTAAAAGTTTTGATGTAAAATTTTTTAATTATTAAAATTTTTTGCGTGAAATATTTTTGTAATTTATTTATAAATAAAAATATTTGAAATTAGAATATTTTTAAATTAAAAAAATAAATTATATGTGTCAATTAATATATGCAAATATACATGATAAAAAAATTAATTAGAATATTTTTAAGTTAAAAAAATATTTTTAAAGTTAATGATTAATATATACAAATATATAATACTAAAAAAATATTTTAGTTGTAGTCATTAATTATGATCATTAATTAAAAAAAGAAAACTAAAATTTTTATTAAGTTTAAAATACCTAGTAGATTTAAGAAGTTAAAATTTTAATTTTTATAATTCACGAAATTAATATGTCTAACATTTCATATATCGAAGAATCCATATATCTAAAATTTTAATTTCTATTTCTATGATTTATTTTATTAATGTGTCTTTTTCAACTTTTGAAGCGACGTAAACAACAAAGAGGTAGAAAGAAAGAAAAAAACAATGAAAGAGAAAAAAAATGAATGGATAAAAGATTGAACTCTACCTTAATCTCTTATCATTGCAACATTAATTTTAGTTGGGTAACCCTTTTAAATTCCTATTCTGTCTTCTTCTCCATTCATTAATGTCTTCTTCTCCCTCATGTTCTACCGCTTTAAACTTGATATTTTATAATGAAAGCAAAAATATAATGATTTCTGTGGATTTTTTGGTGAGGGGACAGCCATGAATGTGAATTTAGAACTTCAATCTTGATACTTTAAACTCGGAGAGATCTTAAATGATTTTTTTTTATGAAGATGAGCCCAGTTGTAATGTAATGAGTCCTAGTGTAATGATTTAACATACATTTTCTGTTGTTGAGACAACCACGTATACAAATTCTAGAGAGATAAGTTGGAGGATGATTTATATTTAGGATTAAAAACTTCAAATGTTTTAGTTTGAACAAAAAAATATAATAGATAGATCATAGAAAAAGATATATTAGGCTATTGAAGAATAAAGATTCTAAATTCTTAATTAATTTTTGAGTTCAGTTTTGTATTTCTTAATTTTTACTTTCTTTTTATTATTAATCAAGTACTTGAATTCAAAACCTAAATAGAATAAAACTTAAGTAAATTATAAAAAGCATTATATAATTATAGACTTGTTTTAATGTTAGTGAAAGGTAATAAAAAACAAAAATCACAAAATTAAAGCCCTAAACAAACTTTTTTAAGAAAAATAAGTGACCGAATCGCCTTTGGCATTCGCCACACGTAGATCTCGAAAAAATACCCAAAATCAAAAAAAAAATCACCTCAAACAGAGTACGGTACACAAAGTTATGGCATTTTAAAGTTTTACCCTCCAATCTTATATTTTCTTCATAATTTCTGCTCCAAACCTAAAAGCACTTCAACAGTAAAACCTAGGGTCAATTTTCATTCCCCGCCTCTTTGTTTTCCCTGTCTTTCCCCTTTCCCCCTTTCTCATTTTCAAACCTTCTTCGCATCTGCTGGCAAAGGCTATTGGAAATCCTTCTCAATCTTCGTTCTAATACATCCCTCTGGTCGATTTCGTTGTGAGTGAAGCTATTCTAACAAAAACATTTCGCGCACAAAAAACAGAGTATCCCTAAGAGCTGATTTCGCTGTGGAAGAGGAGAACACAGAAATTGAAGAGGAAGGAAGCTGTGTAAGTGGTAATCTGGTTCATTGTTTGCTCCTTCTTTAGTCTATTATTTGCTCCTTCTCTGGTCTATTATTTGCTCCTTCTCTGGTTCATTGTTTGCTCCTTCTTTGATCTATTGTTTGCTTCTTCTCTGGTCTATTGTTTGCTTCTTCTCTGGTTCATTGTTTGCTCCTTCTCTGGTCTATTGTTTGCTTCTTCTCTGGTCTATTATTTGGTCCTTCTTTGTGCAATTGATTTTGTGTTAAGTGTTGTGGCTGTGGCTAGCAGAACTGAATAATGCCAATTTTGAATCGAATTTACTTTCTCTTTTTTAGAATTTCTTCTTTCCTCTTCTGATATGTAAATTTATAGTACATTTTGCTAAACATCTGAAAATAATTTTTTATGTTTTAAACTTACTTCATACAACACAGATTCTCAAGTGTTAGCTCCTCAAACAAATCAATTGTGGCTCCTCGAATCTTTACTGTAGCTGCTGAAGCATAAAGGTATTATTTTTCTAAAGTAGTGAACTATCAAGCTTGGAATTGTAATATTTTGCTATGACATTGGTCATCAATTTTGCTGTGATACAAATGACATGGTTTTAAGTTCTGATGTCTGCTTAAGCCTTTTGAGGATGGAATGGTTCTGTTAAGTGTTGTAAATTTGGTGTCTAAACAAGATTTGGTTCAATAATTCTACCTGTGTGTGTACCTGCATAAGTTCTGATATGTGCCTAAGTCTTTTGAGGGTACAATGGTTGTTTTTAAGTGCTGCAAATTTGGTGCCTAAGCTCTGATATAGACCCATAAGTTCTGTAGGTTTGGTGCTTTAAGTGCTATAGGTTTGGTGAGTGCTATAAATTTAGTACTTATAAGTTCTGAAATATGCCTTTAAGTTCTGATATGTGCTTTAGAGATTTGGGCCAATTCTGTTGCCTTGATAGTTTGCTGTGATACTGCTGAAGTTTGGTGTTAATTTTAATATATGCCTATAAGTTCTAATATGTACCTAAACTCTTATATATGCCTATAAGTTCTGATATGTGCCTAAACTCTTATATATGCCTATAAGTTCTGTAGATTCCTAAATTCTGATATATGCCTTTAAGTTCTTATATGTACTTTAGAGATTTGGTCTAATTCTGTTGCCTTAATACTGCTGAGGACTGCTATTTTTTTTTTTAAGATGAAGTATAGTGCTTAAGTTTTTTAAGTGCTGTAAACTTAGTGTTCAAATTACATTTTATCCTATTTCCATACCTATGTGTGTCATACCATCATGCATTATGTATTCTACATTTCTATAGTTAAGACCTTATTGAAAAGATTCTAAAGGAGTTGCCCAACTTTGAGTTTCTTCAAAGCTTCTCAATTATAGATTATTTTGTTATAAGGTAGAAGATCCTGTTGACAAGGTCTTATCCTATCGGCAAGGTCTTCAATTTTTCTTTGCTAAATTTGAGATCTTGTCGATAAGGTCTTATCTAATCAACAAGGTCTTCAATTTTCCTTTGTTAAATTTGAGATCCTGTTGATAAGGTCTTATCTTGTCGACAAGATCTGTTACCCTATCAACAATATCTTATAACTTATCAATAACATTATTTGCCTTGTTAACAAGATCTTATTACTAACCTTAGAAAAAGGATGACTTGTTCTCCATATTCATTCTAACCTTTCCATCATCAAAATGCAATCATATTCATTTCCATAGGTGAAATGGAACTATAGGGGCCCAAAACTGAAATTCAGATATGTTCCAACTCTTAATACTTTTACTTATGGGAATGTTTTCATTATAAATATATCATGTACAACTTTTCATGAGCAACATATTACATCAAAGCCTATACTATTATCAATGTTAATGTCATGTTCTTAGAAGTAATATAAAGGAGAATGTGACATTATGAATCCCTCATTATGTTTTATACTAGAACAGAGTTTGGTTTTAGTTCAGATCTAAAACTTAGAGATCTGAACCAAAACATAAGTATATAATTCTTTACATGTAACTCTTTACATGTAACTAGAACAAAGTTAAGCAGTGACGGCATGGACTTAACATAAGTATATAATTCTTTACATGTAAAAAGATTTGACTTGTCCACAACTTAACTTGCAATGATGTTGATTAAAATGTAGGAAGTAACAGAGATGGATAAAAGTTGGATAAAGATCAATAATAGAGTTAATCCAGCATACAGACGAGGAGTTGATGAGTTTTTACAATGGGCCTTTAATCAGCCAAGGGTGACAAATATGATTCGATGCCCATGCAAGGGGTGTAGGAATACAGAATGGAAGAGTCGCATTGAGGTAAGGGCAGATCTATTAAGGAAGGGTTTTAGCCCAAGTTATGAAGTGTGGGACTCACATGGAGAAGTTCGTCTTGGTGCTTACAGTTCATTGCATCAAGATAATGGTGGTGAGGTAGCTGATGATATAGTTAATGAAACCGATGAAGAAGATGATATTATTGGGATGCTCCATGATGCATATGGTCACGAAGATTCAAATAAAGGGAACCGTGAGTCAGAGAACCATGAGCCACCTAATAAGCAGGCAAAATAGTTCTTTGACTTGTTGCAAGCTGCTCAGCTGACCTCTATCCAGGTTGTGACAAAGTTTCTAAACTCTCTTTTATAATTAGGTTACTCCACCTTAAGTGCCTTAACCATTGGAGTAACAAATCCATGGATTCATTACTAAGTTTATTTAAGGATGTTCTTCCGAAGAGGGCATTAATACCTAACTCCTACTACGAAGCAAAGAAAGTTATTCAAGAGTTAGGAATGAATTACACTAAGATTGATGCATGTGAGAATGACTGCATCTTGTATTGGCAAGAGCACACTAATGCTCAGTCATGTCCTAAGTGCAATATGCCTCGATGGAGGTCAAACAGTCATAGAGGAAAGAAAATTCCTCATAAAGTGCTACGATATTTTCCTATAAAGCCTAGGCTACAAAGGCTATACATGTCTTACCATACAGCTAAGGAGATGAGGTGGCATAATGAGGAACGCATTGATGATGGTGTTTTGTAGCATCCAGCTGACTCTATTACATGGAAATCATTTAACCAGCAGCATCCAGAATTTTGTAGTGATCCAAGAAATGTTCGGTTGGGCCTAGCAAGTGATGGGTTTCAGCCTTGGGGAAATATGAGTACTAATCATAGTATTTGGCCAGTTGTATTAGTTCCATATAATTTGCCACCATGGCAATGCATGAAGCACCCATATTTTATGATGACTCTTTTAATTCCAGGCCTCAAAAGTCCAGGTGATGACATAGATGTGTACCTCCAACCAATGATTAAAGAGTTACTTGAATTATGGGAGCAAGGAGTAGAGACATATGATGCCTATAAGAAGTCTAATTTCAAGTTACGTGCAGCATTATTGTGGACAATTAATGACTTCCCAGCATATGGGAACCTATCAGGATGGTCTACAAAAGGAAAACTTACATGCCCCTGTTGCCATAAAGACACATATTCTATTTCGTTACGAAATAAGTTGTGCTACTTGGGCCATCATCGCTTCCTGCCAACCCATCATCCATGGCGGCGAAATCGAAGGGCATTTGATGGGAAAGTTGAGCATAGAGTTCCACCCTCTCCTTTAATCGGTGATGAGGCACTTTGTCAATTACGAGCACTAGGTAATGTAACTCTGGGGAAAGGTCAAAAACGAAAGCGTGGCCATGTCACTGGGGCAATTAATTGGAGAAAAAAAAGTATCTTTTTCTGCTTACCTTATTGGAAAACATTATTGATCCTACACAACCTTGATGTTATGCACATTGAGAGAAATGTTTCAGATAACATCGTGTTAACTGTTATGGGATTAGCTGGAAAGACAAAAGATACAGTAAAGAGTCGGTATGACTTGGTTGACATGGGAATTAGATCTGAATTACACCCGATAGAAGAAGGAAACAAAGTTCTGATTCCAGTTGCTTGCTATGCATTGTCCCCACAAGAAAAGTTAAAAGTTTGTAACTTCCTAGCTACTTTGAAAGTGTCTGATGCCTTCTCTTCAAATCTGTCACGATGTATTAATGTTCGTGATAGACAAATCTATGGATTGAAGTGCCATGACCACCATGTTTTGTTACAAGATATATTCCCTATAGCATTACGTGGCTTGTTGCCCAATGAGGTATCTGAACCTATATTAGAGTTGGGTAAATTCTTTAAGAATTTATGTTCCAAGTGCCTAACAACTGAGGCTCTTGATCATCTTGAATCCCAAATTGCAAGCACATTATGCAAATTGGAAATGATTTTCCCACTAGCCTTCTTTGATATTATGATCCACTTGCCTATCCATTTGGCAAGAGAGGCAAAGTTCGGAGGACCCGTATAATATAGGTGGATGTACCCTATCGAGAGGTAACTTACTACACTAGATATGCTTTTTATAAATTTTATTAATACTCTATGTTAACTTCTTTATTCAAATCCTCTTATGTATTTAGGTATTTGCATACATTAAAAACATATGTTCGCAATAAGGCTCGACCAGAAGGTTCAATAGTCGAAGGGTATTTAGCAAATGAATGTCTTACTTTTTGCTCCCGTTACTTGAAAGACATCCCCACTAAGTTCAATAGGCCTGTCAGAAATGATGATGGACTTATGGGAAAGGATGAGACATCCATCTTCAATAAAAGTGGCCAAGTCTAAGGAGGTTACAAATCAAGATTTCTCTCTAATGTGGAGTTCAATCAAGCTTGTATGTATGTGCTCCACAATTGTGAAGAGGTTTAGCCATTCATAGAGTACGTTCATGGAGTTTGGTAACTCCTTCCAAATAATAACTTCTTCAAGAATTTGTTGCCTTAATTATGTTATTCATTGCAGGGAGCATAAGAAGCAGATGGAAATGCACAAATCAACAGTTAAAGAGTTCCCAAAATGGTTTCGTGAACAGGTTAGTTTCTGGACACCACGCTAGGAATGTAAGAATTATGTGATAAATTTTGATCATAATAGAATTTATCAATGGTGATTTCTCATTGTAGGTAGCAAAGTTAAGTGCACAGGGTGAGGCTAGTGATGACCTCAAGAGTTTAGCAGTTAGCCCACTCAAAGTGGTTCACCGCTACTCAGCATTTACAGTGAATGGCTTTAGATTCCACACAAAAGATCGTGCCTTAGGCCGAAGAACAGATAATAGTGGAATATTTGTGAAAGGTGATGATGAAGACGAGAATAAAGAGTACTATGGTGTGTTAGATGACATATATGAGTTGTCATATATTGGGTATAAAAAAGTACATTTATTCAAGTGTCATTGGTGGGATATGGCTCATCTAGGAAGAAGATACAAGGTTGATAAATTTGGAATCACTAGCGTGAATACCCATTATTCACTCAACTCTAATGAGCCATTTGTCTTAGCATATCAAGCCGAACAAGTGTTCTATTTAAATGACATAGTTGATGCAAATTGGCTCATTGTTGTCAAGACAAATCCCCGTGACCTGTTCAATATGCCTGAGGTGACTGATGATGACGTTAGTGGGGACTTTGAAGGAGGGCCCATCGATGAGGCATATCAACAAGATGAGATCGAACTATATGTGGTCCTTGACGATAATGTGGGAAATGACTTTGTGGTCCAGTTGCAGAGAGATGATGTTGCTCCAGAGACTCTAAGCCATTCAAGCAAACGCCTACGAACACAATGCCCAAGTGCAATTAATGCAGAATATGAATTCATTGATGACAATGATGAGGATGTATCCACTGACAAAGGAGATTCAGAAGACATACTTAGGGAGGATGATGAAGTCGATACTGACACCACAGATACAAACCAAGATTAACTAAGATTCTATGATATTTAATGGTACGTATAATAAATGACTAAAATATTAAATTCGTAGATAGCATCCTATTTCATTGAGTATTTTTTATTTTGATAAGGTTAAAGATCTTGTTCATAAAGTAGAAGATCTTGTCGACAAGATTGAATATCTTATCAACAAGATCCTGAATTCAATTGAGAGAAGTTTGAAACCTTGTCAACAGGATTTGTTATCTTACAACAAGGTATTCTTTAATTGAGAAACTTATAAAAGCCAAGATCTTGTTGACTTGACCAATACCTTGTCAATAAGGTTTTCGATCATAATAAGTTATAACCTATAATAAACGATAATTATAACAGTTTCTATAAGGTTGTTATTATTATTATTATTATTGTTGTTTTAAATTTTTAAAACTTCTCTTCTTATAATTCATTTCTTGGTTAAAAGTTTTATAATTTTACAAATTGACATTGTTCAACTACCTTATTCTCATAATAAATGTGGAATGATATAGGAAATGTCAAGTGCTGGGCGTGAGAGAGGGGTTGGACGAGGCGGACGAGGCTTAGGACGTGGAAATGGACGGGGGAGGCAGAATAATACGAGCGATGTTGCATCCCCACCACGTATGAGAGGGCAACTTGAGCATGATGCACTAGAAGCTCAATATTCTCCATTGCCACTAGAGCCAGTTGGTGAGGAAGAACAAGAACAAGATGGTTCACCTCTTACCCAACCATCACAAAATCAGAGTAGTGCAGGTAAGCAAGGGAAACAATATAAGTGTTTGGTTAATTTTTTGCCTTGTGTCATATATAAGTATATTTATTTTTTATGTATCATCATCTAATCGTTTTCTTTTTCTATATTGTTCAGCTTCTTGCAGCACTGTTAAAAAGGGTCGAGGGAAGTATAAGTGTTTAGGAGTTAATCTTAAAACAAAATTTGGCAACAAGATCTTAATTACCATGTCTAGGACTACTGAACGCCCGATTGGAGATGGAGCTCGAGACTTATCTAGTTACATTGGTTGGGTGGTGCGGACTACTGTGTCCTTAAGAGATGGTGATTGGAAAGATATTGCAAATAAAGATGGGGACACCATGTGGTTGAAAGTGAAGGTAACAAGTTACATATTTTAAATGCATATCTTTAACTAATATGCAAATACCTATGTTATATTTACAATTATAACTACTTATAATTTGAATTTACTATTCTATTCTTAATGTATAGGACAAATTTGAAGTTCGCGATCCTCAACAGGAGGTGGCATTCAAGTCTTACTGCATGGACTCGATGCAATGACTCTTTAAGAATTGGAAGTCTTCGTTGTCAAAAATATATAAGAACTACATGACTGACGAGAAAAGGAAAGCAGCAAAACCAAAGGATGTTAACCTTGAAGATTGGGATTGGCTAATTCAGCACTTTAAGTTCGATAAGTTTCAGGTCCTTAGTTCAAACTTTATTACAGTTGTACTATTATTAATTAAAATTATCATTAACAACACTTTGGCTTTATATGCAGGCTACAAGTAGTAGAAATAGTAGAAATAGGTCAAAGCAGGTAACATTACATACATGTGGTACCCGCTCATTTACAGAGGTTGAAGAATCTTTGGTGAGCATCTCATTATATTTTAGGAGAAATTCGTTTCTATATTCACTACTATTTTTTTTCATACTAAAAAGCTTTGAATACTAATGTCTGAAAAATATGTAGAGGGACCCAGAAACAGGGGACCCAGCAACAACTGATCGAGTATGGGAGGCACAACATACTCATCGAACAAAAGAGGGGGAGATAGTATGGGCTGATCCGCAGTCCCAGGAGATCCATGTAATGTTCTCAAATTCATTAACTTTAAACAAATTATTTGTACAATTTTCCATTCTTCTAATTCATGTCCTGCACTACAGTCACGCATTCACGATCTTGTTATTCAACAACAAGTAACAAATGAAGAGGCACGCCTAACTGGAGATGAGATATTAGCTACCATACTAGGGGAGAGATCGGGGTATGTGCGTGGCAAGGGATATGGGAAGAAACCCTCGAGAAAGAGAAGCATCGGCGAATATGAAGTGGAGTCTAGAGTTTCTTCTGCAATAGAACAAGTGCGTGAAGAGATGCGCCAAGAAATGGAATAAAAACTACAAGAGGAGCGAGCCCAAATGCAAGCACAGATGCAAGCTGAAATTCGTGCTCAAATGACTGCCTTCATGGCCACATTCCAACAGGTATCTTTTCACTTTTCTTTTTCTTTTCAATGTTAAAAAACTTAGTGTTATGTTTCTTTTCAGCAGGGAAATGTACCTCTGATGAACAATGCTTCAAGTGGAGAAGTTCCATAATTTTGTGAGTAATTAAGAGTTTTAATGATTGATTATTTAACTAAGATAAATAATGCATCTTAATTTATAACACCATTTTTCTTTTAAATTTTTGACATTAATTTGTTTATGACATATATAGTCTTTCAAACATTATAATTTACTGAAATTGGAAAGTGGTCTCAATTTGTCATACAGGTAATTGCTTTGATGGAGAAAGTCTTGACATTTACAAGACAAAATGAAGTGTCTAGACTGAATGCTAGTGCCCCTCCCTCCCTTGAATTACGAAGATTCAAGCAATTACCAATACTAGCTTCTTGTTCTTTTCCTTTTGTTTAGTAATATTGTAATGCTATTTTAAACATTGAATAGTTGAGTGTATGAGTGAGTTTAAAAAATTATTCATATGACAAATTTTTGTATTTATACTTGTTGGATGAACCTTTGCAGTAATGTATATATCAAATTTGTTACCAAAGTTTGATTTGCTCTCTTTGTACTTATGTATTTTAAAATGTTAGATTTTGTAAAAGGGTATATGTTATTAAAGATTTAAAAGATTTATTTTTCACCATTTATAATATTATAAAATCTATTTTAGTAAACAGGATTGAAGAAAATAATTAAGAAAAATACTAAAAATTTGAAAAAAAAAAAACCTTTTTAGCGGCGACTAAAGTCGTCGCTAATAGTGTACAAAAGAAAAAAGAATTTTAGCGACTACTAATGTTGCCGCTAAATCTCTTGAACTAAAAGGTCGTCGCTAAATAGAAGAATTTTTACGGCGAAAAGGTCGTCACTAAATCTCTTAAACTAAAAGGTCGTTGCTAAAAGTATGCATTTAGTGACTACAACTATTGGCAAAAGTTGTCGCTAAAAGTTTTTAGTGTCAAAAGATATTTGTCGTCGCTAAAACCATACATTTAGTGACGACTTTTTTCGCCTCTAAATGCCGTGGCTCCAAAAGTTTTGGAGTTTTAGCGACAAAATTACATGTATTTAGGGGCGATTTTTGTCATCGCAAAAAGTCTTTTTAACGACGATAATTTTTTGGCCATTAAATCTCTTTAGCAACGGCTGTAATTGCGACGACTTAGCGATGATTACATTGTCATCGCTAAATAGTTTTAGTGACGACTTTTGATGTTTTAGCAACCACTTTTGTCGCCGCAAATTCCATATTTTTTTGTAGTGACGGTGTTGCCAAACGGGCGTGAGTTGGAGCTTCCACTAAGAAAGTTGTTCCAGAAGTAATTAGCGAGGCAGGTTGCTTCGTCGACTGAGTTAAGAGAATGGCCTCCAGAACCACCTCCGAGGGAGAGGAGGACTTTGATTCCTTTGGCTTGGTAGGTCTTGATATCGCTGCTCAAGCCATAGCAGCCATTGTTAGCTTGGGGGTTGCAGTGGCCGGCAATGTTTAGCTGCGAGTTTTGGCCATTACTAAAAGTGGACAAGAAAGCAATGTTCATGAATTGGTAGTTGTCGGAGTTGCAAGTAGCGACTAAGGTGCCTTCGTTGGTGTTTTGGCCCCAATAGATGGCAATTCCGGCAGTGTCGGAGAATCTGCCGAAGAAGGGAACGGGCAAGAGAGGGAGCAGTAGGAGTGATGGGTGCTTAAGGGTTGCCATGTTTGTGGGTTTGGTTTGAGAGAGGAAGAGAGGGTGGGTTTTAATTTATAGGCGTAGGAGGAATTAAAGTATGAGAATCGTGCCTTGTAGGTAACAAATTGATCATGCTAAGACTTTATCGATTTATGGAAGGAAAATTTACTAGGACAAAACATTTGGTTTCTCACATTCTATAGAAATTTTCTTAGATGTGCTAGGTGTCTGATGCACCTAAGAAAATCAATGGCTAGAATTGAATTTGTATGAGTGAGGTCTACGTGCAGTACAGATAAGTCTACATGTAGAGTGAATCTTAACCGTTAAATATATGAATGATATAGTGCATCAAGTATATGTAACAAATTGATCCATTCTATATAGTCTAATGTTTTCCTAACTAATCAAAATAGGGTCATGTTATAAGTCAAGCTCCAAGAAGGGATCGGAAACACAAATTCTACTCGTCTTTAGTATAGACTCATGGTTAGTCAAGCTAACTTGGATAAGAAATTTGCCACTAGGTTTACAAAAAATATAAGGTGATTAAATTAATTAAGGATTAACGCAAGTAAGCATGTCACTTGTAAATTTTACTAAAATTAAGGTGTGTTCAATATAGATTTTTATATATGTATTCATAATTAAATTACCTAGTCTTGCATGTATGCTTATATATTTATTTATAATTTATTTATTTTTAATAAATCAACATAGCTTAAAAGATTTTCAATTTCCATAATGAGGAATTTTATATATAAGCCTATGTTATAAAATAAAGGTAGATAAAGTGAATCATTAATCAACTATAAGTATGTAGGGGTGGAATGCCAAGGAAAAGAAAATCTCTATTAGGTCTACAGAAGGTAGTTTATCAAGTCAATCATAAAGAGAAGTAAGACCCAACTAAATGTGTTTAAATATCTTTTTTTTTATTGGTGTAACTTAAAAATTCATTATGGACCAAATTTGTCTTAAAAATCTCATAAAAAAAAGTGTACTTAAATTTTTTGTATATCTATTCCTAATTACTTTAACCTTGAAATATTCTCTCATACATTTTTGGCTTATTTATGGGAACTAACTGTATATAGAAGAGTGTATGTAAATATTTCTAGATCAATTTAAAATTTTTCTTTGATAATCAAAGATTTTGTTTTTGAGTTAATGCCTATTGCTTCATGCATTGATTAACTCAAGTTGGTAATGGAGCTAAACTTTATAATAGCCACCATTGTTGAAACACTTGTTAGCAATCTAAGTGTAATTAGTGCGGAGTTGCCCAATCGTGGAGTATAACATCAAAGTATGAAGAGAGCCCACATCTTTGACCCTTTCTTCCGATGCTACATATGTACATTGCCCTTATTCTTACGGGATCACAAGACCTTAATCCATTCAATCCACTTTTTTTATTGTCATTGTTATAGTTTAAAAGGGTTCTTCGAGAATCTCAAAAATCACAGTGCAAATTAAGAAGTTTTCCAGTAATCTCGATCTTCTATATTTACTAGAATAAATATGCATCATGCAATTAGAGAGAGATGGATTAAGGATGTTGGGTCAACATTAAAAGCAATTTTGATCATTAAAAACTTTTCAACTTTTTTCTCTTTAACCGCACCTAATACAATATTGTAAAGAATTCGTTTTATCCTTCCAAACTTATAAGTTAGTCTACAAAGCAGTTTGATCATCATTTTTCGTTTTGACCAATTTCTATTCTTTATTCAAAAAATTGATGGTTTACAACACTCAGTGCCGATGACAGATCGCCATATCTGGTGGTTAATAAACAAACATGGCATGGAAGAGTTCAATTTCTTTTTTTCCCCCCTTAAAAAATGGTTGCCACAAAAATCTATTGGTGTTTATGGAATTATATTAAAATGACATATGGAATTGGAATGTCTACTTCAACTCTATAAATTGACCGTGTCTATCCATGTATAATTATATATCATCTCTATATTTGTTCAGGTATTTTTAACAAAATACTAGCACCGTATCAATATTAGTAATGATAAACATATTCACACGTCATGTAAAAGAGTGATTGGGCATTTATTGTAATACCTTATTATGCTAGTCTTCCCGTTGCCACTACTCCTTAATTTACTTAAAATAACACTATTTCCTTGAGAAATAGAATAAATATATTGCTTTATTTAGCATTACGTCGCATATAATATTGGATTTCGTATACCGTGGGCCAATGGAACTCATCTATGTCATTCTCTATTTTAATTACATGCATGCAATGTGAAACTATCTCAAAATGTTGCCAAAACGTTGGATTCATGGCATTCAAACTTAAATTTTCACATGGTTGCCTCGGGTCTAATTTCCAAATTTCATGCACCAACTTTGAAAAGTTATAATTAATTCTACAAAACTCAAAATCCAATAAATCATATCATTCTGAAAAGATCTGGATGTCTATTACATGATAAAAATCATTCCAGGCCATGAAACATTAATTAGAAAATGTTTGACATCTGAAAAGCACCCAAGATCCCAGTTGCCTCGGCTACTATTATATGTTACTTTCATAAATTTCAAAAATTTGTAACTAATTCTAAAAATTTCAAAATCATACACATTTGGTCATTCTAAGAAGTTACAGATGTTAACTTTAAGGAAAAAAATATCCAAACCACTCCAAGTTCATTTAGGAACTGAATTATGATGGAATAGTGCATGAGGTCGATTGGTGCTACTGGTACTGATACTAAACTTCAAAAATTCATAACTCTCGATTCAAACCTCCAAATGAGGTTATCTCTATGGCCACAAAAAGTTTATGACCTCTAGTTTATGTCTATAAAATTTCAAAAGCATTGGACACCATTTGTCCCTTAGATAATAAAGAATACAAAATTGACTATATGAACAGTGCACATACTAAAATAACAGAAAAATCATAACTTTGAAAATTCATAATTAATTTTGTAGAGCTTCAATTTTTCTGCACTTTAACTTTCCAAAAGGCTCTAAATGAGCTTTACATGAACACTAAATTTCATGAGAAAATTCGTCTATTTGGTTAGTTTGTGCTATAGGATTCCAATTTGGTCACTTTTATAGTTTCTAATGGTACCAAAGTGTCCAATTTTGCTTCCAAGGCTACCATGGCTACATGAGAATGTGGGAATGCACCAAAATGGCCTAGGAAACTTGTCTCCAAGGTGCATAAACCCAAAATTCACAAACTCATGTCCTCACCTCAAGCCATACACAATAATACATAAGTCATATATTGCCATTCACTACCCAAAAACTACAATATCATTCATTTGTCATCAAATCTTATACATACATTAAATATTTGGGTATTTACATATGTTCAAATTATTATACAACATTTCCAACATGGGACTATATCATATGCCACTTATATGGCTACAAATGAACAAAATCACAACTTCTTTGTCAATCTTTCACCTTCTAACTTGATGACTTCTATTACCTTACTCATTTTGTTCACCTAGCATGTTAAGACATTGGAAATGAGGGAATGAGATTTAAAAAATCCCAATAGCTTATCTCCCTTTCAATCATATATCAAGAATGCAATCCAAGTCCAAGAAATGTATGCATGGATATCTTAGAATATGTAATCATTTATAAATCATTTTTAACATTCAAAAAGTCATAAAAATGCACACATAGGTTTGCCAAACAAGTGGTTTAGCCTCACCCATCTTCTCTAAGATTTTGGACTTGCCTCACCCACTTTTTAAAGAGGTTTTAAACTAAACCTTACTCTTGGGAGACTCTGTTCTTTATCTCAATCATTTCCAAGGGTTTTTGACCCATTCTTACCATGGCTATAAGGTTCTTAACTTCACCACACTCAAGCAAACCAAAACAAACTTACCAAGCATCATTTGAAAACATAATATAACATTATGGTACCATGGTATATAAACACATACTAAAACACTTTTCATGGCTTAAAACACACACACACACACACATTTTTAAAGATAAGATAAACATTCATCCATGCATGGGAGAAAGAAAAGAGAGCTACCTTACTTGCAATTACACACTTTTTCCTTGAACCTTGGCTACTCTCCCTTGGCCCCACACTCACAAAGATGTGAGACCTGTTTCCCTTGGCCTAAACACAATATATGGAAGCCAATTAAGCTCTTGGAAATATTGCTAAGGCTACACATCTTCTTTAAACACTAATTTGGTTTAATGGCTCTTTTATGGCTCCAAAATGCACCTAATAAAACAACATCCATAATTTGAGCTTTTGGCTCCATTCTTTCCTTTCATTTATGGTTCTTGACTTCATTTAGATCTCTTGGAGTCATCACACAATTAATTTAAGGACTCTACTTAGGTGTTGTTTCTTTAAGTCATAACATGAAACCTATAACTACATCTCACTATCCATGACTTCTAAAATTTTTTTCAAGACTTTCTCTCATCTTTTCTTATCATATATAACTGAAAATCAAGTTTGGAATAAATTAAAACTATCCCTTGGTACTTCATCCTTCCTAGGCCGAGGCTATGGATCAAGAAAGCACCAAATGAGTTTGTCTTGTTTTCTTGATAGGAGATGTATGTGAGGAGCTTCTTATGGATTTCTAGAGCTCATGTAAACACTCATTTTAGCTTAAGAACTCTTGCATCAAAACAAAATTTTGGTTATGTTCTTGAATCTCTAACTTTGCTATCTTGAAAATCAATGGTTGTTTTGTTGTTTTCTTTATATATTCTTAATTTCCACACCTTAATTCACATGATTCATTCTTGGTTCTACCCAAAAACACTCTCCCCTTGGCTGGCCATATGGAGGACGAAATGCACACAAAAAGAACAAGAAAAGAGACACATAGAAACTAAATATTTCACCTTGAATTTAAGCTTTTCTTGAATGCTCTTCCCTTTTCTCTAGCTCTTCTCCTCAAATCCGAATTTTCCCCCTCTGGTCTGACCTTAAAACAACACCAAAAACCTCAATAAAACCATAAAAAGAAATAGGGGAAGGAGGAGAAGAAGTTCAATGAAGGAAAGTACTTAAAAAACTAAGATTTTTATACCTTTCTTGCTTTGTTTTTCCTCTTCCTCTTGCCTTCTCTTGTGTGTCTCTCTCCCTTACTCTCACTTCTATTTTTGGGCAGAAATAAGGTTAGCTTTAAGAGGGAGAGAAGAAGGACATGTAATTAAAAGGAGTTTCTTGAAGCTTCTTCTTTAAAAATTCTAATTTCGTCCTTCAATCTTGACATTTTCGTTTCTAATTCATTTTATCTCTTTTTTAAGATCAGAAAATTTAGGTTCCCAATTTTATAAAATACCTTTTGAATTACTTAAATTAGAGCTCAAACCTTCCCAAACGAATCAATCAAAGTTCGGGTCAACTAACATTGGAAAACGCATACTAAAGGGACTTTAACTGTCCTAGGGCTTCCTATAATTTTCAGGGCCTTTGAAAACTCGGGGCAACTCAACTTTCCCATTTTAAAAATCTTTCTGTGAGTTTTTTTAAAAAGTATGCAAAATTATTAAAATATCATTACGTTTCGTCAATTTTTGTAACAATTTCATTTAACCGTCCTAGCTCTGTTTCTCTTTTCATTTGAGCTTGGGATTTTTATTTTTAGGAGTCTAAAACTCTACCCAAATTTTTCAAAACGTTATCTAACTCCTTTTGGGAGACTTGCTTTTATATCCAGTAAATTTCGTACATTGACAAAGAAACCATATGTCACGTTTCTTGTGTTTTATAACGTTTCCTCGCATTTTCGGAGAGCTGAATGTTACATTTATCATTGTGCAACGAACATTATATACTTGCATATGTAACAAAATAATAATAATGAAGTCGTATTGTAGAATTCAAAAACCACTAAACTAGAAAACCTCCCATATTTTAAAATTTTAAAGGGCTAGAATAATATAGAGAAACTCGTAAAAAATTTGGAATGTCAAATATATCCTTTTATACATATACTTATAAGAGAATAAAAGGAAAAAAATAATTCCAAATCTGCAAGATATAAATACAAAGGAAAATTCTACATTCGCAGCACAGAATTTTGAATCACAGAAATCATTTATTACATGATAGTTTTATGTTGTGGAAAAGTGCCATTTATGATCTGTAGAAGTAATTAAATACAAAAGCCAGAGCAAAATGCCCCCAAAAATCATTTGCAGAATTGCAGTGCATTGGCTATATGACCAAGTCAGGGAAGGTAACCAGAATGCATGAAAGAAAGCCAATATGTGCAGAAGAGTGGTCATATTAATTCGTAATTTACAGTATACATGCAGTGAACAATAAATATATCAATATTTACCAAAAAAATAAATATATATTTTATGTATATGTACAAGGCTTTAAGTTAATCTATTCAGCGTGGTTGCCTCCTCCTTGAGTCCGCAATTATTAGTCATGCAAATAATGGATCAGAAATACATGAAAACTAACAAAGAATATACCATAAACAGCAATCCCTACTTTAATTCTCTCTTTTGCTCAAGCTACGGTTTAAAAAGGCTTTAGATCCTCTAAGATTACTGCCAACTAGGAGCAATAGCCAAAACATGTTGAAACCTTCAAATAACTTGGTAATAGCACAAAACAAAGGACAGGAATTGCACATTGAACTAACGTCTCTGCATCATATACAGGATCGTTGAAGTTGCCAATTTGCAGTTCACGTTCATTTGGTTGGGATAATATCCCAGCCAAGATTTGACTTCATGAGTCCTAAACTAGCTTCTTAGTTATAATGGCAAGTCTCAGTTCAATATTCATCAGGAATTCAGGATGGCACACCAGTCACAAACAACCTCCACAAGAGTGTGTGTCCCATCCTTAAAATAGTGGAATCGACCAGTGTCCCTAACAACGACTTCATGTTCAACTATCTTGGAGATGAGCTTGGCAGCAATATGGCAATCTCCACAAATACGAAGGTTCTTGGTAATTCTGATTGGAGACCCAGGCTGGATATTCAAAACAGCAAACACAATAGCAAACTTTTCAATGTGCACAGCTAAATGGTATTCCGTATCCCCTTCCTCCGCTTCATGAAGAGTAGAATCAGTCTCAGGGACATAACCTAACTCTTTCATCTCGCCCACCAACATATCTGGCTCTTCATATATCTCCTTTGACAGTGGGTGCGATCTATCACCAGCGAGAAAGGTTAAATTGATTATTCAACTCCAGCCATTTTCCTAATTCTTCTTCTCTTCATTAACGATCGAATAGCCATAACTTCTTCCCATCTACCAGCCTTTGCATATATATTAGATAACAACACATAGTAACTTGACTGCTCAGAAACCAATTGAAAAAGTTTATCGGCCGCTAAAAGCCCAATATCCATGTTGTTGTGCCCAAGACAAGCCCTGAGCAGAGCTCTCCAAACTCTTTGATCAGGCTCTAATGGCATCTGTTTGATGAAATTATAAGATTCATCAACTTGCCCTGCACGTGCTAAGAGATCCACCATACAAGAAAAATGCTCAGTTGTTGGTGTTATTTTATAATCATCTGTCATCTGTTTAAAGTAGATCTTCCCTTGATCCAGTAATCCTGAATAGCTACAAGCTGCAAGAATTGCTGTAAAAGAAATGGAATCAGGATTTAGACCTGAATTTTGCATTTCTTTGAAGAGGACAACAGCATTGCGGCCTTGCCCCATCATACCATAACCAGATATCAGTGATGTCCACGATGCAATGTCACAGAACTTCATTCCATCAAACACTGTCCTTGCATCTTCTAGACATCCACACCTAGCATACATGTATATCAATGCATTCTCTAATAACAAATTGGGGCATAGGTTCTTCCTCTCAACATGTTGATGAATTTTCCCTCCTAGAAACAAAGCTGAAAGATCCCCACAAGCTGAAAGAACACTAGCCAAAGTCATTGCATCAGGTTCCACCCTACATTTTTCCATTTGTATATATAGCTCAACAGCTTTGCTCAGCATTGAATTTTTTACATACACAGCTATCATCACATTCCATGAGACCAAAGTCTTATTCTCCAAATTCATGAATATATCCTTAACATATGAAACATTTTCAGATGATATGTTACTTACAGCCGGCATGAGGCTAGCCATCGTAACAGCATCAGGTTGCTGTCTTGATGCCAGCATTTCCTGAGAAATCGCCAATGCCTTATCAAATTGTCCGTTTTGTGCATACCCAGCAACCATTGCGCTCCATGAAACGACATCTTTGCTTGGCATTTCATCAAGAACTCGTCGTGCCTCCAATAAGCGACCACATTTCCCATACATGGCAATCAGACTATTCCCACAAAAAAAATTGGAATCAAGTCGAACCTTTAACACGGCCCCATGAAGTTGCAAACCAAGTATTAGATTCTCAGAGCAAGAGCAGGCCTTTAGTACACATGGGTATGTATAGTAATCCGGACTAAATCCACCAATAACCATGGTCTTGAAAACTAGTAGTGCATCGTTGTACAAATGGTTGCTCACGTAGCTCCTTATCAAGATATTATAGGAAACAACATTCCTCTCAGGAATTCCATCAAACACCTTGCGTGTCAAATGGGTCTCTCCACTAGCAGCATAAGCCTTCATTAGTTTGATTCCCAGAGAAGGGTCTGCATGAAGATGGTGATGAAAAATCACTGAGTGAAGTTCCTTCAGGATTTTGATATCAGGATATTGGTTTAATGCATTGCCAAGCAGTTCTTCAACAAGACTCAGATTTGCAGGGAACAGCAGAGAAATTTGGATTGATGAAATCAAGGCTTGTAATTCAGAAAATTGACGAGGAAGAGAAGAAATTGCTTTCATGAATTTGAAGCTTGCCATCAATATGAGAATTTGGAAAAAATTAGAAATCTCCCATTCCTCTCACATTTCATTTTGTGAACCCTAACTCATTGGTCACTCACTATGGCACAAGGTGCGAGCAGCGATTGTGAGCTGCAATTGCGAAAAGCCTTCATGAACAGCGCGATAATAAGCTCGATAACCAATCCCTCTAACCTCTGTGAACATCAAACCTACAAGTTGGGACTGGGAATGGCGATTGCAACAAATCTGAGTATCTGACGCGTGAATATCGAATCATAAAGTTGAAAATTTCATATTTCTAAATTTCATTATTTAGTTGACTTTATTTTGGTCGTTTGGTTTAATAATTTGAGATTTAAGTTATTTATTTTTGTTTGATCACGCTGAAATTGTTGAAGGAGTTGTTTTAATTTATAATCTATTTATTTGGACATTGGATATTTATCTTCGTTACTTATTGGTTGTTGAAATTTGTGAATGTTGCTATTATCTTTTTTTGTCCCCTCATTTTTTGGTGGGTATGTTAATGCCGTATTGAGAGCATTTATTGAGCAATTTAAAAATAGGTCAACATGGCTCAGTTTACATAGCCTGCAAAACCAATTCATATGGGTAGAGATAACTCATTTTAACACTTTTATAAGAAAATGCCATGCCCTTAAAACTAATCCAAGTTTTAAACCAGATTTAGGAAGAGAATTGAACCCTAGAGAGCAGCTTATGATAAACCTTCACATTTTAATATTACATAAAATATCACTTAGGAATAATTTTACACAATAACACCAATAGAGACACTAGTATAATTCCATTGGTAGATTTCAGAAAATCTTTTTTTTAATAAATTAAAACATTTTCACTTTTGTTGGCATTTTGTTTTTTTGTTTAATTGGAGTTTTTGTTTTTTTTTATTTGGTTTAAGAATATCATTATGAAAATTGTTGAATTATGATACAAAAAGTGAATAGTAATAATTATCTTATTGCAATACCAATAAATGATAAATTTTTATGCCAAAAATATTATTCAAGAATGAGTAGAATTTTTTTTGTGCCTCTTAGTTTAACAAATTATTTTTATTAAATTTAAATTTTCTATTAAATGTTGTAAATGTTACTATGCTTTACATTTAAATGAAATTTTAGTTTTTATAAAAAAATATTGACAAGAACAAATAGCATTATGAATTTATTTTTACTAGTGGTTCCTTGTTAAAAGGTATGAATAAGTGACAATATGTTCTACCCATTAAACGACCTTGTGAATTTTTTCTATTAAATATATATACATATATTGTCAATGTGAATCATTGTAATTGCAAAAATTATATAATTAAACAACATTACTTGTTGAGAAAATAAATTAATTAATATCTTATAACCCTACATACCTTGTATTATTGCAAATGATAAATAACTCATTTAAATTATGTACACTTATTTTTCTTTTGTTAAGTATTCTTTTATAAAAAATGATGAATTTTATAAAAGAAGAAAAAAAAACTTACAGAATTTGAAAAGGTCTTGGTCTAGATGGCAATGGTGATTCCTGGTAGCAAAGCTTCTTATACATAGCTTCCATGGCAGTCTCAATCTCGGTCTAAACAATTTTTTTCAAAATTGTTTGAGCTTTTCAAGTTCTAGAGTTTCATCACAAATTCCCTGTGTTGCCATGGGTGAATGGAATTTTTCTTAGCTTTGAGATCTTAAACAATCCCATCACTTCAATCCCCAAAAGCATTAAGACCCAGGGAGAGCAACACAAGCAAAAATTCAACTCAAAATTTAAAAAGATGAAGCAAAAAAGAAAAGTGTTAATGAATTTCTTCATTCTGGTCTTTGTTCTATAGTGACGAGCAATGTCTACCAGCAAGTTGAGCATTAGCCCAAAGGAACAGGCACTTACTCCTAAAAACCATAACTCCCAAGTTTTGATAGAAGTTTTATGCCTTATTATATTAACAAAAAGGTTTAAAATCTTTCATTTTCAAGCATTTGGGACTATTTTAGTATTTTTCTTATATCTTTGTATCCTTCATTACATCTCTTTAAGATCCACTTTCTTGCTTCACCATTGCTATCAAACCCAAGCATTGACATCTCATCTTTTGCAACTCAGTTTTTTTTTTTAATTTTATTCTACAACTTGGTTTTTTACTTTTTTTTTTCCTTCCTTTTTTTTCTTTCTTTCTTTTGAGAAAACCCACCCTTGGAAGAATAGTAGTATGATGAGGTGAAAAAGTATCTAAATTTTGTCCATATGCTATTTCTTTTCAGTAACATATATCCAAGTTAACATTATTCTTTAAATTGTAGCATCAATTTTCATTAATGAGTGAAGGGTCCTTTCTCTTTTCATACTCCATACCATGAACTTGACTAGCAATTTATTGATCTCCAAGTCTGAGGTCCTGAGTAAGTAAACGATTGGAGAAAGATAATCGACTTAGATTTGTGAACCATTTTTCAGCCAATCAATGGAAGAAACACAGAACATGAACATTAGTGAAAAGCTATGCAAGTACCAATCTTTTAAAGTAAAGATTTATGATAATGTGACTGAAGTGTGCACTTTATACCGTTTCTCTCATTTTAAAAACATAAAACATTAAACACTTCTAAGCATACTTCACATATTTTTACTTGAGAAAATCACAATTCAAAGTTATCCTGATTTTTATTTGCTTATAACATAATAAGTACAAAATATTACTTGAAAGTTAAAACTTGAAATAACCTGCTAACATCTCAAACGAGAAACACAACTGTCTCTTAGATAAGAAAGCTTAGGTAGTTACCTTTATTCTCTTACTTTTACTAAAATTAGGAAAGGACAAGCTTGTTATACTTTGACCAGAAACAAAAAGCAACATTCTCCATTCAAAACAAATGGATAAACAACTTTATCTCAAATGCTTATACATTTCTATTTTATACTCGTCAATTACAATGAACTAAAAAAAGACATCTGCTCAACTATGAAACACATGTGGTGACCAAACTAAGTCATGTTAATGTAATATCATGAACAATGGAAAGGAAACTACAAGAAATAAGATATCACTCCAGACGTTAACATCCATCATTTGAGGTTTAAGTTAAACATTAAAGTACCCTTGTTCAGCTTCTCTTCTCTTCAAGTATGCATATACAATGTGTTTGTAGAAGTCAAAGATATGATTTACTCACATCAATGCTCATCTTGAAACAATACCTTAGGAACAAAACCACTTATTTGACTCCCATTAACCTTGTCATTGTCATCTTTAATATTGTTTTTCCATTGATAAGAATGTTCATGTCTTGTTATTGGGATCTCACATACTCTGTCATAGCTTGCCCTTTGTTACTTCTTCCTTCTTAGCAAATTCATAGCCTTTTGCTTTAGGGCCCAACCCCTGCAAATCAGGTATCTAACTTGTGAAAAACAAAAATCTTCAAGCCCTCTCCCTCTTCTCCTTAGCTTTAACTAATTTTTTCTATCATGATCCTCTTGTTTAGTCTTTTGGGGTCTTCCAGTATCATTCTTTAGTAGCTGAAAAGTTCATTTTTTGTTGATGCTTTAATGGTATTATTTTCATCTATCTTTTCTTTGTTTGCTTTTTCTACTTCTTTTTGTTGTTCTCACTATTAATTGACTAGAGGTTTCATCCTCATCTGCAAAGAGCAATAGGTCTATTTTGTTGTAGATTTTATGGACTACATCTCTAAGCGTGTGAGAAAACCAAAAATTTTAGAAATTTCAATATCATTGATTAATCTACTTGTTTTCTTTTCTTCTTCTCCTGACAATATCAACTTGGTTCCTTTATTTCATATAAAAAAGAGAAAGAAAATGGGGGAAAACTCAAAACAGCTTGTTTTTATTTTGTTTATGTTAACCATTTCTAGTTTGAGTTAAAATATCCAGACAAGATGAAATGTATTATGTGATAATTCAGAATCATATTGTAGGAAAATGTCGCCCATCCATCTAGAATCCTTCTCTGCTACTTAGTAATTTCCTTAATGCAGAATAGCTAGCACCACAAATTCTATATATTAATAAAAAATAAAAACTATGGAATTATATGAATTTTTGTAATTTGTGCAACTAATCTTTTATTAAGAATATTATTACTTTTTAGAAGAAATATTACTTGACAACTAAAACATCTATTAGTCTTGAACATCTTAATCTATAAATGTTTACCTGCTTTTTATGATCTTTGGCACATAATTTTTGAGGTTCTAATCGTCAAAGAAACCCTCTTCCATATGGCACTAAATGTTCTCCAAAAGTAACCATCTTTGCTTGACAAATGCTAAACAACTCAACGAGATCCCAAATTTCATTATATGTCATAGAATCTATCTTTTCCTCCATAACAAAGTGAACCTTGGCCCTTAGATGAGCTAAATCATAACCATAATTTAACCGCAATTCTATTCTCAATTTTTAGTTTAGCTATTCGTAAGCATCTAATGCTACACATTGAGGTTTTACTAGTTGTATGTTATTAACCAGAAAAGTGGGCTTGATCAATGTACTAGTTTGATAAAGAAATGTTCTTAAAGTATGAAAGGAAGTAAGTAGAGAATAAGTGTTGATAATTGTTCTAGAAATTATGTGTAATTTGATTAATTAATTCTTCTTACCATACTGTGGCCATTACATATCATAATAAATGAAGTTGATTTCAAAATCATTAATAAAAAGACTTTGGTAGTTTAGCCAATTTTTTTGGTTATAGTGTGAATCCTTATTTTTACAGCTAACAAATTATTGATTTAACTTTTCTGTAATCTTTATTTTGAATGATTAATATTGGGAGATTTATACTGGTTCTTTCTTTGTAATTTCTCCTGTTCGATGATTAATACTTCCTCACAATTGGCCCAAGCACTTATTATGATTAATCTATTTTAGAAGTGATTTTATTCAATACAAATCTTTAAATGACTTCATCTAAGCACTTAATAGTTTGGAAATGATAGCCTAAAAGAAATATCCGTTAATTCATTAAATGCATTGCATCTGGTTTCCTTACCATTGTGGATTTGGTTTTATAGGTGTTGCTTGTTGCTCGATCACATGCCCGATTCTGGTATCATGTGCCTTTTGGCTCCCCTTTTCTTATTAGCAATGTAAATATAACGATATGTTAAAATTAAGCTAGGTTTAAAATAATTTCTTTACACTCTTACTATTGGGCAAATGACATTGTAATTTTAATTTTTATTATTTATTCCTCAAACTTCAACTTGGTAAATAGTGTTTGCTACTCACTGAGCAAAAGAATTTAATTAATTTAATAGAACTTGATGTTGGCTTATGTGCAAGTGGTTGTTTGTGTAACGATTATACAATATAACCTTCTTGAGACACTTGGTTTCTCCATCATGCCATCCAGCTTCTCAATGATAGTAATAGGACAGGATCAAATTTTGTACCATACCGACCAAGACTTACTTGAGCAAGAGTTTGAGGCTCGTGTTTGGGATAAAAGATTTAGGGATCTAGAGAGATCTGATTGAGCTTATATCAGTAAACTTTTCATTTATTGCCTTATTTCAGTACATTGAACAACCAAATTTCATCATAGAAATTGATTACATAGAGTGCAATATTTGACTTTCCTTGACTTTAGCATTAAATATGTGGACTTCCTCTTTATTTATATTTTAAAATTACACTATTACCTAGTCATTTTATAAAGTAATGGCTTTGCCTGTTTAGTTCAATTGAAGGAAACTGATTCATTTTCCTTAATTGTGTGCAATATTTATTATGTTATTATAATTATTACTCAACAGTATCTATATCTTTTTATTACTTTTTTAAAATAGGAATATGAAGGTTATTTTTCATCCTCAAAATCATAATTTTTTTTCATTTCTTTTTTCATTATAACAATTCTACATAGCAAATGAGCTAGCCCAGTAAATTAGAGGCCATCCAAAATTGGTCAAGTGCTATAACATCCTTATTTATTATATCTAATAGCTTCAAACATTACTTTTGAGAGGTTGAGAGTGAAGCTATGCATATTTGCTAAATTGGAGAGTCACTTCTTAAGAGTTCCATTGAGCATATTTTATTTATTTAACCACAAAATTTGGCCATTTAACTAGTTTCTAACATCATAATAGTTTTGTTAAGCTTAACTTAAAAAATGGCTAAATTGTAGCATATTTTTAAAGCATAAGAGAGGTACATATATTTAATGCCAAATAGGTGTCAAAGTATTTTACTCTAACCTGTAATATAGAACTACCCAATATGAATGTACTCCATATATGTTGTTTTGATGGCAATTGCACCATAATGGCAGTGTTACTTCACTTATTTGTTCATAGTTGCATTGACTTTCAGTCCATGAATATCATTATTTACCTAACAGCCTGTAAAATGCTTTATGTGGAAGCATTAGATATGGTTCTGGTGAAAATACAGTAGAGGCTTCAATTCTGTCATCACTTATATGAAGGATTTTATTTAGGCTACGTGTCAGCAAGAGGCAAATCCGTTAGGAGTTAGTTATTTCCCTTTGTCTTTTAGTGTTGAACCCTTATCGACTATTTTCCTTAAAAGGTAGAAGGGGCTGGGTATGAGAAAAGGAAGAATGATGTTTTGTGTTAGTAATATGGAGTTTTCCTTTTCTTGAATAAAGGAGTCTTTTAGCCATTTCCCATTTTGCTTTTGTAACTGTGCTTTTTTGTTAACTATTTCATTTCATTTAACCCTTATTTATGCATTCTTAGTAAACTAATTCTTCAGCTCTCTGGGTTGAATCTTGATTAACTGGGTCTATCAATCCAATAGGAATTACCAAATGCAACTAACTATCTTTTTCATATTTGTAGGCAAAACCTTTTTGTAGTATCTTATGATCTTGCAGAGTTAAGGGCTTATTACTGCTTCAAACTATATATAGTCTTGTATCATAAAGAATGGAGGGTAAAAGGTCACATTATAAAAGGTTATGTATATATATATGGTAAAGCAAAAACTGTTTTGTATGCATATTTGATTGTGCAAGAATAGAATGCTAAGATTCTAAAGTGATCCTCCAAGTATTCAAGTCTATACATCATATTATCTAGATGGAGAGTTTTATTCCCAGAAAAAAGGGCTTTTGTTTACGCAAGATTTATTGAATAATGGAGTAGATATGAAAAGTTTAGAATAAATTAATAATTTGTTCCTTTAAAAATAAAATTTATCAATTTAATTCCTTAAATATTTTTAACCAATCAAACCGATTTTTCTATTACACAAGTTCATGATCCATTGACACGGAACATAAATGAGAACTGATGATATAAAATTACCCAAATATTTTACTTTCAAGGCAATATTGTGTTGGCTAATTCACAAAATGTAATTAATCTAACTAGAAAAATGACTTGTGGCTCTAAGTAACTTTTGTGAAATTATATAAAACAATATTATTTTGAACATTCAAGACTTGGGCAAGTTCTGTTAATAGTTAACAACCATATAAGCTCTTGTTTATGCCATATTTCAATTAGTAACTTTGTTTAATTGAAAGATTATTTTGATTGTGAGAAAATGTTTGGTAACTAAATTAGAAAGTTTTATTTTTGAAACATCAAATTATAAAGAAAACAATCTTTCAATGATTAAATCATTACTTTACTCAAAATATTTGTACCTTTGCTATTCATTCAAATTTTACAAATCCATATACATATATTTATTATAAGTTGGTTTTTGTTTGGAAACTTAAAATAAAGTGAGTTTATTATTAGAGATTATTATCGTCTCAGAGCTTTTGTAATAATTAGTTATCATTATATTTTTAGTGGATTCTTTTTCAAAGTGTATATATATATATATATTGGAAGAGTTTTTCCTTCTAAAACATTTTTCACAAATTATAGCTTTACCTTGAATTTCATGTCTTCTTTTTTCCTTCTTTCCCTCAATTTTCTTATGCTCTCTTCTATTTTTTTTTCTTTAAAATTTTTTATTTCTATGCATAGTATGAAACCCTACCTATTTATAAATTAAGTTACAAGGACTGAAGAGTACAATGTAATATTTAATTTTAGCCCTTTTAAGCACAACTAAAATATAACCATGCTCTAACCTTAAAATTCAACATTGTATGATAGTAGCTTCATCCACCATAGAATTGATGCATAAATTCAGCAATTTGAGTTTTGCTCCCCCCCCCTTTCTTTTTTTTTTTTCATGAAGTAATTGATGTTTATATGGTGAATATGGTAGTTTTCTTTTTTTCCCTCTTGAATGGAAGACTTTGAAATTTAGACCAAGAGTGGAAAACCAATTGGAAGAAAAGGGAGGGAAGTACTTTGTAGAATTGGTTCCAAGACTTCTAAGAACCAACCTAAGATAAATTCTACAAAATAAGGGGAGTGTAAGTGTATTATTATATATTTATGAGTTATCATTAACTTTGAACGTTTATTTTGCAATTTAACTATTTTGTGGAATCTTTTATCAGTTTCTATATTCCAAGTTATGCCTATTATAACCATGTTATAACTCTAGATTTTTATAGTTTTCAGCCAATTAGTTGTCATTTATTTATTTTTATTTCCCTCACTCTCATTTTCTATAATAAAGGGAAATTAAAATTATCTAAATACTATTTGATACAAAATTAGTTCACCTCATAAAGTAAGATTTATTTAGAAGCAATTTAAACTTATACGAATTAATTATAAAACTAACTCTAGTTTCTAGATGTTCAAACTTGACTTCTAGTTTGTCAAATAGCTCGATTTTCTCAGCAATGTAACCTTATAATTTTATAATTATTTAATTGGTGGCATCAATATAAGGATATATTAAAAATAGGCTAAAATGCATTTTTTTTTAGTTGAAGGGATAAAATTATACATCTCTTTTTAGGAGATTTTTTTGTATTTTGATGAATAAAAATGATTTATTATAATTTTAATTTTGATAATATCTTTGAACTTTTTAATATGTGGCAAATAATTAATTTATCTTATAACAATAATAAAATTTAATTAATTAATCAAATTAGGTTTTGATAGAATTAGGTTCAACAAGTGTACTCTTAGCTAGTTAAGAAAATTATTTCCCCAATTTTATGATTTCTTCCTATTATATTTCACTTAAATGTTATAAAATTATGACTTATATTTAACATAAGAGTAAATTACATTGATTTTTTGTAGATTTTTCTAAAATTATATGCATTTTTTTTTAATTTTCAAAATATACACTTTCTTCCTTTGAAATAAAAAGTTATATTATATTTTAATTTAATTGATTAAAATATCTTCTTTAAGTTTTATTGAAATCACATAACTTTCTCTTCTAGTTTCAAAATATATACCTCCATCTTTGAAACCAAAAATTGTATCATACTTTAGTTTAATTTTTAATTTTAACTAAAATATCTTCTATTAACCTAAATAGATATTCAGTTTTTTTTTTCCTAGAAAGGAATTAAAGATCAAGTTATTTTGTAACCTAAGTACCCTTACCTTCATCATTGTTCTTTTGTCAAATTATATTTAAATATGCATAAATAAAAATTAAAAAGACTAAAATATCATTTTCATGAAATTTGATGAAGGTTTAAACTAATTATCATTTATAAACCAATAGTTAATGTGAGACATGTATTTCAGGTGAAATTTTTCTCCTTTTTTCTTTTATACAAATTGATTAACTTATAATTAATTGTTGTGAATATGAATTTTTACTTTACATAACTTTTTGACAAACTTGATTTAGTAATGAACCATTTTGTTAATGTTAGTTTTAAGTTTAACTTTGACTTGGAAGAGTAGATTTCTGTGTTGATATAGTGCCCATTTGGATTCACGTTCAAAAATTGCGTTTGTATAAAAATAACAATTTGTTGCTTTATATGAAACGTGATTTAAGAGGGGCAGAACGCATTTCTAAACACAGAATACTTTCTTGAGTTGCTAAATATTAGGGAAGGTATTTTAGTAAAAAAAAGCGTATATTTAAATTAATGAAAAATATTTTAGTTTAGTGGATTAAAGTGTAACATAACTTTTGTAACGACCCTAACTTCCTTATATAGTAATTAAGGTTAAGTACATGATTAATAATCATATATCAAGGTTTGAAGTCATTAAAATTAATTACATCGGGAACAAGTGAGGAAATTTAAAACCTTAATGTTGCTAGGGTCATTAGCTAGACAACCACAATTATTCGAATGCATGAGTGAATTTAACTATTAATGAGGAGCCTTTGATTCTCCCATCCATCATTTCCAACTCTTAAAATCCTCTTACAAGTGTTTCTAAATCATTCCTTAGCATTACCTTAAGAGAAACTAAGTTTTCTAGGTGAATATAAGAAATAGAGCACTTTCGCCGCGGCTAAATTCACTTGCGCCGCGGCCAGTTACTCTCGGTTCAACTCCTTACACCTTCACAAGTTTTTCACATTTAGCCGCGGCCAAATACCCCTAAATCTGCCTCTCAGACTTAGCTGCGGCTAACGTCACTATTCGCCGCGGCCAATTGCTCTCTGTTTTCTTCCCTGGCAGGTTCGCCACATTTGGCCGAGGCCAATTAAATGTTGGCCGCGGCCAATTCTTCTCTGTTACGATTTGGCCTAGGCCAATTAAATATTGGCCGAGGCCAATTACCTTCTGTTCCTACAACTCCTAAGATTTCATCTTATGCTCTCCAATTTCCCTCCAATATCACTCCAGGGCCATTCTACCTTAATTCATGCAACTTTAATGGTAATTATGTACCTTAATTACCCAACTAATTTATTATCTCTAATTTGAAATTTAAGTATGAAATCCTGCCCATCCAACTACCTTATGTCAGTAATTACACATATTGATATTTCAAGGAATTACATAAGCTCCCAACAATTAACATTCCGTTAAGGTTCCATACATCACTGATTCAAGTCAACAATCTAATATCAAAGGATTTCATTGCTCAAAATGAATGTCAAGGTTCATACATCCATCAACAGCTAAAGTAAAGCCTATATCTCATTAGTTACATTCCATGCTATCAAACTACATTCTCCTACATTTGGCAATACAGATACATGATGATGCTATACAAGACTTAACAAAATTAGCATCTACCCTATTCTACTCAGACCAAGTGTAGCTCCCCCACACCGGGCCTCGGCTCATGGATGTTCATTCACTTGCTTACCCTTATCCTTACTCGAAGAACCTTCACCTGAAATATTAATCCCATGAAACGGGGTGAGATATGAATCTCAGTAACTAAGGCAATTCCATCATATACTCCATATTAATTCGCATACATGCATAATTTCACATAAACACCAGCAGTAGATCATTCATATCAGTAAATGAAATAATTAGGCTATCATGATTACTATCCCATACTAGCAATCATACTATCACATATTAAAGGCCATTAACACCGGAGAGGCCCGTCCACGGCACCTACTCCTCATTGAGCACAACCGGGGCTCAGTGCATCTGGGTTTGATCATAACCCGGTGCTTGATCATAGCACATGCACGGGTGGCAGCCGCACCACAGCTCCACCATGGACTCACAAGGTCCAATCACAATTCAACAGATAACCAACCAATTCATTCAACATTTCAAATCATTCATGTATAACAAAATATGAAATTAACACAGATATATGCATGGAATTAATGTAAACCCGGTTACCTCACTTGTAGACACTTGTGAAAATCACCAATTGTGCAGAATTCCTCCTATAACCATAACATCACATAATTACTACTCTAATTCATCATTAATAATTATAATCAGTACCCAAGGAATTTAAAATGCTAATGACTACCCAAGAATCATTTACCCAACCACAACAAGTCCCAATTTCGGATTTAAGTTTCTTCCACCAGAAAACTCAATATTCCACCCAAAATCCTAAGCAAATTCGTACATAATTAATACCCATTTTATAAATTAGTTATGGGGGTCTCAAATTAACCATTAAAGCATCAAAATGGAGGGTTTAAACTCACCCAAAGTCAGCCCTAATCCCAACCTACGAATTTCATCAAGAAAACCCCCAAACACTCACATTTCAGATTTTGGGTAGGATGAAAATGCTCCAATTGAAAAACTAATCAGGCCAAATTAAAGAGAAAGATAAGGGGATTAATTTGTATAACTATTACCTTGGCTGAATCTTGCTCTAAGTGGGAGAAAATGCCAAATCTTTGCCTCAAACCCTTGCCTCCTCTCAACCTCCGAATTTTCCTCTCAAGTTTCAGAAAAATGTTAGAGTGGCTGAAGCATTAGGGTTTTTAGTGGGCTTAAGTTGGGTCAAATGGGTCATGGGCTGCTCTAAGATCCATCTCCACTTGGGCTTCAGATTTTTAAGGTTGTTGGGCCAGTTTAGAGGTGTTGGGCTGCAGAATTTACTGGGCCAGTTTTTACACTTAATTTGCCGAAGTTTAACTAGGTTTGGGCCAAGTTTGAAGAGCTCAAGAGTGTGGGTCTGCACAAAGATTATTGGGCCACTTAGAGGAGTCTATACAAGGTAGATTTTGGGCCTCCATTACACTAAATTATGTTGGGTCTGCACATAATCCATTAGCCTCTTCTCATGATCTATTAATTTAGGCCTAGATAGAATTTCTATCCCAATTAAATCTCAAACCCATATTAATAATTTATCTCTCTAAAGTCTCCATTCACTTAACTTGCCCAATGAGCCCATATTAATTATCTTTATTAATTCTAATCCATGATTAACACCGTAATTAATTATGGGGTGTTACAACTTTTGGTTTTAGAAAATGAGTATGTCTATTTTGAAAAAAAAGGAAAAATGTCACATAATTTCAATAAAATTCACAAAAAAGGCTTTAGTCATTTGGATTAAAGTATAATAAAACTTTTTGTTTCAAAAGAAAAAAGCATATATTTAAAAAAATAAAATTCCATAAATTTATTCTTAATATAATGAAGAGGTGATGACATATTTTGGGTCAATATCAGTATGGTGTTGACCACAATAAAGAGTACCTATAGACTATGTATGATGAATTATCAGAGTTTTAGAAGATATTTAACCCTTGGCATGGTAATCAAATTATGGTCAATAAATTATCACCGACGCTGGTTCTATTTGGAAAAGCAAAAAGCCTTATGTGCTCAATTTTTAGACTTCAAGTCGGAATTCACATTTTCTAATTTTACATATTTATTGTAACATTATATTATATTAACCCCAACTAGTCTTCACTTAGGTTTGATTCCATATGATTTCCAAAGAAAAAGAATAAACTGTAGCATTTTCGTGTTATATATCAGGGTTCAAACACTCAAATATTGCTCTGTGGGTCCTGTGAACCCATCAATCATATTCTTTACTCAAAATCTATTTATACGACTCATACATAACATAAAACAACTCATGAACCATGGATATGAAGTCAAAAACTAAAAAAATGCAATTCTCAAAATGGGTCCAAAAGTCAGATTTTTGGCTCTAATTTTGAAAAATCATAACTAATTTTAGAAAAATGAGAATTAAGCAAAACCATAGCTTTATAGAAATCTCTAGATGTTAAATTTTCACTAAAAATAATTTCTAATCACAATCTCAGCATTTGGATCATGTTTGATATCAAAAAAGAGACAGAGATCCGGTTGTCCTTGATACTGATACAGCTTGTTATCATGAATTTTAAAAATTCATAACTAATTTAAAAAAAATCCAATTTGGGAAAACTATACCAATTTTAAAAGCTACAGATGTTACCTAGAGGAAAAAAATAAGTCCAGATCATTTCAGTAGCCTTTGGACCTCAAAAAATGATGGAACAGTAACAAAGGTCGGATGGCTTCCCTGATGTTGACATAGAACTTCAAAAAGTTATTTCTCCCTCTATAGACCTCTAATTGAGGTGATTTTAATTGATATAGGTCAGTGTAGATGTCTAATTTATACCCATAAAATTTCATGACAATCGGACACTGTTTACCCTATGATTGACATAGATTTATTTTCAAACCTATAGTAACAGTGCACTAACCAAAACCATCAAAATTTCTTAACTTCAACAATTTGTCAAATATTTCCTAAACCTCTAAATATTACCCACTTTACCTTTTCAAGAAACTCTCAACAAGCTTTAAATGCATACCAAATTTCATATCAATAAGGGCTCATTTGGTTATATCTTGACAGAGCTCACAAATTTAGCGAATTTGACACCATAAATGGTTCAGAATGGGGGTAAATGGTATCCTATATACTATAACACCTCTTGAGTAAGTTTTAAAGCATAAACATAGCATACATGAAATGCCCAAGTGGTCTAAATCATCATACATCTCAAACTCGCTATGCTACAGGCAAAAATACACTACTACATACAAACTATCAAGTAGCCAAATCGTATATTTCTATTCTTTTGGCTCCGTATACGGTTCATACATCATTTATACATATTTCTATACTTGCTCAGTACATTTCAAAAATAATATGTACATATCCATTTTAACACTTTTTTACATCAAAAGAACTAAAACAAAGTATATAACTAACTAAGCATGTTCAACTAGGCTCTTTGGCTTGCACTTTGATCTCCTTGAGCTTTACCTAACATATTAAGATAGGAGAGGGAAGGGGTGAGATTCATGGAATCCCAATAGCTCATGCACTCATTCAAGGAAATAATAAAGGCACATAAACAAGTCAAAGTATGCAAGTAGGCATCTAACCATTCAAAATCAAACAACACATGATTCATATGCCATGAAAATCATATCAATGCCAATAATAAGATCTAGGAACTTTTGGTCTAGTCTCACCCTATTTTAGGGACTTTTAGATGGCCTCACTCTTAGTTTAGAGACTTTTGACTTGATCTCACTCATCCATAAGTCTTTTGGCCTTGTCTTATCCATTTATAGGGACTTTTGGCTCTACCTCACCCATCACAAGGGACTTTTAGCACTACCTCACCTAAACAATTCTTACAACCCAAAATATAAACATATTGGTACTAGTACATCAAGGCAACATCAAATGGCATGTCTCACAATACAAGCACATACACAAGCATACAATGACTATTATGCATCCAAGAATGCAACAAGAAAGAGTGGAGAGCTACCTTACAAGCTAACACAAGCCTTCCCTTTCAATTTCTCTTCTCTCTTCTTGGTCTCACAATCACAACTTGGTGGAGTTGCTTCTCTTGAGCCTAAACATAACAAATAGTATAAAATTACTCTCTCATAACTTAAATAAATACTTACAAAACTAAGGGGTTCTTCATCATGGTAAACCCTACAAAGTATGTAAGAATCCCTAGTTTCTCCCTCTAGAATTTCACTAATTCTTCTTCTACTTCCTTTGCATTTATCAACTTATCACATTCTAATTCAAGGGTTTCTTGCTCATTCTAGGTCAGAACAAAGCTATCTTACTCAACCACCTATGAAAAGAAAACTTAGAAGGAGAAGAATAAAGTCAAGAAGAAGAAGTATGAAAATCTTTAAGGGTTCTTACTTTTCTTTCTTGTTTTCCTTCCTTCTCTCTTAGCTTCTCCTGGTTTCTCTCTCTCTCTCAAGTCTTTTTCTCTGTTTTAGACAAAGCCTAGGTCGGTTAAAAGAAAAGGAGAGGATCTGGACTCTTTAAGAAGCAAAATTCTCTTTTTTCACATTTTTCTGGACTAACCCTCGTTTTAGCAGAAAATAACCCTCATTACGACAAGCACGTATCAGTTCCAGGCCCTTATTTTCGCTACGGTGTGCACTATTTGGAGGAACTCTTTGGTTTTTGTATGGGATGCCCGAACTCGTTATAGCTAAAAGCATTCTCGCTATAGCAAACAGAGACTTTCATTATAGCTAGATCATTCCTCGCTATAACAAATAGGTACATTCATTATTGCCAAGTTATAACCAGCAGACTTAAAAAAATTTCAAGATTAAAAAAATTTCAGCAATTTTGATTTAGTTAAATTTATCACTTCAAGCAATTAAACTTATAAAAAAATGGATTTACAGCATTTGTTGTGAATTTTCTAGATGATTTCATCTAGTTGACAATGATAGGACTTGTTATATTAAAAATATTCAACTTTATCCACAAATTTATTCAATTACTTCTAAATAAAAAATTGTAGGCATGATTTTACCCAGAAAGAAATAATAAATAAAATATGTTACAACAAAATTATAAAGAATTAAGGTCATAATTACTTATGGAGTAGACTTGTTCTTTATATCTTTACAATTAGATTCTCTAATTATATCTTTGCATGTTAATGTCTATCTCTCTTTCAAATTTTAATAGCTTGGCCACTACGCAACCTTCACATTATGTATTCAACCCATTCTTAAAAACCTCTCTATTTTTCAATCTTGTAAATCCCAAATCCCATCTTCAAGTCCCTACCAATCTATTACTTTGTTGCTAAAATCAAATTCTTCAATGAAAAATTCAAAACCACAAGAAGCTATTTTTTCAATGCCTTGTTTTATCGAGCAAGTGTAAGCCATTAAATGATACAAAGTATTGTCTTGGCTTTAATAAGAGGTTTAGGATGGTGGATGTTGAAGCTTACTATGTCTTTAGGCTTAGAAGCATTTCAACAATGGCAAAAACCTACTGATTCTCGTAAAATTGTTTTACTATTGTCAAATGGAATTCAAGGGTTGATTTCAAAAACTCAAAATTTAGTACAAAAGAGTGTGGATTTATGTACGAGGTTGCAATGTAGAGTTATTTTGAAGAGATTGATGATACACTTAGAACTAAAGTACGATCTCAATTTAGATTTTATTATGTGACAAAAAAGCCTATTATAGGTTTAGAGGCTATTTAGAACAAATTAGACAAGGATATGTACTTACAATTTGATGAATTTTACCGACGATATTAGGCTTATGTTGTCCAATGTAATGATGTATGGTCCCAATATTAGATGGATTCATAGAATGGAAACAAAAATAAGAGAGGAATTTGATAAGAGGTAGGAATCTATGAAGGAAAGGTAGGGTAGCAATAGTAATGAGAATAATGGGGAAAGAAAGGCAAGAAGAATGATTCTATTGGGGTATAATGTCTGAAAGTTGTTGCTTATTTTTCACAAAATCATGATGGGGTTTCCTACAAGTTAGAGCCATGAAAAAAGGTCAAGAAGAAATGTATCAAAAGAAGCAGCTCAAATAAGTAGTAATGAGGAGGATCTAATTTCTCTAAATGATGAAGATTGTGCCTCACAAAGGGAGTTTAAGAAGCCAAGTTATTTCTCCAAGAGCAAGAACACCCAAATGGACAATAACATTGACACATTCGAAACCAAATCTCATTTTAGATGCAAATCAACCTCAGATACAAATTTCTCTAAATTCTAATTGCTATGAATGATAAAGATTGTGACTCATAAAAAGAGTTTAAGAAGCTATTTAACTACTCAAAAGCTGAGAAAAAGAGGAAGTAGAAAGAGGAAGAAGCTCATAAAATAGCAATTAGAATAAAGAAAGAAAGAGAAGCTGCTAAAGAAGCACTTTTGAAGATAAAGAGAATAGTTAAAATTGGGGATGACATGAAGAAATATGAAGAATTTGAACAACTGTTCTATGGCCATTCTGTTATGTCTTGGTACTCATTAAAAAGTCTAAACCTCCGTTTAAGAGATTAGTTAGTTCTTCAACTGCTAGTGCAAGTTATAGATATTGTTTTGTATGTTTGATGCTATTCTTTGAGTTTTCCTTCATGTTTTTCATATTTCTCCTGTGAGACACAAATGAGTCAATTTTTTTTTCTTTGAACATCATTCGTGCATTGAACTCTTGATGGGTATCATATATGGTTTGTTCATACCCCTTTCTCTTTTATTGTGTTGCAAGCAAATTTTTGAATTTTGTCACAACTAAATTCAAAAGAATCAAATCAAGATTTAAAAGGAGGCATTATGTCCTCTTACCAACTAAACACTTGAGCTTTTTAGGTTTGTGTTGAACTTTTTTTTTAATTTTTATTTTCACATGACATAGCATAAATTAAATCTAAGACCTCTTTTTAATTACTTACACTTTCTAGCACTATACTACATTTAATGATTTGTTCATAACCCTTTTTGATTAGTTCTTATGCGTTGTTTGATTAGAATTCAAGTTTTTTGAACATCTCAAGGATGTACACTCTATGCACATCTTGAGATGCAATATGAACTATCCAAATTTTATTTGGACGATTTAGATTTTATTTATTTTATTTTTATTCTTTATTAAAATAATTAATTTTTTAAAATTTATAGTTAAAAGATTTTTTATATTTTTATATTTTATGTTTTTTAAAATAAAAAATATTTAAAAATCAGAAAAAAAAAATTAAATTGGGATAATCTAAATCTAATCTGGATGGTCCAGATCAGATGTGCAAAAGAAGAGCAAAAAGAAGAAATGCAAAAAATTTGTTTTCATTTTATTATGGATGCTCATTAAAAAAATAAAATAAAAACGAATGGTACAAAAATATCGATTTTGTATCATTAATTCTCAACTTGATATTATTAGTTCTCTCTTTATATGAAACTGTCAGACTCCAACTAAAGAAACCTTTTTGCTTTCTGAAGTTAGGATACCCCAACTTCCAAGTTGGGATTCTTTCTCCTTTCATATTGGATCCATCATTTGTTTTATTAATTTACTTATTATCCTTTTTAGTTAGATATAGGATTATTGTTTATAGAACATAATTTTCTAATTTATTATTTATAAATGAGAATTTAATTATCATCGGTTCGATATTTTTTTTTGGGTATGTTTGTAATTCATCAAAGCATTAGAACAGGTTTTCTTCTTCGATCGTACTTCCAACCTTTAATTGTAAAATCACTATACGAAATACAATCTACACTTCATATCTTGTGCTCATTAAGGAAAATCATGGAAGAAAAAGAACTCAAATTGTACACCTGATAAGAACAATGAAACAAATAATGCATTAGATGCAGACGTTTTATATGTGTGCTTACGTAACAAAATAATAATGATGAAGTTGTATTGCATGGTGCATGTTATGGAATTCTTGAGAATCTCCTTGAATTGAATTTGAGCAAATGGTAGTCTTAACAATTACAATTCAAAAGAAATATTATCCAAAATCAAGCTACACTCACGGAAGAAGATTGGAAGAAGATAAGAAGGAAATAATAGAAAAGAGAGAGAGAATATCAGAAACAGAGAGGAATCTTCATTCATCACGCGTCCTCCATGCACAACGTACAGCTACTTATATCTCATTCCCCAATTTCCACGTGGCTCTCCTCTCCCTCTTGCTCCTTCGTAAACCAATTCCTTCTCCCTCTAGAACTTCTAACGTTCCCTTATTATTTGGTTCATTTGCTCTGTCCATTTCAATATCATCCACATCACGTTGTATAGCATTACTCCCCTTATGAAGTTTGACCTTGTCCCCCAGGTCAAAAGTTAGATGATCACGAAGCATATCCTCGACGTTCTCCCAAGTTGGAGAAGTAGCATGGCCCCAATCAATAAGGACTTGGATCTGACCTTAGGGGCCAACACGGACATCAGACACAGATAAGGGCACCAAAAGTGGACCTTCTGGCGTAGATAACAGCAGTAATGGAAAATAAGGGTTAGAAACATCACCACAGTAACGCTTAAGAAGTGAAACGTGGAAAACGGGGTGGATGCAAGCTTCAGTCGGTAAGCCCAAGCAGTAGGCAATTGTCCTAATACGTTCAAGAACTAAAAAAGGACCAAAATATCTGAATCCTAGCTTCTGATTACATTGTAGACGTGCCAAATGTTGGCAGTAAGGATGCAGCTTTACCAAAACCTAATCACCAACTTGAAACGACATCTCAGACTGCTTTTTATCTGCATAGAACTTCATTCGATCTTGAACCTTGGTAAGTGTGACACGCAACTGAGCCAACAATTCATCACGTTCCTGTAACTGAAGGTGAAGTATCCTCAGCCGAAGCTTTAATAATAGGGGGTGGTTCACGTCCATATACAACCCAAAATGGCATCATGCCAATGGAAGTTTGGAAGGCCGTGTTATACCATGACTCTGCCCATGGCAAGAAATCAACCCAACGTCGTGGATTATCAAACACATAGCAACAAAGGTACATTTCCAAACATTTATTTAAGGATTCCATTTGACCATCTGTTTGAGGGTAGTATGCAGAACTAAATTTCAGTTTAGTTCCCTGCATCGTAGCCAAATGTCTCCAGAAAGCACTGGTGAATGTTGACTCCCTGTCTGACACGATGGTCCGTGGAATGCCATGTAACTTAATAATATGCTGCAAGAAAACTTCAACAATGTGCTTACTGGTGAAACTAGTTTTCAGAGGAATAAAATGACTATACTTGGAAAGTCTATCAACCACTACGAAAATAACAGAGTAGCCATGCGAGAGTGGCAAGGCAGTAATAAAATCCATAGAGATGTCTTCCCAAATGCGTTCAGGTATAGGCAATGGACTAAGTAACCCAACAAGATGTAATTGAGACACCTTAACTTGTTGACAAATTGCACAGGAGTGAATAAATTCACGAATGTCCTTACGCATATGATGCCAAAAGAAAAGAGAAGCAATCCTGTGGAAAGTGCGCAAGGTACCCGAATGACCTCCCATCTTTGAAGAATGAAACTCCTGAAGGATAAGCAGCTTCAGGTCATGGAGTTCAGTAGGAATGACTAATCGATTGTTCCAGAAAACCAGACCATCACGTATATGAAATCGAGACATGTTCACTGGATCATCAGTGATATGAGAAATAAGCGGTTGTGTAGCTGCCGATTGATGAAGGCGGAATTGAATGTCATCGATGAAAGTATTGTATGGAAAAGAAATGGCCATATAACAACAACATGACAAAGCATCTACAGCTGCATTATTTTTTCCAGGTTTATATTCAATTCTAAAATTATATCCCATGTCCGAATAAGTAGTGATGGAATTTAGCTACGGCTTTAACAATAGCATGTAACTCACGAGCATAGACAGACTTAGTTTGCATCCTGGGAGACAACTTCTTCAAAAAAATAGGCAATCAAATGTCCTAACTGACTGAGGACTGCTCCAATACCTTATCCAGATGCGTCCGTCTCCAACACAAAAGGTTGACTAAAATAAGGTAATGTTAATATGGGAGTTTGGGTCATGGCCAATTTTAATTGTTCAAAAGCAGATTGGGCTTGGTCATTCCAATGGAAACTATCTTTTTGCAATAGTTGCGTTAATGGGCTTGCAATCTAAGCATAAGCCCGAATAAATTTCCTGTAAGGCCCAAAAATGCTCTAAATTGATGAATAGTAGATGGTACAGGCCACTGTTGCACAGCTTGGACTTTGTTCGAGTCCATTTCAACACCTTGTTTGGATACAATATGGCCCAAATATTCAATTTATCGCTGACCAAAGGAGCATTTTGTGAATTTGGCATAAAACTGATGTTGCACCAGTTTTGTTAATGCACGAGCAATATGTTGAAGGTGTAATGGCCAGGATGCACTATATATTAAAATATCATCAAAGAAAATGAGGATAAATTTCCTTAAGTACTCTTGAAATATCAAATTCATTAGAGCCTGAAAGGTTGTTGGAGCATTCATAAGACCGAATGACATTACTAATCATTCATAATGCCCCTGATGCGTTCAGAAGGTCGTTTTCTCCCTATCCTCTTGGTGCATCAGAATTTAATGATATCCTGCACGCAAATCCAATTTTGTATAAAATTCAGATCCACCCAATTCGTCAATAAGCTCGTCTATTGTGGGTATGGGAAAGGAGTCTCGAATTGTGACTGCATTCAGAGCGCGATAGTCAATGCAAAATCGTCATGTACCATCTTTTTTACGCACTAATAAAATCAGGGCTGAGTATGGGCTTATGCTAGGCTGTATAATTCCTTCACATAACATCTCCTTTACCATTTTCTCAATCTTTATTTTTTGAATGAACAGGTATCTATACGGTTTAACCTTGACAGGACTAGTGCTAGGCTCCAATATAATTCAGTGATTATAATGACATTCAGGTGGTAATCCTCGAGGAATCTGAAAAACTTTCCTATATTGTTCTAAGACTTCACGAAGATCATCTGGAATATCTAAAGGAAAAATGACTTCATCATTTTGAACATCCTTTGATCTGTGTGCCAGCAAACAGAACACCTTTGCGATTGCTTCGGTGTCATGTAATCTAGTAAGCTGATGGTATTGCACTTGTTGAACAGGAGTTGATTTATATCCTTGTAGTGTCACAAATTTTCCTTCATCAAAGAACTTAATCATTGACTTGCTGTAGTCAGCCATGTGTGACCCAATGGTTGCTAACCAAGATGCTCCAATAACTATGTCAGAGCCACTAACCGATAAAATGTATGCTGAAAAAATAAGAGAGTGCCCATTAATGCTGACTTTTAATTCATGAATCATTCCTTCAAATTGCATTTTCTGTCCATTTCCCACTACCACCTTTGTTCCAGGAGTAGGCATTGCAGAAAGACCCAAATGATGAACCACTCTAGGTTGAATGAAGTTATCTGAACTACCCCCATCCAGAAGCACTTGTACCGCATAACCTACTATTTCACCATTAAAACGAATGGTCGCAGGGCCAGGCGAACCTTGATAAGCATGTAACGTAAGATGGTGTAGAGTAGGTGGTTCTCCGGTACCATTTAAAACTTCTTGAGTCGATGTTTCATCCTCTTGGTCCTTATTTACATCCTCATCTTCATCACACTGAAGAATCATATAATGTCTGTTTGGGCACCAATGACCAAGAGTATATTTTTCCTCACAAGTAAAACATAGACCCTTCTCTTTTCTGAGTTACCACTCTGACAGTGAGATTTTCTTAATCGGAGCACTAGGTTTCATAGCTGGAGTGGGTAATAATGGCGGTAACGGTTTTGGCCCTGGGGTAGTGGCATTGGATAATTGAGCCAAGGAAGAGGTTGTAAAACCCAACGATTTGCTCACAGTTGGGGACAAGGTAGTCTTGGCTTTCACAGTGATAGAGGTCGGTGCCAAACTATATTTCGCATCATACAGGCGAGCCGACGATGTAACTTCTTGCAGAGAAGAAGGTCTCTGAGCAATCACGTCATATCGTACTTCAGCTTTTAACCCATGAATGAAGTAGTCCATAATAGCCTCAGCTGACATCCCTTCGACTCGATTGACTATTGTCATGAATTGTTGACAATAAGTGGCTATCGAGTCAGATTGATTAAGATTAAAAAGTTGCGTTCGAGGATTCTCAAGCCTCGAGGGTCCGAATTGATCTTCTATAGCTCTGGTAAAGGCATTCCAATTAGGAATCTGATGAGTTCATTGCATCATTTGGAACCAAGGGACAGCCATCTCATCCATATGCACAACAGCTACAGTTAGCCTTTGTGCATCCGGAGTTTCATAATAATCAAAGAACTGTTCGGCCTTGAATAACCAATTCAATGGATCAGTACCATTAAATTGGGGAAAATCCAATTTTACCTGATGCAGTTGGAATGGTTGATGGGGAAGGTGTACTATGGCAGAGCCTTGATGATCACTAGTAAAGCTTCCTCCCGAGTTATTGCTCACGTTGCAATTGACAGAATCCACTGCTCTCGATAATGATTCAATGTTATTCTCCAATCAGTCCAAACGAGTATTAGGTGTTCGAGCTAAGTTTTCGATCAGTGCCTCTAAGCGCTCCATTCTTGCATTCGCAGATGTTTCAAGACGTTCTAAGTTTGTGAAAATCTCCTTCAGTCTCCTACCTTCAGCTATCTCTCAATGAAAAGCACTAAATCTGTTATGGAATTCTCGAGAATCTCCTTGAATTGAATTTGAGCAAATGGTAGTCTTAACAATTACAATTCAAAAGAAATATTATCCAGAATCAAGCTACATTCACGGAAGAAGATCGGAAGAAGATAAAAAGGAAATAACAAAAAAGAGAGAGAGAATATCAGAAACAGAGAGGAATCTTCATTCATCACGTGTCCTCTATGCACAACATACAGCTACTTATATCTCATTCCTCAATTTCCACGTGGCTCTCCTCTCCCTCTTGCTCTTTCGTAAACCAATTCCTTCACGTGTTGAGCTCGTGTCTAGAACTCCTGACGTTCCCTTATTATTTAGTTCATTTGCTCGGTCCATTTCAATATCATCCACATCACGTTGCATAGCAATGCAACATCCAATAAATTAAAAAAAAAACAAATCCCATATTTTAAAATTTTGAAGAGCTGGAGTAATGTGGAGAAACTTGTAAAAGTTTGGAATGTCAAATAAATCCTTATTTACATATACTCATAAGAGAATAGAAGGGGGGAAAAAATCCAAATCAGTAAGATATGAATAAAAAGGAAAAGGCTACATTCATAGCAGAGTTTTGAACCCCAGAAATAATTTATTACATGATAGTTGTATTTTGTTGAAAGTGCCATTTATGAATTGTTGAAGTAATTAAATAGAAAGGCTTCACTAGGTACATTAAATGATTTCTGGAAAAATATATAAAATCAGAGCAAAGTCAAGATAGGACAGGTAATCAAAATCATTTGCAGCACAGTGACAAGACGATAATGGACGAAACAGAACCAATATGTGCAAAAGAATGGTCATATTAATTCATAATTAACAGGGCACATCCACTCAACAATAAATATATCTATGTTTTCCAAAAAATAAATACATTTTTTATGTATGTGTACAAGGCTTTAAGTTAATCTATTCTGTCTGGTTGCTTCCTCTTTATGTCTGCAATTCTTAGTCATGCACACATAATGGATCAGAAAATCATGAAAACTAAAATGGAATATACCATAAACAGTAATCCCTACTTCTTTCCTTTGCTTAACCTATTTGTATAAAAAGTGTAATACCTAAATATATATATATAATAAAAATAAATAAATAAATAATATATATTTGATTATAAAAAAAACTAAATATTTTTTTGAATTTATTTTGGAATATATAAAAATTTTAAAGGACTTTTTCAATCATTTTAAATATCAATTAAAGCATATTAGACTTGTTGGGGAGAGCAAAAGTGCAATATTGGCCAAAGATACTTTAATATTCATAAACACCTTCTCTCTCCAACTTTTTCATCAGAAGCAGCGTCCCCATTTTCTTCTTCTTTATTCCATTCATGCAAAAACCTTGCTTCTCTTCGCTGTCATTATACATCTCCATCTCCCAAAATTTCTCTTCTATTTTGGTTACCTCCATTTGTGCATCTACTGCTGACATGCTTCAATCCTGGTGCTTCTTCCCATCATTACAACTCCATTATTCTCATCTTCTTCCCATTTTCTCTTCACCATCCAGCTGCCATTTTTGGAACTTTGAGGTAGTTTTGTTTTTCTCTTCCCCCTTTATCTTTCTTTTCCATTAATATTGATCCTTTCACATGCTTTATTGAAGCAAAGAAAAAGAAAATTTCCCTTCATGTAACTCTCTTCATTCCTGGTGCCGTGGGTGAGCTCCATAATTGGGGTTTTTTGAATTTCAATATTTAAATGTAAATTAACCCTTCTAAAGTTATCTTTGGAGTTCCTAGAAGTAAGTTTTGAACTTAATTTGAGTTATGGAAACTTAGATTGAAAAACCCCAAATTTAGGGTTAGTATTTAGGATAGAAATGTATATAAGAATTTAGATATTTATGTTTTAAGGAGTATATTAGGTTATTTAAATAATTATAGATATTATTGGAGTGGTTAATATAATTAATTTATGTTGGTTATAATTTTAGGTGATACCAGGGAAACTCATTCAACTGAGGCTCAACATTAAACAATAAGAAATAGGGACTTATACTATTAGTCCCAACTGGTGAGTGTGTAGATAATGGAGTGGTATACCTACTTCATTCTATTTTATATTTTCTATGGTGAAATTTTTAATTATGTGATTTATGGGCTCTATCCCTTGGGGAAATATCGGTGTTTTTTTAGACCTCAAACGGGATATATATATATATATATATTCTTATGATGATTTAATAAATTTATCAACACAAATTGATAGTTGAAATGTGGCGTGATATATTCTTGTGGAACGCAAAAGAATGAATTGGATGAAAAGAAAGTGGTGGTGGGTATATATTTATTTATGAGGAGAGTATTTTATGTTGTCTTGTGGTTTCATATGTTATAAAGATCTTATTGAAGGTTAACTTGCCATATTTAATTATTTATTTACTTCTTGATTTCCTTATTTATTTTTGATAGCTAAATTCCATTTGAAGGAATTTTATTTTAATTATTTTTATTTTATCTAATGAATGGGAATCTAGTTAGGATCCCGTAGTCGTTAGCGGAGATAACGGCCTAGGTACACCTAGAATAAATTGTGAACTGTGATGGCATTGTGATGTGATGTATCCAGTGCTGTGATCTAGGATACTAGATATATTGTGAAAGTGATAAGATGAAATGAATCCAAAGAAATGCCATGATATATGATGATGTGGTTTGATGATTTGGTTCCTCTCTATGATACCCATTCCTATAATATTTTTCTTATATTTAGAAAATATAGATTTTATCTAAAGTTTCTTCTTATTTAAATAATTGTTTTCTATTTCATTTATAAAATTTATTGCCTAAATTATTCGATGATCATTGATTTTTTTTTTAAATTCCTGTATGCACTTATTTTTTTTCTTTTCTTTTCTTTATGCACTTTATTATTTATACACTCACTAAGCCAGTGGTAGGCTTATCCCTCTTCTTTTCTTATTTTTCAAACCAGCGAGTTAAGGAGTGAAGTGATTTGGGAGCTTGAGAGCTACTAGACCACTAGAGTAGGTGTTTAATTTTGTGAAATTGTATCAGACTCCATGATATGGTGGCACTTAGGTATAGAGAAAGAATTTTGGAATTTGTTCATGTTATATGATCACTTAAAATGTGTAAATATTATCTTTACTTTCCTAGCTAGGCCTTTTGGGTTATATGTAACTTGTTATTGCTGGTGCTGGTGCTAGTTTAAAGTATTTATTTTTTCAGGTTAGGATATTCAATTTTTAGGGGAGGTGCTGCTGAATTTTTGGTAGCCTCTAATGATATAATAGTTGATTGTAGATTTTGTAAGGCTTGCTAGGCTAACTAAATCTCTAGATTAATTTAGCCTATGCGCCGGTCATGGCCTAGAAATTGGGTCGTGACAAAGTTGGTATCAAAGCCTGGTTATGTCTAGGTCCTTGTAGCCACAAGATTGGGAAGTAGTAGAATCTTGTGTGTAATTGTGTACCTGGCCAGCACATTTTACATGCAAGAGGCTATTATTGTCAAATCCTAATCATGGAGTCTCATGCCATAGTCTGTGTGTATTTTATATTTAATTTTTATGTTTTTATTAAAATTATCAATCGTGTGTATATTACTTTTATTTTAGGATGATGTCGCCAAGAAAAAGGACGGCGCCTAGGAGATATGTTCCTGATGAGGCTTCTAACTTGCCTCATGACACTGCTCCAGCACCTAGAGGCTGAGGGCGAGGGGGTGGTAGAGGTCACGGACGTGGTGGTGGCCGTAGACCTGAAAATGAAAATGATCAAAGAGTTGAAGCTGCTGAAGCAGAAAGGGTTGAGGTGCCTGAGGCTGAGCAGGCTAATCCAACATTAGTTGATGTTGTAGCTGGGATGCATGCGATGCAGCAGACTATGATGGTAATGTTGGGCATGTTGTAGTAGTAGCAACAACAACAGCAACAACAGGAGCAAGAACAACATATAGACCCTAGGCCTGAACAAGAACCTAGGCCACAAGGGGAGCAGCTAGTTCCACAGGAAAGGGGTAATGAGGTTCGGTTGGCTGAATTTATGAAACTCAAACCTCCTTCCTTCTCGGGTACAGAAGCAAGTGAAGACCCACAATACTTCTTAGATGAGATAGGCTGACTTTGCCGGGCACTGGGGTGTACATCCACTAGATTAGTTGAATTAGCAGAGTTTCGTTTGGTGGGTATGGCTTAGACATGGTATGAGACCATGATGCAAGGAAGGCCACGAGATTCACCTCCTCTGGGTTAGGGAGAGTTTTCAGAATTATTTATGAGATGATTCTTTCCACAGAGGGTCAGAGATGCTAGAGCAAGGGAGTTTGAACTTCTTAGACAGACAGAGGATATGACAGTTTCAGAGTATGATATATTATATACTCAATTGTCTAGATATGCTCCACACCTAGTGGCTACTGAAGAAATGCGGGCAAAACGGTTTGTTCAAGGTCTTCTAGATTATTTATTCCGATCTGTAGCGAGGACCCATTATGATTCATATGAAGAGGTGGTTGAAAGTGCTAAATTGTTTGAAGCTCGTAGTAAAAGGAGTAAGGTACTATAAGAGCTGCGTAAGCGGCAACGTACTGAGAGTACTCGAGGTGGCTATCAGGGCCAAGGTAGTGGTAATGCATTAAGAGAGATTGGGGTAAGCTATCAAGGCCATCAGCTGAGGTCTCGGCATCAAGGGGGCTACAGTAGCCATTCATCTAGTATGATACCAGCTAGTGGAAATGATCAACCACGCTCCTCTCAGATTAGCCGTGACAGAGGGAGGTCTTTTAAGACTCTCCCCTATTACCCTACTTATGGGAGAGTTCATACAGGAGTTTGTTTTGGGCCAAGAAAAGTGTGTTATCAGTGTGGTCAGCAGGGCCACCTCAGAAAAGATTGCCCTACATTATCAGCTCGACCATCTTCTAGTCATGCGTCAAACCCTCCAGTGTTACCATCTTCTCCAATACCTGCAGCACCTTTAAGGCAGATTAGGGGTTCTGGAGGTCGAGGTTCTAGTGAGGCCCAGTCTAGTGGTAGAGGGTTCAGAGGTAGAGGTCAAGGACAAGCTAGGAGAGGTCAAGCTCATGTTTTTGCTATGACCCGTCAGGATGCTCAGACATCAAATGCAGTGGTTACAGGTATACTTTCAGTTTGCTCTTTTGATGCACATGTTTTATTCGATCCTGGGGCTACACATTCTTTTGTATCTCCATTCTTTGCATTGCGGTTTGGCAGAGATGCATCACCTCTTGATGAACCATTAGCGGTGGCTACACCTATAGGAGATGTAATTATAGCTGATAGTGTGTATAGATCATGTGAAATTCTAGTAGGAGAAAATCGATTACTAGTAGACTTAATAGTCCTCGACATGACAGACTTTGATGTGATCTTGGGTATGGATTTGTTATCTTCTTCTCATGCCATACTTGATTGTCATAATAAAGTCGTGAAACTTAAATTGTCAGAAGGAGAGATTATTACTTTTCAAGGTGATCGAAGCTTGACACCCAGTAATTTAATCTCTACCTTGGATGCTAGAAGGTTATTGAGAAAGGGGTGCAAAGGCTATCTAGTAATGGTTAGAGACACACGGGTGACAGAAGTAAATATAGAGGAAGTACCTATAGCATGTGAATTCTCTGATATTTTTCCAGAAGAGTTGACGGGTTTACCACCAGACAGAGAGATTGAGTTCTCTATAGATTTGATTCCTAGCACTTCACCTGTGTCTATACCCCCATATCGTATGGCTCCAGTAGAACTTAGAGAGTTGAAAGAACAATTACAAGATCTTTTTGATAAAGGCTTCATACGCCCTAGTTCTTTTCCATGGGATGCTCCAGTGTTATTTGTAAAGAAGAAAGATGGATCTATGCGGCTGTGTGTTGATTATAGGCAATTGAATAAGGTGACAGTAAAGAATAAATATCCATTGCCATGGATAGATGACTTGTTTAACTAACTTCAAGGAGCTCAATGCTTCTCTAAAATTGATTTGAGGTCAGGGTACCATCAATTGAAGATCAGAGGAGAAGATATTCCAAAGACAGCTTTTAGGACTCGTTATGGGCCCTATGAGTTCTTGGTCATGTCTTTTGGGCTTACAAATGCTCCAGCAGCTTTTATAGACTTGATGAATCGAGTCTTCAGACCATATTTAGACCACTTTATGATTGTATTCATTGATGATATTCTTGTATATTCGAAGAGTAAGGAGGAACATGAACAACATTTACGCATGGCCTTACAAACTTTGAGAGAGCATCGTTTGTATGCTAAATTTTCGAAATGTGAGTTTTGGTTAGACAGTGTGGCTTTCTTAGGACACACAGTATCCAAGGTTGGGATTAGTGTGGATCCAAAGAAAATAGAGGCAGTTCAGAATTGGCCTAGACCTACTACGGTGACGGAGATACGTAGTTTTCTTGGACTAGCAGGATATTATCATAGATTTGTTAAAGATTTTTCTAAGCTTGCAGCTCCTTTAACCAAGTTGACAAGGAAGGGCATAAAATTTCAGTGGTCTGATGCTTGTGAGCATAGTTTTCAACAGCTAAAAGACTGTTTGACTTCTGCACCGGTGTTAGCTCTTCCATCTGGGAGTGGGGGCTATACAGTCTATTGTGATGTCTCAAGAGTGGGTTTGGGTTGTGTCTTAATGCAACATGGAAAGGTGATAGCTTATGCATCTAGACAACTTAATAAGTATGAGCAAAACTACCCTACTCATGATTTAGAAATGGCTGCAGTGATCTTTGCTTTAAAAATATAGAGGCATTACTTGTACGGTGAGACCTATGAAATTTACACTGATCATAAGAGTCTCAAGTACATTTTCCAACACCAAGATTTGAATTTAAGACAAAGGAGATGGATGGAGCTTTTAACGGACTATGATTGTAATATTTTGTATCACCCTGGTAAAGCTAATGTAGTTGCAGATGCATTAAGTGGAAAATCAATGGGTAGCTTGGCCCACATAGTTGAAGTCAAAAGGCCTATGGTGAAAGAATTCCAGAAGCTCGAAGAGGGTGGAGTAAGATTAGAGATTACAGGATCTGGCACTTTATTAGCCTATGTTCAGCTCCGTTCTAGCTTGATAGATAGAATTAAGGCTATACAAGACCAAGATCCTCAAATGAAGAAGATCATTGAAGAAGTTCATGAAGGAAGGCTACAAGAGTTCTCAGTGGACTCTGAAGGCATTTTAAGGTGCGGTCATAGGTTATGTGTGCCGAACGTAGAAGACTTACAGAGCAAAATGTTAGAGGAAGCTCATCATTCAACTTATACTTGTCATCCAGGTTCTAATAAAATGTACCAAGATTTGAAGGGGTTATATTGGTGGAAAGGGATGAAAAAGGATATGGCAGAGTTTGTATCTAAATGCTTAGTGTGTCAATAGGTGAAAGCCGAGCACCAAAAGCCTGCAGGCTTGCTTCAGCAAATTGAAATCCCGAAATGGAAGTGGGAGAGAATTACTATGGACTTTGTAACTGGATTGCCTAAAACTATTAAAGGTTATGATTTAGTATGGGTGATTGTAGACCGCTTGACCAAATCTGCTCACTTCTTGCCTGTGAAGACTACTTACAGTGTAGCTCAATATGCTAAGCTTTACTTGGATGAGATTATTTCTCTTCATGGTGTACCGGTATCTATTATTTCTGACCGAGGCCCACAATTTACAGCTAAGTTCTGGAGGTCTTTTCAAGAAGCACTTGGAACCAGATTGGATCTTAGTGCTACCTTTCATCCTCAAACGGACAGGCAGTCTGAATGTACAATTCAAATATTAGAAGATATGCTACGTTCATGTGTCTTAGACCTTAGTGGGAGTTGGGACAAATACTTGCCTTTGATGGAATTTGCTTACAACAACAGTTATCAATCAAGCATTCAAATGGCTCCTTTTGAAGCATTGTATGGTAGGCGTTGTAGGTCGCCTATTGGATGGTTCGAAGTGGGTGAATCAACACTATTAGGCCCAGACCTAGTTCAAGAGTCAGTAGCCAAGGTAAAGCTGATCCGTGAAAGGCTATTGATCGCTCAAAGTAGACAGAAGTCTTATGCCGATCACAAAAGACGTGATTTAGAATTTGCAGTTGGAGATCTTGTGTTCCTACGTGTATCGCCAATGAAAGGTGTCTTAAGGTGTGGTAAGAAGGGAAAGCTAAGCCCTAGGTACCTTGGGCCATTTGAGATTCTTGAAAGGATAGGAAATGTAGCTTATCGTTTGGCTCTTCCACCGAACTTTGCAAATGTTCATCCCGTCTTTCATGTATCAATGCTTCGGAAGTATTTACCTGATCCTTCTCACGTGCTTCAACCCCAAACAATACAGTTGGATGAACAACTATCTTATAAGGAGCAACCTGTGGTTATAGTTGATAGACAAGTCAAGAAATTAAGGAACAAAGATATAGCTTTAGTGAAAGTGATGTGGCAGAACCATTCTAAGGAGGAAGCGACATGGGAAGCAGAGGAAGTTATACATGAGAAGTATCCGTCTCTCTTTGAATCTTTTGGTAAGGAGCTTGTTTGAAATTCGGAGGACCGAATTTCTTAAGGGGGGAAGAATGTAATACCTAAATATATATATATATATATAATAAAAATAAATAAATAAATAAATAAATAATATATATTTGGTTATAAAAAAAAACTAAATAATTTTTTTGAATTTATTTTGGAATATATAAAAATTTTAAAAGACTTTTCCAATCATTTTAAATCTCAATTAAAGCATATTAGACTTATTGAGGGGGCAAAAGTGCAATATTGGCTAAAGATACTTTAATATTCATAAACACCTTCTCTCTCCAACTTTTTCATCAGAAGCAGCGTCCCCATTTTCTTCTTCTTCATTCCATTCACGCAAAAACCTTGCTTCTCTTCACTGCCATTATACATCTCTATCTCTCAAAATTTCTCTTCTATTTTCGTTACCTCCATTTGCGCATCTACTGCCGACGTGCTTCAATCTTGGTGCTTCTTCCCACCATTACAACTCCATTATTTTCATCTTCTTCCCATTTTCTCTTCACCATCCAGCTGTCATTTTTGGAACTTTGAGGTAGTTTTTTTTTTCTTCCCCATTTATCTTTCTTTTCCATTAATATTGATCCTTTCACATGCTTTATTGAAGCAAAGAAAAATAAAATTTCCCTTCATGTAACTCTCTTCATTCCTGGTGTCGTGGGTGAGCTCCATAATTGGGGTTTTTTGAATTTCAATATTTAAATGTAAATTAACCCTTCTAAAGTTATCTTTGGAGTTCCTAGAAGTAAGTTTTGAACTTAATTTGAGTTATGGAAGCTTAAATTGAAAAACCCCAAATTTAGGGTTAGTATTTAGGATAGAAATGTATATAAGAATTTAGAGATTTATGTTTTAGGGAGTAAATTAGGTTATATAAATAATTATGGATATTATTGGAGTGGTTAATATAATTAAGTTATGTTAGTTATAATTTTAGGTGATATTAGGGAAACTCATTCAACTGAGGTTCAACATTAAACAATAGGAAATAGGGACTTATACTATTAGTCCCAACTGGTGAGTGTGTAGATAATGGAGTGGTATACCTACTTCATTCCATTTTATATTTTCTATGGTGAAATTTTTAATTATATGATTTATGGGCTCTATCCCTTGGGGAAATATCGGTGTTTTTTTAGACCTCAAATGGGATATATATATATATATATATATTCTTATGATGATTTAATAAATTTATCAACACAAATTGATAATTGAAATGTGGCGTGATATATTCTTGTAGAACGCAAAAGAATGAATTGGATGAAAAGAAAGTGGTGGTGGGTATATATTTATTTATGAGGAGAGTATTTTATGTTGTCTTGTGGTTTCATATGTTATAAAGATCTTATTGAAGGTTAACTTGTCGTATTTAATTATTTATTTACTTCTTGATTTCCTTATTTATTTTTTATAGCTAAATTCCATTTGAAGGAATTTTATTTTAATTATTTTTATTTTATATAATGAATAGGAATCTAGTTAGGATCCCGTAGTCGTTAGCGGAGATAACGGCCTAGGTACACCTCGAATAAATTGTGAACTGTGATGGCACTGTGATGTGATGTATCCAGTGCTGTGATCTGGGATACTAGATATATTGTGAAAGTGATAAGATGGGATGAATCCAAAGAAATGCCATGATATATGATGATGTGGTTTGATGATTTGGTTCCTCTCTATGATACCCATTCCTATAATATTTTTCTTATATTTAGAAAATATAGATTTTATCTAAAGTTTCTTCTTATTTAAATAATTATTTTCTATTTCATCTATAAAATTTATTGCCTAAATTATTCGATGATCATTGATTTTTTTTTTAAATTCCTGTATGCACTTATTTTTTTTCTTTTCTTTTCTTTATGCACTTTATTATTTATACACTCACTAAGCCAGTGGTAGGCTTATTCCTGTTCTTTCCTTATTTTTCAGACCAGCGAGTTAAGGAGTGAAGTGATCTGGGAGCTTGAGAGCTACTAGACCACTAGAGTAGGTGTTTAATTTTGTGAAATTGTGTCAGACTCCATGATATGGTGGCACTTAGGTGTAGAGAAAGAATTTTGGAATTTGTTTATGTTATATGATCACTTAAAATGTGTAAATATTATCTTTACTTTCCTAGCTAGGCCTTTTGGGTTATATGTAACTTGTTATTGCTGGTGCTGGTGCTGGTGCTAGTTTAAAGTATTTATTTTTTCAGGTTGGGATATCCAATTTTTAGGAGAGGTGCTGCCGAATTTTTGGTAGCCTCTAATGATATAATAGTTGATTGTAGATTTTGTAAGGCTTGCTAGGCTAATTAAATCTTTAGATTAATTTAGCCTATGCGCCGGTCATGGCCTAGAAATTGGGTCGTGACAAAAAGGCTGCAGATCCTCTAAAAACTAAGATTACTGCCAACTAGTAGCCATAGCCAAAACATAATGAAACCTTCAAATAGCTAGTAATAGCACAAAACAGAGGACAGTACGTTGAATGTTGAAGTAATGTCTCTGCCATCATATACAGGATTATTGAAGTTGCCAATTTGCAGTTCATGTTCATTTGGTTTAAATAATTTCCGATCCAAGATTTGACCTCACAGAGCCTAAACTAGCCTCTTAATTATAATGGGAAGTCTCAGTTAAATATTCATCAGGATGGCTCACCAGTCACCGATAATCTCCACAATGGCATGACCCATCCTTAAAATGTTGGAATCGATTAGTGTCCCTATGAGTTCAACTATCTGGGAGATGAGCTTGGCAGCGATATTGCAATCTCCACAAAATCTCCACAAACACTAAGACTCTTGGGATGTCTGATTGGAGACCCAGGTTGGGCATTCAAAATAGCAAACATAATAGCTAACTTTTCACTGTGCACAGCTAGTATTCCTTATCCTCTTCCTCTACATCATGAGGAGCAGAATTAATCTCAGGGACATAACCTAACTCTTTCATCTTCCCCACCGACACATGTAGCTCTTCATATATCTCCCTTGACTGAGGGTGCAATTTATCACCAGCGAGAAAGGTGTAAATCTGATTATTCAGCTCAACATTGCTGATGCCAGGCATTTTCCCAATTCTTGTTCTCTTCATCAATAATCGAATAGCCGTTACTTCTTGCCACCTGCCAGTCTTTGTATAAACGTTAGATAACAACACGTTGTAACCTGACTGCTCAGGAACCAACTGAAAAAGTTTATCAACTGCTAAAAGCCCAATATCCATGTTGAAGTACACACGACAAGCACTGAGCAGTGCTCCTCAAATTCTTTGATTAGGCTCCAACGGCATCTGTTTGATGAAATTATAGGCCTCATCAACTTGCCCAGCATGTCCTAAGAGATCCACCGTACAAGCAAAATGTTCAATTCTTGGGGTTATTTTATAATCATTTGTCATTAGTTTAGAGTAGACTTCCCCTCCTCCAGTAATCCCGAATGGCCACAAGCTGAGAGAATAGCAGCAAAAGAAATGGAATCAGGATTTAGACCTGAATCTTGCATTTCTTTGAAGAGTACGACAGCATTGTGACCTTGCCCAGTCATACCATAAGCAGATATCAATGATGTCCAATATGCGACAAAACAGAACTTCATTCTGTCAAATTCCTTGCTTCTTCTAGACATCCACACCTAGCATACATGTCCATCAATGCATTCACTAATAACAAATTTGGGAATAATTTCTTCCTCTCAACATGTTCATGAATATTCCTTCCTAGCAACAGAGCTGAAAGATCCCCACAAGCTAAAAGTACACTAGCCAAAGTGATTGCATCAGGTTACACCCTACTTTTTTTCCATTTGTATATATAACTCAACGGCTTTGCTGAGCATTGAATTTTTTACATACACAGCTATCATCACATTCCATGAGACAAAAGTCTTCTCCAAATTAGATTCTCAGACCAAGAACAAGCCTTTAGGCCACAAAGGTATGTATAGTTATACGGACTAAATCCACCATTAACCACGGTCTTGAAAACAAGCAGTGAATCGTTGTACAAATGGTTGTTCACATAGCTCCTTATCATGACATCATAGAAAACAACATTCTTCTCAGGAATTTCATCAAACTCCTCTCGTGCGAAGTGAGTTTCTCCACTAGCAGCATAAGCCCTCAATAGTTTGATTCCCGGGGAAAGGTCTGGATGAAGAAGGTAATGAAAAATGATTGAGTGAACTTCCTTCAGGGTTTTGATATCAGGGTATTGGTCTAATGTTTTGCCAAGCAGTTCTTCAACAAGATTTGGATTTCCTGTTAACAGTACGGATTTTTTGATTGGTGAAACCAAGGCTTGTAATTTGGAAAATTGACGAGAAAGAAAAGAAATAGCTTTCATGGATTTGAAGTTTGCCTTCAATGTGAGAATTTGGCCTTGAAATTTGCGTTATTCGACTGCGATACCATTTCAATATTGCCAGCAAAATTTGGGACTTTCACTGTTTAAGGAGCCTGGGAAGCTGCTCGATGCAATTTTTCCTCGAATTTGTACGTGAAGATGCAACAATGCCAGAATTTGAGCCATTTGCTATAATTAAAAAAAAAAAGATGTTAAATTCTATGCACGTGTTACACTTTAATATTAAAAAATAATAATATAAGAAATAGCAACTCGATGGCACTGTTATCGAGTTGCTGCAAGAAAATATGTGGGTGACGATGCCACCAAATTTTTGTAAAATAAGATGCACTCGGTGACAGTGGGCAAGGTATAGCATATTTGGATATTTCTTTTGACATTATAGCGTTCCAGCCATTAATTTTCTGCAGCGTAGCTTTTTGATCAAGTAGTCTACACCAGCATCATTGAATTTGTGTTTTCGAAAGAATTTTTTTTATAGATCGAAAAGTTTTTTTATTTGGTGTTTTTATTATTTAATTAAAGCTTCTGTAATTTTTTTAATTTAGTCTAAGAATATAATTTTATTTACAATAGATTAATAGAATAACATTAATAATAATAATTTTATATGTAAGGAATTAAATAGAGAAATATTTATTTATAAAGAACAAAATAAAAAATAGTTCTATGAATAATTAAATTAAAAAAAATACTTAATTGACAAAATGATTCTATAAGAGATTAAATTAAAAAACATTTTATCTATAAAGAACCAAAATAAAATTGTAATCAAGTGAATAATTGTCATTTTGTTGTTAAAATATCCAAACAATGGTGAAAAAATTTTACCTTAAAAATATAATTCAAGGATCTATATAAATTTTATGTGCCTACAGGTGTTTTAAATGTTAATAGGCATTACATTTAAAAGAAATTTTATTTTATTTTTTCATAAACAAAAGTAATAGGAGCAAATTACCTCAGGATTTGATTTTCTCTAGTGATTCTTTATTAATATGCAAGAATAAGCTACAATACGTTCAACTGATGAAACAACCACATGTCTTGCGAAATTTTGTTTATACCCAAAAAAAATTGCCAATGTGAACGATGTTACTGCAACTAATAAATAACTAATTTAAATAGAAGTAAATTAAATCAACTTTCTTAAGGTTTGTTGAAATTATATATTTTTTAAAAATTTTTATAATATACATAGACTTCTCTTAAAATAGAAAATTGGGTTATATTTTAGTATAATTTTAAAATTTTTGACTAAAATATCTTCCATTAATTTAAATTTAAAGTTGATTATTAAAAGACATTTTAATCAAAAAATATAAAATTAATATAAAATATATGTTTTAAAAATAAGAAAAGAGTATATAATTTGATCAAAATTCAAGAAATTTCCGCAAATTACTTCTTTAAATTACGTACACGTACATCATTTTAGAAATTTTTTTTTAGCTTTTCGAGTTCTGAAGTTCCACTTCAAATTTCCTGTGCTGCCATGGTTGAATAGAATCTCTCTTAACTTTGAGATGTCAAAAATCCCCATCACTCCAATACCCGTAAGCATTAAGACCCAAAAATAGCAACACAAGCAGAAGTTCAACTCAAAAAGATGAACCAAGAAAGAAAAGTGTGTTAATGAATATTTTTATTCTAGTCTTTGTTCTATACTGTGGCAGAGGAGTTGTGGAACAGACTAAACATGAGAAATGCTAAAGAAATGTTTTATTGTTGATTAATGGGCATCTCGACTTCAAAAGGGCACAACTTTTAATAAGAGTTTTAAGTTTTATTATATATTATAAAAAAATTTTAAAACTCAACGTTATTTTAACTCAAATTCAACTAGTTGAATTCATTTTCAAGCATAAAATTTTTTATTTTTATATGTTTTCAGACTATTTTAATATTTTTTTCTTATATTTTTATAATTTTTATTTATTTTTCAAACATTGTTTAGGTCTAATATATAAAAAAAAATTGTTTAATTTGACAACAATTTTCATGAATATAATTTTCAATTTTGATCTCAATTTTTTTTCCTTCAATGTTTATATAAAAGCAATAGAATGTAAGTTTTGTGCATTTCCTATTTCTTTGTAAAATATATCCAAGTTAACTTTGTTCTTTAATTTGTAGCATCAATTTTCATTAGCGAGGGAAGGGTACTTTTTCTTTTCACACTTAATAACATGAAGTTGGCCAGCATTCTATTAAATGCTTATACACTTCAATCTTATACTTGTCGATTACAATGAACCAAACAAAGAGATATTTGCTTAGTTACGAAACACTATGTAGTGACCAAACTAAGTTATGTTAGTGTAATATCATGAACAATGGAATAGAAACTATAAGAAATAGGGTATCACTCCAGATGTTGACATCCACCATTTGTGGTTTAAGTTGAACTTTGAAGTACCGAATAGTAGTTTTTTTTTCTTTGCAAGTATGTATATAAAATGTGTCTGCAAAAGTTAAAGACATGATTTACTCACATCTATGACCATCTTGAATCAATGCCCTAGAAACAGAACCACATATTTGACTCCCATTAGGCTTGTCATTGTCATCTTCATTGTTGTTTTCTCATGGATTTTCACATGGACATGAATGCTTATGTCTTGTCACTAGGGTCTTGCATACTCTGATAGCTTGCACTTCATCACTCCTTGCTCCCTTGGCATCTTCATAGCCTTCTGCTTTGGAGCCCTCTCTACACAAATCAAGCATCCAACTTGTGACAGACACAAATCTTTGAGCCCTCTCTCTCCTCTTCTTTAACTTACAACTAATTTTATATCATGATCCTCTTGTTCAATCCTTTAGGGTCTTCTAGTATCATTCTTTAGCAATTAAAGGGGCTAATTTTTTGCTGGTAGAGGTCCATTACTTGTATCAATGTTATCTGCCTCTTCTTTGTTTGCTTTTTCCTTCCAAGATTTGTTGTTTTCCTCAATGTTAAGTAATTCATTAGAGGTTTCATCCTCATCATCAAACGACAATAGGTCCATTTTGTTGTAGATCTTATGGATCACATCTCCAAAGGCATGAGAAAACCTAAAATTTTGAAGATTTCTTAGTCTATCTATTTTCTTTTGTTCATCTCCCCTATGCCATATCAACTTGGTTCCACTGTTATCAGAGAAAAGGAGAGAAAGAAAAGGGAAAAATGCTTTAGAATGATATGTTTTGTTTTGTTTAAACTAACTATCTCTAGTCTAAGCTAAAATGTCTAGACCAATCATAAAAAGACAGGTATCATGTGACAACTCATAACACCTAGACTTTATCAAAATCATATTGTAGGAAAATGCTACCTATCCATTTGGAATCCTTCTCTGCTACCCAATATTCTCCCTATTGCAGAATAGCTAGCACGACAAATTATATATATTGATATAATTGTACAAAATGATATATATATATATATATATTATGGAATTCTATGGATTTTTGTAATTTATGTTACTAATCTACTAGTTAAGAATATTATTACCTTCTAGAAGAAATATCACTTGACATCTAAAGCATCAATCAATCTTGAACATATTGGTCTATAAATATTTACCTGCTTTTTATTACCTTTGCTGCATAATTATCAAGGTTCCAATCACCAAGGAAACCCCTTTCCATATGGTATTGAATGTTCTCCAGAAGCAAGCATATTTGCTTGACAAACTTTTGTTTATATGACTCTTCAACCCCACTTCTAACCTTTGATTGTAAAATCTTCATCCAAAATAAAATTTATAGTTCATATCTTGTACTCATTAAGGAAAAATATGCGAAAAAAGGAACTCAAATTACACATATGATTAGAACAATGAAACATATAATGCATCATATAGTTGATATTATAATCTTTCTATACCCATTGATATCACCCAATTTGGAGTTTTGTAGAGTGATATATGAATTTTTAAAGTCGTTAGTCTACTGCAGTATAAGAAACAGACCTAGCTACTATTCTATTAGGATTTAATGGGTCAAATGATATTGTCTTGGTCTGAAACTTTTACAGTAGCTAGATGATGTCTTGAGCTTTCCATATGTCCTAGTTTGCGTGATTTGGAGTTTTCTAACTCAAGTTATGAATTTTGAACTTAGAATAGAATTATGGAACTATGGAAAATGGAAGTGTGATGCAAATTTTGATGTGTATGTTCTGAACCCAAACTCCATGCCTCATTTTGCGATGATTCTGTATGAACAAGTGTAATAAGAATGGAAGATGAGTTTGGTAAGTTAAAATGGTTCACTTAATTAGAAATACATTATTTTGACTTTTAATGATGGTATTTTTTGCTACTAAAAGTAATGAATTTATGAAAATGGATGCTTTAGGAACTTTGTGCTATAAATTAAACACTATCAAGATGTGGTATTACATTCGATGGTATCAAAGCAATAGTTTAGAAAACTCAGCTCTATGTTTGGGCCTTTGAATTTTGGAATTGGGGTGTATTTGGATTGCTTGTGCATGTAATGTATGCTTGTCAAGAATGGTTGTCTTATTAATTACACTATGATATTGTGTATAGATATTGAGATTGTGGTTCTTTTGCATAATTTGGTAAACATTAAATGGGGCAAACCTGTTAGGGCAGAGTGTGAAAGTCCCATATTGTTATGAATTGCTTGAGGTAATAATAAGCTATGATGGGATAGTAGAAATGGTGTGTGTGTAATAGCAACAAAATATGGTATTATAGCTATGAAATGTCTTAGAAAAGAGAGATGATACTAAAATAAAAGCCTTAGAATAGTAGTAACTAATTCTTGACAAATTACTTGCACCTTAAAGGAAGGACTTGATCGTGATTGATATGTTGTTACATGTATATATAAATTATCTTGGCATTTTTCTTAGTTGCAGGAATGTGATGATGAGTAAGAGAAGTGTGAGCAATTGAAAAAGAAATTGAAACCCTTCATTAAAAATAAGGTTGATTTGCTGTGAATTTGAGCATTGAATGCCCTTTTAGGAAAATTGATGAGTGATTGAAATTAACCTATAAGGTATGATACAGGTAAAAGCCAAACAGAAGAGACCTTAAAATTCAAAGGAGGCCAGAGTAAAAAGATGATGTCAATGTCTTTGCTAGTAATAGGAAGAAAGCTAAGGTATGTTGGGATAGTAAAGTCCCAAGAGAGAGTGAGTTTAGCCTAACAAGGGATAGCCATCCTAGGTGACATGTTATAGACATGGGAAGCTAGAATATATAGCTGAGGTTGATTTTGATAGTATTGGTACCTTTACTTAGATATTAACCTAGGGCAAAGTGGTTGCTCTCATAGAATAGAAGGCTAGTGGTGTCTCCTAATTTGATTAGAGCTTTGAGGGTATAAGATCAATGAGTCTCCCAGTTTCATTAAAGGTGTGATTAAAGTTAATGATTCCTCCTCTAATTGTTGTGATTGATTTGGGTTCTATCCCATGATTGTTGTATGAGAAATTAGGTTTAGGTATTGATACTTTGCCTTATGATTTGTCTGCATTTGTTTCTACTAAAGGCTATGTAAGTACTTCCCACGTAGATTAAATGTTATTGTGTAAATTGATTGATGTTCTCTATTATTGATATGTGATATATGCTTTACCAGTTATAAATTGATCATTAGCATGCATTGGATGGCTGGTAATAAAGTTATGTTTGAATGTGAATATATAAATTATCATCTTACCTGAATATAGGGCCATACCTAGTGTGAAATGGGTGTTGAAGGTGAATTATTTTTCTTGTCCACCATCCAGGCTGAGAAATAATTAGAGCATAGATGTTTAGGACTCCTAATTATTCTTTCTATATGAGTAAAGGTAAGAAAAAGGATGGAAAAGATTTATAGTAAGGGATTCCTAGGGGTTTTCCCTAAAGATGTTGATTCTAATGACCTACCTCATAAAGAGAGAGATAGAGTTCCTTGATGATATTATGCCTACATCTGGACTAGTTCTAAAGCTCCTTATAGGTTATTTCCCACCAAGTTAGTAGAACTAAAAGGGCGAATTAAGAGAAAGATTTGTGAAAGGATTCATACACCTTAGTGTGTCACCTAGGGAAATGGTAGCCTAATATTGAGTATAAATTATAAAGAATTTGACAAGGTTACCATTAAAAACATGTGTCCTCTCTATAATTGATGATCTTTGAATCAGTTAAGGGCATTAGTATTTTTTAAGATAAATTTTAGATTTGAGCATTGTTAATTGAAGATAAGGACTAAAGATGTCCTAACAATGGGTTTTAGAATTGATATGGATGTCATGAGTTCCTGGTTATGTCATCTAGCTTGATTGATACCTTGGTTGTTTTATGGACAATATGAATAGGGTATTCAAATTGTGTTAAGTAAATTTTTTGTAGTGGTGCTTAATGATGATATTTTGTATACTTCAGGGGAGTTGAGGGGCATGAGAGGTATCTGAGAGTAGTTCTTGAGACCTTGAGAAACATGAGATAATATGCTAAACTTAGTGAATATGAGTGTTGATAACCAAAGTGAGGTTTTAGGTAATATATTATCATAGATGGGAGTTATGGTTAATCCTCATAAAGTTGAGATTGTGTTATAGTGGTACAAGCCCAAACCATTACTGAGGTTAAAGGTTTTCTGGGTTTGGCTAGGTGTGATAGAAGATTATATAGGGCTTTTCTTAGATAGCCTTACCACTAGCGAGACTAACTAAGAAAGAGATTTTGTTTATATGGGATGATAGATGTGAGAAGAGTTTTCAAGAGTTGAAACTCTATATGACCACTACCCTTGTGTTGATTGTATCTTATGTACCTGACCCTAGTAAACTGTGTGGTTTACGGTGATAATTGTGGAAAAGGTTAGGATGTGTATTCATAAACAAGGGGTAAAGTGGTGTTAAATGCCTCTAAATAATTAAGGCCATATGCAGAGAAATATCCTACATATGTTTTAGAGTTAGTTATAATAGTTGTTGCCTTCAAACTTGGAGATATTACTTGTATAGTGATAATAGGAATATACAATAATCACAAAATTCTAAAATACCTATTGATAAGAGAAAGTTAGATGATTAAATGTGAAACAAAAAATATGGATGGAATTCTAGAAGAAATTCCATCCAAGTAAGGCCTGTGAGATAACTAATATCTTAAGTAGAACATCCATATATAAACAACCTATATGAGGGTTTGTGAATAGGAACTCATAGAGAAATTCAAGAATATGAATATGACTTATGGTATGTTTCCAAGAAAATTGTGTTGAGTAAGACTAAAGTAGAAAATGATTAAAAAGCCTAGATAGTAGATGCCCAAAAAGAGAGAAGATGGTCTTTTGAACCATATCAAGAATGGAATTACCAAGGAAAAGACCTCAAAATCCATAGTGTCTGAAACTGGTATGGTAATATACGATGATAAACTCATATATTGAATATGGATAAATTGAAAGGAAAATTTTAACGGAGGCACATAATGATAAATGTGTAATGTGCTCGGAAGTCACCAAAGCATGCTAGAATTTGAAGAGATTAATTTGTGACTGGAAATGAAGGCAAATTTAGCTTGGTTAGATGTTAATGTGACAGAAAGTTGCGATAACTCATCAGGGGTGAGTTGAGTCATTAAACTTTCTAAATACCCCTGCGTGAGAAAATAAATTATATGGATATGGATTTTATTATAGGATTACCCAAGATATTGTTTAGACACGGTATATATATATATATATATAGGTAACTGAAAGTATATTAACAGGGTTGTGCATTGTTATTGATTAGAGTGATGTATGCATTACATAAATTGCTTTGTTACATATGAAAGAATCAATGTAATCTCATGGGGTGCTGAATAATGTTGCATCTAATAGAGACCATAGGTAGAGATTAAATTAAAGCTCAGTGCCACCATTAGCTAACACCCTCAGATAAATGATCTAATAGAAAGGACCATCCACACTTTGAATTATATGTTGAAGGGATATGTATTGAAAAATGAAAAGAAACTGGAATGCATGATTACCTATATCTATGTCTGTGTGAATGATGATTATCATTCTAGTATTTGACTGAGTCTACACAGAACCTTACATGGGAGAAAATGTGAATCACCTTATGTTGGATTGAGATAGACAAAAGGAGATTAATAGACTCTGAGAAGGATAGACTAGACCACTAGACAAATAAAAGTTTATTAGAGAAAAACTCTTTATAGCCTTAAAAGGACAAAAAGTTATGCAAATAAAAGTATAAGACCGTTAGAGTATGATCTGAGATTGAAAGTTTTTGTGTTAAATTTCTAAAGTGGATTGGTCTATCAAAAAGAGAAGGGGCCTAGTTTTGGTTATATGGTTCATTTGAAATACTCGAGAGAGCCGAAGAAGTTAGCTACTATATTACCCTGTCCTTTCTCCTGACCTAGCTAGAAACTACATTGTATTTTGAGTCTCCCATGTTTAATTGTCAATCCCCTCACTTGTCATAAAGTGTGAGAATTTCAATGGTAGTATAATTTTCTATGGTTGCAACACCAGAGATTGATTGATACTATGATCAGATAGTTGAGAAAATAAGAATGCTTCTCTGGTAAAAGGTGACCTAAAATGGTGATAGTGATTAAATTGAGGCATGTCCTAAATTTTGAGGGTAAAATTTATTTTCAGAAGGGTGAAATGTAATATCCAATTTTTTAGAAACTAAACTGAAACTAATATTACAATATAAGAGGACCTTAAAGCAAAGAGAATTAAGACCAATTAAAAGTAGGATGCTAATTAGAGTATCTAAAAATATGGGTAGGAAACTAAGAATAACCTAAAATCAAAGCCAAAAAGGCAAAACAAAGGAACCAAAAACTTAGTGGAAAAATCTTAATTTTGAGTAACTTTTTGCAAACCCAAAGGAGGGAGTTTTAAGTGAAAAAATTGAGTGTTTTGGGATTCTCAGAGGTCTTAAAAATCATACGAGCCCCTAGAATAGTTAAAACTCCTCTTGTGTATATTTTAGGTCATCGATTAATCGAACAATTTGATGAGGTTTTAAATCCAATTTATATGAAAGCAAAAGTATTTTATGAATTAAAAGACCAAAATTTTATGATAGAAAAGATAGTTCTAAAAAAAGAGTTAAAATGTGTTCAAACAGAGGAAATGAATTTACAGGGCGTAACAGGAATTTTTGCAATTATTTTAAAACTCCCCTTTTCATATATATATATATATATGCATTAGTGCATCCCTAACCTTCTACCATTAACTTTCCTTGTAACAACCAGAAAAAGAAAAGAAAAGAAAAGAGAAAAAGAAAAGAAAGAAAGAGAAAAGCTGAAAATTTTCGAAAAGCTAAAAATTTTCTAAGTCTGCTAGCTATAGCGAATGTACCTATTCGCTATAGCGAGAAATGGTCTAGCTATAACGAGAGTACCTTCTCGCTATAGCGAAAATACTTCTAGCTATAGCGAGTGCGGGCATCCCATACAAAAACCAGGGCGTTGCTCGCCGTAGCGTACGCTATAGCGAAGGCAGAGGTCTGGGATTGACACGAGCTCGCTGTAGCGAGGGTTATGGCTCGCTATAGCGAAGGTTATGGCTCGCTATAGCGAGGGTTAGTCTGGAAAAGCGTGAAAAGAGAGATTTTAACTTTTTAAAGCTTCCAAACTCTTCCTTTCTCTGTAAACCGACTTAAGCTTCGACTAAGAGAGAGAAAAGGGTTGTGGAGAGAGAGAGAGAGACCTAGAGAAGGAAGGAGAACAAGTAAAGAGGTAAGTAATCTTGAGATTTTCATAGCTTTTCTCCTTAGTATGTTATTCTTCTCTCTTTGCCTTCTCTTTCTATGGTTTTAGTAGTTGATTTGGGTTTAATTCAGAAGAGAGAAAGTGGAAAACCACTCTTGAGGAAGGGTAGAGCTCATGTAGCTTCCTTTCTTCTTCTTTCCTTTCCTTTTTGAGAGCTTAAGAGAGGAAGGAAAGTGAGTGAAATTCTAGAGAGAGAATCCCTAGTTCTTACATGAGTAGTGGGGGTTTACCTCGATAAAGAGCCCTTTTAGCTTTATGAGTACTTATTTGAGTTATGAGAGAATAATCCCATGCTCTTTGTTGTGCCTAGGCTCAAAGGAAGAAACTCCATCTAATTGTGAATGTGAAATCAAGAAGGGAGAAGAGAAATTAAAAGGGAAGGCTTATGTTAGCCGATAAGGTAGCTCTCTACTCTTTCTTGTTGCATTCTTGGATGCGTAATAGTCATTGTATGCTTGTGTATGTGCTTGTATGATGAGATGTGCCTTTGATGTTGTCTTGATGCATTGGTACCAATATGCTTATGATATGAATTGTGGAAATTGCTCGGGTGAGGTGGTGCCGAAAGCCCCTTGAGACGGGTGAGGTGGAGCCAAAAGTCCCTAAACCAAGGATGAGGCCAATCCAAAAGTCCCAAAGCTCGGGTGAGGCTAGACCGAAAGTCCCTAGAACCTATTCTTGGCATTGATATGATATCATGACATGAAACACATATGTTGTGTCATTGTGATTTGTTTGCATACTTTGACTGGTTTATATATCTTGATTGCTTCTTGAATGAGTATGAGTTATTGAGATTCCCTAAATCTCACCCTCTTTCTTCTCCCATCTTAACATCCAGGTGGAGCTCAAGAGCCTAAGAGTGGAGGCCATGAGGCATAAAAGGCCTTGTTTTGCCACTTTTGCACACTTACACTTAGCTTGATGTATAGGATGACCAAGTACTTTTGTATGTATATTATTTTTGAGTTGTAAATATGAGAGCACATGTAAACACATGTATAAATGATGTATGAATTGTGTAAAGAGTCAAAGTAATGGAAATGTGATATTTAGCCCTTTTGAGGCTTATATGAAATGGTGCATTTTGTCCCGTAGCATAGTGAGTTTTGAGTTGTGTATTGATTTGGACCACTTAAGGAATTCATATATGCTATGTTTACACTTTTAAACTTGCCCAAGAGATGTTAGAACATGTAGGAGGTCATTTGGACCCATTTTGAACCAATTTGGGTGCCAAAACCATCAATTTTGTGAGCTCCGTCAAAGTATGACCAGATGAGCTCTTCTTGATATGAAATTTGGCATGCCTCTAGAGTATATTAAGAGCTTCTTGACAAGATAAAGTGGATAATATTTGGAGTTCTAGGGAATATTTGGCGAATTGTTGAAGTTTGGAAATTTTAATGGTTTTGGTCATGGTATGGTGCAACTAGTCTGAAAATGAATCAATGTCATTCATGGACCAAATGGTGTCCAATTGTCATGAAATTTTATGAAAATAAACTAGATATCTACAGTGACCTATAACATCTGGAAGCACCTCAATTGGAGGTCTATAGAGAGAGAAATGACTTTCTGAAGTTCTGTATCAGCATCAGGGAAGCTTTCTGACCTTCGTTACTGTTCCATCCGTTTTAGAGATCCAAGAGCTCCTGAAATGATCTGGACTTATTTTTATCCTATATTTAACATCTGTAGATTTCCAAATTGGTATATTTTTCCCAGTTTAGATTTTTTTGGAATTAATTATGAATTTTCAAAGTTCATGACAGTAAGCTGCACCAGTATCAGGGACAGCCAGACCTCTGTTTCTTTTTCGATGTCAAAGAAGGTCCAAACACTGAGATTATGGTTGGGAGTTATTTTTAGTCTGAATTTAACATCTAAATATTTCTATAGAGATATGATTTGCTTGATTCCCATTTTTCTATAATTAGTTATGATTTTCCAAAGTTAGAGCCAAAAATTTGACTTTTAGGCTCATTTGAGAAATTGCATTTTCTTGGTTTTTGGCTTCATATCCGTGGTTTATGAGTTGTTTGAGGCTATGTACAAGTCTTATAAATGGTGTTTGAGTAGAGAATGTGAATGATGGGTTCATGGGACCCACAGGATAAAATATGACTAGTTTAACCCTGACTTAAAGTAGTAAAATACCACGGTTTCGGTCATTTTCTTGGGAAATCATATGGAATCAAGCCTAGAGGGAGATTAATTGGAGTTAAGTTATTATGATATTACATTCCTCCTTTATGAAAATCTCTAAATGAGAGCTAAATGCTTGCCAAATTTCATGCCAAAATTTGCCTATTTGGTTTGGTTTTGGTTCAAGGCAAGAAACCGATCCAAAATGGCATCAAATGGTCCAAGATGGCTTTCCACATGAACCAGGACCATTTGAGCACGTCCATAAGCTCAAATACAGCATCATAACAGGTCCAATTTATCATGGAACTCAAATTCACCATCTACACATGAACATCATGGCTCAAGAATGTCAAAAACTTATATTCCCATACACTTGGCTCTATATCCATTGCATACAACATGTTCATATACTTTTACACATGAGCAAAGGTTTACATCTTATAAATAACTTATACATATATACTTTGATATTAAATTACATCAAAATCTATTTTATTGCCAAAGTAATACAATTTACACTCCTTGGCCTTCATTCTTAGTTCCATGAGTTTTACCTAGACAAGATTAGATAAAAAGTGGGGGAGAGTGAGATTCATAGAATCTCAATAGCTCATTCACCCTTTCATGTAGGCATATATGGCATGTTATCATGTCATAGAATTTAAGCATACATCAATGCTTCCAAGAACTAAACATAAATATGTTTTCAAGATCACATAAACATATTAAGATCAAAATCAAGTTCCAAGAACTTTTGATTTAAAGGAACTCTTGATCCAGTCTCACCCTATTATTTTAAACTTTTGGATTAGTCTCACCCACTTTCTAGGGATCTTTGACTTAGCTTTATTCATTCTTGAGACTTTTGGCCTTGTTTCACCTATTCTTAGGAATTTTTTGCTTCACCTCACTCAATCCAGGGGACTTTTGACATAACTTCACCTATCAAAAACAATCTCACATTCAAAATGCAAATTAAGAAGTATAATGGAACCAAAACATCAAACCAATAGCTATAGCATGTTTCATGATTCAAACATACATTCAAGCATTCAATGACAATCAAACAACTAAGAAATGCATATAAGAATGGATGAAGAGCTACCTTAGGTCAAGAAATACAATGTCTTCCTTAATTCCCTAGCTTCTTGGTTCAACCTCACACACACACAGTTGGAGGAGGCTTGATTTGCTTTGCTTAAACACATCAAACAAGATACAAACACATCAATAGAACTATCTCTAACCTCACATAAACTCTATACAAGCTATTTCTAGCTTATGGCATGCATATGGTTCCATACAAGAACATAATGAAACAACTTATATAATTAATCTTCTTGGCCCCAATTTCTCACTCAATCTAAGTCACATGACTCTATTTAAACTCAAAAGAGTCATCACAAACTTAATTCAAGGAGTCAAACATCAAGTTACTTTTTTATGCCTAAAAGGAATCTAAACTTTCAACTTTTAAAATATAGTTTCTAAATTCAAACCAATATTTTTCTTGGTATTTATTGCTCATATCTAGACCATTTCTATCCTTAGAATCAAAGAAAACTCTCCCTAGGTACTTGAAGTACTCCTTGGGTGAGACATGCATCAAGAATGTCATCTATAGAGTTTTGCTTACTTTTCTAGGAAAATTATCACATATATGAGTCCTTAGCCTCTTATTAACTCAATTATACTCTTACATGGTCTAAAATATCATTTTATAGCCTTATATTTCCTAAGGTGGAAGTGAAACCCTAGGTATGGAAACTTGCAACTTATAGCCTTTTTATGGTTTCTATTAGTTCCATATTAATTTCTACACTCCAAAACCCTCGTTCCCATTATGATTTCATCAAGAACTAGCTCCTTCCAAATTGTTCTAGGTCTGGATGAAATGAGAAGAGCAAGAGAAAACCAAGGAAGACAAGTCTTATATAACAAATCATACCTTAATCAATTCCTTGTTGAATGGTGCTTCTTATGCTTTTAAAGCTTCCTTTAAATTCCTTTTTCTTTCTACTGAACCAGCCACAAAATTCCAACATTTAAAATTCTAAAACTATAGGAAGAAAGAGGAGAAGAACTCTTATGAAGGCAAGGAAAGAAAATTCTTCATATTTACATACCTATAGGCCTTGGTGTTCCTTCCTTTTTCTCCTTCTTTCCTCCCACATTTAAGTTGTTGGTTTAGTTCTGTTTCAGAGCAAGAAAGTCAGTGGTGGGAGGTTAGGGACATGTTGATGCATATATATATATATATATATATGTGTGTGTGTGTGTGTGTGTGTGTGTGTGTGTGTGAAAAAGGGACTTTTAAAATAATTACAAAATTTCCTGTTACGTCCTGTAAATTTATTTCCTTCATTTGAGCTCATTTTAACTCTTTTTTAGAACCATCTTTTTTATCATAAAATCTAGTTTTTCTAATTCATAAAACATTTTGGTTTTACCCAAATTGGTTTAAAATCTTACTAAACTGTCTGGTTAAAGTTTCAATCAATCAATGACCTAAAATGCACATCAGAAGGGTTTTAACCGTTCTATGGGTTCTTCTAGTTTTTAGGGTATCTGAGAACCCCAAAAACTCAATTTTCTTATTTAAAGTTCCCTTCTTTGAGTTTTTAAATAATTACCTAAAATTATGATTTTGCCATTGCATTTTTGGTTTTTCTATTTTGCTGTTTTGGTTCCGATTTCGGGCTATTCTTAGTTTCCTACCCACATTTTTAGATACTTTAATTAGCATCCTACCCTTAATTAGTCTTAATTCTTTTTGCTTTAGGGTCTTCTTATATCACAATATTGATTTTAGTTTAGTTTCTGAAAAATCGAATATTATAGATTGATGGCATCCTTGGCTGGCTAATGCATAGGAAAGAAATCATGGATGGTTAGCTTCTATTTTCACTCCATTTTCATCCTTCCTTTTTCTCTTGTGTTTAGGTTACTTTTTCCTTGATTTTCACTTCCATTCTTGCTCCATTTTTATGCCAATGGTGATCTAAAACCTTAATTGCTAACTACTTCTTCATTTTGGCTGTAAGGGGCTTTCTAGTTTAAACCACTAAAGTATGAATTTGTGCTTCCAACGTGCTCATTTAAGATCCCTAAAATATATTCTAAGCTCAAACTAAATTTTAGAAGCTTAAATTAAATTATGATAGTTAATTTGTGAAGTACAAGCTTAAGATTAGTAGTAATATTGAAAATTTTAAGCTATGATTATGGGTTTAAATGTTAGAGAGTGAAATAAATTATATTGAATGTATTATAAGCCATTTATGGAATTAAAGTGATGTTTTTATACGTAATGTAATTATATGTGATATTAAGGCTACTCATTCAATTGGGAAATCTTGTCAAAATTTTAGGAATTTGGGACCTCTACGATCAGCCTCCACAGGTGAGTGTATAGATATTAAAGTAGTAGTCTCTTTTACTTCATGTTTATATATTGTTAGCCCAAACTTCACATTTTATGTTTTACCTTGTTCGTGTTACCGAAGAAACAAATCTTGCATTTTTAACTTTATGTGGGTCATAATATGCATGTGAAAGAGTGTATATATATATACATATATATACATGGTTATTATGTTAGAGAGATAATAAATGACTTGTATTTATAATTTTATTATATAAATTTGTTGATTAATTATTTTTATTTTATCTAAATTACTTCTTTTACTTGATTTAATTTTTATTTATTTATTTACTTACTTACTTGTCAATATTTAATTTATTTAAATTATTTCATTTGAAAATTTTGAATGGAAATTTGGTTAGAACTCTATAGCCATTAGCAGGGATAACAGCCTAGGTGCACCTGGTTAAGATGATTAATTATCACTATATGACAGCACTCAATGATAACTATACTAGTTACATTGTGAAATACACACCATGTGGTGGCACTCGATGATGGTAGTGATATTGTGTGGTGGCACTAATTGAAATATTAAATCTTGTGTGGTGGCACTTAGAGTTGAGTATGGTTCATTCTTATGAGACCCACCTTGTATTTTTTTCTTAAATTCTAAATTACACTTTTATTAATAGCTTGCGATACAATTAAACTGTTATCCTTATATATATTTATGTTGCTCAATTATTTGTCCAAGTAATCTATTGCAAAAAACTCTAAACCTTTTTTTTTTGTTTTCCTTTCCATTTGCTTTGTTGTCTATGCATTTGCTAAGTCAATGTTGGGTTTACCTTTTTCCTTTTTCATATTTTAGATTAGAATAAAGAAGATTGAAGTGTTATGGGATTTACGTGCGTTTTAGACACAGATGGTTTGGTCAGTTGGTTTGTGTAAGGACTATGAAACACATTGGCTACTAGATGCTGCATTATTTTGAGTCATGTGGATGTTATGCTTATTTCTTAAACCATATAATGACTCTTGTAATGGCATTTGATTATATTTTGAAAAACTTATGTACATGTTGTATTGTGATAAGAATTATAAAATATAAGATATTAGTGAATTTTTGAAATAAAATGTATTAGATTGTGTTGGATTTATAAGTTTGGGATGTATAATTTTTAGAGGAGATACTGTCAAATTTTCGGCAACCTCTGATTTGCTTATAAGTATATATATATATATATATATATGAAGGTATGAAATTTGAATGAGTTGTTAGGCTTGTTAGACTAAGCTAGGCTAATCTTGATTAGCTTAGTCTAAGTGTCGGTTATGACTTGGAGTTTAGGTCGTGACATATTTCTTATTGATTGTGATATAAGTTCAGATGTAAAATCCAGTAACTCAGATGTTAACTTCTACAAATTTTGTTGTCTTAAAAGTTCAAATGTTAAATCAACTACCTCATTTTGTTATCCAATGACCTCAAAACATGATCCTCAAATCAACAAAACCCTCTCTTTAGTGGGTTCAGATTCTCTATGGGTAACTGCGCTCCCCAAACAGGGGTAGTCTCTTTTTTCTTGTTTTAAATCTTTCCCACCGCACAGCATGTGTGCTATGCAGTAGGGGATCCGTTTCACTCTTTAATTGTTGATCCTATGATCTCAATGAAACATGATCCTCTAGTTAACAAAACCCTCTCTGTAATTGCTGATTGAAATCAAACCAAGTGATATAATACAATTCTAAAGAAAATTCAGAAAGGATGTCTTGATGTTAACTTCAGCTTTAGAATAATGGAGTAGTTTGAAAATGTAAGTATCTAATGAGATTAAGGGCACTTGGTGCTACTTACAGTCACAAAGGGCAAGAACCATATTGTAATCCATAACAGTAGGTATCCTATAAGCCAAAGTGATGACAGTCTAATTTGAAAACTCAGACCTAATGGTTTTTGGAAGAATCAAGTCAGTTGCATTATCAATTGACACAATTGCTTCATCGAGCACCTATATCCAACTACTCCTTAAAAGAGCGCGTCCCAAGTAGAATAACTGATGCTGCCCTCTGCTCTAGTTTGACCCATCTTCCACAACAGAACAACAGATTGTTAGTTACTCATCATTGTGTCAATATAAGAAGTGCTTGCTTGCTGCAAAATGAATGTTAAAAGTGTTACCTGAGGAGTTTAAGCCCTTTTCTTTCTTTTGGATAGTCTCTAGCAGTTGACACTTCTTAAGAACCTTTATATAAATTCTACATTTATTTAGTCCACATTTGCCATGTAAAGCACATATAAGCAACCAAAAAGGACTTTATCTTCCCATGTATTCTTGCAGCCATATTCATACTTGTGAGCTGGCATGAGTTATGTTTTGGCTAAATATGTCTTTTAAGTAATGGGCCTAAGCTCAAGCTTAAACTCATCTTAATTTAGATCTATTATTGAAGACTAGAAAATGGCATAATGAGTTTATAGGTAAAACCTAAACTTCGTCTTAAAGTTGCATAGGTCTAATAGTTAAGTTTAACTTTAAGCCTATTGGTTCAAACATTAGAAGCGAACCTATTCTCATGAAGTCAAACCAAGCTTATCCATAAGTCGACCTAATTCATGAATAGTTTAAAACCAATGATAAACTCTAGAATAGTCTCTATATTAACTCAAAAAGATACAAGAAAAAAATATAATTAGCATTACCTGTTATATCTCTTGATCGAAATGTTAAGGTAAGGGGTCTAGATTATATCTGACTGACCCATCATTGAAAAGACTAGGATCGTGAGGTATAACACCAAAACGGGACCTCAAATCATGAAGTCCAATAAAAGAAATGTCTATGCCATCAACAGTGATTTTTCTAACCTGCTGCCTCCACAAGACAGAACAAAACACCTATAAGAGTGGACTTCCTACTTCTCGTGGACCCAACAATACCAACCTTGTGCCTTCCTTTGAATGTGCATGTGATTCCACGCAGTACAAGTGGTGCATCATGTCACAACGCGTTCAAAAAGGGCCATGCAACATAGGTTTTAGGAGCATCTAAAATCTTCCAAAGTATTCTAGAATGCTCTAGAGGAGAATAGACTACTCTTAAATTTATAAGCCCTAAGCAACTAGAGAATTCTAGAATAATGTATGTAAATATCTTTTGTAAACATCTTATAGAATATTCTAGAGAATCAATAAGAACTGTTGGATGGAATAAATCTCCACCGTCCATTAAGGAGGTGAGAAAGTTTCGAGGAGGCCTATATATACCTCCACCTTCCTCATTTGTAAACATCCAGAAATTGTGCAATACAAGTGTTTTCCTTCAAGATCTCTCTCTAGCATTCCTTATTACTCATCTTGCCTACTTGAGGGTTTGGCTGACTTAGCCAAGATCAAGGGAGTTGACCAAGCTAAGGTCGGCACAGTTGAGGATTGGGACAAAAAGGTTCTAAGGCCGTGACAATGTGGTATTAGAGCTTTGGTTCGAGGGAACCTAGTTCTACCATTGGTTTGAAGGAGCCATACTTGTGGGCAAGAATGTCTGGCACAACCAAAGAAGTTGTCATCTGCGTGGAAGGAACGAGAAAGGAGTCCCAACCCCCACACGAGGAAGGCAAGAAAGGGCGAGGCTTTAGCAAGGTACGTGTGGAGGACTTTACTACCTTATCCATAAAAGTTTCTACATTAGAGGATGCCATGTTGGAGATAGCTTCAAGAGTTGAAAAGGTTGAAGGTGACTTGAATACTTTCAAGGGTTATTCTCTTGGAGAACTTGAGAGTTTGAAGACATGCATGGATACCATGCAAAACCTAGAGGAGCAACGTGCTAAATCCATGCGATCACTAGAGGGAAAGGTGATGGATGCTATCACCATTATGCAAAATCAGGTGGATTCTCTTAAAGCTTCATTGGAGAATCAAGGGAGGGTTCCATTAGTGGCTGGTACCAGTGTACCAAAGGAAGTAAGGTTAGATGTTCCCAAGCCCAAGGAGTTCAAGGGCGTACGTGATGCCAAGGAGGTGGAAAACTTCTTATGGCAAATAGAGCATTATGCTGAAAGCTTAGGGCTGACTAAAGACCAAGCAAAGGTACGTATTGCTTCTTTGTTCCTTACTAACAATGCCATACTATGGTGGCGTCACAAGCACTATGATATGGAGAAAGGCCTTTGCACCATCAATACGTGGGAAGAGTTCAAGAAGGAATTGAAGAGGCAATTCTACTTGGAGAATGTGGTATATGAGGCGCGTAAGAAGCTAAGGGAGCTTAAACACAAAACCACTATCTTCGAGTATGTTCGAGAATTTACAATGCTCATATTGCAAATTCCTAACTTGAGTAGTGAAGATGTACTCTTCTATTTTATTGATGGCCTTCAAAATTAGGCTAAACACGAGCTACAACATTGAAGGGTGAAAGATGTTGATGAAGCAATATCAGATGCTAGGAGCCTTACTGCTTATCAAAAGGAAAAGGGTGAAACCTCTAAACCTAGGTCTTCCAAGCCTAATTTAGGAAAAGGTGGGAGAGACAAGGGTAAGGGGCCAAGCAAGAGTGGTGAGGGCAAACCACTCCAGAAGAAACAATTTGATAATCAACAAAAGAAGAACTTTGGTAGTTCGATCAGGCGCTTCGTGCACAAAGGTCCCCATAGAGTGAAGGATTATCATAAATTGGGGACATTGGTAGCCATGGTCGAGGAACGAGAAGCTCAACTAGAAGAAGAGAAGGCAGAAATGGGGCCACTCGAACTCCTTAATGCCTTGAAGGTTAAGCCTGCTCCTAAAGTCTCTAAGGGTGAGGGGCTACTTTATGTGGAAGCGAAGTTGAATGGGAAGCCAATTAACATAATGCTTGACACTGGGGTAACCTATAACTTCATCACACCAGAAGAGGCCAAGAAGGTTGATCTTAATATGGCGCAAGGAGGAGGATGGTTGAAGGCTGTCAACTCTTCTCCAACACAACTTCATGGCATTATGCATAGAGTTGAGCTACACCTTAGGAGTTGGTGTGGCAAGGTGGATTTCTCAATCATCCCTAGGGATGACTTTAAGGCAGTACTTAGCATAGGGTTTCTACGAAAGGTAAACATCTGCCACATGCTTTACTATGATTTAGTTTATGTTATTGAAAAGGGGGTTACTTGCATGGTGCCCGCTTCAAGGGGTAGTAGTAGGCCTTACTTGTCTACCATGCAAGTAAAGAGGAACTTCAAAAGATGTGAAGTCACTTACTTGGCTGCCCTAAGAGAAGTAGATACTAGGGACGAGCCAAGTAGAGATGTCCTTCCTGTCATCAAACAAATCTTAGAGGAGAACAAAGATATGATGCCGCCTGAGTTGCCTAAGAAGCTCCCACCTCGTTGAGAGGTGGATCATAAGATAAAGTTGGAACCTGGGGCAAGGCCACTCACCCTGGCACCATATAGAATGGCACCACTAGAACTAGATGAGTTGAGGAAACAATTGAAGGAGTTAATTTATACTGGACACATTCGACCTTTTAAGGCACCTTATGGAGCACCGGTCTTGTTCCAGAAAAAGCAAGATGAATCATCGCAACTGTGTATTAACTACCAGGCTCTAAATAAGGTAACTATCAAGAACAAATATCTTATTCTATTAATAGCTGATTTGTTTGACTGATTGGGCAAGGCAAAGTACTTTTCTAAGCTTGATATGAGGTTTAGGTATCATCAAATTTGGATTGCCAAAGGAGATGAGCCTAAGACTATAAGTGTGACATGCTATGGGTCTTTCAAGTAATTGATAATGCCATTCGGTCTAACTAATGCACCGACCATATTTTGCACTTTTATGAATGAGATCTTCCATATATATCTCAATCGATTTGTGGTGGTGTACTTAAACGATATAGTCATCTATAACAACTCCTTGGAGGAGCATGCTAAACATCTACAAACTGTGTTCAATACCCTAAGAGAGAATGAGCTATATGTGAAGAAGGAGAAGTGCTCTTTTACAAAGGAAGAGGTATACTTCCTTAGGCATGTCATCTCCCCAAGGACCCTTCACATGGATGAGAAGAAGATACAAGCTATTAAGGAGTGGGAGCCACCAACTTGTGTACCAGAGTTAAGATCATTCCTTGGGTTGGTAAACTACTATTGGCGGTTTATTAAGGGCGACTCTACGAAGGAAGCCCCTTTTACTGAGTTGTTGAAGAAGAATAGATCGTGGGCCTGGACAACGGAGTGTCAAAAGGCCTTCAAGGATTTGAAGGTGGCAGTAATGGAAGAACCGGTGTTTGTTCTCCCAGATTTCTTTAATCCATTTGAGGTACACACAGATGCTTCAAACTTTGCTATAGGAGGTGTCCTTATGCAAGAAAGGCATCCAATCGCCTTCGAAAGTCATAAGCTTAATGATACTAAAAGGAGGTATATTGTACAAGAGAAAGAGATGATTGCAGGGGTGCATTACTTACGCACTTGGAGGCACTACTTGCTGGGTACACAGTTCGTGATCAAGACTGATAATGTGGCCATGAGGTACTTCCAGTCCCTGAAGAAGCTGACCCCTAAGCAAGCTAGATGGTAGGACTTCCTGGCTAAATTTAACTATATGTTGGAGTACAAGCTAGGAACATCGAATGTGGCGGCCGATGCGCTTAGTAGAAAAATCGAGCTTATTGCCATAAGTCAGGTGGAGGGATACCTGATGGCAAAGATAAAAGAAGGTATGATCCAAGATCCTCTACCCCAATAACTTATGATATTGGCAAAGAAGGGGAAAACTAAAAGATTTTGGGTTGAAGATGATATTCTTTACACTATAGGAAGACGAGTCTTTATTCCCAAATGGGCTAGCTTAAGGAAAGGACTCATAAAGAAGTGTCATAACTCAAAGTGGGCTAGTCACCCCGGGCAAAAGAGAACCTTGGCTTTATTAGAGGCAACTTATTTTTTGCCACACATAAGGGATGATGTAGAGCTTTATATAAACACTTATCTTGTTTGCCAACAAGACAAGGTAGATAACCAATTACCTTGAGGGTTGTTGGAACCACTACCTATGCCAAGCCAACCTTAGGAGAGCATCTCTATGGACTTCATATCGGCCCAACCTAAATCTGAGGGGTTTGGATCTATCATGGTGGTGATGGATCAATTTTCTAAGTATGCTACATTCATACCTGCCTCAATGGATTGTACAGTAGAGGAGGCGGCCCACTTATTCTTCAAGAACGTGGTGAAGTATTAAGGGCTTCCAAATACTATCATTAGTGATAGGGACCCTCAGTTTACTGGGAAGCTATAGATTGAGTTGTTTAATTTGCTGGGGATAGTGTTACACTTCTCTACAGCCGTAGATGGATGGACAAACGGAGAAGGTGAAATGCTCTGTTGGAATGCTATCTTAGGAACTTTGTGTGTGCCAACCAAAAAGATTGGGCAAAGTTGTTGGATGTGACGTAGTTCTCTTATAACTTATAGAGGAGTGAGTCTATTCGAAAAAGTCCATTTGAAGTAGTGATGAGACAACAACCACTCACTCTTCACTCACTTGCCTCAACATATAAGGGAAAAAGTCCTAGAGCCTTTCATATGGCTAAGTCTTGGCAAGAGCAAGCAGATGTGATGAGATCCTTCCTTGTCAAGGCAGCTAAAAGAATGAAGAAGTTTGCATATAGAAAAAGACGTGCGATGGATTTCCAAGTGGGGGATCAAGTGATGGTGAAACTTCTCCCACAATAGTTTAAAGCCATTTGGAAGGTCCACAAGGGCCTCATTCGAAGATATGAAGGTCCTTATAAGGTGATCAAAAAGATAGGGAAGATCTCTTATAAGGTAGACCTTCCACCTAACTTAAAATCCATCCTGTCTTCCACATTAGCATGCTCAAACCCTTCCATGAAGACAAAGATAATCCTGATCGAGGAGTGTCCACACGAGCACTACCAGTGATGATCAAGTCATATGATCGCAAAATCGAGGACATCCTCGCACATCAAGTAGTGCATAAGAGAGGGGTACCACTAAGTACCCAATACCTCATCAAATGGAAGGGACTACTAGAGAGTGAAGCCTCATGGGAAGTACAAGAAGACCTTTGGTAGTTTGAAGACCACCTACGTTGGTATAAAGAGGAATCAATGACGAGGACGTCACTGGTTTTGATGGAGGAGAGTGTCATAACATGTTCGAAAAAGGCCATGCAAAGGAGGTTTTAGAAGTATCTAGAATCTTTTAGAGTACTCTAAAATGCTCAAGAGGAGACTAAACTACTCTTGAATCTATAAGCCCTAAGAAACTAGAGAATTCTAGAATAATATATGTAAATATCTCTTGTAAATAACTTATAGAATATTCTAAAGAATCAATAGGAATCGTTGGATGAAATAAATCTCCACCGTCCATTAAGGAGGTGGGAAAGTTCCAGAACTTGAGGAAGGCCTATAAATACCTCCACCCTCCTCATTTGTAAACATCCAGAAATTATGCAATATATGTGTTTTCTTTCAAGATCTCTCTCTAGCTTTTCTTATTGCTCATCTTGCCTACTTGAGGGTTTGACTGACTTAGCCAAGATCAAGGGAGTTGATTAAGCTAAGGTTGGCACGATTAAGGATTGGGAGAAAAAGTTCCAAGGCCGTGACAATCAGCCTTATATCATATCTGTTTTGGCACAAACAAGCAAAACATGTAATTTAGCTCAACACCCACCATTGTGAATTTGAACTTTAAGCTATAAGTTCTAATAAGTGGGACAAGCTAGATCTATCTAACTAAATTGATAAATTGGTTTCTAAATTGTTAAATTTATTTAGATTTGGTTCTTGAAAATTAACAAATGTACAAATTAATTTCTAAAAGTAATAAATTTATTGCTTGTTAATTCTTTTAACATCTTTAAACAACTTGATAAAAGGACTAACATGAAATGAGTTTATTATTTTTTAAGGATTAATTCATGCATTCATTAAATTTTAAAAATTAAAGTTAAATAAATATAATAAGAGGGGGACCAAATTGATAGTTTAGTCATTTTTGGTCTCTTAACTATTATGTACTTTAATTATTTTTTTATCTTTTGAAATATTGTTAGACTTACAAACTTATCTATGTATCATCCTACAATTTTAAATATTATTCTATTTGAGGTTCTTAAGGAAACAGGTATTTAAAAAAAAAGATAGATGACATTTAGAAAGATGAAGAATGACATTGAAACTAATAAAAATTAAGGGACAAAAAAGTGAAACTTGATACAAAGTTAAGCAACCAAAAAAGTATATTTAAGCATAATAACTAAGAATCACCTGCAAATCATTTATTTCTACTTTGACTAGAACTGGCCAATTCACAGGAGGGTGATTTCCTTCTATTACTTTTGGGGCCTCATTTGGTATATGCATATATTGATTTATTGATTTAATGCATATTTGGATTAGCATTAGAAAAGTTGAAAAAATCACATTTGCAACCCACAGTATACAAAAGCAACAAATGATTGCTTTGTCTAGGAATGTAGTTTGGGGGAAGCAAACGTCAATCCAAATACACACTTAGCCTCTCTACTGATGTTATATAATGTGATAGTGTGCATTAGTGTTGTATATAAATTACAAAGGAATTGTTTAATGAAAGGTCGTAGGATAGAGCCAATTCAACAAATCCTGGAATAAAGATGATGAAGTTAGAAGACTTCCATAAGAAAGATAATGGTATTACGGCATTAATTAGAAAATAATTATAATAGGCAAAGTCTAACCAGAGGTTAAAGTCGCAAGGGGAAGAACGACCATGCAAAGTGCAGTGGAGGCAAGAACAAGAGCACTGGGTGTTTCTAACCTTTAAAGGTTTGCTGTAAAACTATAGAATAACGGACTTGCATTGACATCAATTAGATAAAGATTCTTGCCAAAGAAAAGATCTTCCTCTTCAAAAGCCCTTATTATCACAGCTCCAGCAAAAGATTCAGTTAGATATTAGCTACAAATGATTTTGTTGTTTCATTCATCCTCATCAATTCTTTTACAGAGGCCAAGTAGTATCTCTCTGAAAAAAAATAATGATACTGCATCTAATTAAAATGTAAAATTTTATTTTTTATGTCTTACACAATTAAGATATATAGCATGAGAATATTTTTTCTTACTCTCTTTTCTAGAGAGATAGCAAATAGCAAATATAACACAACATGTATACGCTGAAGGCATACTGAGAAATTTGTTTATAATTATTTTTTAACGAACACATTTTTTCTTTACATTTATTCCTGCACGATTTTTTTCTTAGATCCAGAGTACATCGGATACTTTGTTGTTATTGATATGAACTTCAAATTTTCGAGTCTAGAAAATGTCCATAGAAACTATCATATCATGTAGTTATATGTCTAAGCATTGTGATGGCTTCTTCATGTAGCAAAAAAACATAGCAGACACCAAAACTTTACTTTTATGTATGACAGCTATAACTTAACTGAATTAGTTAGATTCTGTTATTAACTAAACCTATTCTTTACATCTTGTATATATACACTTGTACAGAGTATTCAAAATGAATAATTTCATTTTACGTCTTTCTTGCATTCCCATTGCTCTGGTGTCAATATAATTTAATGAGAAGTCTATTTATTACCTGCAACGAAATTGAGATATAGACCATTGGAATTGAGACAAACAACACTCGCTAAGTAACAACTACTAAAACTGTAAGATTAGCATAACAGTTTGTAGTAGCTCTAACAGCAAAAATCAAGACAAATGGTATATCCATATTGACAATGCTGAGATCTAATGAGACCTATAAAAGTCGGGCGGGTGAAAGGCACTCAGATTACTATACTTTTGTTGTATCTCATGAAAAGGTTAAAAATTCTTACCCCACTAAGTATCCTTCCCAAAAATGCGAAGTCATACAAAGAAATGGGTGTGCAAAAAAGGGAGTTTAGTACTGTGAAATAGAGATTTTGATGATTGAAGGCCCAAAGAAACTTCAACCATACTTCTGGTCAACAAGAAAATTGCTGACATAACTCCAATCAACAAGTACACTATGATCAATAGTAATGGGCTTAAACCCTGTGTCTCATCTTTGACTCTTCTTGCTTAATTAATTGATCACTTTTATGATTCTTTAAATTGATTCTCTATATTGGTTTTTGTAAATTCTCTAGCAGAATCTGCATGTCTCTTGGAAGAGGTAGAATCCACAAGCCTGTCTGAACCCACAGTCCCCTTATTGGCATTGACAAGATCTTGAAATTCTCAGCTCAATTCAAAAGGTGGTGATAAGGAGCAGATTTTAGGATTTCTCCATCAAACATTAGCTGTTAACAAAGAAAATAATACATTCATTCACTATTTTGAATCAAAAGTCCTAACTGTCATTAATATAAGAATGATGAAGTTATGCATGCTACTGGTGCCTTGACTGGTAATGCTTCACGGAGATGAATGCTGCAGAGAGAGATTAACCAGAAACAAGAGGCCAAATATGAAGAATGCACCTAGAGGGGGGTGAATAGGTGCTTTTAATAATAAAATTATTAATCTCAATTAAAACTGTAAAACTAAAATCCTTGTAGATAGACTAAGATCTTGTTGACAAGATCTTCTTATAATGTGTTTGAAAAGTAAGGATCAAAAAAACAAACTAGGACCTTGTCGACAAGGTTTTAGTACACAGTCTAAAAGATAAAAAGAAGAGTAAGGAAGAGAAACAACTGATATATCCTGGTTCGGTCCACATGACCTACGTCCGGTCCCCTTGATGCACGACAAGGGATTTCCACTAAGTTGAATCAGAGTTTACAGCAAGTACAGCCTTCTCTTCTCTCTCACACTTGCTATACTTTTCAAGACTTCTTACAGAGATCAACACTAGTATTGCAGATTAACTTCTCAATAGACCAAACACAGAGTATGTGCAGATTACAAAATGAGCTATGAATTTTCTATGTGTTGTGGTACTTTACAAGTGTAGCTTCAACAGATATATATACATAGAAAACTAGCCATTGCTTCAACTCCTTCATGCTAGACCGTTTGAATATAGTGGAGGTTGAAAAGCCAGAAGGTAGTTGAGCGTTTCAGCGGAGAGTTAGTGATGCTCCAGTCAATTTGCTTAGAGTAATTTTCACAGATCTTTTTTATCAGTCATCATGACAGAGAAGTAGGTAGTTTTTATGTTTTCTATGACTGAACAGAAAGGGAGTAGTTGACTTTGGAGCAGAGCAGAGACATAGTCCCAATTATAGAGTCAGCACATAGTCTTAATTATAGAGTCAGCTTTTAGCTTTTAGCTTTTCAGGACAGCAGAGACAGTTTAATAAAAGAACTTTTATACTTTCTGTGGAGAGAAAAGAAAACATGGGCTTTTACCTAACTTGGGCTTTTGGAATTATCAAACACAAATGAATTGAGAGACCATTGAGCCAACAAAAATATTCCTTTCAGTGCATGTTATGGATCATTATACATTCAAAACATAACAATTATAAAGATGCACACTAGAAAATTAATAAATCATGTTAGCATATTCAATTTCATTTTCAGAAATTATAGAGGTTAGCCCATATAATTTGGCAGTAAAATAACTTTTTTCCATATTGAAATGGCTAAGTATTATAGAAGTTTAAGAACAAAAGAGATAGTTAATGTTATTTGAAAGATTCCAAGCTTAAGCCAATCTTTGTTAAAATATATTAATCTAGAAAAAAAAACAAGTTGCAGTTCATTGATGACATAAAGCACATAAAATGAGTCAATGGAACACTCCACTGGGCGACAAGTCTAATGCATAGGCTTTGGAATACTCCACTGGGTGGCAAGTCTAATACATAGGTTGATAATTTGTAATTTTTCATTTACTTAGAGTGGTGGTGGCTTTAGGAAGAATTCGTTGGCATGAAGCAGCATAATACTCCATCGTCTAACAAATATTATAAATAGGGATAAAAGCAACCCATATTGTAACAGCCGAAAAAATTTCTGTTAGCAATTCCATTTCATATATCCATTTTTTCCTCTGTTGTTCTCATTCTTTCCTATCCATAATTTCAAATGTCATAATTCCGTCAGTGGTATCAGAGCCTCGGTTCTAAAACACCTATATCCAACCATCTGGATATTACATTTTTACACCTCTCCTATTTGTCCTTATGGCCTCCACATCTATCTCAAATTTAACCACCTTCAATTATACTCAAGCTTCAATCCCTATATTTGAGGGTGAAGCTTGTGATTTTTGGAGTATAAAAATAAAGACATTATTCATCTCACATGATTTGTGGGAAATGGTGGTGGAAGAATTTCAAGAACTAACCTCAGAAGAATAGGCATCATGGACAGCTGCCAAGCAAAAGGAGTACAAGTAAAATATATAAGAAGATGCAAAAGCTTTACTTCTCATTCAGCAAGAGATAAGTAATACAATCTTTTCAAGGATTATGATACCAAGACAACAAAGGAGGCATGGAAAAATTTAAAGAGTCAGTATAAAGGCTCTAACAAGGTAATCACTATCAAACTTCAATTTTTATGGAGAGATTTTGATACTTTGATGATGAAGGAATGTAAATCAATACAAATTTTCTTCTCTCGTGTCTCTAATATTGTTAATCAAATTAGAGGTTATGGAGACATGATAGAAGATGAGAAAATTATTCAAAAATTATTGAGAAGCTCTTCGGTAAAATTCGATCATGTGGTGGCTACAATTAAAGAAGCCAAGAATTTATCAAAGTTTATTCTAATGGAGCTGATGGAATTTCTCTAAGCCCATGAAGGGAGAATGCAAAGATTTGAGTCACCACTAGAGCAAGCCTTTCATTAAAAAAACAAATACTTTCAAAAATGATGGAGATAAGAAGAATGACCATGGTTAAAATCCTTAAAATAGGGGATCATCTAATCACTATGAAAGGGGCAAAAAAAATTACGAAAATCAAGGAAGTAAAGATAAATCATACTCCTATTGCAATCTATGCAAGAAAAATAATTAGGATATAAAAGACTATCAATACAAATGCAAGAGGTGCAAAAAGCACACTTATTTTAATAAAGATTGTTGGTATCAGAAGAAAGAAGAAGCAAAATTTATATAAAAAGATCAATTCTTTGATCAAATATTTTATTTTACATTTTCTTCTCAAGAATCAAAGGATGTTTGGTATCTTGATAGTGGTTGTTCAAACCATATGACAAGTAATACAAATTGCTTTGTCAAACTAGATGAAAGTAAGAAATCTCAAGTTACACTTGGTGATGGAAAAATGCAAGAAATGTATGTGGAATGTCTTGATATGGATCTTGTACCCTATTGTCATCTATGTCATGATCACTTTCTACTACATCACCACCATCACCACCACTATTGTTGCTGGTGGACTCAAACCACCATTACCACCCTGACTATGTGCGTGTTTGGAAACTCGGTGGAGGCCTCCAAAACCACGTTTTGTCTGAAGCAACAAAATGTTGCTTCTACACAAACGTGGTTTGCCACCGGGTTTCCAAACACACCATATGACCTTTATGGAAACTTGAATCATCATCAGCTTCTACCTCTTCATCATCAATATCCATTCTTACAAGCCATTTTGAATTTTGAAGTCTATCCAATAATGGGCATTCTCTCTCCTCAATCCATGGAGACAAAGGATCATATTCTTGGAATATGTAACCAAGATTAATTGGATTGAAACTATTTTCTATCTTTTCTTGACTACGTCTCTTATTCTTCCTCGTTCTTAACTTCATATTGTACAAGGTAACGATAAGTTTCTGTAATTTTTTATACTTGAATCTATTTCTTGTCTTTGTATGAATATAGTTGAATATGCTTCAATTCCTTTCACAATTGGAGCTAAAGTTGTTTGGCTCAAAATTTTTATCATAATACTTTAAAGTTCAAAAGTACACAAACTATATATCATCCACCATTCAATTATTTAAATGAAAAATACACAAATTTAATCAACTTTAGATTATAAAAAAAAATCATTTTGATTGAGTCACATATTCTACCATGTATATTTGTAAATAAAAAATGAATTATATCTTACCGGAATCCATTTGAGACTATGCTCTCTGAACTTGTGATATTCTAAAATTCTCTCTCTTTTCTTAAAAAAGTATTAACTATAAAACATCATATTAAATTTAATGTAAATATATAATAATATATTTCAAATATTTATTATACCAAAAATAACTAACCTAATTTAGTATTTTAATTGAAACATCTATATTTCTTTTTAATTTAGTAATTGGACTTTTAGTTCCATCAAATGTTTCTTTATAAACTGAATGACCATGTTAACTCCAAATTAAAACTAAGAATTAAGAAAATAACCTAAAAAAAAATAGACTTAATTAGTCAATACACAAACATTTCTCTTTTTGTGACAACATAATATATATATATATATATATAGACTTACCTACATAATATAACATCCAGCTTCTCCAAAAACGTGAAAAACATAATGTCTAATTTCTGCGTAAATCAGCGAAAGGCACTGGATATAAAAGCAAGTCTCTTGAAATGAAGGATTTAAGGCCAAATAAAATTAGGATAAAATTTTAAATAATAGAAAATGAGATTTGAAACTTAAGATGTCTCGAAACACAAGCCAGATGAGCTAAAAAAATTTGTGAAAAAAAATAAGGCATTTTTGTAATTTTCTAAGAATTTTGAGAAACTCACAAAATGACTTTTTAAATAAAAAATTTGAGCTTTCTGAAATTCTCAGCGGCCTTAAAAATTATGATAACCTCTAAAATAGTTAAAACCTTTTCAATAAGAAATTTCAACCGTCAGTTGACCAAAATTTTGACAAAACCATTCAGAATAAATTTAAATCCAATTTGGGTGAAACTAAAGGCAATTTATAAGTTAGGAGATCCAAATTTTATGATGAAAAAGATGGATTTCAAAAAGGAGTTAAATTGATGCCAAACAAACAAACTATGGGCTATGGACTAAAATGAAAAGTTAAAAAAGTATGTTTATTTTAACTTTTACTTTTAAAATCACGTCCAGCCCTTCTCCTTTCTCTCCACTGAAGCTTTTCTAGCTTGAAACAGAGTTGGGAGAGAGCCTAGCTAACATACAAGATGAAGGGAAAGACAAAGGCAAAGGATTAAGCAAAAAGGTAAGAAATTTAAAGATTTTTCATGCTTCTTCCTCTCCTACCCTTGTTTCCCACTTTTCTCCTTTCTTCTCCCACAATTTTGCCAAATTAAGTGAGGCTAAAATAGGGATGATTCAGTAGGAAGAGGAGAGGAATTGATGGGAAGCTTAGAAGCCTAGAAAGTACTCTTAAAGAAGCTTAAAATCAAGGTAAGGTAGCATAGTTTTTCTTACTTCTTCTTGCTTGATTTTTCCTTGAGGTGTTTCATTCAAAACCTAACCCAATTAGGAGAAAATTAATTCAAGCCTTAACAAGTTAGAAATGGGGGTTTTAGAGCAAGAGAAGTAGGAATATGCAATTGAAAGCAAAAGAAAAGCCTTGAAATGCAAAGTGTGCTACCAAGGGATTTTAAGATCCATGCTAAATTATGAAACTTCCTAAGGTTTATATGAATTATGTAAGAGTATGTAAGAGTTCTTAAGACAATTAGGAAGTTTCACAAGTGGCTAATTGCACAAGAAGACAAACAAAACTTCCTATGCTCTAAAATGGATGTTGTCTCAGCCAAGGGGTTCCGAGTACTTAGGGAGTATTTTAATTTGTTCTAAGACTAGAATGAGACTAAATATGATGGAAGAATATGAAAAAAAGCTTTGAAAAATTTTTAGAAGCCATGGATAGTGAGATAGAGGTGTAACCTCCATAATGTAGCATAATAAAACAACTCTTAATTAGGCTCTTAAAAATGATTATGTGATGACTCCAAGGAGTCTAAATAAAGTCAAGAGTCATAGATTAAAGGAAAGAATGGGGCCAAGATTATGAATTGTTATAGTTGCTTCATTACATGCTTTATAGAACCATAATTGTTTCAAGAGTATAATTGGGTTCTATTTGATGTGTCTAGGCTAAAGGAATCCTACTCCACCCACTTGCAAGTGTGTAGCCAAAGATAGAGAAGACAAATCATGGGAAAGTATGTGTGTTTGCATTCAAGATAGCTCTCTCTCCTTTTTCTCATGCATTCTTGAATGGTTTCTTGTCTTTGGATGTGTATATGTATGTTTATGTTATGCAACATATTTCTAGCAAATGTCCACATGCCATAATACCATTTGCTTTGTTTATGCTTTTGAAAGATGTTTTATGAATGTGTTTTGGCTTACATGAGCTTGGTGAAGCCAAAAGTTCCTTAGTTAGGGTAAAGATGAGCTAAAAGTCCTTAAAAATGGTGTGAAATAAGGCTAAAAATCTCTTAAAGAATGAGACATAGTCAAAAGTTCTTTAAAAATAGGTGAGGCAAGTTCAAAAGCCTCAAAGAAAATGGGTGAAACTAAACTATTATCTTGACAAGCCTGTGTATGATGAGTATGCTTTCTTGAATGAGAGAAATGTTTAATGTATATTCATGAATTGCTAGATTGCCATGCATTCATCTTTGGACTTGAAATTACATTCATTATGTATGATTGAAAAGAGTTATGAGAAACTAGGATTTCTAGAATCTCACTCTTCTCTCTATTGACAAAACATGTCTAAATGGATTAAGTGAGTAAAAAGATGGAAGCCACCACATTTGAAGATGAGAGATTGACAAAAGAATGTGTTATTTAGCCATTTTATAACCATATTATTGGAAAATGATGTAACTTCATGTTGTAAATTATGTATAGCCACTTAACTATATGTATATACATGGATATATGATGTATGTATGGAAATGGAAAGCATATGAATGTTTTTGGTATTGTGATGCATGGATGAATTGTAAGATCTTATGTATGTGAACAAGTGGAATAGTGATTTTGTGATGTATGGATATTTAGACTCTTTAGACAAGTTTAATGGACTGTTTTTAAGCTTTCCCATGTGTCCAAATGGTCTTGGTTCAAAGGGAAGACCATTTGGCACCTAAATGAACCATTTTAGGACCAAAAATGATCCATTTTATAAGCTAAACTCCAACCTAACCAAATGAGTGATTTTGAGGTTGAGATTTTGCACATATATAAATCTCATATAGAGCTTTTTTTTGGTCTGAGAATCGAATTATTTAGATGTTTATAGAATTTATTATAATTTTTTAAACTTTATATCAAAAGTTGATTTTGGTTTACGCATTGTTCACTTAAGTAGATTACATCTCTGTGTCATCTGAGGCCTAAAAGAGGTCCAATGTTTCCAAAATTTTATATGGAGAAACTATATATTCATAGTGAACTATAGCAACTAGAAGCACTTCATTTGAAGGTCTATAGATAGAAAAATAAATTTTTGAATTTTTACATCAGAAACAGTAATGCTAGCCAACCTTGTGTACTATTTCATTATAATTCAGTTCCTAAACGAGTTTAACATAGTCCAAAATTATTTTTCCTATAAAGTTAAAATCCATAACTTTCTATAATAATATGGTTTCCTTAGTTTTTATTTTCTAGAATTAGTAATAAATTTTTGAAATTCATATTAGCAACTTGTGATAGCAAACTTGGAAAGCCAGACCTTTGGTGCTTTTCTACTATCAATCGTGGTCTTCATGGCTTAGAATGATTTTTATCCTATAATTGACATTTAGATATTTCTAGAAAGCCATTATTTGCTCAGTTTTATTTTTTTTTTAAATTTAATTATAATTTTTCAAAGTTGCCTAAAAAATCTAGAACTGGAACTTACAGCCATCTTTGAATTTTTTCTAGTGTGTGGCTTGAATCTCAAGTTGTATGAGTTGTTTCATGATGTTTATGACTTATATGGATGGAATATGAATAGAAGATGATATTGAAGGGTTCATAGGATCCACGGAGCATAAAATGAAAATTTAACAGCTTACAAAACATAAAAATAATGCATTATTTTTATTCCATTTTCCTTGAAAATCATGTATGAAGCTTAGTGTATGGAAAAGTGAGGCTAAAGGAATATGGTGTTACACAGAATGCAAATCGGTATATAGAAATTTTTACCTTTTATCTATCATGTCATTATAAGTTAAATGACAACGACAATTTTGTTGTATAGATAGCTTTGTTTTATCTATAGCTTCATAGATAAAACCTATGGTTAGTTTCTTATCATTGCCAATCAGTCTTAACACTTTGACAATTGGCTCAAATACTTTTAGTATTTCATTGGCTTTAATACAAAAGTCATTATCCAAAATTTATTTTTCTTACATCATGTGCTAATCCGGATTTGTCTTTGTCAAATTTAGACTTTTTAAACTTTTTAAAGTTGAATAAGTTTTTCAAAGCTTGCTTTTGCTTCACAAGAGATTATTAGCAAAACAAGTAATGGCTGGACAAATAATATCTCTACCTCTAACGTATTCTTTCATCAAATTCATAGTCCAAATATGGTTATATATAAAGGATGTTATTATCTTTGCATCCTCTAACACATTTTATACATTGCTCTTTTTTCCAATATCTTTTACGTATAAATCTAGATAATGAGATAACAAGGTAACCAATAGAGATATAGTCTTTTTTCCTTTATTTTTTTTCAGCTACCTTTAAAGCTCCCTCATTATCTATAACTACTTTGACTACATATTTTTCCCTAACTTCTTTTATCACTTGATCAAGTAACTGAACATAGTAATCAATATTTCTACTAGCAATAGAAGAAACATCTATTAATTTTAGAAAAATAGTTCCCATACTACAATAGACAAGAAAATTCATTATGTGCATATGACTAATGATATTAGTCCAACCATCACACGTTATTATAACACCTCTTTCCTTCCATGCACCTTTCAATCCATTTATCCATCCCCTCATAAATTGGTATTCAACTTCAAAATACACATATGAAATCTCATAAGGAGTAGGGAATTTAAATCCTGTTGTACTTATTTCAGCAACTAAAGTAATTAAATTATGCAACCAAGGAGAATTAGATAAATTCATTGGAAGATGCTCATATATAATAAACTTTGATACTGCTTCTCCTAGTTTTTTTCCTCAATGTTTTCATTAAACCACCAGAAATTTTTGGCTGTTTCATGCTTTTACTCTTTACAAGATCAACATTTGTAAACCTTAAACTAAAGGTAATATTTTCTAATCCTCTTACTCTTGCATAAGAGCTTCCACCCTCTTCATACATATTTTACCCTCCTCTAGTTTATTGTCTAAATTATTATCTATCTTCCCATTCATGATGTGATCTAATGTTTTCTTAGGTCACCTGCCTCATTTGCATTTCATCAACAAATGCTTCCATTTCATCATCTTTTATACCTCTCAACCTTACTTCAAATTCTTCTTTTCCTTTTTTTTAAATCATTTTTTTAATCTTTATTATCTAAAAGAAGTTTCATCATACCCTCCCGAATAGTAGTTGTAACTCTAGGACAACCAATTATTTGTCCTTTAAAATGAGCAATATGCTACTTCAATCAAGTAATTCCACCCCTTATTACTTTTCCATAGAGTTTGCAAATTATATTGTTTTGATTTCCAAATACAGGTGTTCCAAAATGTCCACCAATATCATCATTAGGAGTACCTTCTAATCTTCTTATTGGAAATTCCTCTTTTGATGGCATTGTTTATATTTTATAGTACCTATTTATCAAATGAAGTTGGTCATATAATATAATATAACAAAACTAAAAGCAATAAGATCATAAGAATAAATATTGAAATTTCCCTTAAAAAAAAGTAGTGCATCCTCCTTTTCCTCTAAGAAAGATTAAACAAAAGAAAAAGATTAATAAGAGTAGCCAAGAAAACTAGTTGCAAAAGAAAATGGTTTAACAAAGCAATAATACAAGTGCTAAATATGTTAAATTTAAATTAATTTTACAAATCATGAATATATATATATATATATATACATATATATATATATATATCTCATTTTCTAAATTCCCATCTCATGTTCAATTCTCTTTTATTACTATCACTACAGTCAATTTATCATTACTTATAATTCTAACAATGTTGTGGTTAGATAAAATTAAAACTTTTATTAGTTTAAGGCTTTAAACTACTTGTGAGTTGTTTTCACACATATTTACAAAATTTTTAACTATAAAAAAAATGCTAAAAAAATTAATTAATATCAATATTTTTATAAACTTAAGATTTAAGGGATTCACATGAAAAGGAAGTAGCTATACATCTTATATAAACATCTGATTTTTTTTTAAAAAAATTAATATATGAATAGGTATTATATGCAAAATCTAGTAAGCTAAATTCCAATCTAAGAGTTATGCTTTGTTGATACCAAATTCTAAAAATTGAAAGTTACTGATGGAAAAAATATAATTTCATATATAGAGTAATCATTTGTATATAAATAGTCTACTTATACAAATAAATATAAATTGATACAAAATAGTCAAAACACAATAAATTTCTCGTATATTTCACGCAATATTTTTTAATTAATTTTATTCTATTTAAAAGATTGATTATCGATTAGAAATCTTGTCTATGATTAAATCCATATTCAATGCATAATATCTACTTGTTTTAAATTTATTTTATTCTATATATAGTGAAGATATTATATTATTTATAGTAAAAACAATGAAATAATTAAGAAATGGTTAATTAAGCCAAAATATAATTAATAATTCCCATGAATATATTAGTTTATTAGCTACAATAGTTTTAAAGTATAATTTATAATTACATAATATGTGGTAAACAATGCTATATATTGCTTAGAGTCCATATATTTTTGTAATAAATAAAAGAAGTGATTGTATTTTTCTCCTATATTTTGTCATATATGCCATACATCGAATTTAATAAATAAAAGAATTGATTGTAAATTTTTTTAAAAATTTGAAAAGATACTACAATTGCAAAACAAAAAAAGATGGATAAGTACTACTCATTTATTTATTTATTTATTTCATTAATTAGTGTCAATTTCTTACATTTTAACTTGCAAGGAACTCCTTTTTTTTTTGGGGCTTTTGGACAACCATATATAAGAAATAATTCTAGATATCTATGTGCCAAAATCAGATGGATTGGTCCAATATTTTAATTTTCTTATTTTCTAGATAGAAAATTGTAGTAATTCTTATGCATGGTTAATAAATACATAAAAAGTATCTTAATATTTTTTTTAATTGTAGAATCTTTTCAAACTTATAAAAAATATCCTAATATTACCTTTTAAAATAATCTTATCTTAATTAATTAAAAATTTTCAATATATATGTATATATACGAAACTCTATAAGAAACCAATAATCATAAACAAATTTTAATATACATGGATATATATGAATCCACATAATATAATATATATATTAAAATGATTAGATTAGCATTTGTGCATGGCTCCTCCCTCATTCAATATATATTATATTATATTAATATATGAATCCCCATAATTAATATATAATATATACAGATATATATATATATTAAAATAATTACGGTAACATTTGTGCATGCTCCTCCTACTCCAATATATATTATATTATATTAATAAGATGAATGATATATATTACATTGAAATGATTAGAGTGGTGCGTGGCTTCTCCAACTCCCTTATTAAATATATATTATATTATATTAAAAAGATCTAATGACATTTGTGTATGGCTAAACGTACTCCCAAATTCAATGCTTTGAACTCTGAAAGTGAAAATGGAATAGAACCAAAAAGAAAAAAATAGCAGAAAAGAGCAAGAAGAAGAAGATAGCTGCATACCTTTGAGCGCTTCTCTTCTCTCTTCCGATTTGAGCGTGCAAATCGCTGGCTAACTGGCTCTGCTTCAAGGTTTCAGATTCAGTTTTCAAATTATTGTACTTCAGCCTTCAGTTATGATTTTAGATTTTAAAACTTCAGATTCATTAGATCGAAACTCTTTTTATTGGTTGCTATTGTTGCTTGCTTACTTTGTTTTCTTTTTTTGTTTGGGAAAGCAAATCTAGGGCTAGCTGCTCTGTTTAGAGCTCTATGGCTTTATATAATGTGTCGCAATGAAACTACAACACCATTCTGTTCTGTTGCAGCCGCAATACCATTCTGTTGCGAGCTGATGCAGATGTGGCCCAATTCGTATCTGCAATACTGCAGCCACATTTCACAATTTAAAACACTGGTAGCTAGCTATATTGTCAAAATCAAGATCTTATTTAAGATTCTTGAAGACACTTAAAAAGTTGATTTTGTTGGAAATGATTACAATTGGTTTTGCTAGAAAATATGGTCACTAATATTAAAATTTTAGACAAATTATTTTCTCTTTTTTATGAAACATATCTAGCCTATACAATCCTTCTTTCAATTATGACAATATGAAGAAATCCCTCCAAAATTAAAATATGACCAAAATATTCTCAAAAACAATATTTATTTATTTTTTTATAAAAGTTCAAAATTATTAAATAATATATTTCTTAAACTTTGATTTTAGTGTTATTTATTTTATGTTAGAAACCATTAATTTAATTTATTTTAAATTTAAAAAGGTAGCGATTGTTTTATTACACAAATACATATTTAATACTTGTCATAGATATAAAAGTATTTTGGTAAAAATAAATATAATTATAACTTATATTTTGTTATAAGAAAAGTTGGTGTAACACATTTTATTATTTTAAAAAAGAAAAAGACCAAGTAATTTGGATATTTGTCCAAAATGGTTTCTCACAAAATGATAACAGGTGGTGTGCATATGGCAAGTTGTCTCCTACTTAGTATAACACTTCATCATTCCTAATTAACTTCAAATCAATGAAGTTATCACAAATTTAAATGATGAGGACTAAAGTATAAACATTTGTAAAGTATAAGAATTGATTTTAAAAAATTATAAAATTTAAATTAAAAATTTGGATAGACAATAGAAACTAAATGATTAATTTTTTCCAAATTTTAAAATATTAATGACTATGAACAAAAGGTTAAAACTTGAAACTGTCAAAAGTATCCATCCTACGCTGTAAAATAAATGACTAGTGTGATGAACACTTGGTTATAAATCATAGTGCACATATCTAATTAATTTTTGGGCCATCCACATACAATTAATTAAAGCATGTCAAGAAATTGCTAGAAAATATAACGAGAGTTACTATCTGTTTTTTTTTTTTTAATTTTTCCATTCATTTTTCTTTTGTTTTTAAATTTTCTTCTAGCCTTCAAAGTCTCCCTTATGAAACTAACTAATCACTAATCAGAGCATGCCAAAAAATTGCTAACTAAGGACAACTACTATGACTTCTTGTCAAATTTTTTTGTTTTTCTGAAATTTTTTGCTTTAAAGTCTCCCTCATGAAAATTTTCTTTGTTCTTCATAGATCTTTTCTTTAAAGTCTTTGAATGAAGCTTCTCTCACCAAATTGCTTTTGAAATTTGAGTGAAAATGATAAATGATCGTGAAACTTGGGGCATTAGTGATAGACTATACTTTTTTTTTTTTGCCATGTTTGGAGGAGATTCTGACTTTGTAAATTGCAATGCAATGTGTTTTTTCAAAGAAAAAAAAAAAACCAATGGCATGCATTGTATAAGTTTATGAGTAATTTTTTTTTTTAGAGATTTTAAATTACACAATTTTCTCCTCTCTTGAAAATGCGTTTTTCTTTTTAAACATTAACATGAATTACATTTACCTTGCCTATAATGAAATAATACAAGGTGCAATTGTACTTATTTTAACTAAAATACACACACACACACAGATATGTATATATATATATATATATATATAAATATAATTTTACAATATAACAAATGTAAAATATATATTAAAATAAAATTGATTAAACTTTTATATATTTCTTGATTTAAACTTAATTACAAATTTTTCAATTTTTTCTCTAACTAAAAAATAGGAAAAGTAAATATCGGTATTTTTTTAATGAACTATTTTTCACAAATTAATGACAATATTTTAACAATGGTTTTTTATGTTTTATTATTTAAATAACGATTTATAAAGAAAGACGAAATTTACATTAAGTGCTTATATCTATGAGAAATGCTTATAAGTTATAAAGCATCTGACATATTACGATGTGAATTGTGGCCGTGATGAAGGGAGAAGATTTTGAGGGAACAAAGCAACCCATCGTCAAGTTTTTGAAGGATAAAACAAATTAGGTATAATTTTAAAGTATTTGATATTAAGTTTTTTTAATGAATTATAATAGTGGATTTTTTATAATTCAGTATTATATTATAATTAGGTATAATTTTTAATGAAGGACAAAACAAATGCTTAATAGTGTTTATTTTTATGCTAACATGAAAGTTATATATATATATATTATTTTAAATGATGAGTTAGAAACTAATTAACGTTTAAAAAAAAAAACCAAGACAGTAGTCAGCGGTCTACGGCTTCATCATTCAGAAATTACTTGTGCACTTCATGTTTTCAGCATCCGAAATGTAATGTTTCGGAGGGCACAAGACTCTGCCTTTGATCTTCTTTGCGTTGATGATTCTTATTTCTCTACTCTGCTTCACGAAGATGAAGAAGAAGATGTCCCCTTTTCTGATGATGAATATGTTCAAAGCTTGCAATTTCAGGAGACTCCTTCATCACTTCTCAAATGGCAAACAATGACTCATCATGCTCCTACCTCTTCTTTCTATCATCTTCATCGTCTTCTTCTTCTTCTATACCGATGATTGAAACTTGCCCTGCCCCAGAAACAGAGCATGTGAAGTCCCCAAATGAAACAGAGGAATCCTCGCAAGTCGTCTGTGAAATCTGTGCAGAAATTAAAGGGACTGCACAGATGTTCAAAAATTAAAGATGCCAACATTCTTTTTGCTCTGATTGTCTAACAAAACAAGTGGCCACGAAAATCCAAGATAGCATTATAGGAGTTTCATGTTGTATTGAAGAGTTATTATGATAAAATTGAGAAACATTATTCTTTCTAGTTCTTTCGCTTTTAAATTATTGTATTGAAGATATTCCATCATAAAATGAAGGGCTTCTGTGTCAAGTTTTTCTTTGCATTATTAACATTGCTGGTATCAAGTTGAGGGAATAACTCAAAAACTCTACCACACAAATTTCCCGACAATGTAAATAGTACCCTGCATAATGTATGCACACCCAATACACGCCATCTTTCTCTAAAACTTTAGCCCAGCTTGCATCTGCTAAGTGGTGGATTTAATTTTGTTTTCCAATTTAAATTGGGCCTGTATTTGGTAACTTTTTCTTGGTTGTAAATCACACCACTCAATTTTGTTTTCTGGTCAACGTCAATAGCCTAACCCAGAAAGGCAAGACATGTTTTGGAACGTTAATTTACTTTCATGGGCTAGACCAGTTAAGCCCTCTTTAGCTAACCATGGCACTCTTAAAGAAAGCTTGACATTCTGCTACACTAGACTGATGCTGATTACCTAGTTGTAACATTCAATAAAAAATGCTCCAAGATTTTATTAAATTTTCCTCATAAAAATTCAAAAAACATTCTGCTGAGAAGGTTATAAACTAAAAAAAAATTAACTTTTGATAAAGATAGAAATGTCACCAAAGAATAATAAGTGTTATATTAAGGCAACAAAGTAGCATGCCAAGAAATTTAGTAACAGTTTACTACAGTTACCTCCATATACTCTGAAATGTGAACCATAAAGTGTACCTAAATTCGATAACAGTTTTGATATTGAAGTACCCAATTTTGTTTGAAAAATGGTGAAACCATGCATTTAACTTGTAATGTAAAGCACTATGAAGAATTGGAGGGCCCACTAAAGTCCAATCCAACCTTCTCCTATGACAAGAAAAATATCATATATCCACAATAAATTTTTGTGGATATAGTCTCAATTGACCTATATTCATTGTCTAAATTTTTGTAAGAATTTTTTTGTTTTATTTACGATTTTTAACTACCACTAAAAATTTTACCTGTGGTTTTATAATTGTGAAAATAATTTAAAAACCTTTACCCATAAATTTTTTATTGTCACTAAAGCTTATAGTTTCATAAAAACTTTTATCCATAAAAATTTTTATGTCACTAGAATTTTTACTCACAAATATTTTATTATCACTAAATCCTTTACCCACCAAACAAATTGTTTAGTAATATAGAATAGTACCCTAAATAGAAACTTGGTAGTAAAGTATGGAATTGCTTCTCTACTCCAAATGAGACACATAAGCTAGAAATCAAAGAAGATAACTGTTTTGTATTTGTCCAATTACTTTTGTCTTGGTAAATTGTAAATAAAAGGTTAAAATATTGTATGCATTCAAGTTTTGTAGTACCATAATTGAAAAATACCTTTTATATTTTTGAAGAAGTTTTAAAGTTTGAATTATAAATTTATTAGATTGATCAATAAGTTTTTTTCCTCTTTTACATGTTTTATATAAAATACTAATCAATAAGTCTCATGCATATCCTACATTGAAGATAAAAGTATAGTAATTTTATCACTTTTTAAGTTTATATATCCTACTTTAAAGTAAAATGATAGCAACTCTACCACAAGTCTACAAATTTCATCTTTATTACATGGAATAGTCCTTAATTAGTTTAAATGAAACTTTACCACTAATTAATAAGTTTAACATGAAACATCTCACTACATACAAAGATTATCTTAAGTAACTTATCTCCAAGATATCAAGGGGTCCTTAATCAAGTCATAAAAAGTGATAAAATTTTAAAACTTTTTTTTTTCAATAATATAGCTATAGCACTAGTGTCCCTTTCTTAACTTGCAACTTATATACTTTACATGTTTCATACGCCATTCTTTATTTTGAACTCATAATTTTCTATAATGTGGCACCTCCACGATGCCATAACCATATGTCAAAATTCCAAATAGAATAACCATACTAGATCAAACATAGGTTACCATATGTATTCTAATGTAACCATTCTTGAAGGAAGCAATTATTATGTTGATTTCTATAAAACATTGATGTGGAAAGGTGTAGATGACTTGTTCAAAAAGCCAGGATTCCTTCTTAAAAGCATTGATCTCTCTAGCAATGCTCAAACAAGAGAAATACCAATAGAATTTGTGTCTTTATTAGGATTAGCTTTCTTGAATTTATTAAGAAACAATTTGAGTGGAGAAAACCTTTTGAGATTGGGAATTTAGAATCACTAGAATTCCTAGATTTGTCAAGAAATAAATTACAAGGCACAATTCCTTCAAGTCTTGCTCATATTGATTGGCTAACCACATTAGACTTGTCAAACAACAATCTTTCTTGAAAAATCCCAATTATAACATAGTTGCAGAGTTTTTATGCCTCTAGTTATGAAGGAAGTCTAGATCTTTGTAGAATGCCACTTGCCTAGAAGATGAGTCACCTTCACCTCAAGTATTTGATAATGAAGATGATGACTCACTTTTCTCCCAAGAATTTTAATTGAGCTTGGGATTGGGATTTGCTATTAGATTTTGGAGATTCTTTGGCCCATTGCTCTTCAACTGTTCTTGGAGACAAACCTACAGTAGGTTGGTAAACAAAGTAACAAATATAATCCATGTCATGGTGGCAATTTATGTGGCAGGATACCTCACTATCAAAGACTAGCTGGAAGGTAATGATTTGTTTTCTCTCTTTATTATTTTTACATTCAATAATTATTTATAATAACCATATGAGAGTAAAATATTAGAGTCTAAGTTAATAGAGGCAGATTTTTTTCCTTGGTAATGATGTTCAAATAAAAATCTCAATTGATAGTTCTATAAATATTTTTAATCTACAATATTTTAGCCTTTCATAAAGTCAATCATTTATTTGACAAATTCTCCATATTTGTATCAAACTAAGATTCTATTTGATTTTATACACTCTTATACTATTTATGTTAAGAATGTGCATGTGATAGTATATATAAACAACAAAATAAATGGAAAATAAGTAAATCACAATCAAATAAAAGCAGTGTATAATCATTTTATTGAAAGACAAACTATACTTATGCAATGTCTATGATTATAATTCTGCACAACAATATGCAAACCAATTCATCTTACTAATGAAGATTTCTACATCATTTATCAAAATCTAGTCTTTTTGAAAATGTTAACAACAACTTACCATTTCTATTATCAATTGTAGAATTGCTTATTTTACACTCTTAAAATTTTAAAATCAAATATGCTTGACATACACAAGCAACTAAGACAACATTTTGTATGATGCATTTCATATACACAAAAAACAAGGAAATAAGCAATCATAAAATCAAATTAAATAACAAATATTGACTAACTTAAGAAAAGACTAACACAATAACAAACAAGTAATCATAATTATGGAATTAGTTTGGAAAGCTTAACATGCTAATCTATTTCTTGCAAGATCTGTTACTTCTTTGGTTTGATATAGGACAAATGAATCTTGTGCATTATAATACATCATCTTTGATCGTTACCATTATGTGGTCTTTGATCGTTACCATTATGTGGTCCAAGTAATAATGGTTTGTTAGATATATTTATGCTATGCTTTATGAAATAATGTACTTACAATAATTTACTGGACATGATTTGATCAATAACATTGATATTCTTTTCTATCAATAGTTAGAACAAGACTATCAATTATATGTTAATGAATATTGAATACTATTTGATATATCTAGAAAAATTGCATTACCCCTTCAAACAACTAGCAAGCGACCCAAGAGCATAAATGGAGTCCTTCAACCCACCAATTCTAAGCATTAAACAAGAAAAGCAAGAAAGGGTCTTTACTGCTAGGCATTTAATCATTCGTTAAGCTATGTTTATTGTAATATCCGATTTTCATTAAAACACCAAAATGAGTCAATTATAAAAGCAAGTCTCCTAAGACGAATGATTTAAGCTAAAATAAAATTAGGGTAAAATTTTGAATAATGAAAAATGAGAGTTTGACCATTGAGTTGCCCAAAAAATAGAGCCAGAATGGTTTAATAAAATTGTTGAACGTACAATGGCATTTTTGTAAATATGTGCACTTTTTAGAAAACTTATAGGAGGGCTTTTTAAATCAAAATTTTAAGCTTTCTGGGATTCTCAGAGGCCCTAAAAGCTATGGGAACCTTCAGGATAGTTAAAACCCTTCCGATGTATGGTTTTGAACATCAATTGACTTAAATTTTGACATTTTCATTTGAAATGTTTGTAATTCAAATTGAGTGAATCCAAAACTATTTTGTAAGTTTAAGAACCTAAATTTTATGATAGAAAAGACGGTTCTAAAAAAAGATTTAAAATGTATCTCAAATAAATTAGCCAAGAAAGCAGGACGTAAGCAAAATTTTTAATGAACAAATTTCTTCTGCTCCATATAAGAGGTGTCCCACCTAGAGCCTTCTTCTAACCAACTTAATTCTATCCAAAATAGAGGGAAGCTCTACCTAAGAGAGACACTCTAAAGGAGGAGAAAAAGAGAAGGAAGAAGCGAAGGAAAAGGTAAGAAAAGCTAAGGTTTTCATGGTTCTTCCTTTAGACATCTTGTTCTCCTCTTTTTTCTCTTTATTTCCATGGTTTTTGTGGATGATATGGGACTATTTTGGACTTAGTTTAGAGGGAGAAGAGTAGAAATTCAAGGAGAAGGTTAAAGCAAGGAAAAAAGCTCTTGAAGAAGGATTGGAATCAAGGTAAATTTTTTTATGTTTGTTGCTTTCCTCTTCTTGCTCTTTTTGTGTTGGCTCGGCCTTGAAGAGAGCTTGTAGGGGGGGAGGAATTTCTGACCAAAAGCAAGCAAGAATCCTAGGTTTTAGGCCATGGGAACCTAGAAAATGCAATGAAACTTGAAGTAAAACTAGTAAAATTTAAAATAGCAAAGTTAAGGATTCTTGAACATATCCTAAAATCTGATTTTGTCTAAGGATATCCAAGTTTACGTGAGTGTTTATTTGAGTTCCAAAGTTGGTGTCAGAAATATGAATTCTAGACCCGAGAGCATCTTTGCATTTTTTCTGATGTATGGCTTGTAAGCCATGAAGCTTATGCTATTCTTTGATATTTATGACTTGTATGGATGGATTATAAATAGAAAATGATATTGGAGAGTTCACAGGATCTACAGAGCAAAAAATAAATTTTTAAAGTTTTACGTAATGCAAATTTATTCATTAAATTCATTATTTTTTATGTGAAAGTGTGAAATCAAGCATAAATAATGGTAGAAGGAGGCTAATGGGTTATGATATTATATTTATTGCCTTGTAAATCTTTTCTACTGTGATGAGTGTTGTATAGAAGAGAGAAAAACAAAGTACCTTTTTTGTCCCTATGAGGCTGCTTGACTATGTTTTTGGTGATAGAAATTAAGCAGGACGAGTTTCTTAATTAGTTATTGGTGACTAAATCACACAAAGAAGTTGTATACAACTAGGGATAACTGTATGCTTGTAAATACTATAGTATAGTGAAAAAAATCTCACGCGTTGACTTGGGGTGAGGGTGTAGGCTCATCTTTTGAGACCAAACCTCTATAATTTTGCTTGCCTCTTCTCTCCTCCTAAGTACTTTATTTTTCTACAACATATATTCTTTGATTTGCTTATTATTTGAGATGGTTTTCAAATGGCCTTATGAAGTGTTTTCAAGCTAATTTTAAAAGTTTCAAATTGTGTTCAAAATTTTTTAAGACTCAGAACCAAATTACCAAGTCTTGGTTCTTTTTCAAATAATAAATACTTTAGTAACTAAACTATATGACTATTAAATATAGAAAACAATCCGAGCATATGGCATAATATACTTTTGTTTGTTCAATCCTCAAGTCCTCCCTCTATAATAGTGATAAATGTCATTTTTATATCTTTTATTTCTCTTTATTTAAACTTTGTAATTATGAATTATGACTTAATAGATTTTATTAGATGAAATTTGATTTTATTAGTCATTTTTGCACTTTAAAAATTAATTTGCAAAATTCTTGATTTTTAATGCATAAATTCTTTTTTGTAAACTTTTTTACTTAATATTTTGTATTATTTGTGCAGATTTTTAATGGATAAATAGAATTTAAATGGTAAAAATTAATTTGGAGAAGAATTAAAAGTTACAAGATTAAATCAAGTGTCAAGATTTAAATATGGTAGTTATATGTTTACAATTTTAATTATGGAATAATTGCCAGATTTTTTATGGATTTTTCAAAAAATAAAAATGGGAAGAAAAAAGGGTATTCAAGGCACGGACTTTTCACGCTAATGAGGGGATCCAATAATACATACTTGGGTTCTCATATACGGTTTGGGTTCATGGAGGAAGCACGCACCAGATTCAATCGCGCTCCACTCACACATTCACGCACCAGGTTACCTCTTTCACATGACTCCCGCGTGGACACGAATTGAAGGCACGGATCATTCATTCACTCAAGTAGAAACACGGAGGGATGAGTCACGTATGAGGACAGATCTACATCTCAATTCACTCCATTCACATATTCTCTCTTGGACACACATCGCAGATCCATTACATTCATGTGGGCTCACTAGGTCTCTTTTCTCGTATGAATCATGCTGCATCATTCACACGTTGAAGCATGGATTGGAGGGCTCTCTTAGCTTAACACACGGGCTTTTTCATGCAAAAAAAAGAAAGGACAGATCCATTCCACTTGCTGGACTCAGATGTTGATGCACGAAAAGAAGACTCTCGGGGTTCTCTCACATTCACGAAAGAGGGCCCCCTAATTCACACGTTCACACACACATTCAGGCACCTTTTCACGCATGAGAATTACACAGACAAGGGGCTTCCTAATTGGGACGTCCAGATGTGGGGAGATTCCTGTCCAGGAGGCACAAACCACAATGTCAATCTCATTTATCTTCCATTTTCAAGTCCCATGGTCGAATCAGTGCATCTCAATTTTCTCCATCATTTTCATTCAATGAGAGCTTAATTCCACTATATAGCTAGCTTGGGATGAAGGCCTTAAAGTGCATATTTGAATCCATGAAAATTACTCCAAGAATCAGCTAATTCTCTTCTCCTTTTCTTCTTCTTTTTAGTTGTAATTTTCTAATTATATGAGACTAGAGTTAGCTTTTATAAACTTGATAATTGTGACCGCAATTTTGGATTGAATTATTGTAATTGTTAAGCTGGTGAATAGGCATTCCGGAGATTCAATTAAAGGATTAATTGTTCAAATATTTCTCAGTTTTATAATTTCACATTTCATTTTGTTTTCCCTCTTAATTCTCATCTTGATTATTGCAATGACTGTTGTGTAATCTTGTTGAATTTTTGTGCTTAATTTTTTATTTGAGGAATCTTGATGCTTAGTTGGTTAATTAGGCATTTAGAATAAAAGTTCAAAAGCTTTGATGATCAATTAATCTCTTTTTTTCAGTGTGTTCGATGAGTTTAATTCAAGAATTAGTAATCTAATGTAGTCGAGGTTTCAAAAGTCATTAATTTGCTAATTTATTGCATTTTTAATTGGTAACTTGAGGAAATTAATTATAAATGTACTAAAGAGGATTAGATACAAACCTTAGTGAAATATAATTTGAATGATAATAATTGAACTTCAAAAAATTCACTCATGCCTAACTACACTTAATTACTTGGTTATTGTCACTTTCTTTGATTCCAGCTTGTAGTTTTATTTTACTTCTTTAATTACTCTGAATTTTAGTCATTAAACCCCCCAACAAATTTTTGGAATTATTAGCTTTTAAGTTGTATTTGACACTTAACAAAATTCCTTAAGTAATTGGAATCTCTTTCCATGGGAGATTGCATTACTATTTACAAATTTATTTTTACAACCAAGTTATTTTTAATTTTTCAACAATAGTTATTAAATAGCTTTCTCAAATGCATATCATGTCATCTTTCCTTGCCTACACCAACTAATATTGAAATAATTTTTAGCAGAGATGACCAAAATCTTGAAGAAAGCACAAGATATTGGTGTTTGATATGAATGCTTTTATGGTACTATTAAAGAAAGCTTGAAAATGAGCTGAACAAGATCAATGCACAATGCCTAGTTGTAACATTCAGCCAAAAACTGCTTCAATATTTTATCGATTTTCCTCACAAAAATTCAGGAAACATTCTGTTGAAAGGTGAAAAACTGAAGCAATTCAAATATTGGTGGGGATAGAAATATAACTATGGAGTAAGCAATGTTATATGAAGGTACCAAAGAAGCTTTTGGAGAAATTTATTTAGACTGGTGCAACGTAATTTGAAATCTAAACCACAAAGTCTGCCTAAATTCAAAACTGATAGCAATTCTGTTACAACTGAAGTAGCCAATTTTATTTAAGAAAGGTGAAACCTTGAATTCCATTGATAGTCCATATTTATTGATTTAGGCACCAGGATGATTATGCTATTCTCTTTGTCTTAACAATATGAACCAAATGAATCATATCAAGTTGAAAATCTATTAGACTCTTTCATCTTTTCTGTGGTAAAACTAAAATTCCTCGTAGAAACAATTTTCTTTTTTTGGGACAAAATGTATGATCTATGTAAGGCTACCTGATGATTCTGTGGTTTTGAAAGTTGATAAATATATAATGCTTGCCTGTCACTGCAGTCAAGAGATCATGCTCTATGGCAGGTTCCTTAAGGATATCAAATTTCCACAGAAAACGATTTTCCAAACTCACGAGTACCAAAATACACCGACCAAGAAGCGATGGAACCAACAATGATTGCGGATACAGTGATACACCACTATAAATCTAAGGTACACCTTTGTTTTGCATCTTCGTTTTGATCGTGACAAACGGATTTTGAAGTGAACCAGAGAACCAGCAATGCTCCCAGAGGCCATTGATATGAGTGAAAGGAAAGTAGTCACATGATTTTGAAGATGGGAAGCCAGTGGCTGACTACAGAAAAAGATCACAGTGCATAATAGGGCAGCAAGGCCTAATCAAGAGAAACCATAGTGTTTCGAGTCATACTTAAACAAGAGGCAACAGACCTCAAAGCCCATATGTAAACCATAATACAAGAAATTAACTCCAGAAGAGGCAAACTAAAACTTTCCTTTGCTCCAATCCCATTCCCTGTTCTAGAAACCATTTCTTTTAAATTACAGAAAAAGATTTCCCGTTCTAGAAGAATGACCATCAGCCAATCAACAAGGACAATTGGTTTTCTGAGGATTTTAAAGAATATGATCAACGACTGCAGACAGACAGATAATCTCCGAATCACATGTGCATGTAGAAACACACACAAGAATAGCCCATTTATCAGAATTCTTGATACCCTTAAAACTTATTTCATTTTAGATTTCTAAGGTCGGAATGAATCATGGAAGTGTAAGCATTTAATTATCATGAGATTCCGTTTCATGTTATGTACCACAATTATTTTCCTAAGCAAAACCCAAAAAAATATATCTCATCTTTTAACTTCTGATACTGACAGTACGACATCTTCCAATGACGTAATACTAGCAGAAAGATATTATTTTTCCAATTATAATTGTCCCCTACTGGTAAAAAAGAATTTAAATTTAATGTTGAAGGTAGAAATATAACTAACGAATAATTATTGTTATATTATATTAAGGTACTAAAATAGCATTTGAAGAATTCTATATAGACTTTGTGAAACATAATTTGAAATATGAGCCACAAAGTCTACTTAAATTGAAAATAGATAGGAGTTTCTGCTACATTTGAAATAATCAATGATAAATTTATTTAAAATAAAGGTGAAACCTTGTATTTAACTTACAAAAATTGAACTTATTAATCTCATTTGTTGGGACATCAGACATATTTATTGATTTATGCACCAAAATGGTTTTGGAGGACACAGCGTGGGGGTCAAAGAGTACAAGTATTAAACTAGGAAGGATGGCACAAGAAGGAGTGTTTTCACCTGGAAGCTGGGGATGTCCTCAGTTCAGAAGAAGATCGATGCAGAAAACAACTTAATTTGTAATTCGGCAGTGTACAGTATAGAAATATAAATATGATAACTTGAGAGTTGAGAGACGATTCAAGTAGGAGTTGCCAAGTATAAGAAAGGGAAGCAAAGAATGATAAAGATACCGCTATTCATACATGCCGGATGTGAGATATATGGACATCTATGCAACATTGAAGGAAATTCATAGTTCCTCGTGAATGAATTTGAACATCCTGGGTCTGAGTCTAAACAAGTATTAGAAAAAGAACTATTTTGTCTAGTAAAATCAAATTGACTGTTATGATTCTAAATGACCAATCCTAAACTTCTAGCTAGCTTTGAGGGTCTAAGGATGAAAGTTGGAAAGAGTTATTCTTAGTGTTCCCTCGATCGGTGTTTTGGAAGAAAAAGGATGGAAAAAGTGATTTCTCTTTTTTCAATTTTCTCCTTTGCTCCCCATTTCTGACATGAAGATTAGTTGCAACTTCCTAATGGGCCATGGAGCCGTTTTGGGCATTACATTTGTAAACATGTATTAAATGAATCCAAAGGGTCTTTCTTAAGTGTTAAAAAAAATTAATATAGGGTTACAATCCTCTAATTTTATTTATTGTTTTAAAATAATTTTTTAAATTTAAAACATTTTAAAATGATCTTTTAAATTTTATTTCGTTTCATAGAAATTATTTTTAAATAAAATCTATGAAGACACTTAATGTTTTTGTTTTATCTTGACATAGAAGTTAAGATTATTTTTTTATATTTAAAAAGAGACCAATTAACATTTAAAAAACCAAAAGACAGTAGTATGTGGTCTACGGCTTCATCATTCAGAAATTACTTGTCATGTTTTCAGCATCTGAAATGTAATGCTTCGGAGGGCACAATACTCTGCCTTTAATCTTCTTTGCGTTGATGATTCTTATTTCTCTGCTCTGCTTCACGAAGAAGAAGAAGAAGAAGATGTCCCCTTTTCTGATGATGAGTATGTTCAAAGCTGCAATTTCGGGAGACTCTCATCGCCTCCTTCATCACTTCTCAAATGGCAAACAGTGACTCATCATCCTCCTACCTCTTCTTACTATGATCTTCATCGTCTTCTTCTTATTTACCAATGATTGAAACTTGCCATGCCCCGGAAGCAGAGCATGTAAAGTCCCCAAATGAAACAGAGGAATCCTCGCAAGTCATCTGTGAAATCTGTGCAGAAATTAAAGGGACTACACATATGTTCAAAAATCAAAGATGCCAACATTCTTTTTGCTCTGATTGTGTGACAAAACAAGTGGCCACAGAAAGCTAAGACAGCATTACAGTAGTTTCATGTCCTTGTTTGGATTGTAATAATGCTCCTGAGCACAACGAAGACTGCTGTCTCTTGTTTTGTTTTTCCTTTTCTTCTTTTAAGTTGATTAATTCATCATTAAAAAATAAAAGTTTCCATGTTAATTTAAAAATAAATGTCATTAGATATTTCACTTATAATGAAATTTTATGGAACGAAATTAAAATTTAAGAGATTGTAAAATAATATTATAATAAATTATGTAATATATTTTATTTAATTATAGTCTTTTAAATAATATTTTAAATTAATATTATTAAATTGTAATTTAAGGTTTTAAGTTAATATATTTTTTAATTTTTAATATAAAATATTTGCATATAAATAATAAATTCGTAAATTATGATTTTATTAATAAGATTACGTTTTACTTATAGTTTATAAAAAAATCTCAATTTAGTTAGATATGTTAATTTATAATAAAAAATGACAAATTCAGTCTTTCATACTATTTTTAAATAAATAAAAATCAATAATAAATACATTTTTAGTTCATTAATTTTTACTTGTGGTTAACTGAGATTTATTTGCCTTTTGTACTTAGAAATCTGCGTTAAATGTCATTAGACTTTATAGGGTTAGTAAAATTATTCTAATAATAAGGAATTTAACAGTGTGGGCGATCCATTCTGGACCCGCAAAAATAATATGTCTATAAATTTATAATTTTTTTAGTAAAAAAGTTTTATTTTGATAAATATTTGTATCATTTAATTTTTATCACTGTGACATTATCAATTTTGTGATAACTTCCCATTTTGAGATTCCATGCTTACATATATATATATATATATATATATATTGCTTGAGTTAGCGACCGTTTGAATTTGCAGAGTGCGTCGGATATTGAACTTACTTTGCTCCCTATCTTGTGCTGCTGTGCATCCTCTCCCCACAGTAATTGCATATTTGATTCACAAAAATGAGAAGGAAATAATAGGAAATAGAATGAAAAAAATGATTTTAAAAATAAAAATTATCCTTTATGCTCTTATTTTAAAAAAATGATAAAAAATTCAAAAAATAAAAATTATAATAATATAATAGATATTACACAAAATTGATAATAAAAAGTTATCTTTTGCACTAATTGAACCAAAATATTTTTGAGAATGGCATCCACAATATATATGAACATATATATATATATATATATAATATTTGAGTTATGAGTTTTGTATTAGCTAAACCGTTAAAACTTGCCAACCAAAATAAGTGTACATCAGTTTAGTTTACTTTTTTCTCAAGGCTTCATTTTTTTTCAAGAAAGTAAAAATTTGTTGAATTTTTTTTCTTAAAGTAATAGTTCTATAACGAGATTTTTTTTAAATTATTTTTATTGCAAAATTTCTGTTATTCAGACTATAAATAAAAAAGGTTAAAATATTTTTTTGGTTATTTAATTTTATTTATTATCTCAAAAGTTCAAAGTATTTGAATTCTTTGGTCAAAGTAAGAAACTACATTTGAACAAAACAGAAACAGAGAATAACAAAGTCAGGCAAGGGCAACTAGCCTAAGGCCACCGTATATCCTATAAAATCAAAATTTTAAAATTTATTTTTAATAAAATCTGTTAAATTTTAAAACATCCATCTGTGTTTTATTTGAGGTAAAGGTCACGTTTCTTTCTTTATTTATTTTTTATGATGAGAATTAACATTATATTATTTTAAAAAAATTAAAACATAAAATAAAAAAATTGAAATTAAAAAGAAAAAAATGCAGTGTCGCCATTATTCCATTCGAAGCTCTATGTTCATTATCGCACAAAAGGCAAAAGCCACGGTGTGCTGCAGCGGGGGTGGCGGTCGAAAGAGGCTCTGTTAGCCTAGCTTGCATCCACTACGCAATGGTCTTTTGTATTCCAATACAAATTGGGCCTATGTTTGGTACATTTTATTCTATTACCATTTAAACAACTTAATTTTTGTTTTCTAGTCAATACCAATAGTCTAAACTAGAAGGGCAAGACATCTTTTAAAACTTTTAAATAGCATTTGGTTTTTACTTTGATGGGCTGGGCCGGTTGAGCTCTCTTTATAAGAAGGTTCTAATTTTTTGTTCTAAAGCTTAGCCCTCTTTTTTTTTTTTTAGGAAAGTTGGGTTAAACTCGATAGATTAAGCACATCCTAAAACCATTCCTTTAGGACACAAAAAGAAAGTTTATTACTTAATAGACGCACTACAGTGGATGAGGGTAAAGAGAACTTATGATTTGGAACACAAACAAAGTATACTACTTAATAAATGCATTAAGATTTATTTTCTTCCCCTACATTTTTTTATTATCACTAAAACTTTTACCTACAATTTTATAATCTGTATAACTTGAAAACCTTTACTCATGGATCCTTTGTTGTCCTCAAAGCCTATAGTGACAATTTTATAATACCTTTGCTTATAGATATTTTATTGCCACTAAAGTCTTTACCCATCAATATTTTATTGTTACTAGAGCCTATAATGACAATTTCATAAAATCTTTATCAATAAATATTTTACTATCACTTAAACCTTTATTCACAAATGTTTTATTATCATTAAAACCTTTACTCACCAGTAAAATTGTTAAATACTGTAGTATAGTATCTTGAATACAAACCTAGTAACAAAGTATGAATTATTTTATTGCTCCAATTAGCTATAGAGCCTAGAGATTGAGACACAAAAACTAGAAATTAGAGAAGATAATTGTTTTGTATTTGTCCAATTACTTTTATCTTGATAAATTGTAAACAAAAAATTAAAATATCCTTCACATTCAAGTTTCTCAATACTATAATTGAAAAATGATTTTTATATTATTAAACAGGCTTTTCATAACATGAAGGCATACAAGTTTTACAATTATAAATTTATTATATTCATCAATAAGTATTTTTCCTCCTTAGATATTTTATATAAAGCACTAATTGATTAGTCTAATGCATATCCTACTTTGAAGTAAAATGATAATAACTCTGCCACTTCTTAAGTCACTTCTTAAGTCTACAGATTTCATCTTTATTACATGACATAGTCCTTAATTAGTCTAAATGAAACTCTACTACTAATTGATCAGTCTAATGCATGTCCTATGATATTGAGGGTAAAATAATAGTAACTCTACTATTTTTTAAGTCTATAGATGTGCTTTTTGTTGCATGGAATAATCCTTTTAGCCCAAATTAAACTCTATCACTAATAAGTTTTATGCATATCCTACATTAAAGATAAAATGATAGCAGCTCTACCATTTTTGAGGATCCCATCCTAAATTTTTTTACACTCATTAGAAGCAAACCTTGCCTTTATTTCCCATCCTTCTTTAAGAAAGAAGGCATTGCTTATACACACTACTTGAGCTAAGTGTTTGCATTGAAAAATAACATAGATTGAACTATGGCTGGGAGATGTGCTTTCAACATTAAAGGGACTGCACTTACGAAAGATAGAGCAGTTAGGAGTGCCTTTGGTTTTCTCTTTTTTTTGTTTTTATTTTTATTCAAAACAAAAAACATGAGTGAAAATGTTTTTGGTTGTCTAACAAAAAATATTTTTTTGACAACTTTTTTTAAATAGACTGAGAATGTGTTTAGTTAGTTTCAATTATGTTTATACTCATTACATCTTATATAAATAAATTTTCAAATAAAACAAAACTCAATATGAACCACTTGACAATAGGTTTTCCAAGAAAGCTTCTTTGCCATGGAATTAAGGAATTTGCTTCGCTTATGGATATTAACGCCGAATTAATGGTAAGGAATTTGATTATTGACTTTGGTATTTGATATTTTGAACTTTATGCAAATTTTTGTAGCAAAGTTTTGATAGCTTTAGATTGTTGGATATTGGTTTATTGATGCAAATTTTTGTAGACTCTATGTAAAATTATGATTTGGTGCAACTGTGATTGTAAGGACAATTTCATGGTTTTTGATTGTTGAATATGGTTGAGGATTTCGAGAGGAGTAAGTTGCATTGATAGGCTACAGGTAGTTTTAGTGATTTATTTGGATTGCTTGCTGGTTCCTCACAAGCTATAGTTCTCATTAACTTTTGGAGTAGTTTGACTCGAGAAAATAACTTAAGTTGTTTGAGTGGTTGAAAGGGTTAATTTTCATTCTTAATATTCAAAACCTATTAAAGTTTTAGTTTTTTGGTCGAGATTTGATACAACTAGAGACATGTATCCTCCAAGATATGTGCCACTATACTAATTTTTAATAATCCAATATTTGCATAATTTAAAAAGTTAATTTTTTCCTTTACTTTAATAGTAGTACTATCACCATAAAAAATGAAGTTTTTAGCGTCTAATTACAAAACTCAACACTAGATGCTTAATTTTTATAGTAAATCACGCAAATTTTTGCTAACTTTCCACATCCTATGTATCTTCATTGAATTCGACTATTGAAATTACATATGCTACTTTTTTATTTTTAAAATATATATAAATTTATAATAAAATAAATTTATTTTACATTTTAATTCAATTATAAATTTTTTTTACCAATACCCATCATTTAAATTTTTATTAATTTTTAAAATTATGTATTTAAGTTAATAAAAGAGATTTTAGTAAAAAAATTAAAATTAGACTAAAAAGTAAGATAAATTTTTATTTTAGAAGAGATTTGTATATATTTTAAAAATTAAAAAAAAATTCTACGTAATTAGAACAATGTTAAGAAAGATGAATCTAATTTAGTATAATTTTTAAAAACTTGCTGACATTGGTTAAAACCAACGCTAGAATTGAGATTCGACGGAACACAAGAGTGGCAAAACAAATAATTGAGAAGAAGGAGTGTCAAGAGATTCTTCTTTGTGCATTTTGAAGAAGGAAAACACACCATTCACAAATCAAAACAGCAAAAAATCTCATTGTCCTCTATTAACAAAATTGGTTGTGCTTTAAGGGAAAATTCTCACACTCACTCTCAGTTAATGTTCTATGTAGCAGCAATTACTTTATCAGCAAAAATCGATTAACTTATTAAATTTTCATTCTCTTATTAAATTTTCTTTCTCTCTTTTTCTTTTCTAATTGTAAAACTCTGTTCAGCAAATTTGATGTCTCCCTTACCCCCCCTTTATGGTACTCTATGTTTCCCTCTCTAATTGGCAACAATAGCTCTCAAACACACACATTCAAACCCATTAAGAATATGAATTCAAACTCCAAGCTGTTCAATTCATTTGTTGTCAACTCACCAACTCTTGCAAAGTATGGATTTTTGTAATTCCTGTCAAATAAAGAATGCATTTTCTTACAAGTCCATTCTGCCTTGTTTCAAATTCAAAGTTGAAATGAAATCCATTATCTTTTTAGCCATTAGACATTGAGAAAAAAAAATGTCAAATATCTCCCTTTCGTACATTTAACTTGGAAAATGTGAAATGACAAGGATTTATAGTGGAAGACCCACTCAATTTTGCAGGCTCTCTGGTTTAAGGAGATAGCAAATTACAATTCAGAAAGTGTTGCATTGGCATCCCATTTGGGGCTGATTGTTGATGATATTTGTGTGTATCTTTAACTAGGAAGGTACGAAGGAAATTTATTTTCTCCAGACCTTGCTGATTATAGTTATAGTTGAGGTATATAAGTTTCAAGTAAGAACAAGTAAGATGTATAAGGGAGTGAATCTAATGAAATGTTTCTTTAACCCAAGAGCTCGCAGATTTGGCTGCAATTTTCTTTTTGTTTAAGGTTCTGACTTTAATCCTTTAATGAACAAAAACTGCTCAAAATTTACCTATCCTTCTTCGGTGTTTATATTTACTATTTTTTTATTGTGTCTTTGTTACCATCATTTGATTTCTCCATACCCTATACTTGTATACTTCAACTTACTAAATGTGAAGGACTATTCGATTGAGCAACTAATATGACTCTATTATAACAATATGAATCAAAAGGTATTCCATCATATCAACTTTCCATGGTAGTTTCTCTTGCTATTAGCCAATAATCTTGACTCTGAATTTTATTATTAAAAACCAATTATACTTTGATTTGAGACTTCGTTTCTATAAGAAAGTGACTTCTTGTTTGTCATACTCTGAGGTGAATAAATATATATATATTACATTAAAAGAAAAGAAATTTTAAGCCTGTTTGATTTAGTTCTGATTTTAATATTTTCAAAATAGATATTTTTTAGAACAAATTTTGAGAACAAAAAAATTAAAAAAATTATTTGAATCATTATTCTAAAAAATAGTTGTTTTCTATTTTTTTCATGATTTTACAGAAGAAAAATTACAAAATATCTAAAAAATGTTCTAATTTTTCTATTTCCAAAAATAATATTTTTTTGTTTCACAAAACACTTTATTAAAAATACATTATCGAACAAGTTATTTTTTTATTCTTAAAAACAAAAAACTGTTTTGGAAACAGGAAATCAAATAGGCCCTTCTTTTTTTTTAATTTCTCTTTCTCCCATCAAAATTTCTTTCCCATCCAGTTCCTTGTTTCGTCATGTTTTCAACCTCTTCCTCCTTCGTAGCTTGCTTGCTTCCTCTTTGGTGGAGCTACTATTGGTGCCGTACAAACCTCCTCAAACTCCCTCATTGTTGGTTCGTGCATAAGAGGCCTGTGGTCGAAGCCTATAACACAGCAACCATAATGAGCATCTCCTTCCTCCTATTTCCATATTCCTCCATTTTTGTCCTTAATTCCTTCAATTTCTGGTTTCTCCCTTCCATTTTTAGCTGATCCCAGCTGCTATAGGAAGACAAAGAAGTGTTGAAATTCTTTTCTTCTGAGCTGACCAAATAACAGTGTGGGAGTTAAGATTCCTTGGATTGAGCTTCCTAATCACATTATACATGCATAAATCTCAAATTTTTTATTCCTTAAATAATTCTTAAGCTTAAATTATAGGTTGGTAATTAGATGGAAAGATTTAAGTGCGTGATTAGTTGCATAATATGAAGGGTAAGGTTATAAAAAGGGAATTTAGTTAATAGGTTGTTATTGAGTTTAATGAATGTCCAAAATTGTTTATTGGAATTTATGGAATAATTGAGTGAATGGTGGATATTGCTAGGAAGCTCCAAGGACACTAATAGTGGACAGGATCAGTTCTTCAAGGAGGAACAAGTGCCCCTTGGCGTTTAGCATCCCTATGAGTAGATAGCAAGTTATAATTTGCATTATGGTTCTTCCTTTAATCGTATGCCTATGATAACGATAGTCAAAATTTTATTTCAAAAATATCATATCTGATCTTAGTAGAATGGTTCTTAAATTGTCTACTCTTATATGCTTGAATTAATAACATAAATGTGGCCTAAATAGATGCTCAGCACCAAGCGATGAGGTGACCGAGGTAAGCATTTTTATTTTAGAGACTTGTTGCATCATCTACTAAGTTAAGGTGTGGTTTTATAATAATTATAGCCAAAATTTTTAATTAGGATTTCAAAAAAAAAGGAAAAAGAATAATGATAATAAATTAAAATAAATATACGTATGTAAAAATGATAATTAAATAAATAATAATGATATAACTATATGTGTGTGTGTGTGTGTGTGTGTGTGTGTGTGTGCGTGCGTGTGTGTTTACATTTATATTCATATACATACTTCTTTATTTTATTCTATTGGATGGTTATTTGGTTTTGGTGGTATGATGGAAACATTCAATAGATTTAATAGTAGTGAGTGATGTTAATGTTTTGGTGCACCTAGTTAAGGAAAGGAAACGTGGTGGGAGAAAAAGCTGCCTATTAAAAGTAGCCACCCTTAAAAAAGGCAAGGAGCTACCAACAAATTAGAGCCACCCTCAGAATTTTATGTAAATCAAGATATACAGAGATAGGTGGAAAAGGAATTGCCTATTAGGTATAATCACCTCAGAAGGGTAAAGAGCTACCAACGAGACGTAGTTGTCACTTTCATAAGAGAAACCCGGTTCTTTCTTCTATAACTGCCATTTTTAAGACACTCAACATTTTAAGAACAATTATTTATGGGTTTGTCTATAAGGGAACTAGTTACTTGATTATATTAATTGATTTTTGCATTTCTTAGCTCCTGTTTAGGTTATAGTTGTGCTACTTTTATTTCGGTAATTTTTTACCTACTCATTCTTTTAATTTCAACTTTTCAAATAGCACTAATGGATCTAACTGGCCTTCCTCATCTTAGTTTCAAAAGCATCATGGTGGTAACCCTATTCTTTTTAAACCGTAGAGGCATGGTTGTTTTGTTGTAATGAGTTTTGAATGTTAATTGTAAAGTAATTTAGATACAACTTTAGTTGACATAGGTAGAATCCTTTTCTCCTTCCTTGTTTTTGTCCTTTTGTTATTTTGATTGTTAGTAGACGGAGAGCAGAGCTCTCTCGTGCTGTATTGCTAATTTTTGGCTATTGTAGAAAATTGGACATATCTAATTTTCAGGAGACATTTTGTCAAAATTTCTACAAAAGCTAGAGATATTTGTTTAGATATATATTGACATAGAATTTTATTTGATGAATTGTATCTTGTGATGAACTACTTTAAGACCCTATCTAATGAGCAAGTTGCATTGGTTAGGCTTATAGATAAGAACCTCATCTGGTTCTCTGTGCCAGTCACTACTTATTGTTTTGGAATGTGACATTGTTAACATCCATTTGTTTGCTCTTCATGTAGATGTATCTAAATTTCTAGGTTGATTTGAGCTAATAATTATGTAAAAGGCGTTCATAATGTTATCTATATAATAATGACAGATTGATAATTAATTTTATGAGGTCGATATACCTAAGATACTTAAGATTGAAAACCCTTTCACTTGATGATAAAAAATATAAAAATAATTATTTTAGTTAGACTCCATATTCACATTATGAATCTTAATCATCACCATCTTTTTCTACATCCTATGTTTCTTTATATTGAATAGTTTATGAGTTATAATTTGAATTCAAATATCAATGTATGCGAGTTGAAGCTTTGATATATTGAAGGGCCATTATCTATACTACTCTTTCCCAACATCGCACTCCCTCTCCAGATTTAGAACCATCCTATCTTTGGTGCCACATTAATTATAAAAATTTTAAGGTAGCAAATATAGTTGTAAAATTTTTTTAAAAAAAAAGATAAAAGAATAAAAGTGTCAATGAGTCTTAGGGGTATATGTTAGCTTCTACAATAAGTTGTTAACTAGAAATAAGCAGGGGCTTTTGTAGGAGTAAGAGCACACTCCAATGGCTTTTAAGCTTTTTCATTCATTACTTACTCTAATGGTTTTGTTGCATCACAATTAAACATAAAAAATGAATCAAAATATGAATAACCAATCCTAAAGCCATAACAAGGTTCACAAAAGTAAAGTTTTTATGCTACAAGATATATCTTATAAAAGCATATTAGAGCAAACCAATTTTTTAAAAATAAAATTAATTTACAACATTGGATGTTCAATTACTTTTTCAAATAATAAAATTGACTAAACTTCTAGATATTGTATAGTTTAAACTCAACAATAAATTTTCATGTTCTTTTTCCCTAATTAAAAAATAGAAGACATCTTCAATCATTGCCAGCCAAGTATTGGGTATTGAAGTTGTAACACCTTCATTTTTAGCTCATACTCATCATAACTACATACTCATATACATCTATAGGAAGAGTGAAATAAGATCTTCCTTATTGGATTCTTATACTATTTTAACATTGTGGCATGGCTAAAAAGTCATTTCGGTGTCATGTGACCCGAGTGAGCTCATACTATCCCCCATCATATTCAATTTCATTGTTACAACTCATTTAGGTCATAAAAACATGCTCTTAGCCCATGGAAACCAAAAGTTGGTATGAATTATGCATGTCCATTTTCGGCAGACTTGGCCTCATTTCTGGGCAAAGTTTGGAAATTCATAACTAACTCTAGAAAAATCGGAAACATGCAATCTTGGTCATTCTAGAAATCTTAGACTGTCTACTTTATGGGAAAAATATATCCAAGTCATAAAATCCCACACATAATGCGTTTGACAAGCAAAACCATCTGGAGGTCGAAGGGGCTTTGTTACTGTCACAGTTTACTGATATGAACTTCAAAAATGTCTAACTAATTCCACAAAAATTCAATGCTTGCAAACGATATCACTATGGAAATATGTGGATGTTAACTAGAGAGTAAAAATATCTCCAGATCAGTTCATCAAGCCAAACTCCCGGAAACCAATGAAACAGTACTTCGGGTCTGGTAAGATGACTGATTCTGGCTGGAACTTCGAAATTGCATATCTTCCTCTCTAGACCTCCAAATTAGGTACTTTCAGTTCCTATAAGTCACTGTGACTATATATTTTCTTCCTATAAAATTTTGTAGTCATTGGACCACGTTTGCCCCTCAGACAACACAATTTCCAAACTGACCAAGTGAACAGTGCATATACAAATCCGAATTTCTGATACCAACTTTGAAAAATCATAGAAAATTCTATAGACCTCCAAATGACTTGATCTTTAGCTTCTCAAAAATCTCTAGACAAGATCTAGTCACATGTCAAATTTCAAGGCAAGAAGAGGTCATTTGGTCAAACTTGGGCATCATGGGCAAAATGACCACTTTCATGTATTAATTGTGACTTTAAGGGTTCTACTTTGCCTCTTCTACTTCTAAGGCTCTATGAGCACATGGGATAGCATCAATATAGGCTATCAAACATGGCTCAAGTGTCTAACATCCCAGATTCTCAAAACTCACTCTCCCACACCAACACATACACACATGGGAGAATGCTAAATCATGCTTTTCATTGCCAATTTGCTACATCATGCACCATGAATTCAATTCTCATATATATATATTGAATACATTGATTTACAACATTCATAGATGCTACATCATATACATCATTTCATTGGATTACATCTCTTGACTAGCTACAAGATAAATACAAGAGATCTCTTTTACAATCTCTTCATTGAACTCCCTAGCTTCAAGCTTGGTGGCTCCCATTTCTTGCCTCACTTGATCCACCTAGCATGTTGGGATGGTGGAGAGGGGGGTGAGATTCAAAGAATCTCAATAGCTCATTTCTCATTCAATCATACACACATAGCATGCAAACAAGTCTTACAATGTATGCATGAACATATTAGCATGTGAAGTCATAATAAAACCTTTGCAACATTTGAGTTGGCTATGCATAAGAAAACATTTTCAACATGTGAAAAGGCCATACAAAACATATAAGAGCTTGCTAAGTAAATGGATTAGCCTCACCCACTCACTTGTGGATTTTGGACTTGCCTCACCCATTCTTAAGAGGTCCTTAGACTCAACCCTTATTCTTTGGGAGTCAACCTCACTTTTGAGAGACTCTTTACTTTGTCTCAACCAACTTGAGAGTTTTTGGCTCATCCTCACCATGGCTAAAGGGTTGTTAGCTTTTCCATACTCAAGCAAACCCAAAAATCACATAAAATATCATTAAAACACATAAGGCATCATCATGCTAGCATACTTCTCATAGCTCAAAACATACATACACACAAGCAAGACAAGTAAGCACACATCTTATGCATGAGAGAAGGTGGAGAGAGCTACCTTATTAGCTAATCTCAAACTTTCTCTTGGAATTTGTCTCCTCCCTTGTTGCTTTCACTATCATCTCTAGATGGGAGTGCTTCTCTTGAGCCTAACCACACAAGAACATGGAATTACACTCTTAATACTTTATTCATGAAGCTAGGGGTCTCTTTCTAGTAACCCTACTAAGCATATCAGCTAGGGGTTTCTTTCTCTCAATAGAATTCACTAACTATTCTTTCTCTTCTCTCAAGCTCTCAAACTCTTAAGAAGGAAAGCAAGGAAGAGAGGGCTACATGACTTCTAACCTCCCTCAAAAGTGGTTTTTCACTCTCCCTCATCTGAACCAAGCTCAAAATCTACTACTTTAACTACCAAAACCGTGGAAAGAGAGGATAAGGGGAGAAGAGCAACATACTAAGAAGAAAGCCATGGAAATCCTTACCTTTCTTGTTCTTCCTTCCTCCTCTAGGCTTCTCTCTCTCTCCTCCGCCCTTTTTTCTCTCTTAGAGTAAGCTTGAGTCGGTTAGAAGAAGAAAAAAGGGATTGGGATGCTTTAAAAAGTCAAATCCTATTTTTTCTCACTTTTTCGGACTTCCCTCGCTATAGCGAGCCATAACCCTCGCTACGGCTGTAACGGGCCGGAAGAAAAAAAAAAGATTAAAGGGAGAGGGGGGTCAATTTTTTTTCTATTATTTCCTTCTCTTACCTTTATGCAGATCCACTCTTCCCTCTCTCTTCAGCACACAGCAAAATCGAAGCTCCTCTTCCATTCGTTCAGCTCTGTTCTTCTGTTCGAAGCTCATTTTTCTCGCTCCAAGTAGCTGCTGTCTTCTCGCTGGTCTGCGAAGCTCCCCCAGCGTCGAGCTGCTTCCCTCATGCTTCCACACCACCGGTACGAGGGAGGAGAAAGGCGAGCTGGGTCGAAGCTTCACAACCCGCGGTGAGCTCCGTTTTTCTGATCCTCTTTCATTCCAATGGCTGGGTTCATTAGTTTACTCTTCCTCTCCATTCTTTCGGCATACCTAAGCTTGGCAGAGTGAGGAAGGAAGCTGAGAACTCTTGCCCTGTAGGTTAGCCGAAAATGGGAGGAAAAATTAGGGGTTTAGAATGAGGTTTCTTGAATAGGTTAATCCTGAAAAAAAAAATTTATAATTTTAGTCTTTGGAAATGATTTGGAAGTTCAGATTCTGAAATGGAAAGTGTTATAGGAAGGGTTAAATTGAAAAGAAATATTGTGAGCAGTGGATGAGCTAGTATGGAAAAAAAAAAAGGGGAGGGGAAGAAGAAAGGAAAACAATTGGTTAAGGGGATTTTATTGAATTCGACTGATGCTCAATATAGTTGTTCTGAATTCATTTACTGATTTGGCAAGTTTATTGTTGGTAGGAAACTCTGTGAATCTTGAGGATTTCAAGGGGTTAAAGTGGAGGAAGAACAAATACCTGTTAGCTCTTAACATCGTTGTGAGTAGATAATGACTTCAATGATTTATATGCCTCTTCTGTTACTGTATATACATATACGCCTTATACGTAATAGATAGTTGCAGTTTGTATGGTGCCGTGGAACATAGGGGTAACTTAAGATTTAGTGAGGGGTGAATGTAGGGTGCTTGTATGACCCCGTCTCATACTTTTCAGAGGTTATATATAAGTATGTATGATTCTTTTGATAAGTCCTTAAAAGCCATTCATTCCCCTTTCTTTTAGCATTATTTTAATTTGTTTGGATAGATTAGTGGGCATTTAACTAATTTCGTTTATGACAATCTATGTTGGTATTTAATTAACAGGTTAGTCCCTTTTTCTTTCTCTCTTCTTTCTTTTCCCTTTAAACTATATGTCTGATTTACTTATTGAATGGGAGTCTCCTACTCGCCCTTAATGTTTTAGGTGTTATGCATTAATTATCTCTTGTCCAGTTGCCATAATAATTGAGTGTTGCTTATATTATTTGGGCCTTATTGTGCATGGGTACCAAATCTTGGTAATTTAGTATTTAATATAAGATCTGGGTGAAGAAGAGCTGCCCGTTAGGCGTAGCCACTCGTGAAAAGGGTGAGGAGCTACCAATGAGGTGAAGCCTTCCCAGAGTCTTAATTATAATGTGTAATAGTAGTGGAAAAGGAGCTGCCCGTTAGGTGTAGCCACCCCTAGAGGGTAAGGAGCTGCCAACGAGGCGTAGCCGCCACTAACAAAGGGAAATTTAGTTGTTTTTAAATTATTGAAATCATTTCTCTACTCACTGAGTTGTCTCACTCCGTAAATCTTAAATTTTTTTCAGATAGCGTCACAGGATCTGATCCGCCTCCCTCATTGTAGATTTTGAGGCGTAGTGGTGGTGAGCCTCCTTTTTTGGAGCTGGGGGCTTCGTTATTTTTTTGTGGTGCTGTAGTCTGTAGTAATTGAAAAAGGAAAATGTATTGGAATGTATTTCAAAAGTAGGACCAATGGTTATAGGTTTCGTTTTCCTCATTCCCCATTTTTGGTTCTCTAATGTATTGAATGATTGGCTGAAGAGAGCGGAGCTCTCTATTGTTATTTCTGTAATGTTCCAGCTGTTTGTAGAAATTTGGGATGTCCTATTTACAGGGGACACTCTGCCGAAATTTTTATAAAAAGCTAGAGTACAAGGAAAGAAGTTACATATATATATATATCTATATCTGATGAGACAGGGTTAAAGTAATCAATTAACCCGTAGCTAAGAACCCTGTATGGGTTCCCCGTGTAAGTTACCCCTTCTCTTGGGGAGTAGGGTGTGACAAAGTGGTATCAGAGCATAAGTTCCTGTATCCTGTGAAATAAGTGCTCCTTAGTGACGCCTTAGTTATCTTTATGAACCCGGGCATAAGTATAACTAATGTATCATTAGGGGCCTTATAGGGTGTTAAGGGTTCCTTCCTTGTGTAAAATACCGTGGGAAGTATGGGTGTTTGTGAATATGTATTTCTATGAACGATTAGTTTTCTTTATTTTGTTCTAAACATGTGCCTTTGTTTTTATAGAGCGATGATGCCGGCGGGATCTAGTGCAACTATAGGAGCAGTTGCAGAAGAGAATGCAGATGAGCCTTCTGTTGAGGCTCCTGCTCCACCGGCAGTTTCAGCCCCTAGAGGTCGTGGTAGAGGGGCTAGTAGAGGTCGAGGTAGACGTGGAGGAGGTAGACGAGGAGGGCGTAGTGGGCAAGGCAGGGCCGCCCCTCCCCCAACAGAGAATGTAACAGTGGAAGGAATTGTGCCTCCTCAACCACAATTGGGATCATTGGATGCCTTGGTGGCTAGATTACAAGGAACTGTGGAGGCATTAGCCAATGTGGTGCAAGCACAAAGCGCTCGAATTGATCAGCTAGTGGGTGCTGTCGCCCCGCAAGCTCAAGCACAGGCTCAGCCTACTTTGGTGGCACAACCAGTGCAGAATGAGAGGAGGAATACCGATGATTTGATATCGCGGTTTTTAAAATTGAAGTCACCAATATTTTCTGGGTCTGATAGGCGAGCAGCTCCCTGGATTTTGTATGGGATGCCCGTACTCGCTATAACTAGAAGCATTTTCGCTATAGCGAGAAGGCACTCTCGCTATAGCTAGACCATTTCTCGCTATAGCGAACAGGTACATTCGCTATAGCCGGGCTGTAGCTAGCAGACTTAAAAAATTTTCAACTTTTCTTTTCTTTTTCTTTTTCCTTCCTTTCTTTCTTCTCTCTTTTTCCTGGTTGTTACAGAAGTCAAGGCCCAAAGTCACACAATAGATCAACTTGGAATAACATAATCACTTAGCCACTGAGGCTGCTTCTTGTGCCTTGCTGAAAATGCCCAAGTTTTGTTTTCAACTTGGCCCATATCTCTGTGTTCCTTCCAACCCTGCAAGCCCACTATTCGTAACAGTATGTGTATCAAAAAATATATACGCTACTAATAAGAGCTTTAAGGAAGGGAGAAAAAAAATTTAATGCTAACGAAGCACTTTGATTTTAAAGATTACCATGTGTTAGGTGGATAGGGTTTGAAAAAAAAAGATCTCTTCGTGGAAAAAAAAGTCAAAAGCTTAATCAGAGGGATATTTGCCATTAATTTGTTTAATATTTTTTATTTAAAATACACTGAGTCTTTGGAAGAAATTAGTGATGGCTAGTAATAATGTCAAAATCAAGATCTTATTTAAGATTCATGAAGGCACTTGAAATACTGATTCTGTCAAAAATGGTTAGAACTGGTTGTGTCAAAAAATATTATATCTAATATTAAAATTTTATTACAATAGAACACGAGTGGTTATTAAGGGTATTTATGGACCAAGTTGGGCTAGGTGTCTAGTGTCTAAATTTTAAATAAGTTTTAAAACTGAAACACATTTAAAATTAGATAATTTAATCTTTTATTTAATTTTTTTAAATATATCATAAAAATTATAAAATAACACTAAAAATTTTTTTATATAAGTTTTTATAAAATAATATTTTATTTTAAAAAAAAATTAAAATTTTCATATAAATTTTAAAAAATATATATTTTTTAAATTTTTTTAATTTAAATTTCGAATTGGGCAAAGTCAATATGATCCTTTGACTTGATCTAACACACTTTTGTAGCTTGACCTAACTTTTTTTTTTGGGCACCTAACCTAATTTGGTTGGGCAAAACTAGATATATCGAGCTTCTAGGCATGACATATACCCCTAGTTGCCTTGTAAAAAAGAGTTAAAATTTCAAGCTGCCAAGAATATTAATTTTATAATGCAAAATAAACAACTAGAGTGATAAACAATCCATTCACAACTCATGCAATTAATTCATATTTAATGTGGTTTAATATTTGGAAACCACTAATTAAGGCATGTAAGAAATTGCTAATTAAGAAATATAATCGCGGTCAATCTTTCTTTCTTTTTTTCCAGTCAATGTTTTTGGAGTTTTCTTTGGTAAAGTCTTCAAAGCCTTTTCTACGCAACACTCCTTTGTCTTCATATAAAATGAGTAACAATGATAGTTGAACGTGAATTTTGGTACATTAATTCTTGATTGACTATAATTTTCTTGACAATACCAAGAGTGTCTACTAGTTAACCTTTAATCCAATAAAAGCAAACCAAATTTTAAAAGCAAAATTAATATACGACACTAGGTGTTCAATTAGTTTTTTTAAAAAAATTAAAATTGACTAAACTTCTAGATATTACTTGGTTTAAACTCAATTATAATTTTTTACGTTGTTTTTTCTCTTATTAAAAAAATAGAAAAGTATATATAGCTATTTTTGTTCTATTTTTTTTCATGAACTATTTTTCATAAATTAATGACACTATTTTAAACAACATGACTTTTCATATCTGTTATTTAAATAACAATTCTAGAAAAATTAAGAGAGACAAAATTTACCATGACTACAAGGGATATATGTGAGAAATGCTTATAATTAAGTTATAAAGCATCTTACGTGAGGAAAACGTTATCAATATATTATTGTTAATGTCACTTTCCGATGGTAGATATGCAGATTGTGGAATATGAGTCTGATAGCAAAGATTATAAGTCGTTTCATTTAAACGTATTCTGAACGCGTACGTTTCATAGTTCTCATTCAATGAACAATGATTTGTGGATCACTGGCTGCAATTTCAAAGTCAAATATAAAATTGATACGCAATTACAGTACGTTGTTTACTTCTTGTCGATGAAAGGCTATTGATTTTTTTCCTTTTTTTTGTCTGCAACTTGATAGGTGTTTATGTCATAGACTCGCAATTTGCCCAAAGATATATATAACACCCTCACTGCGTGTAAATCGGTTCAAGTTAACAATTTTAATTCACAATCTTTAAACATCCATTTTAAGAAGTTCATTACGTGAACCCAAAAAAAAAAAATTCCATTAATTTTAATTTTTAGTTTTTTTTTGTTTGCCCAAAAAAAAACTAAAAATTCTTACCAAGCTAATACAAAACTAATTAGTTTTGTTCAAGAGAACAATAACCATATTAATTTGGACTTGCTAGGATTGAAATGTTTCTTAATAAGATAGCATTTTTATTTCTTTTGCGTTTAACCGTATTTTGAACGGTGCTTCATTTTCTTTGGTCAATGAAATTTCGACTGGTGCGTGTTATCAAATTGACGTGCCTTTTGCCACTGTCCCTCAACCAATTTTTGGAGTGTTTAGAATTTCCTTAAAAAAATTAGTACTATGAGATTTAAATAGTTCCTAGGAGATCTTAGATTTAAAGTTCTAAAAATTTAAGTGGTATGTATAATTAGATTTACATAGATCCCAAGAGATCTTAGATTAAATTGTAATCTAATTAATTTACAACACTAGATGTTCAATTAGTTTTTTAAAAATAAAATTTACTAAACTTCTATTTATTGCTTAGTTTAAACTTAATTATAATCTTTCACATTCTTTGTTCCCTAATTAAAAAAATAGGAAAAGTGTATATATATATATATATATATACAGGATGTATCTGTAAGAAATGCTTATAGGATATCTTATATGAGGGGAAAGATATCATTGTGGAAATATATCAGTCAAAAGAGTCCCTTAAAAAAGAAAAACAGGAATAGAAAGAAAGAAAACAACCGATCAAGTTTTTGAAGGATAAAACTAATTAGATGTTTTTTTTTTGTCTAATTGCATATTATTTTTTAACCATTCAGATTTCGAGTCACCAAGATATCATTGGAGATAGTGTTAAACATTAGTTGGGGATATTTATTAAAAATAATTGTACATTTCATGACTGATTTATTGTCCATATAATATCTTAGTTTTCAAAGTTGAGATGAACTTAGTCAAATTTTGTTTTTGTCAATTTCGCTTTTGACAATAAAATAATTTCATTACAATATTTTGCTTCACTAGAATTGAGGATTTTGTTGGAAAATTCTTCTTGCGAATATGCAAATATATTAACTGAAGTGATGAACATTAATACACTCATAGTGTATCTTATTACAAGTTGGATGCACGCACTTAATTCACACTTGAAGTGGTGTATCTTCAAATCAATTTATATATTAACTAACCTAATATTAAGTTTGGTATGGAAAAATAATTTTTGTAGGAAAAGAAATGAGAATGAGAATGAAAATGAATTTTGATAAAATGAAATCTTATGGTCCATAACCATGTATAGTATGACATAAAAAGAAGTAAAAATATCTTCCCATTCTTATATTTGTTTTGATGAAAACAATATAGAAAAAAAAAGAACAGAAAAGACAAATAAATATCCATAATACTCCTAAGGCTAAAATGTAATAAAATAATTATATTGTTTTTGTAATTTGTAGAAAATATTTAAATATTTGTTTTTATTTAATTTGTAGGTATTTTTTGCATTTTCAATAATTAAAAATATTGAAATAATCATTTTTAATTATTTAATTCAAAAAAAATTTTTAATTACTAATAATAGGAAAATTATAACAATATTCAATTTTAATTTTTTTTTTCTAAAAAAAGATTTTTGAATTACTAATTTTTAATTTAAAAATGATATTCTTTTATAGGGGTATTTCTATCTTTGAGTTGTGATTTCTATCAAAATTTTTATGAAATGCCCATTCCCACAACTGTGAAGATGAGATTTCCCAAACCATTGCAATGAAAGGGTAAATCACCAACCAAACATACTTTTTCAATTATACTCTTTTTCTTTCCTTTTTCAATGATTCACTTTCCTTTCTTAAATGATCTTAACACGAAACATCTCACAACGACTTGATGTATTTAGAATAACAAATTCTTAAATAAAAGACCTAACTTTTGAATCCAAATAATAAAAGTAGGGAGCACCCTAACAACCATGAATTGATACTTTGGAGACTAACTTAATAAAAAGTGCATGTTGAGAAATTGCTACGAAAGCTAATGATGGCCACCGTTTTTTTTTTCTTCAGTCAATTTTTTTTGGGGGAATTTTCTGTTTTAAAGTCTTCTTTACGGACATTTTTTTTTTGGAAATGGAGTCTCCCTTACGAAAATGCTTTGGAAACTCGAGTGAAAACGATAGTTGAACGTGAAGCTTGGGTCATTACTAGTAGACTAATTGTAAAAATTAATTGACTTAAATTAATCGAGTTTGAAATCATGTTTTTTTTATTAAACCTATGATAAATCAATAAAATTAAGTTTCTACTATGAATGATGTCAGATTGATTCAAGCTTAGAAATGTTGGATTGATTCATAGTGAATGCGAGGTGGCTTCAAGGCTATCCGGTAAATAATTTTCCATCTCCTCGTACTCTTGCTTTTAGCGTTAGAATACGTCATATTTATCACTAGTAGGGGTCCCATACTTAGGTACCTAATTGCAACTAAAGTTTTGACATATTGATAATTAAATTGAAACAACTAATATTGTCGAATTTTATTAATTTCATTTTGGAACTAAATATGCTGTCAAAAGTTATTTTATATAAACATATTGTATTACTTTTTTGTACTTTAATAATAGAAAAAAGAGTAGCTAAATTGAAAATAGTAGTAGTTAATTTTGATACAACTAAAGTTGAAAAAAAAAATCAAACCTTGTATTTAATACAAAAATTCAACTCAGTAGGTTATTATGTACACTAAAAATACTTATATCATGCTTGTGAACTACAGGAAGCTGTAATAACTTTGGCGTAGCATGAAAACTATATATATATATATATATATATTATTAGAAAAAAATGGGACATATAACTGAAGCTATCTAACGAGAATTGAATCTGTTATGTCAATTGTACAGACATCAAAGATAGAACAAATAATTTCCCAAGAAAAATTAAGCTGGAGAGAACCAGAGAGAAATAAAATACATTTAATGCCCATCAATGCAGCAAAGTGAAAGAGATTTTTCGTGTAAAAGTAACTCGTTCCGCCTAAGATATTGATGCAAACACTATTTTTCGTTCTTTCCCCCTTAAAACGGACTTTTTAATGTACATTCTAATTTTATACGTTAAATTTGGTTTTGTTTATTAGTTTTTCACTCTTTGTAATCTTTAGGAAAAAAAAAAAGCTAACATAATTTTAGATTCAAAATTAAATAAATTTTAAATATTAATTAATTATAAATTGACTTACAACTTAATAATCCAATACCTTCAAGTTGAAATTTTCTATTAGAAATAGTAGTCAGGTTTGGGTTTCCCTTCTCGCATTGGCTTTCGTCCTGCTATTGCACCTTTTCTGGCACTCTCTTATTTTGTGTGGGTGAATCGTACTGCAGCCTTCTTTTTTGGAAAAATTACAGAAACTTCAAATTTACAAAAATAAGTTTTAGAAGGACCTAGTTATAATTTTAGAAAAACTTAATTATAGTTTTAGGAAAACTCTTCACTATAAATTTAGAAAGACTTAGTTGTAATTTAAAAAAAAATTAGTTGTAACAATATCTTTCACTGCGAATTTTACAAACTTAAAAAGTAAAAGTAAAAGTAAAAGTTAATATATTTATTTATTTAATATAAAAAGTTTTAAGTAGAATTTGTGTAGAGGAAAATTAACAGACTTTGTAACTTTGATGGGTGTTTCAGTGGAGACCTTAATTTGCATTGGTCAAGGCTAGAAAATTCGGGTGAGCTTCCACAATTGGAAGACAATAGACAAGTGCAAAGTGAGATTGTCCATTTCCATAGAATCAACCGCCCACTTCCTTCTTTTTCAATATTCAAAGAGAAAACGTAATCTTCTTTCCCACATCAGTGGGAGAAAGTGTGTAGAACAACAAGCAATGTGTGTTGCACCGGGAGTTATGTCACCTACCTCCATCTACTCTTTACATTCTATAACCATCGCCTCTCCCATTCTAAACCCACTTCACACATCCTACCATTTTTCGAATGTTATCACTGAGAATTATTCTTAATTAAATTTAGTTTATAAAAAATAAATGTATCAAATAATTTGTTATTAAAAAGATATTATAACTAAACTACATCTAACATTTTTATATTTCTTAGAATAAACTTTGTGACTTTAATCTTTTAATTCCATGTGAAAGTCTAAAGTTGTTGAAATGACATGTTCTATAATCATAAAAGTCTACAAGTCACCCTTCAAGCATAGCCCCACAATGAACTCTATAAATCCAACTATTATTTTTGATGCCTCACATTTCATGAATAGAAGAAAATAAACAAAAAGAAATCATAGTTACAAGAAAATTGAGAATTATAATTCTCTCTAGTTGTTTCACTTTTAAAGTTGTATTGAAGATATTTTGTCACTATGAAGGGCTTTTTTCCTAAGCTTTTCATTGCATTATTAACTTTGTTGTTTCTCTTGCATACAAGATCTAGTTGGGCCACTAATGGTGTAGGAGTCAAGTGCATAGAGAGGGAGAGGAAAGCTCTGCTCATGTTCAAACAAGGCATCCAATTTGACTATGGCAGGTTGTCTACATGGAGGGATGAAGATAATGAAGATTGTTGCAAGTGGAAAGGAGTTCAATGTAGCAATGAAACAGGTCATGTTCAAATCCTTGATCTTCACAGTCTAGATTCACCTAATTTGAGGGGTACAATCAATATTACTTTATTGATTGAATTGCATGATATGAAACATTTGGATCTTAGTTTCAATTATTTCTTTCCAAGTGAGATTCCAAAATCCATAGACTCCTTCACCAACTTAATATATCTCAACCTCTCTTATTCTGAATTTGGTGGGAGTATTCCTTATCAACTGGGGAAGCTTTCACATTTGCAATATCTTGATCTTGGAATGAATTATCTTGTTGGAGTGATCCCTTGTCAACTTGGAAACTTGTCAAGGTTGCAATATCTCAATCTTGCAGGAAATTATCTTGTTGGAGTGATCCCTTATCAACTTGGGAATCTCTCCATGTTGCAATCTCTTAACCTTTATTACAATTCTAATCTCACTGTGAAAGATCCAAATAATCGTGATCCTGAGTGGTTGTCTAAGTTCACTTTGTTAACAAATCTTGACTTGAGCAGAGTGAGTGGTCTCAGCTATTCTCATCACTGGTTTCTTCCAAAACTAAGAAAATTGCACTTACAAGAATGTGGTCTTTCTTCTGTTAATGTTCTTTCTTTGTTTGCATCTCCTTCAAACTTTTCCACTTCTCTTATCATCCTTGATCTCTCAAATAATAACTTAAGCTCAGTAGTATTTCAATGGCCCTTCAATTTCAACTTCAACCTTAAAGAGCTTTATCTAAGAAATTGCAATCTTTCAGCTAATGATCTTAACTTTCTATTTTCCCATTTTAATTTTTCTTCACTCATCATCCTTGATCTCTCAAATAATAACTTAAGCTCAACAGTATTTCAATGGCCCTTCAATTTCAACTTCAACCTTCAAGAGCTTTATCTAAGAAATTGTAGCCTTTTAGCTAATAATCTTAACTTTCTATTTTCCCATTTTCATTTTTCTTCCCTTGTCATCCTTGATCTCTCTTATAATAACCTGATGTCAATAAGAGCATTAAACTTAAGCTCTAATCTTCAAGTGCTTCATTTAAACAATTGTAGCCTTTCATCAAATAATTTTATCTTTACATCTTCCAATTCCAATCTTTCTTCTCTTGTCACACTTGATCTCTCTTCTAATCAATTGACATCATCAACCATATTCTACTGGATTTCTAACTTCACCTCCAATCTTCATGAACTTCACCTTTATTTTAACTTACTAAAAGGTCCCATACCAGATGATTTTGGAAGCATAATGAACTCTCTTAAAAGTCTTTATGTATTCAGTAATAATTTGCAAGGTGAAATTCCAACATCACTAGGGAATATATGCACATTGAAGAACTTATATCTTTCGTACAACAACTTGAGTGGGGAGCTTTCGAGTTTCATTCATAACTCTTCTTGGTGTAATAGACACACACTACAAAGCTTGGATTTATCTGAAAATCGAATAACTGGCATGTTACCTAATCTTTCTATTTTCTCATCTTTGCAAGAAATGAGGCTCTCTAATAATCAATTAAAAGGAGAAATACATGAAAACATCGAATTGCCACCTCAGTTGGAATATTTGTACTTGGATGGGAATCATTTAAAAGGTGTGATCACTACATCCCATTTCAATAATCTTTCTAATTTGAGGTATTTATCATTGTCTGACAATTCAAGGGGTCTAAGAATTAGCACCACTTGGGTCCCTCCTTCTCAATTAGAAAATTTGGAATTGGCATCTTGCATGTTGGGTTCTAATTTTCCAAATTGGCTCCATAATCAAAAGAGGTTATTCAAATTGGATATTTCTAATGGTGGGATTTCAGGTTTTGTACCAGAGTGGTTTTGGCCAATATTGGAAAATATACAATTCATAAGTATCTCATACAACAGATTTGTTGGTAAAATTCCAAATTTATCACTTAAACTTAATTACCAACCAGAAATAATTTTGACATCAACTAATTTTGAAGGTGCAATTCCATCATTTTTCTTACAAGCATCAGCTCTTTACCTTTCCAACAACAAATTCTCAAATTTGGCTCCACTTCTATGTGGCAAAATTAGAGATGAAGGCTTGAGTGTTTTAGACATATCAAGTAATCAATTAAGGGGGCAGCTACCTGATTGTTGGAGCCATCTAAACTCATTAAAATATGTTGATTTTAGCAATAATAACTTGTCAGGAGAGATCCCACCCTCCATTGGAAGCCTTGAGAATATAGAGGCTTTAGTTTTTAGAAACAATAGCTTGATTGGAGAACTTCCTTCCTCATTGGTGAATTGCTCCAAGTTAATATTGTTAGATGTGTCAGAGAATAAGTTGTTGGGGCCAATACCTTCATGGATAGGGGAAACCCTTGGACAATTGCAAATTCTAAGCTTACGAGTTAATCATTTATATGGTAATCTACCTTTGCATCTTTGTCACTTAACACAAATTCGGCTCTTGGATCTCTCTCATAATAACTTATCTAATGAAATTCCACCTTGTCTTATGAATTTTACCATTATGGCTCAAGAGAGTATCAACTCAACTAAGATAGCTCGCCATATATATTATTCCACTATAACTAGCCCTTATGGAAGTAGTTATGTTGTTGATTTCTACATAAAATTGATGTGGAAAGGTGAATATTACTTGTTCAAGAGGCCAGAATTCCTTCTTAAAAGCATTGATCTCTCCAACAATGCTTTAACAGGAGAAATACCAATAGAACTTATGTCATTAATGGGATTGGTTTCCTTGAATTTATCAAGAAACAATTTAAGTGGAAAAATCCCTATTGAGATTGGGAATTTAGAATCACTAGAATTCCTAGATTTGTCAAGAAATAAATTATCAGGCACAATTCCTTTAAGTCTTGCTCATATTGATCGCCTAACTGCATTAGACTTGTCAAACAATAATCTCTCTGGGAAAATCCCAACTGGAACACAGTTGCAGAGTTTTAATGCCTCTAGTTATGAAGGAAATTTAGATCTTTGTGGAATGCCACTTGACAAAAAGTGCCTAGAAGATGAGACTCCTTCACCTCAATTATTTGATAATGAAGATGACGACTCACATTTCTCTCAAGAATTTTACTTGAGCTTGGGATTGGGATTTGCTATTGGATTTTGGGGATTCTTAGGCCCATTGCTCTTCAACCGTTCTTGGAGACAGGCCTACTATTGGTTAGTAAACAAAGTAACAAATAGAATCTATGTCATGGTGTCAATTTATGTGGCAAGGTGCCTTACCATCAAAGACTAGCCAGAAGGTAACGATTTGTTTTCTCTATATCTTATTTTTACATTCAGCCCTTATTTATAATAACCATATGACAATAAAATATTAAAATTGAAGTTAATAATGACGAACATTTTAACCTAGTAATGATGTTCAAATAAAAATCTTAATTGATAGTTCTATAAATTTTTTTAATCTATAATATTTTAACCTTTTGTAAAGTCACTCATTTATTGGACAAATTCTCTATATTTATATCAAATTAAAGTTATAAATGATTTTTTGCACTCTTATACTATTTATGTTAAGAATGTGCATGTGATAGTATATATAAACAATGAAATAAATGAAAAATAAGTAAATCACTATCAAACAAAAGGAATTGTTTAATGTATACTGCACATTTTATTTTATTGAAAGACAAATTATACTAATACAATGCCTATGTTTACAATTTTGCACAACAATGCATACCAATTCATCATATTGATGAAGATTTTTGAATCATTTATCAAAATCTGGTCTTTTTCAAAATGTTAACTACAACTTATGGTTTTTATTATCAATTGCTTATTTTACACTCAAAGAATTTTAAAATCAAATATGCTTGAGTCACACGTGCTACTAAGACAAGATTGTATATGATGCAATTCATATACACAAAGAGCAAGGGAAGAAGCAATCATAAAATCAAATTGAATAACAAATATTGACTAACTTATGAAAAAACTAATATAACAACAATCAAGTAATCATATTTATGGAATTACATCAACTGCTTAACATGCTACTCTGTTTCTTGCAAGATATGTTATTTGGTTTAGCATAGGACAAATGCATCTTGTGCATTATACTACATCATCTTCGATCGTTAACAATATGTGATCCAAGTAATAATGGTTTGTAAGATGAATTTATGCTATGCTTTATAACGTAATGTACTTACAATATTTTATGGGACATGATTTGATCAACGGCATTGATATCCTTTTCCATCAATAGCTAGAACTAGACTATCAATTATCTGCTAGATATAACTAGAGAAATTGCATTAAAACTCCTTCAAACAAGTAGCAACCAGCCCAAGAGCATAAATGGAGTCCTCCAAGCCTCCAATATTAAGCATTAAACAGGAAAAGCGAGAAAGGGTTTGTACTATTGGGGCATTTAATTGCTTTTGTTACTTTATTTATTGTCCAGTTGACTATGTTTCTGAGGATAGAAATTGAGTAGGACAAGTTTCTCAGCTGGTTCTTGGTAACTAAATCACATTTGGAAGTATACAAATTGGGCAATTCATGAAAAATAGTAGAGTCTCAAAATCTCAATTGTTAGTTCTATAAACACTATTTAATCTATAATATTTTAGCATTTTGTAAAGTCACTCATTTATTTGAAAAATTCTCCATATTTCTTTTGAATAAAGATTATATCTTATTTTTCTGCACTCATATTATTTATGTTTAGAATGTGCTTGTGATAATATATATAGAAAAGGAAATAAGTAAATCACAGTCAATTAAAAAAGTGCATATGTACCCTGCTCATTTTTTTGAAGGACAAACTATATGTTTATAATGCATACCAATTCATCTTATTAATTAAGATTTCTAAATCATTTATCAAAATCTGGTCTTTTTCAAACTGTTAACTACAGCTTACGATTTTTTATTATCAATTACTTATCTTACACAAGTAGCTAACACAACAATGCATATGATGCAGTTCACATAAATAGGACACAAAGAGCAAGGAAAAAATCCATTATAAAAACAAATTAAAGAACAAATACTAACTAACTTATTATGACACTATTAAAACTAACCAAGTAATCATATTTATGGAATTACTTTTGAATGCTTAACAAGCTTGTCCGTTTCTTACAGGATTTGTTATTTCCTTGATTTGGTGCGAGACAAATGCATCTTCTGCATTATGCTATATAATGTTTGATCGTGAGCAGTATGTGATCCAAGTAATAATGGTTTGTTAGAAGAATTTATGATTTGCTTTATAATGTAATGTACTTAAAATAGTTCATGGGGTATGAGTAAGCTTTGTTGTCTGTTTGAGGCTTGTAAACTATGTTTATGGGAAATAGGTGAAGTTTCTTTGTTGGTTCTTGGTGACTAAAACAAATGTGGAAGTTTTATACAAATTGGGGAAAGCTTGCTGTTTGTAAATATTATAGCATAGTGAAGAAACTCTCAAGCATTGGCTTGAGGAGAGGATGTAGGGTCATTTTTTGAGACTGAACCTCTATAAATTTGTTTGCCTCCTTTTCATCTCCTAACTACTTTATTTTTATGCAATATATACACACACACTTGGTTCTTTTTAAAGATTTAAAGAAACAAATCACCAACTCTTGTTTCTTTTTCAAATAATAAACAATAAATATAATAAACAGTTCGAGCACATGGCATAATATGCTTTTATTTGTTTAATCCTCAAGTCCTACTTTTATAGCAGCTTACTCAACTGCCTATCAAGTCAGCTTTCATTGTCTATGCTAGATAATACTTTATTTAGCAAAGTTGACCAAAACCTTAAAGCAAGCATAAGATATCGATGTTTGATAAGAATGCTCTCATGGTATTATAAAGAAAGCTTGAAATTGAGCTGAACAAGATCAATGCACAATGCCTAGTTGTGTCGTTCTACCAAAATCTGCTTCAAGATTTTATCAGTTTTCCTCATAAAAATTTAGAAAACATTATGTGGGAAGGCCATAAACTGAAGATATTCAAATATTGAGCTTATCGTTCGAAGATAGGATACTAGGAGAGGCTGAGATCCTTGCCTCAGTTAGTTGGCTAACTATGGCACTATTAAAGAAAGCTTGTAATTGTGCTGGGCCCCAGATAAATGTAAATTACCTAGCTTTAACATTCAATCAAAAAAATGCTCCAAGATTTTGTCAAATTTTCCTCATAAAAATTCAAAACATTTCTGTATAAAGGTCATAAAGTGAAAAAAACTTAACTGTTGGTGAAGATAAAAATATTGCCAAAGAATAACTAGTGTTATATTGAGGTAACAAGGTAACATGTGAAAAAATTGGGACTAGTGTAACATAATTTGAAATGAGAATGTCCCCAAATTCAAAATAGTAACAACTATGATACAATTGAAATAGCCAATTTTATTTTAAAGAAAGGTGAAACCTTGCATTTGCTTTACCGTCTGAAGTCTAGACCTTACAAAATGCAGAGTATATTCCAATGGTAAGAATGTAACCCGTTCCATTGGTCATTCCAATCCAACCTTCTGCCTTCACAGCATCTTGAATTTGGGTCATCAATTTTGTCATGACCACAGTAACAAAATATGGAATTGTTGAGTCAGAAATTAGAAACCAAAGAACATAATCGTTTTGCGTTTGTCCCATTAATTTTATCTTGGTAAATTGCAAGTAAAAGGTTAAGATATATTTTGCATTCAAATTTTGCGGTATTATAATTGAAAAGTACTTTTTTATATTGTTGAACAATAATTCTTTTAGAGTAATTTATACATAGTTATCCTTTTTCTAAATTACATAAATCTTCCATCTATTTTCAAAATACACATTTTAGTCTAATTTTAAATTTTTATCTAAAATACCCTTTAACCTAAATAAATATTAGGTGATTTTTGTTTTACAAAAATTAAATGCTATCCAAATATGCACAAATAAAAATAAAAATGAATAAATCTTATCCTTATTAAACTTAACAGAGACTTAAATTGAAGGAACGTATTTTAGTTATATATATATATATATATGTTAATAAATAATATGCAATTTTAATCAAAAAATTTAAAATTAAATTAAAATATAATGTAACTTTAAAAATAAAATCTGTATAATTTACTCATCTTTTTATAATACGATGTGTTACAAGCCTACAGTTTGAATTATAAATTTATCATATATTTAAGTCATAGACTCCGTACATGGACCCCGGTATTGTCCGTAATTTTTTGTATTTGTTATTTTAAAAATATTTAAATATTTTAAGAAATGATTCATTATTAAAATTATATATTCAATAATTATAAAGTTAATTTTAAATATTAAATATAAATAATATCATACAGCAAATTTAAGTTTTAAAAGTTAGTTTTTATAGAAATACTTCCTAGTTTACGTTAACTCAGAAATAGCTAAAAAGGAAAAAAAAAAAAAAAAGTTTAACATCGATATTACAATCAAAGGGATTCAACAGAATTACTCAAATCCACACTGCTAGTAGCAGAGTTGAGTCGAGATCTCGTTAGAGTTAATAGTAAGATGCATGCTTGAATAAAAACAGAGAGAAAGGCAATGTAATTCATAATTCAAATTTGGATAATGTAAAATTTAAAAATTCAAACACAGCCACAATGCTAACATGTCAAACTAGCATTAATTATTTTATGATCTCCGTATATTGTGAAGAATGTTGATTGCCTAAGCAAATAGATATTGAAAACAATGTTATAGGTATGTTGTATAATTTTTTTTCGTGAATTTTTGAGTTCATTAGATTAGGTAGAAAGAGTTAACTTTGTATGTTGTACAATTGTTCTCTTTTGTTGTTTTTCTGGTTTTGTTTGCTTATTTTGTAGAATTTTGTGTATTAATCGGTGAAGAGTCAAGCTCTGATGTTTAGTATGAATATTCTTTTATATGTCTTTTATTTCGAGAAGAATTGGCTTAAAGTTTTGACGACATTTGTTATAACTTTTCATTTATGCACTATATATGGTACAGCATGGTGTCAAAACTTCACTCCTGATTTTTTTTTCTATCTTTGTTATGTTTAAATGTTTCCTAGTTAGTGATTTTGTATATTAAGATTTGTTAATGCTTCTGTACATAATGACAATTAGTGTTTGAACTTTTAATTTTTGTTGCATTTTGATTGTTTGTTTTTTACATTTCTCTAAGTGTCAGAAGTCCAGAAGGATATTTTGTTTGTAGCATCTATTATTGAAGCCAATCTTGAATCACTTGACGAAAGAGAGGAAACAACACACCTAACAAGGAAGTTTGAAGGGTGCTAAATCAATATGGCGTGGATGTGGAGGGGCAACAAATTTATTTCAGACCTCATTCAGTCATTGATGCTACACGCAAGAATAGTCTAGCTAAATACTCTAAACAAAATATGCTTCGATAGTAGCTTTGTTAATTCTTAAGTAGTTACAAGCTGATTTTTATTTCACCTTATTTATTTTCTTAAAACATGTTATAGTTGTGGTTAGTTCCTTTATTTGCATTTATGAAGATTTAGTTTATTGTTTGTTTTAGTTGTTAGTATTACTTGTTCTAATTACTTAGTTTGCAGTTGTTTGTACTTTTGTTTAATTGTCGTTTATTGTTTCTTGGATGTTGGTTGGACTCCAGTGAAAAGATCTGATTGCTAATTAGTGTATGTTAGATACGTAAGCTAATGGAATGTCATTAGTAGATATATATATATATATATATATAGCCACGGGATAACATGATCTGTCCTAACTGCTAGGCTAAGGAAGGGTGGAATACATTCCCATGTGAAGCTCCAAGAGAATCTTCAAGCTATGATTGCAAGGATGTTTTCACAGCTATTTGCCTCACAAAAGAAATGAGTGATTCTATCATCCCAATTCCTCTTTAAAGTTAGATGAATCAGTTTGACCACCCTATTAGGGGTTCCAGCACTGCAAAAGTGTCCTTTATTGCTTCAACAAGGTTCAAAGAATCTGGATTTATTTTTTTTAATGGATAATTTTTCCATGCTCATTGATTTACTAATGCACTTTTGCCATGTTTGTTTTTAATTTAGAGTATGTGGGTCGATTTTTATGAGATTCTTGAACCTAAAACTCTAAAACTTGTTTGAATCTTTTCCGAGACTAAATTCTAGGTTAAGTACTTCTCCTAAATATGATTTAGATATTTTTGCATGATTTGAGCCATGTGAAGCCTATTTTGTTTCCTATATATATCATTAGTACCCTATTGAACTTATGTATCAAATATGTGCATTGAATGCATATATGATTTCTCATCTTTATTACCTACATCTATTACCAAGCCCAAAAGAGACTGAAAAACAAAATCATAATTATTACAAGAAAATTGAGAACCGTTATTCTCTCCAGTTTTTTTCGCTTTTAAGCTTATTGTATTGAAGATATTCCATCATATAATGATTTGGATCAAATTCACTTTATTTGATAGGCATGATCAATATTACTTTATTGATTGAGTTGCAAGATATAAAACATTTGGATCCTGGATACAATATTTTCCATCCAAGTGACATCTTAGAATTCATAGACTCCTTCACCAACTTAAGATATCTCAATCTCTTATTGTAGTTTTGGCAGGAGTATTCCTTATTGAATGGAGAAGCTTTCCAATTTACTATATATTGATATGAGTTACAATAAACTGGATGGAGCTTTCGCTTATCAACTTGGAAACCTCTCAAGGTTCCAGTATGTCAATCTGGGAGGAAACTATCTTGTTAGAGTAATCCCATATCGGCTTAGGAATCTCTCCATGTTGCACACTCTTAAGCTTGGGTACAATTCTAATCTAACAATGGACGAGAAGAATAGTTATGATATTGAGTGACTATCTGAGTTCTCTTTTATTAAGAAATCTTGACCTGAGTAAAGTGAGTGCTTCTGGCTATTCTCATCTCTGGCTTATTCAAAAACCAACATAATTGCGTCCACGCAAATGTGATCTTTCTTATGTTAATAATCCTTGTTTGTCTGGATCCCTCTTACAACAAGATGCAAGGTGAAATTCCCTCATCACTAGGGAATATTTGCACAATGCAGCATTATACCTTTCCTATAACAACTTGAGTGGGGATCTTTCAAGTTTCATTCAACCCTTACACCTGTCTCTTGAAGTCAGTTTGAGCCATTTGGGAGTTCTGCTTATAACTTGGTTATCATTACATGGAATAGTCCTTAATTAGTCCAAATGAAACTCTATCACCAATAGATAGGCCTAATACATGTCCTTCAATATTGAGGGTAAAATGACAGTAACTCTACCGCCTTTCAAATCTATAGACGTTGTCTTTAGTGTATGGAATGGTCCTTAGTTCAGATTAAACTCTATCACTAATATGTCTTATGCATGAAGGTAAAATGATAGCAGCTCTCCCACTTTTGAGGATCACATTCTAAATATTTTTACACTCATTAAAAGTAGACCTCCCCTTTGTTTCCCATCCTTCCTTAAGAAAGAAGGCATTGAAAAATAATACAGATTGAGTTTTGGTTGGAACATGTGCTTATAACATTAAAGGGACTATCAATTACAAAAGACAGTAGCCAGGAGTGTCTTTGGTTTTCTCTTTTTCTTCTGTTATTTTTTATTTTTATTCAAAACAGAAAATATGAGTGAAAATGTTTTTGATTGTCTAACAAGAATTGTTTTTTTTTTGACAATTTTTTTAAAATAGACTGAGAAAGTGTCTGGTTAGTTTCAATATTCTCATATTTTTCTATACTTAATATATCTTATATGTAAATTTTCAAATAAATAAAAATTAATATGAACTGTTTGACAATAGGTTTTTCAAGTAAGCTTCTTCCCCATGGGATTAGGGAATTTGCTTGGCGGATGGATATGAGCTCCAAATTAATGGTAGGAAATTTACTTATCGTAAAATTGGAATTTTCTAAGAGCCTATGAAAATTTAAATTTGTAGAATTAAAGCAATTGCTTAGATTACAGAAGTATAAAGTTTCATGAATTTGGTGGGAACCCCCTTACGAAAAGGATTAAATTTGGACCTTTTGAAATTTCTACAATTAAATAATCAACACAACCAAACATCAAGAGAGCTTTGCTCTCATTTCTATCCACTAATATAGGTATAACAGGTGCGGGATCTGCTTGTAAATTATGTAAAACTACATTTATTATACAAACAAAATAATGAATTAAACTACAATTCACTAGATTGAAGGAAGGTCTACACATAAGGCAATGATGAAGGCTCAGATCAACTATACTACTTGAAATCTCAAACATTAAGTAGGTAAATAACGTCCAACAAATTATCAAATTCATAATTAAAAAAAAAAGGTAAATGATTCAACTATTTATCAAAATATTGTAACAAATATAACAGTTTACCTGAAAGTTAGAAGTCCATAACTTTCAATAGGCTAAACAATTATGAGTGCCCAAACACAAGGCATTTTTAATAAACTTTTAATGCTGTGAAATCATAAATCAGTGAGAAATGACATTAATCATAAAATGAGCATGCAACTTCAAAATCTAAATAGATGATCATTTAAAAACTTTTTCTTCAAAACAATTTTGTTAGAAGGACCCCTTCAAAACAGATTAGCCATTACGGGCAAGAAGCCAACATGGGTAAGTAACAAAGTCCATCATAAGTCGAGACTTCACATAAAATAAGGTCTTCGTAAGTCAAAATCACATGTAAAATAAATTTGCCGTGAGTACTTAGCTCACGTAAAATAACATTCCTCCATTCTATATGTAGTGACCATCACACAAGGATAGCATCTCCTATACCTTTCATTAGCTGGTTACTAACTAAGGCATGCCAAAGGCTAACAAAACTGCTATTAACAACTAGTGTTTTGCGTCTAATTCCTCCATAAAAATATTTTTGTCGTGTATGGAATCATGCTAAGTGTGTGTATAAACCATTCTTGAAAGTAACCAACATAGAAACTTGTAATTAAAATTCCCAAAATTTCTTTCATGGATTTCATACACGTATCAACCATTTTCAAAAAATCAAGCATTTCACTTTAATAAAAAAAGTACTTATCAATAAATCATGGATGCAACTAAAAGTTTAGATCAATGAAAATCTTGATTGTTAAAAAAGAATATAAATGACATGGCAACACAATTATAGTTTATAAAATTTCAATGAGACATTATTTACTCACCATACATGAAGATCAATACAATACTTTCTATTGCCTCCTTCAACTAATGCCGAAAGTGGGATTAACTCGGAGCTTCCTAAGCACCCAAGAATGAAAATACTCTTACCAACTATCTCAACAATTCAAATGGAATTATATTAATCCAAGCCACTCAACATAACAAACCTTGTAATTAATAGTAAGTACCCCACTACTATCCATGTTAGACTTAGCATTTAATTTACAATGCTCAAATCCCCTATTTGGCTTAAATTAAGAATTTAAGTGATGATAATTGTAAGATAAGCAATCCACTGGCTATCACCACTAATAGAATCCCATTTCTAATTTAGACCTCAAGGAGTCTAACTCTCATTTCCACCCTAGTTCCAACTCTATATAATTCCTTAGTTTAATTTTGCACCTCAAGCACACTTAATTATTTCACATAAGCATTACTCTTGCCTTTAAACTATTCTTAGTTCAATTCATTCAATTTAATCCCTAAAGCATCAAATTGGTTGCGCACCGCCTTAGAGAATTAAAGCTTGAAGAAGTTAGCTTATGAATAGCTTTCAAGTATCGATTTAAACGCTTTCCTACACAAGCAATGAACCCTCTAACCAGGACTCATTTACCTTACTATATCAACTCTTACTAGTTTATTTACTAATTACTCCCACTATCAAGAAAGTTAATTAACCACAAGAATTCAACTTTTCCCTTGTCAAGGGATTTATTCAAAAGGTCTAACCCATGTGTCCACACTAGTTCCAATTCTTATATATTCTTATTCCCATCCTAATGTATCATGTAGTCTAAATTATCCAACACAAAACCGTACTCATGCTCTTAAGCTATTTCCAATTCAAACCATCATCAATTTAATTTCTTCCTAATTAATCCCATTTCCATCATACCCTTTCATTCTTATTAGCAATACAACATTTGGGTTTAGAGCTTATATTAGAAAAATAAAATTTGGAAATTTAGACTCTTGACCAATTTATTAAAAGTCTCTTGTACAGATTTTCCGCTGCAACACCCAAAACCTCTATTTTAAACTTATAACTCGCAAGGAAAGGGAAATTGTAAGCCAAACATGGGGAAGTTAAAGAGGGAAAGAAGGAAATTTTTACCAAGCCAAGTGAGGTATTAGAGCTCCAAAGATGCACAAAAACGTAGTCCCAATGGACCTATGGTACTGTTCACGCCACAGCAGGCAACCAGCAAAACAGGGGCTGTTTTGGACGTAGAAATCTGCTATAAGGGAGAGAAACGCTGTGAAAATGGAAGGGAGAAGTTGCTAAGCTTGTTGAGATGAAGGGGAAAGGAAGATCAAGTAAAATGGCTGCCGAAATTTACCCAACGGCTGCCATACCTGAAGCAAGCCACAGCTGTGATAGGAGATCAGATTTGGACCAAGAAAATCCTATCACATTTGGACCAAGAAAAATGGAGCTTCAGGGCTAACCACAGCTGGCCGAAACTCCGAGCTCGGCAACGATGGTGGTGGGTGCAGAAACTTTCACGAGGCAGAGAAAAAAGCCGGAAAATGCATCAGAAATGAAGGACAAAATGGAACCTTCGGGAGGGAGAGGGTGCGGAGCCGAGAAGAAAAAGGTGAAAAAGAGGGGCTATGAAGAAATGGGGCTTCGTACATGCTGAGAAGGTGGTACGCGCTGGGAATTATTCTTATTATTATTTTTTTTTTTAAATATCCTATCAGGACCTTGGGGTGCAGCATCTTGATAACTCACGTGATTACCACACATGATATAGAAGACAAATTTTAAGGGATGATTTGTTGAAAGAGTAAAAGAAAAGAAATATAAAAATTATATAAATAAAATAAAAATAATTTTTATATTTTTATTTTAAAAAAATAATGTAATGTTTAAAATAATAATTTATTAAATAAAGTAATAATTATAAAAATATCATAAATATTATGCAATTATATAAAAAAATTACATTGATTTCGCTACCAACCAAATATATTTAATACTCAAATGATCACATTTTTAATTTAATATTTATAAATTTTATAGCTTTATAAAATAGGGTAATTAGCAGAACAATTTTTCCTTTTTCTTTTTGCAAACTCAAAATAATTAATTTTTTTGGACAAAAATTAGTTTCCATTAATTTAATTTAGTTTTTCTTTTCATTTATTTGTTTAGTTATTTCTTTGGTCTAAGATAAATTTTCTTAAATCTAGAGTTGCCCTTTACAACTTAAATTTATTATCAAATTTTCTATTATCTCATCTTCTCGAAATTTTAAATTATTTAACTTTTATCTAAAAATTGTATATATTTTTTTAAAAAATTATATAATTTTAACAAACAGATCCAGAGAGTCTTTCTTCTAGTATAAAAGATACTAAAATAGTGCTATGATCTTCTAATTTTATTTAATTTTAAAATAATTTTGTAAATTTAAAATGTTCTAAAATAATCTCTTAAATTTTAATTTCATCTCATAATTTTTTAAAAATAAAATCTATTAAAACATTTAGTAGTGTTTATTTTTATGCTACCATGAAAGTTCTATGTATTTTTTATTTTAAATGATGAGTTAGAAACCAATTAACGTTAAAAAGACAAAAAACAAAAAACAAAAGATAGTAGTACACTTCATCACTAAAGGTGTATTTGGTTGGAGATTTTTGGAGGAGAAGAAAGAAGAGGAAAGAGAGATAAGATATTTGGTTGGATAAAATTAGAGGGAAAGGGAGGGAAGTGGAGGCAAATTTTCCTCCCTTCCAATTGAAGGGTTTTGAAAGGGAGGAAAGGGATATTTTTTAAATTATAATTTACTTTATTGTCTCTTAATTTTTTAATTTTTTAATATATTAATATTTAATAAAAATTAAGATAATTTTTTTATCAAAAATTAAAAATAAAAAAATATTAAAATTCATAATTTTTTATAAAAAATATTAATATAAATAACTTTTTTATAAAAAATAAAATTAAAATAATATAAAAATAAATTTATCTAAATATAATTACCTTCCCTCCCCTCCTCCCTTCTTTACTCTTGAACCGAACAATAATTTCTCTCCTCCTCCCTTGAACTCGTTAAACTCTCTCTCCTCCCCTTCCTTCCCCTCCATTGACCTCTCTTCCGGTTGAACCAACTGGAGCCTAAGAAATTACTTGTGCACTTCATGTTTTCAGCATCTGAAATGCAATGCGGAGGGCACAATACTTTGCCTTTAATCTTCTTTGCGTTGATGACTCTTATTTCTCTACTCTGCTTCACGAAGAAAAGAAGAAGAAGAAGAAGATGATGATGTCCCATTTTTCTGATGATGAGTATGTTCAAAGCTTGTAATTTCGGGAGACTCTCATCGCCTCCTTCATCACTTCTCAAATGGCAAACAATGACTCATCATCCTCCTACCTCTTCTTACTATGATCTTCATCATCTTCTCTTATTTACTAATGATTGAAACTTGCCATGCCCGGAAGCAGAGCATGTGAAGTCCCCGAATGAAACAGAGGAATCCTTGCAAGTCATATGTGAAATCTGTGCAGAAATTAAAGGGACTACACATATGTTCAAAAATCAAGGATGCCAAAATTCTTTTTGCTCTGATTGTGTAACAAAACAAGTGGCCACCACACGCCAAGACAGCATTACAGTAGTTTCATGTCCTAGTTTGGATTATAATAATACTCTTGAGCACGATGCAGACTACTGTCTTTTGTTTTGTTTTTCCTTTTTTTCTTTTAAGTTGATTAATTCATCATTAAAAAATAAAAAGTTTCCACGTTAATTTAAAAATGAACGTCATTAGATATTTCACTTATAATGAAATTTTATGGGACGAAATTAAAATTTAAGAGATTGTAAAATAATATTATAAGAAATTATGTAATATATTTTATTTAATTATAGTCTTTTAAATAATATTTTAAATTAATATTATTAAATTGTAAATTAAGGTTTTAAGTTAATATATTTTTTAATTTTTAATATATAATATTTGCATATGAATAATAAATTCGTAAATTATGATTTTATTAATAAGATTACGTTTCACTTATAGTTTATAAAAAAAACCTCAATTTAGTTAGATATGTTAATTTATAATAAAAAATTACAAATTCAGTCTTTCATACTATTTTTAAATAAATAGAAATCATTAATAAAATTATTTATCAAAATAAATTTTTAGGTCATTAATTTTTACTTGTGGTTAACTAAGATTTATTTGCCTTTTGTGCTTAGAAATCTGCGTTAAATGTTATCAGACTTTACAGGGTTAGTCAAATTATTCTAATAATAAGGAATTTAACAGTGTGGGCGATCTATTCTGGACCCGCAAAAATAATATGTCTATAAATTTATAAATTTTTTTAGTAACAAAGTTTATTTTGATAAATATTTTTATCATTTTTTTTATTTAATTTTTATCACTGTGACATTATCAATTTTGTGATAACTTCCCATTTTGAGATTCCATGCTTACATATATATATATATATATATATTTGACTTACTTGAGTTAGCGACCGTTTGATTTTGCAGAGTATGTCGGATATTGAACTTACTTTGCTCCCTATCTTGTGCTGCTATGCATCCTCTCCCCCACAGTAATTGCATATTTGATTCACAAAAATGAGAAGGAAATAATAGGAAATAGAATGAAAAAAATGATTTTAAAAATAAAAAATTATTCTTTATGCTCTTATTTTAAAAAAATGATAAAAAAATTAATAAATAAAAATTATTAAATAAAAATTATAATAATATAATAGATATTACACAAAATTGGTAATAAAAAGTTATCTTTTCCACTAATTGAGCCAAAATATTTTTGAGAATGGCATCCACAATATATGTGTACATATATATATATATATATATAATATTTGAGTTATGAGTTTTGCATTAGCTAAACCGTTAAAACTTGCTAACCAAAATAAGTGTACATCAGTTTAGTTTACTTTTTTCTCAAGGCTTCATTTTTTTTTTTTTTTGAGAAAGTAAAAATTTGTTGAATTTTTTTTCTTAAAGTAATAGTTCTATAACGAGATTTTTTTAAAATTATTTTTATTGCAAAATTTCTGTTATTCAGATTATATATAAAAAAGGTTAAAATATTATTTTGGTTATTTAATTTTACTTATTATCTCAGAAGTTCAAAGTATTTGAATTCTTTGGTCAAAGTAAGAAACTACATTTGAACAAAATAGAAACAGAGAACAACAAAGTCAAGCAAGGGCAACTAGCCTAAGGCCACAGTATATCCTATAGAATCAAAATTTTAAAATTCATTTTTAATAAAATCTGTTAAATTTTAAAACATCCGTCTGTGTTTTATTTGAGTGTTGCCATTATTCCATTCGAAGCTCTCTGTTCATTGTCACACAAAAGGCAAAAGGCCCCGTGTGCCGCAGTGGGGGTGGCAGTCAAAGGAGGCTCTATTAGCCTAGCTTGCGTCCACTAAGTAATGGTCTTTTGTATTCCAATACAAATTGGGCATATGTTTGGTACATTTTATTTTCTAGTCAATACCAATAGTCTAAACTAGAAGGGCAAGACATCTTTTAAAATTTTCAAACAGCATTTGGTTTTTACTTTGATAGGCTGGGCCGGTTGAGCTCTCTTTATAAGAAGGCTCTATTTTTTTTTTCTAAGGCTTAGCCCTCTTTTTTTTTTTTTTAAGAAAGGATGGGTTAAACTTGATAGATTAAGCACATTCTAAAACCATTCCTTTAGGACACAAAAAGAAAGTTTATTACTCAATAAATGCACTACAGTGCAAGAGGGTAAAGAGAACTTATGATTTGGAACACAAACAAAGTATACTACTTAATAAATGCACTAAGATTTCTTTTTTTCCCCCACAATTTGTTATTATCACTAAAACTTTTACCTACGATTTTATAATCCGTATAACTTTAAAACCTTTACTCATGGATCCTTTGTTGTCCTCCAAGCCTATAGTGACAATTTTATAATACCTTTGCTTATAGATATTGTATTGTCACTAAAGTCTTTACCCATGAATATTTTATTGTTACTAAAGCCTATAATGACAATTTCATAAAATCTTTATCAATAAATATTTTACTATCACTTAAACCTTTATTCACAAATGTTTCATTATCATTAAAACCTTTACTCACCAATAAAATTGTTGAGTACTGTAGTATAGTATCTTGAAAACAAACTTAGTAATAAAGTATGGAATTGTTTTATTACTCCAGTTAGTTGTAGAGCCTAGAGATTGAGACATAAAAACTAGAAATTAGAGAAGATAATTGTTTTGTATTTGTCTAATTACTTTTATCCTGATAAATTGTAAATAGAAAATTAAAATATCCTTTACATTCAAGTTTCTCAATACTATAATTGAAAAATGCTTTTTTATATTACTAAACAGGCTTTTCATAACATGAAGTCGTACAATTTTACAATTATAAATTTATTATATTCATCAATAAGTATTTTTCCTCCTTAGACATTTTATATAAAGCACTAATTGATTAGTCAAATGCATATCCTACTTTGAAGTAAAATGATAATAACTTTGCCACTTCTTAAGTCACTTCTTAAGTCTATAGATTTCATCTTTATTACATGACATAGTCCTTAATTAGTCTAAATGAAACTCTACTACTAATTGATAAATCTAATGCATGTCCTATGATATTAAGGGTAAAATAATAGTAACTCTACAGTTTTTAAGTCTATAGATGTTCTTTTTATTGCATGGAATAATCCTTTTAGCCCAAATTAAACTCTATCACTAATAAGTCTTATGTATATCCTACATTAAAGGTAAAATGATAGCAGCTCTGCCACTTTTGAGGATCCTATCATAAATGTTTCAACATTCGTTAGAGGCAGACCTTACCTCTGTTTCCCATCCTTCTTTAAGAAAGAAGGCATTGCTTATACACACTAGTTGAGCTAAGTGTTTGCATTGAAAAATAACATAGATTGAACTATGGCTGGGAGATGTGCTTTCAACATTGAAGGGATTGCCACTTACAAAAGAGAGAACAGTTAGGAGTGCCTTTGGTTTTCTCTTTTTTTTTTTATTCAAAACAGAAAATACGAGTGAAAATGTTTTTGGTTGTCTAACAAAAAATATTTTTTTGACAATTTTTTTTAAATAGATTGAGAATGTGTTTAGTTAGTTTCAATTTTTTTATACTCATTACATCTTATAAATAAATTTTCAAATAAAAGAAAACTCAATATGAACCGCTTGACAATAGGTTTTCCAAGAAAGCTTCTTTGCCATGGAATTAAGGAATTTGCTTCGCTTATGGATATTAGCTCCAAATTAATGGTAAGGAATTTGATTATTGACTTTGGTATTTGATATTTTGAACTTTATGCAAATTTTTGTAGCAAAGTTTCGATAGCTTTGGATTATTGGATAATGGTTTATTGATTCAAATTTTTTTGGACTCTATGTAAAATTATGATTTGGTGTAATTATGATTGTAAGAACAATTTCATGATTTTTGATTATTGAATATGGTTGAGGATTTTGAGAGAAGTAATTTGCATTGATAAGTTACAGGTAGTTTTAGTAATTTATTTGGATTGCTTGCTGGTTTCTCACAAGGGATAGTTCTCATTAACTTTTGGAGTAATTTGACTTGGGAAAATAACTTAAGCTATTTGAGTGCTTAAAAGGGTTAATTTTCATTCTTAATATTCAAAGCAATCAAGATTTGATACAACTAGAGGCATGTGTCCTTCAAAATATGTGCCACTTTACTAATTTTTAATAATCCAATGTTTGCATAATTTAAAAAGTTGACTTTTTCTTTTAATTTAATAGTAGTAGTATCACTACAAAAAATGAAGTTCTTAGCGTTGATTACAAAACTCAACACTAGATGCTTAATTTTTACAATAAATTACACAATTTTTTTAAATTTTATTAAAATTACATATACCACTTTTTTATTTTTAAAATATACATAAATTTCTTGTAAAATAAAAAGTTATTTTACATTTTAATTCAATTTTTTTACCAATACCTATCATTTAAATTTTAAAAATTATGTATTTAAGTTAACAAAAGACATTTTTGTAAAAAAAATTAAAATTAGACTAAAAAGTAGATAAATTTTTATTTTACAAGAGATTTGTATATATTTTAAAAATTAAAAAATTCTATGTAATTAGAACAATAATTAAGAAAGATGAATCTAATTTAGTATAAATTTTAAAGACTTGGCATCAATTGCTAACATTAATTAAAACTAACGCTGGAATTGAGATTCAACGGAACATAAGAGTGGCGAAACAAATAATTGAGAAGAAGGAGTGTCAAGAGATTCTTTTTTGTGCATTTTGAAGAAGGAGAACACACCATTCACAAATCAAAACTCATAAGAAATCTCATTGTCCTTTATTAATGAAATCGGCTGTGCTTCAAGGGGAAATTCTCACACTCACTCTCAACTAATGTTCTGTGTAGCAATAATTACTTTATCAGCAAAAATTGGTTAACTTATTAAATTTTCTTTCTCTCTTTTTTCTTTTCTAATTGGAAAACTCTATTAGCAAATTTGGTGTCTCCCTTACCCCCCCCCATTTATGGTACTCTATGTTTCCCTTTCTAAATGGCAGCAATAGCTCTCGAACACACTCACATTCGAACCCATTGAGAATATGAATTCAAACTCCAAGCTATTTGATTCATCTATTGTGATCCCACCAACTCTTGCGAAGTATGGATTTCTATAATTGCTGTCAAATAAAGAATGCATTTTCTTATAAGTCCATTTTACCCTGTTTCAATTTCAAAGTTGAAATGGAAGCCAATATCTTTTCAGCCTCTAGGCGTTGAGGAAAAAAAAAAGTTGAATGTGAAATGACAAGGATTTATAATGGAAGAGCCACTCAATTTTGCAAGCTCTCTGGTCTAAGAAGACAGCAAATTACAATTTAGAAAGTGTTACATTGGCATCCCATTTGGAATTGATTGTTCATGATATTTGTGTGTATCTTTAGCTAGGTAGGTACAAAGGAAATTGAATTTGTCCAGACCTTGCTAATTATAGTTATAGTCGGGGTATATAAGTTTCAAGTAAGAAAAAGTAAGATTTATAAGGGAGTGAATCTAATGAAATGTTTCTTTAACCTAAGAACTAACAGATTTGGCTACAATTATCTTTTTGTTTAAGGTTTTTACTTTAATCCTTTAATGAATAGAAGCTGCTCAAAATTTAGTTATCCTTCTTCGGTGTATATATTTACTATTTCTTCATAGTGTCTTCTATAGGTTTTTGTTACCATCATTTTCTTTCTCCATACCCTATACTTGTTGTACTTCAACTTACTAAATGTGAAGGACTATTTGATTAAGCAACTTATATGACTGTGTTATAACAATACAAATCAAAAGGCATTCCATCATATCAACTTTCCATGGTAGTTTATCTTGCTATTAGCCAATAATCTTGACTCTGAATTTTAATTATTATTAAAAACCAATTGTATTTTGATTTGAGACTTTACTTCTATAAGAAAGTAACTTCCTGTTTGTCATAATTTGAGGTGAATATATATATATATTACATTAAAACCAAAATAATTTTCTTTTCTTTTATTTCTCTTTCTCCTATCAAAATTTCTTTCCCATCTTATTCCTTATTCTGTCATGTTTTCAGCCTCCTTCCTCCTTCAAAGCTTGTGTGCTTCCTCTCCAGTGTAGCTACTACCGGTGTCATACAAGCGTCCTCAAACTCCCTCATTGTTGGTTCATGCGTAAGAGGTCCATGGTTGAAGCTTGTAGCATAGCAGATTGTAGTGAGCATCTCTTTCCTCCCATTTCCATATTCCTCCATTTTTTCCCTTAATTCCTTCAATTTTTGGTTTGCCCCTTCCATTTTCAGTCGATCCCTGTTGTTATAGGAAGACAAAGAAGTGTTGAAGTTCTTTTCTTCTAAGCTAACTGAGTAATAGTGTGGGAGTTGGGGCTCCTTGGATTGAGCTTCCTAATCACGTTATACATGCATAAATCTCAAATTTTTTTATTCTTTGAAGTAATTTTTGAGCTTAAATTATAGGTTGGTAACTAGATGGAAAGATTTATGTGTGTGGTTAGTTGCATAATATGAAAGGTAAGGTTATAAAAAGGGAATTTGGTTAATAGGTTGTTATTCGGTTTAGTGAATGTCAGAAATTATTTATTTGAACTTATGGAATAATTCAATGAATGTTGGATATTGCTAGGAAGCTTCGGGAATGCTAGTAGTGGACGAGATCAATTCTTCAAGAAGGAACAAGTGCCTCTTGGCGTTCGACATCCCTATGAGTAGATAGTAAGTTATAATTTGCATTATGGTTTTTACTTTAATCAAATGCCTATGATGACGATAGCTAAAACTTCATTTCAAAAATATCTTACATGGTCTTAGTAGAATGGTTCTTAAATTGCCTACTCTTACATACTTGAATTAATAACATAAATATGGGATAAACATATGCCCAGCACCAAATGATGAGGTGACTGAGGTAAGATTTTTTATTTTTGAGACTTGTTGCATCATCTAGTAAGTTAAGGTGTGGTTTTATAATAAACATAGCTAAAATTTTTAAATTAGAATTAAAAAAAGGAAAATGTAACATTTGGTCTTTTCGTAAACGTGAGAAATGTAATGTCCAATTTTTTCGTAAATATACAAAATTCACTAGATACAAAAGGATGTCCCCTAGATAGCATGATTTGAGGTCAAATAAAATGAGAGCAATAATCTAAACCTCAAATAATGAGGATCTAATGCTAGAGGTGCCCTGACAAAAAGAGTTCGAATAACCAAACTAAATTTAACAAAAATGTAACAGTATTTTCGTAATTTTGGGCACTTTTTAGAAAACTCATAATAGGAATTTTTAAATAGAAAAAATGAGTTTCTTGAGGTTCTTAGAGACTTTAAAAATTATAGAAACCTTCAAAATAGTTAAAACCCCTTTAATTGATGTTTTAGAACTTTAGTTAACTTAAACTTTGACTATTTCATTTGAGAAGATTTTAGATCCAATTTAAGTGATTCCAAAGATATTTCATAAATTAGAGAACTTAAATTTTATCATGGAAAAGAAAGTTCTCGAAAAGGAGTTCAAATAAGCCTAAAACAAAAAAGGCAAGAAAAGGAGACGTGAATAGAATTTTTAATGAACAATTTTAAGACATTCCCCTTATATGTATCATGCTCCTCCTCTCCCTCACTTAACCTACATTAGTTCTGCCCAAGAATAGAAAGGAGACTAGTTTAGAAAGGAATGCAAGAAGGGGGGAAGAAGAGAAAGAAAAATTCAAGAAAAGGAAAGAAAAAATGTAGAATTTCATGGTTCTTCCTTTACAAAAGATGTTCCTCTCTTTCTCCCTTTTTTTATAGTTTTGGAGACTCACATGGAGCTAATTTGAAACTAGTTTAGAGGAGCAAAGTTAGAATTTGAAGAAGAGGATTACACCAAGTGAAAGAGCTCTTGAAACAAGCCTAAAAATAAGATAAATTCTATTGTTCTTCTTGCAATTCTTTCTTGTTCCTCTTAGTGTGTGTTTCGGCCAAGTATAAGCCCAACCAAGGGAGTATAAATTTTGGTCCTAACAAGAGAGAAACATAGATTTTGGAGTGTAAGAATAAGTATATGCAAAGAAATTCAATTAAAATACATTAAAAATAAAGTTACAAAGATTAAGAATTTTGTTGCACCTTGAGATATAGAAGACTTCCTAGTGATAAATTAAGCTATCTAAGAGTATATGTGAGTTCCCAAGACACTTAAGAAGTCTCCTAAGTGGCAATTCCCTAAAGAAAAGAAAGCAAACTCTATGGGTGTACCATGAAGGGAGTGTCTTGGCCAAGAGAGGCTTGGCCACTTAGAGAGTGTTTTAAATTGTTTCAAGCCTAGAATGAGACTAGATATGATAGAAGAACATCGACAAAAGCTATGGAAAAATTTTAGAAGTCTTGGTTTGTGAGATGGAGGTGTAGGCTCCATAATGAGACATAAAGATGCAACTTATAGATAGGCTCCTTAAAATGAAATTGTGATAAATCCATAGAGTCTAAATAGAGTCAAAAGACCTAGATTGAAAGAAGAAATAGAGCCAAGCTCTTGAATTCTAATAGTTGCTTCATTGTGTCTTATATGGAAGCATAATGGACTCATATGAGAAAGTAGCTTTATATAAAGCTTGCATAAGGCTAAAGCTTGTTCCCATGAGTGATTCATATCTCATTTGATGTATTTAGGCCAAGAAGACCTAGTGTCTCCAAGTTTTAAGGGTATGGCCGAGAGAAAGGAAGAAATAAGCAAGGGAAAAGCTTGAGATTTTGCTCCAAGGTAGCTATCTAACATTTCTCTCATGCATTGTTGGATGTTTTCTTGTCTTTGAATGTTTGTGTGTATGTTTGAACTATGAGAAATACTTCTAGCTATTGTTTACTTGCTATGGTACCATTATATATATTTGAAATGAGTTTTATGAATGCATTGTGGCTTGAATGGATTTAATGAAGCTAAAAGTCCTTTAGCAAATATGAGGATAAGCCAAAAGTCAATAGGATTTGGTGAGATATAGTCAAAAGTTTCAAGAAGAGTAAGGTTTAGTCAAAAGTCCCTTAAAAGTTAGTGAGACAAGTCTAAAAGTCCCAAGAAAAGTAGATGAGGCTAAGCCAATGCTCTTGAGAACCTATGTATGATATACATGAGTTTCTTAAACATAGAAAATGTATTAAGTATGCTTACTAGTAGCTAAATTGTCATGCATGCATTCTTTGACTTGCAAATACAACTATTATATATGTTTGAAAGGGTAAAGAGCTACTAAGATTCTTTGAATCTCACTCTTCCCTCTCCATATGCCTATTCATGTCTAGATGTGCCAAGAAGTCCAAAGAAAGGAGACCAAATGCCTTGGAGCATGATACTTTGACAAAGGAGTAGAAATATAGGTAATTTTGTAGCAAATTGATGTCAAAAATTGTATCTATATGATGTAAATTCTATGTAAGCCATTGAGCACAAGAATATGTATATAAATATAATGTATGTATGAATTTTGGAACTAAATGAATGGATAAATGGATTTTTGCCACCTTGGTTCTATGAGGTTCATGTGTATAAGTGTGAATGGCATGGTGAGATTGAGCTTCATGATGATTTGGACCATGTGACATGCTTCCCTAGGGTGTGTTTGTACCATGGGACGTGCTCAAGTGGCCATGGTATATTAAGAAGACCAATTGGTGCCTTAAGAACCATGTTAGACTCCAAAATTGACCAAAACTTAAGTTGAACCAAAATTTGACCAAATAGATGAACTTTCCTATGAAATTTGGCCCGCAAATAGGGTCCATATAGAGCTTTTCAAAAAGCTAAAGAGCATCCAATTTGGAACTTTAGAGAATTTATTATGATTTTTTAAAATTGGCCAAATTATGCAGAACAGTAAGGCATACTATTCAATTGGTCAGTTTAGGTTTCTATTCACTTCTAGGTCAAATGAAGTCTAATGGCTATAAAATTTTATAGGTATAAACTAGGCACCATAAGCTTTCCATAGCCACTGAAATCACCTCATTTGGAGCTCTATAAAGAGATATATGAATTTTTGAAATTTCAAATCTGGAAGTCATCGAAGAAGCGACTTAAGTTATCGTTCTATTATTTTTCTCAGATTAAACGTAGTTGTTTTAGTTTGAAATTATTTTTAGTCACAAGTTAAGATATTACAAAAAGAAGAAAAATAATAAATATATATATATGTAAATAATAATTAAATAAATAATAATGATATATATATATCTGTGTGTGTGTATGCATGCAACCATGTGTGTGTGAGTATGTGTGTGTTTACATTTATATGCATATATATACTTCTTTATTTTATTCTATTGGATGGTTATTTGGTTCTGGTAGTATGATAAAAACATTTGACGGATTCTATAGTAGTGAATGATATTGATGTTTTAGGCGCACCTAAGTAAGGAAAGGGAGACATGGTAGGGGAAGGAATTGCCAATTAAGTGTAGCCACCCTTGAAAAGTGTAATGAGTTGCCAACAAGGTAGAGCTACCCCTCTAATTTTATGTAAATTGAGACATATAGAGGTAGGTGGAAAAGGAGCTGCCCATTAGGCGTAATCACCTCAAAAGGATAAAAAGCTATCGACAAGACGTGGTTGCCACCTTCGTAAGGGAAACCTAGCTCTTTCTTCTATAACCACCATTTTTAAAAAACTCAACATTTTAAGAACAATTATGTATGGGTTTGTCTATAAGAGAATTGGTTACTTGATTATATTAATTAATTTTCGCATTTCTTAGCTCCGATTTAGGTTATAGTTATGCTACTTTTATTTTGGTAATTTGTCACCTATTCATTGAGTTTTTAACTCATTTCTTTAATTTCAACTTTTCAAATAGTATTGTTAGATCTAACCTGCCTCCCTCATCTTAGGTTCAAAGGCATCTTGGTGGTAAGCCTCATTCTTTTTGAACCATAGGGGCATGGTTGTTTTGTTGTAATGAGTTTTGAACATTAATTGTAAAGCATTCTAGATGTAGCTCCACTTGACACAAACATAATCCTTTTCTCCTCCATTGCTTTTGTCCTTTTGTTATTTTGATTGTTAATGGATGAAGAGAGGAGCTCTCTCTTGCTGTATTGCTGATTTTCTGACTATTGTAGAAATTTGGATATGTCCAATTTTCAAGGGATACTTTGCCAAAATTTTGTACAAAAGCTAGGGATATTTGTTTAGATATATACTGAAATGGAATTTTATTTGATGAATTGTGTCCTGTGATGAACTACTGTAAGACTCTATCTAATCAGTAGGTTGTATTGGTTAGGCTTAAGGATAAGAACCTCATATAGTCCTATGTGCCAGTCACTCCCTCTTATTGTGGGACGTGACATTGTTAACATCTATTTGTTTTCTGTTCATGTAGATGCGTCTAATTTTCCAAGTTGATTTGAGCTAATAGATATGTGAAAGGCACTCATAATGTTATCTGTATAATAATCACATATTGATAATTAATTTTATGAGGTCAATATACCTAAGATACCTAAGATTGAAAACCCTTTCACACGATGATAAAAAATATAAAAATAATTATTTTAGTTGGACTCCATATTCACATTATGAATCATAATCATTGCCATCTTTTTCTACATCCTATGTTTCTTTATATTGAATAGTTTATGAGTTATAATTTGAATTGAGATATCAATGTATGCCACTTGCAACTTTGATAGTTTGAAGGGCCATTGTCTATACTACTCTTTGCCTACATCACACTCACTCTCTAGATTTAGAACCACTCCTATCTTTGATGCCACATTAATTATAAAAATTTTAAGGTAGCAAATATAGTTGTAAGAAAATTTAAAAAAATAAAATAAAAGTGTCAATGAGCGTTAGGGGTATATGTTAACTTCCACAAGAAGTAGTTAACTAGCAATAAGCAGGGGCTCTTGTAGGAGTAAGAGCACACTCCAATGACTTTTAAGCCTTTTCATTCATTACTTACCCTAATGATTCTATTACATCACGATTAAACATAAAAAACGAATCAAAATAGGAATAACCAGTCTTAAAACTGTAACAAGGTTCACAAAAGTAAAGTATTTATGCCATAGAAGATATCTTACAAAAGCATATCAGAGCAAACCAATTGTTTAAAAATAAAATTAATTTACAATAGTGGATGTTTTTCAAATAATAAAATTGACTAGACTGCTAGATATTGTATAGTTTAAACTCATCTATAAATTTTCACGTTCTTTTTTCCCTAGAATAGAAGACATCTTCAATCATTGCTGGCCAATCATGAGTTGCCAATTATTGGGTATTAAAGTCAAGGCCCAAAGTCACATAATAGATCAACTTGGAATAACATAATCACTTAGCCACTAAGGTTGCTTCTTGTGCCTTGCTGAAAATGCCTGAGTTTTATTTTCAACTTGGCCCATATCTCTGTGTTGCTTCCAACCCCATAATTTGTAACAGTATGTGTAGCAAAAATATATACACTACTAATAAGAGCTTTGAGGAAGGGAAGAAAAAAATATTAATGCTAACGAAGCACTTTGATTTTAAAGATTACCATGTGTTATGTGGATAGGGTTTGCAAAAAAAAAATCTCTATGGGGAAAAAAAGTCAAAAGCTTAATCAGAGAGATATTTGCCATTAATTTGTTTAATATTTTTTATTTAAAATACACAGGGTCTTTGGAAGAAATTAGTGATGGCTAGTAATAATGTTAAAATCAAGATCTTATTTAAGATTCATGAAGGCACTTGAAATACTGATTTTGTCAGAAATGGTTTGAACTAGTTATGTCAAAAAATATTGTAGCCAATATTAAAATTTTATTACAATAGAGCACTGATTGCTATTAAAGGCGTTTATGGGCCAAGTTGAGCTAGGTTTTGACCTAGTCTAGTGTCTAACTTAATTTTAAATAAGTTTCAAAATTGAAACACATTTATTATTGGAGAATTCTATTTTTTTATTTTTTTAAATATATCATAAAAGTTATAAAATAATACTAAAATTTTTTATATATAAATCTTTATAAAATTATATTTTATTTTTTTAAAAAAATAAATTTTTTATATAAATTTTTATAAAAAAATATTTTTTTAATTTAAATTTCGAGGCACCTGACTTAATTTGGTTGGACAAAACTATATATATTGAGCCTCTAGGCACGACAAATACCCTTAGTTGCCATGTAAAAAAGGGTTAAATTTTGAAACTGCCAAGAATATTAATTTTATAATGCAAAATAAACAACTAGAGTGATAAACAATCCACTCACAACTCATGCAATTAATTCATATTTGAAGTGGTTTAATATTTGGAAACCACCTAATTAAGGCATGTAAGAAATTGATAATTAAGAAATATAATCATGGTCGATCTTTCTTTCTTTCTTTCTTTCTTTCTGTTTTTTCCCTTCAATGTTTTTGGAGTTTTCTTTTGTAAAGTCTTCAAAGCCTTTTCTACACCACACTCCTTTGTCTTCATATAAAATGAGTAACAATGATAGTTGAACGTGAATTATGGTACATTAATTCTTGATTGACTATATTTTTCTTGACAATACCAAGAGTGTCTACTAGTTAACCTTTAATCCAATAAAAGCATATCAAAGCAAACCAAATTTTAAAAGTAAAATTAATATACAACACTAGGTGTTCAATTAGTTTTTTTTTTAAATAAAATTGACTAAACTTCTAGATATTACTTGGTTTAAACTCAATTATAATTTTTTACGTTCTTTTTTCTCTTATTAAAAAATAGAAAAGTATATATAGCTATTTTTGTTCTATTTTTTCTCATGAACTATTTTTCATAAATTAATGACACTATTTTAAACAACATGACTTTTCATATCTGTTATTTAAATAACAATTCTAGAAAAATTAAGAGAGACAAAATTTACCATGACTACAAGGGATATATGTGAGAAATGCTTATAATTAAGTTATAAAGATCTTACGTGAGGAAAACGTTATCACTGTGGAAATATATTATTGTTAATGTCACTTTCCGATGGTAGATATGCAGATTGTGGAATATGAGTCTGATAGCAAAGATTATAAGTCGTTTCATTTAAACGTATTCTGAACGTGTACATTTCATAGTTCTCATTCAATGAACAATGATTTGTAGATCACTGGATGCAATTTCAAAGTCAAATATAAAATTGATACGCAATTACAGTACGTTGTTTACTTCTTGTCGGTGAAAGGCTGTTGATTTTTTTCCTTTTTTATGTTTGCAACTTGACAGCTGTGTTTATGCCATAGACTCGCAATTTGCCCAAAGATATATATAACACCCTCACTGCGTGTAAATCGGTTCAATTTAACAATTTTAATTTTAATTCACAATCTTTAAACATCCGATTCAAGAAGTTCAATATGTGAACCCAAAAAAAAAAAATCCATTAAAAGGTGAGTTATTGTTTGCCCAAAAAAAAAACTAAAAATTCTTACCAAGCTAATACAAAACTAATTAGTTTTGTTCGAGAGAACAATAATCATATTAATTTGGACTTGATGGGATTGAAATGTTTCTTAATAAGATTGCATTTTTATTTCTTTTGCATTGTGAAAATGAGCTGGGTTTGTTGCATTTGAACGTATTTTGAACGGTGCTTCATTTTCCTTGATCAATGAAATTTTGACTGGTGCGCGTTATCAAATTGACATGCCTTTAGCCATTGTCCCTCAACCAATTTTTGGAGTATCTTGAATTTCCTTTAAGAAAAAATCAGTACTATGAGATTTAAATAGTTCCTAGGAGATCTTAGATTTAAAGTTCTAAAAATCTAAGTGGTATGTATAATTAGATTTAAATAGATCCCAAGAGATCTTAGATTAAATTTTTATCTAATTAATTTACAACACTTGATGTTCAATTAGTTTTTTAAAAATAATTAAAAACAAAATAGAAAAGAAAGAATAGAAAAGATATATAAATACCCATAATATCCCGAAGGCTAAAAAGGTAACAAAATAATTGTATTGTTTTTGTGATTTGTAGAAAATATTTAAATATCCCTAAGGCTAAGTTTTGAATCCAAATAATAAAAGTAGGGAGCACACTAACAATTATGAATTGATACTTTTGGAGACTAACTTATTAAAAACTGCATCTTGAGAAATTGCTAAGAAAGCTAATGATGGCCACCGTTTTTTTCCTTTCAGTCAAATTTTTTTTTTTGGAATTTTCTGCTTTAAAGTCTTCTTTACGGAATTTTTTTTTTAAATGGAGTCTCTCTTACGAAAATGCTTTGGAAACTCGAGTGAAAACGATTGTTGAATGTGAAGCTTGGATCATTACTAATAGACTAATTGTAAAAATTAATTGACTTAAATTAATCGAGTTTGAAATCATGTTTTTTTTTATTATATCTATGATAAATCAATATTTCTACTATGAATGACGTCAGATTGATTCAAGCTTAGAAATGTTGGATTGATTCATAGTGAATGCGAGGTGGATTCAAGGCTATCCGGTAAATAATTTTCCATCTCTTCGTACTCTTGCTTTTAGCGTTAGAATACGTAATATTGATTACTAGCTAGTAGGGGTCACAAACTTAGGTACCTAATTGCAACTAAAGTTTTGACACATTGATAATCAAACTGAAACAAGTAATATTGTCAAATTTTATTAATTTCATTTTGGAACTAAATATTAGGGCTGTTCATGAGCAGGGTCAGGTCGGACATTTAATATGTCCAATGTCTGGTCTGATTAACACATCGGGCTTATTTTTATTCCCTTGGCCTAACCCGATCCAAACAAGTCCGATTTTATATTGAGATAAGGCGGTTTAGGGTCTTCCAGGTCTTTTTTTTTTATGAATTGATACTTATAATATAAAAATATCATTTTGTACACTCGTAGGCATATGCTTTAAAATAATAAACTTTTATAATTTTCATGTTTTTATTAATAATAAAAAAATAACTTGGTACTATCAAGCAAAATATAAGATATGCTAACATAATTAGTTTTAGGTAAACATATATATTTTCATTATTTAACAAAACAAATATCAGTAAGCATGTACATTAATGATGAAAATAATTAAGGAGTAGGAAGGATTTAGGTAGGTAATGAAAGCTGCAATATGCAAAGAAAATCAGATAAGATAAGAATAAAAAATAATATAAGATAATAAGATATTGACAACTAAAAAAAATAACTATTAGAACGAATTGAGTAAAACATGTTTTTACCTGTAGCCCGACTCGATTTAATATAATTTTATTTAAAATTTCGCCCATTTATATTTTTAATCTAATCTTGCCTGACCTGATTAGACTAGGTTAGTGCGAGCTACTAGGGCCTAATGAATTAATGAACACCCTTACTAAATATGCTGTCAAAAGTTATTTTATATAAACATATTGTATTACTTTTGTGTACTTTAATGAAAAAAAAGAGTACCTAAGCATAAAATAGTAGTAGTTAGTTTTGATACAACTAAAGTTGAAAAAGAAAAAAGAAAATCAAACCTTGCATTTAATACAAAAATTCAACTCAATAGGTTCTGATGTTGGGAGATCATAGTATATTCATTGATATATGCACCAAATTGGTTTATGCAGGAGAAAATTCAGCTGGGTTCAAAGAGTACAAGTAGAGGTCATTATGTACACTAAAAATATTTATATCATGCTTGTGAAATACAGGAAGCCGTAATGACTTTGGCGTAGCATGAAAACTATATATACATATATATATTATTAGAAAAAAAAATGGGACATATAACTGAAAGTATCTAATGAGAATTGAATCTGTTATGTCAATTGTACAAACATCAAAGATAGAACAAATAATTTTTCAAGAAAAATTAAGCTAGAGAGAACCAGAGAGAATTAAAATAGGAAAAATTATGTTTAAGGATCAAGAAATGAAAAAATTTATTTTTAAGGACTCTTACCACTAAATTCAACTGTTTGTTGCTAAACTCAATAGTAATTATCCTAAAACAAGTGATAACAAGTTCTTAAGAATATTTTTTTTTAATTTTTGGATTCTTTATTATAATTCTCCCATTAAAATACATTTAATGCACATCAATGCAGCAAAGTGAAACAGATTTTTCATGTAAAAGTAACTCGTTCCGCCTAAGATATTGATGCAAACACTATATTTTGTTCTTTCCCCTTTAAAATGGACTTTTTAATGTACGTTCTAATTTTATACGTTAAAATTGGTTTTGTTTATTAGTTTTTCACTCTTTGTAACCTTTAAAAAAAAGGGCTAACATAATTTTATATTCAAATTTAAATAAAATTTAAATATTAATTAATTATAAATTGCCTTACAACTTAATAATCCAATACCTTCAAGTTGAAATTTTCTATTAGAAATAGTAGTCAGGTTTGGGGCTCCCTTCTTGCATTGGCTTTCGTCCTGCTATTGCACCCTTTCTGGCACTCTCTCATTTTGTGTGGGTGAATCGTACTGCAGCCTTCTGTTTTGGAAAAATTACAGAAACTTCAAATTTACAAAAATTAGTTTTAGAAGGACCTAGTTATAATTTTAGAAAAACTTAATTATAGTTTTAGAAAAACTCTTCACTACAAATTTAGAAAGACTTGGTTGTAATTTTTAAAAAAATTAGTGGTAACAATATCTTTCACTGCAAATTTTACAGACTTAAAATCTTTTGTTATAATTTTTCCTCCTTTTTTATTTTTGGGTATTTGTACAGCTAAAGACTGGCTTGGGTGGTGAGTGAGACAGATTCAATCACAATTGTTGTCTAACGAATTTAGATCCCTTATATTTAGATTTAAATATAAAAGACAAAGTTAAATTTTAAAAATGACGGAAAGAGAGAAGTAAATGCCATGCACATTCTCTAACCAATAATGATAGCCCTAATCTCTGGTTTAGTGGAGAGGCAAAGAAAAACTGTGATCACATCTTGCAGTCCAATGCTTTTTCAATCCACGGTAGAGAATCCTTGCTAATTTAAAAATTAATATGAGCAATTGGATCTCTTTTAATTTAGAGTATATACATACACTTATAATTTTTTTAAACTAGTTATTCTTAATCATCTCTAATATTAATTTGTTTAAAGTTTTAAAACTATAATCCTAATGTAATGCATTTATACACACGGCAAATTCTGGGATGCTTGACAAAAGTTAGTAATGGGTAGCAATAAAGTGAAAATCAAGATCTTATTTAAGATTATAAAGGCACTTAAAAAATTGATTTCATTGATTTGGTTGTTAGAAAGTATTGTCGCTAATATTAAAGTTTTATTGCCATAGAACATTAGTTGCCCCGCACTAAGTGCAAAATAAACAACTTAAGTCATGAAGGCTCCACCCAAACACATCCTATCACCATCTGGTCTACATATGCCATTAATTTATAATTCATACTTGGAAATCAACTAATCAAAGCATGCAAAGAAATTGCTAAGAAATAAACATGACGAGGGTCCCCATAGAGTTTTCTTTTCTTTTTTTATTAAGTCAACTTTTTTGGACTTTTCTTCTGTATAGTCTTTGAAGTTTTCGCTAGATAACGTTTTTTAATTAAAATATAATAAATATATAATTTTTCTAATAAAAATAAGATAAATGTATAATTTAATTAAAAAATTATATAGTTATGTACAAAAATCATACACTTGCTATATTTTAATAAAAGAATCATAGACTCATAATATTTTGATTAATAGTAAAGATATAAAAAACTGCATATAAATTTTTTTCTTAAACTTATTTCATTTATTTCAATACTTTTGCTTTACTAGAATTAATTTTGTTAGAAAATTCTTCGTGCTAACACTCAAATAAATAACTAAAGTGATTAACATTAATAACTTGTTTGGTGCAAAAGATTAAGCACGATAGGAAAAGAAATTTAAAAAAAGTAAATAAACTATGCCTTCTTCTGTTTGGTATAATATCAGGAAACAAAAAAAAGAAATATTTTGTTTCTATTTAGTTTCATGGAAAATATATGTATATATAAGATGTTAAATTATTTTATTATTCTTAATTTGATTATAAGTATATTTTTTTATTTATCTTGATTTCCATATATTTTTATTGTTTATTTTTAATTATATTTTATTTTTATATTAATTAATTATAATACCATATTTTCCAGAAAAAAGCACTATTACTGTTCTAAATCTTCCAGCGTATGGACGGACTATGCACAGTGCATGTATGCGTGGGACCCAAAATTTTTTGATCCTTTTGAATATTTTATTTTTCTTCTCATTAAACATAAGAAAGATAGAATTTCCCTCTTATTTCTTTTCACTTTTTCTTTTTTATCCCCTTTCAAACAAAACTCGCACTTGAAGTAATTTGATAATTTTGAATATGTATTATTTTATTTTTATTTAAGAGTATTTTTAAGCCTGCTTGTATAATAATTAAGATTAAATTCCATTTTGGCCAAACCATTGACCTTATTTATTTATGAGAACAAATTCTTAAGTACTAGTTTTCACTGGCAGTGCCAGACTGTGGACCGAGAGGCAAAATATTTTTTTTAAAAAAAAATTTCATATCTTAGTTAAAAAAATTATACTTTTTTAGTATATTGTTTAAATAAAAAATACATTATCACTCAACTATATCATAATAATTCAATAAATAGTTCAGAAGAGTATTTAAAAAAAGGTTTCTGCAATAAATCATAAAAATTTATAATGATTAATTTGCAAAACTCTATATATATACAAAGTGTAGCAACTTTTATTTTATCTAATAATATTTTAAAAAATTTTGCAAACAATTTAAGAGATAATTATTCTAGTTCCAATTGAAATCAATTTATTGACATTTACACGTAATTATGTTTTACTCATTATTTAAAATTATTATTTACACAAATATATTAAAGACATGTATAGATTAAATATAAATTGAAATATAGAAAAAATAATGGACAGGGGCAATAAGGAGAGAGAGAAGAAACAATGTGAAAGTCTAACTAAAGCTAAGAATAATTTGAAGAAAAAAAAAGGAGGAAAAATGGGCAAAATGTGAAAGAAAGAGAAATGTAGGGAGAAAATAGGAAAAGGAGAAAAAATTAAGAAAAATAAAAAAATGTATAAATTCAATAGGTTTAATTTAAAATGTCGCATAACTAATATATATATATATATATATATGAATAAATTCAGTGGATTTGGTGGATTCAAAATTAAAAGATGTGAGACTATAATATTAAAATTTAATACTATATACCTACAAATTTTATAAAATTGAAGGGACACAATTCAATGTAACTCTGCCAATTACATAGTCTAAGTAAAAGGCATACTGATAAATATGAATTGATACATGAAAACTAACTTGATTAAAGCATGTCGAGAAATTGCTAAGAAAGCTAAAGATAGTCACTATTATTCTTTTCCAATCAAATTTATTTGTTTTTTTGGAATTTTCTACTTTAAAGTCTCCCTTATGGAAGATGTTTTTTTCTTGGTAAATTTTAACTTTGAAGTCTTTGAATGTAGCCTCCCTCATGAAATTGCTTTGGAAACATGAGTGAAAACGATAGTTGAACGTGAATTTAGGGCGTCATTGATCGATTATATGTACTTTATATTGTCATACTTGGAATAATTAGTATCATAATAATAAAATCCTTAAGAAATCAGCGTAATGATGGATATGAATAAGTCATAGCATACTGTTATTTATTTTTGATAGATATTTTAAGAAACATTTTCTTAAAATAAATAATTTCATTACATTTGTTCCAGTATAATTGGTTTTGTTAGAAAAATCTTGTTGCTAATATTAAAATTTTTCCAGGATAACATTGGTTGTTGTTAAAATTTGTACAAAATATTTCTTTAGATCTCTATCAAAAACTAGCACAACCTTATAAAAGTATATAATTAAGAGTTACTTTTAGTCCAATAAATAAATAAATAAGATCCACTATCTTTTTTTTTTTTTCTAGTCAGTTTTTTGTGGAATTTTATTCTTTTAGGTCTTTGAAGTCTTCCTTACCGCAAAATTTTTTTTGGTAATTTTTCTCTACGAAAATCTTTCATTGAAGTTTCTCACAAAAATAATTTGGAATCCAAGTGAAAATGACTGTTAAACGTGTTGTTTGGTGCATTAATGATAGATAAAAATTTTGTTAGCCGTACTTTCTTGATTAGACTTTTGTTTAAACTTTTAATTCCACAATTTTTTATCTAATTATAAAATTTAATATCCTTAAATTAATTTCTAAACTTAATGCTCGGTAGAATGCCAAGGTTTAATTATATTAAGGTACTAAAGTAGCATTTGAAGAATTCTATCTAGACTTTGTGCAACAATTTGAAATATGAGTCACAAAATCTACATAAATTCAAAGCTTTGCTGCTTCCCAATATACAGCTACATATTTTTGTTAATTTTGGATGAACTGGAAAGACTAAGCAACTAGAAGTTAATGATGGCTGTCAATGGGTGTAATTTATAAAAATCGATGATTTGGAAGTAGCTATGAGATGTAGTACTCAAATGAATGGGGTCTTTGGAAGTAGTGATGGCTATCAATGATGTGAAAATCAAAATCTTATTTAAGATTCATATAGACACTTGCAAAGTTAATTTTGTTAGAAATGATTAGAATTGATTTTGCAAGAAAATATGGTCACTAATATTAAAATTTTAGACAAATTATTTTCTTTTTTTTTTAATGAAAGATATCTAATATATGTGGTCTTTCGTTCAATTATAAAAATATAGAGAAATTTTTCTAAAATTAAAATGTGACCAAAATATTTTTAGAAATAATATTCTCTTATAAAAAATAAAATTTGTTAAATAATATGTTTCTTAAACTTTGATTTTACTGTTATTTATTTTATTTTAAATTTGAAAGGTAACTATTTTTATATGATTTAAATACATATTTAATATTTGTTATATTATATAAATAATAGATATAAAAATATTTTGGTCAAAATAAATATAATTGTAACTTATCTATTATTGCAAAAAAGGTCAGTATAATGTATTTTATTATTTGAAAAGAGAAAACAATTATGTAATTTTGACATTTATTAATAATGATTTCTCACAAAATAGTAATAGGTGGTGTGTAGGTGGCAATTATGTGATAAGTTGTCTCTTACGTAGAATAATATATCATCATTCACTTGTCTAATTAATTTCAATTAACAAGTTATTAGATATTTAAATGTCAAGAATCAAAGTGTAAAAAATTGTAAAGTATATGATCTAATTTCAAAAAGAAGATAAATTATAAACATTAAATTAAAAGCTCGGATAAATTATAATGACTTAATGATTAATTTTTTCAAATTTAAATATTAGTTGCTATGGACAAGGGTTTAAAACTTGAGGCTACGGACATCCATCCTACCATGCAAAATAAACAACACTTGCTCATAAATCATAATGCATGTATATGATCAATTTCTTGGTCATCCACATACAATTAATTCGTAATTGAAGTGGTTTGATACTTGAAAACAACTTAATTATAGCATTTGAATGAAGCATCTCCCACCAAGCTGCTTCTGAAATTTGAGTGAAAATGATTGTTGATGGTGAAGTGTAAGACATTTGTGATAAACTATACATTTTTTTGCCATGTTTGGAGGAGACTTTGACTTGTAATTTATAATGTAATATGCATTTTTTTTAAACCTAGTGGCACTTATTGTATAAATTTATGAGTCAAGTTATTTTTTTCATATATGTTTAAATTACACAATCTTTTCTTCTCTTGAAAATGTGTTTTCCTTGCAACTTAACATACATTTCACTTACCTCTCCTATGATAAAATAATATAAGGTGTAATTGTACTTATTTTGACTAAAATACACACACACACAAATATATATACATATATTAATTTTACAATATAACAAACATAAAATATATATTAAAATAAAATTGATTAAACTTTTATATATTTCTTGATTTAAACATAATTATAATTTTTCAAATTTTTTTCTCTTACTAAAAAATAGGAAAAGTACATATCACTGTTTTTTTAATGAACTATTTTTCACAAATTAATGACAATATTTTAACAATGGTTTTTCATGTTTTGTTATTTGACTAACGATTTTTAAAAAAAGAAGAAATTTACATTAAGTGCTAAATGTATCCATGGGAAACGCTTGTAGGTTATCGAGCACCTGACATGTTACGGTGTAATTTGCTGCTGTGATGAGGGGAACAGATTTTAAGGGAACAAAGAAAGCAACCCATCAAGTTTTTGAAGGATAAAGCAAATGAGGTATAATTTTGAAGTATTTAGTATTAAGTTTTTTTAATGAATTATAATAAGTGGATTTTTTAATATTCAATATTAAATTATTGACTTTTTAAAAATACCTTTTACATTTTTTGGCCAATTACATATTTTTAACTTATTTAGATTTTGGATCATCAAGAAATTATTGGGCATAGTGTTATATATTAATTGGGAGTATTTATTCAAAATAATTGTTTATTTCATGAATGATTTGTTCATATAATTAATAAGATCTTAGTTTTTTAAGTTGTAATGAACTTGCTCAAATTTTTTTGTCAATTTTATTTTTTGACAATAAACTTATTTCATTACAGTTGCTATACTAAAATTGATTGCGTTAGAAAATTCTTCTTGCTAATATTCAAGTAAATAACTAAAGTGATTACCATTGATGAAAATGATGGGAGAGAAAGGAAAGGAAATAAGAAAGACAGTAGATAAATTATTCTTCATTTTGTTTGGTATGACAAGAGGAAAAAAAATTTTCTTTTTTTATTTGGTTTCATCAAGGAAGATAATATATTAAATTATTTTATCATTCTTAATTGATTAAATATATTTATTATGAATAAGAGTAATTTTCTCTATTTTTTTACATAATAAGTACACATTTTATTTATCTTAATTTTTATATTTTTATTGTTTATTTATAATTATTTTTATTTTCAAAATTATTTTACATAATTTGGTTTATAATTTCTTTAAATTTTTATATTAATTAACTATTATACCATATTTTCGAAGTAGCACTACTGTAGCGTTGTACATCGCTCTAAACCTTCCAGCTAGTGGGTCCCACTGGCATTGAAACCAATCTCAGTAGCGCTATGAGTCTTTTCTTCCCTTCGTGGGTCAATGGAGGTACTATTATTTGCTATGGGTTTATAGTTTTATATTTTTTTTTTAAGTTTTTTTTTCCTTTTTATCAAATAGAAAAAGATATAATTTTCCCCTCATTTCTTTTCCTCTTTCTTCCCTCTTATAAAAAGAAAAAAAAATTCACACTTGTAGTGGTTTGATAATTTTGAATTTTTTTCCTCATTTTTATGGCAACAATATCTTCAAGCCCGCTTGCATATTAATTAATATTGAGTTTCTTTTTGGATAATCCTAATGACTCACCCTCTAGATTGACTTTATACATTTCGGTTACATTTGGTACATGAGAAAAGAGATTGAGAGAATATTAAAAAAAAGAAAAAATAAATAAGTGGGATAAAAAATCACACCTACATCCTTAGTTTAAAAAAGATAATAAAAATAAATAAATACTATTAAATAATAATTATAAAGATATAATAAATATTTTTTATTTTTTTTAAAATCTTTTCATTCCTTCAAATTTTAAGGATATGTTTGATATGATGTTGTAAAAGAGATAATGTAAAAAATGAGTAGATAAAGGAAAGTAAGATAAAAAAAATTATTTTTTTACTTTTATTTAAAAATAATAATTTGATAATTAAATAATAATTTGATTAATAAAATAATAATTATAAAAACATAATAAATATTATACAAATTATATAAAAAGAATACATTTACGTCATGTGTTACCAACGGGGCCTAATATCGCGTACCAAACGCATTAAAAGAACAAATTTTTAAGTATTAGTTTTTAGTGGCAGAGCTAGAACCTTAGGTGTGGGGGTAATCTTTTTTTCTTTAAAAAAAATCTTTTAATCTTATTTTAAAAATTACTTTTATCATGTATTGCTTAAATAAAAAATATATCATTACTTAACAACATTGTTATAATTCAGTGAGTAGCTCATAAGAACATTTTAAAGGGAAAAATTTTATTTGATGAAGTATAAAAATTTATAACTGTTAATTTATAAAAATCTATATTTAAAAGTGCAACAAATATTATTTTATCTGATAATATTTTAAAAATTTTTCAATATTTCCAAAATTAATTGTTCTAGGTTCAACTGAAATCAATATATTAATATTTGAAATTGATTATATTTTACTTAATTATTACAAAATTACTATTTACCAAAACATATCAATGACATGTATAGAGATTAAATATAGATTGAAAAATGGAAGAAATATTGGAGAGGGCAATACAAGGAGAAAGAAGAAGTATGGTGTAAAGTCTCACAAAAATTAAGGACAATTAAAAAAAAAGAGAAAAGTTAGGGGGCAATAGAGAAAAAGAAAGCAATGTATGGAGAAAATAAGAGAAGGAGAATAAGAATGAAATGAAATGGAAATAGATATGTGTGTGCAAATTTAATAGGTTTAATTTTAAACGTCAATCAATAAAAAAACACAGGAATAAATTCAATAAATCTAATAAGTTTAAAATTTTAAAAAATGCAATGCCATAACATTAAGATTCAACTTTATATATATATATATATATATTACAAAATTGAGATGACAATTCAACGTAGCTCTCTGCAAATGCTAATCCTAGGGGCTTGAATTCACATGGTCAAGGGGAAAGAGCATATTGAAAAGTATGAGTTGATACTTGAAAACTGAGTTAAAGCATGCCAAGAAATTACTAAGAAAGCTAATGATGGCCATTATTATTATTTCTTTTCCAGTCAAATTTTTTTTTTCGTTTAAAGTTTTCTACTTTAAAGTCTCCCCTTACGGAAAATGTTTTGTTCTTGGTTAATTTTCACTTTGAAATCTCCGAATGAACCCTCCCTCACGAAATTGCTTTGGAAACTTGAATGAAAATGAAAGTTAAACGTGAAGTTTGGAGTATTATTGATAAATTAAATATACCTGTCTTTTTTTTTTGGGGGTGATACTTGGAGGCTGACTCGTAATTTGCAACATAATATGGACCTATTTTAATAAGTTTATTTAAAATTGTTTCACATTTAAAAAATAAATTTAGAATAATTAGTATTGGTATAATAAAATCCTAAAGAAATTACCCTAATGATGGATATGAATATGCCATAGCATACTATCCTTTATTTTTCATAGATATTTTAAGAAAATATTTCTTCAGGAATTTAATTTCGTTCCATTTGTTTCATTATAATTGTTTTTGCTAGAAAAACCTTGTTGCTAATATTAAAATTTGTCTACCATTACGTACAAAGGATTAAAACTTATACTCAATGTTTCTTGAGACCTTTATAAAAAAGTAGTGCAATCTCCTGCAAAGTATATAAATATGAGTCACTTTTGGTTCAATAAATAAATAAATAAGAGTCACTATCTTTTCTTTTCTTTTTTTAGTTTTTTTAGTTTTTTGGTTAGAATTTTACTCTTTAAAGTATTTGAAGTCTTCCTCAGGACAAATTTTTTTTTCTTTTGAAAAAATTTTCTCTAAAAAGGTCTTTAATTGAAGTTTCTCATAAAAACAACTTGAAATTTGAGCGAAAATGATAGTTGAATGTGGGGCTTGGGTTATTAGTTACGGACTATAATTCTCATGGCCATATTGAGACTCTAATTTTCTTGACTAGATTTCTACACATATTACTTAGTTTAAACTTTTAATTTTTCACATTTTTCGTCTAATTATAAAATTTAATTTTCTTAGTCTAATTTCCAAATTTAATCTACTCGGTTGAATGCCAAGGTAGAATAACAATAATGTTAAAGCACTGGTCTAATGTTCTAAACCGTATATATGAATGACGTCAGCTTGATTCAAAAATTTAAGTTTTATACATAAAGGAAAGGAGAGGCCTAACTTTTCCCCACTATCTTATTTAATGATAAAAGAAATAAATGAACAAGAATAAGAGCCCTTTCAGATTTTTTGTGGTTCACAAATGACTCTATGTACTGTGCTTAAAGAGAAATAAATGAAAAAGAGAGAATCGATGTAAGAAGAGGACGTGGATTTCATACACAATTTCACCACTTATATTACTCTCTTTTTTATTATACAACTATAGAAAATCTAATTTGCTCAAACATATTGTTTTGAAGAACAATTGCCAAGAGCCCAATGTGGGAGCTATAAAAAATTTTAGTTCAAAGGCAATTGATATCGATGGGGGAAGATAAAGAGAATGAAATAAGAAATATTAAAAAAAATATAAAAGGATATTTTAATGATTGTACATAATTTAAATTGTTTAAATTTAAATGTTTAGGGGCTTATTGCAAAAATGGACTAATATATAGATCAAGGGTTGATCATTGCAAGTAAGAAATTCAAAAGTTATATAAATTAATTAAAATATACAAAGATTGATCAATACGCGTTGAACTGCAATTGAAAAAATATCAAAGTGAATGGATATACCAGTTCAATACCAATTTATCTACTAAGTATTTTATTTTCCAATTCATGAACATAGATAAAGAATAGGAGATGCAACTCGTTACCGGGAGGAGAGATATTCAATAGAGAGGGCTGTGAGATCCCTGTAGATCTCAATCCTATCCCCATCAAACCCACTAGCATTCGTATTATTTAGTCTTAAAGCTAGTTATGTGTGAGAGGTATCTATGAAAAACGCTTATAATTAAATTATATGAAAATATGTAACTTTTTTTAAAAAAATATTTTTGTCTAAACAAAATAATATCTTGCATGACCAGACTATCTAACACCACTCAATTTCTTAATAATCATAACATTTCAAAAACATTGTTCATTTATTTTTGCATTATGTGGCTTTGATCTCTTAATTTCTATGCAGAAGTCCAAAGCTGTTGAAATAACATGTTCTGTATATGGTGACCTTTTGTTTTCTTTATCATAAAAGTCTACAAGTCATCCTTCAAGTATAGCCCCACAACGAACCCTATAAATCCTACTATCAATTTTTGATGCCTCACACCTCATGAACAAAACAAAATAAAAGAAACGAAATCACAATTATAAGGAAATTGTGAATTAAAATTTTCTCTAGTCGTTTCACTTTTGAAGTTGTATTGAAGATATTTTGTCACTATGAAGGGCTTTTTACCTAAGTTTTTCTATGCATTATTAACATGTTTGTTTTTGTTCCATACAAGATTCGGTTGGGCTACAAATGGTGCAGGAGTGAGGTGCATAGAGATGGAGAGAAAAGCATTGCTCATGTTTAAACAAGGCATCCAACAAGATGAGTCTAGCATGTTATCCACATGGAAAGAAGATGCAAATGAAGATTGCTGCAACTGGAAAGGAGTTTATTGTAGCAACAAATCAGGTCACGTTAAAATTCTTGATCTTCATGGTTCGATTTCACTTTATTTAAGAGGTACAATCAATATTACTTTATTGATTGAGTTGCATGATATGAAACATTTGGATCTCAGTTATAATGATTTTGATCAAAGTCACATCCCTGAATCCATAGACTCCTTCACCAACTTAAGATATCTCAACCTTTCTTATTCTAATTTTGGTACAAGGATTCCTTATCAATTGGGGAAGCTTTTACATTTGCAATATCTTGATCTGAGTAATAATAATCTAGAAGAAGCTATCCCTTATCAACTTGGAAACCTTTCAAAGTTGCAATATCTTAATCTTGGAGGAAATTTTCTTGCTGGAGTGATCCCTAGTCAACTTGGAATCCTTTCAAAGTTGCAGTATCTCAATCTTCAAGGAAATTATCTTACTGGAGTGATTCCTAGTCAACTTGGGAATCTCTCCATGTTGCAGTCTCTTATGCTTGATTACAATTTTAATCTCACAATAGATGACCAAAATAATCATGATGCTAAGTGGCTATCTAAGCTCTCTTCATTAACAAATCTTGGCTTGAGTGCAGTGAGTGATGTTGGCTATTCTCTTTATTGGCTACAGATGATCAGTAAACTTATGCCAAAATTAAGAGAGTTGCGACTAAGTGAATGTGGCATTTCTTATGCCCATAACTTTTCTTTGATTGCTTCTTCCAACTTTTCAACTTCTCTTGTCATCCTTGATCTCTCTTATAATAACTTGCACTCAATAGTATTTCAATGGGACTTCAATTTCAACTTCAACCTTCAAGAACTTTATTTAATTGGTTGTAATCTTTCAGCTAATAATCTTGACTTTTTACTTTCCCATTTTCATTTTTCTTCCCTCATCATCCTTGATCTCTCGAGTAATAATTTGAACTCCACAGTATTTCAAGGGTCTTTCAATTTCAGCCGCAACCTTCAAAAGCTTTATCTACGTCATTGTAATCTTTCAACTAATAATCTTAACTTTCTATTTTCCCATTTTCATTTTCCTTCCCTCATCATCCTTGATCTCTCTTATAATAACTTGATGTCAGCAAGGGCATTGAACTTTAGCTCTAATCTTCAAGAGCTTTATTTAATGAATTGTAGCCTTTCATCAAATAATCTTATTTTTACATATTCTTATTCCAATCTTTCTTCTCTTGTCAACCTTGATCTCTCTTATAATCAATTAACATCATCAACTATATTCTATTGGATTTCTAACTTTACCTTCAATCTTCATAAACTTGACCTTTATGATAACTTATTAAAAGGTCCCATTCCAGATGGCTTTGGAAACATAATGAACTCTCTTGAATATCTTTATCTATCTTCTAATAAGCTACAAGGTGAAATTCCAACATCACTAGGGAATATATGCACATTGAAGAGTTTATCTCTTTCTAACAATAACTTGAATGGGGAGCTTTCGAGTTTCATTCATAATTCTTCATGGTGCAAAAGGCACATATTACAAACTTTGGATTTATCTAAAAATCGAATAACAGGTATGTTACCTAATCTTTATGTTTTCTCATCTTTGCAAGAAGTGGATCTTTCTGATAATCAGTTAAAAGGAGAAATACTAGAAAGCATTGGATTGCTACCTAAGTTACAATATTTGCAATTGGATGGAAACATTTTTGAAGGTGTGATCACTGCATCCCATTTAAGTAATCTCTCCAATTTGAAGGGTTTACATTTGTCTCGCAATTCATTGGCTCTAAGAATTAACACTAGTTGGGTTCCTCCATTTCAATTATATTCTTTGGGAATGGCATCTTGCATATTAGGTCCTAATTTTCCAAATTGGCTCCATAATCAAAATAACTTACAGGGATTGGATATTTCTAATGGTAGCATTTCTAATTTTGTACCAGAGTGGTTTTGGCCAATAATAAAAAATGCATACTCCATAAATATCTCATACAACAATTTTGTTGGTAAAATTCCAAATTTACCACTCAAGCTTAATTATAGACCACGTATAATTTTAACTTCAAACAACTTTGAAGGTGCAATTCCATCATTTTTCGTACAAGCATCAGCCCTTTATCTTTCTAACAATAAATTCTCAGATTTGGTTCCACTTTTATGTGGAAAAATTAAAGATGAAGGTTTGGGCTTTTTGGACGTATCAAATAATCAATTAAAGGGGCATCTACCTGCTTGTTGGAGCCATCTAAACTCATTAAAGTATATTGATTTTAGCAATAATAACTTGTTAGGAGAGATCCCACCCTCCATAGGAAGCCTTGTGAATATGGAGGCTTTGGTTTTAAGAAACAATAGTTTGACTAGAAATCTTCCTTTCTCTTTGGTGAACTGCTCCAAGTTATTATTGTTGGATGTGTCAGAAAATAAGTTGTTAGGACCAATACCTTCATGGATTGGGGGAAACCTTGGACAATTGCAAATTCTAAGCTTACGAAAGAATCATTTATATGGTAGTTTACCTTTGCATCTTTGTCACTTGACACAGATTCGACTCTTAGATCTCTCTCAGAATAACTTATCTGATGAAATTCCACTTTGTCTTAGGAATTTTGCTGTTATGTCTCAAGAGAGTATCAACTTAACTAATATAACTTACCATATGTATCAGTCCAATGTAACCAATCATGATGGAAGCGGTTACCCTTTTGATTTCTATATAACATTGATGTGGAAAGGTGTAGATGATCCATTCAAAAATCCAGAATTATTTCTTAAAAGCATTGATCTCTCTAGTAATGCTCTAATAGGAGAAATACCAATAGAACTAATGTCTTTATTGGGATTGGTTTCCTTGAATTTATCAAGAAACAATTTAAGTGGAAAAATTCCTATTGAGATTGGGAATTTAAAATCACTAGAATTCTTGGATTTGTCAAGAAATAAATTATCAGGCACAATTCCTGCAAGTCTTGCTCATATTGATCGCTTGACCACATTAGACTTGTCAAACAACAATCTCTTTGGAAAAATCCCAATTGGAACACAGTTGCAGAGTTTTAATCCCTCTAGATATGAAGGAAATCTTGGTCTTTGTGGAATGCCACTTGACAAAAAGTGCCCAGAAGATGAGACACCTTCACCTCAAGTATTTGATAATGAAGATGATGACTCATTTTTCTCACAAGAATGTTACTTGAGCTTGGGGTTGGGATTTGCTGTTGGATTTTGGGGATTCTTAGGCCCATTACTCTTCAACCATGCTTGGAGACAAGCCTACTATAGGTTGATAAACAGAGTAACTAATAGAATCTATGTCATGGTGGCAATTTATGTGGCAAGGTACCTCATCTTTAATGACTAGCTAGCAGGTAACGATTTATTTTCTCTCATTCTTGTTTCTACATTCGACCTTTATTTATAATAACCATATGACCAAAAAAAAATTAGAATCAAAGTTAATAGAGACAAATATTTTAACCTAGTAATGATGTTCAAATAAAAACCTTAATTGATAGTTCTATAAATATTTTTAATCTATAATATTTTAGCCTTTTGTATAGTCACTCATTTATTTGATGAATTCTCTATCTTTGCATCAAATTAAGATTATATATGATTTTCTATTCTTATACTATTTGTGTTAAGAATATGTGCATGTGATAGTATATATAAATAACGACATAAATTAAAAAAAACTAAATCATAATCAAAATAAAATAAAAGAATTCTATAACGTATCCTACTCATTTTATTTTACTAAAAAACAAATTATACTAATACGATGTCTATGTCTACAATTCTGCACAACAATGCATACCAATTCATTTTATTAATGAAGATTTCTAAACATTTATCAAAATCTAGTCTTTTTCAAAATGTTAACTACAACTTACAATTTTTATTATCAACTGTTTATTTTACACTCTTAAAATTTTAAAATCAAATATGCTTGAGTCACATATGCAGCTAAGACAAGATTATATCAATTGTTTATTTTACAAAGGGAGCAAGGAAACACGCAATTATAAAATAAAAATTGAATAACAAATATTGACTAATTTATGAAAAAACTAATATAACAAGAATCAAGTACTCATATTTATGAAATTACTTCAGAATGCTTAACAAGCTACTCTATTTCTTGCAGGATTTGTTATTCCCTTGGTTTGGTATAGGAGAAATGCATCTTGTGCATTATAATACATCATCATCAATCATTAACAATATGTGATCTAGGTAATCATGATTTATTAAATGAATTTTTGTTATGCTTTATGATGCAATGTACTTACAATATTTTATGGGACATGATTTGATTAATAACATTGATATCCTTTTGTATCAATAGCTAGAACTAGATTATCAATTATGTGACTATTAGATATAATTAAAAAAAATTGCATTAAAACTCCTTCAAACAAGTAACGACCGCTCCAAGAGCATAAATGAAGTCCTCCAAGCCTCCAATATTAAGCGTTAAACAAGAAAAGCAAGAAAGGGTTTTTACTACTGGGGCATTTACTCCCTCTGGTTAAGCTTTGTTTTATTGGGACTGTGTTTTTTAGAGATAGAAATTGAATAGGACAAGTTTCTTAGCTGGTTCTTGGTAACTAAATCACATGTGGAAGTATACAAATTGGGAGTAACAAGTAGTATCATTGTCATGGTGGCAATTCATGTGGCTAGGCACCTCACTTTTAAAGATTAGGTAATGATTTATTTTCTCTCATTCTTATTTGTACATTCAACTCTCTATTTATGATAACTATACATATAACATGAAAAATATTGAAGTCTAAGTTAGTAGACTATAACATTTTAACAAAGTAATGATATTCATATAAAAATCTCAATTGTTGGTTTTATAAGTACTTTCAACCTATAATATTTTAGGATCTTGTAAAGTCACTCATCTATTTGACAAATTCTCCATATTTCTTTCAAATTAAGATTATATATGATTTTTCTGCACTCATATTATTTACGTTTAGAATGTGCTTGTGATAGTATATATATAAAAAAAGAAATAAGTAAATCATAGTCAATGAAAAAAAGTGTATATGTACCCTGCCTATTTCTTTTTGAAAGACAGACTATACGTTTACAATACATACCAATTCATCTTATTGATTGAGATTTCTAAATCATTTATCAAAATATGGTCTTTTTCACACTGTTAACTACAGCATGCGATTTTTATTATCAATTACTTATCTTACACAAGTAGCTAACACAATAATGCATATGATGCAGTTCATATAAATAGTAACAAAGAGCAAGGAAACAATCAATTATAAAAACAAATTAAATAACAAGTATTGACTAACTTATGACGACACTAATAAAACTATAATCAAGTAATCATATTTAGGGAATTACTTTTGAATGCTTCACAAGCTTGTCTGTTTCTTACAGGATCTATCACTCCTTTGGTTTGGTATAAGAGAAATGCATCCTTTGCATTATAATGTAGTGTACTTAAAATAGTTTTTGGGATATGAGTAAGCTTTTTTGTCTTTTTGAGGGTAGTAAACTATGTTTATGGGAAATAGGAGAAGTTTCTTAGTTGGTTCTTGTGTAACTCAAACAAATGTGGAAGTTTTTTACAAATTGGGGAAAGCTTGATGTTTGTAAATATTATAGTATAGTGAAGAAACTCTCAAGTATTGGCTTGAGGAGAGGATGTAAGCTCATTTTTTGAGACCGAACCTCTATAAATTTGTTTGCCTCCTTTTCTTCTCCTAACTCCTATATTTTTATGCACTACACACACATTCTGAAATGTTTTCAAGCTGATTTTGAAAGTTTCAAATTCTGCTAAATGCACTATACCTTGTTGTAACATTCAACCAAAATCTTCTTCAAGATTTTATCACTCTTCCTTATACAAATTTAGAAAAAATTATGTGGAAAGGCCATAAACTGAAGAAATTCAAATATTGAGCTTATCGTTTGAAGATAGGATACTAGGAGAGGTTAAGATCCTTGCCTCCATCAATTGGCTGACTATGGCACTATTAAAGAAAGCTTGAAATTGTGCTGGACCCCCAGATAAATGCAAATTACCTAGCTTTAACATTCAATCAAAAAAATGCTCCAAGATTTTATCAATTTTTCCTCATAAAAATTCAAAGAAATTCTGATGAAAGGTCATAAAATGAAAAAAATTTAACTATTGATGGAGATAGAAATATCACCAAAGAATAAGTAGTGTTATATTAAGGTAACAAAGTAATATGTGAAAAAATTTAGACCAGAGTAACGCAATTTGAAGTGTGAACTACAAAGTGTTCCCAAATTCAAAATAGTAACAATTATGATACAATTGAAGTAGCCAATTTCATTTTAAAGAAAGGTGAAACCTTACATTTAATTTACAATCTAAAGCCTAGCCGTTACAAGATGCAGAGTATCTTCCAATGGTAAGAATGTAACTGGAGGACCCATTCCACTGGTCAGACTCCTGTCCAACCTTCTTCCTTCACAGCATCTTGAATTTGGGTCACCAATTTTGTCGTGACCACTTCCACTTATATACGAAGTATGGAATTGTTGAGACACAGAAACTAGAAATCAAAGAAGATAATCGTTCTGCGTTTGTCCCATTAATTGTATCTTGGTAAATTGCAAGTAAAAGGTTAAGATACATTTTGCATTCATATTTTGCAGTATTATAATTGAAAAATACTTTTTTATATTATTGAACAATAATTTTTTTAGAGCAAGTTACGTATAGTTCTCCTATATTTTGTTGAAATTACACAAATTTTTTTAATCTATTTTCAAAATATACATTTTAATTTAATTTTAAACTTTTTTAACTAAAATACTCTTTATTAACCTAAATAAATATTAGGTGATTTTTGTGTTACAAAAATTAAATGCTATCCAAATATGCACCCAAAAAAAATAAAAATAAGTGGATTTTGTGTTTATTTAATTTAACAGAGACTTATTGAAGGACCTTGTTTTAGTTAATAAATATATATTTAAGTTAATAAATAATATTTACTTTTAGTTAAAAATTTTAAAATTTGACTAAAATATAGTATAATTTTTTTAAAAAAAAATCTGCATAATTCACTCATCTTTTTATAGTCTGATGTGTTACAACTTACAAGCCTACGGTTTGAATTATAAATTTATCATGTCCAACAATAAGTCTTTTTCCTCATTTACATGTTATCTAGGCAGTCTAATGCATATCATATATTCAAGTCATAGACTTTATCTTTATTACATGGACCCGTGCGTTGTGCGTAATTTATTGTATTTGTTATTTTAAAAATATTTAAATACTTTAAGAAATGATTAATTATTAAAAGTATATATCCAATAATTATAAAGTTAATTTTAAGGAATAATCATGTTAAATATAAAAAACTTTATGCGGCAAATTTAATTTTAAAAATTAGTTTGTTTTTATAGAAATACTTCCTAGTTTATGTTAACACAAATAGCTGAAAAGTAAAAAGGGGGGGGGGGGGGGAGTTTAACATCGATATTACAATCAAAGGGATTCAACAGAATTACTCAAATCCATACTACTAGTAGCAGAGTTGAGTCCAGATTTCGTTAGAGTTAAGCTGTACCCTGGGGAGAAAAGTAGTGTCAGTGCTCTAAAAATCATGCAAAACAAATAAGTATATGGAAGTTCATGTTTATAGTTACTAGTAATTCATAACTCAGATTTAAGTAACGTAAAATTCAAAAAATCATACGCAGCCACAATGCCAAGAGTTTGTTTTAATTTTAATGCCCCAGTCTTTCAAAACGAAAAAACAAAAAGAACATAAACACAAAATAGTACAAACAATTCCAGATAAACATGTCAAACTAGCATTAGTTATTTTATAATCTCCGTATGTTGTGAAGATTGTTGAGTGCATGAGCAAATAGATATTGAAATCAACGCTATAGTTGTGAGACGAAGACCTGTTGTTTATCAAAAGCAAATATACATTATGCAGGGATGGTAAACAGAGAACATGACAATATACAGTAAGGTCACCAAACATGAGGATCCTCTCCTCTGCATTGTATTCACAGCAAATTTTTTCTTTTAATGCACCCAATTCGATATATGTCCTGTTTTTGTCAATTTTTCTGCCGAACATTAATTTTGTGAATTTTACTGTAAGAAGCATACACTTTATTTTAACATGAATGTTTTTCCTTAGTAACGCTGTGTTTGTGTAGGGTGTTTTTAATGCTTTTGTGATTTTTAAAGATCATGTGATGGTTCAAATTGATTGAATTTTTTAGTGCTGTTCAGAAGGCCCTGTCTTGGACTCTTGGTCAATTTTTCACTCGAGAGTCAACCTTTTGGATTTTTCTGTACAAGTGTGGAAATGATTAGGATCCGAAATTTGTATATGTTGTTTCTATACATGTTATGTATGTTGTGTAATTTTTTTCGTGAATTTTTGAGTTCATTGGCTTAAATAGAAAGAGCTAACTTTGTATGTTGTACAATTGTTCTGTTTTGCTGTTTTTCTGGTTTTGTTTGCTTAATTTGTAGAATTTTGAGTATTAATCCACGAAGAGTTAACCTCGGATTTTCGGTATGAATGTTCTTTCGTATGTCTTTTATTTTGAGAAAATTTGGTTTAAAGTTTTGACGAAATTTGTTATGACTTTTCGTTTATGCACTGTATATGGTACAGCAAGGTTTCAAAACTTCACTCTTGATTTTTCTATCTTTGTTATGTTTGAATGTTTCCTAGTTACTGATTTTGTATATCAATATTTGTTAATTTTGCTTTTGTACACGGTGACAACTAGTGTTTGAACTTTTAATTTTTGTTGCATTTTGATTGTTTGTTTTTTACATAGAGAGTGTTAGAAGTAGAGAAGTATATTATTGGAGCCAATCTTGAATCACTTGATGAAAGAGAGGAAACAAGCCTAACGAGGAAGTTTGAAGGGTGCTAAATCAATATGGCGCCGATGTGGAGGGTACAGAAGTATATTTTGTTGCATTTTGATTGTTTTTTTTTTTTTTACATTTCTCATTCAATCATTGATGCTCCATACAAGAAAAGTATGGGTAAATACTCTAAACAAAACATGCTTTGATAGTAGTCTTGTTTACTCTTAAGTAGTTACAAGTTGATTTTTATTTCACTTTATTTATTTTCTTAAAATATGTTATAGTTGTGGTTAGTTCCTTTATTTGCATTTATGAAGATTTAGTTTATTGTTTGTTTTAGTTGTTAAGTATTACTTGTTCTAATTACTTAGTTTGTAGTTGTTTGTACTTTTGTTTAATTGTCGTTTATTATTTCTTGGATGTTGGTTGGACTCCAATGAGAAGACTTAATGGCTAATTAGTGTATGTTAGATAGGAAAGCTAATAGAATGTCATTAGTAGAGAGAGAGATATATATATATATATTTGTTGGATAAACGGGGGTTAAAAGCCCAAGAAAAAGAGAACAAACAAGGCTAATTAAAGCCACGAGATAACATGATCTGTCCTAACTGCTAGGCTAAGGAAGGGTGGAATACATTCCCATGTGAAGCTCTAAGAGAATCTTCAAGCTATGATTGCAAGGATGTTTTCACATCTATTTGCCTCGCAAAAGCCACGAGAGATTCTAATATCCCAATTCCTCTTTAAAATTAGATGAATCAGTTTGACCACCCTATTAGGGTTTCCACCACCGCAAAAAGTGCCCCTTATTGCTTCAACAAGGTTCAAAGAGTCTGGATTTATTTTTTGTTAATGGATAATCTTTCCATACTCATTGAACTACCAATGCACTTTTGCCATGTCTGTTTTTAATTTATAGTATGTGGGTTGATTTTTATGAGATTCTTGAACCTAACCTAGGCTCTAAAACTTGTTTGAATCTTTCTCGAGGCTAAATTCTAGGTTAAGTACTTCTCTTAAATATGATTTAGATATTTTTGCATGATTTGAGCCATATGAAGCCTGTTTTGTGTCTTTTATATATATATAATTAGTACCCTATTGTTTCAAAATTGAAACACATTTATTATTGAAGAATTCAGTTTTATTTTTAATTTTTTAAATATATCATAAAAATTATAAAATAATACTAAAAAAAATTTATATAAGTCTTTATAAAATTATTTTTTTAAAAGAAAATAAAATTTTTTATAAATTTTTATAAAAGAACATTTTTTTTAATTTAAATTTCAAGTTAGGCAAAGGTAATATGGCCTTTTGACTTGATCTAACACAATTTTGTAGCTTGACCTAACTTTTTTTTTTGGGCACCTAACTTAATTTGGTTGGGCAAAATTAGATATATCGAGCTTCTAGACACGACATATACCCTTAGTTGCCATGTAAAAAGGGTTAAAATTTGAAACTGCCAAGAATATTAATTTTATAATGCAAAATAAACAACTAGAGTGATAAACAATCCATTCACAACTCATGCAATTAATTCATATTTGAAGTGGTTTAATATTTGGAAACCACCTAATTAAGGCATGTAAGAAATTGATAATTAAGAAATATAATCACGGTCGATCTTTCTATCTTTCTTTTTTTCTTTTCCAGTCAATGTTTTTGGAGTTTTCTTTTGTAAAGTCTTCAAAGCCTTTTCTACGCAACACTCATTTGTCTTTATATAAAATGAGTAACAATGATAGTTGAACGTGAATTTTGGTACATTAATTATTGATTGACTATAATTTTCTTGACAATACTAAGAGTGTCTGCTAGTTAACCTTTAATCTAATAAAAACATATCAAAGCAAACCAAATTTTAAAAGTAAAATTAATACACAACACTAGGTGTTCAATTAGTTTTTTAAAAAAGTAAAATTGACTAAACTTTTAGATATTACTTGGTTTAAACTCAATTATAATTTTTTACGTTCTTTTTTCTCTTATCAAAAAATAGAAAAGTATATATAGTTATTTTTGTTCTATTTTTTCTCATGAACTATTTTTCATAAATTAATGACACTATTTTAAACAACATGACTTTTCATATCTGTTATTTAAATAACAATTCTAGAAAAATTAAGAGAGACAAAATTTACCATGACTACTGTAATAACCGAAAGAAAAAAAATATATAATAATAATTATATTATATAAAAAAAAATGGGAGAAGGAATTTTTTTTTTATTACTTTTCTTTCCCACGTTGCTTTTTTCTCTCTCCCGTTGCATCTCACTGAGCTGTTTGGTTCTGTCTTCCTCTCACCTGCAGCGTCTGGTTCTCTCCGTCAGCCTCGCGTGGTGCTTCCCGGCTCCCCTCTCCGGTGATTAAGCACCTCCCTGGCTTCTTTCGAATACTCTGAGCAGCTCCCCTGTGACTCCGTTGCTATACAACGCTGCTTCTCCCTCCCATCGCGTCGGCCTCGCCTCCTTCAAGCTCCCCTATTCCTTCATCGTTCGAGCTGCCAATTCCTCTTTTCCCTTCGAAGAAGCTCCTCCGCCGTAGTGGTGGTCTTCCCGCGTCTTCTTGCTGCTGGTTCGAGAGCTGGAAGCCTCGAACTTGATTCGAAGCTTGACAACCCAAGGTAAGCTCTGATTTTTCTTTCTTCCTCGGTCAAGCTTCATTCCGATGACTTGGTTAAGTTGTTACAGTTCTTCCCTCCCATTTCTGGGCCTGTCCTAACGCAATAGAGGAAAAAGAGGGATTGGAGCCTTTGCCTTGCTAGGTTGGCCGAAAAACAGAAAAAAAAAAAAATTGGGGATTTTGGAGTAAGGTTTCCTAAGTGTATTAATCTCGCATAAACCTTCAATTTTCCTACCCTAGAAATGATTTTTTGAAACTTAAATGATGAATGGGTTATAGTATGGAAGAACCATTGGTTGGGGAATTTAATGAATTAGACAGATGCTTAAAAGTTACTGTGTTCCGGGTTCATATACTGATTTTGGCAAGTTTGGCGATAATAGGAGGCTCCGTGGACGTTGATAATTGCAAGGAGCTAAACCTTGAGGAGGAACGATCACTTGATAATTTGTGACATCATTGTGAGTGAAAAAAAAATTGCAATAGCTTCTGTGCTTTTCAATGCTATATATATGTACCTACATGCAAGGGATAATTTGAAGTCCTTCTGGTGCTGTGCGATATAGGTTAATTTAGATTTGTGGTGGTATATGTGCTGTCCTTATCGGACCTTGTCCCAAATTCTTCCTTACATGGAGGGAATTCCAAGTGGGAATTTACTTAGTCCTGACTCCTCAATTAGGGAGCGAGGTATTTATGAAAAAGAAAATTACCAAGTATGCTTACCGATCGACCGTTTGAGAGATCTGGATTTTGTTATGAATTGGTGGTTGAGTTCATTATGTTTTTTTATGTGTATATTATGTTCATGACCATAGTTCCTAAAGAAATTTATATACATACCCACACATAACAAATATACATGTATATATGCGTTTGATTCTTGATCAGTCTTTAGAAATGTTTATTATCTATCATTATTATTATTATTATTATTATTATTATTATTATTGTCTTTCTTTTTCTTTCTTTCCACCTTAGCTTGTATGGGTAGTATATTGGCATCTAATTAGTTTCACCCATGATGGCCTGTGTTGGTATTTAATTGGTTATATAGTTTCTTTCTTTCTATTTCTCTTTTCTCCCTGTCTTGTTTTCCTTATTTTATTTTATTCCTTGTTTATCTTTTCTATGGTGCCTTATTTCATTATTGCATAGTATCATTTACTTGCCCTAAGTGTTTCGTGCCATCCACAAATGACCCTTTGTTCAGGGAGGCGACGAACGAGCATTTCTCATTTTGTTTCGGCCTTATTGTGCATGGGTTACCAGTGTTTGGTATACTACCTGGTGCTTCATGTGAGATCTAGGGGGAAAAGGAGCTGCCCGTTAGGTGTAGCCACCCCGAAGGGGTAAGGAGCTGCCAACGAGGTGAAGCCGTCCCAGAGACTTGGCTATAGTGTGTACTGGTAGTGGTAAGGAGCTGCCCGTTAGGTGTAGCCACCCCTAAGGGGTAAGGAGCTGCCAACGAGGCAAAGCCGCCACTAACAATGGTCAAACTAATTGTAATAATTATTATAATTATTTATCTACTCACTGAGTTGTCTCACTCCTTTAATTCTTAATTCTTTTTCAGCTAGCGTCACAGGATCTGATCCGCCTCCCTCATTGTAGGTTCTGAGGCGTAGTGGCGGTGAGCCCCTTTTTGTGCTGGGGCTAGGTTATTTTTTTGTTGTTATTGTGGAACTGCTGTTGGTTGTAATTATTAGAAAAGTGCATTGTAAAGTATCTCAAAAAGTAGGACCAATGAAAATAGGTTCCGTTTTCCCCTTCCCCATTTTGGTTCTTTGATGTATTGAATGATTGGCTGAAGAGAGCAGAGCTCTCTATTGTTATTTCTGTAGAATTCTGGCTGTTTGTAGAAATTTGGGATGTCCTATTTACAGGAGACACTGCCAAAATTTCTATAAAAAGCTAGAGTACGTTAAGCTAAAGCTAAGAACCCTGTATGGGTTTCCCGTGTTGGTCAGCCCCTTCTCTTCGGGAGTGGGGCGTGACAACTACAAGGGATATATGTGAGAAATGCTTATAATTAGTTATAAAGCATCTTACGTGAGGAAAACGTTATCACTGTGGAAATATATTATTGTTAATGTCACTTTCCGATGGTAGATATGCGGATTGTGGAATATGAGTCTGATAGCAAAGATTATAAGTCGTTTCATTTAAAAGGTCCCATACCCGATGATTTTGGAATCACAATGAACTCTCTTGAAAGTCTTGATCTATTGAATAATAAGCTACAAGGTGAAATTCCAACATCACTGGGGAATATATGCACATTGAAGAACTTATATCTTTCCTACAACAACTTGAGTGGGGAGCTTTCGAGTTTCATTCATAACTCTTCCTGGTGTAATAGACACACATTACAAAGCTTGGATTTATCTGGAAATCGAGTAACTGGTATGTTACCTAATCTTTCTATTTTCTCATCTTTGCAAAAAATGAGGCTTTCTAATAATCAATTAAAAGGAGAAATACCAGAAAACATCAAATTGCCAATTGAGTTGGAATATTTGTCCTTGGATGGGAATCATTTGAAAGGTGTGATCACTACATCCCATTTTAGTCATCTTTCTAATTTGAGGTATTTGTCATTGTCTGACAATTCAATGGGTCTAAGAATTAGCACCACTTGGGTTCCTCCGTCTCAATTAGAAAATTTGGAATTGGCATCTTGCATGTTGGGTTCTAGTTTTCCAAATTGGCTCCATAATCAAAAGAGCTTATTCATATTGGATATTTCTAATGGTGGGATTTCAGGTTTTGTACCGGAGTGGTTTTGGCCAATATTAGAAAATATAGAATTCATAAATATCTCATACAACAGATTTGTTGGTAAAATTCCAAATTTACCGCTTAAACTTAATTACCAACCAGAAATAATTTTGACATCAAATAATTTTGAAGGTGCAATTCCATCATTTTTCTTACAAGCATCAGCTCTTTACCTTTCCAACAACAAATTCTCAAATTTGGCTCCACTTTTATATGGCAAAATTAGAGATGAAGGCTTGAATGTTTTGGACGTATCAAGTAATCGATTAAGGGGGCAGCTACCTGATTGTTGGAGCCATCTAAACTCATTAAAGTATGTTGATTTTAGCAATAATAACTTGTCAGGAGAGATCCCATCTTCCATTAGAAGCCTTGAGAATATAGAGGCTTTGGTTTTTAGAAGCAACAGCTTGATTGGAGAACTTCCTTCCTCATTGGCAAACTACTCTAAGTTATTATTGTTAGATGTGTCAGAGAATAAGTTGTTGGGGCCAATACCTTCATGGGTTGGGAAAAACCTTAGACAATTGCAAATTCTAAGCTTACGAATTAATCATTTATATGGTAATCTACCTTTGCATCTTTGTCACTTAACACAAATCCGGCTCTTGGATCTCTCTCATAATAACTTATCTAATGAAATTCCACCTTGCTTTAAGAATTTTACTATTATGGCTCAAGAGAGTATTAGCTCAACTAACATAGCTTACCATATGTATCAGTCCACTATAATTAATACTCATGAAAGAATTTTTTTTATTAATTTCTACATAATTGATTTCTACATAAAATTGATGTGGAAAGGTGAAGATTACTTGTTCAAGAGGCCAGAATTCCTTCTTAAAAGCATTGATCTCTCCAATAATGCTTTAACAGGAGAAATACCAATAGAACTTGTGTCATTAATGGGATTAGTCTCCTTGAATTTATCAAGAAACAATTTAAGTGGAAAAATCCCTATTGAGATTGGGAATTTAGAATCACTAGAATTCCTAGATTTGTCAAGAAATAAATTATCGGGCACAATTCCTTTAAGTCTTGCTCACATTGATCGTCTAACTGCATTAGACTTGTCAAACAATAATCTCTTGGGGAAAATCCCAACTAGAACACAGTTGCAGAGTTTTAATGCCTCTAGTTATGAAGGAAATTTAGATCTTTGTGGAATGCCACTTGACAAAAAGTGCCTAGAAGATGAGACTCCTTCACCTCAATTATTTGATAATGAAGATGACGACTTACTTTTCTCTCAAGAATTTTACTTGAGCTTGGGATTGGGATTTGCTATTGGATTTTGGGTATTCTTAGGCCCATTGCTCTTCAACCGTTCTTGGAGCCAAGCCTACTATTGGTTAGTAAACAAAGTAACAAATAGAATCTATGTCATGGTGTCAATTTATGTGGCAAGGTGCCTTACCATCAAAGACTAGCTAGAAGGTAACGATTTGATTTCTCTCAATCTTATTTTTACATTCAACCCTTATTTATAATAACCATATGACAATAAAATAATAAAATTGAAGTTAATAAAGACCAACATTTTAACATAGTAATGATGTTCAAATAAATATCTTAATTGATAGTTCTATAAATTTTTTTAATCTATAATATTTTAACCTTTTGTAAAGTCACTCATTTATTTGACAAATTCTCTATATTTATATCAAATTAAAGTTATAAATGATTTTTTGCACTTCTATATATTTATGTTAAGAATGTGCATGTGATAGTGCATATAAACAATGAAATAAATGAAAAATAAGTAAATCACTATCAAGCAAAAAGAATTGTTTAATGTATACTGCACATTTTATTTTATTGAAAGACAAATTATACTAATACAATGCCTATGTTTACAATTTTGCACAACAATGCATACCAATTCATCTTATTGATGAAGATTTTTGAATCATTTATCAAAATCTGGTCTCTTTCAAAATGTTAACTACAACTTATGGTTTTTATTATCAATTGCTTATTTTACACTCAAAAAATTTTAAAATCAAATATGCTTGAGTCACACATGCTACTAAGACAAGATTGTATATGATGCAATTCATATACACAAAGAGCAAGGGAACAAGCAATCATAAAATCAAATTGCATAACAAATATTGACTAACTTATGAAAAAACTAATATAACAACAATCAAGTAATCATATTTATGGAATTACATCAACTGCTTAACATGCTACTCTGTTTCTTGCAGGATATGTTATTTGGTTTAGCATAGGACAAATGCATCTTGTGCATTATAATACATCATCTTCGATCGTTAACAATATGTGATCCAAGTAATAATGGTTTGTAAGATGAATTTATGCTATGCTTTATAATGTAATGTACTTACAATATTTTATGGGACGTGATTTGATCAACGACATTGATATCCTTTTCTATCAATAGCTAGAACTAGACTATCAATTATTTGATAGATATAACTAGAGAAATTGCATTAAAACTCCTTCAAACAAGTAGCAACCACCCCAAGAGCATAAATGGAGTCCTCCAAGCCTCCAATATCAAGCATTAAACAGGAAAAGCGAGAAAGGGTTTGTACTATTGGGGCATTTAATTGCTTTGGTTACTTTATTTATTGCCTAGTTGACTATGTTTATGGGGATAGAAATTGAGTAGGAAAAGTTTCTCCACTGGTTCTTGGTAACTAAATCACATTTGGAAGTATACAAATTGGGCAATTCATGAAAAATAGTAGAGTCTAAAAATCTCAATTGTTAGTTCTACAAACACTATTTAATCTATAAGATTTTAGCAATTTGTAAAGTCACTCATTTATTTGACAAATTCTCCATATTTCTTTCAAATTAAGATTATATCTTATTTTTCTGCACTCATATTATGTATGTTTAGAATGTGCTTGTGATAATATATATAGAAAAGGAAATATGTAAATCACAGTCAATTAAAAAAAGTGCATATGTACCCTGCTCATTTTTTTGAAAGACAAACTATATGTTTATAATGCATACCAATTAATCTTATTAATTAAGATTTCTAAATCATTTATCAAAATCTGTTCTTTTTCAAATTGTTAACTACAGCTTATGATTTTTTATTATCAATTACGTATCTTACACAAGTAGCTAACACAACAATGCATATGATGCAGTTCACATAAATAGTACACAAAGAGCAAGGAAACAATCCATTATAAAAACAAATTAAAGAACAAATACTAACTAACTTATGACGACACTATTAAAACTAACCAAGTAATCATATTTATGGAATTACTTTTGAATGCTTAACAAGCTTGTTCGTTTCTTACAGGATTTGTTACTTCTTTGATTTGGTACGGGACAAATGCATCTTCTGCATTATGCTATATCATGTTTGATCATTAACAGTATGTGATCCAAGTACTAATGGTTTGTTAGAAGAATTTATGATTTGCTATATAATGTAATGTACTTAAAATAGTTCATGGGATATGAGTAAGCTTTGTTGTCTATTTGAGGCTTGTAAACTATGTTTTTGGGAAATAGGAGAAGTTTCTTAGTTGGTTCTTGGTGACTAAAACAAATGTGGAAGTTTTATACAAATTGGGGAAAGCTTGTTTGTAAATATTATAGCATAGTAAAGAAACTCTGAAGCATTGGCTTGAGGAGAGGATGTAGGCTCATTTTTATGAGACTGAACCTCTATAAATTTGTTTGCCTCCTTTTCATCTCCTAACTACTTTATTTTTATGCAATATATATACACACACTTGGTGCTTTTTAAAGATTTAAAGAAACAAATCACCAACTCTTGTTTCTTTTTCAAATAATAAACAATAAATATAATAAACAATTCGAGCACATGGCATAATATGCTTTTATTTGTTTAATCCTCAAGTCCTACTTTTATAGCAGCTTACTCTACTGCCTATCAAGTCAGCTTTCATTGTCTATGCTAGATAATACTTTATTTAGCAAAGTTGACCAAAACCTTAAAGCAAGCATAAGATATCGGTGTTTGATAAGAATGCTTTCACGGTATTATAAAGAAAGCTTGAAATTGAGCTGAACAAGATCAATGCACAATGCCTAGTTGTGTCGTTCAACCAAAATCTGCTTCAAGATTTTATCAGTTTTCCTCATAAAAATTTAGAAAACATTATGTGGGAAGGCCATAAACTGAAGAAATTCAAATATTGAGCTTATCGTTCGAAGATAGGATACTAGGAGAGGCTAAGATCCTTGCCTCTATTAGTTGGCTAACTATGGCACTATTAAAGAAAGCTTGAAATTGTGCTGGACCCCAGATAAATGTAAATTACCTAGCTTTAACATTCAATCAAAAAAATGCTCCAAGATTTTGTCAATTTTTCCTCATAAAAATTCAAAAAATTTCTGGATAAAGGTCATAAAGTGAAAAAATTTAACTGCTGGTGAAGATAAAAATATTGCCAATGAATAACTAGTGTTATATTAAGGTAACAAGGTAACATGTGAAAAAATTGAGACTAGTGTAACATAATTTGAAATGAGAATGTCCCCAAATTCAAAATAGTAACAACTATGATACAATTGAAATAGTCAATTTTATTTTAAAGAAAGGTGAAACCTTGCATTTGCTTTACAGTCTGAAGTCTAGACCTTACAAAATGCAGAGTATATTCCAATGGTAAGAATGTAACCCGTTCCATTGGTCATTCCAATCCAACCTTCTGCGTTCACAGCATCTTGAATTTGGGTCATCAATTTTGTCATGACCACAGTAACAAAATATGGAATTGTTGAGATAGAAATTAGAAACCAAAGAAGATAATCGTTTTGCGTTTGTCCCATTAATTTTATCTTGGTAAATTGCAAGTAAAAGGTTAAGATATATTTTGCATTCAAATTTTTCGGTATTATAATTGAAAAGTACGTTTTTATATTATTGAACAATAATTCTTTTAGAGTAATTTATACATAGTTATCCTTTTTTTTTTTAAATTACATAAATCTTCCATCTAGTTTCAAAATATACATTTTAGTCTAATTTTAAATTTTTATCTAAAATACCCTTTAACCTAATTAAATATTAGGTGATTTTTGTTTTACAAAAATTAAATACTATCCAAATATACACAAATAAAAATAAAAGTAAATAAATCTTATCCTTATTAAACTTAACAGAGACTTAAATTGAAGGAACGTATTTTAGTTATATATATATGTTAATAAATAATATGCAATTTTAATCAAAAAATTTAAAATTAAATTAAAATATAATGTAACTTTAAAAATAAAATCTGTATAATTTACTCATCTTTTTATAATATGATGTGTTACAAGCCTACAGTTTGAATTACAAATTTATCATATATTTAAGTCATAGACTTCGTACATGGACCCCGGCATTGCCCGTAATTTTTTGTAATTGTTATTTTAAAAATATTTAAATATTTTAAGAAATGATTCATTATTATAATTATATATTCAATAATTATAAAGTTAATTTTAAGGAATAATCATATTAAATATAAATAATATCATACAGCAAATTTAAGTTTTAAAAGTTTGTTTGTTTTTATAGAAATACTTCCTAGTTTACGTTAACTCAGAAATAGCTTAAAAGGAAAAAAAACAAAAAAGTTTAACATCGATATTACAATCAAAGGGATTCAATAGAATAACTCAAATCCACACTGCTAGTAGCAGAGTTGAGTCGAGATCTCGTTAGAGTTAATAGTAAGACGCATGCTTGAATAAAAACAGAGAGAAAGGCAATGTAATTCATAATTCAAATTTGGATAATGTAAAATTTAAAAATTCAAACACAGCCACAATGCTAAAATTGTACGAACAATTCCAGCATTAATTATTTTATGATCTCCGTATATTGTGAAGAATGTTGATTGCCTAAGCAAATAGATATTGAAATCAATGTTATAGTTGTGAGATGATGACCTGTTGTTTATCAAAAGCAAATATACATTATGCAGGGATGGTAAACAGAGAACATGACAATATATAGTAAGGCAACCAAACATGAGGATCCTCTCCTCTGCTCTCTATTCACACCAAATTTTTTTCTTAATGCACCCAAATCTATATATGTCCTGTTTTTGTCAATTTTTCTGCTGAACATTAATTTTGTGAATTTTACTGTGAGCAGCATACACTTGATTTTAACATGAATTTTTTCTATAGCAATGCTGTGTATGTGTAAGGTGTTGTGTAATGTTTTTGTGATTTTTAAAGATCATTTGATGGTTCAAATTGATTGATTTTTTTAGTGCTGTTCAGAAGGCCCTGTTTTGGTCAATTTTTCAATCGAGAGTCAACTTTTTGGATTTTTCTACACAAGTGTGGAAATGATTAGGATCCGAAATTTGTATTTTTCGTTTCTATATATGTTAGGTATGTTGTGTAATTTTTTTTCGTGAATTTTTGAGTTCATTAGATTAGGTAGAAAGAGTTAACTTTGTATGTTGTACAATTGTTCTCTTTTGTTGTTTTTCTAGTTTTGTTTGCTTATTTTGTAGAATTTTGTGTATTAATCGGTGAAGAGTCAAGTTCTGATGTTTAGTGTGAATATTCTTTTATATGTCTTTCATTTCGAGAAGAATTGGCTTAAAGTTTTGACGACATTTGTTATAACTTTTCATTTATGCACTATATATGGTACAGCAAGGTGTCAAAACTTCACTCCTGATTTTTTTTCTATCTTTGTTATGTTTAAATGTTTCCTAGTTAGTGATTTTGTATATTAAGATTTGTTAATTTTGCTTTTGTACATGATGACAATTAGTGTTTGAACTTTTAATTTTTGTTGCATTTTGATTGTTTGTTTTTTACATTTCTCTAAGTGTCAGAAGTCCAGAAGGATATTTTGTTTGTAGCATCTATTATTGAAGCCAATCTTGAATCACTTGACGAAAGAGAGGAAACAACACACCTAACAAGGAAGTTTGAAGGGTGCTAAATCAATATGGCGTGGATGTGGAGGGGCAACAAATTTATTTCAGACCTCATTCAATCATTGATGCTACACGCAAGAAGAGTCTAGCTAAATACTCTAAACAAAATATGCTTCGATAGTAGCTTTTGTTAATTCTTAAGTAGTTACAAGCTGATTTTTATTTCACCTTATTTATTTTCTTAAAACATGTTATAGTTGTGGTTAGTTCCTTCATTTGCATTTATGAAGATTTAGTTTATTGTTTGTTTTAGTTGTTAGTATTACTTGTTCTAATTACTTAGTTTGCAGTTGTTTGTGCTTTTGTTTAATTGTCGTTTATTGTTTCTTGGATGTTGGTTAGACTCCAGTGAAAAGATCTGATTGCTAATTAGTGTATGTTAGATACGTAAGCTAATGGAATGTCATTAGTAGATAGATATATATATATATACATATATATATATATATATAGCCAGGGGATAACATGATCTGTCCTAACTGCTAGGCTAAGGAAGGGTGGAATACATTCCCATGTGAAGCTCCAAGAGAATCTTCAAGCCATCATTGCAAGGATGTTTTCACAGCTATTTGCCTCACAAAAGAAATGGGTGATTCTATCATCCCAATTCCTCTTTAAAGTTAGATGAATCAGTTTGACCACCCTATTAGGGGTTCCAGCAGTGCAAAAGTGTCCTTTATTGCTTCAACAAGGTTCAAAGAGTTGGATTTATTTTTTTTAATGGATAATTTTTCCATGCTCACTGATTTACTAATGCAATTTTGTCATGTTTGTTTTTAATTTAGAGTATGTGGGTAGATTTTTATGAGATTCTTGAACCTAAAACTCTAAAACTTGTTTGAATCTTTCCCGAGACTAAATTCTAGGTTAAGTACTTCTCCTAAATATGATTTAGATATTTTTGCATGATTTGAGCCATGTGAAGCCTATTTTGTTTCCTATATATATCATTAGTACCCTATTGAACTTATGTATCAAATATGTGCATTGAATGCATATATGATTTCTCATCTTTATTACCTACATCTATTACCAAGCCCGAAAGAGACTGAAAAACAAAATCATAATTATTACAAGAAAATTGAGAACCTTTATTCTCTCCAGTTTTTTTCGCTTTTAAGCTTATTGGATTGAAGATATTCCATCATATAATGATTTGGATCAAATTCACTTCATTTGATAGGCATGATCAATATTACATTATTGATTGAGTTGCAAGATATTAAACATTTGGATCCTAGATACAATATTTTCCATCCAAGTGACATCTTAGAATTCATAGACTCCTTCACCAACTTAAGATATCTCAATCTCTCTTATTGTACTTTTGGTAGGAATATTCCTTATTGAATGGGGAAGCTTTCCAATTTACTATATATTGATATGAGTTACAATAAATTGGATGGAGCTTTCGCTTATCAACTTGGAAACCTCTCAAGGTTCCAGTATGTCAATCTTGGAGGAAACTATCTTGTTAGACTAATCCCATATCGGCTTAGGAATCTCTCCATGTTTCACACTCTTAAGCTTGGGTACAATTCTAATCTAACAATGGATGAGAAGAATAGTTATGATATTGAGTTACTATCTGAGTTTTCTTTTATTAAGAAATCTTGACCTGAGCAAAGTGAGTGCTTTTGGCTATTCTCATCACTGGCTTATTCAAAAACCAACATAATTGCATCCACGCAAATGTGATCTTTCTTATGTTAATAATCCTTGTTTGTTTGGATCCCTCTTACAACAAGATGCAAGGTGAAATTCCCTCATCACTAGGGAATATTTGCACAATGCAGCATTATACCTTTCCTATAACAACTTGAGTGGGGATCTTTCAAGTTTCATTCAGCCCTTACACCTGTCTCTTGAAGTCAGTTTGAGCCATTTGGGAGTTCTGCTTATAGACTTCATTTTCATTACATGGAATAGTCCTTAATTAGTCCAAATGAAACTCTATCACTAATAGATAGGCCTAATACATGTCCTACAATATTGAGGGTAAAATGATAGTAACTCTACCACCTTTTAAATCTATAGACGTTGTCTTTAGTGTATGGAATGGTCCTTAGTTCAAATTAAACTCTATCACTAATAAGTCTTATGCATGAAGGTAAAATGATAGCAGCTCTCCTACTTTTGAGGATCACATTCTAAATATTTTTACACTCATTAAAAGTAGACCTCCCCTTTGTTTCCCATCCTTCCTTAAGAAAGAAGGCATTGAAAAATAATACAGATTGAGTTTTGGTTGGAACATGTGCTCATAACATTAAAGGGACTATCAATTACAAAAGACAATAACCAGGAGTGTCTTTGGTTTTATCTTTTTTTTCTATTATTTTTTATTTTTATTCAAAACCGAAAATATGAGTGAAAATGTTTTTGATTGTCTAACAAGAATTGTTTTTTTTAAGACAATTTTTTTAAAATAGACTGAGAAAGTGTCTGGTTACTTTCAATATTCTCATATTTTTCTATACTTAATATATCTTATATGTAAATTTTCAAATAAATAAAAATTAATATGAACTGTTTGACAATAGGTTTTTCAAGTAAGCTTCTTCCCCATGGAATTAGGGAATTTGCTTGGCGGATGGATATGAACTCCAAATTAATGGTAGGGAATTTACTTATCGTAAAATTGGAATTTTCTAAGAGCCTATGAAAATTTAAATTTGTAGAAGTAAAGCAATTGCTTAGATTACAGAAGTATAAAGTTTCATGAATTTGGTGGGAACCCCCTTATGAAAAGGATTAAATTTGGACCTTTTGAAATTTCTACAATTAAATAATCAACACAACCAACATCAAGAGAGCTTTGCTCTCATTCCTATCCACTAATATAGGTATAACAGGTGCGGGATCTGCCTGTAAATTATGTAAAACAACATTTATGACACAAACAAAATAATGAATTAAACTACAATTCACTAGATTGAAGGAAGGTCTACACATAAGGCAATGATGAAGGCTCAGATCAACTATACTACTTGAAATCTCAAACATTAAGTAGGTAAATAACATCCGACAAATTATCAAATTCATAATTAAAAAAAAAAAGGTAAATCATTCAACTATTTATCGAAATATTGTAACAAATATAACAGTTTACCTGAAAGTTAGAAGTCCATAACTTTCAATAAGCTAAACAATTATGAGTGCCCAAACACAAAGGCATTTTTAATAAACTTTTAATGCTGTGAAATCTTATATCAGTGAGAAATGACATTAATCATAAAATGAGCATGCAACTTCAAAATCTAAATAGATGATCATTTAAAAAAATTTTCTTCAAAACAATTTTGTTAGAAGGACCCCTTCAAAACAGATTAGCCATTATGGGCAAGAAGCCAACATGGGTAAGTAACAAAGTCCATCATAAGTCGAGACTTCACATAAAATAAGTTCTTTGTAAGTCAAAATCACATGTAAAATAAATTTTTCGTGAGTACTTAGCTCACGTAAAATAACATTCTTCCATTCTATATGTAGTGACCATCATACAAGGATAGCATCTCCTATACCTTTCGTTAGCTGGTTACTAACCAAGGCATGCCAAAGGCTAACAAAACTGCTATTAACAACCAGTGTTTTGCGTCTAATTCCTCCATAAAAACATTTTTGTCACGTATGGAATCATGCTAAGTGCGTGTATAAACCATTCTTGAAAGTAACCAACATAGAAACTTGTAATTAAAATTCCCAAAATTTCTTTCATGGATTTCATACAAGTATCAACCATTTTCAAAAAATCAAGCATTTCACTTTAATAAAAAAAGTACTTATAATCATGGATGCAACTAAAAGTTTAGATCAATGAAAATCTTGATTGTTAAAAAAGAATATAAATGACATGGCAACACAATTATAGTTTATAAAATTTCTATGAAACATTATTTACTCACCATACATGAAGATCAATACAATACTTTCTATTGCCTCCTTCAACTAATGCCGAAAGTGGGATTAATCGGAGCTTCCTAAGTACCCAAGAATGAAAATACTCTTACTAACTATCTCAACAATTCAAATGGAATTATATTAATCCAAGCCACTCAACATAACAAACCTTGTAATTAATAGTAAGTACCCCACTACTATCCATGTTACACTTAGCATTTAATTTACAATGCTCAAATCCCCTATTTGGCTTAAATTAAGAATTTAGGTGATGATGATTGTAAGATAAGCAATCCACTGGCTATCACCACTAATAGAATCCCATTTCTAATTTAGACCTTAAGGAGTCTAACTCTCATTGCCACCCTAGTTCCAACTCTATATAATTCCTCAGTTTAATTTTGCACCTCAAGCACACTGAATTATTTCACATAAGCATTACTCTTGCCTTTAAACTATTCTTAGTTCAATTCATTTAATTTAATCCCTAAAGCATCAAATTGGTTGCGCACCACCTTAGAGAATTAAAGCATGAAGAAGTTAGCTTATGAATAGCTTTCAAGTATCGATTTAAACGCTTTCCTACACAAGCAATGAACCCTCTAACCAGGACTCATTTACCTTACTATATCAACTCTTACTAGTTTATTTACTAATTACTCCCACTATCAAGAAAGTTAATTAACCACAAGAATTCAACTTTTCCCTTGTCAAGGGATTTATTCAAAAGGTCTAACCCATGTGTCCACACTAGTTCCAATTCTTATATATTCTTATTCCCATCCTAATGTATCATGTAGTATAAATCATCCAACACAAAACCGTACTCTTGCTCTTAAGCTATTTCCAATTCAAACCATCATCAATTTAATTTCTTCCTAATTAATCCCATTTCCATCATACCCTTTCATTCTTATTAGCAATACAACATTTGGGTTTAGAGCTTATATTAGAAAAATAAAATTTGGAAATTTAGACTCTTGACCAATTTATTAAAAGTCTCTTGTACAGATTTTCCGCTGCAACACCCAAAACCTCTATTTTAAACTTACAACTCGCAAGGAAAGGGAAATTGTAAGCCAAACATGGGGAAGTTAAAGAGGGAAAGAAGGAAATTTTTACCAAGCCAAGTGAGGTATTAGAGCTCCAAAGATGCACAAAAACGTAGTCCCAATGGACCTATGGTACTGTTCACGCCACAGCAAGGCAACCAGCAAAACAGGGGCTGTTTTGGACGTAGAAATCTGCTATAAGGGAGAGAAACGCTGTGAAAATGGAAGGGAGAAGTTGCTAAGCTTGTTGAGATGAAGGGGAAAGGAAGATCAAGTAAAATGACTAGCGAAATTTACCCAACGGCTGCCATACCTGAAGCAAGCCACAGCTGTGATAGGATCATAGGAGATCAGATTTGGACCAAGAAAATCCTATCACATTTGGACCAAGAAAAATGGAGCTTCAGGGCTGCCCACAGCTGGCCAAAACTCCGAGCTCGGCAACGATGGTGGTGGGTGCAGAAACTTTCACGAGGCAGAGAAAAAAGCTGGAAAATGCATCAGAAATGAAGGACAAAATGGAACCTTCGGGAGGGAGAGTGTGCGGAGCCGAGAAGAAAAGGTGAAAAAGAGGGGCAATGAAGAAATGGGGCTTCGTATATGCTGAGAAGGTGGGACGCGCTGGGAATTATTATTATTTTTATTTTTTAAATATTCTATCAGGACCTTGGGGTGCAGCATCTTGATAACTCACGTGACTCCCACACATGATATAGAAGACAAATTTTAAGGGATGATTGGTTGAAAGAGTAAAAGAAAAGAAATATAAAAATTATATAAATAAAATAAAAATAATTTTTATATTTTTATATTTTTATTTTTAAAAAATAATCCAATTTTTAAAATAATAATTTATTAAATAAAGTAATAATTATAAAAATATCATAAATATTATACAATTATATAAAAAAATTACATTGATTTTGCTACCAACCAAATATATTTAATACTCAAATGATCACATTTTTAATTTAATATTTATAGATTTTATAGCTTTATAAAATAGGGTACTTAGCAGAACAATTTTTTTTTCTTTTTGTAAACTCAAAATAATTAATTTTTTTGGACAAAAATTAGTTTCCATTAATTTAATTTAGTTTTTATTTTCATTTATTTGTTTATTTATTTCTTTGGTCTAAGATAAATTTTCTTAAATCTAGAGTTGCCCTTTACAACTTAAATTTATTAGCAAATTTTTCTATTATCTCATCTTCTCAAAATTTTAAATTATTTAACTTTTATTTAAAAATTTTATATATTTTTTTAAAAAATTATATAATTTTAACAAACAGATCCAGAGAGTCTTTCTTTTAATATAAAAGACACTAAAATAGTGCTATGATCTTCTAATTTTATTTAATTTTAAAATAATTTTGTAAATTTAAAATGTTCTAAAATAATCTCTTAAATTTTAATTTCATCTCATAATTTTTTAAAAAATAAAATCTATTAAAACATTTAGCTATGTTTATTTTTATGCTACCATGAAAGTTATATGCATTTTTTATTTTAAATGATGAGTTAGAGACCAATTAACATTGAAAAAACAAAAAACAAAAGATAGTAGTAGGCTTCATCACTAAAGGTGTATTTGGTTGGAGGTTTTTGAAAGGGAAGAGAGAGGAGGGAAGAGAGATAAAATGTTTCGTTGGACAAAATTGAAGGGGAAAGGAGGGAAGTGGAGGCAAATTTTTCTCTCTTCCAAATTGAAAAGTTTTGGAAGGGAGGGGAGAGACATTTTTTAAATTATAATTTACTTTATTGCCTCTTAATTTTTTAATATTTTAATATTTAATAAAAATTAAAATAATTTTTTTCATAAAAAATTAAAAATAAAAAAAAGATTGGAATTCATAATTTTTTTAAAAAAATTGATATAAATAACTTTTTTTAAGAAAAATAAAATTAAAATAATATAAAAATAAATTTATTTAAATATAATTACATTTCTTCCCCTTCCTCTTCTTTTCTGTTGAACCAAACAGTAATCTATCTCCTCCTTTCTTGAACTCGTTAAACTCTCTCTTCTCCCCTTCCCTCCCCTCCGTTGACATTCCCTCTTCCCATTAAACCAAATGGAGCCTAAGAAATTACTTGTGCACTTCATGTTTTCAGCATCTGAAATGCAATGCTTCGGAGGGCACAATACTTTGCCTTTAATCTTCTTTGTGTTGATGACTCTTGTTTCTCTACTTTGCTTCACCAAAAAAAGAAGAAGAAGAAGATGATGATAATGTCCCCTTTTCTGATGATGAGTATGTTCAAAGCTTGCAATTTCGGGAGACTCTCATCACCTCCTTCATCACTTCTCAAATGGAAAACAGTGACTCATCATCCTCCTACCTCTTCTTACTATGGTCTTCATCGTCTTCTCTTATTTACCAATGATTGAAACTTGCCATGCCTGGAAGCAGAGCATGTGAAGTCCCCGAATGAAATAGAGGAATCCTCGCAAGTCATATGTGAAATCTGTGCAGAAATTAAAGGGACTACACATATGTTCAAAAATCAAGGATGCCAACATTCTTTTTGCTCTGATTGTGTAACAAAACAAGTGGCCACCACACGCCAAGACAGCATTACAGTAGTTTCATGTCCTGGTTTGGATTATAATAATACTCTTGAGCACGACGAAGACTACTGTCTTTTGTTTTGTTTTTCCTTTTTTTCTTTTAAGTTGATTAATTCATCATTGAAAAATAAAAAGTTTCCATGTTAATTTAAAAATAAACGTCATTAGATATTTCACTTATAATGAAATTTTAAGGGACGAAATTAAAATTTAAGAGATTGTAAAATAATATTATGCTAAATTATGTAATATATTTTATTTAATTATAGTCTTTTAAATAATATTTTAAATTAATATTATTAAATTGTAAATTAAGGTTTTAAGTTAATATATTTTTTAATTTTTAATATAACATATTTGCATATAAATAATAAATTCTTAAATTATGATTTTATTAATAAAATTATAGTTTTACTTATAGTTTATAAAAAAATATCAATTTAGTTAGATATGTTAATTTATAATAAAAAATTACAAATTCAGTCTTTCATACTATTTTTAAATAAATAGAAATCAATAATAAAATTATTTACCAAAATAAATTTTTAGGTCATTAATTTTTACTTGTGGTTAACTAAGATTTTATTTGCCTTTTGTACTTAGAAATCTGCGTTAAATGTCATTAGACTTTATAGGGTTAGTAAAAGTATTCTAATAATAAGGAATTTAACAGTGTGGGCGATCCATTCTGGGCCCGCAAAAATAATATGTCTATAAATTTATAATTTTTTTAGTAAAAAAGTTTTATTTTAATAAATATTTTTATCATTTTTATTATTTAATTTTATCACTGTGAATTATCAATTTTGTGATAACTTCCCATTTTGAGATTCCATGCTTACATATATATATATATATATATTTGACTTGCTTGAGTTAGTGACCGTTTGATTTTGCAGAGTGCGTCGGATATTGCACTTACTTTGCTCCGTATCTTGTGCTGCTGTGCATCCTCTCCACACAGTAATTGCATGTTTGATTCACAAAAATGAGAAGGAAATAATAGGAAATAGAATGAAAAAAATGATTTTAAAAATAAAAAATTATTCTTTATGCTCTTATTTTAAAAAAAATGATAAAAATCAAAAAATAAAAATTATTAAGTAAAATTTATAATAATATAATAGATATTACACAAAATTAATAATAAAAAGTTATCTTTTCCACTAATTGAACCAAAATATTTTTTAGAATAGCATCCACAATGTATATGTACATATATATATATATATATATATAATATTTGAGTTATGAGTTTTGTATTAGCTAAACCTTTAAAACTTGCTAACCAAAATAAGTGTACATCAGTCAGTTTAGTTTAGTTTTTTCTCAAGGCTTCTTTTTTTTTTAAGAAAGTAAAAATTTGTTGCATTTTTTTTCTTAAAGTAATAGTTCTATAACGAGATTCTTTTAAAATTATTTTTATTGCAAAATTTCTGTTATTCAGATTATATATAAAAAAGGTTAAAATATTATTTTCGTTATTTAATTTTATTTATTATCTCAAAAGTTCAAAGTATTTGAATTTTTTGATCAAAGTAAAAAACTACATTTGAACAAAATAGAAACAGAGAATAACAAAGTCAGGCAAGGGCAACTAGCCTAAGGCCACCGTATATCCTATAGAATCAAAATTTTAAAATTCATTTTTAATAAAATCTGTTAAATTTTAAAACATCCGTTTGTGTTTTATTTGAGGTAAAGGTTACATTTCTTTCTTTATTTATTTTTTACGATGAGAATTAGCATTATATTATTTTAAAAAATTAAAAAAAAAATTAAAAAATTGAAATTAAAAAGAAAAAAATGCAGTGTTGCCATTATTCCATTCAAAGCTCTCTGTTCATCGTCGCACAAAAGGCAGAAGGCCCAGTAAAATTGAAATTAAATATTTTACTATCACTTAAACCTTTATTAACAAATGTTTTATTATCATTAAAACCTTTGCTCACCAGTAAAATTGTTGAGTACTATAGTATAGTATCTTGAATACAAACCTAGTAACAAAGTATGGAATTGTTTTATTGCTCCAGTTAGCTATAGAACGTAGAGATTGAGACACAAAAACTAGAAATTAGAGAAGATAATTGTTTTGTATTTGTCCAATTACTTTTATCCTGATAAATTGTAAACAAAAAATTAAAATATCCTTTACATTCAAGTTTCTCAATACTATAATTGAAAAATGCTTTTTTATATTATTAAACAGGCTTTTCATAACATCAAGTCATATAAGTTTTACAATTATAAATTTATTACATTCATCAATAAGTATTTTTCCTCCTTAGACATTTTATATAAAGCACTAATTGATTAGTCTAATGCATATCTTACTTTGAAGTAAAATGATAACAACTTTGCCACTTCTTAAGTCACTTCTTAAGTCTATAGATTTCATCTTTATTACATGACATAGTCCTTAATTAGTCTAAATGAAACTCTACTACTAATTGATCAATCTAATGCATGTCCTATGATATTGAGGGTAAAATAATAGTAACTCTACTATTTTTTAAGTCTATAGATGTTCTTTTTATTGCATGGAATAATCCTTTTAGCCAAATTAAACTTTATCACTAATAAGTTTTATGCATATCCTACATTAAAGGTAAAATGATAGCAGCCCTACCACTTTTGAGGATCCTATCATAAATGTTTCTACACTCGTTAGAAGCAGACCTTACCTTTCCCACCTTCTTTAAGAAAGAAGGCATTGCTTATACACACTACTTGAGCTAAGTGTTTACATTGAAAAATAACATAGATTGAACTATGGCTAGGAGATGTGCTTTCAACATTGAAAGGACTACCACTTACAAAAGAGAGAGCAGTTAGGAGTGCCTTTGGTTTTCTCTTTTTTTTTTTTATATATAATATATTTATTCAAAACAGAAAACATGAGTGAAAATGTTTTTGGTTGTCTAACAGAAAATATTTTTCTAACAATTTTTTTTAAGTAGACTAAGAATGTGTTTAGTTTAGTTCATGATTTTTTATTGTTGAATATGGTTGAGGATTAGAGGAGTAATTTGCATTGATAGGTTATAGGTAGTTTTAGTAATTTATTTGGATTGCTTGCTGGTTTCCCACAAGGGATAGTTCTCATTAACTTTTGGAGTAGTTTGACTTAGGAAAATAACTGAAGTTGTTTGAGTGCTTGAAACGATTAATTTTCATTCTTAATATTCAAAGCAGTCAAGATTTGATACAACTAGAGACATGTGTCCTTCAAGATATGTGCCACTATACTAATTTTTAATAATCCAATGTTTGCATAATTTAAAAAGTTGACTTTTTCTTTTAATTTAGTAGTAGTAGTATCACTACAAAAAATGAAGTTTTTAGCGTTGACTACAAAACTCAACATAGATGCTTAATTTTTACAATAAATTACACAAATTTTTAAATTTTATTAAAATTGCATATACCACTTTTTTATTTTTAAAATATACATAAATTTCTTGTAAAATAAAAAGTTATTTTATATTTTAATTCAATTTTTTTTACCAATACCTATCATTTAAATTTTAAAAATTATGTATTTAAGTTAACGAAAGATATTTTTGTAAAAAAAAATTAAAATTAGACTAAAAAGTGGCTGAATTTTTATTTTAGAAGAGATTTGTATATATTTTAAAAATTAAAAAAATTCTATGCAATTAGAACAATAATTAAGAAAGATGAATATAATTTAGTATAAATTTTAAAGACTTGGCATCAATTGCTAACATTAATTAAAACTAGACTTGGCATCAATTGCTAACATTAATTAAAACTAACACTGGAATTGAGATTCGACGGAACATAAGAGTGGCGAAACAGATAATTGAGAAGAAGGAGTGTCAAGAGATTCTTCTTTGCACATTTTGAAGAAGGATAACACACCATTCACAAATCAAAACTCGCAAGAAATCTCATTGTCCTCTATTAACGAAATCGGTTGTGCTTCAAGGGGAAATTCTTACACTCACTCTCAGCTAATGTTCTGTGTAGCAGCAATTACTTTATCATCAAAAATTGGTTAACTTATTAAATTTTCTTTCTTTCTTTTTTCTTTTATGATTGGAAAACTCTATTTAGCAAATTTGGTGTCTCCCTTACCCCCCATTTATGGTACTCTATGTTTCCCTTTCTAAATGGCAACAATAACTCTTGAACACACTCACATTCAAACCCATTAAGAATATGAATTCAAACTCCAAGCTGTTCAATTCATCTATTGTGATTCCACCAACTTTTGCAAAGTATGGATTTCTGTAATTGCTGTCAAATAAAGAATGCATTTTCTTGTAAGTCCATTTTACCCTATTTCAATTTCAAAGTTGAAATGGAAGCCATTATCTTTTCAGCCTCTAGGCGTTGAGGAAAAAAAATTTGAATATGAAATGACAAGGATTTATAGTGGAAGAGCCACTCAATTTTGCAGGATCTTTGGTCTAAGAAGACAGCAAATTACAATTTAGAAAGTGTTGCATTGGCATCCCATTTGGAATTGATTGTTCATGATATTTGTGTGTATCTTTAGCTAGGTAGGTACAAAGGAAACTAAATTTGTCCAAACCTTGCTAGTTATAGTTATAGTCGGGGTATATAAGTTTCAAGTAAGAAAAAGTAAGATTTATAAGGGAGTGAATCTAATGAAATCTTTCTTTAACCTAAGACCTAACAGATTTAGTTGCAATTATCTTTTTGTTTAAGGTTCTTACTTCAATCCTTTAATCAGATGCTGCTCAAAATTTGCTTATCCTTCTTTGCTGTATATATTTACTATTTCTTCATAGTGTCTTCTATAGGTTTTTGTTACCATCATTTTCTTTCTCCATACCTTATACTTGTTGTACTTCAACTTACTAAATGTGAAGGACTATTTGATTGAGCAACTGATATGACTGTGTTATAACAATACGAATCAAAAGGTATTCCATCATATCAACTTTCCATGGTAGTTTCTCTTGCTATTAGCCAATAATCTTGACTCTGAATTTTATTATTAAAAACCAATTGTATTTTGATTTGAGACTTCACTTCTATAAGAAAGTAACTTCTTGTTTGTCATAATCTAAGGTGAATATATATATATATATATTACATTAAAAACCAAAATAATTTTCTTTTCTTTTATTTCTCTTTCTCCTATCAAAATTTCTTTCCCATCCTATTCCTTATTCCATCATGTTTTCATCCTCCTTCCTCCTTCAAAGCTTGTGTGCTTCCTCTCCAGTGTAGCTACTACCGATGTCATACAAGTGTCCTCAGACTCCCTCCTTGTTGGTTCATCCGTAAGAGGTCCATGGTTGAAGCTTGTAGCATAGCGGACTGCAGTGAGCATCTCCTTCCTCCCATTTCCATATTCCTCCATTTTTGTCCTTAATTCCTTCAATTTTTGGTTTGTCCCTTCCATTTTCAGTCGATCCCTGTTGTTATAGAAAGACAAAGAAGTGTTAAAGTTCTTTTCTTTTAAGCTGACTGAGTAATAGTGTGGGAGTTGGGGCTCCTTGGATTGAGCTTCCTAATCACATTATACATGCATAAATCTCAAATTTTTTATTCTTTGAAGTAATTCTTCAACTTAAATTATAGGTTGGTAACTAGATGGAAAGATTTATGTGTGTGGTTAGTTGCATAATATGAAAGGTAAGGTTATAAAAAGGGAATTTAGTTAATAGGCTGTTATTGGGTTTAGTGAATGTCAGAAATTATTTATTTGAACTTATGGAATAATTCAATGAATGTTGGCTATTGTTAGGAAGCTTCAGGAATGCTAGTAGTGGACGAGATCAATTCTTCAAGAAAGAACAAGTGCCTCTTGGCATTCAGCATCCCTATGAGTAGATAGCAAGTTATAATTTGCATTATGGTTCTTACTTTAATCATATGCCTATGATGACGATAGCTAAAAGTTTATTTCAAAAATATCTTACATGGTCTTAGTAGAATGGTTCTTAAATTGCCTACACTTATAAACTTGAATTAATAACATAAATATGGGATAAACAGATGCTCAACACCAAATGATGATGTGACTGAGGTAAGCGTTTTTATTTTTGAGACTTGTTGCATCATCTAGTGAGTTAAGGTGTGGTTTTATAATAAACATAGCTAAAATTTTTAAATTAAAATTAAAAAAAAAAGAAAATGTAACATCCGGTCTTTTCGTAAATGTAAGAAATATAATATCCAGTTTCTTCGTAAATGTATGAAATTCACTAGATACAAAAAGATGCCCCTTAGATAGCATGATTTGAGGTCAAATAAAATGAGAGCAATAATCTAAACCTCAAATAATGAGAATCTAAGGCTAGAGGTGCCCTAACAAAAAGAGTCAGAATAATCAGACAAAATTTAACAAAAATGCAACAGCATTTTTGTAATTTCGGGCACTTTTTTAGAAAACTCATAACAGGAATTTTTAAATAGAAAAATGAGTTTCTTAAAGTTCTTAGAGACCTTAAAAACTATAGGAACCTTCATAACAATTAAAACTCCTTCGATTGACGTTTTAAAATTTTAGTTGACTTGAACTTTAACTATTTCATTCGGGAAGGTTTTAAATCTAATTTGAGTGATTCCAAAGACATTCCATAAATTGGAGAACTTAAATTTTATCATGGAAAAGAAAGTTCTCGAAAGGGAGTTCAAATGAGCCTAAAACAGAAAAGGCTAGAAAACAAGACGTGAATAGAATTTTTAATGAACAATTTTAAGACATCCCCCTTATATGTGTCATGCTCCTCCTCTCCCTCACTTAACCTACATTAGTTTTGCCCAAGAATAAAAGGGAGACCAGTTGAGAAAGGAATGCAAGAAGGGGGGAAGAAGAGGAAGAAAAATTCAAGAAAAGGAAAGAAAAAAATGTAGAATTTCATGGTTCTTCCTTTACAAAATATGTTCCCCTCTTTCTCCCCTTTTTATAGTTTTGGTGACTCACATGGAACTATTTTGAAACTAGTTCAAAGGAGCAAAGTTAGAATTTGAAGAAGAGGATTACACCAAGTGAAAGAGCTCTTGAAATAAGCCTAGAAATAAGATAAATTCCATTATTCTTCTTGCAATTCTTTCTTGTTCCTCTTAGTGTGTGTTTCGGCCAAGTATAAGTCCAGCCAAGGGAGGATAAATTGTGGTCCTAGCAAGAGAGAAACATAGGTTTTGGAGTGTGAGGAACAAGTATATGCAAAGAAATTCAATTAAAATACATTAAAAATAAAGTTACAAAGATTAAGAATTTTGTTGCACCTTGAGATATAGAAGACTTCCTAGTGATAAATTAAGCTATCTAAGAGTATATGTGAGTTCCCAAGACACTTAAGAAGTCTCCTAAGTGGCAATTCCCTAAAAAAAAGAAAGTAAACTCTATGGGTGTACCATGAAAGGAGTGTCTCAGCCAAGAGAGGTTTGGCTACTTAGAGAGTGTTTTAAATTGTTTTAAACCTAGAATGAGACTAGATATGATAAAAGAATATCGACAGAAGCCTTGAAAAAATTTTGAGAAGTCTTGGTTTGTGAGATAGAGGTGTAGGCTCCACAATGAGACATAAAGATGCAGCTTATCGATAGGCTCCTTAAAATGAAATTGTGATAAATCCATAGAGTCTAAATGGAGTCAAGAGACCTAGATTGAAGGAGGAAATAGAGCCAAGCTCTTGAATTCTAACAGTTGCTTCATTGTGTCTTGTATGGAAGCATAATAGAGCCATATGAGAAAGTAGCTTTGTATAAAGCTTGCGTAAGGCTAAAGCTTGTTCCCATGAGTGATTCATATCTCATTTGATGTATTTAGGCTAAGAAAACCTAGTGCCTCCAAGTTTCAAACGTGTGGCCGAAAGAAAGGAAGAAATAAGCATGGGAAAAACTTGAGATTTTGCTCCAAGGTAACTCTCTAACCTTTCTATTATGCATTGTTGGATGTTTTCTTGTCTTTGAGTATTTGTGTGTATGTTTGAACCATGTGAAATGTTTCTAGCTATTGCTTATTTGCTATGGTACCATTATATATCTTGAAATGAGTTTTATGAATGTATTGTGGCTTGAATGGATTTAATGAAGCTAAAAGTCCTTTAGCAAAGATGAGGATAAGCCAAAAGTCCACAGGATTGGGTGAGATAAAGCTAAAAGTCTCAAGAAGAGTAAGGTTTAGTCAAAAGTCCCTTGAAGGTAGGTGAGACAAGTCCAAAAGTCCCAAGAAAAGTGGATGAGGCTAAGTCAATGCCCTTGAGAACCTATGTATGAGTTTCTTAAACATAGAAAATGTATTATGTATGCTTACTAGTAGCTAAATTACCATGCATGCATTCTTTGACTTGCAAATACAACCATTATGTATGTTTGAAAGGGTAAAGAGCTACTAAGATTCTTTGAATCTCACTCTTCCCTCTCCATATGCCTATTCATGTCTAGGTGTGCCAAGAAGTCCAAAGAAAGGAGACCAAATGCTTTGGAGCATGATACTTTGACAAGGGAGTAGAAAAATAAGTAATTTTGTAGCAAATTGATGTCAAAAATTGTATCTATATGATGTTAATTCTATGTAAGCCATTGAGCACAAGCAAATGTATATAAATATAATGTATGTATGAATTTTGGAACTAAATGAATGGATAAATGGATTTTTCCCACCTTGGTTCTATGATGTGCATGTGTAATGGCATGGTGAGATTGAGCTCCATGATGATGTGGACCATATGGTATGCTTCCCTAGGCTATGTTTGTACTATGGGATGTGCTCAAGTGGCCATGGTATATTAAGAAGACCATTTGGTGCCTTAAGAACCATGTTAGACTCCAAAATTGACCAAAACTTAAGCTAAACCAAAATTTGACCAAATAGATGAACTTTTCTATAAAATTTGGCCAGAAAATAGTGCTCATCTAGAGCTTTTCACAATGCTAAAGAGCATCTAATTTGGAATTTTAGAGAATTTATTATGATTTTTCAAAATTGGTCAAATTATGCAAAATAGTAAGGTGTACTGTTCAATTGGTCAATTTAAGTTTCTATTCACTTCTAGGTCAAATGAAGTCCGATAGCTATGAAATTTTATAGTTATAAACTAGGTACTATAAGCTTTCCATAGCCACTGAAATCACCTCATTTGGAGCTCTGGAAAGAGATATATAAATTTTTGAAATTTCAAATCTGAAAGTCGTCCAAGAAGCGACTTAAGTTACTGTTCTATTATTTTTCTTAGATTAAACGTAGTTGTTTTAGTCTGAAATTATTTTTAGTCACAAGTTAAGATATTACAAAAAGAATAATAATAATAATAAATCAATATATATATGTAAAAAATGATAATTAAATAAATAATAATGATATCTATATATATCTTTGTGTGTGTGTGTGTGTATGCACACGCGCATGTGTAAGTATGTGTGTGTTTACATTTATATGCATATATATTCTTCTTTATTTTATTCTATTGGATGGTTATTTGGTTCTGGTGGTATGATAGAAACATTTGACGGATTCTATAGTAGTGAATGATGTTGATATTTTAGGTGCACCTAAGTAAGGAAGGGGAGACATGGTAGGAGAAGGAATTGCCAGTTAAGTGTAGCCACCCTTGAAAAGTGTAAGGAGCTGCCAACAAGGTAGAGCTACCCCTATAATTTTATGTAAATCGAGACATATAGAGGTAGCTGAAAAGGAGCTGCCCATTAGGCGTAATCACCTCAAAAGGATAAAGAGCTACCGACAAGACGTGGTTGCCACCTTCATAAGAGAAACCTAGCTCTTTCTTCTATAACCACCATTTTTAAGAAATTCAACATTTTAAGAACAATTATGTATGGGTTTATCTGTAAGAAAATTGGTTACTTGATTATATTAATCAATTTTTGCATTTCTTAGCTCCCATTTAGGTTATGGTCATGCTACTTTTATTTTGGTAATTTGTCACCTATTCATTGAGTTTTTAACTCATTTCTTTAATTTCAACTTTTCAAATAGTACTTTTAGATCTAACCTGCCTCCTTCATCTTAGGTTCAGAGGCATCGTGATGATGAGCCTCATTCTTTTTGAACCGTAGGGGCATGGTTGTTTTATTGTAATGAGTTTTGAATGTAAAGTATTCTAGATGTAGCTCCACTTGACATAGACAAAATCCTTTTCTCCTCCATTGCTTTTGTCCTTTTCTTATTTTGATTGTTAATGGATGAAGAGAGGAGCTCTCTCTTGTTGTATTGCTAATTTTCTGACTATTGTAGAAATTTGGATATGTCCAATTTTCAGGAGATACTCTGCCAAAATTTTGTACAAAAGCTAGGGATATTTGTTTAGATATATATTGAAATGGAATTTTATTTGATGAATTGTATCTTGTGATGAACTACTCTAAGACTCTATCTAATCAGTAGGTTGTATTGGTTAGGCTTAAGGATAAGAACCTCATCTAGTCCTACGTGCCAGTAACTCCCTCTTATTGTGGGACGTGACATTGTTAACATCCATTTGTTTTCTGTTCATGTAGATGCGTCTAATTTTCCAAGTTGATTTGAGTTAATAGATATATGAAAGGTGCTCATAATGTTATCTGTATAATAATCACATATTGATAATTAATTTTATGAGGTCAATATACCTAAGATACCTAAGATTGAAAACTCTTTCACATGATGATAAAAAATATAAAAATAATTATTTTAGTTGGACTCCATATTCACATTATGAATCATAATCATTGCCATCTTTTTCTACATCCTATGTTTCTTTATATTGAATAGTTTTTGAGTTATAATTTGAATTGAGATATCAATGTATGCCACTTGCAACTTTGATAGATTGAAGGACCATTGTCTATACTACTCTTTGCCTACATCACACTCACTCTCTAGATTCAGAACTACTCCTATCTTTGATGCCACATTAATTGTAAACATTTTAAGGTAGCAAATATAGTTGTAAGAAAATTTAAAAAAAGAAAATAAAAGTGTCAATGAGCGTTAGGGGTATATGTTAACTTCCACAAGAAGTAGTTAATTAGAAATAAGCAAGGGCTCTTGTAGGAGTAAAAGCACACTCCAATGGCTTTTAAGCCTTTTCATTCATTACTTACCCTAATGATTCTATTACATCACGATTAAACATAAAAAATGAATCAAAATAGGAATAACTAATCCTAAAGCAGTAACAAGGTTCACAAAAGTAAAGTATTTATGCCAAATAAGATAACTTACAAAAACATATCAGAGCAAACCAATTTTTTAAAAATAAAATTAATTTACAACAGTGGATGTTCAATTAGTTTTTCAAATAATAAAATTGACTAAACTTCTAGATATTGTATAGTTTAAACTCATCTATAAATTTTCACATTCTTTTTTCCCTAATTAAAAAATAGAAGACATCTTCAATCATTGCTTGCCAATCATGAGTTGCCAATTATTGGGTATTGAAGTCAGGGCCCAAAGTCACACAATAGATCAACTTGGAATAACATAATCACTTAGCCAATGAGGTTGCTTCTTGTGCCTTGTTGAAAATGCCGAGTTTTATTTTCAACTTGGCCCATATCTCTGTGTTGCTTCCAACCCCACAAGCCCACTATTTGTAAACAGTATGTGTAGCAAAAATATATACACTACTAATAAGAGCTTTGAGGAAAGGAAGAAAAAAATATTAATGCTAACGAAGCACTTTGATTTTAAAAATTACCATGTGTTATGTGGATAGGGTTTGCAAAAAAAGATCTCTATGGGGAAAAAAAATCAAAAGCTTAATTAGAGAGATATTTGCCATTAATTTGTTTAATATTTTTTTATTTAAAATACACAGGGTCTTTGGAATAAATTAGTGATGGCTAGTAATAATGTTAAAATCAAGATCTTATTTAAGATTCATGAAGGCACTTGAAATATTGATTTTGTCAGAAATGGTTAGAACTAGTTGTGTTAAAAAATATTGTAGCTAGTATTAAAATTTTATTACAATAGAACACTGATTGCTATTAAAGGTGTTTATGGGCCAAGTTGAGCTAGGTTTTGACCTAGTCTAGTGTCTAACTTAATTTTAAATAAGCTTCAAAATTGAAATACATTTATTATTGGAGAATTCAATTTTTTTATTTTTTTAAATATATCATAAAAATTGTAAAATAACACTAACATTTTTTTATATAAGTTTTTATAAAATTATATTTTATTTTTTTAAAAAAATTTATATAACTTTTTATAAAAAATATTTTTTAATTTAAATTTCGAGTTGGGCAAAGTCAATATGATCCTTTGACTTGATCTAACACAATTTTGTAGCTTGACCTAACTTTTTTTTTTGGGCATCTAACATTTGGTTGGGCAAAACTAGATATATCGAGCCTCTAGGCACAACATATACCCCTAGTTGCCATGTAAAAAAGAGTTAAAATTTCAAGCTGCCAAGAATATTAATTTTATAATGCAAAATAAACAACTAGAGTGATAAACAATCCATTCACAACTCATGCAATTAATTCATATTTGAAGTGGTTTAATATTTGGAAACCACCTAATTAAGGCATGTTAGAAATTGATAATTAAGAAATATAATCACGGTCGATCTTTCTTTCTTTCTTTCCGGTCAATGTTTTTGGAGTTTTCTTTTGTAAAGTCTTCAAAGCCTTTTCTACTCAACACTCCTTTGTCTTCATATAAAATGAGTAACAATGATAGTTGAACGTGAATTTTGGTACATTAATTCTTGATTGACTATAATTTTCTTGACAATACCAAGAGTGTCTGCTAGTTAACCTTTAATGTAATAAAAGCATATCAAAGCAAACCAAATTTTAAAAGTAAAATTAATATACAACACTAGGTGTTCAATTAGTTTTTTAAAAAAGTAAAATGGACTAAACTTCTAGATATTCCTTGGTTTAAACTCAATTATAATTTTTTACGTTGTTTTTTCTCTAATTAAAAAATAGAAAAGTATATATAGCTATTTTTGTTCTATTTTTTCTCATGAACTATTTTTCATAAATTAATGACACTAATTTAAACAACATGACTTTTCATGTCTGTTCTTTAAATAGCGATTTTAAAAAAATTAAGAAAGACAAAATTTACCTTGACTACAAGAGATATACGTGAGAAATGCTTATAATTAAGTTATAAAGCATCTTACGTGAGGAAAACGTCATCACTGGGGAAATATATTATTGTTAATGTCACTTTCCGATGGTAGATATGCAGATTGTGGAATATGAGTCTGATAGCAAAGATTATAAGTCGTTTCATTTAAACGTATTCCGAACGCGTATGTTTCATAGTTCTCATTCAATGAACAATGATTTGTGGATCACTGGATGAACGCGTATGTTGTTTACTTCTTGTCGGTGAAAGGCTGTTCATTTTTTTCCTTTTTTTGTGCGTGCATCCAACTTGACAGATGTGTTTATGTCATAGACTCGCAATTTGCCCAAAGATATATATAACACCCTCACTGCGTGTTAATCGGTTCAATTTAACAATTTTAATTTTATTCACAATCTTTAAACATCCATTTTAAGAAGTTCATTACGTGAACCCAAAAAAAAAATTTCCATTAATTTTAATTTTTAGTTTTTTTTTTGTTTGCCCACAAAAAAAAACTAAAAATTCTTACCAAGCTAATACAAAACTAATTAGTTTTGTTCAAGAGAACAATAACCATATTAATTTGGACTTGCTGGGCTTGAAATGTTTCTTAATAAAATAGCATTTTTATTTCTTTTGCATTGTGAAAATGAGCTGGGTTTGTTGCGTTTGACCGTATTTTGAACGGTGCTTCATTTTTTTTGGTCAATGAAATTTTGACTGATGCGCGTTATTAAATTGACGTGCCTTTTGCCACTGTCCCTCAACCAATTTTTGAAGTATTTAGAATTTCCTTAAAAAAAAATTAGTACCATGAGATTTAAATAGTTCCTAGGAGATCTTAGATTTAAAGTTTTAAAAATTTAAGTGGTATGTATAATTAGATTTAAATAGATCCCAAGAGATCTTAGATTAAATTGTAATCTAATTAATTTACAACACTAGATGTTCAATTAGTTTTTTAAAAATAAAATTTACTAAACTTCTATTTATTGTTTAGTTTAAACTTAATTATAATCTTTCACATTCTTTGTTCCCTAATTAAAAAATAGGATAGTATATATATATATATATATATATACAGGATGTATCTGTCAGAAATGCTTATAGGATATCTTATATGAGGGGAAAGATATCATTGTGGAAATATATCAGTCAAAAGAGTCCCTTAAAAAAGAAAAACAGGAATAGAAAGAAAGAAAACTACTAATCAAGTTTTTGAAGGATAAAACTAATTAGATGTTTTTTTTTGTCTAATTGCATATTATTTTTTAACCATTCAGATTTCGAGTCACCAAGATATCATTGGAGATAGTGTTAAACATTAGTTGGGGATATTTATTAAAAATAATTGTAGATTTCATGACTGATTTATTGTCCATATAATATCTTAGTTTTTAAAGTTGAGATGAACTTAGTCAAATTTTGTTTTTGCCAATTTTGCTTTTTACAATAAAATAATTTCGTTACAATATTTTGCTTCACTAGAATTGAGGATTTTGTTAGAAAATTCTTCTTGCGAATATGCAAATATATTAACTGAAGTGATGAACATTAATACACTCATAGTGTATCTTATTACAAGTTGGATACATGCACTTAATTCACACCTGAAGTGGCGTATCTTCAAATCAATTTATATATTAACTAACCTAATATTAAGTTTGGTATGGAAAAATAATTTTTGTAGGAAAAGAAATGAGAATGAAAATGAAAATGAATTTTGATAAAATGAAATCTTATGGTCCATAACCATGTATAGTATGACATAAAAAGAAGTAAAAATATCTTCCCATTCTTATATTTGTTTTGATGAAAACAATATAGAAAAAAAAAAAGAACAGAAAAGACAAATAAATATCCATAATACTCCTAAGGCTAAAATGTAATAAAATAATTATATTGTTTTTGTAATTTGTAGAAAATATTTAAATATTTGTTTTTATTTAATTTGTAGGTATTTTTTGCATTTTCAATAATTAAAAAATATTAAAATAATCATTTTTAATTATTTAATTCAAAAAATGTTTTTTAATTACTAATAATAGGAAAATTATAACAATATTCAATTTTAATTTTTTTTCTAAAAAAATATTTTTGAATTACTAATTTTTAATTTAAAAATGATATTCTTTTATAGGGGTATCTCTATCTTTGAGTTGTGATTTCTATCAAAATTTTTATGAAATGCCCATTCCCACAAATGTGAAGATGAGATTTCCCAAACCATTGCAATGAAAGGGTAAATCACCAAACAAACATACTTTTTCCATTATACTCTTTTTCTTTCCTTTTTCAATGATTCACTTTCCTTTCTTAAATGATCTTAACACGAAACATCTCACAACGACTTGATGTATTTAGAATAACAAATTCTTAAATAAAAGACCTAAGTTTTGAATCCAAATAATAAAAGTAGGGAGCACCCTAACAACCACGAATTGATACTTTGGAGACTAACTTAATAAAAAGTGCATGTTGAGAAATTGCTACGAAAGCTAATGATGGCCACCCTTTTTTTTTCTTCAGTCAATTTCTTTTTTGGGGAATTTTCTACTTTAAAGTCTTCTTTACAGACATTTTTTCTTTTGGAAATGGAGTCTCCCTTACGAAAATGCTTTGGAAACTCGAGTGAAAACGATAGTTGATCGTGAAGCTTGGGTCATTACTAATAGACTAATTGTAAAAATTAATTGACTTAAATTAATCGAGTTCAAAATCATGTTTTTTTATTAAATCTATGATAAATCAATAAAATTAAGTTTCTACTATGAATGACGTCAGATTGATTCAAGCTTAGAAATGTTGGATTGATTCATAGTGAATGCGAGGTGGCTTCAAGGCTATCCGGTAAATAATTTTCCATCTCTTCGTACTCTTGCTTTTAGCGTTAGAATACGTCATATTTATCACTAGTAGGGGTCCCGTACTTAGGTACCTAATTGCAACTAAAGTTTTGACATATTGATAATTAAATTGAAACAAGTAATATTGTCGAATTTTATTAAGTTCATTTTGGAACTAAATATGCTGTCAAAAGTTATTTTATATAAACATATTGTATTCCTTTTTTGTACTTTAATAAAAAAAAGAGTAGCTAAATTCAAAATAGTAGTAGTTAATTTTGATACAACTGAAGTCGAAAAAAAAAATCAAACCTTGCATCTAATACAAAAATTCAACTCAATAGGTTCTGATGTTGGGAGATCATAGTATATTCATGGATATATGCACCAAATTGGTTTATGCAGGAGAAAATTCAGTTGGGTTCAAATAGTACAAGTAGAGGTTATTATGTACACTAAAAATATTTATGTCATGCTTGTGAAATACAGGAAGCTGTAATAACTTTGGCGTAGCATGAAAACTATATATATACGTTATGTCAATTGTACAGACATCAAAGATAGAACAAATAATTTCCCAAGAAAAATTAAGCTGGAGGGAACCAGAGAGAATTAAAATACATTTAATGCCCATCAATGCAGCAAAGTGAAACAGATTTTTCGTGTAAAAGTAACTCGTTCCGCCTAAGATATTGATGCAAACACTATTTTTCGTTCTTTCCCCCTTAAAACGGACTTTTTAATGTACATTCTAATTTTATACATTAAATTTGGTTTTGTTTATTAGTTTTTCACTCTTTGTAATCTTTAGGAAAAAAAAAAGCTAACATAATTTTAGATTCAAAATTAAATAAATTTTAAATATTAATTAATTATAAATTGACTTACAACTTAATAATCCAATACCTTCAAGTTGAAATTTTCTATTAGAAATAGTAGTCAGGTTTGGGTTTCCCTTCTCGCATTGGCTTTCATCCTGCTATTGCACCTTTTCTGGCACTCTCTTATTTTGTGCGGGTGAATTGTACTGCAGCCTTCTTTTTTGGAAAAATTACAGAAACTTCAAATTTACAAAAATAAGTTTCAGAAGGACCTAGTTATAATTTTAGAAAAACTTAATTATAGTTTTAGAAAAACTCTTCACTATAAATTTAGAAAGACTTAGTTGTAATTTTTTTAAAAAAATTAGTTGTAACAATATCTTTCACTGCAAATTTTACAAACTTAAAAAGTAAAAGTAAAATTAAAAGTTAATATATTTATTTATTTAATATAAAAAGTTTTAAGTAGAATTTGTGTGGAGGAAAATTAACAGACTTTGTAACTTTGATGGGTGTTTCAGTGGAGACATTGGTCAAGGCTAGAAAATTCGGGTGAGCTTCCACAATTGGAAAACAACTGACAAGTGCAAAGTGAGATTGTCCATTTCCATGGAATATCAAATCAACCACCCACTTCCTTCTTTTTAAATATTCTGAGAGAAAACGCAATCTTCTCTCTGACACCAGTGGGGGAAAACGTGCTGAACAACAGGCAACGAGTGTCACACGTTGGAGATATGTCACCTACCTCCATCTATTCTTCTTACATTCTAGAACCATCGCCCTCCCACTCTAAACACACTTCACACATTCTATCACGTTGCGAATGTAATCACTGACTGTTATTCTTGATTAAATTTAGTTTCTAAAGAATAAACATATCAAATAATTTGTTATTAAAAAGATATTATAACTAAACTACATCTAACATTTTTATATTTCTTAGAATAAACTCTGTGACTTTAATCTTTGAATTCCATGTAGAAGTCTAAAGTTGTTGAAATGACATGTTCTGTATGGAGACTTTTTGTTTTCTTTATCATAAAGTCTACGAGTCATCTTTCAGGTATAGCCCCGCAATGAACTCTATAAATCCAACTATCAATTTTTGATGCCTCGCATCTCGTTACAAGAAAATTGAGAATTATAATTCTCTCTAGTTGTTTCACTTTTAAAGTTGTATTGAAGATATTTTGTCACTATGAAGGGCTTTCTTCCTAAGCTTTTCATTGCATTATTAACATTGTTGTTTCTCTTGCATACAAGATTTAGTTGGGCCACTAATGGTGTAGGAGTCAAGTGCATAGAGAGGGAGAGGAAAGCTCTGCTCATGTTCAAACAAGGCATCCAATTTGACCATGGCAGGTTGTCTACATGGAGGGATGAAGATAATGAAGATTGTTGCAAGTGGAAAGGAGTTCAATGCAGCAATGAAACAGGTCATGTTCAAATCCTTGATCTTCGCGGTTTGAATTCACTTTATTTGAGAGGTACAATCAATACTATTGATTGAGTTGCATGATATGAAACATATGGATCTTAGTTTCAATGTTTTCTTTCCAAGTGAGATTCCAGAATCCATAGACTCCTTCACCAACTTAATATATCTCAACCTCTCTTATTCTGAATTTGGTGGGAGTATTCCTTATCAACTGGGGAAGCTTTCACATTTGCAATATCTTGATCTTAGAATGAATGATCTTGTTGGAGTGATCCCTTATCAACTTGGAAACTTGTCAAGGTTGCAATATCTCAATCTTGCAGAAAATTATCTTGTTGGAGTGATCCCTTATCAACTTGGGAATCTCTCTATGTTGCAATCTCTTAACCTTGATTACAATTCTAATCTCACAGTGAAAGGTCCAAATAATCATGATCCTGAGTGGCTGTCTAAGCTCACTTTGTTAACAAATCTTGACTTGAGCAAAGTGAGTGGTCTCAGCTATTCTCATCACTGGTTTCTTCCAAAATTAAGAAAATTGCACTTACAAGAATGTGGTCTTTCTTTGTTTGCATCTCCTTCAAACTTTTCCACTTCTCTTATCATCCTTGATCTCTCCTATAATAACTTCAACTTAGCAGTATTTCAATGGCCCCTCAATTTCAACTTCAACCTTAAAGAGCTTTATCTAGGAAATTGCAATCTTTCCACTAATGATCTTAACTTGCTATTTTCCCATTTTAATTTTTCTTCACTCATCATCCTTGATCTCTCAAATAATAACTTAAGCTCAGCAGCATTTCAATGGCCCTTCAATTTCAACTTCAACCTTCAAGAGCTTTATGTAAGAAATTGTAGTCTTTTAGCTAATAATCTTAACTTTCTATTTTCCCATTTTCATTTTTCTTCCCTTGTCATCCTTGATCTCTCTTATAATAACCTGATGTCAATAAGAGCATTAAACTTAAGCTCTAATCTTCTAGTGCTTTATTTAAGCAATTGTAGCCTTTCATCAAATAATCTTGATTTTACGTCTTCCAATTCCAATCTTTCTTCTCTTGTCACACTTGATCTCTCTTATAATCAGTTGACATCATCAACCATATTCTACTGGATTTCTAACTTCACCTCCAATCTTCATGAACTTCACCTTTATTCTAACTTACTAAAAGGTCCCGTACCAGATGATTTTGGAAGCATAATGAACTCTCTTGAAACTCTTGATCTATCCATTAATAAGCTACAAGGTGAAATTCCAACATCACTAGGGAATATATGCACATTGAAGAACTTAGATCTTTCCTACAATAACTTGAGTAGGGAGCTTTCGAGTTTCATTCATAACTCTTCCTGGTGTAATAGGCATGCATTACAAAGGTTGGATTTATCTGAAAATCGAATAACTGGCATGTTACTTAATCTTTCTATTTTCTCATCTTTGCAAGGAATGTGGCTCTCTAATAATCAATTAAAAGGAGAAATACCTAAAAACATCGAATTGCCACCTGAGTTGGAATATTTGTACTTGGATGGGAATCATTTGAAAGGTGTGATTACTACATCCCATTTCAGTCATCTTTCTAATTTGAGGTATTTTTCATTGTCTGACAATTCAATGGGTCTAAGAATTAGCACCACTTGGGTTCCTCCTTCTCAATTAGAAAATTTGGAATTGGCATCTTGCATGTTGGGTTCTAATTTTCCAAATTGGCTCCATAATCAAAAGAGGTTATTCACATTGGATATTTCTAATGGTGGGATTTCAGGTTTTGTACCAGAGTGGTTTTGGCCAATATTAGAAAATATACAATTCATAAATATCTCATACAATAGATTTGTTGGTAAAATTCCAAATTTACCGCTTAAACTTAATTACCAACCAAAAATAATTTTGACATCAAATAATTTTGAAGGTGCAATTCCATCATTTTTCTTACAAGCATCAGCTCTTTACCTTTCTAACAACAAATTCTCAAATTTGGCTTCACTTCTATGTGGCAAAATTAGAGATGAAGGCTTGAGTGTTTTGGACGTATCAAGTAATCAATTAAGGGGGCAGCTACCTGATTGTTGGAGCCATCTAAACTCATTGAAGTATGTTGATTTTAGCAATAATAACTTGTCAGGAGAGATCCCACCCTTCATTGGAAGCCTTGAGAATATAGAGGCTTTAGTTTTTAGAAGCAATAGCTTGATTGGAGAACTTCCTTCCTCATTGGTGAACTGCTCCAAGTTAATATTGCTAGATGTGTCAAAGAATAAGTTGTTGGGGCCAATACCTTCATGGATAGGGGAAAGCCTTGGACAATTGCAAATTCTAAGCTTACGAATTAATCATTTATATGGTAATCTATCTTTGCATCTTTGTCACTTAACACAAATCCAGCTCTTGGATCTCTCTCATAATAACTTATCTAATGAAATTCCACCTTGTCTTGTGAATTTTACCATTATGGCTCAAGAAAGTATCAACTCAGCTAACATAGCTTACCATATGTATCAGTCCTCTATCATTACTCATGGAAGAAATTATGATGTTGTTGATTTCTACATAAAATTGATGTGGAAAGGTGAAGATTACTTGTTCAAGAGGCCGGAATTCCTTCTTAAAAGCATTGATCTCTCCAACAATGCTTTAATAGGAGAAATACCAATAGAACTTATGTCATTAGTGGGATTGGTTTCCTTGAATTTATCAAGAAACAATTTAAGTGGAAAAATTCCTATTGAGATTGGGAATTTAAAATCACTAGAATTCTTGGATTTGTCAAGAAATAAATTATCAGGCACAATTCCCTCAAGTCTTGCTCATATTGATGGCTTGACCACATTAGACTTGTCAAACAACAATCTCTTTGGAAAAATCCCAATTGGAACACAGTTGCAGAGTTTGTTTTAATTTTAATGCCAAATTGTACAAACAATTCCAGAAAAACATGTCATGCTAGCGTTAATTATTTTATGATCTCCGTATGTTGTGAAGAATGTTGATTGCATGAGCAAATAAATATTGAAATGAATGTTATAGTTGGGAGATGAAGACCTGTTGTTTATCAAAAGCAAATATACATTATGCAGGGATGGTAAACAGAGAACATGGCAATATATAGTAAGGTAACCAAACATGAGGATACTCTCTTGTGCGCTGTATTCACGGCAATGTTTTATATGCATACTGATTTTCTGTAGATTTTTAACATGATTTGTGGCAGACATTTGGATGAGCAAATTCTTTTATTTTCACAGTGAGTTCAATATGTCCTGTTTTTGTCAATTTTTCTACTGAACATTAATTTTGTGAATTTTACTGGGAGCAGCATACACTTGATTTTAACATGAATTTTTTCTATAGTAATGCTGTGTACGCGTAGGGTGTTGTGTAATGTTTTTTGTGATTTTTAAAGATCATTTGATGGTTCAAATTGATTGATTTTTTTAGTGCTATTCAGAAGGCCCTGTTTTGGTCAATTTTTCACTCGAGAGTAAAATTTTTGGATTTTTATGAACTAGTGTGGAAATGATTGGGATCTGAAATTTGTGTACGTTGTTTGTATTTATGTTAGATATGTTGAATAATTTTTTTCGTGAATCTTTGAGTTCATTTGATTAGGTAGAAAGAGCTAACTTTGTATGTTGTACAATTGTTCTGTTTTGCTATTTTTCTGGTTTTGTTTGCTTACTTTGTGAAATTTTGTGTATTAATCCGTGAAGAGTTAAGCTCTGATTTTTGGTATGAGTATTCTCTTATATGTCTTTTATTTTGCGAAAAATTCGCTTAAAGTTTTGAAGACATTTGTTATGACTTTTCATTTATGCACTATATATGGTACAGCAAGGTGTCAAAACTTCACTCTTCATTTTTCTGTCTTTGTTATGTTTGAATGTTTCCTAGTTAGTGATTTTGTATATCAAGATTTGTTAATTTTGCTTTTGTACATGATAACAATTAGTGTTTGAACTTTTAATTTTTGTTGCATTTTGATTGTTTGTTTTTTACATTTCTCTAAGCGTCAGAAGTACAGAAGTGTATTTTGTTTGCAGCATCTATTATCGAAGCCAATCTTGAATCACTTGATGAAAGAGAGGAAACAACACACCTAAAAAGGAAGTTTGAAGGGTGCTAGATCAATATGGCGTGGATGTGGAGGGGCAACAAATTTATTTCATACCTCATTCAATCATTGATGCTGCACGCAAGAATTGTATAGCTAAATACTCTAAACAAAACATGCTTTGATAGTAGTTTTGTTTATTCTTAATTAGTTACAAGTTGATTTTTATTTCACTTTATTCATTTTCTTAGTTGTGGTTGGTTCCTTTATTCGCATTTATGAAGATTTAGTTAATTGTTTGTTTTAGTTGTTAGTATTACTTGTTCTAATTGCTTAGTTTGTAGTTGTTTGTACTTTTGTTTAATTGTCGTTTATTATTTCTTGGATGTTGGTTGGACTCCAGTGAGAAGACTTAATCGCTAATTAGTGTATGTTAGATAGGAAAGCTAATAGAATGTCATTAGTAGAGAGAGAGAGAGAGATATATATATATATATATATTTGTTGGATAAACGGGGCTTAAAAGCCCAAGAAAAAGAGAACAAACAAGGCTAATTAAAGCCACGGGATAACATGATCTGTCCTAACCATGGTTTTAAACTGCGGTTGCGGTTGCGTTACGATTATTGTAGTTGCGGGAATTGCGGGTGTTCCAATGCGGGTTGCAGTCGTTGCGGTCATGATTTTTTTTTAAGTTGCACAAATTGTTTTAAAAATGTATATAATCATTATTACTCTCAAATGCATATAATATATCATGTCTAACATTAATATTAATTAAATAAATCTTTATTTTGTACAAGTATATTAATATTATTTGAGAAAATTAAAAAAAAAAAGTCAGATAATATAAAAATATGCTTACATACTTATCATAAAAAGAGAATTAAAATCATTACATTGTAGAGTATCATGGAAGATCATAACCCCCACTTTCACTTTTATTATCACCTTGTCTTGCTCCTTGTCCAAAAACATAATAAAAAAAATTCTCTACTTGTGTTCTCCATTTGTTGATAAAAAAAATTTGGTACTCAGTGATAATAAGGCTCTTTGTAATTTATTAAAGGTTAATAATATGGTGGGATTTGAGTTATTGGATAATGATCATATGACATATGAGAAGGTTGTTGATAAAATGGTGGATAATAATTTTGACTACTTTGAGACGAGTCTCCAATGCCAAAATCATTGAAACTTTGAGAAAAATTGGAGGAAGAACTATCTTCTAGCACACCACTTTGTTGCCTTCCACCTCTTATAGATTGAGAACCACCTCTTCTATTATCACCAGAGTTTCTGTCTTGAAAAGATGTTATATCAATAATAAAGCCCAAATCACGCATAGTATATGGAATGTCATGATATGAATCTTATTCCCTATTTTCATCTATGTCATGATCACTTTCTACTACACCACCACCACCACTATTGTTGCTTGATGGACTCAAACCACCATCATCATCCTGACTATGACCTTTTTGGGAACTTGAATCATCATTAGCTTCTACCTCTTCATCATTAGCTTCTATTCTAGGGAGCCATTTTGAATTTTGAAGTCAATCCAATAATGGGCCTTCTCTCTCCTCAATCAATGGAGACAAGAGATCATATTTTTGGAATATGTAATCAAAATTAATTAGATTGAAACTATTTTCCATTTCTTCTAGACTACGTCTCTTCTTTTCCCTCATTCTTAACTTCATATTGTAAAAGGTAAAGACAAGTTTCTGTAACTTTTTATACTTGAGTCTATTCCTTGTATTTGTATGAATATAGTTAAATGTGTTCCAATTCCTTTCACAATTTGAAGTTGAAGTTGTTTGGTTCAAAATTTTTATCACAATGCTTTGAAGCTTAGGAGCACATGAACCATATATCATCCACCATTCAGCTATTTAAACAAATAATATAAAAATTTAGTCAACTTTGAACTATAAACAAAAATAATCATTTTAATTGAGTCATATATTATACTATGTATACTTGTAGATAAAAAATAAATTATACCTTATGGGGATCCATTTGAGACCATACTCTCTGAGCTTGTGGGGTTCCAAAGTTCTCTCTCTTTTCTCAAAAAAGTATTAATATAAATATATAATAGTATATTCCAAATATTCATTATATAAAAAATAACTAACTTGGTTTAGTGCTATAATTGTAACATTCATATTTCTTTCTAATTTAGTGATCGCACTTTTAGTTCTTTCAAATATTTTAATTGGTTTAATTTTAAAAGAATTATGTTTGGTACATAAACAAAATTAAGAGAATTAAAAAAAATTAATAACTAAGATAAGAAAAAATTTAATGACATTTTTGGCTTCTTATTGGTAGCTGTAAGTTCCCTATTTGTCATTACAAATTTTGTGTTTCTTTTTTTGGTTCTAGTCTAGTGGCTAATAGGTGAATAAGGATGGTGGATATTTTGATTCTTGAAAAATATTATTTATTATAATTTTTTAATATGTTTGGAGTTCTAGTCAATTATTCTAACTCACAAAATTGATGGGTGTTGAAACCACCAAAAATAAATTCATACTCTCAAAATAATTTTTTTTACAAATAAGGTGAGTAGGGTCGTACTACATAGGGACTAGTTAAATTATTCAACCCAAAAATAGTAAAATAAAATAAGGGGGATTTTTCTTGATAAAGAAAATTAAAAATAAATAAATTCAAAAAATATTTTTGATAGAAAAAATTTTAATGTAAACAACTCCTAACCAAGGTTTATTTCATATCTAACTCAACCAATTTGATCATTGAGTACACAAAAGGAAAAAAATAATTTCTCTTCTAAAATAAATTGGTTAGGAACATCAATAAGCTCTGATATTCTGCTCTTCCTTAAGAATATTTAAAAGGAACAAACTCTCCAATTAAACCTCATTCATAAATCAATCCCAAATAAGTTCTGGGAATTTTAACCTTGAATAGCATTAAGAAAAAGAAAAGCAACCAATCACCATTCAATACACAAGCTCGTATGTTTAAAATGGAAGAAATATTTTCTTCAACACACGAAGATAATTTTAATTTATCAAAGGTATTGAATTACTACTCTATTGGATCAAATGAACAATTACGGATTCAAAAAATTTGGATAGCAATAATTACTCAGCTAAAATAAGGTACCAATTAAATTAACTAAATAATAATATCAAAATAATAGAAAATATTTCAATATTCAAGAAAAGAAACAATTAAATCAAACCTCTCACAAATTATTCAGAGTCAAACCTCAATAACCTTGATTAGGAAACAAAGAGATTAGCCACTCATGGCTTTGATACACTTAAAGAATTTTTCTCATAAATTTTGAGAAGATGAAAAAAAATGGAAAAACAACACAGAGAAAATAACGAAGGAGAGAAGCCTTTGATCTCTGTCTCTTTTTTTTGGTTATTCACCCCTCATTTTATAAACTTTCTTTGTGTGAATCTGAGTAAATCTATACTTAAAAAAATCTGTGTAAATCTCTCTCGATAGCTTTTCCACAATAAACATCATCTTATCGGATTCTGCAGATAAACATGAGAAAAGATATAAGATCAATTAAATAGATATAGATTATCTATAAATTATATTAGTTAAAATCTCAAAATCACAACCATTTAAGTAATTAAAATATATTTATCAAATTTTCTCACACTTAAATTGTTGCTTGTCCTCGAGCAACTATACCAGAATTAGAGGCCTTAACACAATGAGATGGTACTGCTTCCTATATTCTCTATTTTTTCTTAACAAAAAGATGTTATAAATAAATGCAAGAGTTATTCAATCAAGAAAAATTGTAGTTCAACTTTCACCCATTCATCATTAACAATCACTAGGTAACTCTAGTGTGTGTGTGCGTGTCTAAAATATGATCATGGCTAACAATTTGACGAGCATGAAGGCTGGAAATTGTTATATTTATCTAAGAATTTACTAAGTCTCAATCAACCATGCATACACATAAATTACACAACAGAGATCATTAGAATCCTTTAATTTAGCTTCCCCCACACTTTTAATTTTGCTTTATTTATTAAGGGGGTATTTTTTTATTTTTTATTATTTTTTTGCCTCTTTCCTGGGCCGTTATGGTCTCTTTTGACACGAGTGTTGACATTGGTGATGAAGACCTCCTGTTACTCAAGCTTACATAACTCGACTGGCACCAAGATGCTTTGCACACTTATAGCTTTTATTGCGCTATTTAAGTACAGATTAAGCCAGCGGAGTGGAATTGGCTCTCTCTTTTTTCTTTTTTTTTTTCTCTTTTTTTTTTGAGTCATATTACAACTCTAAGGATGTGCATGCAAAAAAATTAATTCAGGCATATAAATTCAAAAATAAATATATAAAAACTGCCCTCCTAACTCAACAACTTGTTTGCATATTACATAATTAGACAATTGTGCTCAGTTTAAGTTCTCAGGTCATGCTCATAACTTATGGGTTAATTGCTTTACTATTCAAATTCAAAATTGAATAGCTTAAAAATTTATAAATAACAACTAAATCATTAAAATAGGAGAATAATGAGAAATAGTAAAAAAAAATTCCTCTAACTCAGTATAGTAGCATGTATATGTATAGCTATAAACCCTATGTATAGCTATAAACCCCTCCCCCACACTTAAAATCAGCACTATCCTTAGTGTTGCAGGCATGTATGTAAATGTAAAGAGAAGAAGGAACTAAAATTCCCCTGGTTTATGAATAGCTTTATTGCAACAGGGGGTCCTTCAGCTTCTTATATCTTACCTACCACAAGTCTAAAGGGAGAGTAGTAACTTATAGAGAGGATAGCAAAATAAAGAAGAACATACTTAAAATGTGCAAGGTTATTGAGGCAAAACAAAAACAAACTAGAAGAAGGATTAATTAATTGAAATAAAAAATTTTAATTTTATTATGGTGGGTTGCCTCCCAGAAGTGCCTCTATTTAAAGTCTATGCCAGACAAAATGCCTCATTACCTAATCTTTATAAGTTGGGAGTTGCAGCTTAATTACATCTAAGTTGCTCACTTGAAATCCTTCATAGTAAGGTTTTAGATGATGGCCATTAACCTTAAATATTTTATTAGTGTGAAAGCTTTGGATTTTAACTACACCATAAGAAAATACTTCTGTGACAACAAAGGATCCAACCCATCGAGATCTCAATTTTTCAGGAAAAAACTTAAGTCTAGACTGAAATAAGAGAACTTTTTGACCCACCTCAAAACATTTTCTAGAAATATTTTTATCATGATAGAGCTTGGTCTTTTCTTTATATATTCTAGAATTTTCATAGGCCTCATTTTTTATCTCATCAAGTTCCTGCAACTGTAATTTCTTATGTTCACTTACCTCATCCGTATTCATATTACACTATTTAATAGCCTAATAGGCTTTATGCTCCAATTCTACTGGAAGGTGACAGGGCTTACCAAAGATTAAGCGATATGGAGACATACCAATAGGAGTTTTATGTACAGTTCTGTATGCCCAAAGAGTGTCATCTAGTCGTGTGCTCTAATCTTTCCTATTTGGATTGACCATTTTTTCAAGAATCAATTTAATCTCCATATTTGACACCTCTGCTTGACCACTTGTTTATGGATGGTAGGATGTTGAGATTCTGAGTCACATTACATTTCTTCAACAAGTTTTCAATTATACGGTTGCAAAAATGGGTCCCTCTATCACTAATGATAGCAAGGTACTCCATACTTGGTAAAAATATGACTCTTGACAAAATTAACAACCGTTTTAGCATCATTAGATTTGGTGGCTTTTACTTCCACCCATTTTGAAACATAATCCACAGCTAAAAGGATGTAGTAATTACCAAAAGAAGATGGAAAAGGCCCCATAAAATCGATTCCCTATACATCAAAAATCTCACATACCAAAATTGGGTTCAATGGCATTTGATCTTTATGACCTAAACTTCCACTCCTTTGGCAATTATCACATGCTTCACAAAACAAATATGAGTCACAAAACAAATGTGGCCAATATAATCCACATTCCAACACTTTTCGAGCAGTTCTTTTAGGGCCAAAATGTCCACCACATGCATATGAATGACAAAATTCTAAAATGGATGGGATTTCATTTTCAGAAACACACCTTCTAATTATTTGGTCAGAATAATGTTTCCATAAATAAGGATCATCCCATACATAATATTTAGACTCACTTTTGATTTTATCTTTTGAGACTTAGTCAAGTCATATGGGAATGTTCTAGTAACCAAATAATTTACTATATCAACATACCAAGGTATTGAAATTTTAACCTCAAAAAGATATTCATTTGGAAATGCATCTTGAATTGGTTCAGACTTCTCATTGAGCATCAATCGACTTAAGTTATCTGCAACTGAGTTTTCTGTGCCCTTTTTATCTTGAATCTCTAAGTCAAATTCTTGTAATAACAGAATCTACCTTATCAAGCGGGGTTTAGCCTCTTTTTTACTGAGTAAATACTTTAGAGCTGCATGATCTGAAAACACAATAACTTTAGTACACAATAAATATGATCTAAATTTTCTAAAGCAAATACTATAGCAAATAACTCATTCTCTATGGTAGAATAATTTCTTTGAGCACTATCAAGAGTCCTCGAGGGATAATATATAGCATGGACATTCTTTTCAATCTTTTGACCAAGTACTGCTCCTACTGCATAATTGCTAGCATCATACATAATTTCAAAAGGATACTCCTAATTTGGCGATTGAATAATAGGAACTGAAGTCAGTAACTCTTTTAATTGGTCAAACGCCTTTTTGCAACTTTCATCAAAATCAAAGGGACATCTTTTTGCAACAACTTACAGAGAGGGTGAGAGATCTTAAAAAAATCCTTTATAAACCGTCGGTAAAAACCTGCATGACCAAGGAAAGAACGAATTTCCTGCACTGATGTGAGGTAAGGTAAGGATCTAATTAAATCAATTTTGGACTTATCAACCTCTATTCCTCTTGGAGACACTATGTAGCCTAATATTAACCCTTGATCTACTACAAAATGGCATTTTTCATAATTAAACACCAAATTAGTTTCAATACATCGTTTTTAACACTTTAATTAGATTTCCCAAACAATTATCAAATGAATTACCATAGATAGTAAAATCATCCATGAATACCTTTATAATATTTTCTACATAATCTGAAAAAATACTGACTATACATCTCTGAAACGTTGCTAAAGCATTACATAGGCCAAACGGCATTCGACAATAAGCAAAGGTACCGAAGGGGCACATGAATGTTGTTTTCTCTTGATCTTCAGATGCCATTGGAATTTGATTAAATTCTGAGAAGCCATCTAAACAACAATAGTGAGAATGACCAATTAATCTCTCAAGCATTTAATCAATAAAAGGTAATGGAAAGTGATCTTTTTTATTTGAAGCATTTAGCTTCCTATAATCTATACAAACTCTCCATCCATTTTGCACACGAATTGCAACTAACTCACCATTATCATTTTCAACTACTGTGAAGCTAGTCTTTTTAGATACCACTTAAATTGGGCTCGTAGATACCTCATTTTGTCCAAGGGTGTATTGAATCCATAGACTTTGTAAAGCAATCTAAGGAATATAAATTGAGATGGTTATGTTATGCTTAAATAAATATATATATATATATAATAAAAATACAAATCATTATAATTATTTTTTTTTCTTCAATAATAATTCAAAAATAATTACTCTTTCTAATTTTATTCTTCCCCAAAGTTTACAATAAAAAAGAGAAATTTAAAATAATAATAATAATAACATTTGAATTCTAAGAAAATTGAGAACTTCGAAGAATTGCTGGAATGACCAATTATATGCATCAATGTTATAATCTGATAGTGCCTTATGCTTATTATTTAAGAGAGGGTAGACAAAGCAAAATTTTTTATCAAATAAAATTCAGTTGCCTAACTTGCAGTTCGAATGTTCAGTTGGCAAAATTCATTCAGTTCATTCTGCTAGTTCTACTGGGATGATTCTTTCCTGCTCTGCTTTCTCAGCCCACCGAAAACTTTTATTGATTAAGAAGGGCGGTGCTCCCCCTATGAGTCTTCTATAAATAGGCTTTGCTCTGGAACCTGAGGGGAGGAGGGAGATCCAAAAAGATACACATACAGAGGAAGTATGAGGGGAGGAGGGAGATCCAAAAAGATACACATACAGAGGAAGTAAAAGTGAGGGAACAGAGGAAGAAATTTAAAAAGGGGTCTAGGAGCAGGTATTAATTTTACAAACTTCACACCTTGTTTTATCTTTATATATATGATTTTATTAATCCTTCTTTTAATGATCCATGATACTGTAAGGGTGTCAATATCTTTGTTTGTTGGTAATCTAACATTATATATATACGCTGTGTAGAAGAAGCAAAAATAAATATGGTGTTCCTATCAAGGACCCTACTAAATCATAAATAGCCAAAATCTTGAAGCTCACAATCTTGAGAATAAGAAAGGCAGTGAGTGCATTCACAGATGATTTAATTTCCTTTTTTAAAAAATAATAATAATGAAAAATAAATAAAAATTCTACAGATCTTTGCTTTCTTTTCTGAAAATGCGACTGTAATAATAATAAAAGCAAGCAAAGAATAAACCATGGAAAACAAAGATGTCCCCTAACGGGTCCATACAGAATTATATGATATTTCCCTTTCTAAAATAAACAGCGAAATAAAGGAGTGAACAATCTGACAGAGAAAGGAAAAGTTTAACAGAGAAAAGGAAAGGGGGAACCACCTCACCTTGCATTGGTATGCTCGGCCATCTCCCTTCCTCAATTTAGAATTCGTAGATATCCTTGCAAGGATATAAATAATCTCGTAGGAAATTTTATACAAAGAAAGATGGGAAAAATCAATATATCCTTCCTTCACATTTTAATTCTCTCCATTTAAGATAAAGATTACCCTTCAAAAAGGAATTCCCTGTGCGCTAAGAGACTCAGGACGAAAGAGAGGGAGAAAGAACCATAAAGAGAAAAAGCAACGGCAAAAAAGAATGAAACAAAATTAGGTTTTATTAGCTTTGTGGGCTGTTGCGCAAAAGACTGGATTGTGGGCCTTTAGGGATATATCACATGCTTTGATATACAAGTGTTTTCCTTTTATTTATGCAATAAAAATCAAAATTTAATAATGGTCCTGTGCTTGTACTACTGATCCTAAAACCAATATAAGACTATTGTATTTTATATTATATATTCCAATCCTTGGCTAATGCACATATACGTAACTCCATTTAGAAGTAACATGTTACTTTCGCAAGATGAGAATAACGCCTTCAAAGTTCAACCCATATTCTGTTCATTTTATTTCATTTTATTTTAAGTATTTATTCATTTATCTTTGCACTCATAAATTATATATATATTAATTCCATAAAAATCTCATAAACTATATATACATTTTTTTTCATATGTAAATTAACAAGCAAGGATTATTTCCTTCCAAGGAGGGATCTTTGTCTTCATAAGATTATTATTCAATTATTTAAACTATTTAATTTATTTTTATAGTGTTGCTTTTATAAAAGCCATAACCTAATATAAAATGGTTGGCATATATTTACAAGGCTACACTTTATATTCATTGCAAAACTATTTTGTATTATTGGATTCATTCCTTTTCACATAGAATAGTAAGTTGCAATTAAATGGTATTTTATCCAGGCAAAATTAACGCCTTCATATGGACTTCTCCCATTTATTTTGTTTTAAAAAAACATCCCTTGATTATATGATAGCTCAGAAAAGGAAATTCATAAATTGCACATGCATATTTTTTCTCCACCAATATATTAACAAAAATAGGGACTCTTTCCTCCCAAGGAAGAATCTTAGACTTCATGTAATCATGCTATTTATTTATCTATCTTTTTTTCAAAAAAGGGAAGATCTCCTCTGATGAGATATAATTTAATAATGCAAAAACAATAAAGGCGTTTATATGTGTACATATAACTACAAATTGCGAACTAGATAAGATGTGATCATATTTGAAAATAAACACTGAAACACTTGAATTTATATTTTAGGTTTAAATCTAATTTTTATTTTTTTGATATCTAGTAATATGATAATAGTAATTATAGTAAAAAGCCTCTTTCAAGTTATGTTGGGGAGGTTTGGTTTCTGCACATTAATTAGGGAATAAGGAAACATAATAGAAAAACAATGATAATCAAATAAAATATGATTTTTAGTACCGTCTATTCGACGAGCGATGTTAGCGTGTTGATACCTTCCTAACATGTAGCCAAACTTCCGAACTTTAAATCTGTTACAAAGACATTTTTTATCACTGATATAAGGATACCTAACAAGGTCACTTATATTAGTGTATTATTAGAGGTGGCTAATCACACCTATATAATAAATGATTGGTGGTGACTCCTGAAAATAATAAAAGTTAAGATATGATTCATCATAGGTCAAATATGCTCTATGCTACGTTACAACAACTTGGCCACTCCACTGGGGATGTGAGAGTTGTAGTCAAGCTAAATAAAATTATATTTGTTTGATTTATTGTTTCATGTTTGATTCCTTTAGGTCCCATAGAAATATATATATATATATATATTCCCTTTCTATATTTTCGAATCTTTTGAATGAGCTAAATGCGGTATATATTATGATCCTTTTGTACATGCATCTTTTGTCCAATCACTCACACTCACAAAGCTCTATACCTGAGCTTTTACCTTTAGGGTTTAGTTAAGGGGCAAAGTAGTGTATCCTCGTGAGACTTTGACCTTCGCATGGAGATCACGAAAATCCCCCACTCAAATTAAACCCATTTCATTTGTGGCCTATAATAGGCAAGAATGGGTGTTCTACTAACTCTAGTAAAAGTGATAGTAAGGACAATTTGAGACCCAATTTACCATCTAGAAAACTCTAGTATTCAACCCACACTAGTAAGAAACTTAGTGCCTCCTAGCTAGGGCCTTATAAGCCCTCAAAGTTACTCTTTTTTAATTTTAATTATGCTTCTTATTTTATTGTCTATTTCTCTTCTTTCATACTAACTTTATTATTTTCTTTGTTCTTATTTCCCTTTTCATGTTATGCTGCATTCCACATCATGCATCTCCATGTCATAAAAGTGGTTGAAAGGTTCAACAACAAAAAAATCAATGGAATCTACATCATCTTCCGTAGGTGTTAAGCCTGAGGAATAAAGAAAGATACAATGGATGTCTGAAAATTTGCAAAATAAGCTAGGAGATTGTTTACCACCAAATACCATTATGAATATTCTAGTTAAAGTATCCCTAAATCTAAAAACAAATGACCTTAGTTGTTTGAAAAAAATATGAGGAAGTTGGTCGAATGAACAGAAGCAACTATTTAGCTCCAAGCATGGCCATATAGCTTATTTGCTCATGATCCCTATCAATGAAGAATTATTGAGAGCCGGCATCCATTTTTGGGATCCTTTCTTCCATTTTTTCACTTTTGGAGAATTTGATCTGACTCTAACTATTGAAGAGTATTCAGCCCTCCTAAATCTCCAGTTAGTCATGCTTGACAAATGCTATTGGCATGCTCCAAAAACAAAATTCAAGAAAAAATTAAGCAAGCTTATGGGAATACATAAAAATGAACTTGATCATTATGTAAAACAAAAGGGCAATAGTTCAGCTCTGGCATGGTATTTCTTACAAGCCTTCATTGAAAAGCACCTGAATGATGAACTGGGCGTGGAATTGATGGCTTTAGCTATATATGGGTTAGTAATCTTTCCAAAAGTACTGGGCATATTGATGGGAAAGTCATCAACCTATTTCATAAGATCAAACAGGGGGTTAATCCTATCCCTGCTATCTTGGCAGAAACAATAAAGTCATTGAATTATTGTCGTATCAAAGGAGAAGGCAGGTTGATTGGATGTTTACCTTTGCTATGTGTCTGGATGATGAGCCATTTAAAGGCCAGTCATAGCAGATTTCTTAAAACCCACTTTTATGAGAGGATACCACTCGAAGAATTCATCCATTGCCAATGGAAGTTGCCTTTAAAAAAAGAAGAATTGGTTTATTTCCTCCAAAATATCACAGAAAAGCACATTGAATGGAAAGCTACCTGGATGAAGCTATGCCCAGTAATTTATAGGTATGGTTCCTTTTACTGGGTTCCTCTAATGGGATTATGGGGGGTTACCAGCTCTGCCCCTAATCTAGTATGACGACAAGTGGCTTCCAAATAGTTCATCCCCATAACTCATGAACTGCATCAACTTGAATTCTTATATAAAGATAATGAAGGTTTTGTACCAAACATAATAGAAGCATGGAAGCATGTTCAAAAAATTGCCCCAACAATGTATTCAGGAACCACTGAATGTTATCCCATATGGCATGCTAACCGAGGTAAAGGCTTCATTGTACCTTTAGTTCAGAACCCCCATTTTGAAGAAAATATGCTAATGGGTATAAAAGTTCAGGCAGGGCAGATGAACCATCCAAAACCTCACCAAGTTATTGAAAGCATTCCAAAAAATTATAAAAGAATTAGAGAAGATGACCAGCAATATAGTTAGGAAATGGAGTTGCTAAGTGTTAAATTGGCAAAACAACAGATGAGATGCTTTGCCTTACAATCACTTGTTGCAAAAAAGGAAGAGCAAATAACGGAACTAAAAAATAGAAATCATTTTCTTGAGATGAGCTTATCATCATCAAAGCAAGAAAATCAAGAATTGTGCTAGAATAATGAAGTTTTGCTGAACTTGGTAAACAACGCAAATGATCAAATCAATTTCACTCAAGCAATGATGGATGATTTAAATCAAAACATTAGCCATTGGCAAAATTAGGCCCATAAGCTGGAACAAATGATGGACCAAAATGAGCTAGTCATGCAGCTGGCACAAGCAAGAGGGGAGGCCCATAATTTACACAATCACATCAATGATTGGTCCATAGAATTAATAAAGATAGCATAAAAAGCATATGAAATGCTAAATGAAATTGAATATCTCTGAAACAAAGCTTCATTCATGTATACCAATGATCACCAGTTGGAAGAGTTCCTAGAGAAAATCAGTCAACATCATAAGTTTGTGTCACAATTTGGTTAGCAATGTAGAATAATTAGCTTTTTTGTTTAGAGGATTATTTTGCTAGATTACTGTACTTTAATCCTCTTGTGTAAATATTGGCTCTTGAACTTGTTAAGCTTTCCTTTTATTACCCCTTTTATAATATTTTAGAATTTCATGTATGAACCAAAGTCTAATGCTATGGAAAATGATGCGGACAAATTTAAAAAGAACCTTTCAACCTCTTCTAATCATTTATGCATTAACACTCATGTAAAGATCATCATAATTAAAGAAAAATAACTAACAATGTTTGCTTGCAAATGGAAGGTTAAAAATTGCTCAGCCACCAAAAGTTTTGCCTCCTCCCATTCGCTCCCCATATAATACCCGCCTTTGATCAAAAAATATGGAGGACCAAATTAAAGAATTAACAGGGAAGGTCAACCAAATACAAGAAGGAGTGAGGAATGAAATGAACGAAGTAAGAGAACAACTAGAAAAATTAATGGAAATAATGAAAGGAAAGGTAATGGCAGAAAATACGCCCATAATTCACACAGAAGAATGAGATAAAGAGGATCCATAATACCCACCAAGGTTTGTTCCTCTAGAACACCCTCGATTACCCTTCTCTACCACCAGGCCTCACATGGCTAGACCTTCTGTAGGCTCTCAACAATGGAATTGTACGAGCTTACATCCATAGCAATTCAGGGCAAATCTAAATCAAGGGTATAATCTAACTAATCCCAATCCTATTGAGGTACCTGATCTTGATGATCCAAAAGTTCAAGCAGAGTTGAAGGAAAATGCCCCCACACTAGTGGATGAGGATGGAGCTAGGGAAAAGTTAGAGATCTTAGAAGAAAGGCTCAGAGCTATCGAAGGAACCAACATTTATAGTTCAATGGATGCAAAGGAACTTTGTTTAGTACCTGATGTTATTATTCCCCCAAAATTCAAAGTACTTGAATTTGATAAATATGATGGCACTGGATGCCTTGCTAGTCATATCACAATATACATACGAAAAATGGCTGCATTTACAAATGATGACAAACTATTAATGCATTGTTTCCAAGATAGCCTTATAGGGGTTGCAGCTAGATGGTATGGAAAATTAGACAAAACAAAGATTCGTAAATGGAAGGACCTGGCTAATGCTTTTCTCACGCAATACAAATAAGTTATAGAAATGGCACCAGATAGGTTAGAACTCCAAAATATGGAAAAGAAAGATACTGAAACCTTCAAGCAATATGCCCAAAGGTGGAGGGATTTAGCAGCACAAGTCCAACCCCCTTTAACTGAAAAAGAGATGATGGGGACATTCTTAAACACTCTTAAGTCTCCCTATTATGATAGGTTAATTGGAAATACATCAACCAATGTTGTCGATCTTGTGATTGTAGGTGAAATAGTAGGTGAAGGAATCTGAAGGGGAAAAATTATAGACATAACCCCTAAGTAGGGAGGTACAAAAAAGTCAAGTAACTTTAGACGAAAAGATCCTAAAGTCCAAATGATTGGGGAATGAGACCAAAGGGGAAAAATGTGTCGAATTCAAGAATTCCTTTCACTTTTTATCAATCATCCAGGATAGATGTAAGCAACATCTCTCCATCTTCAATATATTTGCAAGCCTATTGGCCGCCATTTCACCAACATCAACAACAAGCTCTTTCTCCTCAATATCCTAATTTTCAACAACCAAGTTTTCCATCCCCTCGGCCAACATTACAGAATACAAACAATCCAAAGATGTTTCAGACCAAAGATCAAAGGAAAATTGAACCGATCCCTATGACTTATTCTGAACTGTTACCCACCTTGATTCAACGGGGCCTTATTTCACCAATACCAGCAAAGCCGCTCCAACTTCTATACCCAAAATGGTATGATGCAAATGCCCAATGTGATTACCATGCAGGGATAATTGGTCATTCCACGAAAAATTATACTGCGTTAAAATATAGGGTATAAGACTTGAGAGATGCAAAGTGGCTTGACTTTCAAGATTCGATTGAGGAGGCAAATGTAAATAGCAATCCCTTGCCAAAGCATGGTAACGCTAGCATAAATGCCATCGAGACAAATTATTCTTCCTCCAAACCATTCTTGTCCAAGGTAAAACTTCCTCTAAAATTCATCTCCCTTAGTAAAGGCAGGGATGATTCACGGTGATGAAATAAAAAATACTCTTAAGATAAAAGGTACTAATGCAGGAAAATATTGTGAGTACCATAAGGGAATGCAAGGGCATTCAATTGAGGAATGTCATCAATTCCAAGTTAAAGTCCAAATGTTGATGGATTCCAAGCTTATGGAAGTGTATGAAAATGAACATTTGGTAGCTGGTATAAATCATGAACACCTGAAGCTTATAGTTCCTATCAAACCACTTATCATTTCAAAAAAGGTGGTGATACAGAATCTAAAGCCATTTTCTTATGCCAGGAATCAAGCTATCCCCTGGAAATACAATTGCCAAGTCATCTCTAAAGAAGATCTATCTGGGACTAGTGGTGTGACAAGAAGTGGCAGATGCTATACTCCGGAGTATTTAAAAGGGTTTTCAAAAGAGAAACATTTGGAAAAGACACAATCTCTTGTAGAAAATGAACAACAAATCAATGAAAAGAAGAAGTCAGTATCTGAAGAGGAAGCCAATGAATTCTTAAAGTTAATAAAGCAAAGTGAATACAGTGTGGTTGAACAGCTAAATCGATTGCCCGCAAAAATATCATTGCTATCTCTTTTGCTAAACTCTGAACCTCATCGAAATGCTCTTTTAAAAATACTTAATCAAGCACATGTGGCCCACGATATCTCTGTAGAGAATTTTGACCACGTTATAGGAAATATCATGGGAACTAATTTCATCACTTTTACTGATGATGAAATTCCACCTGAAGGAAGAAGACATAAAAAGGCCCTTCACATTTCCACGAAATGTAAGGATTACATTGTAGCCAAAGTTCTTGTGGACAATGGTTCCTCCTTAAATGTGATGCCTAAATCCACTTTGATGAAATTACCAGTCGATATGTCATATGTACAATCCAACCACATGGTGGTAAAAGCTTTTGATGGAACACAGAGGGAAGTGATAGGTAATATCGAAATACCTCTCAAAATCCATTTTCAACATGTGACAATATCAAGATATGCCAGGCTTAAGCACTAATTTAGTTGTTCATAAACTTCCTTTGAAGCCAGAATGTAAACCTATTAAGCAAAAATTAAGACGCATGAAGCTTGATTTGTCTTTGAAAATAAAAGAAGAATTGATGAAACAATTTGATGCTGGATTTCTACAAGTGGCTAAATACCCTGAATGGGTTGCCAATATTATTCCTATTCCAAAGAAAGATGATAAAGTACGAATGTGCATAGATTATCGTGATCTTAATCGAGCAAGCCTAAAGGATAATTTTCCTCTAGCCCATATTGATGTCTTGGTGGACAACACTGCAGGACATTCGATGTTCTCCTTCATGGATGGATTTTTAGGATACAATCAAATCAAGATGGCTTCGGAAGACATGGAAAAAACCACATTTATAACCATATGGGGCATGTTTTGTTACAAAGTTATGCCCTTTGGATTGAAAAATGCTGGTGCTACCTATCAGAGAGCAATGGTTACCTTGTTCCATGACATGATGCATAAAGAAATTGAAGTTTATGTGGATGACATGATTGCTAAATCTAGAAATGAGGAAGACTATATAACGATTTTAAAAAAATTATTCAATCATTTAAGAAGGTTTCAACTCAAATTAAATCCATCAAAATATACTTTTGGGGTCACTTCAGGAAAGTTATTGGGCTTTGTAGTAAGTCAAAATGGGATTGAGGTCAATCCTATAAAATTCAAGCAATACAAGAAATGCCTATACCTCGAACTCAAAAGGAAGTAAAAGGATTTCTAGTGTGATTAAACTATATTACTAGGTTCATTTCACAATTGTCTACTACATGTGAACCCGTGTTCAAGTTATTGAGGAAAAATGATCAAGGAGTTTGGAATCAGGATTGCCAAAAGGAATTCAAAAAAATCAAGAAGTACCTGATGAATCCTCCTATTTTAGTACCACCTACACCAGGCAAACCATTAATTCTATATTTGATAGTCTTTGAAAGCTCAATAGGGTGTGTATTGGGACAACTTGATGACTCCAATAAGAAGGAAAAAGCATTATATTATCTAAGTAAAAAATTTTGTGGCTACGAAGCAAGGTACTCAACTTTAGAAAGGAAATGTTGTGTATTAGCTTGGACTGCCAAAAGATTAAGGCAATACATGTTATATTATACAACATGGCTAATTTCAAAAATGGATCTAATAAAATATGTTTTTGAAAAGCCATCTTTATATGGGAGAGTGGCTAGATGGCAAGCATTGCTAGCTGAGTATGATATTGTTTATGTCCCCCAAAAAGCCATAAAAGGAAGTATCATCGCAGATTTTCTAACTGATAGAGCAACCAATGATTATATTCTAATAGGATTTGAGTTTCCAGATGAGGACCTCACTGCTGTCCTAAATATAGAAAATAAAGAAATTCATGAGGATTCATGGACAATGTTTTTTGATGGTGCTTCAAATGCTTTAGGGTATGGAATTGGAGTTATCTTGTTATCACCAGAAGGGAAACAATTCCCCATTACTGCAAAACTTTGCTTTAATTGCATCAATAATGTAGCAGAATATGAAGCATGTGTTATGGGACTTCAGGCAGCTATAGGCATGAAAATCAAAGTATTGAAAGTCTATGGAGATTCTGCCTTAGTAATTTACCAATTAAAAGGTGAATGAGAAACAAAAGACTCAAAGTTGCTCCCTTATCAAAAGTTTGTAAAGCAATTAATTGAGGATTTTAAAGAAATAAGTTTTCATCACTTATCACGTGAGAAAAATCAAGTCCCCGATGCATTGGCAACTTTTGTAGCAATGTTTAAGCTAAGCTCAAATGAAGATTTAATTTCGATTAGAATTCAAATTTGAGATACGCCATAGTATTGTTTAAGCATAGAAGAAGAATTAGATGAAAAACCTTGGTTTCATGACATCAAACAATACATTAAGCATCAAGCATATCTTGAAGGAGTCTTTGAAAATGACAAGAGATCCCTTCGAAGGTTATCTATGAACTTTTTCTTAAGTGGAGAAATTCTATATAAAAGAAACCATGACATGGTATTGCTCAGATGTATTGATTCAAATGAAATTCGGCAAGTTATGGAAGAAGTCCACGAAGGGACTTATAGTACTCATGCTAATGGGCATATGATGGCAAGACACATATTAAGGGCTGGTTACTTTTGGCCCATGATGGAAGCTAATTGTATTAATTATGTTAGAAGATGTCATAAATGCCAAATTTATGCACACAAGATTAATGCACCACCAGCTCTATTACATGTGTTCACATCTCCTTGGCCATTTTCAATGTGGGGAATCGATGTTAGAGGACCTATCACACCCAAGGCCTCAAATGGACATCGCTTCATTTTAGTAGCTATTGACTACTTCACAAAATAGGTAGAAGCTTCCTTTTATGTTAACATTACCCAACATGTGGTGTGCAAGTTTCTAAAAAGAGAAATAATATGCTGATATGGTCTGCCAAAAAGAATCATTACAGATAATGCTTTAAATCTCAATAATAAATTGGTAGATAAGCTATATGAGCAGTTTAAAATCAAGCACCATAACTCAGTACCCTATTAGCCTAAAATGAACGGTGCAGTAGAAGCCGCAAACAAGAATATAAAGAAAAACATAAAAAAGATGGCTGTAACATACAAGGATTAGCATGAAATGTTGCCATTTGCTCTACATGGGTATCGAACAACAATACGTACCTCCATAGGGGCAACTCCTTTCTCATTGGTTTATGGAATGGAAGTTGTACTACCTATAGAAGTGGAGATTCCATCCTTGCATGTTCTTATTGAAGTTAAGTTAGAAGAAGGAGAATGGATAAAAAGACGTTATGAACAGTTAAATCTTATTAAAGAAAAAAGGTTGATAGCACTTTGTCATGGACAACTCTATCAGAAAAGAATGATGCGTATGTACAATAAGAAAGTTCGACCTCGCCATTTTCAGGTGGGAGAATTGGTTATAAGGAAAATTCTACCAAATCAAAATGATCCGAGAGGTAAATAGGCACCAAACTATGAAGGTCCATACATTGTCAAGAAAGCATTTTCTAGTGGGGCATTAATTTTAACTCATATGGATGGAGTAAAATTACCAAATCCGGTAAATTCTAATTCAGTAAAAAAAAATACTATGCATAAAAGAATCTCACAAAATAGAAGAGGAAGGAAAACAGAAGAAGAAAAGATCAAGACAGTTGTGTTATGGGGTTTTCGCATTTGAATCTTGAAGAAGTCCAAAATTCCACTTTAACTCCACCTAAATTCCTTTGTATCTTTTTTTATTTGAATTAGTTGTAAAAGCTTCATTACTTTAATGATTGGCGCCATTTTATATCATTTCTGCATCAATAAAAGCCTTTGCTTTGTCTAACTCTAACATTTGTTTGCCTTCCATTTTGTGAGCATTACTTTCACTAATGGCATGATCATAAGTGGCGTTAGGGAAACAATTGCAAAAGAATTTGCATTACCCCATGTTAGCTTGAAGAACAAGATTTATTGGCATGGTGTCATAAGAAGGATATCAATATATAAATGCCTGATGGGAATATAGATCAAGCAATACCTCAAGATGATGTTGGTATATCATTTAAAGATCTGGAGAATTGCGCTTCAATGGCCATCAAAGGATAGATGAAAAAAGAAGAAGCCTGGTGGCAGAAAGGGTTCTTAAAACTTCTCCTAGACACAAGAGGCTTTTCCAAAAATTAAAAAAGATAAAAGCCAAAGTATCATAATAACAATAAATAAATAAATAAATAAGATGGGAAATCATATGAGGAAACTTCAAAATTTTTCAAGATAACAAAGCTTTCACAACAAAATATATGTGTGTGTGTGCGCGCGCGCGTGCATGCGTATGAACGAAAAGGGAAGAAAAAATAAATAGAAAACTTGCATGCATCATAATATATTTGTCATTAAATCATTTTATGCAGGAAAATCATTAGTTTCCAAAGATGATATCTTAAAGATAAAGAGCCTAACAAGTATTGACTTGACACACAGCTTGGTCCCTCTTCTTTTAAAATTTTTACCAACATGCGGCTCAGTCCCTTGTCATTTTAATTGACGTAGCCATGTCCTTCATCGTGTCAAATATTATTGACGTGCAGCTCAGTCCCTTGTCATTTTTATTTCCTACCAATGTCCCTCTTTTAAAAAAAAAAATCACCAACATGTAGCTCAGTCCCTTGTCATTTTAATTAACGCGACTATGTCCTTCATCATTTTAAATATTATTGACGTGTGGCTTAGTCCCTTATCATTTTTAATTCCTACCAATATGCGGCTCAGACCCTCTTCTTTTAAATTTTTACCAACATGCGGCTCAACCCATGTTATTTTAATTGATGCAACTATGTCCTTCATCATTTCAAATATTATTGACGTGCGGCTCAGTCCCTTGTCAGTTTTAATTCCTACCAATGTGTGGCTCAGACCCTCTTCTTTTTAAATTTTTACCAACATACGGTTTAGTCCCTTGTCATTTTAATTGACGCAGCTATGTCTTTCATCGTGTCAAATATTATTGACATGCGGCTCAGTCCCTTGTCATTTTTAATTCCTACCAATGTGCGGCTTGGTCCCTCTTCTTTTTAAATTTTTATCGATATGCGGCTCAGTCCCTTGTCATTTTGATTAACGCGCCTATGTCTCTCATCATTTTAAATATTATTGGCGTGAGGTTCAATCCCTCATCATTTTTAGTTCCTACCAATGTGGAGCTTTGTCCCTCATCACTCTAATTTTTACCAACATGCGGCTCAGTCCCTTTGTCATTTTAATTCATGCAGTTATGTCTTTCATCATTTTGTCGACGTGTGGCTTAGCCCCTTGACATTTTTTATTCCTACCAATAGGTGGTTCAGTTCCTTATCGCTATAATTTTTTGTTATCATGTAGCTCAACCTCTTGTTTTAATTCTTGCCAACATGCAGTTCAGTACTTCATCTATTCATGCTTTAATGTTAAGCAACTTAATCCCTTGTCTTTTAAATGTCTGCCAATGTATGATTTGTTACTTACCAAATTGAGATGAGGATCTACATCTTTGTGTACTAACTATTTTAAATAGTAAGAACACAAAGAGGGGCAACTGTAGATACCTCATTTTGTCCAAGGGTGTATTGAATCCATAGACTTTGTAAAGCAATCTGAAGAATATAAATTGAGATGGTTATGTTATTCTTATATATATATATATATAATAAAAATAAAAATCATTATTATTATTTTTTCTCCTTCAATAATAATTCAAAAATAATTACTCTTTCTAATTTTATTCTTCCCCAAAGTTTAGAATAAAAAAGAAACATTTAAAATAAAAATAATAACATTTGAATTCTAAGAAAATTGAGAACTTTGAAGAATTGCTGGAATGACCAATTATATGCATCAATGTTATAATCTGATAGTGCCTTATGCTTATTATTTAAGAGAGAACGGACAAAGCAACATTTTTTATCAAATAAAATTAAGTTGCCTAACGAGCAGTTCAAATGTTCAGTTGGCAGAATTCATTCAGTTCGTTCTGCTAGTTCTACTGCGATGATTCTTTCCTGCTCTGCTTTCTCAGCCCACCGAAAACTTTTATTGATTAAGAAGGGCAGTGCTCCCCCTATGAGTCTTCTATAAATAGGCTTTGCTCTGGAACCTGAGGGGAGGAGGGAGATCCAAAAAGATACACATACAGAGGAAGTAAAAGTGAGGGAACAGAGGAAGAAATTTAAAGAGGAGTCTAGGAGTAGGTATTAATTTTATAAACTTCACACCTTGTTTCTGATATAACCTCTGCTCTTTTATCTATTATCCTTCTTGTAATGATCCATGATACTATAAGGATGTCAATATCTTTGTTTGTTGGTAATCTGACATTATATATATACGCTGTGTAGAAGAAGCAAAAATAAATATGGTTTTTCTATCAAGGACACTACTAAATCAGAGATAACCAAAATCTTGAAGCTCACAATCTTGAGAATAAGAAACGCAGTGAGTGCATTCACAGATGATTTAATTTCCTTTTTTAAAAAATAATAATAATGAAAAATAAATAAAAATTCTACAGATCTTTGCTTTCTTTTCTGAAAATGCGACTGTAATAATAATAAAAGCAAGCAAAGAATAAACCATGGAAAACAAAGATGTCCCCTAACAGGTCCATACAGAATTATATGATATTTCCCCTTTCTAAAATAAACAGCGAAATAAAGGAGTGAACAATCTGACAGAGAAAGGAAAAGTCTAACAGAGAAAAGGAAAGGGGGAACCACCTCACCTTGCATTGGTATGCTCGGCCATCTCCCTTCCTCAATTTAGAATTCGTAGATATCCTTGCAAGGATATAAATAATCTCGTAGGAAATTTTATACAAAGAAAGATGGGAAAAATCAATATATCCTTCCCTTGCATTTTAATTCTCTCCATTTAAGATAAAGATTACCCTTCAAAAAGGAATTCCCTGTGCGCTAAGAGACTCGGGACAAAAGAGAGAGGGAGAAAGAAGCATAAAGAGAAAAAGCAACGACAAAAAAGAATGAAGCAAAATTAGGTTTTATTAGCTTTGTGGGCTGCTGCGCAAAAGACTGGATTGTGGGCCTTTAGGGGTATATCACATGCTTTGATATACAAGTGTTTCCCTTTTATTTATGCAATAAAAATCAAAATTTAATAATGGTCCTGTGCTTGTACGACTGATCCTAAAACCAATATAAGACTGTTGTATTTTATATTATATATTCCAATCTTTGGCTAATGCACATATACGTAACTCCATTTAGAAGTAACATGTTACTTTCGCAAGATGAGAATAACGCCTTCAAAGTTCAACCCATATTCTGCATTTTATTTCATTTTATTTTAAGTATTTATTCATTTATCTTTGCACTCATAAATTATATATATATTAATTCCATAAAAATCTCATAAACTATATATACATTTTTTTTCATATGTAAATTAACAAGCAGGGATTCTTTCCTTCCAAGGAGGGATCTTTGTCTTCATAAGATTATTATTCAATTATTTAAACTATTTAATTTATTTTACAGTGTTGCTTTTATAAAAGCCATAACCTAATATAAAATGGTTGGCGTATATTTACAAGGCTACACTTTATATTCATTGCAAAACTATTTTGTATTATTGGATTCATTCCCTTTTCACATAAAACAGTAAGTTGCAATTAAATAGTATTTTATCCAGGCAAAATTAACGCCTTCATATGGACTTCTCCCATTTATTTTGTTTTTAAAAAACATCCCTTGATTATATGATAGCTCAGAAAAGGAAACTCATAAATTGCACATGCATATTTTTTCTTCACCAATATATTAACAAAAATAGGGACTCTTTCCTCCCAAGGAAGAATCTTAGACTTCATGTAATCATGCTATTTATTTATCTATCTTTTTTTCAAAAAAAGGGAAGATCTCCTCTCATGAGATATAATTTAATAATGCAAAAACAATAAAGGCGTTTATATGTGTACATATAATTACAAATTGCGAACTAGATAAGATGTGATCATATTTGAAAATAAACACTGAAACACTTGAATTTATATTTTAGGTTTAAATCTAATTTTTATTTTTTTGATATCTAGTCATATGATAATAGTAATTATAGTAAAAAGCCTCTTTCAAGTTATATTGGGGAGGTTTGGGTTCTGCACATTAATTAGGGAATAAGGAAACATAATAGAAAAACAATGATAATCAAATAAAATATGATTTTTAGTACCGTCTATTCGACGAGCGATGTTAGCGTGTTGATACCTTCCTAACATGTAGCCAAACTTCCGAACTTTAAATCTGTTACAAAGACATTTTTTATCACTGATATAAGGATACCTAACAAGGTCACTTATATTAGTGTATTATTAGAGGTGGCTAATCACACCTATATAATAAATGATTGGTGGCGACTCCTGAAAATAATAAAAGTTAAAATATGATTCACCGTAGGTCGAATATTGTGAGAACCTGACGTGACTTCTTGCATGGGAAGGGATTGACTTTTCAACGCAAAACATGCAGCTGCCACGTTGGAGATTTGCTCTTCCAGAAATTACAGATGTACCCTTCCTCTCCTTCTTCCTTCAGCTGGTTCTTCGGTCATTTTCCATCCAGCTTTCTGCAATATTTATCTTTCAGCGTAGCATCACAGAACCGCCAGAAAATTTCACTCCTTCATCCTCTGTTTTCTGGATGCTCCATCTCTGCTCGTGCGAACTGCTGGCGTTGAGCTTCTGCTTCTTCCTGCCTTGAGTTGCTTCAGTCGAGTGCTCCAGAATTGATGCTCCATCCAAGTCGCATAGGAAACTCCCTACTGGACGAACCAAAGCGCTGAAACAAGCTGTAATTTTCTTCCCCTGTTCAGCGTGTTACTGTCACGGTGTGCTGCTCCCTCAATTTCTTCATGCTGTACGAGTTGTTTATGGTATTTATCTGGTAGAATAGCTTCTTTTTAGTCGCATATTTCCTCTTGTTGGATGAAGTCTGGAGCTGACCGAAAATTTCCATTTTCTTCCCTGTTTCAGTGCTGGTTTTGGTCCGAATTTAAGCTGAAAGTTGCTCCTTGAATTGGTTCCATTTTTGGCCGTTGGAGAGTGGAGAAATCACGCCAGAAAAGTCCATTTCCTCCTCTGTTCAGCACCACCTGAATACCTCTGTTCAACGCCTCCCATATACACCTGTTCAGCATTGGTTTTGTTCCATTTCAGTTGCCAGTTGCTCCTTGAAATTGGTTCCTTTTTGCTGCTGGTTGCTGGTGAAACCAAGCCAAAAAAAAATTGAATCCTCAGGTCTGAAACTATATGGTACAGATTGTTTGTGTTGGATTCCTTTTTCTTCCCCATTATTCACGCCATGTGCTTCTGCTGGTTCACAATTTTTGCAGCTTACTTCCTCTTCGTTTTAAGCTGAGTTGTGGCTGTGTGGGACTGGTATTTAGGCGTGGAAAAATTCTGTTGCAGGTGCTATTTTTTTTGTTATCCCAATGATTGGTGTTTTCCCTCCTCTATTTCTCATTACTGTAACGTGAATTTTATGGAAGCCTGAAAAAGGGGGGGTTCTGCGCAGGAGAAGCTTTTAGTTGGATAAAATTCTGATTCAATGATGCTTAACAGTATGGTCACTCTGCTATACGTTAGTTCCTTAAAAATAAATAAATAAATATAAATACAAAATTCTGCATATAGGTATATATATATACCTATTTTAAGTAAAGACCAAACCTAACTGTAATCCTTTCTTAATTATTAAACTATAATTATGCAGAATAAATTCCCGATTAAATATTTCTTTTAGCTTTTGAATTTTGGTTTAACTCTTAAGTTGAACCAAGAAAAAGGAAGCATAAAAAAAATGAGAATATGGAATTTATTGTACTAGTTGGAAGGCGTAAAATTAGTAGAGGATTAAATTTTAATTTTGATAAGTCCAGGTCCGTATAAAATTAATTGGGGTGATTCATTTTCTAAACTCTGGTGAACGGGTATTGTAGGAAATTCTGAAGGTTGAGGTGTAGCCGAGGAACGGGTCAGGGAATCTCCATAAAATTCTTGGAAGGTGAGTAAGTAACGCGAACCAAAGACTCAGGAAATTCTTATTTCTGTTCTTAAGTTTCCTTGCAGTGTTTTAAGAATTTGATTCTCTATTTATGGAGATATATATTTAAAAATGTAGTCATAAGCATATTTACCAAAATTCGATTTCAATCGGGAATTTTGCAAGTTTACGGATGTTGAGTTAATTGGAAATCCTACTGTGAAACTGATCTGAACGATACTTTGTCTGAAATGTTATTTGGAAATTTTATGGAGTTATCTGCTCAGAACCCTGTAGCTAACAACAGTAGATGTTAGCCCTGGTGTACCATGATCTAAACCTCAGCTAGCAGGGGTGGTGCTAGCCCCGTGTGCAGGCCACCACACGCGGAGTCATTTTATTCTCGCAAGCTGAAAGCTTTGCGTCTGTAGTAATTTTCCCCGCGAGCTGTGTGCTCTGCGTCTGTGTTCCAATTGGTTCTGTTTAGATGCGTTCGGTGTATTTTGAAAAAGGAGTTTGTTTAAAATCTGTTTCATATGGTCTATATCTGTATATATATATATATATATATATGTAAACCTATTTGACCTATGTTTATTTTTGAAAGGGTCGGTGTTGCTTATTCATTGAGTATTCGACTCACTCTTTATATATATATATATATATATATATTTTTCAGAGAGCAGTAGGGACTCTAGTCTGCCCCCAACCGCCTTCTAGTGGCTGACCTCTTGAGATGTCTTCTGCGGAGCTCCTGTGGGTGTATTTGGATTGTATATGTATTTTGTTTGAAATTTTGTAAAACCTTGTAAACTTAGCTCCACTGAATCGTAGTTAGGGTATCCCCACACCCCAGATGTTTTCTTTTGGTCTAATTGTACCCCTGTTGGGATATATTGTACTGGTTGAGCGTTTGTAGAAATATCAGGAGGTCTACGTTATAGAGGAGACTCTGCCGAAATTTCTACAAATGCCCTTCAAAGAAAAGCTTGTATGTTTTATATAATTCAGATTAAGGCCATAAGTATTTTCTCTATGTTTCCGCTTCCGTGTCAGAGTACACAAATTTTGGGGTGTGACAGTTTGGTATCAGAGCTTAGGTCTTTTTGTGGTCCTGTAGAGTAAGAGTTTTCAGTGGAATCTCAATTATGGTTATGAACCCGGGCGTAACTATACTTGAGATGTCATTGAAAACCTTATAGGGTATTCTAAGTCCTTTCTTTGAGTTTATTGTCTTGTTACATGTTACTTCCAATCTGGACAATGATTTGAATTATGTTCATATTCTTTTGTAGTGTGTGGAGATGCCTCCCAAAGTTCGTTCGGTTAATAGATTAGCAGCCATGGATGAGGCTGTAGATGAGGCTTCTGCAAGTGCTTCAGCCCAACAAACTACTCCACCTACCAGAGGCCGTGGTCGAGGTCGGGGTAGGGGTCGAGGAACCATTCGGCCCCCTAGACAGGCCTCACCTGCGGATAGGGCAGAGCCTCCACAGCCTGTGGAGGAAATTGCACCACCCGTTCAGCCAAGACCGGCTGGGCCTCGGGTGATGAGGGAGGAGAGAGAGGTCCTAGTAACCCTCTCCCAGTTCTTAAAATTGAAGCCTCCCACTTATTCTGGAACAGAAAGTCAGGAGGATCCTCAGTTGTTCATTGATGGCATTGAGAAGATATGCCGAGCTCTGAGTTGCTCAAGTGCAAAATCCGCTGAGTTTGCCGGGTTTCAGTTACAAGATGCAGCTTACGTGTGGTATCAGACCTTACTGGGGGAAAGACCAATTAGAGCTCCTCCGATGTTATGGGAAGAATTTAAGGGACTCTTTATGGATCGCTTCTTGCCACAGAGTGTCCGGGATGCTAGGGCCAGAGAATTCGAGGGTCTCAAATTAATTTCAGGTATAAGCGTTTCTGATTATGACATCCGGTTCACACAGTTGTCCCGTAACGCCCCATACCTAGTCCCTACTGAGAGGGATAGGATCAAGCGGTTTGTGAATGGGCTACCTCGCATGTTGTATAGGGTGATTGCTCCACAGATGAACCTCTTTCCTTCATATTCAGCTGTGGTGGATTGTGTACGCATGATAGAGATGAGAGATAAGGAAGAGGACACTTCTCAGAGAAAAAGGAAGCGTGATGGTGATGGGGACAGGGAGGTAGTTCCTTTATAGCTGGACCTTCTTATGGTCCCAGGCCTCAGAGTTATCAGAGATTCACTCCAGCTTTTACGGGCCTCCGACCTCATTTTCCACCGGCACTGACCGGCCCAGAGCATCTTTCCGAGGGGTTAGCACGATGTCTACCCCAGTTACTGCTCCATCCCGCCAGTCTAGAGGTCCCTGTTCCCTTTGTGGAAAGATACACTCAGGCACTTGCCACAGAGAGACGGGGGCATGTTTCTGTTGTGGGCAGATGGGACATTTGGTGAGAGACTGTCCTCAGCGCTACCCTGATTCGAGTCAGGCATCAGTTCGACCTGCCAGGCAATTTTCAACGGGGACTCCATCTACCGGTGTAGCTATGGTTCAGAGTGGCCGAGGTAGTAGCAGTAGGACCGTAGTAGGCAGAGGACAGGCGATTGCAGGACGAGGTCAGGCTCGAGTTTTTGCCCTAAATAGACAAGACGCACAAGCATCAAATGTCGTGGTGACAGGTACACTTACGGTTTGTTCACATGCTGCTTACTCCTTATTTGATCCTGGTTCTACACATTCCTATGTATCTCCCTACTTTGCAAAGAAGATTGGTAAGGATTCTGAAAAGTTAGAGTGCCCGTTGCTTGTGGCAACCCCAGTGGGGGAATCTGTAGAGGTAGATCGGGTATATAAGGCGTGTGTAATTACACTGGCTGATTGTGAGACGTTGGTTGACTTGATAGTGCTTTCGATAGCGGAGTTCGATGTAATACTCGGAATGGATTGGTTAGCGTCCTGCTATGCAGTGGTGGATTGTCATCTTAAGCAAGTGAGATGTAATTTTCCTAAAAAATCATCCTTTGTCAATCAAGGTGACCGAAGTGAAGCACCAAGCAATTTAATATCTGTGATAGAAGCTCAAGGGCTCTTAAAGAAGGGGTATCAAGGATATTTAGCGATGGTTCGGGATCTGGAATTACAAGTCCCAGTATTGGAACAGGTTCCTGTGGTAAAAGAATTTCCTGATATTTTTCCTAAGGAATTACCAGGATTACCTCCTGAAAGGGACATTGAATTTTGTATTGATGTGTTATCAGACACTCAGCCTATATCTATTCCTCCCTATCGAATGGCACCTCTGGAGCTTGGTGAACTAAAGAATCAATTGCAAGATCTGTTGGACAAGAGTTTTATTCGCCCTAGTACGTCTCCTTGGGGCGCACCAGTCCTTTTTGTTAAGAAGAAGGATGGTTCTCTTCGCTTATGTATGGATTACAGACAGCTGAATAAAGTGACAGTGAAGAATAAGTACCCTTTGCCTCGTATAGATGATCTATTTGACCAATTACAGGGGGCTCAATACTTCTCCAAGATTGATTTAAGATCAGGTTATCATCAACTATGAATAAGAAGGGGAGATATTTCAAAAACTGCTTTTAGAACCCGGTATGGTCACTATGAATTTCTAGTGATGCCATTTGGGTTAACCAATGTCCCAGCTGCATTTATGGACTTGATGAATCGAGTGTTTAAACCATTTCTGGATCGATTTGTTATCGTGTTCATTGATGATATTTTGATTTATTCTAAGGGTTATGAAGAGCATGAACAACATCTGAGAATGGCATTACAAGTGTTACAGGAACATCAACTGTATGCTAAACTTTCTACATGCCAGTTTTGGCTAGAAAGGATTGCCTTTTTGGGCCATGTAATCTCGAGAGATGGGGTGCAAGTTGATCCTAGTAAAGTGGAAGCGATTCAAAAATGGCCGAGGCCTACTACCGTTACCGAGATTCGCAGTTTCTTGGGCTTGGCAGGCTATTATCGTCGGTTTGTTAAAGACTTTTCTAAGATAGCTGCCCCACTGACAAAACTAACCCAGAAAAATGTGAAATTTCAGTGGTCTGAGCTATGTGAAGAGGGGTTTCAGAAACTGAAGGATTGTCTGACTTCTGCACCAGTTTTGGCATTACCCTCGGGATCGGGAGGTTATGTGGTGTACTGTGATGCTTCTGGGATTGGCCTGGGATGTGTATTGATGCAGCATGGTCATGTGATTGCTTATGCCTCTAGACAACTCAAGAAGCATGAACAGAATTACCCAACCCATGATTTAGAAATGGCGGCAGTGGTTTTCGCCCTCAAAATCTGGAGACACTATTTGTATGGGGAGACATGTGAGATTTATACAGATCATAAAAGCCTTAAATACATTTTCCAACAGCGGGATCTGAATCTGAGGCAAAGAAGGTGGATGGAACTACTCAAGGATTATGATTGTACCATTTTATACCATCCAGGTAAGGCGAATGTAGTCGCAGATGCTCTGAGTAGAAAATCTATGGGGAGCTTGAGCCATATTGCGGAGATACGGAGACCACTAATTTTAGATCTTCATGAGATTGAGCGTTCAGGAATCCAATTGGAAATTAAAGAGCCAGGAATGTTGTTGGCTCATGTACAGCTTCATTCATCCTTGTTTGAGAGGTTGAAAGTTGCCTAAGCCAGGGATACACAAATAAGGAAATTGGTGGAGGACGTCAAAGGTGGAAGGAAGAATGAGTTCATTTTAGATTCAAATGGTGTTTTATGGTTCTGTACTCGATTGTGTGTGCCAAATGTGGATGAATTGAAGAGGGAACTTATGGAAGAAGCTCACTGTTATCGATATACGATCCACCTAGGTTCTACCAAGATGTACCAAGATTTAAAGCAAGTGTACTGGTGGGAAGGCATGAAGAGAGACATAGCAAATTTTGCTTCTCATTGTTTGGCATGTCAGCAAGTTAAGGCAGAACATCAGAAGCCTGCAGGGTTACATCAACGGTTAGAAATACCCGAGTGGAAGTGGGAAAGAATCACTATGGACTTTGTAACGGGATTACCTCGAACAGTAAGGGGTTATGATTCCATTTGGGTGATTGTGGACAGACTCACTAAAACAGCTCATTTTCTCCCTGTTAAGACAACCTATAATGTGGCAAGATATGCACAGCTTTACATGAATGAGATAGTGAAGCTTCATGGTATACCAGTGTCTATAATTTCTGATCGAGGACCCCAATTTACTTCTAAGTTTTGGAGAGCCTTTCAAGAGGCTATGGGTACCCGATTAGATCTTAGCACTGCCTTTCATCCTCAGACTGATGGGCAATCTGAGAGGACTATACAAATAATAGAAGATATGTTAAGGTTGTGTGTTATGGATTTTGGTGGTAGCTGGGATAACTATTTATCATTGGTGGAATTTGCTTATAATAACAGTTATCAGGCTAGCATACAGATGGCACCCTTCGAGGCATTATATGGGAGACGGTGCAGGTCTCCCATTGGATGGTTTGAAACTAGAGAAGTTAAATCATTAGGACCTGAATTGGTGCAAGATGCCTTAGAAAAGGTGAAAGTAATCAAGGAGAGATTGGTAGCAGCTCAGAGCAGGCAAAAGGCGTATGTGGACCATCGACGCCGTGATTTGGAGTTTATGATTGGAGATTATGTGTTTCTCAGGGTGTCACCTATGAAAGGTGTGATGAGATTTGGGAAAAAGGGAAAGTTGACCCCGAGGTATGTGGGACCATTTGAGATCTTAGAGCGAGTTGGGGTTGTAGCTTATCGGTTAGTATTGCCACCGGAATTATCTAATATTCACCCAGTATTTCATATTTCAATGTTAAGGAAATATCTACCTGATCCTTCTCATGTGTTACAGAACCAAGATGTTTCTTTAGGTGAAGATTTAGCTTATGAAGAAGTTCCTGTTGCAATTCTGGATAGACAAATGAAAAAGCTACGTTCTAAAGAAATTATGTCAGTGAAAGTTCTGTGGCGTCATCATACACCAGAGGAAGTTACATGGGAGATGGAAAGCGAAATGCGTGCAAAATACCCCTATTTATTTGAGAACTAAGGTTAGTATGTGTACGTATATATAAATTCGGGGACCGAATTTTTTTTAGGGGGAGAGATTGTGAGAACCCGACGTGACTTCTTGCATGGGAAGGGATTGACTTTTCAACGTAAAACATGCAGCTGCCACGTTGGAGATTTGCTCTTCCAGAAATTACAGATGTACCCTTCCTCTCCTTCTTCCTTTAGCTGGTTCTTCGGTCATTTCCCATCCAGCTTTCTGCAATATTTATCTTTCAGCGCAGCATCACAGAACCGCCAGAAAATTTCACTCCTTCATCCTCTGTTTTCTGGATGCTACCATCTCTGCTCGTGCGAACTGCTGGCATTGAGCTTCTGCTTCTTCCTGCCTTGAGTTGCTTCAGTCGAGTGCTCCAGAATTGATGCTCCATCCAAGTCGCATAGGAAGCTCCCTACTGGACGAACCAAAGCGCTGAAACAAGCTGTAATTTTCTTCCCCTGTTCAGCGTGTTACTGTCACGGTGTGCTGCTCCCTCAATTTCTTCATGCTGTACGAGTTGTTTCTAGTATTTATCTGGTAGAATAGCTTCTTTTTAGTCGCATATTTCCTCTTGTTGGATGAAGTCTGGAACTGACCGAAAATTTCCATTTTCTTCCCTGTTTCAGTGCTGGTTTTGGTCTGAATTTAAGCTGAAAGTTGCTCCTTGAATTGGTTCCATTTTTGGCCGTTGGAGAGTGGAGAAATCACGCCAGAAAAGTCCATTTCCTCCTCTGTTCAGCACCACCTGAATACCTCTGTTCAGCGCCTCCCATATACACCTGTTCAGCATTGGTTTTGTTCCATTTCAGTTGCCAGTTGCTCCTTGAAATTGGTTCCGTTTTACTGCTGGTTGCTGGTGAAACCAAGCCAAAAAAGAATTGAATCCTCAGGTCTGAAACTATATGGTACAGATTGTTTGTGTTGGATTCCTTTTTCTTCCCCATTATTCACGCCATGTGCTTCTGCTGGTTCACAATTTTTGCAGCTTACTTCCTCTTCGTTTTAAGCTGAGTTGTGGCTGTGTGGGACTGGTATTTAGGCGTGGAAAAAGTCTGTTGCAGGTGCTGTTTTTTTTGTTATCCCAATTATTGGTGTTTTCCCTCCTCTATTTCTCATTACTGTAACGTGAATTTTATGGAAGCCTGAAAAAAGGGGGGGTTCTGCGCAGGAGAAGCTTTTAGTTGGATAAAATTCTGATTCAATGATGCTTAACAGTATGGTCACTCTGCTATACGTTAGTTCCTTAAAAATAAATAAGTAAATATAAATACAAAATTCTGCATATAGGTATATATATATACCTATTTTAAGTAAAGACCAAACCTAACTGTAATCCTTTCTTAATTATTAAACTATAATTATGCAGAATAAATTCCCGATTAAATATTTCTTTTAGCTTTTGAATTTTGGTTTAACTCCTAAGTTGAACCAAGAAAAAGGAAGCATAAAAAAAATGGGAATATGGAATTTATTGTACTAGTTGGAAGGCGTAAAATTAGTAGAGGATTAAATTTTAATTTTGATAAGTCCAGGTCCGTATAAAATTAATTGGGGTGATTCATTTTCTAAACTCTGGTGAACGGGTATTGTAGGAAATTCTAAAGGTTGAGGTGTAGCCGAGGAACAGGTCAGGGAATCTCCATAAAATTCTTGGAAGGTGAGTAAGTAACGCGGACCAAAGACTCAGGAAATTCTTATTTCTGTTCTTAAGTTTCCTTGCAGTGTTTTAAGAATTTGATTCTCTATTTATGGAGATATATATTTAAAAATGTAGTCATAAGCATATTTACCAAAATTCGATTTCAATCGGGAATTTTGCAAGTTTACGGATGTTGAGTTAATTGGAAATCCTACTGTGAAACTAATCTGAACGATACTTTGTCTGAAATGTTATTTGAAAATTTTATGGAGTTATCTGCTCAGAACCCTGTAGCTAACAACAGTAGATGTTAGCCCTGGTGCACCATGATCTAAACCTCAGCTAGCAGGGGTGGTGCTAGCTCCATGTGCAGGCCACCACACGCGGAGTCATTTTATTCTCGCAAGCTGAAAGCTTTGCGTCTGTAGTAATTTTCCCCGCGAGCTGTGTGCTCTGCGTCTGTGTTCCAATTGGTTCTGTTTAGATGCATTCAGTGTATTTTGAAAAAGGAGTTTGTTTAAAATCTGTTTCATATGGTCTATATCTGTATATATATATATATATATATATGTAAACCTATTTGACCTATGTTTATTTTTGAAAGGGTCGGTTTTGCTTATTCATTGAGTATTCAACTCACTCTTTATATATATATATATTTTTCAGAGAGCAGTAGGGACTCTAGTCTGCCCCAGCCGCCTTCTAGTGGCTGACCTCTTGAGACGTCTTTTGGCGAGCCTGCGGAGCTCCTGTGGGTGTATTTGGATTGTATATGTATTTTGTTTGAAATTTTGTAAAACCTTGTAAACTTAGCTCCACTGAATCGTAGTTAGGGTATCCCCACACCCCAGATGTTTTCTTTTGGTCTAATTGTACCCCTATTGGGATATATTGTACTGGCTGAGCGTTTGTAGAAATATCGGGAGGTCTACGTTATAGAGGAGACTCTGCCGAAATTTCTACAAATGCCCTTCAAAGAAAAGCTTGTATGTTTTATATAATTCAGATTAAGGCCATAAGTATTTTCTCTATGTTTCCGCTTCCGCGTCAGAGTACACAAATTTTGGGGTGTGACAAATATGCTCTAGTTACATTACGACAAGGCTTGCCCATTTACTATCAGAAATTGGAAAGATCATACCAGCATCAAGTAGCTTCAAAATCTCCTTTTTGACTACTTCCATCATTGGTAGGTTAAGACGACGTTGAGCTTCTCTTGAAGGGTTACAACCTTCTTCTAATAGTATACGATGCGTACACATAGAAAGGCTTATACCTTTTATATCTGCTATCATCCACCCAATTGCTTCTTTATACTCCTTGAGGACTCTAACCAACTTTTCATTCTCCAAGGAAGTTAGTTTGTTGGAAATTATCACTGTTAAGGTTTGGTCATCGCCCAAATATGCATATGTTAAATGACTTTGTAATTCCTTCAATTCTAGCTTGGGTACCTACAAAATAGATGGAAGTAGCTTGTTGTGAGATGAAGGAAGATCAATATAAGAAATATTATACTTGACATTCTTTAATGTCTCCAATCCAAAAACAGATTCCCTCAACTCTTCATCAATAGCAAATTTATCGTTAAGAGATTCTAGCTTCTTATGATCAAAACTTTAAGTGATTACAAGCTGCAATTTATCTGCACATGTTAGCTCAAAAACCTGTTGAGTAGATGGATCAATAACATCAAAAACAAAAATGCAATATATATCAGTAGGATATCTCATAACATCATACATATTAAATCTTATTACTTCTCCATCAAACTCCATAGATAGTGTACCTTCAGCAACATCTATTTTTGTCCTTAATGTTTTCAAAATGGTCTTCCTAGCAAAATTGGTATTGATTTGGAGGAGTGGTCCTCTTCTATATCTAAAATATAAAAGTCAGCTGGAAAGACTAACTCATTAACTTGCACTAAAACATCTTCTAGGACTCTTTCAGGATATGTGATAGACCTATCAGCTAATTGAATAATCACACTTGTTTGTGTAAGTGATCCCATACTCAAAGATTGATAAATCCAATTAGGCATTATATTTATGGAAGCTCATAAGTTTATCATTGCTCTTTCAATCTTTACATTACTTATTTTGTAAGGGATGGTAAACACAGTTGGGTCTTTGCATTTTAGGGGTAATTTCCCTTGAATTACAACAAACACATTTTCTCCCACCTAAAATTTTCTCATTACCATTCAATTTTCTTTTATTAGTGCACAATTCTTTAAGAAATTTTGCATACCTGGGCACTTGCTTAATAGCATCAAGAAGACGAATGTTAATTTGCACCTTTCTAAAAAACATCAAGAATATCTTTCTCTTGTTGCTCTTTTTTGGAATTTGCCAATCTACTTGGGAATGGAAAAGGAGTGACTAGTTGTTACTTAGCTTGGGATGGCTCTAAATTTTCTTGTGGCAGCTTAATTTCCTTTTTTAACTCTTCATCTTCAACATACTTTAGAACTTTCTTTTTAGGCTCTTTCAACTCCTTGCCATTTCTCAAAGTTATAGCACTAACATTTTGTTTTGGATTCAACTAAGGCTGAGATGGTAACCTACTAGAATTCTAACTTTTCAACTTTCTTAGGTTTGTGGCTAACTACCCCACTTGATTCTCTAGGTTGAGTATACTAGACTTGGTTTCTTGCTGAAATTGTTGCATGTTAGTAGCTAACGTAGAAACTATTTGATCTAAAGACATACACGACTTAGGAAGAAGAGGTTGACAATTTGGCTATTGAGACACAGGAGCCTGTTGCCTCGGTTGATAGTTTGGCTGCTAGAAATTGTTGAGTTTTTGTCCATAACTAAGATTTAGGTGGTCCCTCCATCCTGAATTGTAGGTAGTGGCATAAGGATCATATTTCCTTTGGAATTGACTTTGGAATCCTCCTACAGCATTGGCTTGTTCGTCCTCCTGAAAAGTTGGGCACATATCTGTAGGGTGGCCAATATTTAAGCAAACCTCGCAAGCCTTAACCTATTGATAATTCCTTACAACCATTTTCTGAACAAGAGAGGTTAGTTTATCAAGCCTATGTTCAATAGAATTAATACTTATCTAATTTATCTTTTTTGTGGGAGGATCCTCACGAGTTCCAAACTGTTGAGTATTGGCAACAACTTTAGTAATCAATTCTTTAGGTTGTTCCATTGTCTTATCCACTAATGCTCCACCCCTAGAGGCATTTATCATATTTCTATCACTCTGTAACAGTCCTTCATAAAAATATTGAATCAATAAATGGTCTGGTATTTGGTGATATGGGTAGCTTGCGCAGAGCTGATTGAATCTGTCCCAGTACTTACAAAGAGTCTCTCCATTGTATTGACGAATCCCACAAATATCTTTTCTAATTGCTGTGGCTCTAGAAGCTGGGAAAAATTTTTCAAGAAATAGCTTTCTCAGTTGGTCCCAAGTCATAATTGACCCCGATGGGAGATAATATAGCCAATCTTTTGCTTTGTCTGTCAATGAAAATGGAAAAGCTCGCAATTTGATTTGCTCTTCACTTACTCCTTGCAACTTCATGCTAGAGCAAACAATGTGGAATTCTTTTAAATGCTTATAGGGGTCTTCACCTGCAAAAGCACAAAAGGTAGGTAGTAAATGAATTAAACCAAATTTTAGTTCAAAACTTACCTTTACATTTGGAAATTGTATGCACAGGGGCTGTTGGTTCACATCAGGATTAGCCATCCTTCTCAGAGTTTGTTCCGCTTCAGTCATGATTTCAGGTTCCCTGACTAATTCAAATAAATTGACTACAAGATCAATGTTAGAATTAGATGAAGAAAAAGCCTTTTGGCTGCTTTGTCTCCCTTCTTAGTCTTCGGGTTGTCTTCTCCATCTCAAAATCAAAGATTAAGTCACCTGTGCGAGAAGAACGAGGCATAAAACAAAAAAAAAAATTGGATTAAACAATGACACCAGTCCCTGGCAATGACGTCAAAATTTGATGGGTGTCGAAACCACCAAAAATAAATTCCTACTCTCAAAATAATATTTTTTCCAAATAAGGTAAGTAGGGTCGTACTCCATAAGGACTAGCCAAATTATTCAATCCAAAAATAGTAAAATAAAATAAGGGGAATTTTTCTTGATAAAGAAAATTAAAAATAAATAAATTCAAAAAATATTTTTGATAGAAAAAAAATTAATGTAAACAACTCCCAACCAAGGTTTATTTCAAATCTAACTCAACCAATTTGATCATTGAGTACCCAAAAGGAAAAAAATAATTTTTCTTCTAAAATAAACTGGTTAGGAACATCAATAAGCTCTGATGTTCTGCTCTTCCTTAAGAATATTTAAAAGGAACAAACTCTCCAATTAAACCTTATTCATAAATCAATCCCAAATAAGCTCTTGGAATTTAAACCTTGAATAGCATTAAGAAAAAGAAAAGCAACCAATCATTGTTCAATAGTACACAAGCTCGTATGTTTAAAACAGAAGAAATATTTTTTTCAACACACAAAGATAATTTTAATTTATCAAAGGTATTGAATTACTACTCTACCGAATCAAATGAACAATTACGGATTCAAAAAATTCAGATAGTAATAATTACTCAGCTAAAATAAGGTACCAATTAAATTAACTGAATAATAATCTCATAATAATAGAAAATATTTTAATATTCAAGAAAAGAAACAATTAAATCAAACCTCTCGCAAATTATTCAGAGTCAAACCTCAATAACCTTGACTAGGAAATAAAAAGATTAGCCACTTATGGCTTTGATACAGTCAAAGAATTTTTCTCAGAAATTTTAAGAAGATGAAAAAAAATGGAAAAAAAAAAACACAGAGAAAATAATGAAGGAGAGAAGCCTCTGATTTTTGTCTCTTTTTTTTTAGTTCTTTACCCCTCCTTTTATAAACTTTCTTTGTGTGAATCTGAGTAAATCTGTACTCAACAAAATCTATGTAAATCTCTTAAGATAGCTTTTCCACCATAAACATCATCTTATCTGATCCTGTAGATAAACATGAGAGAAAATATAAGATCAATTAAATAGATATAGATTATCTATAAATTATATTAGTTAAAATCTCAAAATCACAACCATTTAAGTAATTAAAATATATTTATCAAAATCACATGGAGTTTCTTTAAATGCTTCAAATAAAATGAATTTAATTTTTAAAAAAATATACACAATATATAAAGTTTAATGTATACTTAATCATTATACTCTATTTGTATTATTAACACATATTAATTATAATTTATTTTTTCCTCCAAAGTATACACTTAAACAATTTGAAAGATTCAAATCCCATAAAATTAAATTAATTTTAAGTAAAAAATTTTGAAAATAATTCCCATGATTATATTAGTTTATTAGCTATAATATTTTGAACATATAATTTATAATTACATAATATGTGATAAATATATGGTATATATTGATTCTTTTTCATAAATATTTATCTTTGTTTAGAGTTCATATATTTTTGTTATGATTACCTTTTTAAATACTCCAATTATAATTAATTAACAATTTTTGTTTGCTTTAAATGCATGACCAACCAAAAATAATTAAAAATAATTTATTTTTTTCCTTGAACAAATTATTCTATTTTATAATAATTTTAATTTGCCTATCACTAAATTTGGATTTTTGATTTATATATTTGTATATACCATATGTATTATAGATGAGACATGAGTCAGCAAAAAGTAAGTGGCGTAGTGGATGACAGCACAATGAGAATAGAGATGGGATTGATTGGGGTGGGTGTGTGTTGTCAAATTTCAAGTAGACGAACATTTCCCCCAAGCAGAGAGACATTTTTCGTAATGGTTTACAGCTTGCAATATGCAACTTGGCCATATTTATTTTTTTAAAGAAATTTAATTTGCATAAAATAAATATAATTTCAATATCAATAAAAAATAAATATACTAAATTAATCATTAATAAATATGTAAATATAAATTTAAATATAAATGTGATAGTTTAAATATAAATTTAATAATATTAATTTAAAATGAGATTTATAGTTATTATTTTTATCTTTAATTAGGTCAAAAATATTTCTTTAAGCAAGTTAAATATTACTTTTAAAAGAAAAATATCTGGGTAAATTAAAATTATTAAAAAACAAAATCTGATTCATTTTACCATCATCCCTCTTCACAGTTTTTGTTTATGAACTTCATGCCTTTCTAATTTTGCATTTTTGCTATTTCATTTTCACCAAGGGCAAAGGAACAGACTTCTGCACTAATTCTACATTTTTCATCCTTTTGGGTTGCTTTGACTTTTGTATTGCTCCAATCTAAACCATGAGTAGCTATGCCCTTTCGTTTCTCAAAAACAAAAAATAAAAAGGAAACTTGCTATTAAAATATTTAATCGCTATTAATTAACAAGCCCTTTGTTTGGGCACTTCCACGGCTCCTCCCTACACCCTGATTCTTAATGCTCAGATTCATACTCTGAAAATAGCAACCAAGAGCAGAGCAAGAAGATGTAGATACCTCTCTATGCTAGCATGCGCTTCTCTCTTCAGATTCAAGCAAGAAGTGCGCATCACTGGCTTCGTTTTGGGACTTTAGATTCAAATTTCAAGACCATCGTGCTTTAACATTCAGGTATGGATTTAGATTCAAAGCTCTCTCTACTAATTTTGCTTGGTGGCTTTTCTCTTTTACTGTTTGGAAAAGCAAAGCTAGGACTGGCACTTTGCTTCAAGTTTTGTTTTTCGGCATTTATATGATGTGCCACAATGGAACCGCAACACCATTGCGTTACGGTTGCAACACCGTTATATGGTAGCCCAGTAAGGTGATATCCAATCCCTCCTCAATTACGGGCTGATGCGGATACGACTTAACCCGCATCGGCAATATTGCGGCCACATTGTTCAACGCGAACCGCAATTTGAAACCATATCCTAACTGTTAGGCTAAGGAAGGGTGGAAAACATTCCCATGTGAAGCTCTAAGAGAATCTTCAAGCTATGATTGCAAGGATGTTTTCACATCTATTTGCCTCACAAAAGCCATGAGAGATTCTAATATCCCAATTCCTCTTTAAAATTAGATGAATAAGTTTGAGCACCCTATTAAAGGTTCCAGCACCGCAAAAGTGCCCTTTATTGCTTCAACAAAGTTCAAAGAGTTTGGATTTATTTTTTGTTAATGGATAATCTTTCCATACTCATTGAATTACCAATGCACTTTTCCCATGGTTGTTTTTAATTTATAGTATGTGGGTTGATTTTTATGAGATTCTTAAACCTAACCTAGGCTCCAAAACTCGTTTGAATCTTTCTCGAGGCTAAATTCTAGGTTAAGTACTTCTCTTAAATATGATTTAGATATTTTTGCATGATTTGAGCCATATGAAGCCTATTTTGTTTCTTATATATATATAATTAGTACCCTATTGCACTTATGTGTCCAATATATGCATTGAATGCATATATGATTTCTTTTCTTTATTACCTACATCTATTACCAAGTCCGAAAGAGACTAAAAAACAAAAAAAATAATTATTACAAGAAAATTGAGAATCGTTATTCTCTCTAGGTTTTTTGGCTTTTAAGCTTATTGTATTGAAGATATTCCATCATATAATGATTTGGATCAAATTCACTTTATTTGATAAGTATGATCAGTATTACTTTTTTAATTGGGTTACAAGATATAAAATATTTAGATCTTAGATACAATATTTTCTATCCAAGGGACATCTCAGAATTCATAGACTCCTTCACCAACTTAAGATACCTCAATCTCTCTTATTGTAGTTTTGGTGGGAGTATTCCTTATCGAATGGGGAAGATTTTGAATTTACTATATATTCATCTGAGTAACAATAAATTGGATGGAGCTTTCCCTTATCAACTTGGAAACCTCTCAAAGTTCCGGTATGTCAATCTTGGAGGAAATTATCTTGTTGGAGTGATCCCATATCAGCTTAGAAATCTCTCAGTGTCGCACACTCTTAAGTTTAGGTACAATTCTAATCTAACGTTGGATGAGAAGAATAGTTATGATATTGAGTGACTATCTAAGCTTTCTTTTATTATAAAAATCTTGACCTGAATAAATTGAGTGCTCTTGGCTATTCTCATCACTAACTTATTCAAAAATTGACAGAATTGTGTCTATGCAAATTTGATCTTTCTTATGTTAATAATCTTTGTTTGTCTGGATCTCTCTATTGGCCTAAGGTTGATTGGCCTATAGACTTTGATGATAACAAAACATTATTCAATATTATGTAAAAGCCCAAGAATCTAACTCGGCCTAATAAGCCATGACCCAATTGTTTAATCTTATTTCACACCTTTAAGAAGTTGTGATTATGTGCTAAATGACAAATTGGTTTATGAGATAAAGACAAATGAGTTATGGCTTCTTACATAAAGTAAATATGGACAGAAAAGTATTAGGCAACATCTGTTATTACTAACTTACTCACAAATAAAATTATGCTTTAACCTAGTTTTGAGCTCCGTGATTAGCACTTAATATGAGTTAACTAGACGAGTTGTATGGATGAACAAAACCTGCAAAGGCTGAACATTTTAAACGTTGGAGATAATTCAAGGTTGTGCTAGAAAAGTTAACTGATGAAGATCAAGGTTATCTCTAATGGATATTCATTGCAAGAAGTTTATAAATACTCGAAGCTGTGAAATGAGAAATTATGACAAATCAAGTGAAAAAGAGCTAGAAATTTGAAACGAGATTACTTGATTAGAATTTGATATATTAGATTTAAAAAAAAAAAAGCATTCCTGTGAGAGTGTGATATTGGTTGTAAAATAAAAGAAGTGTCGATTGAAGTTTGAAAAAGAGTTTAGGCAAAGCCATTGAGAATTCTCTTAAAGATATCATTGTGTGGTGAAGTTTGTAAGTGGTGTTATCCACGTATTTGTAAGTTTTTGCTTTATAGTGAAAAATCGCTTTAGTGTTATATGGGGATTAGACATAGGTCAAGATTGACTGAACCAGAATAAATCTCTATTTGCATTTATCATTTGTGCTGATCTTTGGTCCTCCACTTTGTAAAGGCCTTACTTTGTCTTTGCTTGCATCATTAACTACACTCAAATAAGCTACTTTACAACAATCTTTTATTTCAACAATTAGCAAAACTATTTTACGTGTTACACATTTATCCATACAAAGGTCCTCCACTTTTCTATAAATAAAAGATAGAGAATCATTGGTCCGCCACTTTTAGAAAAACATTAAAATTGAATATTTTTCACACCTATTCACCCCCTCTAAATGTGATTATCACTCTCTTACAACAAGCTGTAAGGGGAAATTCCCTCATCATTAGGGAATATTTACACAATGCTGACATTATACCTTTCCTATAACAACTTAAGTGGGGATCTTTCAAGTTTCATTAAGCCCTTATACCGGTCTCTTGAAGTGGGTTTGAGCCATTTGGGACTTCTGCATATAGACTTTATTTTCATTACAACGAATAGTTTTTAATTAGTCCAAATGATACTCTACCACTAATAGATAAGTCTAATGTATAACTACAATATTGAGGGTAAAATGATAGTAACTCTTCACTTTTTAAGTCTATAGACATTGTCTTTATTGCGTGGAATAGTTGCAGTCCAAATTAAACTCTATTACTAATAAGTCTTATACATATCCTACATTGAAGGTAAAATGATAGCAGCTCTGCCACTTTTGAGGATCACATCCTAAATGTTTTTACTCTTACTAAAAGCAGACCTCACCTCTGTTTCCCATCCTTTCTTAAGAAGGTATTGAAAAATAATACAAGATTGAGTTATGGCTCGGAGATCCATTTGTAAAATTAAAGGGATTACCAATTACGAGAGACACAGTTATCAGAGTGTCTTTGGTTCTTTCTTTTATTTTTTTTGGTTTTTATTTTTATTCAAAACAAAAAATGAGTGAAAATGTTTTTGGTTGTCTAATAGAAAATGTTTTTTGACAATTTTTTAAAAGTAAACTGAGAATGTGTTTAGTTAGTTTCAATTTTCTCATATGTTTTATACTTAATATATCTTATAAATAAATTTCAAAATAAATAAAAAAAATTAATATGAACCGTTTGGCAATAGATTTTCCAAGTAAGTTTCTTCCCCATGAAATTAAGGAATTTGCTTCGTGGACGGATATTAGCTCCAAATTAATGGTAAGGAATTTACTTCCATTCTTGTTATCGTAAAGTTGGAATTGTCTAAGAGCCTATGAAATTTAAATTTGAAGAGGTAAAGCAATTGCTTAGATTACAAAAGCACAAAGTTTTATGAATTTGGTGGGAACCCCCTTACGAAAAGGATTATTGTCAAACATTTTACAGATTAACTAAAAAAAAGTCTACCAAGATATAAATTCAAAAGAATTTGTACCTCTAGTGTTTGAAAAACTTCTCTCCAATGTAGGTAAATTAAAAATATAGCTATAACTTTTGATATATTAAGGGGGGAAAAAGGAACAATTTGGATTGCTCTTATTATCAAATTTAAATAAAATCAATTGGCCTGTATGAAACTAGTCATAATAAATAAAAATAATAATTCAAAATAAATTTTAGAAAATCATGCAAGAAAGCGTGCCCACTATTAAAAATTAAGATTGAGTTTTAAGACAACATGAAGTGTTTAAAGGATTAATTCTTGACTTTGGTATTCGATACTTTGAACTACTTTAAAGTTTTGATAGCTTCGGATTATTTGATAATGGTTTATTGATGTAAATTTTGGACTCTATGTAAAATTATGATTTGTTGTAATTGTAATTGTAAGGACAGTTTCATAGTTCTTGATTGTTCAATATGGTTTAGGATTTTGAGAGGAGTAATTCATATTGATAGGTTATAAGTAGTTTGGGCAATCTATTTGGATTTTTTGCTAGTTTTTCATAAGGGATAGCTTGAGTTAACTCACGTAGTAGTTTAACTTGGGAAAAAACTTAGATTAGTTGTTTGGGTTCTTAAAAGGGTTCATTTTCATTAAGTTTATTAAGGTTTTCGTTTTTTGTTAAATATTTGATACAATTAAATACATGTGTGATATGTGACACTATACTAATCTTTAATAATGTTGCATAATTTAAAAAGTTGATTTTTTTCACTTAAATAGTAGTACTATCACTACAAAAAAATGAGGTTTTTTACATCAATTACAAAACTCACACTACATGTTTAATTTTTGGGGTAAATTACATATATTTATCTTAAATTTTATTAAAATTATATAAAATATACACAAACGTCTCATGAAACAAAAAATTATCCTATATTTTATTCTAATTTTCAATTTTTTACCAAAGTACCCTTCATTTAAAATATTTTTAAATGTTAAAAGATTATGTATTTAAATTAATAGAGAATATTTTAGTCAACAAAAATTTAAAATTAGATTAAAGTTGTCACACCCCATAAAATTGGAGCATGACTAGCACAATATATAAAATAATTCCTTCCCTTATAAGTCTCATCTCTCAAATCAATTCTCCTTAATCTCTTAAGGTGCAATTGTTTGCATTAGAATCACTTGAAGAGTAATCCACATGAATAATTTCATACTTCATTTTGAACCATCAAGTGATACTTGGTTCCACTAAGTTGTAGAAATTTTAGCAAAATCTTTCTTGAAAATTTGGGCCTTTTGAAATTTTTATAATTAGATAATCAATACAACCAAACAATGAAGAGAGCTTTGCTCTCATTCCTATCCACTAAAATAGGTATAATAGGTGGGGATCCTACTTGTGAATTATGTGAATCTACATCTATGATATAAATAAAATAATGAATTGAACTACAACAAAATGAACTTAGCCACATAGTCAATGTTGAGCCCACTAGATTGAAGGAAGGTCAACACATAAGGCAATGACGAGGGTAGATCAACTCTATTATTTGAAATCCCAAATATTAAGTAAATAACATCCTACAAAGTATCAAATTTATAATTAAGAAAAACATGGTAAATGATTCAACCATTGATTGAAATATTGTAAAATGTACAACGATTTACTTAAAAGTCAAAAGTCCATAACTTTCAATAGGCTAAACAATTATAAGGGCCCAAACACAAGGACATTTTTAATAAACTTTTATTGCTATGAAAATCAAAAATCAATAAGATAATATTAATCACAAAATGAGCATGCAACTTCAAATTTTGGATGGATGATCTTTTAAAAACTTTTTTCTTTAAAACAATTTTGTTAGAAGGACCTCTTTAGAATGGATTAGTCGTCAGAGGTAAGGAGCCCATATGGATAATGTCATGACCCAAAACCCAAGGCTATGACCGATGCCTAAACTAAACCAACCAAGGTTAACCTAGCCTAGCAAGCCTAACAACACATTCAAAGTTCATGTTTTTATCTATACAAATAAAAAAAATATAATTAGGAGTTATTTAAAATTCGATAGCATCCCTCTTAAAAATGGGACATTACAACCCTACAAATTCAACACAATCTGATACATATATTTTTAAAAGTTCACCAATTTCATATACCTCCAAAATTTGCCACAACATAGCATGTGCATAAATTTTCAAAATATAAACAAATGCTATTACAAGGGCTATCATAAGGCCTACAAAAGAAACATAGCATCTACATAAACTCAAAATAATCCATCACCTAGTAGCCAATATGTCTAGGAGTCTCAACATAAACCAATTGACCAAATTAACGTACCAACTGCATATGGGAGACACGGAAGATCTAGAGCACTTCAATCTACCTTCTACTGATCTAAAATATGTCAAGGAAAGGAAGAAGCCTACCACTGACTTAATGAATGCACAGATAACAAAGCAAGCAAAGGGGAAAACAAATTTGTTTAGAGTTTTTCGTAATAGAGTATTTTAACAAAAAAGTAAACAATACATATACTTACTATTATTCACCTATCTAGCAAGTTATCAACAAAAGTATAATTTAAGATTGAAGAAAATAATATGAAATGGGTCTCACAAAAAGAAATATAATCAACCTTGAGTGCTACCACACAGGATTCAATATTACCACTAGTGCCACTGCATTATATCACAACATCACCACCATTATCAAGTGCTACCACACAGTGTGCATTTTACAATGTATTCAGTATAGTTATCATTAAGTGTTGTTACATAGTGGATATTCATCATATTAACTAGGTGCACCTAAGCCATTACCTCTGCTAACAACTATGGGGTTCTAGCCAGCTTCACACCTATAATTTTGAAATAAAATCATTTAAATGAATTAAATAATTGGCAAATGAAAAAAATTTAAATCAAGTAAAAGAAGTAATTTAGATATATAAATAATAAATCAACAAGATTATATAATAAAATTATGAATAAAATTCACCATTTGAAAATAGAAATGAAATAAAAGAATAACAAGCATTAAATTTAAAAGTCTATCATTTCTCCTCACCTATGTAAATATAGGTAATATCACCACTTTCATATTTCATACTCCACACTTTCAATTCTCATGAAATGCGATTTCCCTCTATACACACATATATACATGTATACAACTTCTAGGTATCAGTATCTTATAAAATATCTTGGTTCACATTTAATCTGAACACATGAAATTCACTCGTCATATCTTCAACATTAAAACCATATATATATATATACACTTCCACATGCATATTAGAACCCACATTAAAGTTTAAAATACAATACTGCTTCCCTAACAACATAGGTAAGGTAAATCACAAAATGTGAGGTTTGGGCCAATAATACCTAAACATAGAGTAAAAAGAGACTACCACCTTACTATTTACACACTCACCTATGGAGGCCAATAATAAAGGTTCCAAATTCTTACAACTTAGATGAGAATTTAGTTGAATGAGCAGCCTTAATACCACCTAATTATATTAGATATAAAAACATCATTTTAATTACTCAAATAGCTTCTAATACATTTTATATAATTGATTTCATCCTCTAGCACCTAAACTCATAATTATAGTGTAACACCCCATAATTAATTAAGGTATTAATCATGGATTAGAATTAATTAAGAGTAATTAATATGGGCTCGTTGGGCAAGTTAAGTGAATGGAGACTTTAGAGAGATAAATTATTAATATGGGTTTGAGATTTAATTAGGATAGAAATTCTATCTAGGCCTAGATTAATAGATCATAAGAAGAGGTTAATAGTGGCCCAATAATCCTTGTGCAGATCCACATTCTTGAGCTTCTCAAACTTGGCCCAAACTCAATTAAATTTCAGCAACCCAAATGTATAAAAACTGGCCCAGTAAATTCTGCAGCCCAACACCTCTAAACTGGCCCAACAAACTTAAAAATCTGAAGCCCAAGTGGAGATGGATCTTGGAGCAGCCCATGACCCGTACTTGACCCATACTTGACCCAACTTAAACCCTAATACCCCACCCACTTACTCACTTGCTGAAACATAAGATTCAAGAGGCAAAATCGGAGGTGGAGAAGGAGGCTAGGGTTTGGGACCAAAATTCTGCATTTTCTCATACTTAGAGCAAGATTCAGCCAAGGTAATAGTTATACAACTTAATCCCCTCATCTTTCTCTTTAATTTGGTCCGATTAGTTTTTCATTTAGAGCATTTTCATCTTACCCAAAAATCTGAAATGTAAGTGTTTGGGGGTTTTCTTGATAAAATTCGTAGGTTGGGATTAGGACTGACTTTGGGTGAGTTTAAACCCTCCATTTGATGCTTTAATGGTTAATTTGAGACCCCCATAGCTAATTTATAAAATGGGTATTAATTATGTACGAATTTGCTTAGGATTTTGGGTGGAATATTGAGTTTTCTGGTGGAGGAAACTTAAATTCGAAATTGGGACTTGTTGTGGCTGGGTAAATGATTCTTGGGTAGTCATTGGCATTTTAAATTCCTTGGGTACTGATTATGATTATTAATGATGAATTAGAGTAGTAATTATGTGATGTGATGGTTATAGGAGGAATTCTGCACCATTGGTGATTGGTACAAGTGTCTACAAGTGAGGTAACCGGGTTGATATCAATTCCATATATATATTTGATTTAGTTTCATATAATGCTGTATATGATTGATTGAAAATGTTGAATGAATTGATTGGCTATCTATTATATTGTATTGGACCTTGTGAGTCCATGGTGGAGCTGTGGTGCGGCTGCCACCCGTGCATGTGCTATGATCAAGCACCGGGTTATGATCAAACCCCAGATGCATTGAGCCCCGGTTGTGCTCAATGAGGAGTAGGTGCCGTGGATGGGCCTCTCCGGTGTTAATGGCCTTTAACATGTGGTAATATGATTGCTAGTATGGGATAGTAATCATGATAGCCTAATTGTTTCATTTGCTGTTATAATGGATATGATTCTGAGGTTGATTTTGATTTATGCATATATGGTAATTAAACTGGATATATAATGGAATTGCCTTGGTTACTGAGATTCATATCTCACCCCGTTTTATGGGATTAACGTTTCAGGTGAAAGTTCCTCGGGTAAGGATAAGGGTAAGCAAGTGGATGAATATCCATGAGCTGAGGCCGGGTGTGGGGAGCTACACTTGGTCTGAGTAGAATAGGATAGATGCAATTTTTGTTATTAGTTACCTAGCATCATCATGTAATCATATTGCCAAGTATAGGCGTTTATATTTTGCTTGATTGAAATGTAATCGTTAAGGATTTGGAGTACATCATAGTGGAATATTAATGTATGAACTTATAGCATTATATATATGTATGTGGTTTTGCTGGAATTATGATATGGATTACCATATAAGGATTGTAGTTATATGATGCCTTAGAGGTAAGCTATTGTTGAATGGAATCTTTATGAAATTTGCATGGGATGTAAATTGTTGATAATGTATGTGATCTTGTTGCCATTTATTTAAGAATTTGTTGGTATGAGTTAGTGGAACAAGTAGGAAGTGACATTTGAGTTGATGGGTAAATAGGGTAGATAAACACCATTAGGATCACTTAAAACAAGGGTAGGTGGACCTAGAGTGTTGCTAAGGTGAGAATTGGAGCGTAGAGGGTGAAATTCGGGTAAAATAGTCACAGAAGGAAATTCCGCCGCGGCCAAGAAGGCTTCGCCACGGCCAAAGTAGGGACAGAGCCAAAAGGTGCCGCGGCGCAACAAACCTCGCCGCGGCGCGAAGCGAAAAATTCATCAGGGGAGGTAACAGAACCAAAACCCGCCGCGGCTCAGTGTTTCCCGCCGCGGCGCGAGTCGAAAAATTAAAATTTGTGTTGGACAGAAGCAAAACTCGCCGCGACGCGAATATATTGCGCCAAGGCGAGAATTCTGGGAGTCGAGTAGAGGTTCCAGGAAGCATTTCTGCCGCGACGCCACATAGGTTGGCCGCGGCGAAGGTCCAACTCGCCGCGGCGAGATTTGTGAAATTAGGAAAATGATATAAGATTACAAGCCGGGAGGTTATTGAGTGTTGAAATTTATGGATGATTAAATCATGAGCCTCTTATGGTAGTAAGATTTCTTTTGTGCACATTTTATTTTGTTAAGGTGGCATGGTGATGACCCTAACATCAAGGTTCAAATTCCCTCACATTTTTGTAATGCGGTAAAATATAATGACCTCAAACCTTGATCATTAACTAATAATCTTGTATTTAACCATAATTACAATGATTACAAGGTAGGGTTGTCACATATAGCTTAAGTTTTCAAATGCTACTTCTAATTCTAAGTTTTGCATTTTACAAATTAAACTACCATAATTTAATTTAAGTTTCTAAAATTTAGTTTGAACTTAGAATATAGCTTAATAAAACAAGTTGGAATTGCCAATTCATACTTGTGTCTATGTATCTATGACTATCTCTTTTTCTTTTTTGTGTCTTCTCTATCCCTCTCTTCATGTGTTTTGAAGCTAGCTTTTTATAGAAGATTTGGAAGGGGAGCACTAACGATTGTGTCGCTCAATCTCAAATAAAACTAGGAAGCAAAATAAATTTTATATTTAATAGTGCAATCCTAGGTCATCTCCCTTGGAGTTTATGCCTCAATTTGTTTATGGAAGGGGTATTCTAAGTATTGCTACTTGAAACTTATTTTAGGGGTTGAAGTGCTAGAATTTAATTGAACTAAATTTAATTGACAAAAATCAAAAGAACTTAAAACTAAATGAGATGAACAATTAAGAGAATATGGTAGCTAGCTTTGCATTGGACTCCCTAGAATTCAATTATCCTTGCCATTGGTTTAGTTTACCAAATTTGGAATTAATTCCTTGCTCTTTAGTGTATTCCTTATAAAGATTCTTGAATAACCATCCAAGGTTCAATTTATTAATTATACAAGGAATTTGCAACCACAAGAAACCTTGAATAACTAATTAATTGAATTAAGAGTAAGAACACACTTTAACCAATTTTAATTGATTAATAGAATCTACTGCACAATTCACTCAAGATACTAATTAACCAATTAGATTAATTAAGTCCTCAAACAATTAATTGCACAAAAATTCTAGTTAATTAATCCAACAACCATTGCATCAATTAACCAAAGATCAAGAGGAATTTGAAATTAATTTGCACAGCACTAATCTTGCAATAAACATATGATGATCACAATTAAAATTCTAAAATCAAATTCAATTCATAAAACAAACCAATCCAATAATTTTCAGCAATTAAATTCCTAAATCAATCAACTAAACCTAGTCAAATTAATAAAAAAATTAAATGCTAGAATTAAAAGATATAGCAAGGAGTATTTATCCAATTTTGTGAGAAAATATGGGGCTCAAATCTGCATCTGGGAATTTCCAAACTTCAGCCAGCCACCATGAGTGATTCAAGCTGCCATGGAGATTTTAATTGGAGGAGAGTTGATGGATTGAGTTGCAGCCATGAATGGATTGATAAAAGAATGCTCCAGGAGTCTCACGTTCTGCACGTCCTTGCCTCTCCTATTCTGTTCTCCCTCTCCCTCTGGAATGAGTGAATGAATCTATATATAGGCGAGGATTTCCGAAATTATAGAGGCGTGAATGTATGAATGAATGACGATGGATTAGAGGCGTGAATGGGTTGGAGTTTGGACGATGAAATATGCTCCTTTTCACGTGAATTCTTTTCTTATGATTCCACGTGCTCTTTAATGAATCCCGTGTAGCCTCCTTCGTGCAGCTCAACCTTTTGCATGCTGAAATCACGTTTCTTTCTTCCCTCAGCTCCAGCGCTTTTGTTTCTCAATGAATCACGTGTAGCCCGTCTCTTTTTCTGACGTTATTTTCTTCATGTTGGCTCCCAGCTTCAGCGTCTTCCAGCGTCTTCACAGCTTAAGCATCCACAAACCAGTAGCTCGAGTTGTTTGCTTCATTAATCCACGCAATTCTATAGCCAAATTCTAGCTTATTATTTCAATAAAATCTCACGTGCTCAGCTTGTTGCTTCATGCTCTGTTTTCAGCTCATGCATCGTGCAACTGTAGCTTCATAATGCTTTTGGCTTGCTTCGTTGTTCAGCTCCTTTTCTTAACTTGTAGCTAGTTCTCCCATGCATCTGCTTCTACGTAGAACCCCTTCTCGAGCTTCTCTTCCTTGTTCAGTAGCTCTTCATTCAGCTCGTTTTATTCTGAACCTTTGTTTTGCTTATTCTGTTTCAGCTCAAAACCCGTGGCACTTCCTTCGTGTTATTTGCTTTGCTTCATCCACGTCTTGCTCTGTTCTTCATGTTCCATCCAGCCCATAGCTTCTGCATGCTTCTTTCATTTGTGTTACTCCAATAACTTTTCTCTTCACGTTTTTGGCATCTTTCCTCCTCCTATCACGTGCTTCAGTTGATGCGAGCTCATGGCAACGTGCTTGCTGTCTCTATTTCTACATACATGTGTAGCTTCCTCTTTCTCACTCAACCTGTAGCTTTTGTGCTTTCTTCGTGTAGCTCGAGACTCATCTTTTGTATGGCTTACTTTGTTGATTCTTTGTGTTGCTCAACATCTATTCCAGCCACATTCTATCCAGCTCATATTCTCCTTTAGCTTCCCTTTAATTTACCATGCAAGCTTTCACGTACTGCTCAGCTTCTTCATGCTTTCTTTTTTCAAACAGAGGTTGTCTTCTTTACTTGCTTTTTACGTTGAAACTACAACTCTTCGTGGCTTCTGCATTTGCTGCTTCTTCTTTACTCTAGAACCCATAGCTCCTTTATTCGAATTTTCCCCCAGCTCTCCACGTGATTTCTTTCCTGACCTACTGTTGCGTTTTTTTGCCCAAGAAAACCAAACAAATATAAAAACCTAATATATTATTTACAATATTGCCATTATCAGAAATTAATAAAAACAGAATTATCATCCAATCTTTTCCCTTAATTCATTTTAATTTTTCAATTCATTTGCCCAAAAGAAAATTCTGCACAAAATTAAAAAGTGTTTTAAAGATTGAAAATATTAAATCATCAAAGAATTTTGGAGAATAAAATCTTAGCAATTTAAATCCAAAAATTCTCCTAATTAATTCAAAATTGTATTATTTTCAAAATTAACCACAAATTCAAATATTGCATAATAAATCCATTTAAGCTCAAATTAATCATTAAAAACAATAATAAATGTGGATAAAAATATATGAAAATTAGCACTTATCAAGCACCTTCCTCCCTAGCCACCAAGGACTCTCAGTGTGTAGAGAAAGCAAAGCAAGGATAAACCATAGGGGGTACAAGTTGGATATAAGCAAAGCAAGGGTATTAGGTTGGATATGGTATCTAAATTTGGCCAATAAGAGGTTCTGCTAACTGAACATTCAAACCGCTAGTTAGCCAATGGAAATTTATTTGATGTGTTAGAGAAAAGGCAACTAAAAGCTATAACATAAAATTTTCTTTTCTTTTCTTTTTTCTTTTTGAAGACACAAGCAAGAGTCCCTATTAGACTTTGAAATTGACGTATTTAAATAATTGGCCTTCCAATAATGCTGTAAAGTCCAATTCCCTTTTTAATTAAGGTTCTAATATTATTTTTTAATGAAAATTTCCTTTGTATATTTATAATTCTAGAAAAGAAAAAAATTAAGATAATAAAAAGTAATTATTTTTGAATTGTTGCTGATGTTAGAAAAATAACCATTAATAAAAACCTACAAAAGATACTTATTTATAATGCAATGAGAAGAGGAAATATGTTTGAGGCCTCAAAATTTTGAATGAAATAAGGTATCTAAAAAATTCAATTTGAAATGGGTAATTATTCCAATTTTATGTTACCAAATATTAAATTTTAACTTGAAGTTTCTTTTTTTTTTTTTGAAGGAAAAACAAAAATTATATTACAAATTTCATCATCAAAATATATAATGTTGATGAATTATCAAGGTTTATCTTATTTTTGGCACAAGAGAGAGAGATGCAAAAAAAAGGATTTGAGAAATAAGTTCAAAACATAACATTTTCCTTTATAATTTTTCCTCCCATTTTAGTAATTTCATAAAAATCTACATTGAGGACATTATAATTGTTTCAATTGATATTCCTCAAATTTCTCCATGAAGTCTACAGTTTCATCTAAAACACACTTTGACAAAATAAGGTATCCATGAGTCCATTTTGCCTTGCTTCAATTTCAAAGTTGAAATGGAAGCCATTTTCTTTTTAGCAACTACGCGTTGAAAAACAAAAGTTGATATCTCCCTTTTGAATATTTAACTTGGAAAATGTGATACAGTTTTTTTTTTTTTTTGCTTTTTTAATCTATCAATATTAACTCATTCTATTTAGTTACTATATACTTGTTTCATTAAGCAATTGCTTGGTCCACTTTATTCTTTTCCCACTTATATATATATATATATATATATATGTGTGTGTGTGTAGACATGCCCGTACGTGTAAAATTTTAAATTATTTAATTTTTTACATACCATACTTATTTATTCTTTTTAAGTGTCTTTACCAAGAAAGAGTTATTCTAAATGTTCACTTGATCATTGATTTAGGAAAAAAATGTTGGAAAAAGTGATTTCTCTTTTTTCAGTTTTGCCCTTTGTTCCCCATTTTTGACACGAAGATTTGTTGCAACTTCTTATGAGCCATAGTCGTTTTGGGCATTACAGTTGTATAAATGTAATAAATGGTTCTGAAGAATCTTTTTTAAGTATTACAAAAAATAGTGTTATGATTCTCTAATTTTATTTAATTTAAAAATAATTTCTTAAATTTAAAATACTTTAAAATGGTCTCTTAAATTTTAATTTCATCTCATAAGAATTCTTTTTAAATAAAATCTACCAAAACACTTAATAAGGTTTATTTTTATTCTGACATGAAAGTTTTATGTATTTTTATGTTAAATGATAAGTTAGAAACCAATTAAAGTTTTTTTAAAAAAAAAACCAAAACAGTCTGCGGTCTACGGCTTCATCATTGAGAAATTAATTGTGCTATTCATGTTTTCAGCATCTGAAATGTAATGATTCGGAGGGCACAAGACTCTGCCTTTTATCTTCTTTGCGTTGATGATTCTTATTTCTCTACTCTGCTTCACAAAGATGAAGAAGAAGATGTCCCCTTTTCTGATGATGAGCATGTTCAAAGCTTGCAATTTCAGGAGACTCTCATCGCCTCCTTCGTCACTTCTCAAAATGTCTCCTACCTCTTCTTTCTATCATCTTCATCGTCTTCTTCTTCTTTACCAATGAGTGAAACTTGCCCTCCCCCAGAAGCAGAGCATGTGAAGTCCCCAAATGAAACAGAGGAATCCTCGCAAGTCATCCGTGAAATCTGTTCAGAAATTAAAGGGACTGCACAGATGTTCAAAGATCAAAGATGCCAACATTCTTTTTGCTCTGATCGTGTAACAAAACAAGTGGCCACAAAAATCCAAGACAGCATTACAGTAGCTTCATGTCCTGGTTTGGATTGTAATAATGCTCTTGAGCACGATGAAGACTGTTGTATTTTGTTTTGTTTTGTTTTTTTTAAAGTCAATTAATTCATCATTCAAAATATAAGTTTCCATGTTAATATAAAAATACACGTCGTTAGATATCTTAATGGATTTCACTTATAATGAAAATTTATGGGATGAATTTAAAACTTAAGAGATTATTTTTTAATATTTAAATTTAGAAACTAATTTTAAAAAAATAAATAAAGTTAAAGAATTAAAATATTCTTTTAACAAAAAAAAAAAAAGCAGCCCCTCAGTCTTTTTCTAGTATTGGATTTTCAAGAACTAATAGGCCCAAGAATCATCTTCGTCCAAGTTTCTCTCCGCAACTATGACATTCGTGCAACACAGCGAATGTCCTCCCTTTCGCTTCAAATGGCTAACCAGAGACCAAGACAACAAAAGCCTCAAGAAACACAATATTGCGCCTACTAAGAAGATTGAATATTAATGTCCACACTTGTTGCACATTACCATCTTTGACAATTTTGTTGTGAAATGTGGGCATCACACTATCTAGCCTACTAAGAAGACTAATATTAACGTCCACACACATTGCACAATACCATCTTGGACAATCTTGTTATGAAAGATGCATGCTTCGAATCAATTGGTGGGAGCATTTATTGTAGAAGTCTACAAGTCATCCTTCAAGCATAGCCTTGTAATGAATGGACAAAAAGAAAGTACCCTCACATTGAACTCTATAAATTATTCTATCAATTTTTTATGCCTCACATCTCATGAAAAGAAGGAAAAAAAAGGGAATAAAAACAAAGTTATTATGATAAAATTGAGAAACATTATTCTTTATAGTTCTTTCACTTTTTAACTTATTGTATTGAAGATATTCCATCATAAAATGAAGGCCTTCTGTGTCAAGTTTGTTCATTCATCGTTAACATTGCTGATATCAAGTTGAGAGAATAACTCAAAACTCTACCACGCAAATTTCCCAACTATGATATCAAGTTAACATAATGTATGCAGACCCAATACACACAATCTTTCTCTAAAACCTTGGCCCAGCTTGCATCTGCTGAGTGATCGACTTGATTTTGTTTTGCAATTTAAACTGGGCCTATATTTGTGACTTTTTATTTTGTTACAAATCACACAACTCAACTTTTGTTTTTTGGTCAACGTCAATAGCCTAACCCAGAAAGGCAATTAGAACTTTCAAACATAACTTGGATTTTTACTTTGATGGGTTGGGCCAGTTGAGCCCTCTTTAGTGAACCATGGTACTCTTAAAGAAAGCTTGAAATTTTGCTAAACCAGATAGATGCAAAGTACCTAGTTGTAACATTCAATCAAAAAATGCTCCAAGATTTTATTAAATTTTCCTCATAAAAATTCAAAAAACATTCTGCCAAAAAGGTTATAAACTAAAAAAAAAAATTAACTTTTGATGAACATAGAAATATCACCAAAATAATAAGTGTTATATTAAGGTAATAAAGTAGCATGCCAAGAAATTTAGTAACAGTTTACTACAATCACCTCCATATACTTTGAAATGTGAACCACAAAGTGTACCTAAATTTAATAACAGTTTTGATTTCAAAGTATCCAATTTTATTTGAAAGAAGGTGAAAATATGCATTTAACTTATAATGTAAAGTACTACGAAGAATTGGAGGACCCTCTAAAGTCTAATTCAACCTTCTTACATTACAAGAAAAATGTCATATATTCATAATAAGTTCTTGTAGATATAGTCTCAATTTACTTATATTCATAGTCAAAATTTTTTAAAATTTTTGTAAAAAATTTTCTCTTTTACTTATCATTTTCAACTATTACTAAAACTTTTACCCATGGTTTTATAAGTTGGGAAATAATTTTAAAACTTTTACCCATAGATATTTCATTGTCTCTAAAGCTTATGGTGATAGTTTCATAAAATCTTTATCCATAAAAATTTTTATGTCACTAAAATCTTTATTCACAAATATTTTACTATCACTAAATCCTTTAGCATGGCAACTTGTTAAGTAATGTAGCATAGTACCCTAAATAGAAATTTAGTTGCAGAGTATGGAATTGCTTCACTACTCTAATTAGTCATAGAGACTATGACACATAAGTTAGAAATCAAAGAAGATAATTGTTTTGTATTCGTCCAATTACATTTATCTTGGTAAATTGCAAATAGAAGGTTAAAATATAGTATGCATTCAAGTTTTGCAATACTATAATTGAAAAATATCTTTTATATTATTGAACAAGTACAATTTGAATTATAAATTTATCATATTGATCAATAAGTTTTTCCTTTCCTCTTTTACATGTTTTATATAAAATACTAATCAATAAGTCTAATGAATACCTACATTGAAGATAAAGTAATAGCAACTTTACTACTTTTTAAGTTTATATATCCTGCTTTGAAATAAAATAATAGCAACTCTACCACTTTTTAAGTCTACAAACTTCGTCTTTATTATATGGAATAGTCCTTAATTAGTCTAAATAAAACTCTACCACTAATTAATAAGTTTAACATGAAACATCTTACTACATAGAAAGATTATTTTAAGTAACTCATCTCTAAGACATCAAGGGGTCTTTAATCAAGTCATAAAAAGTAACAAAATTTTGAAACCTTTTCTTTCGATAATATAGTTATAGAACAAGCATCCCTTTCTTATTTTGCCATTTATACACATTACATAGTTCACATGCCATTCTTTATTTTGAACTCATAATTTTCTACAATGTGGCATCTTAGTGGTGCCATAACTATACGTCAAAATTTCAAATAGAATAACCATACTAGATCAAATAGAGGGTCCAAATGAAACTTTTGCATTTCCTTTGGCCAAACATACAAGAGGGATCATATTTGGTCTTAAACTTTTTTCAACATACTCCATCAATGGCAACCTGATAATTCATGATAGCAACAAATTTAAGATAGCAAAATTCAATAGCCATCATCCTATAATTCGAATCATTAGGACCAATAAATTCTTGCACTAATATGTTATTTATTTTGTGTTAAAAATCATGAGTCCACTTTATTTTAAATTTTAAAAAGTGACTATTTTGTACTAATAATATATATATATATATTAAATACTTGTGATATTATATAAATATAAAATATAAAAATTTTTTAATCAAATATATATAATTATAACCAATAAATTCTTGCGTGCCAATATCTTCTTGAATTCTTTATTCCTAGTGTCTTTCATTGTTTACAAATGACATATAAAGAGTTTGTCTCATCATTAACTACTAAAATGAAATCATATGATTCCAAGCTTTCAACAATGTTATATTAATTCCTTCTAGTTTATTTTCAGAATGGTCCCTAAAAGGAGAATATAAGACATTGAACAAAAAAGGCCAGTGTTATATTATGTAAGTTTAATTTAAATAATTATATTTTGTTAAAAATTGGTTGATAAAATTGTGCTAATCTAACTTAATCTTTCACCCTCTAATTGCAATATCTTCCCCTAATCTAGTAAAAGCTGCAAGTTATCTATTTGTGTATTTGTTATAAAACTCTAATATTCTAAATTGGACGTTAAATTAAATTATAACGAAGTAAAATTATAAATTTTCATTCTCATTGTTTAATGCCCATTTTGTCATTCTCTTAAGCTTTTTCGCTAACTCTCTCACCCTCCATGGCCATTGTAACCCAATTTTGGGATTGGCAAAAAACTTCCATATTTAACAATTCAAACTATTGAATCTTGGGCTTTTTAACTAGCATGCGACGGTAGAAAAAATTTAAAAATAAAATGTGTAACCACTAAAACTATTTTTCAAATTCCTTCATATTTCTATTAATTTTTTTAAAAGATAAAAATACGTATGAGCAAGACGCTCGTGTTTAGCCTTTTTCTTTTAAATCATATGAAACACATTTCAAGTTAATAATCCAGAGGGGTGAGAGAAAAAAAGGGGGAGGGGGGAAGGATTTTGGGGAAGGGGTGATCTGGGGGATAGGTTTTATATAATGACTATGGTGTGTATATATAATTTATTTTTAATTTATTTACACAAAAAATATTTTTTTTCAGTCTTATTAAGAATTTTATATAGAAAAAATATCTCAATTTATAAATTTTTTGTCTTACATAATCTAATGTCTTATAAATTAATTAATGTATAACGTATAAAGAAAATTTTTTAAATTAATTTAATTATTTAACATTGAATCATTAACAAATTATTATTATTATTTTAATTGAAAAATAATAAAAAAGTATAAAAATTGCATATAATTTTTCTAAAAAAAAACCATGATTATAGAATCAAGAGGGTTCCTGAGCAAGTTATGAATGAGCAAAGAAAAAGTGCTATTACATGTAAATTTTAGATTTTTGTTATTAGTTTTTCTATTAAGATGATTATTTATAATTAAAAGTATAATTAATTAAATGTATTATTAATTATATTTCAAGTAAAATATAATTTTATGAATGAAATTATAATTTATCAATTATTAATCATATTTTATTATTTAAAAATTAAAAATTATATATTATATATTTTTTGTATATTCTAAATATAATATATCATATTTATTTTATATAATATATATCATACTTATTATATAAAATATATGGTACAAATAATAAATATTATATATATAAAACCTGGCCCCACCCCATGATATTATATCTGTGTGTGTGTGTGGGGGGCTGAATTTGGAGGGTTTATAGGTAAGTTATGTGCAAAGAAATAGTACACACAATTTTTAGAACCCTCTTGATTTCTATGGTTATATATAAAAATCACTATTCCTTTGCACATAATTTGCCTATGAAGCCTTTTAATTCTACAATCATGGTTTTTTTTAATTACATACAAATTTTATTTTTTTATTAATTTTTAATTAAAATAATAATTATGTTTTACAATTTAATGTTAAATAATTGAATTATTTTTTTAAAAATCCTTTATATAAAATTCTTAAGAAGACTAAAAAAATATTTTTGTGCAAACAAATTAAAATATAATTTTATCAACAAAATTATTATTTATAAAATTATTATTAATTATACTTTAATTTTATATATATATATATATAATCTACCCTCTCCAAAATCTCCCTCCCCCCTCCTTTTTTTAAATTATTCACTTGAAACATGGAGTTGATATGATTTAAAAAGAAAAGAAGAAAAAGGCTGAGAACTTGCTCGATCTTCAGGCCTGATTTTATTTTTTAAAAAATTAATAGGAATGGAGGATTATCTTCTGCATTCTTATTAAAAACAAAATTTAAGCATTTGAAAAAATAAATTCGACAATTACACATTTTATTATTAATTTTTTTATTGTAGTATGCCAGTTAGAAAGCCTTAAATCCTCTATCATAAATCTCTTCCTCTCATCATTCTTTATTATCCTGTATACAAGTTTTCTAGGATTCTTCTATTTTTTTGTCATATGTGCATATGAAAATTTCAAGCTGTACCAAATGCTCCTTCCAAGTGTAGTGCAAGGATGTGCCCATGGCCATAGAGAATTGAAAATCCATAGTGAGAGTGTTATAATTCATAACAATTGGGTCCAAGGTTTTTAACCGTTGACCTCCCAACTTAATGTCCATCCCTTACATCCAAATTTGCAATCAACTTACAGCCTTGTACCTCAGTCACCATATTTGAACATTTAGAATTGCGTACGTAAAAAGTATCATTACCAAGCATAACCTTTAATGGTGGTACTAAAGATTGAGGCCCATTTGATAACTTCATGTAACTCAAATGCCAAAAATAATTAGTAAATTTGAAGAATGAGTTTACTAAAACTTAAATAAGAAAATTACAGTAAAGTTCAGCAAAGAAAATGGCAACAAATGCCCTTTATTGGAGAAAAGGATCAAAACTCCATGGCAATACCATTCATACCCATTCACAGACACACACGACTGAAATAGAAAAGCTAATACAAAAATGACAAAAGGCACTAACAACCGGAAACGTTTGCTTATAACAGCTAACATTATCCTTCAAAATTCTCTCCAAATCTCCCTTGGACCACATGTAGTAATTCAATAGCCATCCAAGAGTCTTGCTTTCTTTCCTACTCCCAGCTCGGTTCCCTCCATATTGGGTTTTGGGCTCATTTGATGGGCTATATTGCCAACAGCTACTAGCCTTTTTTTTTTTTTTCACTCTCTTTTGACGAAGGTGGACAAGAAAGCAACGTTCACAAACTGGTAGTCGCCAAAGTTGCAGGCGGCGGCTAAGGTGCCTTCGTTGGTGTTTTGCCCCAGTAGATGGCGAGTTCGGTAGTGTCGGAGAATTTGCCAAAGAGGGGAATGAGGAAGAGAGTGAGTAGTAGGAGTGATGGTTGCTTATGGGGTGCCATGTTTGTGGGTTTGGTTTAAGAGAGGAAGAGAGGGTGGGTTCTAATTTGTAGGAGAAGGAGGAATTAAAGTATGAGAATCATGCCTTGTGGATAACAAATTGATCATACTAAGACTCTAACGATTTGTGGAACGAAAATGTGCGAGGAAGAAATATCTGGTTTCTCACATTCTATGTAGTCTAATGCTCTCTTAACTAATCAAAATGGGCTCATGTTATAAGTCAAGCTTAGATAAGGAACTGGAGACACAAAATTCTACTTGTCTTTAGTGTAGACTCATAGTTCATCAAGCTATTTTGGATAAGAAATTTGCCACTAGGTATATTTACTCATAATTGAATTAACTAGTCTCACATGTATGCTTATATATTTATTTATAATTTATTTATTTTATGTATTTTTAATAAATCAGTGTGGCATAAAAGATTTTCAATTTCCATAAGGAGGAACTTTTATATATAGGCCCATTTTATGAAATGAAGATAGATAAAGTGAATCATTAATCATCTATAAGTATGTAGGGGTTGGATGCCAATGAAAAGAAAATCTCTACTAGGTCTAGAAAAGGCAGTTTATCAAGTCAATCATAGAGACAGTTAAGACCCCACTTAATATGTTTAAATATCTTTTTTTTATTGGTTTAACTTAAATATTCTTTATAGACCAAATTTGTCTTAAAAATCTCAGCAAAAAGTGTACTTAAATTTTTAGGCATATTTGTGGCAACTAACTGTACATAGAAGAGTGTATCTAAATATTTCTGGATCAATTTAAAATTTTTCTTTGATAATCAAAGATTTTGTTTTTAGTTAATGCCAATTGCTTCATGCTTTAACTCAAGTTGGAAAGGGAGCTAAACTTGATAATGGCCACCATTGTTGAAACACTTGTTATCAATTTAGGCGTAATCGGTGGAGAGTTGCCCAATCATGCAGTATAGCATCAAAGTATGAAGAGAGCCCAAATCTTTGACCTTTTCTTCCGATGCTATCTATGTCCATTGCCCTCATTCTTACGGGATCACAAGACCTTAATCCATTCAATCTACCTTTCTTATTTTCATTGTTATAGGTTAAAAGGGTTCATCTAGAATCTCAAAAAGCACAGTGCAGGTTACGAAGTCTTTCAATAATCCGAATCTTCCACATTTAGTAGAACAAATATATAATATGTAATTTCAGAGAGATAGATTAAAAATGTCTTATCAACATTAGAAGCAGCTTCCAAAATTTTAAAATTCTTCAACTTTTCTCCCTTTAACTACACCTAATACAATATTGCAAAGAATTCGTTTTAGCCTTCCAAACTTATTGGTTAGTCTTCAAAACAGTTTGAGCATGTTTCGTCGTTTTGACCAATTTGTAATCTTTATTCAGAAAATCGATGGTTTACAATACTCTCTGACAGTGACGAATGGCTATATCATCCCCATATTTGTTCATGTATTTTTAATAAATACTAGCACCGTATCATTATTAGTAATGGTTTACAATACTAGTCATGCAAATAGTGCATCAGAAACTCATGAAAACTAACAAGGAATATACCATAAACAGCAATCCCTACTTTAATTCTCTCTGCTCAGGCTATGGTTTAAGAAGGCTTTAGATCCTCTAAGATCTAAGATTACTGCCAACTAGGAGCAATAGCCAAAACATATTGAAACCTTCAGATAACTTAGTAATAGCACAAAACAGAGGACAGGACATTGCATCTTGAAGTAACGTCTCTGCATCATATACAGGATCGTTGCAGTTGCCAATTTGCAGTTCACGTTCATTTGGTTTGGATAACATCCCAGCCAACGTTTGACTTCATAAGTCCTAATGGCAAGTCTCAGTTAAATATTCATCAGGAATTCAGGATGGCACACCAGTCACCAACAACCTCCACGAGAGTATGCATGTCCCAACCTTAAAATACTGGAATCGACTAGTGTCCCTAACAACAATTTTGCGCTCAACTATCTTGGAGGTGAACTTGGGAGCAATATGGCAATCTCCACAAATACGAAGGTCCTTGGTAATTCTGATTGGAGACCCAGGCTGGGTATTCAAAATAGAAAACACAATAGCAAACTTTTCACAGTGCAGAGCTAAATGGTATTCCTTATCCCCTTCCTCCACTTCATGAAGAGTAGAATCAGTCTCAGGGACACTATTCTTTCATGTTCCCCACCAACACATCTGGCTCTTCATATATCTCCTTTGCAAGTGGGTGTGATCTATCAGCAGCGAGAAACGTTGAATTGATTATTCAGCTCAACGTTGCTGATGCCAGCCATTTTCCTAATTCTTCTTCTCTTCATTAATGATCGAATAGCCATAACTTCTTCCCATCTACCAGCCTTTGCATATATATTAGATAACAACACATAGTAACTTGACTGCTCAGGAACCAACTGAAAAATTTTATCGGCTGCTAAAAGCCCAATATCCATGTTGTTGTAATTAAGACAAGCCCTGAGCAGAGCTCTCCAAACTCTTTGATCAGGCTCTAATGGCATCTGTTTGATGAAATTATAAGCCTCATCAACTTTTCCTGCACGTCCGAAGAGATCCACCATGGAAGAAAAATGCTCAATTGTTGGTGTTATTTTATAATCATCTGTCATCTGTTTAAAGTAGATCTTCCCTTCATCCAGTAATCCCGAATAGCTACAAGCTGCGAGAATTGTGGTAAACGAAATGGAATTAGGATTTAGACCTGAATTTTGCATTTCTTTGAAAAGGACAACAGCATTGCGACCTTGCCCAATCATACCATAACCAGATATCAGCGATGTCCACGATGCAACGTTACGGAACTTCATTCCATCAAACACTGTCCTTGCATCTTCTAGACATCCACACCTAGCATACATGCATATCAATGCATTCTCTAATTACAAATCGGGGCATAATTTCTTCCTCTTAACATGTTCATGAATTTTCCTTCCTAGAAACAAAGCTGAAAGATCCCCACAAGCTGAAAGAACACTAGTCAAAGTCATTGCATCAGGTTCCACCCTACATTTTTCCATTTGTATATATAACTCAACAGCTTTGCTGGGCATTGAATTTTTCACATACACAGCTATCATCACATTCCATGAGACCAAAGTCTTATTCTCCAAATTCATGAATATGTCCTCAACATATGAAACATTTTCAGATGATGTGTTACTTACAGCTGGCATGAGGCTAGCCATCGTACCAGCATTAGGTTGTTGTCTTGATGCAAGGATTTCCTGACAAATCTCCAATGCCTCGTCAAATTGTCCATTTTGTGCATACCCAGCAACCATTGCGTTCCAGGAAGTGATATTTTTGCTTGGCATTTCATCAAGAACTCGCCGTGCCTCCAATAAGCGACCACATTTCCCATACATGGCAATCAGACTACTCCCACATGAAAAATTGGAATCAAGTCGAACCTTTATCACAGCCCCATGAAGTTGCAATCCAAATATTAGATTCTCAGAGCAAGAACAGGCCTTTAGGACAGAAGGGTATGTATAGTAATCCGGACTAAATCCACCATTAACCATGGTCTTGAAAACTAGCAGTGCATCGTTGTACAAATGGCTGTTCACGTACCTCCTTATCATGACATTATAGAAAACAACATTCTTCTCAGGAATTCCATCAAACACCTTGCGTGTCAACTGAGTTTCTCCACTAGCAGCGTAAGCCCTCATTAGTTTGATTGGCAGAGAAGTGTCTTCCTGAAGATGGTGATGCAAAATCACTGAGTGAAGTTCCTTCAGGATTTTGATATCAGGATATTGGTCTAATGCTTTGCCAAGCAGTTCTTCAACAAGACTCAAATTTGCTGGGAACAGCACAGATATTTGGATTGATGAAATCAAGGCTTGTAATTCAGAAAATTGACAGGGAAGAGAAAAATTGCTTTCATGAATTTGAAGCTCGTCATCAATATGAGATTTTGGCCTTGCCGTTTGCGTTATTTGACTGTGATACGATATTCAATATTGCCTACAAAGTTTGGGACTCTCATGGGTTGAGAAGCTTGGGAAGCTATTCGATGCATTTTCTTTCCTAGAATTGGCATAAGAAGATACAGCATCAAAATAGGGTTGAACCGGCAAAATTTTCAGTATAACCCCCCAAAATAATGAGTTGGGTTTAGATTTTACGAACTTACATAGTTTTGGGATTGTTATGACCCGGTTCATTCAACTTGGCATATTTCACCAGCGAGTTTGGTATTCCTCATTTTTTCCTCGCGTGACTCACAAATTTCATTTCTTTTTTTTTTTTCATTTTCTTTTCAGAAAATAAATACCCCCTTAAGAAGAACGTGAACAAACATAAGCATTTTTAACGTGAGTGGATCCATTTCCTACATCAACAGGTGGGCCTGAATTTTGGAGAAAGAGAAAAAATAAAATAAAATCTTAAGCCCCACCCTAGCTCAAATTTGAAGTAAGCATTGATCAGAAAACTCATATCATTTTTTTTTTCAAAAATTTGCAATCTATTTTACAAAAATTCCAACACATTTTCCTGTCCACTTTGAATTGGAAAAAATTAGAAATCTCCGATTCCTCTCTCATTCCATTTTGTGAACCCTAACCTATTGGTCACTGTGGCACAAGGTGCGATCACCGATTGTGAGCTGCAATTGCAAAATGCCTCCGTGAACAGCACGACAATGCCAGCCCCTCTAACCTCCGCGAACATCAGCCCTACAAGCTAGGATTGGTAGTAGCGATTGCAACGAATCTGAGTATCTGACACACGAAGATTGAAATTTCCATATTTTTAAATTTCATTATTTATTTAACTTTGTTTTAATTGTTTGGTTTAATACTCTGCAATTTAAGTTATTTATTTTGGTTCAATGACGATGGCATGATATAAATTGTTGAAAGAGTTGTTTTAATTTATGATCTATTTATTTGGACTTTGGATATTTATTTTCATTAATTATTGGTTGTTAAAAATTGGAAATGTTGCTATTATCATTTTTTTATCTCCTCATTTTTTTGGTGGGTATGTTAATGGCGCACTGAGCCTTTCTTGACCAATTTAAATATATGTCAACATAGCTTAGTTTATTTAGTAGCTTGTGATAAGTAAGTTCATATGGGTAGAGATAATTCATTATGACAGTTCTGTAAGAGAATGACATGCTCTTGACACTAATCCAAATTTTAAACTAGTTTTAGGAAGAGAATTGAACCCTGGAGAGCAGCTTATGAAGAACCTTCACATTTCAATATTACATAAAATAACACCTAGTAATAATTGTACACAATAATACAAATAGAGACACTAGTATAATTCGATTGGTAGATTTTAGAGAAGTTTTTTTTATGTAAATAAAAAAAATTCACTTTTGTTGGCATTTTGTTTTTTGTTTAATTGGAGTTTTTGTAATTTTTTATTTGGTCTAAGAATGTTATTATGAAAGTTGTTGAATTATGATACACAAAGGGAATAATAGTAATTTTCTTGTTGCAATACCAATAAATGATATATTTTTTTCCAAAAATATAATTCAAGAATTAATAGAATGTTTATATGCCTTTTACTTTAACAGAAAAAATTATAGAAGTTTATTTTTTGTAAATTTAAAATTTCTATTAAATGTTGTAAATGTTACCAAGCTTTACGTTTAAATGAAATTTTAGTTTTTATAAAAAAAATTGATAAAAACAAATCATAGTTTTATTTTTGCCAGTGGTTCCTTGTTAAAAGGTATAAATAAGCTACAATATGTTCTACTCATCAAACAAAAGCATGTTTTGTAAATTTTTCTGTTTAATATATATATATATATATATTGTCAATGTTAATTGCGAGAATGGTATAATTAAACAACATTACTTGTTGAGAAAACAAATTAATTAATATTGCATCACCCTACATATATTGTGTCACTTCAAATGATAAATAACTCATTTAAATTATGAACACTTAATTATATTTTTATTATTAAGTTTTTTTAATAGAAAATGATGAATTTTTTTAAAAGAAGAAGGAAAAAAATAAAGTTACAAAATTTGAAAGGCCTTGGTCTAGATAGCAATGGTTATTCCTAGTAGCAAAGCTTCTTATGCATAGCTTCCATGGCAGCCTCAATCTCAGTCTAGATAGCTTTTTTGAAATTTTTAGAGCTTTCCAAGTTTTGAAGTTCCATTACAAATTTCTTGTGCTAACATGGTTGAATGGAATCTCTCTTTGAGATCTCAAACAATCTGGTCACTTCAATCCCTAGCAACACAAGTAGAAATTCAATTCAAAACTCAAAAAGATAAAGCAAGAAAGAAAAGTGTGTTAATGAATTTCTTCATTCTAATCTTTGTCCTATAGTGATAAGTAACGTCTACTAGCAAGTTGAACATGGGCCTAAAGGAGGCACCTATTCCTGAAAATCATGACTTTTAAGTTTGGATAAAAGTTTTTTAAAGTGGACATGTTTCAACTCAAGTTCACTTAACTGAACATATAAAATATTTCATTTTCATGCACTTTGGAACTATTCTAGTATTTTATTTATATCTTTGTATTTTTCATTATTTTTATTCATTTTTGAAACTTAATTAGGATGAACATATAAATATTTTTTTACTTTTGATCTCTTAAATTTTTCAACTTTCTTATCTTTTCGCTACATTATATAATATTATAACATGAGAAAATCATATCTAAATATCTAAAATTTATAAAAAAACCATAAAAATTAAAATTATCCTCAATAATCAAAATTATTACCATTTACTATTGAAGTTTAGAAGAGTTATTATCAAATTTTTGAAAAATTATTACTAAAGTTATTGAAATTATAATTTTTCTAAAATCTAGTAATAAATTTCCTAAATCTAATAATAATTTCTTTAAAATCTTGTGCTAATTTTGATTTTTAAAACTTTTAATATACATTTTATAAAATTTGACTTCTCAAATATAATTTTCTGTTATAACAATCCATCACCAAGAATCCTCTGTAAATGGAGGTTCATGCTAATTGAAGAAAAAACAAAAAGAAGAAAAGAAAAGAAAAGAACATCATTTTCTCCCTCTTTCGCAAAGGATCTCCTAAAAATAGGAGGTTCTTTCATTACATCTCTCTATGATTTACTTTTTTGCTTCACCATTGCTATCAGACCCAGACAGAGACATCTTATATTATGTAACTTGGTCTTTTTTTTTCCTTTTCTTTTCTTTCTTTCTTTCTTTTGAGAAAACCCACCCTTGGAACAATAGTAGGATTATCAGGTGACAAAGTATCTAGATGTCAATTTTTGATTAAAAACAACTATATATAAGTTTTGTCCATTTGCTAGTTCTTTAACTTGTAGCATCACTTTTCATTAGTGAGAATTGAGTGACTTGTGTCTACTAGTTCAATGTCCCCAACCATTGAGATTGATTCTTTAAGGGGAATTCAGAGAGTCTATTTCATCGAGACAGTGCCCAGATCGTTATGCCTTTCATGCTCAGGAAGGTGGAACAGAAAACTTTATACCATGAACTTTACTAGTAGTTTATTGATCTCCAAGTCTAAGGTACTAGGTAAATAAATGGTTAGAGAAAGATAATTGACTTAAATTGGTTCAAAATGTGAAACATTTTTGAGCTAATCAATAGAAGATACACAGAACACGAACACTTGGCGAAAAGTTAGGTGTGAACAATTCCTCTAAAGTGAGGATTTGTGACAATGTGCCTGAATTGTTTCTTTCTTTTCCCTTTTTTTTAAATTAAAATGAAACATTAAATGCTCCAAGTGCACTTCACAAATCTTTAGTTTCGAAGATCAATGCTCAGAGCTATTCTAATTTTTTGTTTGCTTATAACAGAATAAGTACAAGGTATCAATTTGAAAGTTGAAATTTGAAACAATCTGCTAACATCTCAAATGAGAAATACACATATCTCTTAGTTAAGAAAGCCTAGGTAATTGCTTTTATTTTCATATTTTTTATTAGAACTAGGAAAGGATGAGCCTATTATACTTTGACCAAAAACAAAAAGCAACATTCTCCATTCAAAACAAATGGGTAAACAACACTATCTCAAATGCTCATACTTTTCTATGATATATTTGTCAATTACAATGACCTAAACAAAAAAGACATTTGCTTAGCTATGAACACTACATAGTGACTAAACTAAGTCATATTAGTGTAATATCATGAATAATGGAAAAGAAACTGAGAAATAGGATACCACTCCAAACGTTAACATCCACCATTTGTGGTTTAAGTTAAACACTAAAGTACCCTTGTTCAGTTTTTCTTCTCTTCAAGTATGCATATACAATGTGTCTGTAGATGTCAAAGATTTGTTCCTATTAATGGTCATCCTGAAAACTGCTTAATTGATTCCTATTAGCCTTGTCATTGTCATCTTTAATATTGTTTTCGCATGGACATGAATGTTTATGTCATGTCATTGCGGTCTCTCATACTCTATCATAGCTTGCCCTTTGTTGCTTCTTCCTTCTTCACAGGTTCTTAACCTTCTGCTTTGGGACCTAAACTCTCTGCAACTCAAGCATCCAACTTGTGAAAGACACAAATCTTTAAGCCCACTCTCTTCTCTCCTTAGCTTCAACTAATTTTTTGTCATGACCTTCTTTTTAGTCCTCTGGGGTCTTTCAGTATCATTCTTCAATAGTTGAAGGAGTTCATTTTCTGCTAATGCTTTACTAGTATCATTTTTATCTATCTCTTCTTTATCTACTTTTTTACTTCTTATCACTGACCTCACTATTAAGTAATTGAGAAAGGGTTTCATCCACATCAACAAAGAGCAATAGGTCTATTTTGCTGTAGATTTTATGGACTACATCTCTAAGGATGTGAAAGAACCAGAAATTGTACTATCATTGATTAGTCTACCTATTTTCTTTCCTTATTGTCTTGATGCAATATCAACTTGGTTCCCTTGTTTCATATAAAAAGAGAGAAGGAAAAGGGAGGGGAAAAAACCTTAAAATAATTTGTTTTTTTTTAAATTAACCATTTCTAGTTTGAGCTAAAATATCCAAACAAGATGAAAGGCATTATGTGATAATTAAGAACACATAGATTTTATCAAAATCATATTGTAAGAAAATGTCACCCCTTCATTTGGAATCTTTTCTGTTACTCAGTAATCTTCCTATTGCAGAATAGCTAGCACCACACATTTTATATATTAATGAAAAATAAAAACTATAAAATTCTAAAATTTTCTATAATTTGTGCTACAATCAACTACTAGGAATATTATTACTTTTTAGAAGAAATATCACTTGATAACTAAAACATCTATTAGTCCTCAACATCTTGGTCTATAAACATATAGATACTTTTTATTATCTTTGGCACATAATTATTAAGGTTCCAAGCCAAAGAAACCCCTTGCCATATGGCACTGAATGTTCTCCAAAAGCAAGCATATTTGCTTAACAAATGTTAGGCAACTCAACAAGATCTCAAACTCCATTGGATATTATAAAATCCATCTCTTCCTTCATAACATTGAGCCACAAATCAAATTCTCTATAATTGGTAGCTTATAAAAACATCTTAGTCATTTTTAACTCTTATATTATAGTTACATTCTTAGTAAAGTGAATCTTAGCCCTTGGATAAGGTAAATTCCATCCATAATCTGTACATATTACAAAACTTTAGCCATCATGTTAACTACAATTTTGTTCTCAACTTTTAGTTTATTCATTTGTATGCATCTAAAGCTGCACATTAAGGCTTTACTAGTCATACGTTATTAACCAGACAAAGTGGGATTGATCAACGTACTAGTTTGATAATGAAATGTTCCTAAAGTATAAAAAGAGGAATGGAGAATAGAAGGTTGATACTTTATTTGGAAATTATGTGTAATTTGATTAATTAAGTCTTCTCATCATACTATGGCCGTTACATATCAAAGTAAATGAAGTTGATTTCAGAATCATTAATCAAAAGATTGTGGTAGTTTGGCCACTTGTTTTGGTTATAGTGTGAATCCTTGTTTTTACAGTTAACAAATGTTGATTTAACTTTTTTGCAATCTTTATATTGAATGATTAATATTTGCAAATTTATATTGGTTTTTTCTTTGCAGTTCCTTTGGTTCGATAATTAATACTTCCTAACAATTGCCCTAAGCACTTAATATGATTAATCTATTTTGCAAGTGATTTTATTCAATACAAATCTTTAAATTATTTTATCTAAGCACTTAACAGTTTGGAAATGATACTCTGAAAGAAATATCCTTTATTTCATTAAATGCATTCCATCTAGCTTCTTTATCATTGTGGATTTGGTTTGATGGGTATTGCTCATTACTTTGGTCGCATGCTTAATTATGGTATTATGTGCCTCTTAGCTACCCCTTTTCTTATTAGCAATGTAAACATAAGGATTTATTAAAATTAGGCTAAATTTAAAATTATTTTTTTAAACTTTTATTATTGGGCAAATGACATATTGTAATTTTAATTTGGACTGTTTATTCCTCAAACTTCAACAAGACAAATAGTATTTGCTATTCATTGAGTAAAAGAATTTAGTTAATTTAATAAAACTTGATGTTGGCTTATGTGCAGAAGGTTGTCTATGTAAGGATTACTCAGCATAACCCTCTTGAGACACTTGGTCTCTCTTTGATGGCATTCAGCTTCTCAATGACAGTCATAGGATAGGATCCAATTTCATACCATACTGACAAAGACTCACTTGAGCAAGAGTTTGAGACTTGTGTGATTGGGATAAAAGATTTAAGGTTATATAGAGATCTAATTGAGCTTATATTGGAAAACTTTTCATTTCTTGCCTTATTTCAATACATTGAACACCAAATTTCATCACAAAAATTGGTAACTTAGAGCGCAATACTTAACCTCCTCTCATTTTAGTGTTAAATATGTGAACTTCCTCTTTATTTATATCTTAAAAATATATAATTATTTAGTCTTTTTATAAAGTAATACTTTGGGCTATTTGGATTAGGTGAAGGAAACAAATTCATTTTTCTTAATTATGTATAATATTCATTACATCCTTATAATTATTATTTATTAATATTTATATCTTTTATTACTTTTTAAAAATAAAGATATAAGGATTATTTTCCATCTTCAAAATCATATTTTTTCCTTCCATTTCCTTTTCCATCCTAACAATTTTGCATATCAAATGAGTTTTAATAAAACCATTGACTAATACATTAGAGGCCAGAGACTAGATTTATTGGTCAAGTGCTATAACATCCTTATTTATGATATCTAATAGCTTCAAACATTATTTTTGAGAGGTTGAGAGTGAAGTTGTGCTTATTTTCTAAATTTGAGAGTAACTTGTTGGAGTTCCATAGAGGATGTTTTAGTCATTCAACTACAAAATCTGGCCATTTAAGTAGTTTCTAACATCATAATAGTTCTATTAAACTTAACTTAAAAAATGGCTAAATTATAGGTTATTTTTAAAACATAAGAGAGGTCCATATATTTAATGCGTGTCAGAGTATTTTACTCTTAACTTGTAACATGGAACTACCCAATACGAATGTATCCCATATGTTGTTTTGATGGCAACTACACCATAATGGCAGTGTTACTTCATTTATTCGTTCATAGTTGCATTGAGTTTCAAGCCATGAATATCATTATTTGCCTAACAGCCCGTAAGATCCCTTTTGTGGAAGCATTAGATATGGTTCTGGTGAAAATGCAGTAGAGGCTTTAGTCCTGTAATCATTGATGGCGATGACTACTAAGATAGCAAAAATGCCCATAGAATCTGTAGAAACCCTGATAGCACCCTAAGCCTAGAAGAGCAGCAAAAGTCTCAGCCTGAGATGATGAGTCGCATAGAAAGGAAGCAGCCAAGCTGGTTAATAGATTTCTATACATGATCTAAAGGATTTTATTTAGGCTATGTGTCAGTAGGAGGCAAATCGATTGGGTGTTGGTTATTTCCTTTTATCTTTTTGTGTGAGCCCTTGTCGGTTGTTTTCCTTAAAAGGTAGAAGGTGGCAAGGTGCTGGGTATGAGAAACTCCATATTACTTGCATAAAACATCATAAAGAGTGGAGGGTAAAAGGTTGCATTACAAAAGATACATATATATATATATATACACATATGGCAAAACAAAATGTGTTTTACATGCATATTTGATTGTGCAAGAATATAATGCTCAGGTTCTGAAGAAATCCTCATAATGTGCAAGTCTATACCTCATATTATCTAGAGGTGGATGTTTATTCCCAGAAAAAGTGCTTTTGTTTACGCAAGATTTATCAAATAATGGAGTAGATATGAAAATTTTAGAATAAATTAATAATTTGTTCCTTAAAAAATAAAATTTATGAATTTAATTCCTTAAATATTTTTAGCCAATCAAATTGGTTTTTCTATTTCACAAATTCATGATCATTTGACACAGAACATCAGTGAGAATCGATGATATAAATTACTCAAATATTTTACTTCGAAGGCAATGTTGTTTTGTCTAATTCACAAAATGCAACTAATCCAACTAGAAAAATAACTTATGGCTCTAAGTTTTGTGAAATTATACAAAACAATGTTATTTTGAAGATTGCAGAGTTGGGCAAGTTTTATCAATGTAAGCTTTTGTTCATGCCAAAATGTTAGTAACTTTGTTTAATGGAAAGATATTTTGATTGTGAGAAAATGTTTGGTGACTAAATTGAAAAGTTTTATCAGATCAAATTAAAATAAAAAATAATCTTTCAATAACTAAGTTACTTAAAATATTTATATGATTGCTATTCATTCAAATTTTACAAATACATTCTTATACATAGTATCTAAGTCAAAGTTAATTTTTTTAAAAAAATTATAAGTTGGTTTTTGTTGAGAAACTTAAAATAAAGTATTTAGAGTTTATTATTGGAGATTATTATGGTCTAAGAATTTTATAATAATTAGTTATCATTATTTTTAGCAGTTTATTTTGTAATTAGATTCTTTTTTAGAGTATTTGTGTACATATATATATATATATATATATATCTTAAAAGAATTTTTCCTTCTAAAACATTACTCACAAGCCATATAGCTTTAGCTTTACATTGAGTTTCATGCTTCTTCTTCTTTTTTTTCCTTCTCTCCCTCAAATTTTTACGCTCTCTTCCATTTTTCTTCTTTAATTTTTATTTCCTTACATATCACAAAACCTTACCTAATTATAAATTAAGTTACAAGAGCTAAAGAGCATAATATAATATTTAATTTTAATCTTTAAGTCCAACCAAACTATAACCATGCTTCATTCTTAAAATTTAACATTGTATTAAAGCAGTTTCATCCACCATAGAATCGAAGTATAAATTCATCGATTTGAGTTTTTTTTTCATATGAAGTAATTGATATTTATATGGTGAATATAGTTTTTTTTCCTCTTGAATGGAAGACTTCAAAATTTAGACCAAGTTGTGGAAAACCAATTGGAAGAAGAGGGAGGTAACTACTCTGAAGAATTGGTTCCAAGACTTCTAAGAATTAACCTAAGATAAATTCAACAAATAAAGAGGAGTGTAATTATGAGTGTATTACTATATATTTATGAGTTATCATTAACTTTGAAAGTTTATTTTGCAATTTAACTATTTTGCAGAATGCTTTTAATTAGTTTCCATATCCCAAGTTCTATCAGCTGTAGCCATGCTATAACTCTAGATTTTAATAGTTTTCAACCAATTAGTTGTTATTTATTTATTTATTTTTATTTCCCTCACTCTCATTTTTTAATAATAAAGGGAAATTAAAATTACCTAAATACTATTTGATACAAAATTAATTCACCTCATAAAATAAGATTTATTTAGAAGCAATTAAAACTTATATGAATTAATTACAAAACCAATATAAGGATATATTAAAAATAGTCTAAAATGTAATTTTTTAAAGTTGAAGGGATAAATTGTACATCTCTTAAGTTTAGGAGATTTTTTGTATTTTGATTAATAAAAATAATTTATTATAATTATAATTTTAACAATATCTTTGAACTTTTTAAGATGGGGCAAATAATTAATTTACTTTATAAAAAATAATAAAATATGATTAATTAATTAAATTAGGTTTTGATATAATTAGATTCAACAAGTGTACTCTTAGCTAGTTAAGAAAATTATTTCTTCAATTTTATTATTTTTTTCCTATTGTATTTTATTGAAGTGTTTATAAGACTTATATTTAACATAAGAGTAAATTATATTGATTTCTTTTTAATTTTTTTTTTAAATTATATGAATTTTTTATTTCTAAAATATATATACTTTTCTCGCTTAAGACAAAAAGTTAGGTTATATTTTAGTTTAATTGATGAAAATATCTTCCTCAAGTTTCATTAAAATTACATGACTTTCTCCTCTAATTTTAAAATATACACTTTTATCCTTTGAAACCAAAAGTTATAGTACACTTTAGTATGATTTTTATTTTGACTAAAATATCTTCTATTAGTCTAAATATATATTAGATTTTTTTTGGGACAAGCATTACAGGTCATGTTATTTGGTAACCTAAATATCCTTACCTTTGGCATTTTTCTTTTGTTAAAGTATACCCAAATATGTATAAATAAAAATTAAAAAGAGTAAGATTCAACTTTTATTAAATTTAATGAAGTTTCAACAAATTATCATTTATAAACCAATAATTAGTAACACATGCATTTCACCTAAAAAAGATAGTCATTTTAAAGTTTCTCTTCTCTTTTAACACAAATTGACTAGCTTATAATTAATGTGCAAAAGCTATTGACTATTTTACACAAAATCATGATGAGTCGTCCTACAAGTTAGAGCCATCAAGAAAGGTCAAAAGGGGTGAATTAAAAAAAAGTTCAAATAGGCAATAATGAGGAGGATCTAATTGTTCTAAATGATGAAGATTGTGCCGTACAAGAAGGAGCTTAAGAGGCCAAGTTTCTTTTCCAAGAACAAGAACACTTAAATGGGTAATGATATTGACACATTCAAAACCAAGTCCCATTTTAGATCCAAATCAACCTCAAACACGGATTACTCTGATGGAGTTCTAATTGCTATGAATGCTGAAGATTGTAGCTCACAAAAGGAGTTTACAAAGCTATGTAACCACTCAAAAGTTGAGTCAAAAAGGATGGAGAAAGAGGAAGAAGCCCATAAAATAGCAATCAGAATTTTTTTAAAAAAAGGAGAAGCTGCTAATGAAGCACTTTGGAAGATGAAGAGAATAATTGAAATTTGGGGATGACATGAAGAAATATGAAGAACTTGAACAATTGCACTGTGGCTATTCTGTCATGTGTTGTTACTCAATTGAAAAGTCTAGTCCTCTATTTGAGAGGTTAGTTAGTTCTTTAACTGCCATTGCAAGTTGTAGATATTGTTTTGTATATTTGATGTTGTTCTTTGAGTTTTCTCCTCATACTTTTCATATTTCTTCTATCAGGCACAGAAGGGTCAATTATTATTATTTTATTTTTTATACCCATAAGATGTGCATTGGACTCTTGATGGGTATCATATATGGTTTGTTCATACCCCATCCTCCTCTATTGTATTGTGAGCAAATTATTGAATTTTGTCACGACTAAATTCAGTGAAATCAAATCAAGATTTAAAAGGAGGCATTATGCCCTTTTACCAACTGAACACTCAAGCTTTTCAAGTTTGTTCTTGAACACTTTTTTTTTAACATGACATTTAATAGATTTAAATATAAGATCACTTTTTAATTACCTACACCCTTTACCACTATACTACATTTAATGATTTTTTTCATGACCCTTTTTTGACTGGTCAGTACGTGTTGTTTTAATATAGATGCTCATAAAAAAAATAAAATAAAAATTGAATGGTACGAAAATATCAATTTTGTATCATTAATTCTTAACTCGGTATCATTAGCTGTCTCTATATAAAACTATTAGACTCCTGGGGCATGTTTGGCATGGGAAAGGAAAATTAAAAAAATAAAAAATAATATAAAATATCTATTTTATTTTTATAATTATTATTTAATTATTATTTAACACTATCTATTAATTGTTACACAATTATTATTTAATCATTAAAAATAAAGGTATTATTGTTATTTTTTATTTACAAAATTATTTTTTTCTTTTTACTTCTATTTTTATACTTAACTTTTTGTATATCTTTTTTTTAATAAAAAAACATTCTTGCCTACTCCCAACTTCTAATTGGAGATCCTTTCTCCTTTTATATGGGATCCACAATTTGTTTTATTAATTCAATTATTATCCTTTTCAGTGAGATATAGAATTATTGTTTATATAACTAAAATTTTTAATTTATTAATTGTAAATAAGAATTTAATTATCATCTCTCTGATGATTTTTTTTGGGTATGTTTGTAATTCATCAAAGCATTAGAATCAGGTTTTCTTCTTCCATCCCACTTCCAACCTCTGATTGTAAAATCTCCATCCGAAATGAAATCAGCAGTTCATATCTTGTGCTCATTAAGGAAAATCATGGAAGAAAAAAAAAGAACTCAAATTGTACGCCTGATTAGAACAATGAAACAAATAATGCATCATATACAGACGTTTTATATGCGTGCGTATGAAACAAAATAATAATGACAAAGTTGTATTGTATAGTTCAAAATCCAGTATATTAAAGAACAAAACCCATATTTTAAAATTTTGAAGGGCTGGAGTGAAATGGAGAAACTCGTAAAAGTTTGGAATGACAAATAAATCCCTATTTACATATACTCATAAGAGAATAGAAGGAAAAAAATAATTCCAGATCAGTAAGATATGAATAAAAAGGAAAATGCTACATTCGTAGCAGACGTTTGAACCCCAGAAATCATTTATTACATGATAGTTGTATTTTGTTGAAAAGTGCCATTTATGATTAGTGGAAGTAATTAAATAGAAAAGCTTCACTAGGTACATTAAATGATTTCTGGAAAAATATATAAAATTAGAACAAAGTCAAGATAGGACAGGTAACCAAAATCATTTGCAGAATGGTGGTAAGATGACAATGCACGAAACAAAACCAATATGTGCAAAAGAATGGTCATATTAATTCATAACTAACAGGATACAAGCACTCAACAAAAAGTATATCTCTGCTTTCCAAAAAATCAATAGATTTTTTATGTATTTGTACAAGCCTTTAAGCTAATCTATTTTGCTTACTTGCTTCCTCTTTATGTCTGCCATCGTTAGTCATGCACGAATAATGGATAAGAAAATCATGAAAACTAAAATGGAATATACCATAAACAGCAATCCCCAGTCCCTACTTCTTTCCTTTGCTCAACCTATGGCTTTAAAAGGCTGCAGATCCTCAAAAAACTAAGATTACTGCCAACTAATACCCATAGCCAAGACATATTGAAGCCTTCATAGCCTAGTAATAGCACAAAACCGAAGACAGTACATTGAATGTTGAAGTAATGCCTCTGCCATCATATACAGGATCATTGAAGTTGCCAATTTGCAGTTCATGTTCGTTTGGTTTAAATAAATTCCGATCCAAGATTTGGCATAATAAAGCCTAAACGACCCTCTCAATTATAATGGAAAGTCTCATTTTAATATTCATCAGGATGGCTCACCAATCACCAATAATCTCCATAATAGCATGAGCCATCCTTAAAATGGTGGAATCGATTAGTGTCCCTAACAACAATGTCATGTTCAACTAACGTGGAGATGAGCTTGGCAGCGATATGGCAATCTCCACAAATACGAAGTTTCTTGAAAATTCTGATTAGAGACCCCAGGTTGGGTATTCAAAATGGCAAACACTAGCTAACTTTTCATTGTGCCCAGCTAGATGGTATTCCTTATCCTCTTCCTCCACATCATGAAGAGTAGAATCAGTCTCAAGGACATAACCTGACTCTTTAATCTTCCCCACCAACACATCTAGCTCTTCCTATATCTCCTTTGACTGTGGGTGCGATCTATCACCGAGAAAGGTGTAAATCTGATTATTCAGCCCAACATTGCTGATGCCAGGCATTTTCCTAATTCTTCTTCTCTTCATTAAAGACCGAATAGCAGCCACTTCTTGCCATCCACCAGCCTTTGCATAAATATTAGATAACAACTAGATAACAACACGTAGTAACCTGACTGCTCAGGAGCCAACTGAAAAAGTTTATTGGCTGCTAAAAGCCCGATATCCATGTTGGACTACACAAGACAAGCACTGAGCAGAGCTCCCAAACTCTTTGATTAGGCTCCAATGGCATCTTTTTGATGAAATTATAGGCCTCATCAACTTGCCCAGTACGTCCTAAGAGATCCACCATACAAGCAAATTGTTCAATTCTTGGGGTTATTTTATAATCATCAGTCTTCTGTTTAAAGTAGATCTTCCTCTCATCCAGTAATCCCAAATAGCTACAAGCTGAGAGAAAAGCGACAAAAGAAATGGGATCAGGATTAAGACCTGAATCTTGCATTTCTTTGAAGAGTATGACAGCATTGCGACCTTGCCCGGTCATACCATAAGCAGAGATGTCCATGATGCAACATCACAGAACTTCATTTTGTCGAACACTTTCCTTGCTTCTTCTAGACATCCACACCTAGCAGACATGTCTATCAATGCATTCTCTGATAACATATTTAGGAATAATTTCTTCCTCTCAACATGTTCATGAATTTTGCTGCCTAGCAACAGAGCTGCAAGATCACCACAAGCTAAAAGAACACTAACCAAAGTGATTGCATCAGGTTACATCCTACTTTTTTCCATTTGTATATATAACTCAACAGCTTTGCTGGCCATTGATTTTTTTTTTTTAGGTACACAGCTATCATCACCTTCCATGAGACCAAAGTCTTCTCCAAATTCACGAACATATCCTTAACATATGAAACATTTTCAGATGATGTGTTACTTACAGCTGGCATGAGGGTAGCCATCGTACCAACATCAGGTTGTTGTCTTGATGCCTGCATTTCCCGGCAAATCTCCAATGCGTCATCAAATTGTGCATTTTGTGCATACCCAGCAACTATTGCGCTCCAGGATACGACATTTTGCTTGGCAATTCAACGAGAAGTTGCCGTGCCTCCAATAAGCGACCACATTTCCCATCATGGCAAATCAACCATTCCCAACAAACAAATTGGAGTCATGTCGAACCTTTAACACAGCCCCACGAAGCTGCAACCCAAATCTTAGATTCTCAGAGCAAGAACAAACCTTTAGGACACAAGGGTATGTACAGTTATCCGGACTAAATTAACCATTATCCTTGAGAACAAGCAGTGAATCGTTGTACAAATGGTTGTTCACATAGCTCCTTATCATGACATTATAGAAAACAACATTCTTCTCAGGAATGTCATCAAACATCTTTCGTGTGAGGTGAATTTCTCCACTAGCAACATAAGCCCTCACTAGTTTGATTCCCAGAGAAAGGTCTGGATGAAGATGGTAATGAAAAATGATTGAATGAACTTCCTTCAGGGTTTTGATTTCAGGATAATTCGGTAAATTGACGAGACAGAAAAGAAATAGCTTTCATGAATTTGAAGCTTGCCTTCAATGTGGAATTTGGCCTTGAAATTTGTGTTATTCAACTGCGTTACCATTTCAAGAACATAAAGCAAACTCCATATGTGCCAAATCATAGTCATGCCTTGGCCTAAGCAAGTCTAGCCAACTATGAAGAGTTTTAAATTATTCCAAATTTAGAATGGAACTAGATATGATGGAAGAACATTAAAAGAAGTTTTGAAAAAAATTTAGAAGCCATAGAATGTGAGATGAAGGTGTAAATTCCATAATGTATTATTAATAAGCAACTTATAACTAAGCTCCTTAAAATGAATGTGTGATAATTCCAAGGAGTCTAAAGGGAGTCAAGGGACTTAGAATGAATGAGAAATGGGAACCAAGATCATGAATTTCAAGAGTTGCTTCATTGTGTCTTATATGGAAGCATTATGGAGATAAATGAGAAAGTAAGCATACATAGGAATTGTATAAGACTAGAGCTAATTCCAATTATCTAAGTATGTTTTATTTGATGTGTTTAGGCCAAGAGGATTAAGTGCCACCCAATTCCAAGAGCTTGCCCAAAAAAAGGAGGAAGAGTTCAAGGAAAAAGTGAGTTGCATTAGTTTTAAGGTTTCTAACCTTTCTCTCATGCATTTTTAATTATATTTTTATCTTTGGATATATGTATGTATGTTTATGTCATGAGAAATGTCTCTAGCTATTTCTTACATGCCATGGTAACATGATATTTTTGAAATGTATTTTATGAATGTGTTTTGGTTTGAATAGGTATAATGATGTTAAAAGTCCTTTAACAAGGGTGAGGATGAGCCAAAAGTCTTTAGGATTGAGTGAAATAAAGCCAAAGTCTCAAGAAGAGTGAGGCTTAGTCAAAAATCCATTGAAAATAGGTGAAGCAAATTCAAAAGTCCTAAGAAAAATGGGTGAGACTTAACCAATGCCCTTGAGAACTTATGTATGTTATATAAGAGTTTTTTGAACATGGAAAATGCTATGTATATGTTCACTAGTAACTTGAAAGTCATACATGCATTCTTTAACTTGTAAATGCATCCTTTTATGTATCTTTGAAAGGGTTAAAAGCTATTGAAGTTTTTTGAATCTCACTCCACCCCCCATATGCTTATTCATGTCTAAGTGACCCAAGAGAACAAAAAAAAAAGAGGCCAATAATTTTGAGAAGCAAGACCTTAACAATGGAGTAGCTAAATAAGCATTTTAAGACATATTGATGTCAAATGATGTAACCATGTGTTGTATATGTATTGTAGACTATTAAACATGTTCAAAAGTATGTAAACATGTTATATGTATGTACTTTGGAACCGTATGGATGAGTATGTAGAGTTTTACCACGCATATGCTTGGTTGCAATTATGTATAAGTGAATGTATGTAACAACCAAAAAAAGAAAAGAAAAGAAAAGAGAAAAGAAAAGGGAAAGAAAAGAAAAGCTGAAAATTTTCGAAGGCTGAAAATTTTTTAAGTCTACTAGCTATAACCTAGCTATAGCGAATGTACCTGTTCGCTATAGCCTAGCTATAGCGAGAGTGCCTTCTCGCTATAGCGAAAATGCTTTAGCTATAGCGAGTGCGGGCATCCCATATAAAAACCAGGGAGTTGCTCGTCGTAGCGAACGCTATAGCAAAAGCGAAGGTCTGAAACTGACACGAGCTCGCCGTAGCGAGGGTTATGGCTCGCTATAGCGAGGGTTAGTCCGGAAAAGAGTAAAAAGAGAGATTTTGACTTTTTAAAGCTTCCAAACTCTTCCTTTCTTTGTAAACCGACCTAAGCTTCAACTAAGAGAGAGAAAAGGGCTGTGGAGAGAAAGAGAGACTTGGAGAAGGAAGGAGAACAAGCAAAGAGGTAAGTAATCTTGAGATTTCCCTAGCTTTTCTCCCTAGCATGTTATCCTTCTCTCTTTGCCCTCTCTTTCTATGGTTTTAGTAGTTGATTTGAGTTTGGTTCTGAAGAGAGAAAGCAGAAAACCACTCTTGAGGAAGAATAGAGCTCATGTAGCTTCCTTTCTTCTTCTTTCCTTTCCTTTTTGAGAGCTTGAGGAAGGAAGGAGAGTGAGTGGAATTCTAGAGGGAGAATCCCTAGTTCCTTACATGAGTAGTAGGGGTTTACTTCGATGAAAAACCCCTTTAGCTTTATGAGTACTTATTTGAGTTATGAGAGAATAATCTCATGCTCTTTGTTGTGCTTAGGCTCAAAGGAAGCAACTCCATCTAGTTGTGAGTGTGAAATCAAGATGGGATAAGAGAAATTGAAAGGGAAGGCTTGTGTTAGCCGATAAGGTGGCTCTCTACTCTTTCTTGTTGCATTCTTGGATGTGTAATAGTCATAGTCATTGTATGCTTGTGTATGTGCTTGTGTGATGAGATATGCCTTTGATATTGCCTTGATGCATTGGTACCAATATGTTTATGATATGAATTATGGAAATTGCTCGGGTGAGGTGGTGCCAAAAGTCCCTTGAGATGGCTGAGGTGAAGCCAAAAGTCCCTGAACCAAGGGTGAGACCAATCCAAAAGTCCCAAAGCTCGGGTGAGGCTAGACCGAAAGTCCCTAGAACCTAATCTTGGCAGTGATTTGTTATTCATAGCATGAAACACATACATTGTGTCATTGTGACTTATTTGCATGCTTTGACTGGTTTATATATCTTGATTGCTTCTTGAATGAGTATGAGCTATTGAGATTCCCTGAATCTCACCCCCTTCCCTCTCCCATCTTAACATCTTAGGTGGAGCTCAAGGAGAAGCAAGTGCACACCAAGGAGTTTAGTTGAGAATGCTTAGAGAAATGTGTAGTTCTTTTGTTGTAAAGAGGTGGTAAAATGAATATGCATCTATCATTTTTAAGTTGTAAATATGTGAGCACATGTAAACATATGTCTAAGTGATGTCTGAACTGTGTAAAGAGCCAAAGTAATGGAAATGTGATATTTGGCCCTTTAATGGCTTATATGAAATGGTGCAATTTATCCCGTAGCATAGTGATTTTGAAATGTATGATGACTTGGATCATTTGGGCTATTCATATATTCTATATTTGTACTTTCAAACTTGCCCAAGAGATGCTAGAACATGTAGAAGGCCATTTGGACCCATTTTAAACCAAATTGGGTGCCAAAATCGCCAATTGTGTGAGCTCTGTCAAAGTATGACCAGATGAGCTCTTCTCGATATGAAATTTGGCATGCCTCTAGAGTCTATTGAGAGCTTCTTGAGAAGCTAAAGTGGGGAATATTTGGAGGCCTAGAGAATATTTAGCGAATTGTTGAAGTTTGGAAATTTTAATGGTTTGGTCATGGTACTATGCATCAAGTCCAAAAATGAATCTATGTCATTCATAGACCAAAAGGTGTCCGATTATCATGAAATTTTATGAGCATAAACTAGATATCCACAGTGACCTATAACAACTGGAAGTACCTCAATTGGAGGTCTGTAGAGAGAGAAACGACCTGCTGAAGTTCTGTGTTAGTATCAGGGAAGCTTTCCGACCTTTGTTACTATTCCATCAGTTTTCGAGGTCCAAGAGCTCCTGAACTAATCTGGACTTATTTTTGTCCTCTAGTTAACATCTGTAGCTTTCCAAATTGATATAGATTGCCCATATTGGATTTTTGTGGAATTAATTACGAATTTCCAAAGTTCACGACAGTAAACTACACTAGTATCAGGGACAGCCGGACTTCTGTCTCTTTTTCGATGTCAAAGATGGTCCAAACGTTGAGATTGTGATTGGGAGTTATTTTTATTGAAGTTAACCTCCAAAGCTTTCCAGAGAGCTATGATTTGCTTGATTCTCATTTTTCTAGAATTAGTTATGATTTTTTAAAGTTAGAGCCAAAAATCTGACTTTTGGGCTCATTTGAGAAATTGCATTTTCTTGGTTTTTAGTTTCATATCCGTGGTTTATGAGTTGTTTGAGACTATGTACAAGTTGTATAAATGCTATTTGAGTAGAAAATGTGAATGATAGGTTCACGGGACCCACGGGGCGAAATATGACCGGTTACACCCCGACTTAAAGTAGTAAAATACCACGGTTTCGGTCATTTTCTTTGAAAATCATAGGAAATCAAGCCTAGAGGGAGATGAGTTGGAGTTATGTCATTATGGTGTTACAATGTAAACGAATGAATTTGTGATACATGTGTATTTGGACCTTTTGGGAAGCCTTTATATGCTGTTTTTATCTATTGGGACGTGTCCAAGTACTTGTGGTTAGAGTTGGAGAGTAATTGGTTTCAATTTGACCCCATCGAGTGCTTAAAAGTCTCATTTTTGCACCCTATACCCTAAACTAGCCAAATGGACAAATTTTTTCATGAAATTTGGCATGAATATAATTCTTATCTAGGGCTTTTTGTTGAGTTAAGAACCATATTATTTGGAATTCTAAAAAATAAATTATGAATTTTCAAAGTTGAAAAAAATTTTAAATTTAGTGTGTGTACTATTCATATGATCATTTTCTTCTCATATGTTATTTGGTAGCCAAATGATATCCAATACTCATAAAATTTTACAAGCATAAACCAGGAATGATAAGCTTTCTATAGCACTTAAGAACACCTCATTTGGATATATATTGAGGGAGATAAGAATTTTTGAATTTGGTAGTTAGTACTAGTAATGTAGACAGACCCCAAGTATTGTTCTATTAATTTTTGTAAATTATATGTCATTTCCTTGATTTAGAACTATTTTTAGTCGATAGTACACATCCACATCTTTGCACAATGATATGATTTTTTGGGTTTTGATTTTTTTAGAATTAGTTATAAATTTTTAAAATTTATATCAAAAACTTGCGACAACAAACTGGGCAGCTAGACCTTTGATGTTATTCTATTGTCATTTGTGGTCTAGTTGATGTTTTTACTATTTATAATGATTTTCAACCTATGGTTGACATTCAGGACTTTCCAGAAAGCTATTATTTACTTAATTTTGATTTTTTTAGAATTAATCATGATTTTTCAAAAATTTATGTTAGTAACCTATCCTTGGAACCCAAGACAAGCAAATCTATTTTAAGGAAAATGACTTCAAACCCAATATTTGCATGATGAATTGTGGTATTCTTGATGTGATTAAGTATACTATGTATAGAAGAAAGGGTTGGTAAACTCATATGGACCATTTGACCAAGTTTGAGTTCACTTAGCTTAGGAGAAAATATACAAACCTATGGTTTGATATGTGTTGTGATGTAATTTTGTGAAATATGACTTGTAGCCAATTTTTGAGCTTCCAATTGTGTCATTTATAGTTGAACAAATGTGTTGAGGATGGTTATTACATTTGACAAGCTCATATGATTTATATGACCATTGATGAGTTATTTTGGTATTACATTTCAATCATTCCAATTGCTAAAAACTTGAAATTTATGAAAATAACTTTCTAAACCATTTGTGACATAATATGGAAGGTACCTTGATATGGTATTACAAGCTACAAGTTTTCTATTTGTGTATTTGTTATAAAACTCTAATATTCTAAATTGGACATTAAATTAAATTATAACTAAGTAAAATTATAAATTTTCATTCTCATTATTTAATACCCATTTTGTCATTCTCTTAAGCTTTTTCACCAACTCTCTCACCCTCCATGCCCATTGTAACCCAATTTTAGGATTGGCAAGAAACTTCCATATTTAACAATTCAAACTATTGAATCTTGAGCTTTTTAACTAGCATACTACAGTAGAAAAAATTTAAAAATAAAATGTGTAGCCGCTAAAACTATTTTTTCAAATTCCTTCATATTTCTATTAATTTTTTTAAAAGATAAAAATACGTATGAGCAAGATGCTCGTGTTTAGCCTTTTTCTTTAAATCATATAAAATATATTTCAAGTTAATAATTCAGAGGGGAGAGAGACAAAAAAGGGGAGAGGAGAAGGATTTTGGGGAAGGGGTGATTTGGGGGATAGGTTTTATATAATGAAGATGGTGTATATATATATATAATTTATTTTTAATTTATTTACAAAAAAAATATTTTTTTTAGTCTTATTAAGAATTTTACATAGAAAAAATATCTCAACTTATAAATTTTTTGTCTTACATAATCTAATGTCTTATAAATTAATTAATGTATAATGTATAAAGAAATTTTTTAAAATTAATTTAATTATTTAACATTGAATCATCAAAAAAATAATTATTATTTTAATTGAAAAAATAATAACAAAAGTATAAAAATTGCAAATAATTTTTCTGAAAAAAAAACTCATGATTATAGAATCAAGAGGGTTCATGAGCAACTTATGAGCAAAGAAATAGTGCTATTACATGTAATTTTTAGACTTTTGTTATTAGGTTTTCTATTAAAATGATTATTTATAATTAAAAGTATAATTAATTATATTTCAATTAAAATGTAATTTTATGGATGAAATTATAATTTATCAATTATTAATCATATTTTATTATTTACAAATTAAATAATGTATATTATATATTTTTTTGTATATTATAAATATAATATATCATATTTATTTTATATAATATATATCATACTTATTATATAAAATATATGGTACAAATAATAAATATTATAGATATAAAACCTGGGCTCACCCCATGATATTATATGTATATATATATATGTGTGTGTGTGTGTGTGTTGCTGAATTTGGAAGATTTATAGGCAAGTTATGTGCAATGAAATAGTACACACAACTTTTAGAATCTTTTTTATTTCCATGGTTATATATAAAAATCACTATTCCTTTACACATAATTTGCCAATGAACCCTTTTGATTCTACAATCATGTTTTTTTTAATTACATGAAACTTTTATATTTTGTTATTAATTTTTTAATTAAAATAATAATTATATTTTACAATTCAATGTTAAATAATTGAATTATTTTTTAAAAAAATCCTTTATATAAAATTGTTAAGAAGACTAAAAAAATATTTTTGTGCAAATAAATTAAAATAATCAAAACATAATTTTATTAATAAAATTATTATTAATTATATATATATACAATCTACCCTCTCCAAAATCCCCCTCCCCCCTCCTTTTTTTAAATTATTCACCTGAAACATGGAGTTGATATGATTTAAAAAGAAAAGAAGAAAAAGCTGAGCACTTGCTCTGTCTTCACGTCTGATTTTATTTTTAAAAAAATTAATCGGAATGGAGTATCATCTGCATTCTTATTAAAAACAAAATTTAAGCATTTGAAAAAGGAAATTTGACAATTACACATTTTATTATTAATTTTTTTATTGTAGTATGCCATTTAAAAAGCCTTAAATCCTCTATCATAAATTCCTTCCTCTCAACATTCCTTATTATCCTGCATAAAAGTTTTTTAAGATTTTTTCATTTTTTCGTCATATGTGCATATGAAAATTTCAAGTTGTACCAAATGCTCCTTTCGAGTGTTGTGAAAAGGATGTGCCCATGGCCATGGAGAATTAAAAATCCATAGTGAGAGTCTTATAATTCATAACAATTGGGCCCAAGGTTTTTAACCATTGACCTCCCAACTTAATGTCCATCCCTTACATCCAAATTTGCAGTCAACTTACAGCCTTGTACCTCGGTCACCATATTTGAACATTTAGAATTGCATATGAAAAAAGTATCATTACCAACCATAACCTTAAATGGTGGTACTAAAGATTGAGGTCCATTTGATAATCTCATGTAACTCAAATGCCAAAAATAATTAGTAAATTTGAAGAATGAGTTTACAAAAACTTAAATAAAAAAATTGCAGTAAAGTTCACCAAAGAAAATGGTGACAAATGTCTTTTCTTAGAAAAGGATCAAAACTCCATGGTAATACCATTCATACCCATTCACAGACACACACGACTGAAATAGAAAAGCTAATACAAAAACAACAAAAGGCATTAACAACTGGAAACGTTTGGTCATAACAGCTAACATTATCCTTCAAAATTCTCTCCAAATCTCCCTTAGATCACATGTAGTAATTCAATAGCCATCCAAGAGTCTTCCTTTCTTTCCTACTCCCAGCTCGGTTCCCACCATATTGGGCTTTGGGCTCATTTGATGGGCCTATATTGCCATAAGCTACTATCCTTTTTTTTTTTTCACTTTCTTTTGCCGAAAGTGGACAAGAAAGCAACGTTCAAAAACTGGTAGTCGCCGGAGTTGCAGGCGGCAGCTAAGGTGCCTTCGTTGGTGTTTTGCCCCAGTAGATGGCACTTTCAGTAGTGTCAGACGGTCGGAGAATCTGCCGAAGAGGAGAATGAGCAAGAGAGTGAGTAGTAGGAGTGATGGTTGCTTATGGGGTGCGCCATGTTTGCGGGTTTGGTTTAAGAGAGGAAGAGGGGGTGGGTACTAATTTATAGTAGGAGGAATTAAAGTATGAGAATCATGCCTTGTGGATAACAAATTGATCGTGCTAAGACTTTTAACGATTTGTGGAACGAAAATATGCGAGGATGAAATATCTGGTTTCTCACATTCTATGTAGTCTAATGTTCTCTTGACTAATCAAAATGGGCTCATGTTATAAGTCAAGCTTAGATAAGGAACTGGAGACACAAAATTCTACTTGTCTTTAGTATAGACTCATAGTTAGTCAAGCTAATTTGGATAAGAAATTTGCCACTAGGTTTACAAAAAATATAAGGCGATTAAATTAATTAAGGATTGACACACATAAGCATGTCACATGTAAATTTTATCAGAATTAAGGTGCGTTCAACGTAAATTTTTATATATTTACTCATAATTGAATAAACTAGTCCCACATGTATGCTTATATATTTATTTATAATTTATTTATTTTATGTATTTTTAATAAATCAGTGTGGCATAAAAGATTTTCTATTTCCATAAGGAGGAACTTTTATATATAGGCCCATTTTATGAAATGAAGATAGATAAAGTGAATCATTAATCATCTATAAGTATGTAGGGGTTGAATGCCAATGAAAAGAAAATCTCTACTAGGTCTAGAAAAGGCAGTTTATCAAGTCAATCATAGAGAGAGTTAAGACCCCAGTTAATATGTTTAAATATCTTTTTTTTATTGGTTTAACTTAAATATTCTTTATAGACCAAATTTGTCTTAAAAATCTCAGCAAAAAGTGTACTTAAATTTTTAGGCATATTTGTGGCAACTAACTGTACATAGAAGAGTGTATCTAAATATTTCTGGATCAATTTAAAATTTTTCTTTGATAGTCAAAGATTTTGTTTTGAGTTAATGCCTATTGCTCCATGCATTAACTCAAGTTGGAAAGGGAGCTAAACTTGATAATGGCCACCATTGTTGAAACAGTTGTTATCAATTTAGGCGTAATCGGTGGAGAGTTGCCCAATCATGCAGTATAGCATCAAAGTATGAAGAGAGCCCAAGTCTTTGACCTTTTCTTCCGATGCCAACTATGTCCATTGCCCTCATTCTTGCTGGAACACAGAAGGCAATTCATTCACTCTACCTTTTTTATTTTCATTGTTATAGGTTAAAAGGGTTCATCTAGAATCTCAAAAAGCACAGTGCAGGTTACGAAGTCTTTCAATAATCTGAATCTTCTACATTTAGTAGAATAAATATATAATATGTAATTAGAGAGAGATAGATTAAAAATGTCTTATCAACATTAGAAGCAGCTTCCAAAATTTTAAAATTCTTCAACTTTTCTCCCTTTAACTACACCTAATACAATACTGTAAAGAATTCGTTTTAGCCTTCCAAACTTACAAGTTAGTCTTCAAAACAGTTTGAGCATGTTTCGTCGTTTTGACCAATTTGTAATCTTTATTCAGAAAATCGATGGTTTACAATACTCTCTGACAGTGACGAATGGCTATATCATCCCCATATTTGTTCATGTATTTCTAATAAAATACTAGCACCGTATCATTATTAATAATGATAAACATATTCATACGTCATGTAAAACAGTGGTTGGGCATTAGTATCATCTTGCAACAAACATTATATACGTGCATACGTGCATATGTAACTAAATAACAATAATGAAGTTGTATTGTAGAATTCAAAAACCATTAAACTAGAAAACCAAATCCCATATTTTAAAATTTTAAAGGGCTGGAGTAATATAGAGAAACTTGTAAAGAGTTTGGAATGTCAAATAAATCCTTATTTACGTATATACTCATAAGACAATAAAAGGAAAAAATAATTCCAAATCTGCAATATATACAGACAAAGGAAAATGCTATACTCGTAGCACAGAATTTTGAATCCCAGAAATCATTTATTACATGATAGTTTTATGTTGTGGAAAAGTGTCACTTATGATCTGTAGAAGTAACTAAATACAAAAGGCAGAGCAAAATTCCCCCAAAAATCATTTGCAGAATTGCAATGCATTGGCTATATGACTAAGTCTGGAAAGGTAACCAGAATGCATGAAACAAAGCCAATATGTGCAAAAGAGTGGTCATATTAATTCGTAATTTACAGTATACGTGCAGTGAACAATAAATATATCAATATTTACCAAAAAATAAATATATATTTTATGTATATGTACAAGGCTTTAAGCTAATCTATTCTGCGTAGTTGCCTCCTCCTTGAGTCCGCAAATTGCTAGTCATGCAAATAGTGCATCAGAAACTCATGAAAACTAACAAGGAATATACCATAAACAGCAATCCCTACTTTAATTCTCTCTGCTCAGGCTACGGTTTAAAAAGGCTTTAGATCATAAAGATCTAAGATTACTGCCAACTAGGAGCAATAGCCAAAACATATTGAAACCTTCAGATAACTTAGTAATAGCACAAAACAGAGGACAGGACATTGCATCTTGAAGTAACGTCTCTGCATCATATAAAGGATCGTTGCAGTTGCCAATTTGCAGTTCACGTTCATTTGGTTTGGATAATATCCCATCCAAGATTTGACTTCATAAGTCCTAATGGCAAGTATCAGTTAAATTATCATCAGGAATTCAGGATGGCGCACCAGTCACCAACAACCTCCACGAGAGTATGCATGTCCCAACCTTAAAATAGTGGAGACTGGTGTCCCTAACAACAATTTTACGCTCAACTATCTTGGAGGTGAACTTGGGAGCAATATGGCAATCTCCACAAATACGAAGGTTCTTAGTAATTCTGATTGGAGACCCAGGTTGCGTATTCAAAATAGAAAACACAATAGCAAACTTTTCACAGTGCAGAGCTAAATGGTATTCCTTATCCCCTTCCTCCACTTTATGAAGAGTAGAATCAGTCTCAGGGACACTATTCTTTCATCTTGCCCACCAACACATCTGGCTCTTCATATATCTCCTTTGACAGTGGGTGTGATCTATCAGCAGCGAGAAAGGTAGAATTGATTATTCAGCTCAACGTTGCTGATGCCAGCCATTTTCCTAATTCTTCTTCTCTTCATTAATGATCGAATAGCCATAACTTCTTCCCATCTACCAGCCTTTGCATATATATTAGATAACAGCACATAGTAACTTGACTGCTCAGGAACCAAATGAAAAATTTTATCGGCTGCTAAAAGCCCAATATCCATGTTGTCGTAATCAAGACAAGCCCTGAGCAGAGCTCTCCAAACTCTTTGATCAGGCTCTAATGGCATCTGTTTGATGAAATTATAAGCCTCATCAACTTGTCCTGCACGTCCGAAGAGATCCACCATGCAAGAAAAATGCTCAATTGTTGGTGTTATTTTATAATCATCTGTCATCTGTTTAAAGTAGATCTTCCCTTCATCCAGTAATCCCGAATAGCTACAAGCTGCGAGAATTGTGGTAAAAGAAATGGAATCAGGATTTAGACCTGAATTTTGCATTTCTTTGAAAAGGAAAACAGCATTGCGACCTTGCCCAATCATACCATAACCAGTTATCAGTGATGTCCACGATGCAACGTTACGGAACTTCATTCCATCAAACACTGTCCTTGCATCTTCTAGACATCCACACCTAGCATACATGTATATCAATGCATTCTCTAATAACAAATTGGGGCATAATTTCTTCATCTTAACATGTTCATGAATTTTCCTTCCTAGAAACAAAGCTGAAAGATCCCCACAAGCTGAAAGAACACTAGTCAAAGTCATTGCATCAGGTTCCACCCCACATTTTTCCATTTGTATATATAACTCAATAGCTTTGCTGGGCATTGAATTTTTCACATACACAGCTATCATCACATTCCATGAGACCAAAGTCTTATTCTCCAAATTCATGAATATGTCCTCAACATATGAAACATTTTCAGATGATGTGTTACTTACAGCTGGCATGAGGCTAGCCATCGTAACAGCATTAGGTTGTTGTCTTGATGCAAGGATTTCCCGACAAATCTCCAATGCCTCGTCAAATTGTCCATTTTGTGCATACCCAGCAACCATTGCGTTCCAGGAAGCGACATTTTTGCTTGGCATTTCATCAAGAACTCGTCGTGCCTCCAATAAGCGACCACATTTCCCATACATGGCAATCAGACTACTCCCACATGAAAAATTGGAATCAAGTCGAACCTTTATCACAGCCCCATGAAGTTGCAATCCAAATATTAGATTCTCAGAGCAAGAACAGGCCTTTAGGACAGAAGGGCATGTATAGTAATCCGGACTAAATCCACCATTAACCATGGTCTTGAAAACTAGCAGTGCATCGTTGTACAAATGGCTGTTCACGTACCTCCTTATCATGACATTATAGAAAACAACATTCTTCTCAGGAATTCCATCAAACACCTTGCGTGTCAACTGAGTTTCTCCACTAGCAGCGTAAGCCCTCATTAGTTTGATTGGCAGAGAAGTGTCTTCCTGAACATGGTGATGCAAAATCACTGAGTGAAGTTCCTTCAGGATTTTGATATCAGGATATTGGTCTAATGCTTTGCCAAGCAGTTCTTCAACAAGACTCAAATTTGCTGGGAACAGCACAGATATTTGGATTGATGAAATCAAGGCTTGTAATTCAGAAAATTGACAGGGAAGAGAATAAATTGCTTTCATGAATTTGAAGCTCGCCATCAATATGAGATTTTGGCCTTGCCGTTTGCGTTATTTGACCGTGATACGATTTTCAATATTGCCTACAAATTTTGGGACTCTCATGGGTTGAGAAGCTTGGGAAGCTATTCGATGCATTTTCTTTCCTAGAATTCGCATAAGAAGATACAGCATCAGAATAGGGTTGAACCGGCAGAATTTTCAGTATAACCCCCCAAAATAATGAATTGGGTTTAGATTTTACGAACTTACATAGTTTTGGGATTGTTATGACCCGGTTCATTCAACTTGGCATGTTTCCCCAGCGAGTTTGGTATTCCTCATTTTTTCCTTCGTGTGACTCACAAATTTCATTTCTTTTTTTTTTTCATTTTTCTTTTCAGAAAATAAATACCCTCCTTAGGAAGAACGTGAACAAAACATAAGCATTTTTAACATGAAGAAATCCATTTCCTACATCAACAGGTGGGCCTGAATTTTGGAGAAAGAGAAAAAAAAATAAATCTTAAGCCCCACCCTAGCTCAAATTTGAAGTAACTCATGATTTTTTTGAAAAAAAATTTGCAATCTATTTTACAAAAATTCCAACACATTTTCCTGTCCACTTTGAATTGGAAAAAATTAGAAATCTCCGATTCCTCTCTCATTCCATTTTGTGAACCCTAACCTATTGGTCACTGTGGCACAAGGTGCGAGCAGCGATTGTGAGCTGCAATTGCAAAATGCCTCCGTGAACAGCTCGACAATAAGCTCGTAAGCCAGCCCCTCTAACCTCCGTGAACATCAGCCCTACAAGCTAGGATTGGGAGTAGCGATTGCAACGAATCTGAGTATCTGACACACGAAGATTGAAATTTCCATATTTTTAAATTTCATTATTTATTTAACTTTGTTTTAATTGTTTGGTTTAATACTTTGCAATTTAAGTTATTTATTTTGGTTCAATGACGATGACATGATATAAATTGTTGAAAGAGGTGTTTTAATTTATGATCTATTTATTTGGACTTTGGATATTTATTTTCATTAATTATTCTTGTTACAAATTGGAAATGTTGCTATTATCATTTTTTTGGTGGGTAGTTAATTCCGTACTGAGCCTTTCTTGACCAATTTAAATATATGTTAACATAGCTTAGTTTATTTAGTAGCTTGTGATAAGTGAGTTCATTTGGGTAGAGATAATTCATTATGACGGTTCTGTAAGAGAATGACATGCCCTTGAAACTAATCCAAATTTTAAAATAGTTTTAGGGAGAGAATTGAACCCTGGAGAGCTGCTTATGAAAAACCTTCACATTTTAATATTACATAAAATAATACCTAGGAATTATTGTACACAATAATACAAATAGAGACCCTAGTATAATTCAATTGGTAGATTTCAGAGAATTTTTTTTATGTAAATAAAAAAAATTCACTTTTGTTGGTATTTTGTTTTTTGTTTAATTGGAGTTTTTGTAATTTTTTATTTGGTCTAAGAATGTTATTATGAAGGTTGTTGAATTATGATACACAAAGGGAATAATAGTAATTTTCTTGTAGCAATACCAATAAATGATAAATTTTTATCCTGAAAATATAATTTAAGAATTAGTAGAATTTTTATAGGCCATTTACTTTAACAGAAAAAATTATAGAAGTTTATTTTTTATAAATTTAAAATTTCTATTAAATGTTGTAAATGTTACTAAGCTTTGCATTTAAATGAAATTTTAGTTTTTATAAAAAAATTGATAAAAACAAATAATGTAATGGTTTTATTTTTACAGTGGTTCGTTATTAAAAGGTATAAATAAGCTACAATATGTTCTACTCATCAAACAAAAGCATGCTTTGTAAATTTTTCTATTTAATATATATATAATCAATGTTATTTGCAAGAATGGTATAATTAAACAACGTTACTTGTTGAGAAAACAAATTAATTAATATCATATCACCCTACATATATTACGTCACTACAAATGATAAATAACTCATTTAAGTTATGTACACTTACTTATATTTTTATTATTAAATTCTTTTATAGAAAATGATGAATTTTTTTAAGAGAAGAAGGAAAAAAATAAAGTTACAAAATTTGAAAGCCCTTGATCTAGATAGCAATGGCTATTCCTAGTAACAAAGCTTCTTATGCATAACTTCCATGGCAGTCTCAATCTCAGTCTAGACAGCTTTTTTAAAATTTTTAGAGCTTTTCGAGTTTTGAAGTTCTATTACAAATTTCTTGTGCTGCCATGGTTGAATGGAATGTCTCTTTGAGATGTCAAACAATCTGGTCACTTCAATCCCTAAAATCACAAGCAGAAATTCAATTTAAAACTCAAAAAGATGAAGCAAGAAAGAAAAGTGTGTTAATGAATTCTTCATTCTAATCTGTCCTATAATGATAAGTAACGTCTACGAGCAAGTTGAACATGGGCCTAAAGGAGGCACCTATTCCTAAAAACCATGACTTTCAAGTTTGGATAAAAGTTTTTGAGTGGACATGTTTCAACTCAAGTTCACTTAACTGAACATATAAAATATTTCATTTTCATGCACTTTGGGACTATTCTAGTATTTTCTTTATATTTTTGTATTTTTCATTATTTTTATTTATTTTTGAAACTTAATTAGGATGAACATACAAATATTTTTTTACTTTTGATCTCTTAAATTTTTTCAACTTTCGTATCTTTTCGCTACATTATATAATATTATAACATGAGAAAATCATATCTAAAGATCTAAATTTTATAAAATTTATAATAAAAGATCATAAAAATTAAAATTATCCTCAATAATCAAAATTATTACCATTTACTATTGAAGTTTAGAAATTCTCGATCAAATTTTTGAAAAATTATTACTAAAGTGACTGAAATTATAATTTTTTTAAAATCTAGTAGTAAGTTTCCTAAATCTAATAATAAGTTCTTTAAAATCTTGTGGTAATTTTGATTTTTACAACTTTTAATATAAATTTTGTAAAATTTGACTTCTCAAGTATAATTTTCCATTATAACAATCCAGCACCAAGAATCCTCTGTAAATGGAGGTTCAGAACTAATGCTAATTGAAGAAAAAACAAAAAGAAGAAAAGAAAAGAATGTCATATTCTCCCTTTTTCGCAAAGGATCTCCTAAAAATAAGAGGTTCTTTCATTATATCTCTCTATGATTTACTTTCTTGCTTCACCATTGCTATTGCTATCAGACCCACATAGAGACATCTCATATTCTGTAACTTGGTCTTTTTTTTTTCCCTTGCCTTTTCTTTTCTTTTCTTTCTTTTTTTTTTGAGAAAATCCACCCTTGGAACAATTGTAAGATGATTAGGTGACAAAGCATCTAGATGTCAATTTTTGATTAAAAACAATTGTATATAAGTTTTGTCCATTTGCTAGTTCTTTAACTTGTGGCATCACTTTTCATTAGTGAGTGAAGGGTACTTTCTCCTTTCATACTTCATACCATGAACTTTACTAGCAGTTTATTGATCTCCAAGTCTAAGGTACTAGGTAAATAAATGGTTAAAGGAAGATAGTTGACTTATATTTGTTCAAAATGTGAAACATGTTTGAGCTAATCAATAAAAGATACACAGAACGCAAACACTTGGCGAAAAGTTAGGTGTGAAGAATTCCTCTAAAGTGAGGATTTTTGACAATGTGCCTAAATTGTTTCTCTCTTTTCTCTTTTTTTTAATAAAAATGAAACATTAAATGCTTTAGGTACACTTCACAGATCTTTAGTTTCAAAGATCAATGCTCAGAGCTATTCTAATTTTTTGTTTGCTTATAATAGAATAAGTACAAGGTATCAATTTGAAAGTTGAAATTTGAAACAATCCGTTAACATCTCAAATCAGAAATACACATATCTCCTAGTAAAGAAAGCCCAGGTAATTGCCTTTGTTTTTATATTTTTTACTAGAACTAAGAAAGGATGAGCCTCTTATACTTTGACCAAAAACAAAAAGCAACATTCTCCATTCAAAACAAATGGGTAAACAACACTATCTCAAATGCTCATACTTTTCTATGATATATTTGTCAATTACAATGACCTAAACAAAAAAAGACATTTGTTCAACTATGAAACACTACATAGTGACCAAACTAAGTCATATTAGTGTAATATTATGAATAATGGAAAAGAAACTATGAGAAACAGGATATCACTCCAGACGTTAACATTCACCATTTGTGGTTTAAGTTAAACACTAAAATACCCTTGTTCAGTTTTTCTTCTCTTCAAGTATGCATATACAATGTGTCTGTAGATGTTAAAGATTTGTTCCCATTAGTGGTCATCCTGAAAACTGCTTAATTGATTCCCATTAGCCTTGTCATTGTCATCTTCAATATTGTTTTTCCCATGGACATGAACATTTATGTCATGTCATTGCGGTCTCTCATACTCTGTCATAGCTTGCCCTTCGTTACTTCTTCCTTCTTCACAAATTCTTAACCTTCTGCTTTAAGGCCTAAACTCTCTGCAAGTCAGGCATCCAACTTGTGAAAAGACACAAATCTTCAAGCCCACTCTCTCCTTTCCTTAGCTTCAACTAATTTTTTGTCGTAACCCTCTTTTTAGTCCTTTAGGGTCTTCCAGTATCATTCTTCAGTAGCTGAAGGAGTTCATTTTCTACTAATGCTTTACAAGTATCATTTTTATCTATCTCTTCTTTGTCTACTTTTTTACTTCTTATCATTGTCCTCACTACTAAGTAATTGAGTAGGGGTTTCATCCACATCAGCAAAGAGCAATAGGTCTATTTTATTATAGATTTTATGGACTACATCTCTAAAGATGTGAGAAAACCAAAAATTTTAATATCATTGATTAGTCTACCTATTTTCTTTCCTTCTTGTCCTGATGCAATATCAATTTGGTTCCCTTGCTTCATATAAAAAGAGAGAAGGAAAAGGGAGGGGAAAAACCTTAGAATAGTTTTTTTTTTTTAATTAACCATTTCTAGTTTGAGCTAAAATATCTAAACAAGATGGAAGGCATTATGTGATAATTCAGAACACGTAGATTTTATCAAAATCATATTGTAGGAAAATGTGACCTCTTCATTTGGAATCTTTTCTGTTGCTCAGTAATCTTCCTATTGCAGAATAGCTAGCACCACACATTCTATATATTAATGAAAAATAAAACTACAGAATTCTAAAAAAATTTGTAATTTGTGCTACAATCAACTACTAAGAATATTATTGCTTTTTAGAAGAAATATCACTTGATAACTAAAACATCCATCAGTCCTCAACATCTTGGTCTATAAACATATAACTACTTTTTATTATCTTTGGCACATAATTATTGAGGTTCCAAGCCAAAGAAACCCCTTGCCATATGGCACTGAATGTTCTCCAAAAGCAAGCATATTTGCTTGACAAACGTTAGGCAACTTAGCAAGATCTCAAACTCCATTGGATATTATAGAATCCATCTCTTGTTATGAAGCCACAAATTCTCTATAATTGGTAGCTTATAGAAACATCTTAGTCATTTTTAACTCTTATATTATGGTTAGATTCTTAGCAAAGTGAATCTTAGCCCTTGGATGAGGTAAATCCCATCTATAATCTGTGCATATTACAAAACTTTAGCCATCATGTAGACTACAATTTTGTTCTCAATTTTTAGTTTATTCATTTGTATGCATCTAAAGCTGCCATCTAAAGCTGCACATTAAGGTTTACTAGTCATACATTATTAACCAGACAAAGTGGGATTGATCAACGTACTAGTTTGATAATGAAATGCTCCTAAAGTATGAAAAGAGGAATGGAGAATAGAAGGTTGATACTTGATTTGGAAATTATGTGTAATTTGACTAATTAAGTCTTCTCACCATACTATGGCCATTACATATCAAAGTAAATGAAGTTGATTTCAAAATCATTAATAAAAAGACTATGGTAGTTTGGCCACTTATTCTAGTTATAATGTGAATCCTTGTTTTTACAATTAACAAATGTTGATTTAATTTTCTGCAATCTTTATATTGAATGATTAATATTTGAAAATTTATATTGGTTCTTTCTTTGCAATTCCTCTAGTTTGATAATTAATACTTCCTAACAATTGCCTTAAGCACTTATTATGATTAATCTATTTTGTAAGTGGTTTTATTCAATACAAATATTTAAATGATTTTATCTAAGCACTTAACAGTTTGGAAATGATACTCTGAAAGAAATATCGTTTATTTCATTAAATGCATTCCATCTAGTTTCTTTATCACTGTGGACTTGGTTTGATAGGTATTGCTCATTACTTCGGTCGCATGCCCAATTCTAGTATTATGTGCCTTTTAGCTACCCCTTTTCTTATTAGTAATGTAAAGATAAGGATTTATTAAAATTAGGCTAAATTTAAAATAATTTCTTTAAACTTTTACTATTGAGAAAATGACATATTGTAATTTTAATTCGGACTGTTTATTCCTCAAACTTCAACAAGACAAATAGTTTTTGCTATTCACTGAGTAAAAGAATTTAGTTAATTTAATAAAACTTGATGTTGGCTTATGTGCAAAAGGTTGTTTGTGCAAGGATTGCTCAGCATAACCTTCCTGAGACACTTGGTCTCTCCTTGATGGCATTCAGCTTCTCAATGATAGTCATAAGATAGGATCCAATTTCATACCATACTGACAAAGACTCACTTGAGCAAGAGTTTAAGACTTGTATGATTGGGATAAAACATTTAAAGTTATAGAGAGATCTAATTGAGCTTATGTTGAAAAAAATTTCATTTCTTGCCTTATTTCAATACATTGAACAGCCAAATTTCATCACAGAAATTGGTAACTTAGAGCACAATACTTGACCTCCTCTCATTTTAGTGTTAAATATGTGAACTTCCTCTTTATTTATATCTTAAAAATATACAATTATTTGGTCTTTTATAAAGTAATGCTTTGGCCTATTTGGTTTAGTTGAAGGAAACAAATTCATTTTTCTTAATTATATATAATATTTATTATATCTTTATAATTATTATTTATTAATATCTATATCTTTTTTATTACTTTTTAAAAATAAAGATATAAGCATTATTTTCCATTTTCAAAATCATTTTTTTTCCTTCCATTTCCTTTTCCATCCTAACAATTTTGCATATCAAATGAGCCTTAATAAAACCATTGACTAATACATTAGAGGCCAGAGACTAGATTTATTGGTCAAGTGCTATAACATCCTTATTTATGATATTTAATAGCTTCAAACATTATTTTTGAGAGGTTGAGAGTGAAGCTGTGCGTATTTTCTAAATGTGAGAGTAACTTGTTGGAGTTCCATGGAGGATGTTTTAGTCATTCAACTACAAAATCTGGCCATTTAAGTAGTTTCCAACATCATAATAGTTCTGTTAAGCTTAACTTAAAAAATGGCTAAATTGTAGGTTATTTTTAAAACATAAGAGAGGTTCATATATTTAATGCGTGTCAAAGTATTTTATTCTTAACTTGTAACATAGAACTACCCAATATGAATGTATCCCATATGTTGTTTTGATGGCAACTACACCATAATGGCAGTGTTACTTCATTTATTCGTTCATAGTTGCATTGAGTTTCAGGCCATGAATATCATTATTTGCCTAACAGCCCATAAGATCCCTTTTGTGGAAGCATTAGATATGGTTCTGGTGAAAATGCAGTAGAGGCTTTAGTTCTGTAATCATTGATGGCGATGACTGCTAAGATAAATATATATATATTTGATATATATATATATATATATATATGGTAAAACAAAATGTGTTTTATATGCATATTTGATTGTACAAGAATAGAATGCTCAGGTTCTAAAGAAATCCTCATGATATGCAAGTCTATACCTCATATTATCTAGAGGCAGATGTTTATTCCGAGAAAAAAGTGCTTTTGTTTGCACAAGATTTATCAAATAATGGAGTAGATATGAAAATTTTAGAATAAATTAATAATTTGTTCCTTTAAAAATAAAATTTATCAATTTAATTCCTTAAATATTTTTAATCAATCAAATTGGTTTTTCTGTTACACAAATTCATGATCATTTGACACAGAGCATCAGTGAGAATTGATGATATAAATTACCCAAATATTTTACTTCGAAGGCAATGTTGTTTTGTCTAGTTCACAAAATGCAACTAATCCAACTAGAAAAATAACTTGTGGCTCTAAGTTTTGTGAAATTATACAAAACAACATCATTTTGAAGATTGCAGACTTGGGCAAGTTCTATCAATGTAAGCTTTTGTTCGTGCCATATGTTAGTAACTTTATTTAATGGAAAGATATTTTGATTGTGAGAAAATGTTTGGTGACTAAATTGAAAAGTTTTATCAAATCAAATTAAAATAAAAAATAATCTTTCAATAGCTAAATCATTAATTTACTTAAAATATTTATATGATTGCTATTCATTCAAATTTTACAAATCCATTCTTATACAAAGTATCTAAGTCAAAGTTAATTTTAAAAAAAATTATAAGTTGGTTTTTGTTGAGAAACTTAAAATAAAGTATTTGGAGTTAATTATTAGAGACTATTATGGTCTATAAATTTTATAATAATTAGTTATCCTTATTTTTAACAGTTTACTTTGTAATTAGATTCTTTTTCAGAGTATATATGCGTGCGCGCGTGCACACATACATATCTTAAAAGAAATTTTCCTCCTAAAACATACTCACAAGCTATATAGCTTTAGCTTTACCTTGAGTTTCATGCCTCTTTTTTTTTTCTTCCCTTTCTCTTCCTCAAATTTTTATTCTCTCTTCTATTTTTCTTCTTTAATTTTTTTTATTTCCTTGCATAGCACAAAATCTTACTAAATTATAAATTAAGTTACAAGAGCTGAAGACCATAATATAATATTTAATTTTAATCTTTAAGTTCAACCAAACTATAACCATATGCTCCAACCTTAGAAGTTAACATTGTATTAGAGTGGTTTCATCCACCATAGAATTGAAGCATAAATTCATTGATTTGAGTTTTTTTTTTTCTTGAACAGAAGACTTCAAAATTTAGACCATGTAGTGGAAAGCCAATTGGAAGAAGAAGGGAGGTAACTACTTTGAAGATTTGGTTCCAAGACTTCTAAGAACTAACATAAGATAAATTCTATAAATTAAGAGGAGTTTAATTATAAGTGTATTACATATTTATGAGTTATCATTAACTTTGAAAGTTTATTTGCAATTTAACTATTTTTCATAATGCTTTTTATTAGTTTCCATATTCCAAGTTCTGTCAACTGGAGCCATGCTATAACTCAAGATTTTAATAATTTTCAGCCAATTAGTTTTTATTTATTTATTTTTATTTCCCTCACTCTCATTTTTTATAATAAAGGGAAATTAAAATTACCTAAATACTATTTGATACAAAATTAGTTCACCTCGTAAAGTAAGATTTATTTAGAAGCAATTCAAACTTATATGAATTAATTACAAAACTAATATAAGGATATATTAAAAATAGGCTAAAATGTAATTTTTTTTCTAAGTTGAAGGGATAAATTGTACACCTCTTAAGTTTAGGAGATTTTTTGTATTTTCATTAATGAAAAAATTTATTATAATTTTAATTTTGACAATATCTTTGAACTTTTTAATATGAGGCAAATAATTAATTTACTTTATAAAGAATAATAAAATTTGATTAATTAATTAAATTAGTTTTGATAGAATTAGATTCAACAATGCACTCTTAGCTAATTAAGAAAATTATTTCTTCAATTTTACGATTTTTTTCCTATTGTATTTTTCTGAAGTGTTTATAAGTGTGACTTATATTTAACATAAGAGTAAATTATATTGATTTCTTTTAATTTTTTTTAAAATTATATGAATTTTTTTATTTCCAAAATATATATACTTTCCTCACTTGAAACAAAAAAGTTATGATATATTTTAATTTAATTGATTAAAACATCTTCCTCGAGTTTCATTGAAATTACATGACCTTTTTCTCTAATTTCAAAATATATAGTTTTATCCATTAAAACCAAAAGTTATACTACACTTTAGTATGATTTTTATTTTGACTAAAATAGCTTCTATTAATCTAAATATATATTAGATTTTTTTAAACAAAAATTAAAGGTCATGTTATTTGTTAACCTAAATATCTTGACGTTCTTCACTATTTTTTTGTTAAATTATATCCAAATATGTATGAATAAAAATTAAAAATAGTAAGATTTCACTTTTATTAAATTTAATAAAGTTTTAAACAAATTATCATTTATAAACCAGTAATTAGTAACACATGCATTTCACCTAAAAAGATAATCATTTTAAAGTTTTTTTTCTTCTCTTTTAACACAAATTGACTAGCTTATAATTAATTATTGTGAATTTAAATTTTTAACTTTACATAACTTTTTGAGATACTTGTTCAAACTTAATTTATTAATGAATCAATTTGCCAATGTTAGTTTTAAGTTTAATTTTGACTTTGAGGGGTAGATTTTTATATTGATATACTCTCTTGAGTGCTGAATATGGAGAAGGGTATTTTAATTTAACAAATATATATATTTAAGTTAATAGAGAGTATGTTAGTCAAATGGATTAATATATAGTATAACTCTTGGTTTGAGAAAAGGAGTATGTCTATTTTGAAAGAGAAAGAGAGAAATGTTGTATAATTTCAATACAATTAAGAGAAAGTGTTTTAGTCAATTGAACTAAAATATAGTGAAACTTTTTATTTCAAAAGAAAGAAGTTATATTTAAAAAAATAAAATAAAATCCTATAAATTTGGTCTTGATATAACGAAGAGGTGATGACAAATTTTAGGTCAATATCAGTATGGTGTTGACCATGTAATATTCGGTTCCTCCGTAAATGTGAGAAACACAATGTTTGGTTTCTTCGTAAACGTCAGAAATAGGTAAAATATAAAAGGAAGTCCTCGAAATAGAAGGAATTGAAGCCAACTAAAATTATGATAAAATTTTAAATAATGAAAAATGAGGATTTGAGCCTTGAGTTGCCCAAAAATCAAGGCCAAAGTGATTCGATAAATTTGCCGAAAGGCTAGTGGCATTTTTGTAAATAAGGGAACTTTTTGAAAAACTCACAGGAGGGCTTTTTAAATGAAGGTTTTGAGTTCTCCGGGGTTCTCAGAGGCCCCAAAAACCATGGGAAGCCCCAGGACCAGTGAAGCCCCTCTGGTGTACTCTTTCCAACGTCGGTTGACCTAAACTTTGACCGATTCGTTCGGGAAGGTTTTAGCTTCGATTTGAATGATTCCAAAGGCATTTTATTAAATTGGGAATCTAAATTTTATGATGAAAAAGACGGTTCTCAAAAAGGAGCTAAAACGAAGCCAAACCATAAATGCCATTACGAATGGCGAAATTGGAAACTATTTTAAAAAGGAAGCTTCTTTCTTCTTCTTTATATGCCACGTTCTTTCTCTCCTCTCTAAGACCAACTTAATTCTGCCAAAAACCAGAGGAGAAGCTGCCCTTCTTAGGTGCACAAGAGGAGGAAGATTTTGGAGGAAGAAATTCAAGAAAAAGGTAAAAATCTTTAAGAAATTCCATATCCTTCATTCTTGAAACTTGCTCCTCTCCTCTCAAGTTTTCTTTCTATGGTTTTAATGAAGAGTTTGGTGCTGTTTTGGGGGCAGAACAGAGAGGAAAAATTCGTGTTTGGAGTGAGGCAACCAAGGAAAGTGAAAAGCAACCAAGAAAGAGCAAGAAAACAAAGTAAAACTTCCATTCTTTGGTAGCTTCTTCCTCCCCCTTCCTCTTGCACGAATTTAGGCACCATGAGCCCAATTCTTAGGGGCTATTTTCTGCCCAATTTATGGAGGGATTAGAGGTTTTAGATGGTAAGGATTAAGAAGGAACCAATAGAATCAAGAAAGGAGCATTAGAAGACAAGATAGAACCATTAGGGATCCAAATACTCCCTTGCAAATCTAATTTTATATGAATGTTCTTAGACTTAATTGAATGTTTAAACATGCTCCTAAGACCCCTAGAGAGCTTCCCACATGCACCTCCCATCCAAGAAAGTAAAGAAATTGCAAGAAAAATTAATGAACTCTAAGTAGAAAAAGTATAGTGCATTTAAAGAGATTGTAAAAACTGATTTGATTTATGCATTCCCTAGCATATATGAGTATTTGATTGAGCTCCTAAGACCTCTAAGAAGCCTCCCAAGTGTGTCTCCCATCAAGGAAAAATCAAGAAGGTCATGAACTCTTCTTCCCCCCATAGTCTCGGCTTAGGCAAGTTCCTATAGCTAGGGAGAGATTTAAATTTTTCTAAGGCTATTCTTGAGTCATATGTGATGAGTAAAGATGAGTAGAGGTCTTGGAAAAAATTTAGAACTCAAAGAAAGTGAATTGGTGCCACAGGTTCCATATTAGGACCTAAAGAAGCAACATGATGCTAGACCCTTTGTTTTAATGATGTGATGACTCCAAGAGGTTTAAAAGGAGTCAAAAATCATAATTGAAAAGAAAAAAATAAGGCTTAGAAGTCATTTGATGGGTGTTGCTTCATTAGGTATGATTATAGATCATAATGGAGCCTATAGAGCAATCTAGTATTTTATCAAGTGATATAACCTTAGAATATGTTTCATAGACCTAATTGGCTCCAATAAATTGTATCTAGGCCAAGAGAAACTATCTCCACCAAATTGTGGGTGTGTGGCCGAAAGAGGAGGTTTGAAAGCTAAGGAAAAAATGTGTGAAATTATGCAAGGTAGCTCTCTTTCCACCTTCTCTCATGCATGGATGTGTGTTTAGCTTGTTTTAGAATGCGTGTATATGTATTTTCAAGCTAAGAAAAGTATGCTAGCATACCTTTATATTCTATGATCCTTGATGCCATGTTATGTATCAAATGAGCACATGATGCTTGTATGAGTTTGCTTGATGTGGAGAGGCCAAAAACTCTTCCCTTTGGTGAGGATGAGCCAAGAACCCTTGAGTTTGGTTGAGACAAAGTGAAGAGTCTCCCAAAAGCCAAGTGAGCTCTTAAGAGTATGGTTGAGTCCAAAGTGCTCAAAGAATGGGTGAAGCAAGTCCAAAATCCATGAGAAGAAGTGTGAGGCCAATCCAAGCACTTAGTGCACTCTTGGATGTCTTGTATGAATTGTTCATATGTCAAGTTTGCTTTTAAAATGTCTATAGTTTCTATTTTTCCATACATACATTTGAAAAGCTTGCTTTGTACATATTATGTATGATTGAATGGGAGATGAGCTATTAGGATTCTTTGAATCTCATCCCCTCCTCTCCAATGCTCTAAAATGCTAGGTGAACCAAGTGGATATGCTAATGGGAGCCAACAACATTGAAGAAGAGAGATTGACATTCATATGTCTAGCTTTTATCCTTTTTGAACCATAATGATGTTCAATGATGTATGTGATTATTGTAAATGGAACATGACCCTTGAGACACATGTAAATATGATATTATGTGATGTATACATGTATGGATATGATGTATGAACTTTAGAAATGAATTTGGGTATGTAATGCCAAGTTATGCAAATTGAAAGTTTGATGCAAATGTGTATAAATATGGGTTGAATGGCCAAAATGAGATGCATGAGGTTTAGGACCATTTGGGTAGCTCACACAAGTCTTAAATATGCTTTTAAACTTGCCCAAAAGGTGCCAAGACCAAGGAGAATCCATTTGGCAATTTTGGTACCCAATATGGAGTCAAAATTGACCATAATGGAACCCTATGCCATTTTTTGGCCAAATGAGTTAGTCTTGCTCTGAAACTTGGCATGCAATTAGGTCTCATCAAGAGCTTTTTGAGAAGCTAAAGATTATAATTTTCAGAGACCTAGAGAATATTTGATGAATTTTCAAAGTTTTCATGGATTCTGGTATGGGTACTGTTCATACTGGCAGTTTTGAATTCTATGTCACCCGATGGCCAAATGGTATCCAATGCTTATGAAATTTTACATGCATAAACTAGAGGTCATAAGCTTTCTGTGGCCACTAAGATCACCTCATTTGGAGGTCTGAGCAGTAAGTTATGCATGTTTGAAGTTAACTGTCAGTATCAGTAGCGCCCCATGAGTTTGGTTACTGTTCCATAGGGTCCAGCTGACTAAACGTATCTGTTTCATTCTAAAATTATTTTTACTATCAAGTTAACATTTGTAGCTTTCCAGAATGACCAAATTTGTATGATTTTGTTTTTTATAGAATTAGTTATGAATTTCAGAAATTTGTATCAATAAACTGAACAACAGCCCAAGCAGCCAATGACTCTGTAGTGTTTTGGATGTCAAACGTACTGTGTGATGAATTTTATGACTTGGGCATATTGTTATGTGAAGTAGACATCCCAAGCTTTCCATAATGACCAAGATTGCATATTTTTGATTTTTCTAGATTTAGTTATGATTTTTCAAAGTTTGCCCAGAAAAGAGGTCAATTCTGGCCGAGAATGAACTTTCATTTTCCATGCCCCATTTTGATTTCCATGAGTTGTAGGCATGTTTTTGTGATACAAATGCATTGTAACAATGAAATTAAATATGAGGAAATATAGTATGAGCTCACATAGTTCACGTGACATCAAATTGAATTTTTTTTGACATAGCGCAACACAGAAAAAATTTATTATTTTCATCCCCTTTTCATATGATCTTGTGGGATTAATAATACAAAGCTTATAAATGACATCAAATGAGTTAGAAGTTATAGTGTTACAGACCACAATAAAAGAGTACCTATACAATTATGCACCATGAATTATCAAAGTTTCAGAAGATATTTAACTCTTGGCATGCTAATCAAATTATAGTCAACAAATTATCACCAATGCTAGTTCTGATAGAAAAAGGAAAAAGCCTCATATGCTCACTTTTTAGAGTTCAAGTTGTAATTCACATTTTTTCTAATTTTACATATTTATCATTTCAATTAATTGAACTTATGAAAAAAAATGGATTTACTGCATTTGAAGTGAGTTTCTAGATGATTTGTATCTAGTTGATAATAATATTAATTGTTATATTAAAAATATTCAACTTTATCCACAAGTTTATTCAGTTACTCCTTAATAAAAAATTGTAGGCACAATTTAACCAAAAAAGAAACAATAAATAAAACAAGTTACAACAAAATTATAAATAGTTAGGGTCTTAATTATTTATGGATTAGACTTGTAGTTTTTTATATCTTTGCGATTAGTTTCTGCAATTATATCTTTGCTTGCCAACGTCTATCTCTCTTTCAAATTTCAATAGCTTGGCCACTAAGCAACCCCTCACACTCTATATTCAACCCATCCTTGAAAGCCTCTTTTTCAATCTTGCAAATCCCAAATCGCATCTTCAATTACCTGCCAATTTATTACTTTGCTGCTAAAATCAAATTCTTAAAAAAAAAAAAATCAAAACCACAAGAACCTTCTTTTTCAATGCCTTGTTTGATTGAGCAAGTGTAAGCCACTAGATGATACAAATTATTGTTTGGGCTTCAACAAGAGGCTCAGGATGGTGGGTTCTAAAGCTCACTATATCTCTAGGTTCAGAAGCATTTAAACAATGGCAGAGCCTATGAATTCTCATAAAACTAATTTTACTCCTGTCAAAAGGAATTTGAGGGTTGATTTGAAAAGCTCAAAATTTGGCACAAACAAGTATGGATCCAAAGGGAGACAAATTGGTCGATGTACAAGGTTGCAATGTTGGGTTATTTTAAAGAGGTTAATGATACATCTAAATAGGTTTGCTTTTAAAAAGCCAAGTACAATCTCAATTCATATTATTATTCTATGACAAAAAAGCCTATTTATGGGTTTCGAGGCTATTCAAAAGAAATTGGATGAGGGTACAAACTTGAAATTTGATGAATTTGCTGATGATATTAGGCTTATGTTGCCAATGTAATGCTGTATGGTCCCAATATTAGAGGGATTCACCGAATGGCAATCAAAATAAGAGGAATTTGATAAGAGGTGGGAATCTATGAAGGAAAGGTGGGTAGTATTAGTAATGAGAATAGTGGAGAAAGAAAGAGCGAGAAGAACAATTCTATTGTGGTATAATGTGCAAAAGTTGTTGACTGTTTTCCATAAAATCATGATGGGACGTTCTACAAGTTAGAGCCACCAAGAAAGGTCAAAAGGAGTGCATAAAAAAAAAAAGTTCAAATAGGCAACAATGAGGAGGATCTAATTGTTCTAAATGATGAAGATTGTGCCATATAAAAAGGAGTTTAAGAGGCCAAGTTACTTTTCCAAGAACAAGAACTCCCAAATGGGTAATGATATTGACACATTCAAAGCCAAGTCTCATTTTAGACCCAAATCAACCTCAAACACAGATTACTCTAATGCAATGTTTTTAAAACCAGACCAGTCATTGAACCAGTGGAGGTACTGGTTCACGGTTCATTGGTTGAACCATGGTTGAACCATGATCGAACCGATAATAATTAAATATATTATTTTAAAAAAATTTATGTATTAAAATTTTAATATAACAAATAAATATTAGTAAATTTTAAATATTTGATTACTAATTCAATATTTCTTAAGATATTACAAAAATTAATGTTTAATTTAAAATAAAAATTATTTATGATTAAAAGTTAAGAATATTTAATATTAAATTTTTAGAATTTCTAAATTATATTAAGATTCTACTTATTATTAAAAAATAAAATAATAAATAATAATTTTAGGTAAATACCTTGATATTTGAGAGAAAGGAAATTGAACATAATAGAAAGAAAGTATAAAGAATAATTAATTATGCACATTTTATTTTTCTTATATTCTCTTTCTTTTTTAAAAAAAAATTTCATATTTCAACTCCCTCATCTTTTTTATTATCTCCTATTTTTAATTTGTCAAATTTATTTAAGATAAATTATTCTATTATAAAACAAAAAATTAAAAAAAAAAAAAAGAAAATTGCTTTAGACCGGTTCAAACCGATTTTTTAGACCAATTTTTGACCGATTTTCACTGGTTCTTGATTGGTTCTTGACCAGTTTTTTGCTTGACCGGTTTTCAACCTCGACCGAACCGAACTAGGGACCGGTTCTCGGTCAAACCGGTCGAACCGGCCGGTTCAGTCCGATTTTTTCAACCTTGCTCTAATGGAGTTCTAATTGTTATGAATGTTGACGATCGTGGCTCACAAAAGGAGCTTACAAAGTTATGGTACTACTCAAAAGCTGAGTCAAAAAGGATGGAGAAAGAGGAAGAAATCCATAAAATAGTAATCAGAATTTAAAAGAGAAGCTGCTAAAGAAGCACTTTTGAAGATGAAGAGAATAATTGAAATTTGGGGATGACATGAAGAAATATGAAAGAACTTGAACAACTGCACTATGACTATTCTGTCATGTCTTGGTACTCATTGAAAAGTCTAGGCCTCTATTTGAGAGATTAGTTAGTTCTTTGACTACCATTGCAAGTTGTAGATATTGTTTTGTATATTTGATGTTGTTCTTTGAGTTTTCCCCTCATGTTTTTCATATTTCTTCTATCAGGCACAGAAGGGTCAATTATTATTATTATTTTTATGCCCATAAGCTATGCATTGAACTCTTGATGGGTATCATATATGGTTTGTTCATACCCCCTACTCCTCTATTGTATTGTGAGCAAATTATTGAATTTTGTCTTGACTAAATTAAGAGGAATCAAATCAAGATTTAAAAAGAGACACTATGCCCTCTTTCCAGCTAAACACTTAAGCTTTTCAGGTTTGTTCTTGAACTTTTTTTTTACATGACATTGAATAGATTTAAATCTAAGACCTCTTTTTAATTACCTACACTCTTCACCACTATACTATATTTAATGATTTTTTTCATGACCCCTTTTTGACTGGTCATTACGCGTTGTTTTAGTATAGATGCTCATAAAAAGAATAAAAATTGAATGGTACAAAAATATCGATTTTGTATCATTAATTCTCAACTTAGTATCATTAGTTGTTTCTATGGATAACTATCAGACCCTTGCATGTTTGATATGGGAAAGAAAAATATAAAATAATATAAAATATCAATTTTACTTTTATAATTATTATTTAATATTATTTACTAATCATTACTTAATTATTATTTAATCATTAAATAAAAGGTACTATAATTATTTTTCATTTACAAAATTATTTTTTTATTTCTATTTTTATATTTAACTTTTAGCATATTTTTTTTGAATGAAGAAACCTTTTTGCCTCCTGAAGTTAAAGTTAGGATACTCCCAACTTCTAATTTGGGATCCTTTCTCCTTTTATATTGGATCCATTATTTGTTTTATTAATTCAATTATTATCCTTTTTAGTGAGATATAGGATTATTGTTTATATAACTAAAATTTCTAATTTATTAATTATAAATAAGAATTTAATTATCATCTATGTGATAACTTTTTTTTTGGGTATGTTTGTAATTCATCAAAGCATTAGAATCAGGTTTTCTTCTTCGATCCTACTTCCAAATCTGATGACAAATAAATCCCTCTTTACATATACTCATAAGAGAATAGAAGGAAAAAGATCATTCCAAACCAGTAAGATATGAATAAAAAGGAAAATGCTACATTCGTAGCAGACTTTTGAAACCCAGAAATCATTTATTACACGATAGTTGTATTTTGTTGAAAAGTGCCATTTATGATTAGTAGAAGTAATTAAATAAAAAAGCTTCAGTAGGTACATTAAATGATTTCTGAAAAAATATATAAAACTAGGTGCTTTTCCCTGCATTTGCAGGACTCAGAAATCCCCCCTTGGATCCCACACCAAAATAAAAAATAAAAAGTGAATGAACAGTACTTATACGAACATGTACGGATATAAACCGTATATAAACAATGCTAGCACGCAACCTAATGCCACACAGTAACTGGCTTAGCTACGGTGCGATGCCACCACAATTTATATATATATAGATTAGAACAAAGTCAAGATAGGACAGGTAACCAAAATCATTTGCAGAACGGTGGTAAGATGACAATGCACGAAACAGAAACAATATGTGCAAAAGAATGGTCATATTAATTCATAAATAACAGGATATAAGCACTCAACAATAAATATATCTCTGTTTTCCAAAAAATAAATTGATTTTTTATGTATTTGTACAAGCCTTTAAGCTAATCTATTTTGCCTAGTTGCTTCCTCTTTATTTCTGCCATTGTTAGTCATGCACGAATAATGGATAAGAAAATCATGAAAACTAAAATGGAATATACCATAAACAGCAATCCCCAGTCCCTACTTCTTTCCTTTGCTCAACCTATGGCTTTGAAAGGCTGCAGATCCTCAAAAAACTAAGATTACTGCCAACTAATACCCATAGCCAAGACATATTGAATCCTTCATAGCCTAGTAATAGCACAAAACCGAAGACAGTACATTGAATGTTGAAGTAATGCTTCTGCCATCATATACAGGATCGTTGAAGTTGCCAATTTGCAGTTCGTGTTCATTTGGTTTAAATAATTTCCGATCCAAGATTTGGCCTCATAAAGCCTAAACGAGCCTCTCAATTATAATGGAAAGTCTCATTTTAATATTCATCAGGATGGCTCACCAGTCACCAATAATCTCCATAATAGCATGAGCCATCCTTAAAATGGTGGAATCGATTAGTGTCCCTAACAACAATGTCATGTTCAACTAACGTGGAGATGAGCTTGGCAGCGATATGGCAATCTCCAGAAATTCGAAGGTTCTTGAAAATTCTGATTGGAGACCCCAGGTTGGTTATTCAAAATAGCAAACACTAGCTAACTTTTCATTGTGCCCAGCTAGATGGTATTCCTTATCCTCTTCCTCCACATCATGAAGAGTAGAATCAGTCTCAAGGACATAACCTGACTCTTTCATCTTCCCCACCAACACATCTAGCTCTTACTATAATCTCCTTTGACTGTGGGTGCGATCTATCACCGAGAAAGGTGTAAATCTGATTATTCAGCTCAACATTGCCGATGCCAGGCATTTTCCTAATTCTTCTTCTCTTCATTAATGATCGAAAAGCAGCCACTTCTTGCCATCCACCAGCCTTTGCATAAATATTAGATAACAACACGTAGTAACCTGACTGCTCAGGAGCCAACTGAAAAAGTTTATCGGCTGTTAAAAGCCCGATATCCATGTTGGACTACACAAGACAAGCACTGAGCAGAGCTCCCAAACTCTTTGATTAGGCATCTGTTTGATGAAATTATAGGCCTCATCAACTTGCTCGGCACGTCCTAAGAGATCCACCATACAAGCAAATTGTTCAATTCTTGGGGTTATTTTATAATCATCAGTCCTCTGTTTAAAGTAGAACTTCCTCTCATCCAGTAATCCCAAATAGCTACGAGCTGAGAGAATAGCGACAAAAGAAATGGAATCAGGACTAAGACCTGAATCTTGCATTTCTTTGAAGAGTATGACAGCATTGCGACCTTGCCCAGTCATACCATAAGCAGAGATGTCCATGATGCAACATCACAGAACTTCATTTTGTCGAACACTTTCCTTGCTTCTTCTAGACATCCACACCTAGCAGACATGTCTATCAATGCATTCTCTGATAACAAATTTAGGAATAATTTCTTCCTCTCAACATGTTCATGAATTTTGCTGCCTAGCAACAGAGCTGCAAGATCCCCACAAGCTAAAAGAACACTGGCCAAAGTGATTGCATCAGGTTACATCCTACTTTTTTCCATCTGAATATATAACTCAACAGCTTTGCTGGCCATTGATTTTTTTTCAGGTAGACAGCTATCATCACCTCCCATGAGACCGAAGTCTTCTCCAAATTCATGAACATATCCTTAACATATGAAACATTTTCAGATGATGTGTTACTTACAGCTGGCATGAGGGTAGCCATCGTACCAACATCAGGGTGTTGTCTTGATGCCTGCATTTCCCGGCAAATCTCCAATGCGTCATCAAATTGTCCATTTTGTGCATACCCAGCAACCATTGCGTTCCAGGATACGAGATTTTGCTTGGCAATTCAACGAGAAGTTGTCGTGCCTCCAATAAGCGACCACATTTCCCATCATGGCAAATCAACCATTCCCAACAAACAAATTGGAGTCGCGTCGGACCTTTAACACAGCCCCACGAAGCTGCAACCCAAATCTTAGATTCTCAGAGCAAGAACAAACCTTTAGGACACAAGGGTATGTACAGTTATCCGGACTAAATTAACCATTATCCTTGAGAACAAGCAGTGAATCGTTGTACAAATGGTTGTTCACATAGCTCCTTATCATGAAATTATAGAAATCAACATTCTTCTCAGGAATTTCATCAAACATCTTTGGTGTGAAGTAAATTTCTCCACTAGCAACATAAGCCCTCACTAGTTTGATTCCCAGAGAAAGGTGTGGATGAAGATGGTAATGAAAAATGATTGACTGAACTTCCTTCAGGGTTTTGATATCAGGATAATTCGGAAAATTGACGAGACAGAAAAGAAATAGCTTTCATGAATTTGAAGCTTGCCTTCAATGTGGAATCTGGCCTTGAAATTTGAGTTATTTGACTGCGATACCATTTCAGTGTTGCCTGCAAAATTTGGGACTTTAACTGTTTGAGGAGCTTGGGAAGCTGTTCGATGCAATTTCCTGGAATTGGCACGAGAAGATGCAACGACGCCAGAATTTGAGCTATTTGCTATATATATATATATATATATATATATATATAAAAGATGTTAAATTCTACAGTATAAAAAATTGTGTACACATGTTAGTTGCTACGCTTTAATATTAAAAAAAATAATATTAGAAAATATGTGCAAGCGAGTAACAATGCCACCAAATTTGTGTAAAATAAGATGCACTCAGTGACCGTAAGCAAAGTATAGCATATTTGGATATTTCTTTTGACATTATAGCATTCCAGCCATTAATTTTCTCTAACGTAGCTTTTGATCAAAGAGTCAAATATCTTTTCTGAATTTTGCTGAAGTTATACAATTTTTTTTCTAAAAATATATCTATTTCTGAAAATAAAAATTATATTACAATTCAATTCATTTGATTAAAATATTTTTTATTAACTTAAATATACACACACACATACATATATATATATATATATATATTTCTTTTTACAAAAATACCTTTCTATAAATTCAGCAACTTAAGAAAGTAAATCAATAAAGAAATCTACTCTTTCAAGTCAAAATTAAACTTAAAATTAATATTAAAAAACTAGTTCATTAATAAATCAAGCTTGAACAAGTACCAAAAAAAGTTATATGAAATTGAAAATCCATCTTCGCAAAAATTAATTATAAATTAATCAATTTGTGCAAAAGAAAAAAAGAGAAAAACATTAGGATTATTATCTTTTCACGTGGAATGCATGTGTCACATTAGCTATTAGTTTATAAATAATAGTTAGTTTAAGGCTTTGTCAAATTTAATAGAAATAAAATTTTATTTTGTTATTTTTATTCTTGCATATTTAAATATAATTTGACAAAAGAATAATGAAGAAGGTAAGGGTATTTAAGTTACAAAATAACATGATCTTTAATTATTGCAAAAAAAAACTAATATATATTTAGATTAATAGAAAACATTTTTGCAAAAATTAAAAATTAGATTAAAATGTAGCATACTTTTAGTTTCAAGAAATATAAGTGTATATTTTGAAATTAGAGGAGAAAACTATAAAATTTCATTTAAGATATTTTCATCAACTAAATTAAAGTATACCTTTACATTTTATTTTTAAAAAAAACTACTTGTAATTTTAGCAAAATTTAAGAGAAATCAATGTAATGTACTCTTTACCATAAGTTACACATTTATAACACTTAAGTAAAATACAATAGAAAAAAAATCATAAAATTGGATAAACAATTTTCTTAACTAGCTAAGAGTACACTTGTTGAATTTATTTCTATCAAACCCTAATTTGGTTAATTAATCAAATTTTATTATTTTTTATAAAGTAAATTAATTATTTGCCAATATGAAAAAGTTCAATCATATTATCAAAATTAAAATTATAATAAATTATTTTTATCAATCAAAATACAAAAAATATCCTAAACATAAGAGATGTAAAATTTATCCCTTCAAATTAAAAAAATTACATTTTAGCCTATTTTTAATATATCCCAATATTTACATTGCTAATTAAATAATTACAACAAAAAAATGATTATAAGGCTACATTGGTAAGAAAATCGAGCAATTTGACAAACTAAAAGTCAAGTTTAAACATCTATATATGAACTAGATTTAGTTTTTTAACTAATTCGTATAAGTTTGAATTGCTGCTAAATAAATATTACTTTATGCGGTGAACTAATTTTGTATCAAATAGTATTTAGTTAATTTTAATTTCCCTTTATTATAAAAAATGAGAGTGAGGGAAATACAAATAAATAAATAGCAACTAAATGTCTGAAAACTATTAAAATCTAGAGTTATAGCATGGTTATAATTGGCAGAACTTGGAATATGGAAATTGATAAAAAGCATTCTACAAAATAGTTATATTGCAAAATAAACCTTTTAAAGTTAATGATAACTCATAAATATATAACAATACACTTATAATTACACTCCCCTTAATTTGTAGAGTTTATCTTAGGTTAGTTCTTAGAAGTCTTGGAACCAATTCTTTAAAGTAGTTCCCTTCTTTTTCCAATTGGTTTTCCACTACTTGGTCTAAATTTTGAAGTCTTCCATTCAAGAAAAAAAAAATATTCACCAAATAAACATTAATTACTTCATGAAAAAAAAAACGTAATATTCAAATCACTAAATTTATGCTTCAATTCTATGGTGGATGAAACTACTCTAATACAATGTTCAATTTTAAGGTTGGAGCATGGTTATGGTTTAATTAAACTTAAGGGCTAAAATTAAATGTTACATTGCACTCTTAAGCCTTTGTAACTTAATTTCTAACTAGGTAGGGTTTCGTGCTATGCACAAAAATTTAAAAAAAAAATTAAAGGAACAAATAGAAGAGAGCATAAAAAAATTGAGGGAGAGAAGGAAAAAAGAGGCATAAAACTCAAGGTAAAGATATAGCTATATGGCTTGTGAACAATGTTTTAGAAAGAAAAATTCTTTTAAGGTGTACACACACACACACACACACAAGCACACATGCTTTAAAAAAGAATCTAATTACAAAACAAACCGCTAAAAATAATGATAAGTAATTATTATAAAACTCCTAGACTATAATAATATCTAATAATAAACTCCAAATACTTTATTTTAAGTTCCTCAACAAAAACCAACTTAATTTTTTTAATTAACTTTGATTTAAATACTATGCATAAGAATGGATTTGTAAAATTTGAATGAATAGCAAACATATAAATATTTTGAATAAATTAATAATTTAATCATTGAAAGATTATTTTTTGTAATTTAGTCTTTCAAAGATGAAACTTTTCAATTTAGTTATCAAACATTTTCTCACAATCAAAATGATCTTTTCATTAAACAAAGTTACTAATTGACATATGGCATAAATAATAGCTTACATGGTCATTAACTATTGAGAGAACTTGCCCAAGTTTTGAATCTTCAAAATAATACTATTTTATATGATTTCACAAAACTTAGAGCCACAAGTCATTTTTCTAGTTGGATTAGTTGGATTTTGCCAATTAGACAAGGTAACATTGCCTTGAAAGTAAAATATTTAGGTAATTTTATATCATCAACTTCACCTATGCTCTCCAATAAATGATCATGACTTTGTGTAACAGAAAAACCAATTTGATTGATTAAAAATATTTGACAAATTAAATTGATAAATTTTATTTTTAAAGGAACAAATTATTAATTTATTCTAAAATTTTCATATCTACTCCGTTATTTAATAAATCTTGAGTAAGCAAAAGCACTTTTTTTTAGGAATAAAAATCTACCCCTAGATAATATGATGTATAGACTTGCTTATTATAAGGATATCTTCAGAACTTGAGCATTCTATTCTTGCACAATCAAATATGCATACAAAACACAAATTTTGTTTTACCATATTAAAAAGACTATATTCAAGTTTGAAGTAGTTATATGCCCTTAACTCTGCAAGATCATAAGATACTACACCTACAAATATGAACAAATAGTTCGTTGTGTTTGGTAATTCCTATTGAATTGAAAGACCCTGCCAATCAAGATGCGAACCAAAGAGCTCCTGAAGAATAAATTGACTAAGAATGCAGAAATAAGGGTCAAATGAAATGAAACATTTAACAAAAAAACAAAGTTACAAAAGCAAAATGGGAGATGGCAAAAAGACTCCCTTATTTGAGAAAAGGAAAAACTCCATGTGACTTGCATAAAACATTATTTTTCCTTTTCTCATACCCAGCACCTTCTACCTTTTAAGGAAACTAGCCCACATGGGCTCACACAGAAAGACAAAAGGAAATAACTAATCCCTAATGGATTTGCCTCTTGTTGACACATAACCTAAATAAAATTCTTCAGATCATGTATAGATTAACCAGCTTGGCTACTTCCTTTCTCTACGACTCATCATATCGAGTCAAGATTTGGGCTGCTCTTCTAGGCGTAGGGTGTTATCATGGTTCCTATAGATTCTATGGGCATCTTTGCCACCTTAGTAGCCATCGCCTTCAGTGACTATAGAATTATAGCCTTTACTCAATTTTCACTAGAATCGTATCTAATGCTTCCATAGAAGGCATCTTACAGGTTGTTAGCTAAATAATGATGTTCATGGCCTGAAACTCAATGCAACTATAAACCAATAAGTGAAGTAACACTGCCATTATGGTGCAACTGCCATCAAAACAACATATGGAATACATTCATATTGGGTAGTTCTATGTTACAATTTAGAGTAAAATACTTTGATACCTATTTAGCATTAAATATATGGACCTCTCTTATGTTTTAAAAATATGCTACAATTTAGCCATTTTTGAAGTTAAGCTCAACAGAACTATTATGATGTTAGAAACTAATTAAATGGCTAAATTTTGTGGTTAAATAACTAAAATATACTCAATGGAACACCAACAAGTGACTTTCAAATTGGGAAAATATGCACAGCTTCACTCTTAACCTCTCAAAAGTAATGTTTGAAGCTACTAGATATAATAAATAAGGATGTTATAGCACTAGACCAACTTTAGATGGCCTTTAATATATTAGTCAATGGTTTTATTAGAGCCCCTTTGGTATTAGATGAAAAAACAAATGGAAAGAAAAAAAATGTAATTTTGAGGATGAAAAATAACTCTCATATCCTTATTTAAAAAAAAAAGTAAAAAGAAATAGATATAGTTGAATAATGATTATAAAAGCACAACAAATATTGTATATAATTAAGGGAAATGAATCTTTTTCCTACAAGTAAACCAAACAGGTAAAGTATTACTTTAGAAAAGGATTATATAATAGTGTATTTTTGAAATAAAATAAAGAGGAGGTCTACATATTTAATGTTAAACTCAAGGGAAGTCGAATATTGCACTCTAAATTATCAATTTCTATGATGAAATTCAGGTGTTCAGTGTACTAAAATAAGGCAAGAAATGAAAAGTTTACTGGTATAAGCTTAATCCGATTTCTATAGATCCATAAATCTTTTATCCCAAGCACAAGTCTCAAACTCTTGCTTAAGAAAGTCTTATTCAGAATGGTGCAAAATTTGATCTTGTCTTATGATTGTCATTGAGAAGCTTGCTAGCATGAAGGGGAAACCAAGTGTCTCAAAAGGGTTATGTTGTGTAATTCTCACACAAACAACCACTTGCACATAAGCTAACATCAAATTCTATTAAATGAACTAAATTCTTTTGTTCAATGAATAGCAAATACAATTTGTCATATTGAAGTTTGAGGAATAAATAGTATAACTTAAAATTCCAATATGTCATTTATCCACTAGTGAAAGTTTAAAGAAAGTATTTTAAACTTAGCTTAATTCTAATATATCTCTATATTTACATTGCTAATAAGAAAAATGGGAGCTAAAAGGCACATAATGCCAGAACTGGGCATGTGATTGAGTAATGAGCAGCACCCATTAAACCAAATCCATAATAATAAAGAAACTAGATGGAATGCATTTAATGAAATAAAGGATATTTCTTGCATACTATCATTTCCAAACTATTAAGTGCTTAAATGAAATTATTTAAAGATTTGTATTGAATAAAATCACTTCCAAAATAGATTAATCATAATAAGTGCTTGAGGCAATTATTAGAAAGTATTAATCATCGAACAAGAGGAATTGCAAAAAAAGAACCAGCATAAATTTGCAAATAGCAATCATTCAATATATAGATTATAGAAAAGTTAAATCAATATTTGTTTGCCATTAAAACAAGGATTCACACTATAAGCAAAAAAATTAGGCAAGCTACCTAAGTCTTTTTATTAATGATTTTGACATCAACTTCACTTACTTTAATATGTTGATGGAGCTTAACTTCTAGTATGATATATTTAGAAGAAACTTTAGCATTGGCTCCTTATCAAGAAAAGGAGTAGGTTGAATTAGGATTACAAAGCTAAAAGAAATGCAAAGAAACTAAATAAAGGAAAAAATACCTTTTAACTTTTGAAAGGTCAAGTCCTCTTTAGCAATTCCAGCAACTTCCAACCTTTTCCTCAGCTCTTCTACCCTATAATATCATTCCCTACTCAACGTCATGCATTACACACCCACAACACGACAAAGTTAGTTAGTAACCCATCAACAAATTCCCCTTTTAACCTCTAAGCTGCTAACTCACTCAACCCTCTATCTATTTTTGGTTCCTCTTCCTATAAATATTTTTCCATATATTATTTTATTTCTATTAGACTTATTTGGGCCTTCTCTCCATACACCCTACAAGTAGTGGCTCATTATATGTTATGGCCATAGTATGGAAAGAAGAATTAATTAATCAAATTACACATAATTTGTAGATCAAGTATCAACATATACCTAACAAGTTAGTGCAGCTGTAGGACTCTCACTAGTATTGACTTTCTAGATTACAATGGTGCTCTTCCTCATGGACATGGCTTTCCTTTTGGAAAGATTGTCAAGCAATTTATCCATATAGCTATTATCATGAGGGTGAAATCCAATCCATTACATCGAGATTGAAACTTAAGAACCTCAAGAACCAAATATGGAGGAAGATATAAAGGAAACAAGAATAAGAAAGCACCAAATCGATTAAGCCTACAAATGAAACAAAGAAAGGGGCCATTTGCTAAACCTAGCCCTAATCTAAGTATAAGGGGGGTTGGCTTTAGGTTGCAACGCAATCTTATGGTAGACTACTCTCCTAAGGGGCACTTGGCAACTCACTCATAGGGCATGAAACATGTATAGCATCTCAGGATGGGGTACTAGTTAATTCAAAGTGGACATGAGATTATAGAGGAACACTAAAATAGTTGGCAACACCTAATTCCTATGCCGTTGTTGAAAATAGGCATACACCTCTTTTCATACTTTAAAAACATTTCTTCATCAAACCAGTACATTGATCAAGCCCATTTTTTTCTAGTTAATAACATAGGCTAATAAAACCTTAATGTAATATGCATAAGTTATAGATGGGATCTACCTTATCTAAGTACTAAGGTTCACTTTGCTATGAAGGAAGAGATGGATTTTATGATGTATAATTGAGTTTGAGATCTTGTTAAATTGCCTAGCATTTGTCAAACAAATATGGTTGCTTTTGGAGAATGTTTAGTGCTATATGGAAGGGGGTTTCTTTACTGATTGGGGCTTCAATAATTATGTGCCAAAGATCATAAACAGAGAAGGATTCCAAATTGAGGGCTGACATTTTCCTACAATATGATTATGATAAAATCTACATGTTTTAAATTATCACATAATGACTTTCATCTTATCTAGATATTTTAGCTCAAACTAAAAATGGTTAATATAAACAAAACAAAAATGAATTGTTCTAAGGTTTTTTTCCTCATTTTTCTTTCTCTTTTTTTTTTTAATATGAGACAGGGGAACAAGTTAATATTGCATCAAGAGAAGAAGGGACAAAAATAGGTAGACTAATCAATGATATTAAAATTTCTAAAATTTTTAGTTTTCTCACACCCTTAGAGATGTAGTCTATAAAATCTACAACAAAATGGAATTATTGCTCTTTGCTAATAAGGATGAAACCCATAATTAATTACTTAGCAATGATGATAGCAACAAGAAGTAAAAAAGCAAGCAAAGAAGAGATAGATGAGAATGACACCAGTAAAGCATCAAGAGAAAATGAATTCCTTCAATTGCTGAAGAATGATACTAGAAGACCCCAAAAGACTAAACAAGAGGATCATAATAAAAAAGAAGAGAGAAAGGGCTTGAAGATTTATATCTTTCACAAGTTGGATACCTAATTTGCAGAGAGTTTGGCCCTAAAGTAGAAGGCTATGAATTTGCCAAGAAGGAAGAAGCAATGAAGGCCAAGCTATGGCAAAGTATGTGAGACCCTAATGACAGGACTTAAATGTTCTTATCAATGGGAAAACAATATTGAAGATGACAATGAAAAGGCCAATGGGAGTCAAATAAACAGTTCTTTTTCTAAGGCATTATTTCATGATGGCCATTGATATGAGTAAATCTGTCTCTGACTTCTATAAACACATTGTATATGCATACTTGAAGAGAAGAGAAATTGAACATGGGCACTTTAGTGTTTAACTTAAACACCAAATGATGGATGATAACATCTGAGTGATATCATGCTTCTTGTAGTTTCTTTTCCATTGTTTATGATATTACACTAACTTGACTTAGTTTGGTCACTACGTGTGTTTCATAGTTGACAAATGTCTATTTTGTTTAGTTCATTGTAATTGACAAATATACAATAGAAATGTATAAGCATTTGAGATGGAGTTGTTTATGCATTTGTTTTGAATGGAGAATGTTGCTTTAAAAAAAAATTCTGCTCAAAGTATAAGAGGCTCTCCTTTCCTAATAATTCTCATAGAAGTAAAAAAATAAAGGCAATTACCTGGGATTTCCTATCTAGGAGATAGTTGTATTTCTTGTTTGAGATGTTAGTGGGTTGTTTCAAGTCTTAGCTTTTAATTAATACCTTGTACTTTTCTATCATAAGCAAACAAAAATTAGAATAACTTTAAGTGCCAAGTTCTAAAGTAAAATCTGTGAAGTATGCCTAAAGTATTTGATGTTTTATTTTTTTTTTCTTTAAAAAAAGAGAGAAATAGTACAAAGACAAAACTTCAAGTACACTATTGTAAATCTTTACTTTAAAAGATTTGTGCTCGCATAGTTTTTCACTAATGTTTATGTTCTGTGGATCTTCCATTGGTTGGTTTAAAAATGGTTTGCATTGTGAATAAATCCTAGTCAATTATCTTTCTCCAACCATTTACTTACCTAAAAACTCAAACTTGGAGATCAATATACTGCTAGCCAAGTTCATGGTATGAAGTATGAAAAGAGACAGTACCTTCATTCATTGATGAAAATTGATGCTACAAGTTAAAGAATAACATTAACTTTGATATATTTTATTGAAAAGAAATAGCAAATGGACAAAATTTGTGTATAGTTATTTTTTTATTAAAGATTGATATCTAGATGCTTTTTCACCTCATCATCCTACTATTCTTCCAAGGGTGGGTTTTCTGAAAAGAAAGAAAGAAAAAAAAAAGTAGAGAAACCAAGCTGCATAATAAATTGAAAAAAAAAAAAGAAGGCTGAGTTGCAGAATATGAGATATCTTCGTCTGGGTCTGATGGCAATGGTGAAGCAAGAAAGTAGATCTTAGAGAGATGTAAGAAAAATCCCTCCCTTTTTCAGAAGATCCTTTGCAAAAGAGGAAGAAGAGAAAATATATAAGCTCGTATGAAGTCTTTTTTTATTTTTTATTTTTTCTTTAATTAGTATTAGTTCTGAACCTTCATTTAAGGAGGGCTCTTGATGTTAGTAATTTGTAATCTTATATAACTATATTTAAAAGATGTGAAAATAAAAAAACTTAAGAGATCAAAATTTTAAAAATAATTATATGTTCATCCTAATTAAGTTTCAAAAATAAATAAAAATAATGAAAATACAAAAATATAAGAAAAATGCATGAAAATGAAAGATTTTAGATATTCAGCTAATTGAACTTGAATTGAAACATGTGGACTCTGAAGAGGCAACTTTCTATGAATAAAATAAGGCATAAAATTTTTATCAAAACTTAAAAGTTATTGTTTTTAGGAGTAGTTACCTAGTCCTTTGAGTCAACACTCAACTTGCTATTGGACACTCTTTATCGCTATAGAACAAAGACTAGAATGCAGAAATTTATTAACACAAATTTCTTTCTTGCTTCATCTTTTTGAGTTGAATTTCTGCTTGTGTTGCTCTCCTTGGGTCTTAATGCTTCTGGGGATTGAAGTGATGAGATTGTTTAATATCTCAAAGCTAAGAGAGATTCCATTCAACCATGGAAGCATAGGAAATTTGTAATGGAACTTTAGAACTTGAAAAGTTCAAAAAATTAGAAAAAGTTATCTAGACCAAGACCGAGACTGCCATGGAAACTTTGCATAAGAAGCTTTGCTACCAGGAATCACCATTGCCATCCAAGACCTTTCAAATTCTGTCATGGTCTTTTTCTTCTTCTTTTAAAAATTCATCATTTTTTATTAAAAAAAACTTAATGATAAAAATATAAGTAATTGTACATAATTTAAATGAGTTATTTATCATTTGTAGCAACACAAGGTATGTAGGGTGATGGGATATTAATTAATTTGTTTTCTTAACAAGTAATGATATTTAATTAAACAATTCTTGCAATTATAATAATTTACTTTGACAATATATATCTTTTTAAATAGAAAAAATTTACAAAGCACATGGTTGTTTGATGGGTAGGACATATTGTAGTTTACTCATACCTCTTAATAAGGAACCACTAGTAAAAATAAAACTAAGGCTGTGCAAGGTTAACCCGTCTCGGTTGACCTGGCTCGGCCCGAGCACTATCGAGCACGGATGGGCTAGAAAAATAAAAAAATAAAAACTAAAACAAAGTCAGGTCAAGACGGGTTTCAAGACAACCTTTTGGCTTTATATATATATATATATATATATTTATTTATTTATTTATATATAAAAAGATAAGGATTAAATTGAAAATAATTCTTTTTTTAAGAGTCTTTTTATAATTTTAGCCAAAAAATTTTGAACATTTTATAAATTATAGATAATTAGAGAGGTCAAGATCTATGTTTTGGCTATTCTAAATATAATTATCACATTCATGTAAGAAAAATAAAATTAGAAAATGCATATTTTTAAAATTTTAACTATTATATTTGCATTTTCTTTTTATTTTCTCTCTTGAACCCATATTTTTTCATATTCATTGCATAAATTTTTAAAAAAACATATAAAAAAGTGATTATTTGTCCAAAATAATTGAACAAATATAAAAATATAAATTTTTAAAATTTTAAATTTTAAATTTTTTCTTAAAAATAAAAAAAATAGCTCGAAAGTTTGGGTCGGGCTGGACTCAAGACAAATTTTTTGTTCCAAAATTGAAATCAGGTTAAGATTCAATTCTCTATTTGTTTTATCGCGTACTGATTACTATGTGCTATTTTATGTAATATTAAAATGTGAAGGTTTTTTATAAGCTGGTCTCTAGGGTTCAATTCTCTCCCTTAAACTAGTTTAAAATTTGGATTAGTTTTAAGGGCATGTCATTTTCTTATAGAATTGTCAAAATGAGTTATCTCAACTCATAGGAACAGGCTTATCAAGGGCTTTAGGCTAAATAAACTAAGCTATGTTGACCTATTTTTAAATTGGTCAAGAAATGCTCAATACGTAATTAATGTACCCACCAAAAAATAAAAAGAAAAAAAATGATAATAGCAACATTTACAATTTGCAGCAACCAATAAGTGATGGAGATAAATATTTGAAGTCCAAATAAATAGGTCATAAATTGAAACAACTCCTTCAACAATTCATATCAAGGCATTGATCTCAAAGTATTAAACAAAACAACAAAAACAAAGTTAAATAAATAATGAAATTGAAAAATATGGAAATTTCAACCTTCTCTATGGTTTATTGTCGTGCTGCTCATGAAGGCATTTTGCAATTATAGTTCACAATCGCTGCTCGCACCTTGTGCCACAGTGACCAATGGGTTAGGGTTCACGAAATGAAATGAGAGAGGAATGGGAGATTTCTAATTCTTTCCAATTTAAGGTGGAGAGGAAACTGTGTTGAAATTTTTGTAAAATAGATCGCAAATTTTTGAAAAAAAAAATCATATTAGATGAGTTTTTGGACCAATGCTTACTTCAAATCTTAGTTAGGGTGGGCCATAAGTTTTTAATTTTTTTCTCTCTCTAAAATTTAGGCCCACCTGCTGGTGTAACAAGCCAAGTAGAATGAACTGAGTCATAACAATCCCAAAACCGTGTTAAGTTCGTAAAATCTAAACCCAATTCATTATTTTAGGGGGTTATACTGAAAAATCTGCGGGTTCAACCCTATTTTGATGATTTATCTTCTTGTGCCAATTCCAGGGAAAAAAATGCATCAAACAGCTTCCCAAGCTTCTCAACCCGTGAGAGTCCCAAAATTTGTAGGCAATATTAAATATCGTACCAGAGTCAAAAAACGCAAATTACAAGGCCAAATTCTCATATTGATGGCGAGCTTCAAATTCATCAAATCAATTTCTTCTCTTCCTCGTCAAGTTTCTGAATTACAAGGCTTGGTTTCATCGATCCAAATATCTGTGTTGTTCCCAGCAAATCTGAGTCTTGTTGAAGAACTGCTTGGCAAAGCATTAGACCAATATCCTGATATCAAAACTCAGTGATTTTGCATCACCATCTTCATGCAGACCCTTCTCTGGGAATCAAGCTAATGAAGGCTTATGCTGCTGGTGGAGAAATTCACTTCATACGGAAGGTGTTTGATGGAATTCCTGAGAAGAATATTGTTTTCTATAATGCCATACGTGAACAACCTTTGTAGAACGATGCACTGCTAGTTCTCAAGACCATCGTTAATTGTGGATTTAGTCCGGATAACTATACATACCCTTGTGTCCTAAAGGCCTGTTCTTGCTCTGAGAATCTAATATTTGGATTGCAACTTCATGGGGCTGTGTCAAAGGTTCGACTTGATTCCAATTTTTTATGTGGGAATAGTCTGATTGCCATGTATGGGAAATGTGGGCGCTTATTGGAGGCACGACGAGTTCTTGATGAAATGCTAAGCAAAGATGTCGTTTCCTGGAGCGCAATGGTTTCCGGGTATGCACAAAATGGACAATTTGATGAGGCATTGGAGATTTGTCAGGAAATGCTTGCATCAAGACAACAACCTAATGCTGTTACGATGGCTAGCCTCATGCCAGCTGTAAGTAACACATCATCTGAAAATGTTTCATATGTTAAGGATATATTCATGAATTTGGAGAATAAGACCTTGGTCTCATGGAATGTGATGATAGCTGTGTATGTGAAAAATTCAATGCCCAGCAAAGCTGTTGAGTTATATATACAAATGGAAAAATGTAGGGTGGAACCTGATGCAATGACTTTGACTAGTGTTCTTTCAGCTTTTGGGGATCTTTCAGCTTTGTTTCTAGGAAGGAAAATTCATGAACATGTTAAGAGGAAGAAATTATGCCCCGATTTGTTATTAGAGAATGCATTGATATACATGTATGCTAGGTGTGGATGTCTAAAAGATGCAAGGACAGTGTTTGATGGATTGAAGGTCCGTGACGTTGCATCACGGACATCACTGATATCTGGTTATGGTATGATTGGGCAAGGTCGCAATGCTGTTGTCCTCTTCAAAGAAATGCAAAATTCAGGTCTAAATCTTGATTCCATTTCTTTTACCACAATTCCTGCAGCTTGTAGCTATTCGGGATTGCTGGATGAAAGGAAGATCTACTTTAAACAGATGACTGATGATTCTAAAATAACACAAACAATTGAGCATTTTTCTTGTATGGTGGATCTCTTCAGACGTGCAGGGCAAGCTGATGACGCTTATAATTTCATCAAACAGATGCCATTAGAGCCTGATCAAAGAGTTTGGAGAGCTCTGCTCGGGGCTTGTCTTGAGTACAGCAACATGGATAATGGGCTTTTAGCAGCTGATAAACTTTTTCAGTTGGTTCCTGAGCACTCAAGTTACTATCTGTTGTTATCTAATATATATGCAAAGGCTGGTAGATGGGAAGAAGTTATGGCTATTCGATCATTAATGAAGAGAAGAAGAATTAGGAAAATGGCTGGCAGCAGCAACGTTGAGCTGAATAATCAATTCAACCTTTCTCGCTGCTGATAGATCGCACCCACTGTCAAAGGAGAAATATGAAGAGCCAGATGTGTTGGTGGGGAGGATGAAAGAGTTAGGTTATGTCCCTGAGACTGATTCTACTCTTCATGAAGTGGAGGAAGGGGATAAGGAATGCCAGTTGGCTGTGCACAGTGAAAAATTTGCTATTTTGTTTGCTATTTTGAATGAATGCCCAACCTGTTTCTCCAATCAGAATTACCAAGAACCTTCGTAGTTGAGGAGATTGCCATATTGCGGCCAAGCTCATCTCCAAGGTAGTTGAACGTGAAATTGTTGTTAGGGACACTAGTCGATTCCACTATTTTAAGGATGGAACATGCATACTCTTGCGGAGATTGTTGGTGACTGGTGTGCCATTCTGAATCCCTGATGAATATTTAACTGAAACTCGCCAGTATAATTAAGAAGCTAGTTTAGGCCTTACGAAGTCAAATCTTGGCTGGGATATTATCTAAACCAGATAAACGTGAACTGCAAATTGGCAACTTCAAAGATCCTGTATATGATGCAGAGACGTTACTTCAACATGCAATGTCCTGTCCTCTCTTTTGTGCTATTACTAAGTTATTTGAAGGTTTCGATATGTTTTGGCTAGGGCTCCTAGTTGGCAGTAATCTCAGATCTTAGAGGATCTAAAGCCTTTTTTAAACCGTAGCTTGAGCAAAGGAGAGAATTAAAGTAGGATTGCTGTTTATGGTATATTCCTTGTTCGCATATTCCTTGTTCGCATGACTAACAATTGCGGACTTGAGGAGGAAGCAACCACGCAGAATAATTAGCTTAAAGCCTTGTACATATACATGAAGTATATATTTATTTTTTGGTAAATATTGATATATCTATTGTTCACTGCATGTATACTGTAGATTACGAATTAATATGACCACTCTTTTGCACATATTGGCTTTGTTTCATGCATTCTGGTTACCTTTCCTGACCTGGTCATGTAGCCAGTGCGCTGCAATTCTGCTGCGCTGCAATTCTGCAAATGATTTTTAGGGGTATTTTGCTCTGCCTTTTGTATTTAATTACTTCTACAGATCATAAATGGCACTTTTCCACAACATAAAATTACCATTAAGAAATGATTTCTGGGATTCAAAATTATGTGCTACGAGTATAGCATTTTCCTTTGTCTGTATATCTTGCAGATTTGGAATTATTTTTTCCTTTTATTGTCTTATAAGTATATATGTAAATAAGGATTTATTTGACATTCCAAAATTTTTACAAGTTTCTCTATATTACTCCAGCCCCTTAAAATTTTAAAATATGGGATTCGGTTTTCTAGTTTAATGGTTTTTGAATTCTACAATACAACTTCATTATTATTATTTTGTTACATATGGACGTATATAATGTTTGTTGCAAGATGATACTAATGCCCAACCACTGTTTTACATAACGTGTGAATATGTTTATCATTATTAATAATGATACGGTGCTTGTATTTTGTTAAAAATACATGAACAAATATGGGGATGATATATAATTATACATGGATAGAGATGTCAATTTATAGAATTGAAGAGTAAGTAGACATTCCAATTCCATATGTCATTAGTTTATTCACCACTAGATGTAGTGATTCGTCACTGTTACAGAGTATTGTAAACCATCAATTTTTTCAATAAAGACTACAAAATTGGTCAAAACGACGAAGCATGATCAAACTGTTTTGAAGACTAACTTACAAGTTTGAAGGCTAAAACGAATTCTTTATAGTATTGTATTGGGTGCACTTAAAGGGAGAAAAGTTGCTATCATTTTACCTTTAAAGTAAGATATAGAGTTAGAGAGTGGCAAAGTTGTTATGATTTTATACATTAGACTCATAAATTAGTTTTCTAAATAAAATGTGTAAAAAAGGAAAAAGACTTATTGATCAATATGATAAATTTATAACTGTAAGACATGTATGACTTCATTTTGTTAAAAAAACTTGTTCAACAATATAAAAAGTATTTTTCCTATTATAATAGCGCAAAACTTGAATGGAGACAATATTTTAACCTTCTATTTGTAATTTACCAAGATAAAAGTAATGGGACAAACACAAAACAATTATCATCTTTGATTTCTAATTTCTGCGTCTCAGTCTCTAAAGCTAATTGGAGCAGTGAACCAACTCCGAATTTCCCATATGTCACCTGAATTCGCTTGACACCATCAAAACTAGTAAGATGCAAACCAAATACGCATATTTATTGGAATACCTTTGATGCCTTTATTAAGACCTTCCAAGCAAAGGGAGTTCACATATGTTTGGGTACAATGCTACATTTCTCACAAATTTGCGTGGTGGAGTTTTGAGTAATTCATCCTTTGAATATCTAAAAGCTAGCTGCAGTGTTGCAAAGAACCAAATATAGCGTTTACATCAATATCTTAGGCGGAATGAGTTACTTTGACATGAAATGTCTGTTTCACTTTGCTGAATTGATGGCATTAAAGATTTTTTAATTCTATCTAGCTTAATTTTTCCTGGGAAATTATTTGTTCTATCTTTGATGTCTGTACAATTGACATGACAGATTCATTTCTTATTAGATAACTTCAATTATATGTCCCATTTTTTTCTAATAAAAAAATAGTTTTCATGCTACACCAAAGTTATTACAACTTCGTGTATGTCACAAGAATGATATACATATTTTTGGTGTACGTAATAACCTCCACTTGTACTCTTTGATCCCATCTGAATTGTCTTATCCATAAATCAATGAATATATATGATCTCCCAACATGAAAGAATTCTCTGCTTCGTCAAGCGAAGCAGTCCACAGTTGAATTGTCTCCTGCATAAACGAATATGGTGCATAAATCAATGAATATACATGACCTCCCAACATGAAAGGATCCTTTACTACTCCAAGGGGAGCACCATAGCATGCTACCCTCCATAAAGCAATTTGGAACATTTAGATCTAATTTAGATAGTCTAAATTTTGATTTTTGATTTTTTTAGTTTTTGTGCAAAAAGATTGTTTGCTACTCCAAAGTTCCTTGGAACAATTTGGATTATTTAGATTTAATATGAACTGTCTAAATTTTAATTTTTTAATTTTTAATTTTAATATTTTTTTATTTTGAAAGAAGCAAAATGTATGATGAAGACATTTTCGAACTTCTATATGATAGAATCTATTTTATGAAAGTTGGAAAACTCTCTTTATTTTGTGTTTGCTTTTTTCAAAATAAAAAATAATTAAAATCTACACTGTCCAAATTTATTCTGAAGGAAGTAGCTCCTTTTACTCTCCCAACATGAGAGGCTATTAAGTTGATTTTTTTAAAATGCAATTTTTGACCATTTTTAAAATAAAATTAGTCACTTTAATTATATCAAAACTATTACTATGTTGAATTTGGGGACAATTTTTGGTTCACATTTGACATTATGTTACCCTAGTCTAAATTTCTTCACATGCTAGTTTGTTACCTTAATATAACATTAGTTATTTTTTGGTTATATTTTCATATTTTCACCAATAGTCAAATTTCTTTAGTTTAATTATGACCCTTCCATAGAATAGTTTTTGAATTTTTATGAGGAAAAAATGATAAAATCTTGGAACATTTTTCTATTAAATGGTGCAACTAGGTAATTTGCATTTATCTTGTTCAGCACAATTTCAAGTTTTCTTTAATAACACCATGAAAGCATTCATATGAAATACCATTTTCTTGTGTTTTCTTCAAGATATCTTTTTTTTTTTGGGGCCAATATTGGTCATGATCCCTGTGAACATCATATTTTGTCCGGGCATACTCCAAAAATAATAATAAAATTAAACTAATAAAAAGAAAAAAAATCAATGGATCCTTTTAGCTTAATAAGCTCAAAAATTAAGGGAGAAAGAACAAAAAAGAAGCCCATTACTCCAAAACTAAAACCGAAAAAAAAAAGAAAAAAATAGACTAGAAAAAGAAAGAAAAAAAGTAAAATTTCATAAAGAAAAAAAGGCTAAAAGCAATAAAAAAATATGAAAAAATACCAAAATTAATAATAATTAAATAATAGTTAAACCAAAACAAAAAAAAAACAAACAAACAAAAAGAGAGATTTCTTCAAAAGACTACAAAAAAAATATTAAAACAATAAACCCAAAACACAAAAAAAAAAGATTAAGATTTTGGGGCTTAATCTAAAAGAGCCCAAACTAAACCAAACAAAAAGAAAAAGAAGGAGCCCAACCCAAAAGCCCAATATAAAAAAAAAGGAGAATAAAAATTAAGTGGACAGAAAAGAGCTTCAATCCAATTACTGCAAACCCAAAGGCCCAAGTAGCGAAAACCAAAGTAGGCTGAAAAATGAAGTCAGAAAAAAGGAGGCCTATTATTTCAACCTAGCAACTCTTCGGGCTCTCCAACCAAAATCTAAAGCCCAAAGCCAGCATCAAACAAATATATATATATATATATATATATATAAAGAAAGAAACCCTAGCAACGTGGTCCCCCCCTCTCTGGCATTCTCACTTTTGCGTCTGCTAGCGTCAAGCGTTCCTACCCATTGCTCGTACAACCCTCAGTGGCTGAAAGTAGGCCAGACAAAAGGGAACGGAGCAACGCATAACAGAATGAGTGGAGCAGAGAGGTACAGAGAAAGGAGGGACCACGTAAGGGAAAGGGAAACGCTTATAAAAGCCGAGGGGAATTTGAGAGATGGAGGGGGTTTTTTCTATTTTGGAGAGATTCGGTATTAGAGAGGCTGAGTGAGTGCTGCGAAGATTCTTGGGGGGTTTTTCTTTATTGGGTGGCTGGAAAGGAGTCTGAGAACCGAGAGAGGAGGGAGAGTTTCTCGGGGTTTTTTTCAGAGGATCGACGCTAGAGTGAGTGGAGCACGAGGGAGAGTACTAGAGGGAGAAAACGAGAGGGAGAGATTAAAAGTGAGAAAGGAAGGGAGTCGGAGAATAGAGAGTGAAAGGAGACTGGGTGTTTTCGAATTCGATTGACGAACGGAGAAGAGGGGGTCTACGTGGAATACTTGGGTTCGCCATTTGATTAGACAGGTACTGTTCTGCATCCATGGTCTAACATACATAAGGTTTTTTCCGTCAAATTGGTGTGTTGAATTTGATAATTTTGTTCTCAAATTAAGGACCAACTAGTCTTATAGCCCTGTGTTATTACTGCTGCCAATTAGTGTGGGATATCATTTCGGTTTCGCTGTTTTTATTGATGGTCTTGCTATGCATTGCTGATATATGGACATTGCTTCTAGTTGGTAGATTATGGTGAGGAATGAAAGAATGAAGATAAGGGATAAAATTTTGAAGTTATTTTTCTGAGACTGTGTAAGATCTGGGTGTATTCTAATTCTGACATCGAAATTTGGATTCAATATCACAGATAGGAATTTGACGCTTAAATATTTATCCATGATTGCACTTTTTTTTTCTTCATTCATTTGATGAGTTATTTGTTGTTATCCCTGTAAATGGATTGGGATGGTTAAGTCTTTGTATTGCTACTGACCCCTGGTAGTGTTTTACGTGGTTGGTATATGGGTATTGGGGTGAGTTGAATTGTCTGGTGGCTTATTTTTTTTCATTATGAAAAAACAAACCCAAGTGTATGTTGTTCTTATATATGAGCCCAGAGCTTGCTCGCTTTCTCTTCCTTTGTTTAGGTGCTAAATTTTTGTTGTTCAAAGTGCACTGTCTTAACATTCTGATTTGGTGTAAAAGCTTCTTATATTCTCTGGTTGAAGTAAAAATTTGTGTCATCTTGAATGAAGGTGTATGTGAATTATTAATGCGGTCTGGGTTTGCTTTTCAATGGACTTGAGGGTTTAAAATAATCTCTATGCTCTGATTCTTCTATGTGTTTTATTGATTGGGTTTGGATGAAATCTGAAACGCGATAGCTATCCACTTACTTACTCTCTTCTTTGTTTTGGAATTATTTTTGGTCTCATTCGGTATGTGATTGAGTATATCCAAGCCAAGCATTAGGGAAGGAGAGCATAGGCTCACACAGGAATTATGAAGGCAGGCAGGCAAATGTGTATTGTTTTATTTGTCTCTAAATTCCCTCTCTGGATCCTTTATAAATGTCATTCAAAATGATATGATAATTGTCATTGAATAGCAGACACCTACGCACACGGAATCATTGTTTATTTGTAAATTTTTTTATTTATTTTATTTTATTTTTTATTTTGTTGTTTTCCATTATTCATCTCTACTTTCATTTTATTTTGTTATCTTCTACCCTTAGAATTGCCGTGTGGGATTTCTTGTCCCCTCAGGCATATAGCGACAAACCAAAAAGTTATGTGTGGCAATAAAGCCTCATTGACGCCTTTTGGGTTCTAATTGTGCATTTTAATATTTTGGGTTTCAATGGCCTCATTCAAAAAACCAAAAAAAAATTTCAAAAAAAAAGAGAGTAAAAGTAGGAGAGGATTAATTTTTTTAAGTAAAAACCATTTTGAGTATTAAAGATTCATCCTTTCTTAAAGGTTCTTTCACAAAAAGTAAAAAAATAATTTTCCAAAATCAGAAATTAATTTTTCTTTTAGAGTTTGTCCTTTTCAAAAAAAATGTTAAAAATAAAATAAAATACATAAGAGAAGAAAAGGGGTTAAATAAACAAAAAAAAACAAAAAAAAAGAAAAATCAAACAAAAGAAAAAAATTTTTGTACCTGAAGACAAATGTCATTTTAAATTTTAATTTTTTGACTTAAACAAAAATAAACAAATTAAGAAAATTAAGAAAAATTTGACAAAAATCGAAAACAAATCTAAAAATAAAAACAAGAACAAAAACAAAACGAAACAAACAAAAAAATGCAAAAAAAAAGATAAACAAAATAAAACAAAACACAAAATAAAAATTAACCAAGAAAAAGACATAGAAAGAGAAAATGAGAAAAACAAATTGAAAATATAAAAAGAAAGTAAAATTACATTTACTTTTAGCAAATTAAAACATATCAATCAATTTCGAAATCATTTTATTTATTAAAAGAAAAAGTAAATTTTATTTTCTTTGTCTTTAAAAAAAAAAACAACAACAAAGAATAAAAAGCAAAAGTAAAAACTAAAAAGGAAAAAATCAAACAAAACAACAAAAAAAGAAATAACAAAAAGAAAAAAACAACAATAATAAAACACAAAAAAAAAAACACGAGAACAATGAATAAAAACTAAAATAAAAAAAAACTAAAAAGAAAAAAATAAAACAAAATCAATCAAGATAAAGGAAGACAAAACAAAGAAATAAAAATAAAAAGGAAATAAAAAGCAAAGATGAAACAACACAGAATAAAAAAAAAAAGAAGACAAAAATAGAAATAAGAAAAATAAAACACAGAGAAAAATATATAAAATAAAGAAACGAAAAACAAAACAAAACAAGGCAAAAAAAAAACAACAAAAAAAGAAAAAAAACAACAACAAAACAAAGAAAAAACAAAAAAACAAAACAAAACATCAACCATATATAGTTTCCAGTTCGAACTACGTGGACTTTGATCCCCATTTCAGGGTACGTAGGCCCTAGACTCTCATTCTAAATCAAGTCCGCCTTTATAAATAAACATTTTTCTTTTAATTTCATTCATTTCCTCCTTATTTTAATTCTTGAATTTCTTTCTGTTTTATTTTAATATTGATTTCCTTTCTTTTTTTACTTTTAACTTTATTTCCTTTAATTTCTTTATTCTTATTTTACATATGATTTGTTATGGAGAAACAAAATAGAATTAAGGCTGTTTTATTTTTGCACAACTAGCTTAGGGTAACCATTCTTAGTAACGGGTGTAGTGGGGTGCCTAACACCTTCCCCACTCACAATCGACTCCCGAATCCATTTTCTGGTTCGCAGACTATTTTTCAAACTAAAAAAAGATTTTTTCAAAGTTTTATCTTTTCAAAAAATAAAATTTTGGTGGCGATTCCTGAACCCTACTTATAATCTTATTTCAATTTCTATTTCGGTTTTCAATTTCAAAGAGAAAATCGAATTTTTCTTATTTTTCTTTGAGAAAGGCACCACGCGGTCGCATTTTCAGTTGTGACAGTTTGGCGACTCCGCTGGGAACGTAATTTTGAGAGTCAAGCTCAATTTAAATTAGCTGTGCAAAATATTATGGCCTTCTTTTATTTTGATTCTCTTTTTGTTTGTTGTTTGTCTTATGTGGTTAAGGTAGATAACATGTTTTTCATACTTGTTTTATACGTTTTATTGTCTATGTACATAATATGTGCTAGGATAGATAACATGAGAAATAAACCTTAAGGTAGATAACCATATTTGTATATTTGACTTCTTATTTCTGTCTGTATGTATATTTCTCTATCTTTTATTCTGCCAATTTGCCTAACAGATGAGGGTTGGGTAGTGCATAGGATGAAAAGGTGAATGCCCTCCTCACACACATCACAAACACAAAATTCTCACACACGTTATGGGCCCTATACCCTGGTCTGAGTGTTCCTTAGGTTAGTAGAGGTTTGTATTGATTTCCCTGTGAAGCCCTGTGCTTCCTGAGGCTATCATGAAAACCTCGCCTAAATTGTACCTTATTATATGAATTAGACCTATGTAGGATCCTTTTTCTCTCAAGGTCGAGTTTATATAATGAGATCCTCATCTCACGGTGAGGGCAATTTAGGGACTAATGTCTTAGGAGTCATAAACCTACATTGAAAAATACATTGATAGTTGAGCCATAGATGCTTCCTAAATAGGTAGAGCCAGACTTTTATAAATCAATACTCACAACCTAGGATCTATTCATATTAAGACAAATGAGGGTGCTTTCAATTGTTTACACGTCACATCCATGCATCCAATGATATCCATAGGAAAAGTGACACATCGTCACTGTTTACTAGAGTAGTTAATAGGCCATTATGGTACAATCAGATGTGCCTTGACTATGATGAAAGTGTGCATTAGCTAAACCGACCCTTGCCTAGCATATTTTCGACCCCGGAAAGGCCATAACCACATTCCTTATAATCCCACAAAAAGGGAACTCATTCAACATACATTCATTTTCTCCATACAATAAAAAAAAAGGTAAGATAAGCTAATAAACAACGCCTAATCTATTCTTATTAAAACAAATCTCCACGAAATAATGAATTTCCAATAGAAAATGGGTATGTTCAAAATTTTGGATGATTATAAAACCTGTAGGTTTTGCATCACCAACGTGCGGATGTGGTGTTTCGACTAGGGATTTGAATCTTTTTAAGACATCGAATCGTGTAGAAAGGCATATTTCTCTCGATTTAATTGCTGCCTCTTTTCTTTCATGGAGCAATAGGCTCCTCAAGAAAGAGTGCAACGTTTTCTATTATTTCTCATGTTGAAACATTACATCTAAAGTCATAGTATGAATGTTAGTGGATCGTTATATTAACTTGCTAAACATCTCAGTATCAATTACGTAGGGAGTTATTCCTTCTTAAATTGATCCTCACTCCTTATTCTCTATGGGATAATAAATTTCTTAAGAATTGGGTAAGCTGTCAAGTTAACAGTAATGATACACCAACTAATGAGTTTTGGACATCTTTGAAACAGTGAATGATTATCCAGGTTGATTGGCATAATAGCGGTAATGGAACCTTTGGGCAATGGGCGATATCTAGATCTGAAGCAAACTGGCTTAGTTGCAACGAGAATAAAGCTTAAAATCAAGGTAGAAGCTAAATCAGTCGAGAGTTTAATTGTCTTAAGCGGGAAATTGAATGGAAAGCATGTTCGAGATTTTCGAAGGGATTATGGGGATATTCTAGACTTGCTGTGAATACCAGTCCAGCCAAAAGCACTTTCTGCCTTGGCCCAGTATTGGGATAGCTCACTAAGATGTTTCACATTCTCTACGTTCCAGATTACACCCACTCTAGAAGAATATGGGAGCTTTATGAATGCACCGGTGGGAAGGGATGCTTCAGTTTATTACTATCCTGGGCATTTACCATCGAAGAGTACAATGGCTCAAATCTTAAGGGAAGATCCTAGTAAGGTTCAACTTCATCAGAGAGGACAGACTAAAGGTCTTTCAAGGAAGTACGTAGAAAGACATTTGGAGATCTTAGCTGAAAAGGAGGATTGAGTGACTTTTAAGAGGGTCCTCGCTTTAGCCATATATGGAGTAGTGTTATTTCCATCGGCCGTAGAGATAATCGATTTGGTGGCCGTAAGTGTTCTATGGATGGTGGAAAATCACCGCGTAAATCTTGTGCCCGTAGTCTTAGCAGAAACACTCCTGACGTTGAGTTTTTGTCAACTAGAAAATGAAGGGAAATTGAAGTGTTTCTTACAACTCCTCACAGTTTGGATGTTCAATCATATTTATGGGAGGAAGTATCAATTAGGTCGACGACATGACACCACACACCACTCGGTTAGGGATTTTCTTAATCATGAAGGTTCTGTCCTGTCATCTTTAAAAATGACTCGTGATGATTGGGCTCAATCCCTTGGTCAGTTAGACGAAAACACGGTCTGATGGAAGCTAGCTTGGTGGGAAAGCGAAGAAATCGTATACTGTTGCAGAGAATTCCTGAATGTACCTCTTATAAGCCCTCGAGAATGCATCAATTACAACCCATCGATTGTCCATCAACAGTTTGCATATAAACAAGACATTCCATCTAAGGAGGCAACGCGGTTAGTTCACTTCTATCATAATGATCCGGAAGATAAGACATTTTGTCAAAAAATAAGAAATGCGTGGAGCCGAGTGATATGCAAAGGGAAATGTGAACTGGGCAAGCGAATTGTGGCTACAACTAAAGAATATCAAGAGTGGTTGAAGGAGAGAACAGAAGGGACTAATCCTACTTTTAGACCAACGGATCCCATACTCAGTAACGACCTGCATGTAATTGATGAACAATTAGCAAGGCAAGTCGAAGAAAAAAAAGAAAAATTGAAAGGTTTAAAAGAAAAAAGACAAGCACGCCTGAGGAGTTAGAACCAGATGAGAAGTGAATGTGCAGTGTTGTGAGCAGAGGTGGATAGGGCAAAGAGATATAAAGGAAGTATAGGGACTGTCAAGATGAAAAGGCTGAAAGAAGAAAATACAAGATTGAAAAATACGATCGAGGAAGCTTAACAATGGGTGACCGAAAATGAAAAGAAGATATGTATCGGTATGGCTCAGTTGATGAAGGTCCTTAAAGAAAAGGATATACTAGAAAGGCAAATATGGAAACTTGAATCTAGTGGGACTAGACATGAACTGGATATGCTGGCCAAGAAATTGGAACAGAAAATGAATAAAATATCCCTTATTAGAAGTGATAACGCTGTAGTAGTACAAAACTTAGTGGAACAACTTAATCAGCAAGCTAAGGCAATTGAGACGTGGAAGACACTCTATGCAGAGTAGGCCACAGAAAAAGAAAAGTTTCGATCCTGGTTCAGAAAGTTAATTCTCCTGGTTGACAAAATCCTCCCTAGTTTCACAAGCATATTGAAAGCAGCTGAAGGTTTAACTAATCCATTAAGTACACCTAAGGAAATGACAGAGTTATTTATGTTATGTAATGACATTGTAAATGAGTTGAAATACCTCAATAGTTGTTAGGTTTTAAAGAATACTGATGTAATGTATCACTTAGAACTTTGATATGAAACACAAGGATTGTATTCTCCTTATGATTTGGAAATAGCTCAGATGAATACAAAGACCTGATCGTGTAGGGATTTTATTGCCTTATTGCGTCAAGTGTCAACTTTAATATTCTCACATGGGTTAATAAAATCCTTTAAGAATCAGAGGGTCCAAGGTTCCTTTGCCAACTATGTCAAAACGGTTAATCTAAATTAAATATATATATTAATGACGATAATAATAAAATAAGAGAAGTACTTTTCAATATCACTAAATTTGTCTTCTCTTTCCAGAAAAAAGAATAGTAAGGGTCAAATAAAGGAAGACAATATTGCGCCTCTGAAACAGGTCCCATTTAACCAGACTCGTCCCACTAAGATATACGACACGCGTTCAACAGTTAGGCTTGTAGAGGAACATCAAAGGAAAGGCAGTCAGAGAGTTGAGGAGGACATAGTCACATTGAATAATCGCATCACAACCATGGAGAATCAAATAGCTCAAATGAGCGAGATGATGAAGATGTTGTTGGAAACCTTCAAAGGAAAAGGCACTGATAACTCCCCTAGTGCCTCTAGTCATCCACCTGTTGCTGCACAAGTAGGGGTGAGCTCACCTGGAATGGTTATAATTGAAGCACATTCTAGTCGAGTGCCTGGCCCTATGCTACAATAGAAGAGCGCACAAAATCCTCCTATGGTGGCGGCTGACAAGCAGGTTTCTCATAATAAAGCAAAAGATATACAAGACTTCCCCGGATATGATGATACGTATACTTTCCAAATCCCAACTGTGAACGATAAAGGGAGGAATAATGATGCCAAGAAAGATTGGGAAAGAGAATTAGGGGAGGTCAAGGACCAACTGCGTGATCTATAAGGTCTAACCACATGGGGGTCATTGGACATAGAAGAGTTATGCTTAACTCTCGAAGTGTCAATTCTGAAAAAGTTCAAAGTTCTAGATTTCGACAAGTATGATGGTTCTGGCAATCCAATTTACCACCTCAAGTCATATTGCACAAAGATGACTATTTGGTCAAGGGATGAAAAGTTCATAATAAATTTCTTCCCAAAGAATCTGACTGGGTCTGCCTTATTATAGTTTATGCAATTAGACCATTCTAAGATTCACAAGTGGAGAGATCTTACAAATGCTTTCATGAAGCAATATAAATTCAATCTTGACACCGCCCCAACCAGAGAGCAACTGAAAAGAATAAGTAAGAAGCCAACTGAGTCATTCAAAAAGTACGCCCAAAGATGGAGATTAATGGCTTCCCAAGTGTAGCCTCTGATGATTGGGTCTGAATTCTATTCATACTTTATTCAGACATTGTCTGATCCATTTTACAAAATCATGTTGGGAACTCACGTTACTGACTTCGCTGATTTAATCGAGGTTGGGGAGAGAATTGACGCAGATATTCGAGATGGAAAGCTCACATCTCCTTTAACGGATGGTGGATTTAGAAAGGGGCAAGGTATGAAGAAGAGAGAAGGAGAGGTGAGCTATATTCAACCCTCAAGACCATTCTTGCGACAACTTGTGTCTTATCAGATTGGTAAGGGAAATGAAAGCCAAAATCAGTATAGACCGGCTGTGAATGGACAAGGACATCAGGAGAGGGGAACCCATGTAAGGCCAAGGGACAATCGTCCGTGGCCCAATTTTAATTCTACTAATACAGAGTTGTACCAAAAATTGTTGGAGGAAAAACTCATAGGGCCACGGTACGTGAAAGGGATGCAACCACCGTACCCAACTTGGTACAACCCCAACGTCTCCTATGAGTATCATATGGGAGCCCCAGGGCATTCAATTGAGAAATATATCATGTTCAAAAGGAATGTGTTGGATCTGATAAAATCTAACCATATCTAGCTTAAACCCAGGGAGGATTCAACAATTGCCACCAACCATCTTCCTAATCACGAGTGACAGGTGAATGCCATTGAAAATGAGTTAGGATTTTCCAAGAACCCCGGTACTATTGGGTTGTCCATGAAAATTTTGTTGGCCAATTTTCGATTAGCAGGGTATATGTTAGGGTTATCACCGGAAGAGTCTGTCAAAATCGTCATTGGGCTGCAGGTCACATATTGTGATTACCATCAACAAGATACAGATCATGATGTTAAGGGTTGTACACAGTTCCAAGAAACACTAAAGGAATTAATGACCTTAGGGATTATGGTTGTAGGGAAGTATAAAGAAGAAGTTTGTGTAATAGATCGAAAGTATGTGGATTTTGTTATCCCTACTAGGCAGTTGAAAATAGTTATTTTAACTATCAATGATCCTTTTCCAACATCAATTCCTCTTATCCCAGAATCATCTTCGGTGATAATTCATATGCCAGCTCCTTTCCCATATGAAAGCAATCGTGTTGTACCTTGGAGATATAAGGAAATCATTGAAGATCCCCTAAATCATACAGTAATGCATGTCTCATGTTTCTAGCTCGCAAGATTACATTCTTCCATCAAATCCATTGGTGACATTCCTTACGAGGCTCTGTCCATACATCATGCATTTACCATGCACTTCGCATATACACATGCATTACCTAAAGTCCTGTCAGAACAGGCACCTAAAGTCCTGCCAGAACAGGCACTAAAACCCTACCAGAACAGGCACCCAAAGTCTTGCTAGAACAGGCACTTAAAATCCTGCCAAAATAGGCACCTAAAGTCCTGCCAGAACAGGCACCCAAAGTCTTGCCAGAACAGGCACCTAAAGCCCTGCCAGAACAGGTACCCAAAATCCTGCCAAAACAGGCCCCCAAAGTCCTACCAGAATAGGTGCCAAAGTCCTGCTAGAACAGGCACCTAAAGTCCTACCAGAATAGTCACCAATAAAGGTCCTGCCAGAACAAGTATCAAAGTCTTACCTGAATAGGCACCTTTAAGTCCTGCCAGAATAGGCATCAATCAAAGTCCTACCAAAACAGACATCCCAAAGTCTTGTCAAAATAGACACCTAAAAGTCTTTCATACACAGGCACCCAAAATCTTATATAGATTGAGTATACCTCCAAAAATCTTGTACTTGCAAGTATCTTTTATCAAGTTCTAGCGCCTCCAGGTAAATTAACTCTCCTTGACCTATTAGCTCCCCAAACAAAATATATGTTTCCATCTTTACTTATTCTTAAGCTAAGGATATCAAAACTCGCATCTTCGATCTCCTTGCTTAAAGAATAAGTAAAGAGGGGCAGCCTGTAAACACCATATTTTGTTTGGGTCGCTCTTTCCTCTTGCATATTGTCAGAAAGCAATCAAATCGCCCCAGACAAAATACGTATTCTTATTTTTACTTATTTCTTATGCAAAAAAATATGTATATATCAAAAATTACATTTTTAATTTCTTTGCTTAAGAAACAAGTAAAGAGGGGCAACTGTGAATACCGTATTTTGTCCGGACATACTCTAAAAATAATAATAAAATTAAACTAATAAAAAGAAAAAAATCAATGGATCTTTTTAGCTTAATAAGCTCAAAAATTAAAGGCGAAAGAACAAAAAAGAAGCCCATTACTCCAAAACTAAAACTAAAAAAAAAAAGAGACTAGAAAAAGAAAGAAAAAAAGTAAAATCTCACAAAGAAAAAAAGGCTAAAAGCAAAAAAATATATATATAAAAAATACCAAAATTAATAATAATTAAATAATAATTAAACTAAAACAAAGAAAATAATTAGACCAAAACAAAAACAAACAAACAAACAAACAAAAAAGAGAGATTTCTTCAAAAGACTACCAAAAAAAAATATTAAAACAATAAACCCAAAACACAAAAAAAAAAAGATTAAGATTTTGGGGCTTAATCTAGAAGAGCCCAAACTAAACCAAACAAAAAGAAAAAGAAGGAGCCCAACCCAAAAGCCTAATATAAAAAAAAAGGAGAATAAAAATTAAGTGGACAGAAAAGAGCTTTAGTCCAATTACTCCAAAGCCAAAGGCCCAAGTAGCGAAAACCAAAGTAGGCTGAAAAATGAAGTTAGAAAAAGGGAGGCCCATTATTTCAACCTAGCAACTCTTCGGGCTCTCTAACCCAAATCTGAAGCTGAAAGCCAGCATCAAACAAATATATATATATATATAAAAAAAAAAAGAAACCCTAGTAATGTGGTCCCCCTTCTCTGGCGTTCTCACTTTCGTGTCTGCCAACATCAAGCGTTCCTACCCATTACTCGTACAACCCTCAGCGGCTGAAAGCAGGCCAAGCAAAAGGGAACGGAGCAACACACACCAGAATGAGTGGAGCAGAGAGGTACAGAGAAAGGAGGGACCACACGGGAGAAAGGGAAACGCTTATAAAAGTTGAGGGGAATTTGAGAGATGGAGGGGGGGTTTTTTCTGTTTTGGAGAGATTCGATATTAGAGAGGCTGAGCGAGTGCAGCGAAGATTCTGGGGGGGTTTTTCTTTATTGGGTGGCTGGAGAGGAGTCCAAGAACCAAAGAGAGGAAGGAGAGTTTCTCGAGGTTTTTTTCAGAGGATCGACGCTGGAGTGAGTAGAGCACGAGGGAGAGTACCAGAGGGAGAAAACGAGAGGGAGAGATTAAGAGTGAGAAAGGAAGGGAGTCAGAGAATAGAGAGCGAGAGGAGACTGGGCGTTTTCGAATTCGATTGAAGAACAGAGAAGAGGGGGTCTACGTGGAATACTTGGGTTCGCCATTCGATTAGATAGGTACTGTTCTGCATCCATGGTCTAACATACATAAGGTTTTTCCGTCAGATTGGTATGTTGAATTTGATATTTTGTTCTCGAATTAAGGACCAACTAGTCTTATAGCCCTATGTTATTACTGCTGCCAATTAGTATGGGATATCATTTCGGTTTCGCTATTTTTATTGATGGTCTTGTTATGCATTGCTGATATATGGACATTGCTTCTAGTTGGTAGATTATGGTGAGGAATGAAAGAATGAAGATAAGGGATAAAATTCTGAAGTTATTTTTCTGAGACTGTGTAAGATCTGGGTGTTTTCTAATTCTGACATCGAAATTTGGATTCAATATCACAGATAGGAATTTGACTCTTAAATGTTTATCCATGATTGCACTTTTTTTTTTCTTCATTCATTTGATGAGTTATTTGCTGTTATCCCTGTAAATGGATTCGGCTGGTTAAGTCTTTGTATTGCTACTTACCCCTGGTAGTGTTTTACGTGGTTGGTATGTGGGTATTCGGGTGAGTTGAATTGTCTGGTGGCTTATTTTTTTTTCATTATGAACAAGCAAACCCAAGTGTATGTTGTTCTTATATATGAGCCCAGAGCTTGCCCGCTTTCTCTTCCTTTGTTTAGGTGCTAAATTTTTGCTGTTCAAAGTGCACTGTCTTAGCATTCTGATTTGGTGTAAAAGCTTCTGTATATTCTCTGGTTGAAGTAAAAATTTATGTCATCTTGAATGAAGGTGTATGTGAATTATTAATGCTGTCTGGGTTTGCTTTTCGATGGACTTGAGGGTTTAAAATAATCTCTATGCTCTGATTCTTCTATGTGTTTTATTGATTGGGTTTGGATGAAATCTGAAATGCGATAGCTATCCACTTGCTTACTCTCTTCTTTGTTTTGGAATTATTTGTTGGTCTCATTCGGTATGTGACTGAGTATATCCAAGCCAAGCATTAGGGAATAAGGGCATAGGCTGACACAAGAATTATGAAGGCAGGCAGGCAAATGTGTATTGTTCTGTTTGTCTCTAAATTCCCTCTCTGGATCCTTTATAAATGTCATTCGAAATGATATGATGATTGTCATCGAATAGCTGACACCTACGCACACGGAATCACTGTTTATTTGTAAATTTATTTATTTATTTATTTTGTTGTTTTCCATTATTCATCTCTGCTTTCATTTTATTTTGTTATCTTCTATCCTTAGAATTGCCGTGTGGGATTTCTTGTCCCTTCCGACATATAGTGACAAACCAAAAAGCCATGTGTGGCAATAAAGCCTCCTTAACGCCTTTTGGGTTCTAATTGTGCGTTGTAATATTTTGGGTTTCAATGGCCCCATTCAAAAAACCAAAAAAATTTCAAAAAAAAAGAGAGTAAAAATAGAAGAGGATTAATTTTTTTAACTAAAAACCATTTTGAGTCTTAAAGATTCATCCTTTCTTAAAGGTTCTTTCGCAAAAAGTAAAAAATGATTTTCCAAAATCCAAAGTTAATTTTTCTTTTAGAGTTTATCATTTCCAAGAAAAATGTTAAAAATAAAATAAAATACATAAGAGAAGAAAAGGGGTTAAATAAACAAAAAAAAAACAAAAAGGAAGAAAAATCAAACAAAAGAAAAAAAATTTCGTACCTGAAGACAAATGTCATTTTAAATTTTAATCTTTTGACTTAAACAAAAATAAATAAATTAAGAAAAATTTGACAAAAATTGAAAACAAATCTAAAAACAAAAACAAAAACAAAAACAAAACGAAACAAACAAAAAATAAAAATGCAAAAAAAAAGATAAACAAAAATAAAACAAAACACAAAATAAAAATTAACCAAGAAAAAGACAGAAAGAGAAAATGAGAAAAACAAATTGAAAATATAAAAAGAAAGTAAAATTACATTTACTTTAGCAAATTAAAACACATCAATCAATTTCGAAATCGTTTTATTTGTTAAAAGAAAAAGTAAATTTTATTTTCTTTGTCTTTTAAAAAAAAACAACAAAGAATAAAAAGCAAAACTAAAAACTAAAAAGGAAAAAATCAAACAAAACAACAAAAAAAGAAACAACAAAAAGAAAAAAAAACAATAATAAAACACAAAAAAAAACAAACACGAGAACAATGAATAAAAGCTAAAATAAAAAAAAATAAAAAGAAAAAAATAAAACAAAATCAATCAAGATAAAAGAAGACAAGACAAAAAAATAAAAATAAAAAGAAAAGGTGAAACAACACAGAATAAAAAAAAAAGACAAAAATAGAAATAAAAAAATAAAACACAAAGAAAAATATATAAAACAAAGAAACGAAAAAAAAAAAAACAAAACAAGGAAAAATAAATAAAAAAACAACAAAAGAAAAGAAAAACAACAAAACAAAGAAAAAACAAAAAACAAAACAAAACATCAACCATATACAGTTTTCAGTTCGAACTACGTGGACTTTGATCCCCATTTCGGGGTACGTAGGCCCTAGACTCTCATTCTAGATCAAGTTCGCCCTTGTAAATAAATATTTTTCTTTTAATTTCATTCATTTCCTCTGTATTTTAATTCTTGAATTTCTTTCTGTTTTATTTTAATATTGATTTCCTTTCTTTTTCTACTTTTAACTTTATTTCCTTTAATTTCTTTATTTCTATTTTACATATGATTTGTTATGGAGAAATAAAATAAAATGAAGGCTGTTTTATTTTTGCACAACTAGCTTAGCGTAACTGTTCTTAGTAACGGATGTAGTGGGGTACCTAATACCTTCCCCACTCACAATCGACTTCCGGATCCATTTTTTGGTTCGCAGACTATTTTTCAAACTAAAAAAAAGGTTTTTTCAAAATTTTACCTTTTCAAAAAATAAAATTTTAGTGACGACTCCTGAACCCTACCTATAATCTTATTTCAATTTCTATTTCGGTTTTCAATTTCAAAGAGAAAATAGAATTTTTCTTATTTTTCTTCGAGAAAGGCGCCACGTAGTTGCATTTTTGGGTGTGACAATCCCTATAAAAATTATTGGCATATAAGTTAAATGCAAACAAGGAAATAATAAATACAATAATATTAATAAATAGTTTTAAAAGTGATAGAGCTACTATCATTTTTTCTTCCATATTGTAGGTATGCATTTGGCTTATTAATTAGTGGTAGAGTTTCATTTGAACTAATTAAGAACTATTCCATGTAATAAAGACAAAGTCCATAGACTTAAAAAATGTTAGAGTTGCCATCATTTTACCTTTAATATAGGATATGCATTTAGACTTGTTCGTGATAGAATTTCATTTAAACTAATAAAGGACTATTCCATGTAATAAAGACAAAGTCTATAGACTTACAAAATAGTATAGTCGGTTGTCATTTTTACCTTTAATGTAGGATATGCATTAAACTTATTAATTAGTGGTAAAGTTTTATTTGGACTATTTAAGGACTATTCCATCTAATAATGATGAAGTCTATGGACTTATAAATTGGTAAAGTTGCTATCATTTTTCCTTAAATGTAGGATATGCATTAGAATTATTGATTAGTGTTTTATATAAAACATGTAAAAGAGGAAAAAGACTTATTGATCAATATAATAAATTTATAATCCAAACCATAAAACTTGTAAGACTTAATATAATGAAAAACTTGTTCAATAATATAATAGGTATTTTTCAATTATAGTACCACAAATCTTGAATGCAAACAATATTTTAACCTTTTGTTTACAAACAATGATCTTTTTTAATTTCTAGCTTCTATGTCTTAGCCTCTAGTCTCCAAAGCTGATTGGTGTAGTGAAGCAATTCCATACTTTGCTACTAGGTTTATATTTAGGGTTCTATGTTACATTACTTAACAATTTGCTTGGAGGGCAAAGATTTTGTTGACTGGAAAATATTTGTGAGTAGATTTCAATGATAGTGAAATATTCATTGGTGAAGGTATTATATAATTGTCATTATAGGATTTAGTGACAATAAAATATTTGTGAATAAAATTTTATGAAACTATTTCGAACTGTTCGGTTAAAATTTCAATTAACCAACGATCGAAATTACTCACCAAAGGGGTTTCAACTGTTTTGGGAGTTCTCGTGGTTTTCAAGGCCTCTGAAAATTCCAAAAAGCTCAAATTTTTTATTAAAAAAGCCCTCCTAGGAGTTTTCTAAAATTGCCAAAAATTACAAAAATATCCTAACTTTATTTCATAAACTTTTCTAACTCATCTGACTCAGATTTCTGAGCAACTCAAATCTCAAATTTTCATTTTTTTTATTATTTAAAATTTTATCCTAATTTTATTTGGCTTTAAATCATTCATTTCAGAGGACTTGTTTTTATAACTAACACATTTATAACGTTTTAATGAAATTCAGATGTTACAAGGACAATCCTTTGTGGCCATGGACATAGCCTATTCACGTGACATTTAGAAGAAATATTTAGTATGACTTGAAATTTTCATACACACAAATGACTTAAAAAAATAAAAAAATAAAAAAGAAGAATCCCATAAAACTTTTATGTAGGATAATAAGGGACAACGAGAGGGAGGGATTTGTGATAAATTTAAATCTTTTTTTATCTAGTATACTACAATAAAAAATTTAATAATAAAATGCGTAATGTCAAAATTATTTTTTCAAATGCTTAAAAACTTTTTTTAATAGGAATGCAAAGATACTCCTCCATTCTTATTAATTTTTTTTAAAAATAAAATCAAGCTTTAACATAAAGCAAGTGCTTAGCCTTTTTATTTTTCTTTTTTTAAATCATATCAACTCTTTGTTTCAAGTGAATAATTTAAAAAAAAGGGGGGAGGGGATTTTGGGGAGGGTAGATTATATATACATATATATATATATATATATACACACACGCACACACATATAATTAAAATAGTAATAATAATAATCTTATAAATAATAATTTTGCTAATAAAATTATTTTTAATTTATTTGAACAAAAATTATTTTTTTAATTCTTAAGAATTTTATATACAGAATTTTTAAAAAATAATTTAATTATTTAACATTAAATTTTAAAAGATAACCAAAATATAAAGTGTAAATGATAACTATTATTTTAATTGAAAAACTAATAACAAAATATAAAAATTGCTTGTAATTTTTTTCTAAAAAATAAAAGCCCATGATTGTAAAATCAAGAGGGTTTATAGGCAAGCTATGTGCGAAGAAATAGTCATCTTTATATATAATCATGGGAATCAAGAGGGATCTAAAAATTGCATGTAATATTTCTTTGCACATGACTTATGAATCCTCCTGACAATCATGGGTTTTTTTTTTTGAAAAAATTACATATAGAATATATATATATAATCATGAGATAGGGCTAGGTTTTATATATATAATATTTATTTTTTATGCAATATATTTTATAAAATAAGTACGATATATATTATATAAAATAAAATAAAATACGTTATATTCATAATATGAAATATATATTATTTTATTAATAAAATTAATTTTTATTATTTTAATTGGAATTTAATTAATAATAAGTTTAATGAATTATATTTTTAATTATAAATAATCATTTTAATAGAAAAAATAATAACAAAAATCTAAAAATTACATGTAATAGCAGTATTCCTTTTCTCATAACTTGCTCATGAACCCTCTTGATTCCATAATCATGGATTTTTTTTAAGAAAAATTATATGAAATTGCTATATTTTTGTTATTATTTTTTCAATTAAAATAAAAATTATTTTTTATGATTCAATGTTAAATAATTGAATTAATTTTTTAAAAAATTCTTTATACGTTATACATTAATCAAATTTACAAGACATTAGATTATATAAGAATAAAAAATTATAAAAAGTTGCATCTTTAACATCATATTATATAAGTCAAAAAAATTATAAGTTGAGATTATTTTTCTATATAAAATTCTTAATAAGACTAAAAAAATATTTTTATGTAAATAAACTAAAAATTTTATATATATATATATATATATATATATCATATTTGTTATGTAAAACCTATCCCCCCAATCACCGCTCCCCAAAATCCTGCTCCCCCTTATATATACATTATTTTATTTATAACCAATAATTCAAAAAGATATTGGCACACTAAAAAAACAATAGATTTTTAGTGATAACTAAAAACGTCATCACTAAAAGTATACTTTTAGCGACGATATAAAAGAGTTATTACTAATAATTGTCACAAAAGCAATATACATCATTTTAATAGAACTTTTAGTGGTGACCAAAAAAAATTTGTTACTAAAATTATTTAGTGACAACCTTTAGTGGTAACATATGACTAAAACTAATGTCTTTGCACACAAATTTTGTGTCAAAATTTTAATAGCAACAAAGTATCGCCACTAAAATATCTTTAGTAGCAACATGTACTTTTAGCGTAAAATTATTGAGATATAAAAAATTTTGTGCTAAATCTTTTAGTGACGACTTGTGGTTACTACTAAAAACTTATTTTAGTAGTAACATGTACTTGTTACCACTAAAACTTTTGGCGCAAAATTTTTAATATATTAAAAAATTTTGCATAAAATCTTTTAGTGATGACCTAAATTAATTGCCACTAAAAGTTTTCTAGTGGCAACATATATTCGCTACAAAAGATGTTTTAGTGGTAACATTATGTCACCACTAAAAGATTTACCACAACTTTTAAAATATATAAAAAAAAATTGCCCAAACTTTTAGTGACAACATAAAGTAACTACCAAAACATCTTTAGTGGCAACATGTACAAGTCGCCAGTAAAACCTTTGGCACAAAATTTTTAAGATATAAAAAATTTTGTGCCAAATTTTTAGTGGTGATTACATAATTTAGTCTTTTAGCACAAAATTTTGAAGATATTAAAAATTTTGCGTCAAACCTTTTAGTGGTGACTTGAGATTATTGCCACTAAAAGTTTTGACAGCAATTAACCTTTCCATGACGTCCGGTCATCTCACATCAAACTTTGTTTTAAGGGGCTTAAGTTTTCTTTTTTTTTTGCCCAAGAGTTAGTGTTCATAAAATGATTTGATATGATCCCATGTAAGCAAAGAGTTGTAATCAAATGTTAAATTATTACCAGACTTTGTAAAACTCTAACCAGAAGTAGATTCATTTTTTTTAATTAACTTTTCCATCACACCCAATAGTCTCACCTCAAACATTGCTTTTTAATGGCTTAGTTTTTCTTTTTCCCTCAGTAGTTGGTGTTCATAAGATGATTTGGTATGGTCCCACATCTAGAAAAAGTTTTCATGAGATGTCAAACTATCACTAGGCTTTGCAAAACCCCAACTAGAAGTAGACTCATTTTTTGTGATCAACCTTCCCATTTGGAACCAATAGTCTCACTTCAAACTTTAGTTTATTCTTCTATAAGTTAGTAGTAGTTATGTTATGCATTGTTTATATATATGTATATACTTCTAAAGACAATAATATAGCAAAAAATTATATATGGCATAGATATAATGTAAGAAACAACAAAACTAATATATATTATTTATAATATAAATATATTTTTAATTTGGTTAAATTTTTTAATTTCAATCTTAATGTTTTCTTATTTATTATTTCTAAGCCTTTTGTTTTTTATTTTTTTATGATAGGAGAAGCTTAATATAATTTAGGAATAATAGAAGTTGAATATTATGTATTCTTAAATTTTAATTATGGGACATTTTTATTTTTCAATAAAAATGACTAAAATATTAATAAGAAAATTAAATCAATTAATAGTATAATAAGTAATAATAAAATAATTTTTTATATATATAACATAAATAATGAGATTAAAATTTTAAAAATAAAAAATATTTATATAAATAATATAGCAAAAATAAAACAAGAAAACAATAAAGAAAAAAATAACAAATCAGTTAAACAATAATATAAAGCCATACCTTAAGGAGTAAAATAATAAAATCAAATTATGAGATAATGAAAAAAAGGCAAAAAAGAGAAAAAAAAAAACTGTATACTCTCCTTTTCAATCACGGCTTCTGATAGTAGCAATATGAGAAAAGGATTAATGATATTTTTCCAGATTGGGAAGAGTTTTTATTTAATATCAAATTATCACTAGGCTTTATAGAATGCTAACTAGGAGTAGACTCATATTTTATGATTAATCTTCCAATCTCAACCAATAGTCTCACTTTAAACTTTGCTTTTTGATAGCTTAGTTTTAATTGTAGTTATGTTATGCATTGTTTCTATATATATATATATATATATAATCTCATAAACAACAAAACTAATACATATTATTTATAAATATAAATAGATTTTAATTTGGTTAAGTTTTTTTCGTTTCATTTGAATCTGAATTTTTTCTAATTTATTATTTCTAAGTCATTTGCTTTTTAATTTTTAATGATAGTAGAATCTTAATATAATTTAGAAATACTAGAAGTTGAATATTAAGTGTTCTTAGATTTTACTCATGGATAATTTTTAGTTTTAAATTAAAAAAAGATGTTTTATATATTTTTAAAAAGCATGCAATTAATAATTAAATATTTATTTGTTATATTGTATTTTTAATTCATAAAATTTTGTAAAATTATATTTCATTATCATCAACTTAATTATGGTGAGACCAATGAAATATCAATAAGGAATTTAAATAAATTAATAATGTAATAAGTAATAATAAAATAATATTTTTTATATATAACATAATTAATGAAATTAATAGTTTTAGAAATAAAAAAATTTATATAAATATAATGATTATTTAATAAAACTATTAATGTAAAAAATAAAATAAAATGATATCTTAAATTTTAAAAATTTAAAATGCTAAGTTCAATAAGAACCATAAATTAAAAAAACGAAAAAGAATAAAATAATATAATTAGAGTATAACTTTAAAATATTATATATAACTTCTTTAGAATAAAATTAAACAAAAAAGAATCATAAAAAGAGTAATAAAAAAGTATATATAACTTCTTTAGTATAATTTTGAGATAAAAAAGAATAATAAAAATAAAAGAGTAAAACAATAAAAAATAAAGGAAAAAATAACAAAATAATATAACAGTGAAATATAGCCTTGACTGAAGGAGTAAAACAATAGAAGCAAATAATAGAAAGAAGGAATAAAAAATTAAAAAAAAAAACCCTAGTCAAACTTTTTCACTTCAAATGCCTCAATTATTATAGCAACAAATCTATAAATATATTGTTGAGTGTATTTTGGGATGTTCTACCTGATGGGGCATTAGTACCTGAAAATTATTACAAAGCAAAGAATGTTGTTAGAGAGCTCAGATTGGGTTATATCAAGATTGATGCATATAAGAATGATTGCATCTTATATTGTGAGAGCACGCTAATGCAAAATCATGTAGTACATGTCTAAATGAAAGTTGGATGGCCATAGAGGGAAGAAAGTGCCACATAAAGTGTTGCAACATTTTCCATTAATGCCTAGGTTGCAACAATTGTATATGGATTGATATACAGCTAAAGATATATGGTGGCATGTGGAAGAATGCATTGACGATGGTGTGTTGTGACATCCCTCTGACTTAATTGCTTGGAAATCATTTGATGACCAGCATCTTGACTTCTCCTATGATTGCATAAATGTATGAATGGGTCTAGCTAATGATGGATTCTGGCCTTATGGAAATATGAGTATTAACCATAATATTTAGCTAATTGTGTTAGTTACATACAATTTGCCACCATGGTTATGCATGAAGCACCAATACTTTATGATGACACTTCTTATTCCAAGTCCTAAATGTCCTAGTCATGACTTTGATATGTATTTGTAACCCATGATTGAAGAGCTACATGAACTATGGAACAAATAGGGTTGACACGTATGATGCCTACTCACAATCTAATTTTAAGATGCGTGCAACTATTATTTGGACAATCAATGATGTCCCAATATACGAGAACCTTTCAGGATGGTCCACCAAGAGGAAGTTTGCATGCATTTATTACCACAAAGGCACACATTTTACTTCTTTACGAAATAAGTTTTGTTACATGGGGTATTGTTGCTTCCTTCCAACCAATCTTCCATGGTGCAAAAATAGGAGTGTATTTGATGGCAAAGTTAAACATTTAGTTGCACCCTCTCTTCTAACTGGCGATGAAGCACTTATACAACTTTAGGTTTTGGGCAATGTGAGTTTTGGGAAAGGTTAAAAGCAAAAGTGTTACCATATCAATGATGATTTCAATTGGAGGAAGAAGATAATTTTTTTTCAAACTGCCTTATTGGAAAACCCTTATGCTTTGACACAACTTTGATGTTATGTATATAGAAAGAAATGTGTCCAATAACATAGTGTCAACATTGATGGGTGTTATTGGAAAAACTAATGATACACTGCAAAGTCAATATGATTTCATTGATTTAAGGATTAGGCAACAATTGCACCCAATAGAAGACGAGAACAAAATTCTAATTCTAGTAGCTTCCTATACATTATCCATATAAGAAAAGTTAAAAGTTTGTAACTTTTTGGCTAAGTTAAAGGTACCTAATGCCTTCTCCTCAAACATTTTGAGGTGCATCAATGTCCACGAGCAAAAAATCTTTGAGTTGAAATGTCATGACCACCATGTATTATTGCAAGACATATTTCTACTTACAATACATGGCTTGTTGCCTAATGAAGTGTTGAAACCTATAATAGAGTTGGAAAAAATTTTCAAGAACTTGTGTTCAAAGTTTTTGAAAATTGAAGATCTTGATGTCTTGCAAATCCAAATTGCAATCACACTATGCAAATTGGAAATAGTGTTTCCACTTACCTTCTTTAATATCATGGTCCATTTGCTTATTTACTTGGCAAGAGAGGCTAAACTTGGTAGGCCCGTACAATATTGGTGGATGTACCCCATCTAGAGGAAAGATAGACCAATTAATTGATATCCTTTTTTTTTGTTAGTTTGAAGTTGTCTTACTTTATTTATATTAACTTATGCATGTAGGTTCTTATAGACACAAAAAACTTATGTTCACAATCAGGCTCGTTCAAAAGGTTCAATTGTTGAAGGTTACTTGGCAAATGAATGCCTTACCTTTTGGTCTCATTACCTGAAAAATTATCCCTACTAAGTTCAATAGACCTCCTAAAAACAATGGACATGTTGAATGTGATAATATGTCCATTTTCAATCCAAGTGCGTAAGTAAGAGGTTGTTATGAGTCAATATTTCTATCAGATGAGGAGTTCAATTGTCAGACCTCTTTACCCTATTATTATTACCTTAGTCCTTATTATTAATTCTTGGATTAGGTTTAAGTAAATGTAATAACTATAGTTATTAGTTCAAACATTTAAAACATTCTAAAAATGTGAAATCTCTAAAAAAATTTCTTAAAATTTCGGCAGCATAATAGCTATAAACCAAGTGCTACCCGAGCTCTTTGGCCCTCTCTTCTGCTGAAACAAACACCTGCATACGATACAAATATCATATGCTTAATTCCAGAGGCCTTAGGGCTCAATTATCAACTAGCCCTTCAATCTCGACTACTCATAATACTTATAAGTAAATACTTATAAGTGCATCATATAGCATTTACATTATTGAATATTAATCATATGCTTTCTAGCCTATCTCTAAATTGTCCTATCTAGGCCCAAAAGGTATACATCATTATATTACATACACATTGGTCTCAAAATACAATTTGACAACATATTTACAGAAATACAACATCAAATACACAAGTCTTCATGGAGCTATGGATTTTCCTCAATCTACTTATATACTCTCACTTGGCAAAGGGGTTAGTGGATACAAGAGTGAGATTCTAGGGCGAATCTCAGTAGCATAATCCTACTCTACCATGTAATAACCACTTAAGCACATAGGTAATGGATGCAGCTTTTTCTAATATCTGAGCTTTCTAAACATGTGAAAATATGCATGCATAAAGTTAGAATTCGTCCAAGCTTACTAAACTCTTTCCTGAGTGGCCCTGATATTTAGCATAGGGAAGAACTACTGTGCTCAATTCTTAGCTAACACTAGGTAAAGCTTTGCTTACTAGGCCAAAACTCATAAAAATCACATAAAACTTATATAACTTATTTGAACATCAAGTAAACATATCATACAAGCAACCAAAACACTCAAGTAGTTAAAAACATGAAAGAAATGAGGAAAATGCTACCTAATAGGAGTTTATCCCCAATGCTATAGGTACTAGTTGTTCCTTTCCAAGCTAGGCACTAACACTGCGGCCCTTTGCTACACTGATGGCCTATAATATCAGATCAATACTCATATCAGTGCTAAAGCCATTATAAGCTAATTATATGCAACATTATGCTACTTTTGAAGACAATTTTTCTAGGCTCACATAACTTTGCATTTCGCTTAAAATGGAGCTTGAAACTTCTCTTACTTACTTGCCTAGTTAATCTTTTTCACTTGCCCCTTTCTTAGCCTCTAATATAGGTTTTTTCATGGGCAAGTTTTTCTAAGCAACTCAAGCTCCCTAAATTCTTATTTTAAGCCCATAATTAGCATTTTATTATTTATTTTGGTCCCTGCACTATTCATATGGTCATTCCCCATTTTGACATATTTAGTAGCATTAGGCCATTTTTGTTAAACTTGCTTCTATACCTCAAGACCTCATTCCAATATCCTAGATAGTTCTTTATGCTCCCATTAGGCTCACTAGAATGGTCAAATATAATGCCAAACAACAACGTAGCCATTTATCCAATTACATTTTCTCAAACACCTAAAAATTTTGACTTTCACAATTAGCCTTTGTAATTCAAACTGATGCTTCCCCTAACATTTATAATTCTCTAAAAGAGCTCTAAATTCATTAGAACTCAAAAACAAGTTCATCTAATGCCATTTCCTATGGGGTATCCAAAACCATACATATATAGTGTCATATGGAGTTTTCTTGCTTCCTTTGGTAATTTCTTCTCATTTCCACAACATAAATGAATTCTACATGCTCCATATGATTAAATACATAAAAAATATGTAGAGAGAGAGAGATTTTCTCTCTCTACACATGATGAAGAAAGAGAGAAATCCATGAAAGCATAGCTTCTAACATATGATGCTATACCTTGTTTTGAAGCTTATTTGGTGCTTTACGTTTTCCACTGATTAATTTTTTGAAAAGAGCACTTTCATCCATTTTGATGTTAGCTTAAATACCTCTAATACAGAATTTAAAAGTATCAAATTAAAGCTCCTGAAGAGGGGAATAATTTTCATAACTAGAGCTACACAAAAAGAGTATGAAAACTTACCCATTTAGCTAGTTTTTTTCCCTTCTCTGTACCATGGACGCCATTCTTAAACTTGGAGCTGCTGGAAATGAGCTTGAGACATTGGAAATCTAGGCAGAATGAAGAGAATATAAAGAATTAATAAAAAAATAGCTTTATATGTTGACTTTTTTACTTTTATGCCCAATTTGTCCTTACTTTTTTGGCCTTTAAATTTCTACATTCTAGCTCTTTTTTATGCATATTTGGACTCTATATTCTTATTTAGGAGGTCTAAAAACCCTTAGGCCAACTTTCTTAGGCTACAGGGACTTAAAATGACATAAAATAACTTAAAATTGCATTGCAGTACTGGATTTCTCAATTTTCATGCCGTTAGTGTTTTGACCTATTTTATGCTTTCTAGACATTCTTTATAGCTTATTTAACTCATATATAGTGGAAAATAACATTAATTTTCTTTAATTAATTTTTTATTAAAGTCTTTATTTTTCTCACTTTTTTGGCATTTCACTATTCAAACGCCTTTGAAACTCATTTTTTTTGCTTTTCTCTCTTTTTCTCTTTTTACTTGGTTTTTACTCTCTTTCTCATCTCTCTCTAACTTATTAGGAAGTCTAGGCTCAATTAGAAAAACATGGGATGTTACATCAATCAAGCTTGTATATATGTGCTTCAGAATTATAAAGATATTTGGCCATTCATTGAGTAAGTCTGTAGGACTTGGCCACCACTTACCCAAAATTTTTTTTTATTATCACCTCTTAATATATTAGGTCATACATTGTAGGAAGCACAAGATAGAAATTGAAACACAAGCTTCAATGGTTGAGGAATTCCCCAAGATGGTGTCATGCAAAGGTATGTTTTAAACTTATGTTTCCATTGGTTTATTTAAATGTTACAATATTTACACATGTTGTCATTTATAGGTTTTAGAGTTAAGTACATGAGGTGATGCAAGTGATGATCTCATGAATCTTGGAGTTACACTGCTCAAAATGGCCTATCGTTATTCTACATTTATGGTGAATGTATTTAGATTCCACACTCCAATAGGAAAACACATAATAATGGAGTTCTTGTAAGGGGTGATAATTTAGAGGAGACAAAACAATATTATGGCATCTTAGAACATATATATAAGTTGTCGTACATTGGGAATAAGAAAGTGTATCTCTTCAAATATCATTAGTGGGACACGGGTCATTTAAGAAGAGGATATAAGGTTGATAAGTATGGAATCATAAGTGTTAACACTCGATACTCACTAAATTTGAATGAGCCATTTGTCTTGGCATTTCAAGCAGAATAAGTGTTGAGGACATTTATGACTTAGATTGACTTGTTGTTGTAAAAATAAATCTTTATGACCTCTTTAATATGCCAGAGGTGATTGATGATGGTGTAAATAAGGACAATGAAAAACTACTAAGTGATGAGACTTATTAGCATATTGAAATTGAAGTAGATTTGACTACTAATGATGATGACGTAGGCATTGGCCTAATGGTTTACCTTCATAGGGACAACAATTCAACAAGAAATAATAAACTATTCAAGTGAACGCCCCCAACCAAGTAGGCCAAACGTAATTAATGAGGTGGATGAATTTATTGATGACAATGATGAGGATGTGTCCATTGATGAAAAAGATGGGAAAGACATGCTCAATGAGGATGGTACAGATGACACTAACAATAACCTAGATTAAATATATTTATGGTATTGTATGTACATATCAATTGCCTTATGTTTTTGTCATCAACTTAGTGTTTGGATTCAATAATGTATCTCACATTTCATTTGCAATTCTATAGGAAATGTCAGGTGACGAATGTGGTAGGGTAAGAGGAAGAGGCAGAAGAGGAAATGGACATTATAGTGATTGATTGAGATACAACCACATAGGTGATGTGACATCACCATAGGAACTTGCAACAGGGAATGCTTCTGAATGGAAGGAGTTTACTCCACCTACATTAGCGTGGTCTATGACACAACGAGAACATGAAGATTCTCCACCCATGCAACCATTGCTAAACCAAAGTAGTGTAAATATAATCATCTTTTGATTTTATTTATTTATGGTTTACCTTTCCCTCCCTTACCACACACACACATATGCACACACACATATACATATATCGATTTGCAATTGTTTTTTTATGACCTGCATGCCTTTTTCAACTTCTTACAACACTGTTAAGAAAAGACAAGGGAGGTATAAGTGTGTGTCGACTAATTTAAAGACAAGGCATGGTGGAAAAATTGTTATTAATATCTCTGAAGACTTTAAGCAGGTTGTTAAAGATGGTGCTTGAGAGTTTTTCAGTTATTATGGCGAGGTGGTGTAACACCCGATTTGCCGAAAAAGGGCTAGAAATGTGAGAATTACAAAGGAAGTCCTCTAGATCAAGGGGATAACAATCAAATGAAATTAGAATAATAATCTAAACCCCTAAAAATGAAGATTTGAGATTTGAGTTGCTTATAAACTCGAGCCAAATGAGCTAGAAAAATTTTTGAAAAAATGTTAGGGTACTTTTGTAATTTTTGAAAATTTTGGAAAACTCATAAGAGGATTTTTTTAAAACAAAAAATTTGAGTATTTTGGAATTCTTAGAGGCTCTAAAAACCATAAGAACCCCTAAAATAGTTGAAATCTCTTCGATGAGTGATTACGGCTATTAGTTAACCAAAACTTTGGTTGAATGACTCAAAATAGTTTTAAATACAATTTGGGTGAAACCAAAAGAAATTTATAGGTTAGAGGACCCAAATATTATGATAGAAAAGATAGATTTCGAAAAGGAGTTGAAATGAGGCCAAATGAAAAAACCATGGTTTAAGGACTAAATTGAAAAGTGAAAAAGTAGCATAACTTTACTTTTTGGGGTCTTATAACACATTCAGCTTTAGCCAATTCCTCTCCATTGAAACATACTAGTTTGGATAGATTTGGAGAGGGCTCCATGAAATGCACAAGAGGAAGGAAGAGCAACCAAGTGAAAGAGTAAGATTTTTAAGGTTTTTCATGCTCTTTGTTTCCCTAAACTTATTCCCCTTTTTCTCCTCTCTCTTTCTATGGTTTGATTGTTTATTTTGGTGATATTTTGTGACTAAGGCAGTAGAGGGAGAAGGAGATTTGAGAGAACTCATAGGAGCATGAAATAGAGCTCTTTAAAAGCTAACAAATGAGGTAAGAAACCATGGACTTCTCTTGCTTCATCTTGTTTTCTACTTTTAGTCATGTTTGGGTCAGACCTAGCCCACTTAAAGGAAGATGAATTTTGACCTTAGCAAGAGAGAAACAAGTGTTTGAGAGTGTGGGAATTAAGAATAGTCAATTGGAATCAAATGGGAAGCAATGAAATTTAAGATTGAGAATCTTGGGGTTTTAAGACAAATGCTTAAGTTTGATTTTTTCTAGAGATATTTTACCATATCTAAGAGCTTGTATGAGTCCATTAGACCTTTAGAAAGATTTTTTTAGAGCCATTCCCTTAAGGAAAAAGCAAGAAAGTCTATGGACTCCTTCTATGTACATATATAGGCCCCAAGGGAGTTGGAACACCTAGGGAGAATTTTTTTTCATTCTAAGGTTATAAGAGGCTTAGATATGAATTATAGATCCTAGAGAAACTAATGGATTGAATTTAGAAAGCTTCGTTTGAGAGTTGAGATTTTAGGTCCCAATTTAGGTATAATGAGGCAACCTAAACTTTGACTTCCTAGAATGAGTTTGAGAGGGTTTCAATGAGTTTATACGGAACCATATGGTTTAGAAAGAATGAAAATTGGGAGCCAAGAGTATGATTTCAAGTGGTTGCTTCATTGTGTCATATATGGACCATAATAGTGATTTAAGACCAAGTGAGCTAGCTTAGAGTTTTATAAAGCTAGAATTGGTTCCAATGATTAATTTGAGTCTCATTTGATGTGTCTAGGCCAAGAGAATCAAGATCTCCCTAATTATGTATGTTTGGCCAAGAAGAGCAAGTAAAGTGCAAAGGGGAAAGCTTATGTTTCCTAGTCTAAGATAGCTATCTAACCTTTCTCACATGTATTATTTGATTTTTTGCTTGTCTTAGATTGCTTGTATGTGCATTTAAACTATGAGATTTATTTATAGCCATTGATTTAGTGTCTTAGTACCATGATGTGATTTGTAAACTTGTTTTGATGTGTAATGGCTTAAGTGGGTTTGGTTATACCAAAAGTCTTTTGAGATAGGTAAGGATGAGCAAAAAGTCCTGAAAAGTGGATGAGACAAGGTCAAAAGTCTTAAGAAAGAGTGAGACCAAGTTAAAAGTCCCTAGAAATGGGTGAATCAAATCCAAAAGTCCTAAGAATTTGGGTGAGGCTGAACCAACAACCCTTAGAGCTTATGTTTGAATTGTATAAACTTGTATGACATGAAAAAATGGCTATATATGTTTTCTAGAAGGTTTTATGGCATGCTTGCTTTCTTTAACTTGAAAATGCATCGTATATGTATGTTTGAAAGGGTAAAAGAGCTATTAGGATTCTTTAAATCTCACTCTTTTACCCATATATTTATTTTGGCCTAGGTAAAGCTCAAAGACCAAGTGGAAAAGGCAATTTGGCTTAAGGTGGAAAGATTGACACTGGAATAGGAATTTTTAGTACTTGGATGTCAAGAGTTTTGTACTAGAATTGTATGTATGAGGTAAATGGTTGAACATATGTAAAAATATGTGTTTATGATGAATAAAAGGATTTTAAAACCAATTGTATATGTATGTATGTTTTTGACATCCACATGCTTAATTAAGCACTTATAGCTTTGTATGTGAGAGCAAATGAGGAAGTGATTTTGAGATACATGAGTAATTGGATCTCTTAAACAAGTTTTGTATGCTGTTTTTAACTATTCTCACGTGCTCAAGAGGTCATGGTTAGAGTAAGAGAGCATTTGAGTTGAATTTAATCCCATTGGGTGCCTAAAAAGTCAATTTTTGCACCCTATACCTCAAGCTAACCAAATGAAAGAATTTAAACTTGAAATTTAGTATGAATATAGGTTTCATCTAAAGCTTTTTTCTAAGTTAAGAATCACATTATTTGTAGTTCTAGAGAATTAATTATGAATTTTTAAAGTTAAGACAATTATGTAGATTTGGTCAAGACACTGTTCATATGGTCAGTTTAGGTTTCTATGTCATCTGAAGGTCAAATGATATCTAATGCCTATGAAATTTTATAAGAATAAACTAGATATGATAAGTTTTCTGTAGCAATTAAGAGCACCCCGAATTGGAGGTCTATAGAGAGAGAACTGAATTTTTAAAGTTGGATGATAGTACTAGTAATGAAGAGAGACATTTGGTTTGATGTTTTCATGATTTGAAATTATTTTTAGTCATTAGTATACATCCACAACTTTCCAAAATGATATGCTTCGCTTGATTTCAATTCTTCTAGAACTAGTTATGAATTTTCAAAGTTCATAGCAGAAACTATGATACAAACCCAAAAGCAACTATGGTTTTTCTCCAATTTTGATTCCAAATCTGAGATTCTTAAGATGAATTATGATGTTTATAATTTGAATAGAAATGTTATGGATATAAAATGATATTTGTAAGTCCACATGGTCCCAAAAGCTAAGAATGATGTTTATGGCCTTCCATTTATGCATGTAATCTTAGATAAAAGCGCATGTTTCATGCAAATGGTGCTTGATCCTTGACGTAAGCCTCCAAATGTATTAATTTTGATATGTTTTAGTATGTTATTGATGAAAAAAATTTGAGGTAAATTTAAATGAATCATGTGGGCAAAATTGAACAATTTTGGTATCCATATGCTTGATTTCCGTTGCTAAAGTATGTAAGCTCCATGCAAATGAGTATGTAATGTTTTGAATATTATGGTATGGGGTGTATGAACTTATGGTATTATAGGTGGTCCAAACCACTTGTTTGTTTAGAGATGGTGATTGGCTAGCACAATAAGAAAAATATGGAAAGATCATATTGTTAAAAGTTAAGGTAATATGTTTGTGCACAAACAAATATGCAAACAAAATTATTGTTAATTTTAAAGCAAATTAAACCTTTACACAAGCAATTATTACTATTTATGTTTATGATCCATAGGACAAATTTGAACCACGACAAGATCGATATGAGTCATTGATGAAGTACTTAACTCTAAACACTTTGCGAAGACTGTTCAGGAGTTGGAAGACAAAGTTACATGATCTAGTTAAATTTTTAGATACAAACGAGGATAGGCATGCAGTTCGACAGATTGATGTGCATCTTATAGATTGGGAATGGCTACTCTAGCACTGGGCTACTGAAGGTTTCAAGGTAGTGTACTCTTGTTATATGGTACAATTTGAACATGCTCACTTATGTGCAATTCTCATAACTATTTTTAAAGGATAGCGAAGGTTTTTGCCTAATTGTAGGTGATGAGTAATAGAAATAATCTAATTAGGAAAAAGCAAATAACCAAGCATACATGTGGCACAATGCCTTTTGCAGAGATGAAGCTTAGCCTGATGGGGATGACCTCTTCTTTTTTTTTTTTTACCATTACATTTCTATGTACCTTTTTATTTTCTCTATGGTTAGAAGATGAAATAATATTGTTTACAAAATATTTCAAAGGGATTCCATTACTGGAGAACCAATAGGACCCGACATGGAGAGATAGAGTGGATTTCACAACATGAAGGAGCATATTGAATCTATTCTCACTTTGCTAGTTGTGTCTTTAGGAAGTTGAACAACTATTATTAATGAATGTATAGGCTTCAATTTTCCCAAAGTTTATTATGTATATGAATATAAATTTGTTGAGTTTATTATTGGTTATTTAATAAAATTTTTCTTCTAATGTAATTCAATTAGGTTACTGTAATTTTTTTTTATCATTTGCTTTTCATATTTTGCGAAGTTATTTTCAGGACCATTTCAATTTATGTCATTTTTAGGTAAGTATTGCCTAATCACTTACGTGATATGAGAAAAGTTTTCTGCAAACTTTAGTGGCAACATCTATTGTCACTAAAGATTCTAAATGCATTTAGTGGTGACAAATGTTATCACTAAAAAACAACATTTAATGGTGACTATTGTCACTAAAGACATTTAAATGCATTTAATGGCAACAAATGTCTTCATTGAAAATAACATTTAATGGTGATAATTACATTTATTACTAAAAAATTAACTTTTTGTGGTGATTATAGTTGCCACTAAATAATAATTAGTGGCAACAAAGGAGACACGCCACTAAATATAGAAATTTAGAGGTGACTAAAGTCCTCACTCAAAATGCAACTTTATTGTGGCGACACCAACTAGTATTAGTGGCAAACTCCTCGCTACTAATCATAACTTTTCAATGGCGACAATTTATTATTGATTATTAATGGTGACAACATCGCCACTGAACCACTCATATACATTATTTTAGTGATGACCCTTGCTTCAAATAATTGTAGTTTCTTTCTACATTATTTAGTGGCAACGTATATCGCCACTAAAAATAATTTAGTAGCTACAATAAATTGTCTTTAGTGGTGACAAACACCACCACTAATTATTATTTGTAGTCGCAACATAAAATGTTGCCACTAAAGTGCTTTTATTACAATAATATTAGTCTTAATCTTGTGGCAACCTCTTGTTCCCACTATAACGGATTTAATGGCGACTTTATTTCTTTTAGTGGCAAAACAATTTTTTTTTGGTCGTGACACCTGGGAGTTACTTAATTATAATTATATCTATTTTGATTAAAATATTTTTATATTTATTATTTATATTATATCACAAGTATTTAATATATATTTTATCAATATAAAATAGTCACTTTTAAAATTTAAAATAAATTAGACTCATGATTTTTAACACAAAATAAATAACATATCAAAATAATAATTTAAAAAATATATTTTTAATACGTAATATTTAAAATAAAAATAAAAATTATTTTTTAGAATATTTTAATCTTGTTTTAATTTTAAGAGAGATTTGTATATATTTTCATAATAAAATAAATTTATGTAATTAATTCAGACATTTTTTTAAAATAAAGAGAGAGTAATTTATCTAAAAGAATAATAATAAAGTTCAAAGATCATTGTTGCTATGTTCAAAATTTTCCAACCCATTTTGCAGGTTAGAAAAACCAATCAAAACATAAAGCATTTTCTAGATCGATCACGCTAAAGTGCTCCTATCAAACGATTCAAATAATGTATAATTGTCTACATTTCATTAAGAAATTGTCAAAGAAAATAATGTGTATGCATGCGTGGACATTGATCTCTAGCTTCTTAGTAGCCCAATTGAATGTATGCAACAAAAACAGCAATATTAATAAAAACCTATATAAAGACTCACTAGCGAAATTATATTATGATTCAGAATTTTTCTTATAACAATTTTTCCTTCGGTTTCTTTTCCTATTTTCATGAGACATGTAATATCAAAAATCAATAGTAGAATTGTGGGGCTATACGTGAAGGATGACTTGTAGACTTTTATGATAAAGAAAACACACCATCTAGAAAATTTCATTTCAACGACTTTGGACTTTTGCATAAAAATTGAAAGATCAAAGCAACAAAATACGAAGATAAATGAGCATAGTTCTAACTATTCAGTTTCGTAGTCATATAAGATATTTGACTTTTTTATAATATATTTTCTAAAATTACATATATCTTCACATAAATATTTGTAAGAATCTAATATCGTGAAAGAGACGAGAAGGACAACTTAATAATTTTCAAGTATAAAAGACAATATATAGACTTGAAAAACGGCATAATTGCTATAGACTTGAAAGACTTGGGACTTTACTGTAGAATTTTATAAAATAACTTTTGACTGCATTGCAACATAGAAAATTAATTTGATTGGTACAAGGCATATCTTGTTGATATCAATAGAAATTGTTTGCATTAATAATTTATCAAATCGGAAGTCTTATTAGCGTGGTGACCACTTCCGTTAATTTCATCATATATTAACTATGATCATTTCATAAATAGAATCTGTCGAATTGTTCAATCCTAAACTCCTTTTATTGTAGAAATTGCTTCTCGAAAAGTTAATTCTATCAAATACATACTTTCAAGATGAAAGTGCATTCTCTTTCTCATTTTTGCTATTTGATTCTATAGCACTGTACATTGTTCTAAACCTCCTAGCTGGTGGGTCCCACTGGCATTGAAACTAATCTCACTAGTGTTACGAGTCCTTTCCTTCCCTTTGTGGGTCACTAGGTATGTATGGGCCATAATTTATATCATTTTGAATCTTTCCTTTTTATGAGGTATACATAGCTTAGATATACCTGTATTTAGCGTTTGGTCTACCTGAAGCATATTGTAATATGGGTTCAATGTATAGAAGTCGTGGTGATTTGGAAACACCTATGAGAGGGAGTATTCAGACGAATGGGATCTCTGGAAGAAGACAATAATCACTCACAACAATGTCAAAATCAAGATCTTATTTAAGATTTAAAAAAAAAACAACTTAAAAAGTTTATTTCGTTAGAAATAACTAAAATTGGTTTTGTTAGAAATTATCGTGAGTAATATTACAGTTTTAGACAAATTTTTTATGAGAAATGTATAAATTATATAATCATTTTTTTTAATTATGAAAGTATAGAAAAATCCCTCTGAAACTTAAATATGATCAAAATATTTTTAGAAATAATATTTATTTTTATAAAAGTATAACTTTTACATAATATATTTCTTAAAATTTGATTTTAGTGTTATTTATTTTATGTTACAAACCATCAATTTAATTTATTTCAAATTTAAAAAGTTGACTATTTTTATATTACTTAAATACATATTTAATACTTGTCAATTCCGATTCATCCACATGGAATTAATTCACAATTAAAATAGTATGATACTTGAAAACAATCTAATTAAAGTTTGCCTATAAATTGCTAGAAAGCATAACTATAGTTCCTATCAATCTTTTTTTTTTCCAAGTCAATTTTTTTTTTCTAAATTTACTTTTGTAAAGTCTTCAAAGTCTCCCCTATGAAATCAATTGATCAAAGCATGCAGGAAAAATGACAACCATAATTTTTTTCTCAGTCAAATTTGTTGATTTCATAATTTTTTTGCTTTAAAGTCTCCCTTATGAAATAGATCTTTTCTTTAAAGTCCATGGATGAAGGCTTTGTCACTAGATTGCTTTTGAAATTGGAGTGAAAATAATATTTGTTCGTGAAGCTTGGGGTATTGATGATAGACTATATCTTCCTTTGTCGTATTTGGAAGGACACTCTGACTCGTAATTTGCAACATAATGTGTCCCTACTTTTTCCCCCAAAAAAAAAAATGCCATACATTGAATAAGTTTATGAGTAAATTTCTTTTTTTTTTAAATATTCAAATTACACAATCTTATCTTTTCTTAAAAATATGCTTCCTTTTCTTGAAACCTAAAACGCATTACACCTACCTCTCCTACAATAAAATATAAGGTACATTTGCACTTATTTTGAATAAAATGCACATACATATACATATATTAATTTTGCAATATAACAAGTATCAAACATATTAAAATATTCACTTTTTTTAGTTTAGTAAATTGTAAGATCATTTGATAAAATAATAAATTATTAAAAACAAAAAAGATTCATATAACAATTTTTCAAAAGTCAACCAATTTAACGATGATAATTTAATTTCAACAATAATATTTGTATCAAACACACATTAACAAACAAAAACATTACCATAAATCAAATAAAATTTTAAAATAAATTAAATTCAAGGTTTTTTAATATGTTATATTTTTGTAAAATAAATCAAGTATTATTAAAGAAATTTTGGTCATCTTTTAGTTTTAGAGGATTTTGTGCATATTTTCAAAAATAGAAAATATTGTATAATTTCAACACCTTTCAAAAGAGGAGAGTCTTTGGCCATCCTCACAGTCTCTTCTATGATATTAAAACTCTTCTTTAATATCTATATGAAGATATGTAATTTTATTTAAAAATAACCCAAAAAATCAAAGTGTCTCAAGGGAGGGGGTCTCTTTTTTTCAATCGAAGAATTCTCTCGTCATCGTTAAAGTCTCTTTGACCATGTCAAAACTCTTCAAAATATTTATATGAAGATATGCCATTTTACTTTTGTTACATTACAGTGATTGAATGTCTACAAATATTACATTTGAGTTTAGATATACTGCTGACAGGGTATTTTGAGAATAATCACAATTAAGATAACAAATTATAAGGCCAAATAAATTTACAAGAGATTAGTGCGTAGAATGATCACAAATTAATATAGCCCAAATTTTTAACTCACCTGGTATTTTGAGAATGATGACTAAATAATTTTTAAAAAAATTAGATATAACTTCTTATATTCTTATTATCAAATTCTTGAATTAAAACATGATAAGTATATAATTCTTTAATTATAATATGACTAGTGTATAGCTTTTGTAAATAATTATATAATTTTTTAATTAAATTATACACTTATTATATTTTTATCGCAGAACTATATATTTATTATATTTTAATTAAAAAAATTTGATAGTGAAACTATAAAATATTACATATAAATTTAATTCTTTTAACAAATAGATCTTTCACGATGAGCAGAGCCAACTTTAGATAACAAAGATAAAAGAGACCAAAGAATAAAAAAGGATGGGCAATGTTGATATTGACTAAAATAATTACCTTTTTGTGTAAGTCATTGGCTTGCTAAAATCATACGGAATGCAGTGAACATTTGCTACAATACTTGAAGTTATAATAAATATATTTATATATTGATGGTAATTTCCTTTCCCAGGAAGCCATGTCATATGTGATTATTTATTATAAAACTATATTTTCTTACTATTATTATTATTATTTTGAAAAACTAATGAGTTACCCAGTTCCCTTGCCATGACTAAAAAGTTAGATTGGACCATTCATGAAGGCAACTTTAAAAAATTAAATTACTAGATATCGCAAAGTAACATACGGAGCTTCTCGCAAAGTTACATATTGGGGTCTCTCGTGAGTCATTTACAATTTTTTTCACCTCTAAAAGTTTCATTTGAAAGGTTACTACTAAGTGCTAGGTGGACAAGGCTTGAGGAAAAAGATCTCTTTGCGTAAAACAAAAGTCAAAAGTTTAGTGGTATTTAATATTAATTAATTTGCTGAAAGTCTTTAATTAAAATATATATTCTTAATGGATAATATGGCAAATGAATTGATTTTGTAATGGCTAACAATAATGTCAAAATCAGTATCTTATATATTCTTAATGGCATGTTTGGTAAGAAGATTAGGAAATAAGAAAGGAAATGAAATGATGGGAGAGAAAGGAAAGGAAAGGAAAGGGGAGAACAAATAAATAAGTTATTTATCACTTTATTTGATATAATAAGAGGAAAAAGAAGAGGCATTTTTCTTTTGTATTTAGTTTCATCAAGGAAAAGAAAGAAAATACATATAAATAAGATGTTAAATTATTTTATTATGCATAATTTGATTAAATATATTTACTATAAATAGTGGTAATTCTCTCCATTGGATTATATTAATTTAAGTATATATTTTATCTAATTTTATTTCTATATATTGTTTATTGTCTATTTAAAAGTATGTTTTACTTTTTATTTTCAAAAATGATTTTATATAATTTTATTTATAATTATTTTTTATTTTTATATTAATTAACTATAATACCATATTCCCAAAATAGCACTATAAGCACCTTTCCAAACCCCCTAGCCTGTGGGTTCTACTTGCACTGAAACCTTTTTTTTTTTTTTTTCTCCTTTGAGGGACTATGAGAGTGCATGTATTTGTGGGGCCATAATTTTTAATCTTGTTTGAATCCTTTCTTTCTTTTCCTACCAAACGTAGGAACAATAAAATCCCTCTTTCAATTTTTTTTTTTTTTCCTTTCCTCTTTCTTCTCTCTTATCAGGCAAAATTCGCATTTGAAGTGTTTGATAATTTTGAATTTTTTTATGTAAAAGTATCTTTAGGCCTACCTGTATATTAAGTAAGACTAACTTTCTTTTTGGACAATCTTAACGATCCATCCTCCACATTGACTTTATGTATTTAAGAGAACAAATTCTCGAGTCCGTGTCCTCAATGGTAGAGCAAGAACCTGGGATAGGATGCAAAAAATTTCTCTACTTAGAAAATTTTCTACATCTTATTTTTAAAAAAAAATTATAGTTTTATAGTATATTGTTTAAATTTAAAAAAAAATGTATCATCATTTAATAACATCATAATAATTCAATGAAAAGCTTAAAAAAGCATTTGAAGAAAAAAAGTTTATCAAATGAAGTATAAAAATTTATAATTGTTAATTTACAAAAATATATATACAAAGCGTAACAAATACTATTTTATTTAATAATATTTTAAAAATGTTTATAGTATTTTCAAATACAATTATTTTAGTTCCAGTTGAAATAAATATATTGACATTTAAACTTAGTTATGTTTAATTCAAGTATTGTAGAACTACTATTTATAAATATCAAAAGTATGCATAGATTAAATCTAGATTGAAATATAGAAGAAATAATGGGCAAGGGCAAGGGCAATGAGGGAAAAAAGAAGAAATACTGTGTAAAGTCTAATTGAACATAAGAACATTTAAAAGAAGAAGAAAAGTGGGGGAAATGGGAAAAGAGTAAGAAATGTATGGAGAAAATAGGAAAAGGAGAATGAAATGGAAAAAAAAGGAAAAAATATATATGTGTAGACTTAGTAGATTTAATCTAAAATATCAAACAATAATAATAATATATCAATGAATTTAGTAGATTTAGTGAATTTAAAATTTTAAAAGATGTGAGAGCATAATATCAATTTTTAATATTGTATACATACGAATTTTACAAAATTGAAGGAGGGGAGAGGGGAGCTTTGTGAGTTACATAGTCAATGTAAAAAGCGTATTGATAACTATGAGTTAATACTTGAAATCTAAATTAAAGCATACCAAGAAATTGTTAACTATTGTTCTTTTCCAGTCAAATTTTTTGTTTTTTGAAATTTTCTACTTTAAAGTCTCCCTTTACAGAAAATGTTTTGTCCTTTGTAAATGTTGACTTTGAAGTCTTTGAATGAAGCCTCCTTCACGAAATTGTTTTGAAAACTTGAGTGAAAACAACCGTTGAACGTGAAGTTTGGTGCATTACTGATAGACCATTTATATGTTTCTTTGTCATACTTGGAAGCTAACTGATTCTTGGAAACATAATGTGCACCTATTTTAATAAGCTTATTTAAAATAGTTTCAAATTTCAAATATTAGTTTAGAATAATCGGTATCATAATGATAAAATTATAAAGAAATTAGATATTTTTTATAGATATTTTAAGAGACATTTTATTTTAAAAAAAATAATTTCGTTACACTTGTTTCACTATAATTGATTTTGTTAGAAAAATATTGTTGTTAATATTAAAATTTTTCTATGATAACATTGGTTGCTATGTACAAAGGGTTAAATTTTGTGGAAAATGTTTCTTAGATCTCTATCAAAAACTAGTGCAACCTGGGGAAAAATATATAAATAAGAGTCACTTTTGGTTCAAAAAATAAATAAATAAGGGTCACTATTTTTTCTTTTCTTTTTTCTAGTCAGTTTTGTGTGGAATCTTATTCTTTAAAGTCTTTGAAGTTTTCTTATGACAAAACATTCATTTGTTGTGTAACGTTTCTCTACGGAAGTCTTTGATTGATGTTTCTCAATTATTTTGTGGCTTTGATCTCTTAATTTATATGCAACAAAAGTCCAATATCATTGAAATGATATGTTCCGAATATGGTGACTTTTTGTTTTCTTTATCATTAAAGTCTACAAGTCATCCTTCAACTATAGCCCCACAACGAACTCTATAAATCCTACTATCAATTTTTGATACCTCACGTCTTATGAATAGAAGAAAATTAAAAACCACAGTTATAAGAAAATTGTGAATTATAATTCTCTCTAGTTGTTTCACCTTTGAGGTTGCATTGAAGATATTTTGTCACTATGAAGGGCTTTTTTCCTAAGTTTTTCTATGCATTATTAACACTGCTGTTTTTGTTGCATACAAGATTCAGTTGGGCCACAAATGGTGCAGGAGTGAAATGCATAAAAAGGGAGAGAAAAGCTCTGCTCATGTTTAAACATGGCATCCAACAAGATGAGTTTGGCACGTTATCCACGTGGAGAGAAGATGAAAATGAAGATTGCTGTAACTGGAAAGGAGTTCAATGCAACAACAAAACAGGTCATGTTCAAATCCTTGATCTTCGTGGTTCGACTTCAATTTATTTGATTGGTATAATCAATATTACTTTATTGATTGAGTTGCTTGATATGAAACAAATGGATCTCAGTAGCAATAATTTCTATCTAAGTGGCATCCCAGAATCCATAGACTCTTTCACCAACTTAGAATATCTCAACCTCTCTGATTCTTTGTTTAGTGGGAGTATTCCTTATCAATTAGGGAAGCTTTCACATTTAAAATATCTTGATTTGAGTTACAATATGCTAGATGGAGCTATTCCACGTCAACTTGGAAACCTATCAAAGTTGCAGTATCTCAATCTTGGAAGTAATAATCTTGCCGGAGCAATCCCTTATCAACTTGGGAATCTTTCCATGTTGCAATCTCTTGAGCTTTATTTCAATTCTAATCTCACACTGAATGGCCAGAATAATCATGATGTTGAGTGGCTAACTAAGCTCTCTTCGTTAACAAATCTTGACTTAAGTGATGTGAGTGACGTTGGTTATTCTTATCATTGGCTACAGATGGTTGGTGAATTTATGCCCAAACTAAGAGAATTGCGACTAAGCAGATGTGGCATTTCTCATGCCAATAACCTTTCCTTCACTGCTTCTTCCAACTTTTCAACTTCTCTTGTCATCCTTGATCTCTCCCACAATAACTTAAACTCAGTAGTATTTCAATGGCCCTTCAATTTCAACTTTAACCTTCAAGAGCTTTATCTAACAAATTGCAATCTTTCAACCAAAAATCTTAATCTTCTATTTTCCCATTTTCAATTTTCTTCCCTTGTCATCCTTGATCTCTCTATCAATAACCTGATGTCAGTAAGGGTATTGAACTTTGGCTCTAATCTTCAAGTGCTTAATTTAAAGAATTGTAGCCTTTCATCAAACAATCTTATTTTTACATCTTCCAATTCCAATCATTCTTCTCTTGTTAGGCTTGATCTCTCTTATAACCAACTAACATCATCAACTATATTCCACTGGATCTTTAACTTCACCTTAAGTCTTCATGAACTTGACCTTTCTAATAACTTGTTAGAAGGTTCCATTCCAGATGGTTTTGGAAATATATTGGACTCTCTTGAAAGTCTTGATCTATCTGTTAATAAGTTGCAAGGTGAAATTCCAACATCATTGGGGAATATATGCACATTGAAGAGATTAATTCTTTTTAACAATAACATGAGGGGGGAGCTTCCAAATTTCATTCATAACTCTTCATGGTGTAAAGGACACACATTACAAACATTGCATTTATCTAACAATAGAATAACAGGCATGTTACCTGATCTTTCTATTTTCTCATCTTTGCAAGAAGTGAAGCTCTCTAACAACCAACTAAATGGAAAAATACCTGAAAGCATTGGATTGTTACCTAATTTGCAAAGTTTGCTCTTAGATGGGAATTATTTGGAAGGTGTGATCACAGAATCCCATTTCAGTAATCTCTCCAATTTGAAGCTTTTATCATTGTATGGCAATTCATTGGCTTTAAGAATGAGCACCAATTGGGTTCCTCCTTTTCAATTATTATATTTGGAAATGGCATCTTGCACGTTGGGTCCAAATTTTCCAAATTGGCTTCATAATCAAAAGAACTTATTCATTTTAGATATTTCTAATGCCGGGATTGTGGGTTTTGTACCAGCGTGGTTTTGGCCAATATTAGAAAATTTAAGCCTCATGAACATCTCATACAACCATTTTGTTGGTGAAATACCAAAATTATCACTCAAGCTTAATCTCCAACCAGCAATAATTTTGACCTCAAATAACTTTGAAGGTGCAATTCCATCATTTTTTTTACAAGCATCATCTCTTTATCTTTCCAAAAATAAATTCTCAAATTTGGTTCCACTTTTATGTGGCAAAATTGAAGATGAATGCTTGGGCATTTTGGACTTTTCAAGCAATCAATTAAAGGGTCAACTACCTGATTGTTGGAGCCATCTAAACTCATTAAGGTATGTTGATTTTAGCAATAATAACTTGTCAGGAGAGATCCCACCCTCCATGGGAAGCCTTATCAATATCGAGGCTTTGGTTTTAAAAAACAATAGTTTGATTGGAGAACTTCCTTCCTCTTTGGTGAACTGTTCCAACTTATTATTGTTGGATGTGTCAGAGAATAAGTTGTTGGGAACAATACCTTCATGGATTGGGGAAAGCCTTAGACAACTACAAATTCTAAGCTTATGAAGAAATCATTTACATGGTGGTCTACCTCAACATCTTTGTCACTTAGCACAAATTCGGCTTTTGGATCTCTCTCAAAATAACTTATCTAATGAAATTCCATCGTGTCTTAGGAATTTGACTGTCATGGCTCAAGAAAGTATCAACTCAACTAACATAGGTAACCATACGTATTCTAATGTAACCACTATTGATGGAGGTGATTATTATGTTGATTTCTACATAACATTGACATGGAAAGGTGTAGATGACTTGTTCAAAAGGCCAGAATTCCTTCTTAAAAGTATTGATCTCTCCAGCAATGCTCTAACGGGAGAAATACCAATAGAATTTGTGTTTTTACTGGGATTGGTTTCCTTGAATTTATCAAGAAACAATTTGAGTGGAAAAATCCCTATTGAGATTGGGAATTTAAAATCACTAGAATTCCTAGATTTGTCAAGAAATAAATTATCAAGCACAATTCCTTTAAGTCTTGCTCATATTGATCGCCTAACCACATTAGACTTGTCAAACAACAATCTTTTTGGGAAAATTCCAACTGGAACACAGTTGCAGAGTTTTAATGCCTCTAGTTATGAAGGAAATCTAGATCTTTGTGGAATGCCACTTGACAAAAAGTGCCCAGAAGATGAGATGCCTTCACCTCAAGTATTTGATAATGAAGATGATGACTCACTTTTCTCTCAAGAATTTTACTTAAGCTTGGGATTGGGATTTGTTGTTGGATTCTGGGGATTCTTAGGCCCATTGCTCTTCAACCGCTCTTGGAGACGAGCCTACTGTAGGTTGGTAAACAGAGTAACAAATAGAATCTATGTCATGGTGGCAATTTATGTGGCAAGGTACCTCATCATTGAAGACTAGCTAAAAGGTAATGATTTATTTTTCTCTCATTCTTATTTTTACATTCAACCCTTATTTATAATAACCATATGACAATAAAATATTAGAATCAAAGTTAATAGAGACAAGCATTTTAATCTAGTAATGATGTTCAGATAAAAATCTTGATTGATAGTTCTATAAATATTTTTAATCTATAATATTTTAGCCTTTTGTAAAGTCACTCTTTTATTTGACAAATTCTTTGTATGTGTATCAAATTAAGATTATATATGATTTTTTGGACTCTTATACTATTTATGTTAACAATGTGCATGTGATAGTATATATAAACAACGAAATAAATGGAAAATAAGTAAGTCACAATCAAATAAAAGAATTGAATAATGTATCCTACTTATTTTATTTTATTGAAAGACAAGTTATCCTAATATGATGTCTCTGTTTACAGTTCTGTACAACAATGCATACCAATTCATCTTATTAATGTAGATTTCTCAATCATTTATCAAACTCTAGTCTTTTTCAAATTGTTAATACAACTTACAGTTTTTATTATCAATTGCTTATTTTACACTCATAAAATTTTAAAATCAAATATACTTGAGTCACACATGCAACTAAGACAAGATTGCATATGATATTGTTTATATACACAAAGAGCAAGGAAACAAGCAATCATAAAATCAAATTGAATAACAAATATTGACTAACTTATGAAAAAGCTAATATAACAACAATCAAGTAATTATATTTATGAAATTACTTCAGAATGCTTAACATGTTATTCTATTTCTTGCAGGATCTGTTACTCCTTTGGTTTGGTATAGGACAAATGCATCTTGTGCATTATAATACATCATCTTCAATCCTTAACCATATATGATCCAAGTAATAATAGTTTGTTAGATGAATTTATGCTATGCTTTATAATGTAATGTACTTACAATATTTTATGGGACAAGATTTGATCAATGACATTGATATCCTTTTCTATCAATAGCAAGAACTAGACTATCAATTATATGATTGTTAGATATAACTAAAAAAATTGCATTAAAACTCCTTCAAACAAGTAGCAACCACCCCAAGAGCATAAATGGAGTCCTCCAATATTAAGCATTAAATAGGAAAAACCAGAAAGGGTCTTTGCTGCTGGACTTTTATTCGCTGGTTTTTAAGGATAGAAATTGAACAGGATAAGTTTCTTAGTTGGTTCTTTGAAACTAAATCACATGTGGAAGTTGTATACAAATAAGGCAATTCATGTGGTAAACAAAGTAACAAATAGTATCCATGTCATCGTGGCAATTTATGTGGCTAGACGCCTCACTTTTTGAGACCAGAGGGCAATGATTTGTTTTCTCTCATTCTTATTTTTACATTAAAACCTTTATTTATGATAACCATATATATGACACAAAAAATATTAGAGTCTAAGTTAATAAACTATAACATTTTAAGAAAGCAATGGTTTGTTAGATGAATTTATGATTTGCTTTATAATGGGATATAATTTGATCAATAACATTGATATCCTTTTCTATAAATGGCTAGAACTAGACTATCAAATATATGACAGTAAATACCATTAGATATAGCTAGAAAATTTGCATTAAAATCCCTTTAAACAACCATAGCAACAACCCCAAGTGCATAAATAAAGTCCTCTAAGGCTCCTATATCAAGCATTAAATAGAAAAGGCAAGAAGGGGTCTTTTCACTACTAAGCATTTACTCACTCTAGTTAGGCTTTGTTTATGTCCTTGTAAATCTTTTCTATTTGAGTAAGCTTTTCTGTCCGTTTTCCTCTGTTTCCAATCAACAAGGCCTAATGCCAAAACATCTGCCTCTCACTTGCTAATTCGATTGTCTTCATTTCCTCTATTTTTCTCTTTTAAGCACAGTTGAAGAAAGTGATGTCGGTGATGGTAAAATCCTGCCCTATCATAGCGCAACTGTTTAATTAATTATCAAACAAAAAGGAAAAGAAATCAGTTAGTGAACTTGAACAAAAATTCTTACAATTGTAGGAAGCAATGTTGCTCTATTTATTTTCCTTCACCTTATTTGGCTATTAAGTCCATCTGATATTGATAGGGGTCGAAGCCACTAAAAATAATTTTTTACTCTCAAAATAATTTTTATTATAGATAGAGTAAATATGATGGTATCCTACAAAGACTATGTCATGGTAACAATTTATGGGGCATGGTACCTCATCATCAAAGACTAGCTAAAAGGTAACGATTTATTTTTCTCTCATTCTTATTTTTGCATTCACCCTTTTTTATAATAACCATACGATAATAAAATATTAGAATCGAAGTTAATAGAGACAAACATTTTAACCTAGTAATGATGTTCAAATAAAAATCTTAATTGATAGTTCTATAAATATTTTTAATTTATAATATTTTAGCCTTTTATAAAGTCACTCTTTTATTTGACAAATTCTCTGTATTTGTATCAAATTAAGATTATATATGACTTTTTGCACTCTTATACTATTTATGTTAAGAATGTGCATGTGATAGTATATATAAACAATGAAATAAATGGGAAATAAGCAAATCACAATCAAATAAAAGAATTGTATAACGTATCCTACTCATTTTATTTTATTGAAAGACAAATTATACTAATACAATGTCTCTGTTTATAGTTCTACACAACAATGCATACCAATTCATCTTATTAATGAAGATTTCTGAAGCATTTATCAAAATCTGGTCTTTTTCAAAATGTTAGCTACAACTTATGGTTTTTATTATCAATTGCTTATTTTACACTCAAAAAATCTTAAAATCAAATATCCTTGAGTCACACACTCAGCTAAGACAAGATTGCATATGATGCAGTTGAAGGTCATGAACTAAAGAAATTCAAATATTGGTGAATATAGAATATAAATAGAGAATAATCAGTATTATATTAAGGTACCAAAGTAGCATTTGAAGAAATTTATTTAGACTAGTGCAACTTATTTGAAATCAAAACAACAGAGATTACCTAAATTCAAAATAAATAGCAATTCTGTTGCAATTAGAGTAGCCAATTTTATTTTAAAAAGGAGAAACCTTGTAAAAATCTGAACTTATAAACCTCTCATGTTGAGAGATCATACATACCTATTGATTTAGGCATCAATCTGATTAAGCTATCCTCTTTGTCTTAACAATATGATCCTACTAAATCATATCAAGATGAAGATCTATCAAGTTCTTTCATCTTTTTTCTTGTGCTAAAACTAATATTTCTCATTAAAAAAATTTAATAAAACTTCATTAAACATTTAAGGCCTCTATTCATTTGCAGAAAGAATTTTGACAAGAATGAGAATAGGAAAAAAAATGAGAATGGAATGCAATCCTGTGATCTAAAATTATATTTGATATGAAATAGAAAGATAGGAGAATTATATTTCTTTCCTACATCTGGTTGCAAGGAAACAATGCAATAATGGAGCGCATTGACAAGTCCATAACTTATCCAATAAATTCACTTGTTATATATATAGACCAAAATTATACAAGTATGCATATTATCTAGATAACAACTTGTCTGCAAAATAAACAAATAAATAAAAGACATATCACTCCCCTTGCATCTCATAGTTATGAAACCCAGTAAAAATCCAAGTCATGTTCTTTTTTCAATTCTCACAGGTCTGAAAAAACTCATACATTGTCGTGTCAAACCACAGGGTCAAATACAGCAACCCACCATGAACGGGTTTGAAAACTCCACATAAACACAAGAGATGTAGCTAATTGGATTAAGCTAAATTCAATATCAAAAGAGGCAGAATAGCAATTTTAAGGGAATTATCATGCAAGCTAAGAACTATTATCTCCCAAAGAATTTTGAAGGCTTTGTGCTCATCCTCATAAACAAAGGCAGGAGCAAGTAGACAAAATATCATCACCCTCAAAACTATCTTAACTGATGTCCATCCTTTTTTCCATGGATGCCATACCTAGGTTACATGTAGTCCTCTAGAAAGGCAACACCAACAATATAACCATGAAATTTATTTTCCACAAATATACTTCACTGCTAGTTAATTCACTACCCAAGTCTTCCAAATTATCTACAGTAATGAAATGGTAATCTTAATGCCCATTTATTTGTCCCAATGTTTCCAATTTTTCAAAACAAATAAGAAGATTTATAAGTGTATGGTAACTTAATGCTTACTTCCTTATTGAATTCAGCCACTGCAACACCTAGAAAGTCCTGAGCCATAAACTTCTTCACAGCAACCTCCTCATAGTCCAACAAATCATCAGTTAAAAAAAATCGGAGACTTTAGCTCATTACCTTTTGGGTGAGAAGTCCTGAAGGTGAGCCATGACTTGGAAACTTCGAATGAATCTATTTGATTAAGTTATAATGCTCCTAAGTGGCTGTTATGCCTTGATCCCGCACTCGGCAGATTTTTTAATCAGTAATTAATGAATCTTGGTCATTAAGGTGCCCCTTTTTTTTTTTTTTGGTTACAGCTGGAGCGAGGGGGGAGTTTTCAGTTTTTATCCTTAGAAATATTTCACAAAAAATGGTCATATTGCATTTTAAATGGTTTTTTTTTTTTTTTTTTTTTTAGTCCAAAATTTTAAATGATTTACAGCATAATAACAGAACATTGCAATTTAGTAAAGGTGAAAAAGTAGTATATTCCAGAGCCATTTTAAAAATCTGTCTCAGAGGTTTCAACTATCATGAATTTCTACTTGAACTTTTATGGCAAACCAAACAGGCCTCACAGCGCGAAGGGGGAGCATGCCAAGTTGCAATACAAATAACATTTACTAATCAAAATTTGAGAAATTAACAGTCATTTAGCCAAATTAAATCTAATTTGTAACACACAGTATCAAAATTTAAACAGAAACGAAAAAACCAGAAAATAATGGACGTACCCAATCAAAATGTGTTCGAAGATATTCTGGGTGCCCAGAAGATCTGAAATTCAAGACAATATATTACTAATTTGAAGCAAAATATAGGGTGTTTTCTCCTCTTACAAACGAACCCGCAACCTAGATGACAGTCGATGTTCAGACAATAGCATTAAACAAGCAAATGTACCGTGATAGAAATAGCACTTTAACTCTTGTGTGCTTTATTATTTTGTTGTCCACGTCTGATAACAAATGGGTTCCAACTTAAGCTGAAGAGGAGACGCCGGACGTATTTGAGAGGAAACGGGGGGACGCCGATGTGGAGAATTCGATTAAGCACGATGAACCGTATAGCTCTGCTACCCAGCATTGGGTTCTATGGGATGTTTCCGACCACTTCTACGTTTGGGACCCAGCATCTCCCATGTTTTTTCTATGAAGTCAGAGAGGCGCTGGTCGTGGGTGGGAGAGCGGCCCTGAGGGGACAAAATGTCCAATTTCTTTTTTTTCCTCTCCCATGATCTGTGGAGGAAAGCACATCACCTTATTTGCCGGAATTGCTAAGGGACAGGAAGCCTGTCTCACAAACACGCCAATTCCAAGATTTTCTTCCCCTCTCGTCCCCTCGTTGTGTCAAACCTGGCTTACACAAATTTGCAGGGGTGAGATGGACGGAGATGGAGGTGAAATTTTTTACATTTTATTTGATTGAAAGTGAGAATAAATCCAATTTACTGAAGATTTTTTTGGTACTAAATTATTGTTCTTAAATTATTTTTTATATAATATTTTTTTTATTCATTAGTACTTGTGAGGCCAGAAAAATTGCTTTTAAAAAATTCTTCTATTTATTTTTTTAATTCTTTTTTTCTTTCTCGAGCTCAGTACAGGAGTCCATCATTATATTTTTTTATAAATATTGTGTTTAATTTGAATAAAATTTATTATATTTTTATTATGTTTAATTTTTATTTTTTAAAATAAAAATATAAAAATTATTTTTTATTATTTTTTTTATCACAACACGTATTTTTATTTTTTATATTATATTAAACATAATTATGTTATTTTATTTTATGTACATCGTTATTTTTTTCTTCATTTTTATATCTAACAATTAATTGTACTTAACAGAATGTACACCCCTTGGAATGTACACCCCTTGGGCCCCATGATTTCTGATGACATAATATCACCCTTGTTGGCAAAATTTGCACTCAAGTTATTTATCAAATTTCCAGAAACAATGTGTCACATCCCAAAATAAAAGGTCATTGGCACATTATACAAGTAACATCATAGTTGTAAGCCTTTCAAACAAAAATGTAGAGCTTCCTACAAAAATTGACAGAACCTATTCTAAAATACAGACTAATCACAAATTTATACAACAACCAAAACCCTCTACAATCATCCTACTTCAAAGCTCTACTCCCAACAGCCAATACACAATTCAAACTAATTATAAATACACACGAGATGTGGAGCCTTGCATGTAGGTCTAAGGAGTTACTCTAAATTTTAATTAAATTAAATTATGGTTTCAAATAAAAGCATGATCCATATGAAACAAGTGTAAGACTCTCCAATAGAGTATTAACCTACCTTCCTTATGCTACAAATCCTTGTTGTACTATTGTTTAAAACCTATAAATATAAAAAAAAAAAGAGTTGTGATACTCTCAATAAACAGATAATACTAACTATGTTGAGAAGGGATAAGTCATTGGTATAAGAGTTCCTTTTAAAAATAAAGATTTTTTCTGTAATCAAATCAACATTAAAGAATTTCTACCATCATTTCATGGTTTAAAATAAAAAGTTATAATTCAATATAGAGTAATGATGTCACATTATACCCAAATTCACATTAAAAAATCAAGTAAACATGTAGTATAATTAATAAAATCAAATGTTATCATTATACAGATGGGGTAGGAAGCATCTAAGTATAACCAAATAGAATACAAATGTAAGTACATAGCACATTAGAGTAAATAATCACAATGGAGCACCAGGCCCACAATTATGACTACATATCCATGTAGCCCAGCACATATGACTAGCAACCCCGGTTAACTAGGATTCAAATTGAGGTACAGCACGTCTAACATCTACTACTATTGGTTATAGCATTCTATGCAACGACACTTCTCAAAATTCACTTTCACATATATACATTTAAAAGATTTAGAAAGAATCAAAGTTCATACTTTTGTTAGGTTCAGAATCACCAATCATAATGCAACTTTAATAAGAACACAAAGCAATCAATGAATGATTTGAATGGTTCAAGAATCAAAACATTTCAAACAAAATTTTCATGTATAGAAAACAATATGAACAAGAAGGTTGTCCCCATAGCACAAGAACAACAATCAAACAATTATTTTAAATAAAAGAAGTGAAATTAAATTTTAAAAACATGTATAGCTAACACTATCTACTTATAGTACATTGATGACACTTGTCGCTGTCCACCACTTCTTCCAATTAACCCAGACATGAGGATGTTTTCAAAATTAGCTAGAACCTATCACACTATGACTTGATCACTCATCTCTTGCAACTCTTATCTAACAAATGTAAAATGTTGCATCTGGAATCTGGAACGTGGGAATAATGCAGAACGTGAGAAGCAGATCATGGCAACAATCCATTATGGTTCAAAAATCATGGGCTTCGTGGGATGAAACAGAACGTGCACTTCTGCACGTTGCATCTTTCTCGGCAAAATGATAGAATTGCCATTGAAAGAGTTTGCCTATAAATACAGGGTCCCTGAGCTCGGTTTTACATTGCTACACACCATCAAGAAGTAAAAACGAGAGCTTAGAAGTCCCTGTGCTTCAGAACGCGCTTCACAAAGCTCCACAAAACAGAGAAGGAGAGCAATGGCTGGAGGTAACATTTCGATCCATTTCTCTTGTATTGGATGTTATAAATATGCTTTTATATATCCATGAAGTATAACAGTTGGTATCAGAGCCGAAAATGCCTCTGCCTTGCTAAGTTTCTTAAGCTCGAAAATGTCAAATTTTTGGTGTATTTGGGTTTCTTTATGGAGTAGTATTTTCATCATTTTGATATCAAAATTGGAATCTACATGAAATTCTGATGAAAATGGACTCCTGGATCACCCAAAACGGAGCTCAGAAACATATAAAACGACCGGGTTTTCATTTGGGTCCGAAACGGGTCGAAACCGGGTCGGGTCAACCCGGCTGGAGGTCAGGGACGAGTTGTACGACACGTCGTTTTGGTCCTCCGTCAAACGACACGTCGTTTTGGGCTCCGTCAAACGACACGTCATTTTGCATGTTGGTTAAACGACATGTAGTTTAGCGTTTGGAAATAAAATGACTCCTTTTGGTGCATGGAGGATTCGAACCCATGACCCTCACAATGCCAGCATGAGTCTTAACCACTAAAGCCATGTCTTATTGTTGTTTTGTAAAGGCAACATCTAATATATATATGTGCGTTTTGCTTTGTGGCATTTCCTCCATACATTTTCTTCTCCCATGATTTATATATATATTTATATTTATATATATTATCTTGAGATAAAAAAAAAAAATTGGCCAATATTAAATTAAAATTTAATAGTAATTTATTTATTAGCCAATTATTTTGTTTAAAATTATTAAGTACATTTTAATTTGTCCAAATTTTGGCAAAAATTATTGTAGACAAAATTTATATTAATTTTGACAATATTTAGTTATTTATTTGTCAAAATAATTGTAAAATTAATTTTATGCCTTTAAAATTTGCCTAAATCTTGAATGTTAATTAATTTTAGGCAATTTTGGCATATATGGAAATAATAATTAATTTATAGTGCCATTTAATTTATAGTTAAATTTGCTTAAATAATTAATTTTTATTTTAGGCAATGTTTATGGCACATTTAGAGTAATTTTAAAGGGAGAATATTAATTAAATTAATTAGTCATATTTTAATTGATTAATTGATTAGTTATTGAAATTCTCATTGTGTATGCTTGTTTATACTTTATGTTAAATTATATTCAAGCATATAATTTTATTTAGATGTCAAGTGAATTGTATATTTTTAATTTAATTAAAGTTTAGCCACAGCACCTTTAATTATTTTAAAATTATACACTAAGTGTCATAATCACATAAAGTAAAATGACATCAAATTGTAATTAATCATATTTAATATGATAAATATTATCCTACAGGAATATTATCATATTTCATGTGATTAATTAGGATGGAATAGTAAATTTTTCTTTTCTTGATTTACCCGCAGGAATTAAGAAAAGAATATAATTTACTAGTTTTATCATTAGTATATGAGTCTAATTAAATAAAATTTAGCCCACAGGTAATTTTATTTGTTACTAGGCTCATAATTTGAATCGACATGCATTGCATTGGCATAACATGTCATTTAAGAATATTATTTGTCTCAAATTATTAACATAGCATGTAAATTGTGCAGCTTTTCAACCTTTAAATATTTCTGATTTTCAAGTTCCTGAATTAACTGGAGATAACTACAATGTTTGGAAGGAGAAAATACTTCTCCAATTAGGGTGGATGGACGTTGATGATGCAATCAGAAAAGATGAACCTCCTAAACCCACGAATAATAGTAGTGCATCAGAAGTAAATGTTTATGAACGTTGGGAGCGATCCAATCGTCTTAGTATGATGTACATCAAGACTAAAATATCAGCTAGTATTCGTGGGTCTATTGGAGAGCATCAAAACGTTCGAAGTTTGCTTAAGGCTATTGATGAACAATTCGAATCTTCGGATAAGGCCTTAGCAAGCACCTTAATGACAAAGTTATCATCTATGAAACTTACTGGCATAAGAGGTGTGCGTGAGCACATCATGAAAATGAGGGATATAGCACCTCAATTGAAAACACTTGAGGTTGAGATGTCAGATTCTTTTCTTGTGCACTACATCCTAAATTCTCTACCACAACAATATGGGCCTTTCAAAATCTCCTACAACACTCATAAAGAGAAGTGGTCAATAAATGAACTTCTGACCATGTGTGTACAAGAAGAAGGAAGGCTCATAGCAGAGATGGGTGAAAGTGTACATACAGTGACACAAGGAAGGAAGAAAAGAAAGGCCAAGACAAAAGGGAAGGGCAAGGTTCCCATCCCTGAGAATATTAAGAAAGAGTCCAAGTGTTTCTTTTGTAAAAAGAAAGGACACATAAAGATGGACTGTGTCAAATTCAAGGCTTGGCTTCAAAAGAAAGGTAATTCAATCTCATATTTTTGTTATGAATCTAATATGGTAGACGCTAATAGTAACACATGGTGGATTGATTCTGGCTCAACAATTCACATTTCTAATACCTTGCAGGGCTTTCTAAACCAAAGGAAGCCGGTGGGCAGTGAGCAATACATCTATTCAGGAAATAAGATGGGCTCAACTGTTGAAGCTATAGGAACATGCAGATTAGTTCTTAATTCTGGTTTTATTTTGAATTTGGAAAAAATATTTTATGTACCAAGTTTCTCTAGAAACTTGATTTCAGTTTCCAAACTTGTACCATTGGGATATTGTTTTGAATTTTCAAGTAATGAATTTAAATTATTTTATAAATCTAATTTTATTGGCAATGGTACACTTTGCGATGATCTATTCCAAATTCAATTACAAAATAGTAACCTTTATGACTCAATGCATGTTTCTAGTAGCATAGGTATTAAAAGAAATGTTACTAATGAAGATTCCTCTATGTTATGGCACCGTAGGCTTGGTCATATCTCAATAGAGAGAGTGAAAAGATTAGTAAAAGATGGAGTACTCAATACTCTTGACTTTACTGATTTTAATACTTGTATAGACTGCATTAAGGGAAAGCAGACTAACAAGACTAAGAGAAGTGCTAAGAGGAGTTCTAGCATATTAGAAATCATACATACGGATATATGTAGTCCAGATTTGGACTCAAGTAGTCAAAAATACTTTATCACCTTTATTGATGATTACTCACGATATATGTATCTCTATCTGCTTAATAATAAAAATGAGGCACTAGATGCCTTTAAGATATTTAAGGCAGAAGTAGAGAAACAATGTGGTAAACAAATTAAGATAGTGAGATCTGATAGAGGTGGTGAGTATTATGGTAGATACACTGAAGATGGACAAGCACCAGGTCCATTTGCTAGGTTTCTTCAAGAGTATGGGATTGTTGCCCAATACACTATGCCTGGGTCGCCTGACCAAAATGGTGTAGCTGAAAGAAGAAATCGAACATTGTTGGACATGGTGAGGAGCATGTTGGTTAGCTCCAAACTTCCTAAATCCTTGTGGACTGAAACTCTTAAAACTGCTGTATATATTCTTAACCGAGTTCCAACCAAGGCTGTTGAAAAGACGCCATTTGAGTTATTCAAAGGTTGGAAACCGAGTTTAAGACATATGCGCGTTTGGGGATGCCCATCTGAAGTTAGGGTTTACAATCCACAAGAAAAGAAGTTAGACCCTAGGACTATTAGTGGATACTTTATCGGGTATGCTGAAAATTCTAAAGGTTATAGATTTTATTGTCCATCTCACAGTATTAGGATTGTGGAATCAAGGAATGCAAAATTTCTTGAGAATGACTTGATCAGTGGGAGTGATCAAATTCAAAACTTAGGTTCTGAAAATGATCAGTCTAATATTCAAACTCCTACATTAAGTGATAGAATGATTGTAATTCATGCCCCTCAAGTCCAAACGGGTATTGAACAACCAATCATTCAGGATCCACAACCTGTTGACATTGACCAAGTTGATCCAATTAATGAACAGCCTTTAAGGACTGTTGAACAAACAGTTGAACAACATACTCCCCAAGAGAATGTTGAGTCAACATTAAGAAGATCAACTAGGATGAGGAAGTCAGCAATTCCTAATGATTATGCTGTGTATCTACAAGAATCTGATTACAATATAGGAGCTGAGAATGACCCTGAAACGTTTTCACAAGCCATCAGCTGTAGAGAATCAAAGCTGTGGCACAATGCCATGAAGGAAGAGATGGATTCTATGGCGTCTAATGGAGTCTGGGATCTTGTCGAGTTGCCTAATGGCTCTAAGGCCATTGGATGCAAATGGGTCTATAAAACAAAAAGAGACTCATTAGGCAATATCGAGAGATACAAAGCAAGACTCGTGGCCAAGGGATTTACTCAAAGGGAAGGAATCGATTACACAGAGACATTTTCTCCTGTATCTAAGAAAGATTCCCTTCGTATAATAATGGCATTAGTTGCTCATTTTGACTTTGAACTACATCAGATGGATGTGAAGACAGCATTCCTCAATGGGGAACTAGATGAGGAGGTATATATGAAACAACCTGAAGGATTCCCCTCTAGTGCCAATGAACATTTGGTGTGCAAGTTAAAGAAATCCATATATGGATTGAAACAGGCCTCCCGCCAGTGGTACTTAAAATTTCATGATGTTATCTCCTCATATGGATTTGTGGAAAACGTCATGGATCAATGTATATACCAGAAGGTTAGTGGGAGTAAAATCTGTTTCCTTGTATTGTATGTGGATGACATATTACTTGCAACCAATGATAAGGGAATGTTATATGAGGTGAAACAATTTCTCTCTAAAAATTTTGATATGAAGGATATGGGTGAGGCATCTTATGTCATTGGCATTAAGATCCATCGAGATAGAACTCAATGTATTTTGGGTCTGTCACAAGAAACCTATATCAATAAAGTTTTGGAGAGATTTCGGATGAAAGATTGTTCACCAAGTGTAGCACCTATTGTGAATGGTGACAAGTTCAATTTGAACCAATGCCCGAAGAATGATTTAGAAAAGGAACAAATGCATAGCATTCCATATGCTTCTGCTATTGGAAGCCTTATGTATGCTCAGGTTTGTACAAGACCTGACATAGCATTTGCAGTTGGAATGTTAGGCAGATATCAGAGTAATCCAGGTATAGATCATTGGAGAGCTGCAAAGAAAGTAATGAGGTATCTTAAGGGTACCAAGAACTACATGCTGATGTATAAACGGACTGAAAACCTTGAGATAGTTGGCTACTCAGATTTGGATTTCGCTGGATGCGTTGATTCACGGAAATCAACATCAGGCTATATTTTCATGTTAGCCGGCGGAGCCGTATCTTGGAGAAGCGCAAAGCAGACTTTGACTGCTACTTCTACTATGGAGGCAGAGTTTGTTTCTTGTTTTGAGGCAACTTCACATGGTGTTTGGCTTAAGGGCTTTATATCTGGGCTTAGAATTGTCGACACTATCTCTAGGCCATTAAAGATATATTGTGACAACTCAGCTGCTGTTTTTCTGGCTAAGAACAACAAAAGTGGAAGTCGAAGCAAACATATCGACATTAAGTATTTAGCCATTCGTGAACGTGTCAAGGAAAATAAAGTTGTCATTGAACACATTAGCACTGAGTTGATGATTGCTGATCCTTTAACAAAAGGCATGCCACCAGTAATGTTTAAGGATCATGTATCTAGAATGGGACTTAGTTCCACTTTATGTTATTGATGTATATACTATATATATATATATCATTTATAATAAAGCCTTTATTTCATTTCAAGTTGTTTTCTCATTTATGCGTATACATTAAAGTTTGAGAATAACAACATTAAGAGGACCCAAAATAAGCATATGGCTTATTCATAAAGTTAATATATAGTGGGTAAAGAAACAAAATGCATTGTGATACATGGAAGGTATTACTCACTTATAGAGGACCTACCGCTATGATTCATGCATTTATGTTTCAGTTAAATATTTGAATCTTAAGAAGCCATTATGAATAAAGATTTTTGAACCAAGTGGGAGAATGTAAAATGTTGCATCTGGAATCTGGAACGTGGGAATAATGCAGAACGTGAGAAGCAGATCATGGCAACAATCCATTATGGTTCAAAAATCATGGGCTTCGTGGGATGAAACAGAACGTGCACTTCTGCACGTTGCATCTTTCTCGGCAAAATGATGGAATTGCCATTGAAAGAGTTTGCCTATAAATACAGGGTCCCTGAGCTCGGTTTTACATTGCTACACACCATCAAGAAGTAAAAACGAGAGCTTAGAAGTCCCTGTGCTTCATAACGCGCTTCACAAAGCTCCACAAAACAGAGAAGGAGAGCAATGGCTGGAGGTAACATTTCGATCCATTTCTCTTGTATTGGATGTTATAAATATGCTTTTATATATCCATGAAGTATAACAACAAATGCTATAATTTGTCACTATAATTGCCAGTTGTAATGCTCTCTTCTCCTACTAAAACGCTAATGACTTGACCAAACGTCTACTGCTAGCTAATTATCTCCCACTCGATTTTACCCTTTTGCACAAAGAAACATGCATAGAAGAGTATGACAGAGGAATTTAGGTCCAAATAGGAACGATAAGCCTTAGCGGGAAGTAGGAGGCAAAAATGTAGACTAATTAAGCAAAAGAAATTAGTGGTTGAAAACAAAGAAAAATCATTGTGGGAAGGGCAAAACTTAGCTACTATAACAAGGGATGAATTGTTGGAATTTAGGAGGGAAAAAATTGCTGAATAACAACAAAAGAAATCAAGCACAAACCTAAAATGAGTCATAGCCCCCAATAAAAGGAAGAGGAATGCTATGAAGTGAAGGCTTGGTAGTGTTATTAGACGAGCTCATTGAAATCACAAACGCATGTGAAAGAGGATGAATCGATGAACCTTACAAGAATGCTACAACAACCCTTATAAAGATGTTGCTGGATGACAGAGCCACCGAAAATCAACCAAAGTAGTAGCGAAAAGGAGTAAGAGTGGAAGCTTCGCAAGAGAGAGATGAGATAGAAGAGTGGAGAGATGAGGAACAAAGCATGGCTCTAGTACCTATATGGTATAGAACCAAAAATTAATGAGCCAAATGCTGGGCAGAGATTCTCTCCAGTTTACACGTGAACTGGAACCTCCAGTTGTGAGAGAAAAGCTGTTTTATATTATTATTATTTTTTTTCAAAGTTATGATGTTGTTCTTTCACAAATGCATGGTCCAGTTCGTGCGTAAACAAGAGAGAAGCTGTGCCCCCAAATGCTACTATATAAAAAATTATGCATTTATATGTTTTATTCTCTTTGAATTTAGTGGCATTATTACTAAGTTTGATATTTTTTTTTTCAAATTTGGTAGCAAAATGTCAATAAATTTGATGATCTTTTTTCTTTATAAAATTATTTTACCTGTTCATACCAAATGACTTATAAAATAAGTAGTGTCTAAATATACAACATGATTTATTATTTATATTTGGATCTTTTTTAATAATATAATTTATTAGAAAAAAATATTTTTAATTTTTAATTTTAATATTATTTATTTTGTGATAAAAATTATAAATTGAATTCTTGTTTATTAATATACACATATTATTGTTGAAATTATAAGAACAATAACAACAAGCATTTTCCCATTAGGTGGGGTTAGTTATATAAATTAAATGATATTATAAAATTTTATCATAAATTATATTTTTAGATAAACTATTTAAGTCTAAATCCTTCTTAATAAGCCTATAATTTTGTTTATCTCCCTTTATTTCTAACTATTAGATTATTTTTTATTAGATCTACTCTACTTAGTAGGGTTTCTATAGGTTTTTTTTACACATGTCCAAACTATCTAAGGCGCAATTTTACAATTTTTTTTATAATAAGTGTGACTTCTACTTTTTCTTTAATACATTTATTTATAATTTTATCTTATCTAATATGTCCATTCATCCACCAAAATATTTTCATCTTCTACAACATTGAGTTTATTTTCTTGTTAGATTTTTATTACCCAACACCCAGTCCTATATAATATTGTAGATCTTATAACTGTGTAGTAAAATTTATCCTTAAATTTAAGTGGTATTCTTCTATTACAAATAATATATGAACCACTCCTCCATTTTTATCCACCCTACTTGAATCATATAGTTTACATCTTCTTTTATTTTTCTGTCATATTGTATGATGAACCTAAAATACTTAAACTACATGACTTGTGGTATGATATGTATGTTTATTTTTATTTCTACACTAGAATTAATGCGCTTATTGTTAAATTTGCCTTCCATATACTCCACTTTACTTCTACTTAAATAGAATTCATATATTTCCAAAACTAGTTTCTACAACTCTAACTTCTCATTTATTTCTTCTCTCAACTCTCCAACTAAAACTACATCATTTACAAAAAGCATATATTGTAGCACCCACTCTTAAATATGTCAGTGAGTACATCCAAGCTAAAATAAAAAGATATAAGTTCAAAATTGACCCATGATGTAAGTCAATGGTTATCGAAAAATCTTATATTGATCCACATGTTGTTTTTATTTATACTAGTTGTAACTCCTTTATATATATCTTGAATTGTTCCAATATACGTAATACTAATTTCTTTTTTTTTAAAGCTTTCTATAAAACCTCTCTTAATATCTTATCATATGCATTTTTCAAATTGATGAACATATTATTGAAATTAAATATTATATTTTAATTAGTTAATTTTTTTGAAAAAGAAGACTATTTTGTAAATATATTTTTTGTTTTTAATAATTATTTATTTTTTTTACAAATGATTTAAAAATTTGCTAAATTTTAAAAAAAGTGGACATTTTGTATTAGTTAAATATATATTTAATACTTTTTTATCAAATATTTAATACTTGTTAAATTATATAAGTAGTACATATAAGAGTATTTTGAACAAAATAGATATATTTGTAATTTATTTTTTGATTTTAGAATAAAAAGTTCTACCATGCTGCTCCATTGTACGCAACGAGGAACAATCATATTATGGGCCTGCAGGCTTCAGATGAGATTTGGGCCTGTCACCCTTACGAAACAAACGATATTCTTTTGACCCACTTCAAAAATACCTTTTCGGCTAGACCAACCATTAGGCCAACCTCTAGCCACTTCCATTGCCTAAGGTCCATTCTTACCTTAACCCTTACCTTGCACGACAATTTACAAAATCGTTGCAAAAATTTAAGTTGGAAGGTTAGGGGTTGCTTCTAAAGATTGGAACCCTTTCAAATTCTGAAGCGGTCCTCTTATAGCTCATCTTTGTTATGCCTATGGTATCATCTTCTTCGACTAGAGCCACAGAGAAAACCTGCAGAACCATCTATGACACGCTTAACCACTTGTCTACAATTTCTGGTTTATGAATAAATTTTGCCAAATCCAACGTGTGGTTTTTATCTACAGCGGAGGAAAGCAAACAGAGGAGTCTGGCTATTCATTTTGGAATGAGAACCTTGAGAAATATCTTGGGTTTCCCATTGCGAAATCCAAAGCTACTAAACAGGACTACGGTTTTATCATGGAAAAGATCAGAGAAAGAATTGGAAATTGGAGTTTAGAGTTCCTTTACCAATAGCCAATAGAACTACACTCATTAAATTTGGTACTTCCTCTATACTAGAATACATCTCCCAGTGTATCATTGTTCCCACTTCCATCTGCAATGATAGTGCCAGAATTAACAGGAACTTTCTGTTAACACTTGCCATTTCTGTAATGGCGAGCATGAAAGTGAGGACCACATCTTCAGATGCCTCCCTTTGACAGCCTTGTTTCGGCAGAGATGTAATATAACTCCCCTTGTTGATCTACCCTTTCCTGATTGGATCAGAGAAGCTGCTTGACTCTTTTAACCCTACAAAACAGCCATGTTCATAGGGTTGAAGAACTCATGTGAGATATAGTTCAGACTTCAGATGGCTTGAGATAGAGACACTCATGACCCCCTTGCTGTTATTAACCTTATTAATTCAATTGCTGATTATTCTTCCCACCATTATTCCAGTCTCAATGAATCTTCCAAGTGGTTGATGAAGAAGTTCAATCAAATTAATGTTTTTAGTTGATCACTCTGTAGCTTTTAGTTGGTAACGTCATTGTTCTGATCATCTAATTCCTGTGTCAACCAAAAAAAAAAAAAGAATGGACAACTAAAAAGAAAAAGCAAAGGAGAAAAAGTAGACAAGAGTCACGAGATTTTGTATCTTTGTTTAGCTATGGCCAAGAAAAGAGTTGCACCCTTGCCCTTCTAAGCCCATCACGATGAACTTGCTTAAAATTGATGGTAATTTATAAAACTATAGGGATGGGTCATAGATAAGTCTAAAAGTTATACCTTTTTTTTAATTTATTAATATATTGTAAATATATAAAAATAATGTTTCTTTACTTTATTTAGCGTTGTTTTCGAGAATAATTTAAGCGCATTATTCTTTAGTTTATTCAAAACGTTAACAATGGTAAATAATTGTTTTTAATTCCTTAATTTATAATATTAACATGATTAACATGTTTTATATCACCATGGTATTCATGCAATATATAATTATTTTTTAATAATGAAGTAGTTGGCTTCAAGTTATGTTACCACATCTAAAAAATCTCTTGCATTCTAAAACAAATTATCATTTCTAAGTACAAGAAAATAGATCTTAAACATTAGAAAATAAAGAAATTGATATTGAAAAAATAAAAATAAAAACCACAAGTGTGCAATAAAATGATGAATCAGACGACAATAGTGTTTGCCATCCAACGTTAACTCACTTTATTAAAAGAATTAATAAGAGTTTTATAATTATTCATGTTGTAGGGATTTGTATCCGCTCAATATTAAAAATTTATGTTTGCAATCAACACTCATAAAAAATTTATGTAAATCATGGTCGGTATGCACAAATAAAAAAATAAAATTGAGGGAATAGAAAGAAAAAGGAAAATTGGGTCAGTAATATAGCAAATGACAACTGTATCTTTACTTTTAAAATATAATAAAAAATAAATATTAATAATTAATTATTATAAAAATATAATAGATATTTTTCACTTTTTTTTTAAAGTTAACTTTTTATAAAATGGACAAAATCACATACCAAAAATGACGTAAGTTTTTTTATACTAAAATGAAAAATATAAATATAAATATGAATGTGGGTTTAAAAAAAAAATTTAACGTATGTTATTAGAATCTTGGCGAATATAATATTGTCGAAGTAGTTTATCCCATTATGTACCGTTCTTATCTACCCAAAAAAAAAAGGTTTAAATATAGCCAACTAATACTGAAGACTATAAGATCAAGCTCATAATCATAATATGAATAAAAATCATTATTGCAGTTTAATAATTAAAAAGAAATATGTGGTGTTTGATCTGAAGTTTAAGTAAATAAATGAGAATAAATATTTTAAAATATTATCAATGTAACTTAATCATCAACTTAGTACTACTAACTCTAGTATAATTCCTAATAAACAAGCACTACTACAGAATCTGGCAGCCTATGTGCTTTCTTTAAAATTGAAAGATGGGACCCATAAGTAAAGGAAAGGACCAACCAAGGCAGGTAGGATTGTGATTCTCCATACAATTTTGGCTTCTTCTCCGCAAAGCAAGCCTTTGGATTTTTGGACCCCTCTGTTCCTTCTTTAATATTTCTCTTTCATCTCTCTTGTTCATCATTCTAAGCTTAGCTTTTCTCTTGCATCAAGAATTTTACTCGCTTTTTCACATCCCACTCCTCAAACATTGTACCAAATCCTCAAAGTCGGCTTTCAAGCATATAATGTTGCTATTATTACAATTTGGGTAATTATTGCATATATTGGTACCACCGTTATATGTATAACACTGTGCACCTTAAAAATTTTGGGAGGCTACCAGCAAAAGCAAATGTTCCCTACACTCGAAACTCTTATATAGGTATTTTTAGTCTTTTTATATTTGCCAACCTAAACTTGGAGAGCTAATTTTATTCTTTTGGTTTCATATGTACAGGACACTTTGAAAAGATCCTATTATTTATATTAGGGTTTGAGAGGGAGTACATGAGAACTTAAAATTGAAATTCCTTGCAATCTATTATGTTTATATTACTAAATTACATGTAATGACTCAATGCAAAAGGTCTACTACCCGCCCCTCCAATAATATTATTATTGGAAAGGAGTATGGTATTTTTCTTGGATATATATAATTATGATCCTAGTGTTTGAGTCCTACGTGAACTAATTAATATATTTTTCAATTTAAGTACATTAATGCTAAATATTACATCAATATTTAGATATATATTAAATATGATTTTAAGTATAAATATTATTCAGACTTAAAATAAAATTTAGATTTTGATCTTCAATTAATTTTTAAATAGATGTTTTTGCTTCTTCCCTAGTGAATTTATTTTTGTTTCATTTATGTTAAATTATAAGTGAAAGAGAAAGGAAATAAGAGATCTATGTGCATTACTTAACGTGTACATAGCATCAACTAAGTCACAAACCTTCATGAGAAATTAAAAGGGCACTTAGGTCATTTCACCATGGCTATAACAAACCCAAAAAAAATTATATTTTTGTTATCAAATTTTTTAATAAAAGTATTAACACTAGAAAAATAATAAGTTTAGCCAAAGTCATGACTAACTAATTGGCTAAAAATTTACCCAAAATTATTGTTGCCTAGCTAAGAGCCCACTTGATATTGCAGCGCAGCCAAGAGCCCAACTAAGATTACAAATGCCTAACGAAAGTCTTGACTAACTAGCTGAAGTATTGACTACCTAGCCTAGAACTTGATAGTCTAGTAGTCTTCAAAAAATAAGGAGAATGTGGGTGTCATGCTTGACAACCTATCAAGGGTTGTGTGTAATGCAAAAGGCATAAAGAAAAAAAAGAAAATAAATTAATTTCAAAAAATGATTTTGAAAACTAATTTATTAGAATCACAACCAAATTTTTTTTTTAAGATAAAACTATGGAAAAGTTTTTTTTTTTAAAGAAAATGGAAAAGTGATTTCCAAACTAGAAATCGGTTCTAAAGTCGTGAAAAAGATATTGGTACCTCACAACACTTATTTTTAAGAATTGATACCTTAAGTTAGCTATAAAAAATTAATATGGTCTAAATTTTATTTAAATTACCCTAATTAAAATACATGCAAAAAAAGATAAAATAAAAAGGAATTAAGAAAAAAAAGAAGGAAAAATTAAATAGTTACAAGGCAACAACAAAAAACATTGACAAAAAGCAAACTTGACCTAAGAAAATAATCGAAGACCTCCCAACCATGTGAAAGGTATCAAAGCTCATATAGTTTGAAAAGGGATAGAAAACCAATGTCACTTAATTGGTGATTTTTATTTATTTTTTATGAAAAAGAATAAAAAAGACTAAGCTCACTTTCACAAATATAAATGAATTTTAGGTTAGTTGATGTATTTTAATTTGTGAAAACAAGTTAATCTCCTATTCTTACTTTATTTATTTTTTATTTTTTCTATTTTTTCATTTTTAAAATGTATTTTAAAAATGATTTAATTAATTTTATAATATAATAAATTTCATTATTATTATTTTGGATTTTATAAAATAAAATAAAAAAATTAAATGAACATAGGCCATTGAAACATAAAATATATTTAAACGTAATCACAAAGACCTAATTGACACTAGGTAAAACCTAAGGAGACACAAAGTCTCATATGATTCTTACTGATTAACACTTTATGCATATGAGGAGATACCATATCCCAAATAGTAAACTTAGGAAACAAAAATAATAAAATAAATGAAAGAAAGTTAATACAAACAAGAAATATCTAGTGTTAGTATATGTTTATGTATTGTCAAGTAGCATTTTATTTCAATAGGACTATAGGAATAAGAGAAAAGGAAAATAAAAAGAACTAATGAAATCTTCACCTCTAGTCTTTCTTTGGTTTCCTTTTGGGATTTCTTATGTATCCTCTCTAACAATTTGAATGATCTTCCAATGCTTATATGCAAAGAAGAGAAAAATAGAAGTAATTAGCCATTTGTTTTAAAGGACACCAAAGCAATAAATGCATAAATTTTTAGACAACATCTAAAGATAACTTAAAGGTCAATCTCAGACTTAAAAAATTAATTAATTATTCTATACCCTAAAAGGAATATCATTAACTAAGTAAATCTTTAACATAGATATGACAAAACATGAGAAAACACTAATTTTAATGCATATAATTGCAACATAAGAGAATTAACATAACATCAAAACAAGCAAATCAAAAAAAAAACATGAAAAGAATGGGAGGAAGGTTTGATGAAAGACACTACCCATTGGTGAGTGACAAAAAGGATCCTTGGTGGATTGGTTGCATTCCCATGTATCATTCAAGGGAGCTCTTAGTCATACTAACCAAATGAATTTTCCTAGTCTAACCTTAAAACTTAACTAATGGAAAAAAGTGGCTATTTGTAAAACATAGCCAAGTAGACTTTAATGGAAATAAGATTTACCATGAGAGAAAATGGGGGTTTATGTGGCTAAAATACTTTCAGAAACCTTAGGACGGTGCTACAATCACTAAATAGGCAACTCTCTTCAAAATAGAAAAGTGTCGATTACTTAGTCTCCAAGCATGGATGAAGGAATTGAAAACTCCTTCAAAATGCATGAATTTGCTGTCATGCTCTTCATCAAACTTGTTAGCTTTTCTCTTGTCATTTCTTTCTATTGATTTCATCTAATTTGGACTTCTAGATCACTATTTATACTAAAATTACCAAGACATGTCAAGCAGATTAAGCTCATTCCATCTAGGTTTGTTATGCTCCTAATTTGACCTATTTCCTTTATCAATTGGGCTTTGAGCTAAGCAATAAAGTTGTAGGGTTCTATCTTTGCTTTATAGAGGTTCAAGAATTAGACTAATTAAATATTTGTATGGCAAGTTATACTTAATATACTATATCTTAGTCTAAAAGGTTGCATGTAGTTTGGTTTTATCTTGAATATTTTCATTTAGGCCTAAATCTTCATAACACTGGACTCGAAATTTGGATTTTGGGCTTCCTTTTAAGTTCATTAATCTTTCATAGGTTCTTGAGATCTTTGGGCTCTCCTTTTAACCTAGTAGCTTCAAGTGATTTGCTTTACCAGAGAATGAGTGAAGTCAAGCTTCCTTTTTTCCCTTCATTTTTAGTTTCTTTTCCATTTTTTTAATTCATAATGCAAAATAAAAATTGAGTGAAAATCACATCAAAATTGACACTAAATTAAATCAAACTCAAATAATGAAAATGATTTCAAAAATTAAATTGAAATAACATGAAACTAAATCATGATTCCAAAGAAGACAATAAAATAAAATAAAATCCAAAATAAAGAATTTTTAATTTAATGTGTTTTTCTTTTGGGCTTTTAAAATTGTTTGGAATATAATAAGCTTAACCAAATTCAGCATCATTTTAATACCTTTTTCACTCAAAGTATTTTATTTAAACATGAAAGAGCTCTAGTAAAGACATAAAACATAGATGATAGCCTATCCTAGGCAATGGTTACTAGCCAAAAAAGCCACTATAAAGTTAGTGGAAACCATGAAATTAGTAGAGACATAAAATACAATGGCTATCACGGGGAGTGGTTACTAGCAGAGGAAGCCACTATAAAAGGGGAAGAAGGACCACAGAACAAGACATTGAGCCAAACCACAAAAGAAATTATTTAACGATTCACTTTTCTCTTACTTTATGTACCTTTATTTTTAGCCTCTTTTATAGCTTTATTTACTTAGTTTATACCCTTTATTTCCAATATTTTATCGTTGTTTTCAACTTATTATCATAGTTTTTGTTGATTTCTTTGAAGTTTTTCCTATTGTAATTCATTGTTGCTTAAGTTTGTACCAATATTTAATCAATTTGAAACAATTTATTTCTAGCCCCCAAGTTCATTTATTTTTCTACTTTTCATTTATTTCCTTAATTACATTTAAGATTTAAAAGAACTTATCTTTAGAGAGTCATATTTTATCTCTATAATCTACTTATACAAAAAACAAAGATTGAAAGGAGTTATCCAAGATTCTTTTACACGACTATCTATTCTTATCTAATCAGCTGAGAGGAATTTCAATTGAAAAAATCCCAACACATAAAATTAGCACACCTAATGGAACCATACACATTTTGAATGTTTAAGTATGTCTAAAGACTACTAGTGTTTGAATAATTATTTATTTGAAAGAGATATAGCTGTAGAAGATACTAATTATGCTCTTAAGGAAATTAGTGGAAGAGCTCTAGAATGTAAAGACCATTATGGATTGTTTATGTTTATAATGGTCACAATATTGTTATAAAATGCTATGTGATGAAAGGTATACAAAAGTGTGCCTAAGATTTTTACCACATTTACCAAAATTGTATAGCTTATGGTAGTTAAAAAATTTTATAGCAAGAAAAAAAGAGTAAGAGCAACTGTAAGGTAGACTAAAGAACAAGTTGTATCAAGTGAGGAGTAACCATTTAATATTAAGGCAACTCCTAACTTTTAAGTAATAAGAACTTATCAACTAAGATTTGTTATAGCTAGAATTCGTTAGCTAAGACTTACAACCGTAGTGTAATTAATCAATCAATATCTACAGTTACAACTAGACTTCATTAACCAATACTTGTACTAGTAGCCAAAATTAATCAGCCAATACCTACAATTGTAGTAACAAATAATTAGCCAATACATTTAGTTGTAGCCAAGATTCATTAGTCGATACTTGTGATTATAACAAAAATTCATTAGTTAACACTTGTAATTATAGCCAAAATTTATTAGTCGATGCATATAGCCATAGCTAGAATTCAATAGTCATATATGGCTACAAGTCAACATCCAATATGCCGATTGCTATACTTGTTGTGCCCTAGCCAAGTATCCCTATCTGCTTGCCTATACAATAACTTGTCTCACCAATAATACTAATACCTCCAAAAGGCTTTCACACCCAAATGCAAGCCATACCATATTATAGGTTAGCTGACAAGCCAAATATAGTTAGAAGAGATTCAGATATGTTGGCAGAGGTTTTGAAAAAGCATTTTGGATTTATACCCAAGAAGAGAGACATGCCAATTTACAAGAAACTATACCTAAAGTAGGTAGTTTGGGCCATGCCATTACCAAGGGACTTTGAAACATAGGATTTTTTTCATTTTTTCAGGCAAAGATGACTAATCAACAATGAAGCACATAAGCCATTTTTCTTGGCTCAATGTAGAGAGGTTAGCCAGAATGAGTTCCATAAATTTCAATTGTTTCATTTATCCTTGACTTGCACTGCATTCACTTGATATGACAACCTAGCACCTAATTAAAGTTATTAGGAGATGGAGAAGTTATTCCATAAGCAATTTCATAAGGCCTAAACCAAAGTCATTACCTCTAATGTCTTAGCACTGAAATAAAAATTGGATGAGCTAGTAGAATGATTCTTTAAGAGATTTAAGAGAATGAAGAGCAAATGTAACATGTAATTGTCAAAGACTAAAGCGATAAGAATGGCTATGAGACAATTGAACTTGGCCCTAAGAGAGATGTTGATCATACATAATTATTTTGATTTAATGGACTTTGCCATGAAGGCTATTAGGATAAAGCAATTTATTAAGGAGAAAAAGTGTAGAAGAGCTGCTAGAACTATAAAAAGTCCTTAATAATTTTCATCCTTAAGGTTAAAGAGAAGTCATAAATGGCTATTGAGTTAGAAGAAGAGGAGGAGTTTGAAATAGTTTACATAAAAACAATCGAGATTTTGAGCAACAAAGGTTATTTGTGTTTATATGTGAGACCATGTAAGGGTAAAAAAGGACATTTCAGGTTGGTTGAGAAAAATAAAGCAATAAATACTAATTCATTCCTAAAAGTAACCTCAACTAATATGGTTTCAATTGCCAATTGGCCTCCTAGATCTATATTATTAGAAGAGAAAGGCTACATCCCAGAGAAAAGGAAAACCAGAGTTAAGCTACATAGATAAGAAAATCATGACTTTTGGTATTCTCACTTAAGCTAACTTATATCAAGAGGCATGCAAGGGTGGCAAAGTGTTAACATTAAAAACAATAAGTTTACCCAAGGTCATGACTAACTAATTAGTCAAGAGTTCAGCTGAGATTCTGGCTACCTAACCAAGAGCCTAACTAAGATTGCAACTACCTAGCCAATAACCTAGTTGAGATTACAAATGCCTAGCCAAGGTCTTGATTGACTAGCCATGGTATCAACTACTTAGCCAATAAGTCAATTAAATTAGCTAAGAACTTGATAGTTAAGTAGCTATAAAGAAAAAGAATATAGGCCTAACTAATTTTCAATGATTTAACATGTTTTTCATTCAAAACATTTTGTTTAAACATGAAAGAGGTCATGAAATTAGTTAAGGTATAAAATATAAATGATAGCCTATCATAAGAAGTCCTTACCAGCCAAGGAAGACACTCTAAAGTTAGTGGAAGCCATGAAGTTAGTATAAGCATAAAACATAGATGATAGCCCATCATAGAAAGCAGTTATTAGTCGAGAAAGCTTTTATAAAAAGGGAAGAAGGATTACAACACAAGACAGCCAAAATCACAAAAGAAACTATTTAATAATTTATTTTTATCTAATTTTACGGACTTTTATTTTTATCCTTTTATTTCTTATTGTATTTATCCACTTTATTTACTTACTTTATACCCTTTACTTCTAGTTTTATTTATAGCATTTTGTCTTTTTTTTTTAAAGCTCATTATGAGAGTTATTGTTAGTTTCTTTGAAGTTTTTTCTATCGTTATTCATTGCTGCTTGAGTTTGTATTAATATTGGATCAATTTAAAGTGATATGTTTTCGGTCCTTATTTTTATTTATATCTATCCTTTTCAATTTATTCTTATTCAAAACCTCTTTTTACTTAGGTTTAACAATGTTTAAAACATTAGAAAACTCATTTAGAAAGTTAGGGCCTATCTTTAGGATCTAGTCATAAAAAATAGAGACTGAAAATGAGTTATCTTTTCACTGTCGACTAATTAGTTGATGGGAATATTAATAATTAAAAAAACTTAACAAAATGCATAAAAAGTGTATGATCATTTTTAAAGACAAATCTATGATTTTCAAAACTCAGCATCATATAATTGGATTTTTTAAAGAATTTTTTTTCGCACATACCATATTTTAATTGAAAAGCATATGAGGTAAAAAAAAAAAGAAATTGTATCTAAATCTTGTTCTTGTAATATTTAAGTTTTATTTTTTTAAAAATTACTTTTTATTTTATCATGATCAAGGTATTTCTTCTCATTTTATTAAATTTTTTCTCTCATAATAATAATAATTATTATTATAATTTAGGACCTTAGGTAAGATATATTTATACCAAAAGATATTAAATTTTAAAATTATTTTAAAGAACTTTGTGACAAAAATTTTTAACTTTGAGTTTTGAACTGTAATAATAATAATGCATTGGCTAGCTACTTTCCACCAGAGAAATATATATTGATGGTTGAATGAGCGTGAGAGGGACTCCAGGTTTTATTTAATTAGCTAATTTTGGCAGGGGGAAAGTTTTCTAGCTTGATGTCTATATCAAACTTATAAATATTATTCCCTTTCTGAAATGATAAATATATATGTAGATATATATATATATATATATATATTCAAAAATGTATTATTTTCTTCAGGATATCAGTTGCAGTATCATAAATGACTGTCATTTTAGACATTTAACATGATCGAAAGATGATATCTTTTGCCTTAAAATGAAGATTATATATTCAATGTGACGGCATTGTAATATTGATGGTTGGCCTATCCCATATATTATCTTAATTTCATTCCTCTTTGTGAATTAGCTCCAATGTAAAATGTGTCAATTTTCATTCAAATAAAAGATGTGGTCCATTAACTCCGAAGGTTGGTTTAATATAAAATTGAGAACTTGTAATATGCAAATAAGCATATTATTATCAGTTCAATATTCTCTTCGCTTTTTTCAAATTTTTTTATGCAATATTAAATTGTAGCAGTTTTTTTTCTAATTTTACAAATAATGAAAATAAGCAATTTAACTTCCCACTATCTCACGTACACTTTAACCTCTCTTTCCTATTTATATTATTTAAATAATATTTTACTTTATGTTAGTTTGAAATCAATAACAATAAAGAGGCCAAAGTCATATTAGAGTTTAACTTCAAAAGAATTTTAATTTCCTAATATTGGTGAGAATAACATGAATTTGATCATATTCAAGAAATAAATTAATTAAAATACATAAAAATTGACCTAAACATCTAACCAACCGCAATACAAAGCAAAAGCTAATTGTTCATGGTTTATCACCTCATATGGCACAAATTTCAATCTTTACAACTAAAATAATTTAATTTTAAAGGTTCAATCCATATTATATTCCATCTTTCTCCTCTAAAGACTACGACCTCATCAAATCATAACAAAATAATAGAAAAAAATAGGATAAAATTTCATCAATTATTATCCCACTCACATATCTTTTTTGTGATTCATATTGGATGTGTTTGGTTGAATAATGTAAAAGAAAAAAAAGAATATAAAATATAAGTAGGTGGGGTAAAAAATAACTTTTGTATTTTTATTTTTGAAAAGATAATTTAATAATTAAAATAGTGATTTGATGAATAAAGTAAAAAAAAGTAAGGTATAATAGATAGTACATAAACTATGTAAAAGGATGGTGAACCAAATGGAACATTTGTTTTTATTCACAAGGCAATCTTATTCCAACTTATTTGCGATAAAGGAGAGAAGTTGAAGTGATCACAGAGTAGGTGAAATGTTAGGTTGATCTAGGGTAATTGAGTTCAAGTGATCATAACAACTTTTGAATAAAACAATATGTCTAATGTAAGATAATATAGTTTAATATAAAATACATTATGAAACATATTTTTTTTTCGGTAATTACAAAATAGCACAGTTTGGCGGGTAAGATTAATGATCATGTACTGTCTATATAATTAGAGTGTTTCTTTCAACTTGAATTAAAATATAGCAGTAGAAGTTAAAACATATGTCTATGTTAATGTTGTGGTATTCTAAGCCTCTTAATGTTTTCTCTTTTCTATAATAAACATTTCTACAATGACTCTGATAAATTATGCAAATATTCCAAAAAATAAAATGGGTATGATATATACTTGGATAATAGATGTAATTTTTGTCCTAACGTATCATTTTGAAATTTAATGCCGCTAGTTATTATTATTAATGTCAAACTCTAACGAGATTGTTTCGGCAAGGAGATTGCAATAGACAAAGAAATAAATTTTAAAAAAAGATAGAGATGTTTTTATTAAAAGTATGGGAGTAATACTAGAGTGGGAGCTTGAGAGTATTAAGCTCATATGAAGCTTAACTAGAGTTTGGATATGTGTGCAAGGTAATGCCCAAAGTGAACTTGAGATGATGATGTTAGTGATGTAGATGAAGAAGATGATCACTGAGCAGAGTGATTTTTTCTTTATACTCATTTACGGTAAACTTAATCAAGTCAAGTAGTTTTGAGAAATCATCAAAGCCATCTGTTCAAGGTGACTTGCCATACTTAATTAGCCATCTCACGTATTTGCTATGTTAATTCTTTATATATAGCTTGTTAGATGATAGTTGTAGAGTTCTTCAAGCCCTGATTAACTAGATTGAGCCACTTCGAGTTTAGAAAAATTTTAGACCTATATACTTAAGACACCTACAACAAAGATAGTATCATGATAATTAGCATGGTACTTATGACTTTGACGGAAATATATATTACTATTTAAAATGGACATCACTTTAAATTTCATTCTACTTCTTAAGAAAAAAAAAATCATTCTAAATTTGCAATTTTGGACATGACCTATTTATGCTTAGTACAACCGTCTTTTCTTTTCGCTTTTCATCACTAAATAATAATTAAAATATAATTTTAAAATTATTTTTTAAAAATATAACTAAAATATTTCACCATTTGAACAATTATTATAAACTGAATGTATTTAATAATATAATTATAAAATGTAAATATGTTGTAAATAAATTCAATTAAAAATATATTAATATATTTACTAGTGATTGGTCTATTAATTCTTTTGTAAATCAACTTTATTTAATAAGTTTTTCCCTTCAAATGTCATATGTAGTCTAGATTAATATTTTAAAATTCAAATTAGTTGTTGACAATGGCAGATTCAAGACCTTAAGTTAGGGGTGCAAAGAAAAATGTTTTTCTTAATAATTTTTATTATTTTATTATTTTAAAAAATTATTACTTAACATTGAATGAATAACTTAGAATAGCATTTTGAAGAAAAAAGAAAATGTTCTTATGATAAAGTATGACAATTTATCATTGTCAATTTACAAAAATATATATCTATAAAGCATAACAAATATTATTTTATCAAATAATATTTGAAAAAGTTTTGAAATGTTTTCAGAGACAATTATTTTAAATTCAATTAAAAACTATATGCTAATATTTGAACTTAATTATATTCTATTCAATTATTATCGTAAAATTATTAATTATGAAAACATATAAAGACATGCATATGTTAAATATAAATTGAAAATAGAAGAAATATAGGCAAAGGATAATAAGAGAAGAGAGAAGAAGCACTGTGTCAAGTTTAAAAAGTTAAGGAGAATTTGAAATAAGAGAAAAAAGTGAGGAAGAAAGGTAAGAATAAAATAAGAAAATGAGAAAGAAAAAGAAAAAAAAATTGAGGAAAAGAGGTGGGGAAATACATGTGTGGATTTAGTAAATTCAATTTAGAATATCAAATAATAATAAAAAATACATATATAGATTTAATGAATTCAATGGGTCCAATATATTCAAAATTTTAAAAGATATGAGAACATAATATCAAAATATAATACTATATACATACAAAATTTGCAAAATCAAAAGGGGCTTACATAGTTTTGCTGTTGGTTATTGAATTAGAATATGAAGTAATTCACACTTTAATATGAATACAACTAAATTGGGTCAAACCGTTATATATATGTATATATGTGCGCTTGCGCGCAAGTGTGGGTTGGTTATTGAACTAGAATAAGAAGTAATTCATGCTTTAATATAAACATAACTAAATTGGGTCAAACCATTATATATATCTATGTATGTATGTGTGTGTGTATATATAAGTAGAATTATATAATATTTTATAGTTAAATTAATACATATTATAAAATAATAGTAAAAAAATGAATATTCAAAAACATAAAAGCTAGTTAAAATATTTTGTATACAACAGCAAAAAATCTATATGAAATGAGTTAGGTGAAGTTTGTCAAACTTCATAAATCTTTTTTGTAGAATACAAAAACTGTGATTTTAACAAATAAAATCAAATATTTATTTTTTAGTTTAATACTAAATTCAGCTAGTTTTACTAGGTTTTTTTTGTCAATTCAATCAATTCTTAATCAATTTTTTTTCTTAATCGATTTTAAGAATAGAATGAACTGAAGGTATGATAGGTTGATTAAATTTGTGGTCGAACCAACTCATCTAATTTGTTTTTTAACCTATGGTCTAGAGTAACAAGACAATTTACAACTTCGTAAAGAGTATGTGGGTTTGAGATAAATTTTAAGATTATTATTTTATAAATGAAATTTGAAAGATATATAAGTTATTGTAGTTTGAAATCAAACCAATTCATAATTGGTCCATGCTTTAGATGTCAAGATCTTGCGCTGGTGTGAGGTTATTAAATAATGCTAAATATGTTAGGACATATTATACTTTAGGATAGATTATAATAATCCCTCCTAAAATTTAAATAAATATCACTTAATACCCTATAATTTCAAATATAACATTACCCTTTCTTGTCAATAACTTTATTAAACAAAATTAATGCTTGATAATGACTAAAATGCACATTAATCATAGTACACACTACAAAAAAATATAGATGTAAAAATAGTGGTTTAATTATGGTTTTAAAAACTATGGCAATTCCATGACTTAACCATAGTTATTAAAACCATGGTTGAGCATATGTTTAACCATGGTTGTTATATAACTATGGTTAAACTTAAGCTTAATCATGATTTAGAATAACTGTGGTTAAGATATTAAATAGTTTAACTACAATTATTAAAATTGTGATTGATGAGTATATTTTACACATTCAAATAGATATAATTTTGAGATTTTAAGTAATATAAATTTTGGATATTATATAGATAATAAATTGATATATATCTCTTTCCATATTTACTTAGAAAAAATAAAAGAAATTCTATTACATAACTTATCCATATTTCTTTTTTAATATTTGTGCGTTTATCCATGTTTTCTTGTTAAATTTTGCGCAGAAAAAAAAGATAAAGAGATGTGGTGGCAAAGAATGCTTATAAAAACAGGGGTTAAGGGCGCACAAAGAACAATTTAAATTTAAGATCTATTATTGTTCCTCTCTTTTCATATATTCTCCTAATTTCTTTTTCTTTTAACTTCTTTACAAATTTTTGCAAAATTTTTCTTAAGTTCTTCAAAGGTATAAGTGACTAATTTTTTATAGTTTCCTAATCAGAGTTATTAAGAGTCTAACTCAATGAACAATTTGTGAGAATCTTGATTTATTTATTTTTCTTTTCTTGAATATTGAAATATTTTTTATTTTTATGACATTATTATTTAGTTAATTTAAAGTAGTATTTTATTTTAGTTGAATAATTATTACTGTATGAATTTGTCAATTTGTACTTATTTATTAGATTCAATAGAGTAGTAATTCAATACTTTTGATAAACCAAAATTATCTTTGTGCATTGATAAAAATATTTCTTCCATTTTAAACATACGAGTATATATATTGTTGAATGGTGATTGATAACATTTCTTATTCTTAATGCTGTTCATGATTTAAATTCGATGAGCTCATTTTGGATTAATTAATGAACAATATTTAATAGAAAAACTTGTTTCCTTTAAACACCATTAAGGAAGAGTAGAATATTAGAACTAACTGATATTAATAACTAATCTATTTTAGAAGAGAAATTTTTTATATTTCTTTTAGAGTATTCAATGATCGAATTGATTAAGCTAAATCTGAAATAAACATTAATTGGGAGTTGTTTGCATTAAATTCTTTTTTTTTTAATATTTTCTAAATTTATTTATTATTAACAAGAGAAAAATCTTTTTTATTTTTTTTATATTTTAATTTCGAATTAAATAATTTAACTAATCTTTATGAAATACGACTTTACTTATTTTATCTATGATTACTTATTTACTTACTTACTTACCATCGTTGACAGAAAGCGTCAACTAGGGGTGAACAAAACCGAACAAAACCAAACCAAACCGTTCAAACCGAACCAAACCGAACCAAACCAATAAAAACCGATTAACAAATGGTTTGGTTTGGTTTTTTTAAATCTAAAACCGATTAATTCGGTTCGGTTGTCGGTTCATGGCATGTTTGGTTCGGTTAAACCGAACCAAACCGACAAGTTGCCTATATTATTTTATTATAAAATATTACTCTTATTTTATTTTATTTTATTTATTTTTCAAAACTTTTTGTCAATTTATAGGTGTTTTCTAGACTAAAAATAAAAATAAAAATTATAAATTATAAATACATTATTATTGGTTAAAATTTAATAAGATGCATAATATTAGAAATTAAATTCTATATATTGCAAATAATAAAATCCTAAAAAAATATTTTTGGCCAAAAAAATATGAACCAAACCGGACCAAACCGAACCAAACCGAATAAAAACCGAACCAAACCGATTAGAATTCAAAACCGAAAAGGTCCAAAAAATTGTTAAACCGACAAGGTTGGTTCGGTTTGGTTTTAATCCAAAACCGAACCAAACCGAACCAAACCGAACCTATGAACACCCCTAGCGTCAACAATAGCCTCTCACCCAGCACAACTCAGCAATAACAGCATCGAACTGACCAACAGCCTCCCTACCCTGCAGCAACAGCAACAACTAAGCAATGAAGTGACTAGTGATTTGTTGAGATTTTTGCAAGTATGTTTGAATACTTTTTTTTAAGGTTTTGTTTTCTATAACTTTTTGATTGGGTGTGTGAATTAGAGTATACAAGTATTTTCAAAATACAACCAAACAATGAAAATTTCACCCTAATAGATTTGAGGTTTTATCTCCTATATTAAAAAATGTTATTGATTCAATGATTGTCACTCTTGAATTTTCGTTTTAGTTGGAATGTTCTTTAGGCTAATGGAATTGTTTGAATTTTCATTTTGGTTGAGATTTTGATGGGTCCCAAAAATTGTGCGAAAATCTCTTCTTTTTATGCCTTAAAATTTCACTAATAAGTTAGGGAAAATGGGAGAAAGAATGAAAAGACCAAAATGGGGATTTGTTGCTAGCTATACGTATCTTATGCTGTGACAATTTGCAATGCTTAGCTAGAAGGGGATAAAAAGCCAGAAGGAAAAGCTAGCTACTATTTCATCAAAAGGAATACTTCCATCATGCCTTTAATTATAAAAGACTTGGTCATGCGTAGGAAGCTCTTAAACCTAGAGCCATGAGAATTCTAAAGCAAACATGAATGTAAGTTGCCTATTCTCTGTTTACTAAGTCTGTTGCTATTATATCATCATATAGATGGGAAATATTGTAAGGTTTTAGTTTGTTTGCATATATGAGAAAGGGATAGTTTTGAGTTGAAGACATAGGAGTATTTTAACCCACCAAAGAAAGTATCATAGAGGCACAGAGGTCTTTGAATCCTAGTAGTGATGGGAGAAGGAAACAAAAATGTATATATAATCTTTGCTTATATATGCACGTGCACATAATGGTTTTTATTCTTTTGCTTTTCCTAGGATTTTGTTGTTTTAGCATTAAGTGATGATCCTTTATTGATTCAATATTGCAAATTAAGTATTAATTTTGTTAGACCCAAATGAAACCATATAATTATTAATAGCTTATCTCTTTCGCCATTACTTGTAGGGAAGAAAGAAACAAGTCAAATCACATAACTATCCATATAATTGTAATGTTTTTATATTAATAATCCCCTCTATTAATGGTCTTGAGTTTTGCAAAGATGTCTTCTTAACCATCTTGAAAAATTCACCTTCATTGGGTCCACACAATAATTATTTAGAATTTCTAATATATTTATTTAATTTTAGTTACTACTTTCTCTATCTTGGCCCTTGACATGCAAGGTAATTTTGTTCAAGTCATTATTCCGTAGAGGAATCTCAACGTTCCTTACAGCTTCTGAAGAAAAAGGTAAGGCGTTTGGACTACGTTTCTATATTTCTATGTATGTACATGTAAAACGTAATATGATTTTTACTTTAATAATGTTCTAAATCTATATGAAAATTTGTTGTTGGATATGTTAGTTGAAATGGTTGCTATAGGTTGTTGGAAAAAACAATGGATAGAACAATATTTATTAGAAAGTTTAAAAAATATATATTTATAGCAGCGGTTAAAATCATCACCTTCAAAATTTTCAAACTTTTAACAACAATTTCTGCTAACTGTTGTTAGACCATAATTTAATTACAATTAACTAAATCATGATTAGATCACAATCTAACTATGGTTAATAAACTGTGGCTAGACAACGATCTAATTACAGCTATTTAAAACTATGGCTAAACCATGGTGTAGCCACAATATTATCAATCATTAGTTAAAATTACGGTTGAAGTCATCGCGACTGATGTTTCGAGGATGGATTTTGTAAGCGTGGACGGTATTTGAGGAAATGGGTGAAGCAACGAGATCTCCAAGGAAGGAAGAAATGACTATAAAAATGTCGAAGTTGATGATGCTCTTTGTAATGAGATTAACGGGTAGTTTGGTCATTTTCTTTGGTCTTTAATTTTGTCTTACATTAGTTAGTAACGGGGGAGGGCAACTGAATCTTTGAATAGAGCTCGGAATCTTCATTATAGTGTTGTTGCATAATTAGTTATCTGTTCTGTAATTTTAGAACTTTAATTGTTGTTGATAAGATTTTGAAGATGAATTTGAATAAGAGTGTTCATGCATGTAACGATAAATTTTAATCAGCTTCAAAAGCAAAAAAATTTAATCGAGTATTTGGAATGAATTATAAATTATATGTTATAGTTGTTATGGACATCCACGTTACAAGTAATAACTATGTAACTTGATAACTTACTACAAAAACACAGCAAAACCATTGATATATGTTAAGCCACCTTTTTTGCAAGATTAATCACAAGATTAATGGGTCCAATTGAATGTAAAAAGTTAGATATAAAAATAAAAATAAAAATAATTTTATAGATAAAAAATATTTATTAAATAATAATTAATAGATAATATTAAATAATAATTGAGTAATAATTATAAAAATAAAATTAATATTTTAGCAAACGTTTCCTCCCTTTCTCATTTTGCATCTGAACCGGCGTAAAATTCTAAATTAAAGGGATGCCGAGTGATATTTTTTAAAATTTTACCCCTTGTTTGGTTTGAGGGGAGGGGAGGGATTTTCCTCCCCTCCCCTTGTTTGGTTTGCATAATTGGAAGGGAGGGGAGGGAAAATTTCATTAAACTTTCCCTCCCCTCCCCCTCTCCCCCTCCCCTCCAATTTGGGGGGATTGGGAGGGAAAACAATATTTTGGAATAAAATGCCCCTATATTTATTTATTTAGTTTTATTTATTTATAAATTTTTTTAAATAATTATAATTATAAATAATTTTTAATATTTATTTAATTTGGTAATAAAAATATTAAATTTTTAAAAATAAAAAAATAATTAATTATATTATTATTACTTTTAAAACATACAAGGGTAAAATAGTCTACATATTATTATTTTCCCTCCCTTCCCCTCCTGAACCAAACAATATATCATTAAAATTCCTCCCTCCCTTCCCCTCCCCTCCATTAAAATCCCTCCCCTCCCCTCCCCTCAGTTGAACCAAACATAGCCTCAAGGGAAGTTATTGTAATGTACGTTTTTTTCTTTTCATTTTCTCTTCAAGCGTAAGCTTAATGGCATTTTAATGTTAGGGGCATTAAAAAGTTGCTAAACAGAATAAAATATGTAGAGTAAACTTTGAAATTACAAAGATACTGACTAATGTTTCTTTAAACCTAACTTAATTTCGTGACTCTTTGAGCACAATTCGTGCTTATTTATTTATTAATTAATAAGAAATCTATAGCCCCAGTCATATTTATTCATTTTATATAAAGAAAATGTATAGGACTCTCTCATTTAATAAAATGGGAAATAATAGAAACACGGAAAGAGACAGTGAGAAGATTATAGTTCATAAACTTAAATAAGCAAATGCATTTCTGGTTTGGTCAATTAAACCTCATTTCTTGAGAAATGTTTACAGTATATATATTTTTTATTTTTAAAAATACAATATTTTCTCTATGCTCTGTTATTTTCTCTACAATAAAAAATAACATTATAATTATATCTATTTTAACCAAAATATTCGCATATCTATGACTTATATAATATAACAAGTATATAATATATATTTAATCAATATAAAATAGTCATTTTTTAAAATTTAACAAATTAAAAATCATTTGATAAAAAGAAGTAATTGTTAGAAACAAAGAAGATATTCACCAAATAATTTTTTAAGATTAACTAATTAAAAGATAATAATTAATAGTATTCAATTTCAAAAATAACATGTGCATTAAATATGTATGTGTGTATATATATATGTATATATTAATAAACATAAGCATTGCATGTCATAATTAATAAATTTTTAGAATAAATTAGCTTTATAATTTTCAACACAAAATAAATAATATTAAAATAAAAATTTAAGAAGAAATTATCTATTAAATTATATTCTTAATGAAAGAAATTAATTTATTTACTTTGAATATATTTTGGTCATCTTTTGATTTTAAGAACATTTGTGTACACTTTTATAAGGGAAAAATCTTATAATTTAGACACTCCTAGAGAATAAGAGAGTTATTTATTTATTAGTATGAGAGTATTGAGATTTTGTCTAGGCTATTTTTTACTGGGATAATCTTAAAAGTATAGTATTTTAAATTGACTTTGTATATTTAAAATTTTAATCTCAAAATACTCTATAAGAAAAACAAACTCAAATTATTAAAGCATAAATTGGGTAATAGTGCTTTAAGACTTAGCATTGAACAAACAATTGGTTGTATAATAAATGTATTAAATCTGGACTATGAATATTGGAAAATGATGGCTTTGATGTTTCAACCAGGCAACTCTCTACATTCTCCTTTTTTTCCTTTCAATGTTGATCTCACAAGTCATTTGCTCCGTTATACAAGCGCCACCATATGTTATTTGGTCCCCTGCACCCCACCCCTAACCCTAATAAAATTGATTATGGGTTGAATAGTTGGCTTGACTCAATAGATTCAACTTTTATAAGAGATATAAGTTTCAAATTAAAAAAAAAAGCTTATTTAAAACAATTTTAATATAAAATGAGTCAAATTGGAGTCTTTTTTAAAATTCAACTCTGGTAATTTTTTATTATTTTGTTATAATATTTTTATTTAATTTTTTTATAATTGTTTTCATTTTACTTTATCTTTTTTTTTCACTAGACATAATTAGTAGAAATAATATAATTTTCAATATTAGCATCGCTATAATTAAAACTTATATAAATACTTACTTATGTATGCTAAATATAAAAATAATAGAGTCATATAATTCAAATAGGAAAAATCAAATAACAATCAATTATATCCATAAATGGCTAAAAGAAAATTATATCCTTAAATAATATATATAGTATATATTGTATCATTTACTAATAAATGAGTTTGGTAAGTGTAAAAATATGTATTATTCATAGTTAAAACATATTTAACAATATTTAATGTTGCTTTATAAATTAACTTAATTTTTTTATTTTTTAATTCTTAAAGAATGCTTAATTTTTCCATTTTTTAATTCTTAAAGAATGCCTCCCCAATTTTTTTAACAATTACAGTTTCTGATAAGGTCTAAACCCTACAAAGTTCAACCCTTGTCTTAAATGAATAAATAAATCAAAAGAATAAATAAGAGTAATAATTTTAAAAAAACCAAGTCCTATGCGAGGGTTTATTTATTATCATTTAAAAGAGTTTTCTAACACTGTGAAGAATTATATTCTGTAATAAAATTATTCTATATTCTATATCTATATTAATATAAATTTATAAGTCTTTCCAATTTTTATATGCTTATTATTTTTAAATTGAAAATTTTAAAGTTAAAGAAATTAATTAAAATTATAAAAGTAGTATATAGGTAAATATTTATGAGTATTTATTAAAGGAAAGAATTTACGTAAATTCTTTATATCTTTAACTAAAACTTTATTTTAGTCCTTTTATATATGGTGTATTTTTTAATTAAATCTCTTATAAAATTGTCTTTTTAATTTAATTTTTTACAAATAAAATATTTCTTAAGTTAGTAATTATTTTTTTAATTGGTCATTTACTTATAAATATTTTTTTGTTTAATTTGTTACAAACAAAATCATTATTAATAATATCCTTGAGTCAAATTATTTTATATGAAATTAATAAAATGTAATAACATATAAATTTTTTTTGAAAGGTTATTGCTTTGTTATCATTATATAATATATAGATTAATTAATTGTTAGTTTTATTAACAATAAATTAATAAAATGACATTATTGATAATAATTTTATTTATAAGAAATTACATTAAAAAATAATTTTATAAAATTCCAAATAAAAAAATATTTTATTCATAAAAGATCAAATTAAAAAAATAATTTTATAAAAAATAAATTAATTTTTTTGTGAAAAACTAAAATAAGATTTTGGTTTATATTTTTACGTTAAATTAAAATATAATAAAAAATATAATTGTTCAATGACAACATAATAAATTTATAATTTTAATATATAAATATATAATTTTTATAACTTTTAGTTTGACATAACTAATTTTTAAAATTTTTTTTATATAAAACCTACTCATTCTAATTCTACATCAAAGCATAAACTAGACATCCATTACATGCCCGCGTGAAATTACCAAAACGTCCTCTCTTTGTTGCCACCTACGTAAGTACGTGCCTCCGTTCCAAACATTTAAAAAGAAAAAAGAAAAAAAATTCTAAAATAATTAAAAAACAAAAAACTATCGTTGGGCTTTGGAAATGTCTTCTCATTTCTTTTCATGATTTCATCTCTGAGACTCAGGGGGAGTTTCTGCTTTTCCGTATTTATTTATCAATTTTTTATTTTTTTCTCGTTCTTCGTCTTTGACTACTTGTACTTTTACACTGTCTCATTCTCTCTCCCCCCTTCTTTTCTCTCTCTTCTGTCTCCTCTCATCTCCATTCGCAGACGCCGGAACCTGCATTGCTCGCCGGAATTCTCTCGTACAAGCTCCGTTAAGCCGTGAACCAGCGGCACGTGTCGCAGAAGCCACCTCTTCCCTGTCGAAGAACCGGGTTTTCATTTCGGGTCCAAGCCAGTCCATGCGTTGAAGAAGTGCCTGCTTTGACTTGAAATTGTCAATGAAGTTTCTAAGTATATGGTTTCCGTGAAGAGGAACAGATCTACGGAGCTTCGTGCATTCTAGAGCGTGAAGAAGAGGTAGGTTTTGTTTGAGAGAGAGGGTGAGGCTTGGGTGTGGATGGTAGCCGAGCCAAGAGGTTGGAGTTGTTGTATATGATGACCGGAGCTCCGTCCAGCGATCGGAGAGGGTGGTGGCGTTTCGGTCCATCTTTCACATGGAATGGCAGATCTTGGTAGCTACGGGAATGCCGACCGTGACTTAGAGCAGGTCCCTCTCTCTCTCTCTCTCTGTGGGTTACGAATTAAGTGTGAAACGTTCTAATTTTTTCTTTAGCTCTGGTTTTATTTTGCGGTTTTCTTGGAGTTTTTTTATCCTTTTTGTTTCAACAAAATATGGTAATTGGGTTTCTTGTTGAAGGCACCTTCCTTGCCAAGAGTATTATGATCAAGTGTGTGTTCCGTTGATTGGACTTGTTAGGAGAGTTGGGATTGCTTCTGACTCTAGTTGGAAGACCGGAAGAGAAAAGGGCGAAATGAAAATATGGGGGAGTAAATATTGATTTTTTTTTTTTGAAAATTGGAAAATTAGTGAAATATCATGTTGTTCTCTTTAATAAGGAAAGCTTTGGACCCATTTGGATAAGAAGGGTTGATTAAATGATCTAATGCTTTATCATTGCTGTCGAATGGGGAGTCTCAAAAGATAGGATAAGACTGACTATTTGTGTTCCAATGGAATGCTTCAGTATGTATTGTGGGTAACTTTGATAGGGTTTATTCTTTACAAGAATATGTCTTTGGATGCCATTTTCTAGCGATAAAATTTATGATTATCTTATTTAAAAAAAAAAAAACTGTAATATTCATTTGAAGGTCAATTGTGTAGTTCTTTATAATGAATCTTACTTTAACCTTTTTGTTGATTATTTTTGGTACCTTTAATGAACATATACAAATTGCATCTTTCAGTATCTTGTAGATTATTTTCCTGTCTTTCTGATCTTTCCTTCTGGTTTTCCATGTTACTTCTGCATTCTGCAGGCATTGATTGCTTTGAAAAAGGGCGCTCAACTGCTTAAATATGGTCGTAAAGGAAAGCCCAAGTTTTGTTCATTTAGGCTTTCCAATGTAAGTTAACTCATAACTGAAAGCTTTTGTTGGGAAGATGTTATTGAATCCTCAATTTTCCTACTTTATCTACTGCCTTGTTGGACAATACTTGAGATAGCTACTGTTTTATGCTTGCTGATGTTGATGAGTGATATGGTATGAAATGGCTTTTAAATTTTGCGTGTGTGTATTATATTGAGGCCTCTCTTTAGATATTTTTTTTTGGGGTGTGGTTGGGGAAAGAGGGGGGGGGGGGGGGGAATGTCCCAGTTATATTATGGATGATATTCAATGGATAACTATGTAGACAAGTTTTGGCGGATGTCACTTTGATGTAAGTAGTACTGCAAATTATGTCCCTATTTAAGTTAGTCTCAAGTGTGTATTACTGATAACTAATAAATCAATTTCTTTTCAATTTTTCTTGGTGACTAACTGATGAAGCAAATTTTAATAGTATTTAAATTCTTTCATACACTTTAGAATAATATAATGTTGTGAAACTGACTTTTGAAATTTGCAGCTACCTTATTACCATAGGCTAGTGACGCCCCTCTTCTGCAAGGACTAGTCTCGTTAAATAAGTTAGGTTGGGATAACCATAAATGTATAATTTATCAAATAAACAAGTTTTCAATTTTCTTAGTTGAAATTATACTGCTCGACTGGTGATTTCAATTTAAAGTGAAGTTAGACATATGTAATTGGGTTGAGATAAGAGAAAATAACTTTTTATTCATCTAGAGGATTGAAATTGGACATAGTGCATATACTAACTGTTCCACATTCCTAGTGGCATTGGTGTGGTAGGAAGATGGAAGTATTAAATTGAGACTATTTCTGATTAACATTTATATGTTGACTGTATACCCTGCTTCTAATATGTTCATGCCAATTTTCTTTTCTTTCTTACTGCATAGGAATTAGCTTGATCAATTTCAATTTTACTAGTATGCCATATGTGAATCACACTGATATTGTAGGATAGGGATTATCCCGGTTGGCATATCTACTTCTCAGGGCTGATGAGTCCTTTATAGTGGTAATTTGCAGATTGTTACTATCCATATTGTAGTGGTTTAGCTCAAAATTTAAGGTCATCATTTATGTGCTGTTAGGATTGGGATTGAAACTTAGTATATGTTTCTTCACCATAGTTATCTTTGTGATATTTTTGTTTTTTCAAGTATGGAATTGAATACTTTTATCTGTTTTCTGTTATTATACTCTTTTTCTTTTGGGTCTCTTCACCAAGCAATGAGTTGAAGGGTTTATGGGGTACCCATCAGTTTGTTGGCTTTTGATTGCACATTTCAGGTTTATGTATTTTGATGTATGATTATATAGTTGTACTCCTGAGTTCTTATTAGATTGTAACTTTACTGTGATTCCTTGCATTTTTACGCTTGTTTAGGTTCTTTCTTTTTGTACTTATTAGATTATTTGAAAACTACAGGATGAATCATCTTTAATCTGGATTTCAAGTAGTGGAGAAAGAAGATTGAAGCTATCTTCTGTCTTAAGAATTATTCCTGGACAAAGAACAGTGAGATCTCTAGAATTCTATGTTATATTATGCAAATACCTCATCATGCTTTGTTATTACTAGGTGATATTTATAAACTGTCCCATAGACTCATTCTTCCGCATTCTTTGTTTACTTTTCCTCAATCTTCTGGCAGGCTGTTTTTCAACGGTATCTGCGTCCTGAGAAGGACTATTTGTCTTTTTCCCTTATTTATAACAACGGAAAGCGGTCCCTTGATTTGGTTGGTGATGACTTCTGAAATTCTTTGGATGATTACATCATTATTTTGGTTCTATTTCCTTCACTTTCTGTTATTACTGTAATTTTTTATTTTTGGATTTCTTTTCAGATTTGCAAGGATAAAGTTGAGGCAGAAGTGTGGATTGCTGGTCTCAAAGCACTGATATTGTCTGGCCAAGGTGGGCGGTCCAAAATTGATGGATGGAGCGATGGGGGTCTCTATCTTGATGTAAATCCACCTCTGTGTAGTTGAATATCATTTTACTTGTTTTATGTTTCTTTTACAAAGATCTATAAGCTGGGAGAGAAGATAGATCTACGTCTTGGAAATAATGGAGTGTTCCACCATTTTCCCTATGATTAAAGTCTTAGATGGACCAAGACACAGAACTTACTGGTTATCTGATGCGTGGAAAAATGATGTATTGTTTCCTCTAAGGAAAAGTATTGTCTTTATTTTCTGGATTAGTAGCTGGTCTCTGAAAGGATGTATGGTACAGTTTTTCTGAAATGGAGTGCTGTTCACTTTCTTACCCAGTCCTCTTTTTCATGATTTAGGAGTAATTGATTGTTTTGATTAGTTTATTTTAATTTTTCTACAGTGATGTGATCTTTTGTGATAGATTGACTAATCATATAAAAGCTTACCAAATTACATGTATTGCTATTGGTGCCGTTAAGCTGGCTATTAGGGCTTCCATGTTGTAATAGATGGTAACCTGCATATTATTCTTTCTGGCTGAATTACTTTCAGGATAACAGAGACTTGACATCAAATAGTCCAAGTGAAAGTTCAGTTGGTACTTCACGAGATATTAAGTCTCCTGACACTTTTGTGAGTTTTAATCCTAATACTTCTCCAAAGTCCTTTCGACTGGAGAATTCTGTGAATTCTGAAAGATCACATGCACCATCAGACCCAACAAATATGCAAGTGAAAGGATCTGGTTCAGATGCTTTTCGAGCTAGTGTTTCAAGTGCCCCCAGCACATCAAGTCATGGGTCTGCGCCAGATGATTGTGATGCTCTAGGGGATGTATACATATGGGGGGAGGTTATCTCTGAGAATGTTGTGAGAGTTGGTGCAGATAGAAGTTTCAATCATTTCAGCCCAAGGGCAGATGTGCTTCTCCCCAGGCCACTGGAGTCCAATGTAGTTTTAGATGTACATCATATAGCGTGTGGTGTTAAACATGCTGCACTAGTCACAAGGCAAGGTGAAGTATTTACATGGGGTGAAGAATCTGGAGGACGTCTAGGCCATGGTGTTGAGAAGAATGTGGTTCAACCTCGTTTAGTTGAATCTTTGGCTTCTACAACTGTTGATTTTGTTGCCTGTGGGGAGTTTCACACCTGTGCTGTTACAATGGCTGGGGAACTATATACTTGGGGTGATGGAACTCATAATGCTGGACTTCTTGGTCATGGTACTGATGTTAGTCATTGGATACCAAAGAGAATTTCAGGTCTACTAGAGGGACTTCAAGTTGCTTTAGTCACTTGTGGTCCATGGCACACGGCCTTGATAACTTCAACTGGGCAACTCTTTACATTTGGCGATGGAACATTTGGTGTCCTAGGTCATGGAGATAGGGAGAATGTTTCATATCCAAGAGAAGTAGAATCCTTGTCAGGGTTAAGAACAATAGCTGTTGCATGTGGAGTGTGGCATACTGCAGCTGTGGTTGAGGTTATTGTTACACAATCCAGTGCAAGTGTATCATCAGGTAAATTGTTTACTTGGGGTGATGGAGACAAAAATCGCCTTGGACATGGAGACAAGGAGGCCCGACTTGAACCAACTTGTGTGCCTTTGCTTATTGATTACAATTTTTATAAAATTGCTTGTGGTCACAGTTTGACAGTTGGCCTGACAACATCAGGACGTGTTTTTACAATGGGAAGCACTGTTTATGGTCAGCTTGGAAATCCACAGTCTGATGGGAAGCTGCCCTGCTTGGTCGAAGACAAGCTTTCTGAAGAATCTGTTGAAGAAATTGCATGTGGTGCGTATCATGTTGCAGTTTTAACATCCAAAAATGAAGTTTATACATGGGGGAAGGGTGCTAATGGGAGGTTAGGTCATGGAGATATTGAAGATCGAAAAACACCAACACTAGTTGAAGCTTTGAAAGATAGACATGTTAAATATATTGCATGTGGTTCAAACTACTCTGCCGCCATATGCCTTCATAAATGGATATCGGGTGCTGAGCAGTCTCAGTGCTCTGCCTGTAGACAGGCATTTGGTTTCACTAGAAAGAGGCACAATTGTTATAATTGTGGACTTGTGCATTGCCACTCATGTAGTTCAAGGAAAGCATTAAGAGCTGCTCTGGCTCCTAACCCTGGCAAGCCATATCGTGTTTGTGATTCTTGTTTTGCAAAATTGAACAAGGTGGCAGAAGCTGGCACTAATAACAGGAGGAATGCCATGCCTCGTTTGTCAGGCGAAAACAAGGACAGGTTAGACAAGTCTGAGATAAGGTTGGCCAAGTCACCAGTTCCTTCTAATATGGATTTGATAAAGCAGTTAGATAGCAAGGCAGCCAGACAAGGGAAGAGGACTGATACATTCTCCCTGGTTCGCACCTCACAAGCCCCTTCTTTGCTGCAGCTGAAAGATGTTGCCTTGTCTACTGCTGTTGATCTAAGACGAACAGTTCCAAGACCAGTTCTTACATCATCTGGAGTAAGTTCCAGGTCTGTGTCCCCTTTCTCTAGAAGACCAAGCCCACCTCGTTCAGCTACGCCTATTCCAACAACGTCGGGACTTTCCTTCTCAAAAAGTATGACTGATAGTTTAAAGAAAACAAATGAACTTTTAAATCATGAAGTGCTGAAGTTACGTGCTCAGGTATATAATGCCTCCCCTCTTTTGTGAATTAAGTATCTGTTCCCATTTCAAATTTTTGCCCTCCTATGAATTTGAACCTGGCAAATGCTGGACAAGAGAAGCATTCTTTTCTCAAATGATCAGAAAAGTTGATTTCCACTGTTTAAGGTTATATTCTATCTTTATTTTTATAGTTTCAAAATAAACCTAACATAAATCTGGTTAGGTTGAGAGCCTGAGACGAAGATGTGATTTGCAAGAATTAGAGCTTCAAAGGGCAGAAAAGAGAACTCAGGAAGCTATGGCACTGGCTGCTGAGGAATCCACAAAATCTAAAACTGCAAAAGAAGTTATAAAGTCACTTACAGCACAGGTTATGTTCTGCTTAATTTACTTCTGTTGGACTTGGAGCCAACTATCTTAGAAGGGGTTGAATTTTTCATGTGGTGCTTTATTTTTGTAGCATTATGCATGCAGTATTTTGAATTTGTCATGGTTTTCTTTTGACAAAATGAATTTGTGGATTAAACATGTATAATATTGGACTCCATAATATACAAATTGCTCACTGAGAAGATTTTGGAAATTTTTGTTTTGAGCAATGGCAGGAATTTTTCATGACATTATTGCATGGGATTTTATTATTTATTTTCATTTTCATTTTTCTTGTTTATTAAATTATAGGCTAAAATACACAGAATGCCTCTAAACTTTGGTTAATGTACGGATAACCTATCTTACTTTCAAAACTTGACGGTAAACTTTCTTAAACTTTTAAATTTGTGCAATTAAACCCTGTTAGTAAATCTATTAATTTATTAATGGAATGGTGAGATGTTAGATTAAGTGAACTAACCTAAACTTTTTTTTTTGTATAAATAACTCTCTTGACTTTGGGTTATGTGAAGATAACTCTCTTGATGTGTTATGAAATAATGGACTAATTAATTGTAGGGAGGTTACTTGCACATAATCTCAAGTTTGAAGATGTCTATTATCAAGTTGTAAAAGTTAGATCAAGGGAGCTATCTGTACATGATTTGAAGTTTAAGGGATTCTGTGCATTTTAACTTAAATTATATTATTATTTTTTATTAGGTGGGAGAGAGTATTTAACATACACAAATAAAGAGGGGCTTGAGTGGAGATTTTTCACATCCACCTTCACTCCTTTACTGTAATGAAATTATTGCTGTTTTACCGATTGCTCTTTCAAATTATTTCAGCTCAAAGATCTGGCCGAGAGACTACCTCCTGGAGCTTATGACACCGAGAACATCAGGCTAGCTTACCTGCCTAAAGGTTTAGAGCCAAATGGCATCCACTATGCTGACTCAAACGGGGAGTGCTATACCAGAGCAGAGTCAGTCAGTGGCTCTAGCTTGGCCTCCATAGCTCTGGAATCTTCTCTATTCAATAGAACCAATGTCACAGGAACCTATGGAACTGATCTTCACCACACAAACCGGGGGCTTGCACCTTCAAATGGGACAAATGAATACCCAGATGTTAAACTTACCAATGGTGGTGGTGTGATTCAAGCAACCACCAGTAGCATGTCAGATACCGGTGATGGCAGGGATTCTGGGCCTTTCCAAGATGGCGAGAGTGGTTTGAGATCGAGGAATACTGTACTGGCTGCTAATAGTAATCTACTCGAGGCAGAATGGATTGAACAATATGAACCTGGTGTGTATATAACACTCATGGCCTTGCGTGATGGAACAAGAGATCTAAAACGAGTGCGCTTCAGGTACATTGATCTAGTGTCATCCACATCTCCATGTTACGTATATCTGGTATATGGCTTCCAACTGTGGAAAACCTCTATGATAATTGACCAGTGATAAAATTCAGTGTGGTTATAGGGATTGGAATTAACAATAGGATTAGACTTAACTTTCTTAGGTGTTACCTATAAGGTTATGTAATAAAAAATTGCATGTGAACGCCTTTTATAACTCAACATTACATCATTTGCTCATTAAAAAAAATTTCCTTCACATGTCATCATTCTATTGAAGAATCTACTAGCAAACACCTTTTTTTTCTCTTAATATATATATATATGTATGTATTGGTTGGGCTTGTTGAAGATTCATGAACCTCGTACATGATCAGTATTGCCTCAAACTGATGACTTCGGAAGTTTGTCAATGCTGTCACCTTATTATATATCTCATCTGTTCTGGTAAATGAATATGCAGCCGACGAAGATTTGGAGAGCACCAAGCAGAGAATTGGTGGTCTGAGAATCGTGAGAAGGTATATGAAAGGTACAATGTTCGTAGTAGCACCGACAAGTCTTCCAGCCAAGTGGCTCGTAGGGCAGAGGGTCCAGTTTCACCTGTTTAATAAGCCTAGGAAAAGTTGTAGACAGAGGGTTGTTCTGCATTAACACAATTTGTTACAGTGAGCATAATTGTAGTCAAGCAAGAATCAGTATGAGGGAAGCATACAACCCTTCCTGGGTTTTTTTCTTAGTCTTTCTTTTTTCTTCTCTTCTCAATCTTTTTGCCCTTGATCCTTTGCTCTTAAATTATTTGTCTTCCATTTCATTTGGGTATATGCCCTTTACATGTCTGTTGTAATGCAGTGTGTATATAAAAAATATCAATTGAGATAATCTTGGCATAGAATCTCCCCTATCCATGCAATCTCAGAAATTCTCTTCAGTTGCTCTTCATTTTTTGGATCTTTTTACACCTTTTCCCCCTGCCAATTGTGTACCAATGCAATAAATTGTACCGATGGTGAGTTGAGATTTAGAATCCTCCACAAACTCCTCTATGACATGTGATTGCGGGAGACTCATTGATTCTTGCTCCGGCGTTTATTTGCTTGTTAGCTATATCATACATGAAAAAGCACCTCGTATATGAAAAGTGTAGCCAATAAACTGAGAGCTCACATGCCGCTGGTTTTAATGTTTGAGATTGTATTGAGCTTAATCTGAGGGTTTTAATCTCCAATCGTGTCCTTTTTCAGCTTTCACTACTCCTTTGGCAGTATAATGAAAAAGAGAAGGGAAATAAAGTTTTATGTAATATTTATTTTATTTTTATAATCATTACTTATTTATTATTCAACACTTCTTATTAATTAATTATTAAAAGTAGAGATATTAAAGTTATTTTTTTATTATAAAATTACTTTTTTATTTTTATTTTTATATCTAAGTTTCTGTAAATCAAATTCAATTTTGAGAATTTTTTGTATAAAAGGAAGTGTGGGATCATCTATGAAAAAGAAAATAGTGAGAAAGTACTCATCAAGAGTGTGAATAAAATGAGAGGGATTGAGGGAGAATACCACAAAGACATCAAACAACACGACAAAATGTCTTTGGCAGTTTAATATAACCCTATCTCTTTCTCATCTCTTTGCTGAAGATTGAAATATGGAAGACTAATTCAACAGACAAGAAAGTCCTTCACGAGTCCATATTATCATGAAAGTTTTTTGACTTATAAAATTGGACGGCAATATAAGAGAAAGTGGGGAAGGAAAACAGGAAGGAGATTGTAACTACTTTAGAATTGTGTTTGGTGATAATCTAAACATCTCCATTTAGGTGTTTCTGGCATAATTTGTAGTTGGCGACATCTTTTAATTAACTAGGTGCCTTTAGGCAATTGTATAGTTCAATGAAATATAATTTCAAATTTCTTGGATTGGAAGTCAAGCTTAAGATTTCTCATTGTGGGAATCGTGACAATTTTCTGAGCTGAATTTATGGAAATGTATTTGATAAACGTTACAAAGGTGTATAAACATTTAAAATCAAGAAATTCAAATAAAAAGGGAAAAGAAATAGAAAAGTTCAAACATTAGGATGGTGAAATAAGAGAAATCTGAAAATTTTCTTATATTAATTTTACTTTTGTGTATCACTTGATTTATGTAAATTATACATGGAAAATCGTTACTATTAACTTTCACTGCATCCATCCTGCATGCTTTTTTGAAGCTTTTTGAACACATAAGAAACACATGTAACATTACCCGATACCAATAATTTTTCTTTTCAAGTATTATAATCAAGAGTGTTTTTTAATTTTTCAGGATATATGTATTCACACAGATACAAAGACACACTTGTATATTAATTTAATATATTTAGAAATTTATCAAAGCACTTTTAAAAAGAATTAAATCTAAATTGAAATAGAAATAATGTAACACATTTTACATTTAAAACTAAATATGATGGCAAAGTTGTGTCATTTGTTATATTATGAGTGTTATATAAGTTTAAATCGTCGTTTGGTTAGGTGATATAAAAAAATTAAAATGTAAAAAATAGATAAATAAAGGTAGATGAGATAAAAAATAATTTTTATACTTTTATATTTAAAAAAAATGATTTAATAGTTAAAATAATAATTTAATAAATAAAATAGTGATTAAAAAAATATAATAAATATCACAAAAACTATATAAAATGAATATATTCATGTTGCGGCAAATCAAATGGGCCAAAAATTCTCATAGGCTTACAACAGTTCATTTTTTATTATCAAAACTTAAAGAACTTATGGCCATATGGCCTCAAGACACATACAATATATTAGAACAACAAATTATTGTCCACAACCAAAATTCTAAATGACTAATGTGTGACTTCGCCAAAATAATATGCCAACTTGATCAAATTTCGTAACTCATCTTTCTTAGGAATATAAATAAGGTTTCATATCATAGTACAAGATGTAGATCTCTTACCTATAGGTCCTCAACATTCTTACAACTCTAGTTTTGGCACTCTTACTATTGTAAGACTTTCATTTTTAAGTTATACAACATTTTTTTTTTCTGTAAGTTATCTCTTTCTTGTTGTTATTTCCCATTCTCAAGTCTCAGCGAGCTATAATATTACCTTATAACAGAGTACGTATGAAAATATATGTTTAACAAGGAACCACAAAATTATTATATGGCCACTGACATGTTCACCAAATTAAAGAGCTAAATGACCCTCAAATTTCAAAGGAAGTTTCTAATACCTGTGGAAACTTAGCGAGAACCTTGTCTGTTTAACTAAACCCACTTGAATTTTCCCTCCTTTTAATTAAACCCAAAACTTCAACTTTTAACAACCTTTGACTTGGGGGTTTTGTCCGTGAAAATGACCCTTTAAAATCGGTTTCACATGGCTTCAAATTAGGCTTAATTAATTTGGATTCAATACACGACATGAAACAATTTAGCTACCCTACAAAGATGTCATCTTGAGGAGATAATTAATTTTAATTATCATCTTATAGAAAAAAAAGTCACAAAAGAACTAGTCAGTTACACTTGTGACCTATTTGAATGTGTCACCTATTATGCATTCCTTTTGTAGAGAGAGAGAGAGAGAGAGAGAGAGAGAGAGAGAGAGAGTATTAATTATCAATTGTAGACAATTAGACAACATGAATTAAATAATTATATTTAAATATACAAGTTTAAGTATTTTAGATGTTTAGAGAAATAAAATATTTTTATTTTATAGACATCTCATATTTCATAAAAAAATGGAGCATCCTTAGATATTTAACTATTAATTTTATAAAAAAATTAATTTGAAGTACTAGCTATATTAAATATGAGAACTTAAAAAAATAATTTAATATCTTATATTCAATTATTGAAAATATTGTGAATGTAAGAAGCTCGTTTAACAATTATTTCTCATATTTTATAATGAAAAATCAACCCTTTTGGATGCCCCTTGATTTCCATTCTAACCACTATAAAAGAATAAAAGATAAAACGATCGAACTTAATAATTTTGAACTAAAGACAAGGAAAAAGGACAAAGTGGATCTTAGGGTAGAAGTTGAAGCAATATAGCAGTACTGTAAGTGTAGGATTAGGATATATATAAGAAAACAAGGGTCCGTACGCATTTCTTTGATACAGAATAAATCAAATCAAATCAAAATGCAACTTTTAGACGATTCAACCGTCACTTCCCCAAAAATTCATGAGAAAGTATGGTTATTCTTAGCAACAGTTAATAATACCTTTCAGCTCTGTATGCATTCAAGTTAATTCAAAAATACTTGAAAAACAAGCTCCAATTTGAGAAGCACAGTAGTAACGATGAACTCACCTTAATTTGAAGTCATTACAATCAATGACAGCTAGTCTTAGTTTTCTTGAATCTAATATGAATAGATCAAGTTAAATAGACTCGATCTATAAGATATAATTATATTAAATTAATTGAATAAATATATAGAAAGAAAGATTTCATTCAGTTATGTCAATATTTATTAGTATATTGTTCGTATCCGCCAACCAAAAGCTTACTTGCAAGAACAGAAGCTTTAACAGGTGAATTGGTGGACATTTTGCAAGTTCTATCACCTTATGATATCTTTGCGTTCAAGTACAAGAGCTTGTTAAAAGAATGATTCAGAATTCAAAGTTGTCTTGCATTTGTACTTCTATTTTTTTTTTCATTTGTTCTGTTTCCTTTTCCTTTTCTTTTTCAGTTAAGTCAAAGCTATTGCCAAAAAACCAAAATGTTCTATTAGTAACGTATCTATTTTGTAATGCCTATTTATAGGCACTTTAGATTGATGAATAAAGATGCGGCATTTTGAATAATATACTCGGTAGAATTCTCTAACATTTTATTTTGTCTCCCTTTGATAACATAGCATTGTTTTTAACAAAGTAATATTAAAGCCAAGTTTGAAACAGCTGGGCATAATTCATTAGAAAAATGTCATGGCTACCAACAATTCTGTGAGCATATCTCAGCCAATGATTCCAATTTTTAAAGGAGAAAGCTATGAATTTTGGAGTATCAAGATGGAGACGCTATTCAAATCATAGGATCTTTGGGAGCTGGTTAAGCAAGCATGGGTATTTTGATCAAGAAGACGAGGCTGGGTTAAGAGTGAACAAGAAGAAGGACTTGAAGGCACTATACTTTATTTAGCAAACAATTCATGAGAATATTTTTTTAAGAATCACAAGAGCAACAGTGGCAAAAAAAATACTTGGAATATATTGCAAAAAGAGTTCCAAGCTGATTTGAAGGTAATCATTTCAACGTGAATTTGAAACTTTGCTTATGAAAAATGGATAGTCAGTGCATAACTTTTTATGTACAGTTTCAACAATCGTTTATCAAATGATAACTTTTGGTGAAAAATATACTGATCAAATAGTTGTTGCAAAAGTTTTAAGGAGTTTAAAGTTTAACTCTAAAGTTTTTAAGGACTAGTTTGTTTTCTCATTTAATGAATTAATAGGTTCCTTGCAAGCACATGAGGCAAAATTGAAAGGGACTATGGAGCAAAGTGAAGAAAAAACATTTCATGTAAAAAGGGAGTCATCATACCAAAATGAAAATCAATTTCAATCAACAAATAGAGGCTATGGTAGAGGAGGATATCATGGCAAAGGCAATTATGGATGAGGATAGTGGCAATCTATACAATATCATTATCGCAAATGATTTAGCCATCTGAGGGCAAATTGTTGGGAAAGAGAAAAGCAAGTAAACCATGCAAAAGAAGAGGTAGAAGAGGAGGAAATGAAGCTATATATGGACAAGCATGAGGATACACAAGCTTCTAGCAACATCTAGTTCTTAGACAGTTATTGTTCTAACCAGATTACCGATATGCAATCATTGTTCAAAGAACTAGATGAATTATACAAAATCAAAGTAAGACTTGGAGATAACAAGCAAATGCAAGTTGAAGGCAAAGGAACTATGAAAATCAACAATGGACATGGTAATGTAAAGCTTCTCCATAATGTCTTCTTTGTCCTTAGTTTGTCACAAAATTTGTTGAGCGTGGAATAGTTAATGGCTACTAGATTTTCTATCCTATTTGATGATACTTCATGTGTGATTAAAGATAAAAAATCAAATTGAATAGTGATTGAGGCATGTATGGCACAACACAAATTGTTTTCATTTGATGTTTCTAATATTGAAAATCATGTCCTTGCCATAAAAGCAAAAGATAAGTCAAAATTGTGGCACTTAAGATATGGGCACCTAAATGTGAAAGGGCTAAAGTTGCTATCTCAAAAGAAAATGGTATATGGGCTAGCTAAATTTGAATCATTGAGTTTGTGTGAAGCATGCATTTAAGGGAAACAAAATAAAAAACCATTTCTTGTAAGAAACTCTTTGAAGGCATCTAGTTGTCTTAAGCTTCTACATGTAGACTTATGTGGTCCTATGAAAACTAAATCTTTTAGTGGAAGTTGCTATTTTTTGTTACTGATAGATGATTATATTCACATGACCTAGGTTTACTTTTTGCAATCTAAATTTGAAACTTTTGAAACTATCAAGAAGTTTAAAGCATTTATTCAAAAGTAAAGTGGACGTTATGTAAAGGCATCGTGAACTGACAGAGGTAGTGAATTTTTATCACATGATTTCAACTTGTTTTATGAAGAGTAGGGCATACATAGGGTGCTAACAACGCCATACGCATTAGAATAGAATAGAGTAGTAGAACAAAAAAAGCCATACAATTGTCGAGATAGCAAGGAGTATGTTACAATCTAGAAATCTTTCAGATTAGTTCCAGGAAGAAGTAGTTGCAAGCTTAGTATACTTCTTGAATTTATCACCAACAAAGGTAATACTTTATCAAACTCCATATGAGGCTTAGTCAAGGAGGAAGCCTTGGCAAGCCCCTTAGAAATTTTTTATTGTATTGCCTATTCTATAGTTAATTCACAAAAATGTAGAAAACTTGATAAAAAATCTATTAAATGCATTTTTGTTGGCTATTGCTTCAACTCTAAAGCATACAAACTGTACAGCCCTATTAGTGATAAAGTGATCATTAGTAGGAATGTAGTTTTTAATGAAAAAGTAAGTTGGATCTAGTGTGATAATGAAATTCAATTTGAGATTCTATGGTTTAAAGCTCCAACGACTATGGTTTAACAACAAACTCCTCTCCAAAATTTGCTAATTCATCTTCCTCAATTTCATTAGATGAGACACCCCTAAGAGAATTCAAATCTTCGATGGAAATTTATGCAACTACATAAGCTATGTTCATTACTAATCCAACCTTCTTTGAAGAAGCTGTGAAGAAAAAAGAATGGAGCAATGCAATGAAAGAAGAACTTGTAGCAATTTAGAGAAATAAAACATAAGAAATGATAGACCTTCCTAAAGACCAAAAAGTTATTGGAGTAAAATAGATCTTTAGAACAAAGTTTCCTGTAAGTGGTAGTGTAGAAAAGCACAAGGCACGTTTCATAGCAAAAGGGTACTCACAATAACAAGGTTTGGACAATGCAAGTACTTTCTCTTCTGTTACTCATTTTGAAATAGTAAGAAATATACTAGCCTTAGCTGTTCAATTGAATTAGCCTATTTATCAATTTGATATGAATTCAAGTTTGTGTTTTTGAATGAATAGTAGGAAGAAGAGGTGTATGTTGCACAACTAGAAAGGTTCATTGTTCTTAGAAATGAAGAAAAAGTATACAAGTTAAAAAAGGCACTTTATAACCCAAAACAAACTTTGTGGGTATGTTATGGCAAAATTGACTCATATCTTCTTCAAAATGGCTTTGAGAGAAGTAAGAATGAACCTACTCTCTATGTCAAGAGACAAGATAAAGATCTTTTTGTTTGTCTTTATGTTGATGAGATGATATACATGGGATCATCTTGTTCTCTCATAGATGAATTTCAATTTTGTATGAAGAAAGAATTTGAAATGACAAACTTAGGTTTCTTACATTACTTTCTTGGCATAGAAATGAAATAACTTAAAGATGAAATGTTTATTTCCACATGCTTGATTGCCACATTGCAACTACACCTATGACTTTGAATGAGAAGTTGTAGGTTGATGATGACACTGAACTAGCAAATGAAAGACAATTTAAAAGTCTAGTTGGTGAGGTGATTTACTTAACTCACATTACACCAAATACTACCTTTTGAGTCAGACTTATTTCAAGGTTTATGCATTCTCCTTCAAACCATCATTTAGGAGTTGCAAAAAGAGTCTTGTGTTATGTGACTAGAACAATTGATTTTGGAATTTGGTATGGGTGTCTATTGCACTTTAAATTAGTCAAGTTTATTGATAGTGAATAGGCAAGCTGCATAGAGGATACAAAAAGCATTTCGGGAAATGTTTTCAATTTTAGATCAAAAGCAATATCTTAGAGTTTAAAGGAATAAGCTACTATAGCTTTGTCATCCTTGGAAGTTGAATATATAGCTACAACTTCATCAACATGTTAATGAATATGGTTGAGAATGATACTATTAGATATTGGTCAAGAATAAAAAGAGCAACTAAAATTTTTTGTGACAATAAATCTCCAATTGCAATGACCAAAAATCTATTTTGTTATGGAAGAACAAAGCATATAAATATTTAAGTTCATTTTATTTGGAACATGTGTCAGATGGAACAATTACATTAAAGCATTGTAGTTTAGATGAGCAGATTATAGATATTTTTACAAAGTCCCTTCCTATAGACAAGTATTAGTATCTTAGAGCAAAGCTTGGAGTAGTTTGCAATTTTGAATCAAGAGAGAGTGTTAAGGAATGATTCAAAATTCAGAGTTGTTTTGTACAATTACTTTAGTTTTGATTTTTTTGGTTCTATTTCCTATAAAGCTATTGTGATTTGTTGTCTAAAAAATAGGTTCTATTAGTAAGTATTTATTTTGTAATACTTATTTAGTGGCACTTTAGATTGGTGAATAAAGATACGACACTGAGTAATATAGTCATTAGAGTTCTTTAACATTCTATTTTGTCTCCCTTTGATAACATCGCCTTGCCTTGTTACTAACAGAGCTTTTATCTTTAAGTGAAGCTCAAACTTACACATTGATTGTGAACCCTAAAGGCTTTGATTACAAGTATATGAAGCTAGCAAGCTAAACTAGGTATCCTCCATAAGCTTTGGAGAAAAAAATTTGAATATACCTTTTAATATTTTTACAGCTTCTTCTGAAACTGTCTAATTTGCCCCTTGCAAAGACCTTAAAACTATCCCAAACTGAAACCAAAAAAAAAAAAGACAAAAAAAAAAACAAAGAAACATGTACATTACCCCTCAACTTTCTTCATGATAAAATAAGATATCCCTTTGGTGAATATGTTGATCGAGTTGAGCTCTATGGAATCCCCTCTGAGCTTTGTAATCCAACGGTATTGTGCCTTTTTTGAAGGCCCTGAAAGAGGGAATGGCACTCCTTTGGGTAAGAAGCCAGAGAAGTTACGAGGCTGAGACTTGGGCTGCACTTTGAAAACTTGAGTGTGTCTAGACCCATAAGTACTTTGGCCAGCCAAACATAGCAGCAAAAATAAAAGCATTATTATATATTTATATTATTATACTTTATTAGGTGGGAGAGGGCATTTAACATTCGCAATTAAAGAGAGGCCAGAGTGGAGATTTTTCACATCCACCTTCTCTCTTCTACTGTAATGAAATTATTGCTGTTTTACTGATTGCGCTTTCAGATTATTTCAGCTTAAAGATCTAGATGAGAGTCTACCTCCTGGAGCTTATGACGCCGAGAACATCAGGCCAGCTTACCTGCCAAATGGTTTGGGGCCAAACGGCATCCAGTATCCTGACTCAAACGGGGAGTGCCATACCAGAGCAGAGTCAATCAGTGGCCCTAGCATGGCCTCCATAGCTCTTGAATCTTCCCTATTCAATAGAATTGAGGTCACAGGAACCTATGGAACCAATCTTTATCAGCAAAACCGGCGACTTGCGCCCTCCAACGGGACAAATGCATACCCAGGAATTAAACTTACCAATGGTGGTGGTGTGATTCAGGCAACAAGCAGCGGCATGTTCGACACTGCTCATGGCAGGGATTCTGGGCCTCTGCAAGATAGCGAGAGTAGGTCGAGATCAAGGAATTCTGTACTGGCTGCTAATAGTAATCAAATCGCGGCAGAATGAATTGAACAGTATGAACCTGGTGTGTATGTAACACTCATGGCCTTGCGTGATGGAACGAGAGATCTAAAATGAGTGCGCTTCAGATGCTTTGATCTAGTATCATCCACAATTCCAGGACATGTATATCTGGTATGTGGCTGCCAACTTTGGAAAACCTCTATGATAACTGGCCAGGGATAAAATTCACTGTCGTTATAGTGATTGGAATTGACAATAGGATTAGACTTCGGTAAATTTTCTTAGGTGTTAGATATTAGGTTTTGTAATAAAAATTGTCTTTAAACACTTTTATAACTCAACATTATATCATAAACTCGTTGGAAAAACAAAATTTCTTTCACATGTCATCATTCAAGAATCTATTTGCAAAAATACTTAAAAAATTTAAGTTTTTTTCTTAATATATATATATATATATATATTTGGTTGGGCTTGTTGAAGATCCATGAACTCAGACACGATCAGTATTGCCTCATGACTGAAAACTTTTGAAGTTTCTCAATACTGTCACCAAATTATATATCTCATCTGTTTTGGTTAATGAATATGCAGCCGACGAAGATTTGGAGAGCACCGAGCAGAGACTTGGTGGTCCGAGAATCGCGAGAAGGTATATGAAAGGTACAATGTTGGAAGTAGCACCGAAAAGTGTGCCAGCCAAGCAGCTCGCAGGGCAGAGGGTCCAGTTTCACCTGTTTCGTAATTCTAGGGAAATTTGTAGACAGAGGGTTGTCCCCCATTAACACAATTTGTTACTGTGAGCATAATTGTAGTCAAGCAAGAATCAGTAGGAGGGAAGCATACATCCCTTTTTGTTTTTATTTTTTTACTCTATCTTTTTGCCTTTGATCCTTTGCTCTTAAATTAATTGCCTTCCATTTCATTTGGGTATATGCTCTTTACATATCTGTTGTAATGTAGTGTATATATAAAAAAATATATCAATTGAGATAATCTTGGCAAAGAATCTCCCCTACCCATGTAATCTTAGAAATTTTCTCCAGTTGCTCTACTTTTTTGGATCTTTACTACTAATTGTATACTAATGCCTCAAATTGTGCCCTTGGTGAGATGAGATTTAAAATCCTCTGAAAACTCTTCTATGACATGTGAGTTAGGGAGACCCGTTGATTCTTGCTCTTTCGTTTATTTTATTTGCTTGTTAGCTATAGCATACATGGACAAGCATCCCTTATATGAAAAGTTTAGCCAATAAACTGATAGCTCACGTGGCACTAGTTTTGATGTTTGAGAATGTGTTCAGCTTAATGTATGGGTTTCAATCTTCATTCATGTCCTTTTCCAGATTTCCCTACTCTACTTTTATTTGGTAACTCAAGGGAAAGTGAAATGAAAAGGAAGGTTTTGTACAATATTTATTATACTCTTAAATATATTATTTTACAATATCTATTATTTTTTATTAATTTTTAAATAAAGGTAAGAAAATCATTATCTATTTATAAAATTATTTTTTTAATTTTTATTTTAACTCTAACTTTTTATGTATCAAATGAATCTATGTTTTGAGGTTTCTTTTTTTTAAAAGAAAGTGTGGGGTCATCTATGAAAAATAAAATAGTGAGAGAGCACTCATCAAGCGTGTGAATAAAATGAGAGGGATTGAGGGAGAAATGGTCAACATTGGTATAAAAAGCTCCAATATTTATAAATGAGCTTACCACATAAAGACATCAAACAACAGAACAGAAATGTCTTTGGCCGTTTATTATAACTCTGTCTCTTTCTCACCTCCTTGCTAAAGATGGAAATATAAAAGACTAATTCAACAGGCAAGAATGTCCTTCATGAATGGATAATGTCATGAAAGTTTTTGACTTATAAAATTGGACGGCAGAAAAAACAGAGAAAGTGGAGAAGGAAAATAGGAAGGAAATTGTAACTACTTCATAATTGTGTTTGGTGATAGTCTTAGTGTGTGTTTGGATTTACGGCGGAAGAATCTAAACTGCGTTTGCTACAAAGCAATAAATAGTTGCTTCTACTTATCCATGATAAAGAAACGTGATTCTTGATCTTCTCACCGCCAAACCAAACACACTATTAACTATTTTCATTAAGAATTTAGATCCTTTGTAATAACAAGTTAATTGTATATAGTATAATTAGAGAAAGATAAAAAGAAAAGAAAGAATGAGTGTAAAATGAGAGAGTAGACTCCATATACACTACCATTTTTTTAATCATCTTTTTAACTGCATAACTATTTGTAAATAATTCAATTTCTTCCATTTAAATGTTTCTGTTGTGATTTGTAGTCCGCCACGTCTTTTACTAACTTGGTGCCTTTGCGCAATTATATAGTTCAAAGAAATTATAAGATCAAATTTCTTGGATTGGAAGCCAAGCTTAAGATTTCTCATTGCAGGAATCGTGACAATTTTCTGAGCTTAATTTATGATAATGCATTTGTTAAAAGTTACAAAGGTGTATAAACATCTTAAATCAAGAAATTCAAATAAAAAAAAGGAAAAAGAAATAGAAAAGTTCAAACATTAGGATGGTGAGATTAGATACATTCAAAAATTATCTTATATTAATTTTACTTTTATGTATCACTTCATTTATGTAAATTATATATGGAAAACTGTTACTATTGACCTTCGCTGTATCCATCATGTATGCTTCTTTGGAAGCTTTCTGAACACATAACAGACACATGTAACATTACCCAATACTAGTAATTTTTCTTTTCAAGTATTATGATCAGGAGTGTTTTTGAATTTTTTAGAATAAATTTTTTTAACTAATACAAAGACACACTCATATATTTAATATATTCAGAATTTTTTCAAAGAATGATTAAAAAGAATTGAATCTAAATTGAAATAGAAACAATTTAACACATTTTACATTTAAATCTAGATATGATAGTAAAGTTTTGTCACTTGCTATGTTATGAGTGTGAGTGTTTTATAGGTCTAGAATTCTCACAAACTTTGGCCAGTTTTTTATTATCAAAACCCTATGGCCCCATGGCCTCTAGGCACATAGAATATATATTGGAAGAACAAATTATTTTCAACAACCAACACTCTAACAGCCATTGGTTTAGGTGGAGGAATCGGATTCCATTTTTATTTTTATGGGTAATGTATATTATATTTATATAATTATTATTTAATAGTATCTATTTTTTTATTTTTTTAAAATAAATGCATGAGAATAATTTCTTATTCACAAAATCACATTTTTTTTTATCCTAACAATTTGTGTACTAAATGGTCCGTAAATAGCTAATCTGTGACTTCACCGAAAACAATATGCAAACTTGATCAACTTCTATAATTAAATTACCTTTCTTAGAAATATAAATAAGGCCCCTTGCCATTGTACAAGATATAGATCTCTTACATTCCATTGATCACTTGACATTCTTACAGCTCTAGTTTTGGCACTCTCACTATTGTAACACCTTCATTTTAAGTCATACAACATTTTCTCTCCAAGCTATCTCTTTCCTGTTGTTATTCCCCATCCTCAACAAGCTATAATATTACCTTATAACACAGAATACGTATAAAAAGTGTATGTTTAACAAGGAACCACAAAATTCTTATATGGTCACTGACATGTTCACCAAATTAAAGAGCTAAAATGACCCTCAAATTTCAAAGGAAGTTTCTAATGCCTGTGGAAACTAAAGAGAGAACCTTGTTTGTTTAACCAAACCCACTTGAATTTTCCCTCCTTTTAATTAAACCCAAAGCTTCAACTTTAACAACCTTTGACTTCGGGTTTTGTGACTTGAAAATGACCATTTAAAATGGGTTCCACATGGCTTCAAATTAAGTTTAATTAATTTGAATTCAAGACATGACATGAAACAGTTTAGCTACCCTACAACGATGTCATTTTGAGGAGACAATTAATTTAATAATCATCTTATAGAAAAAATATCCACAAAAGAACGATTCAGTTACTCTTGTGACCTATTTGAATATGTAACCTATTATACCTTTTATGGTGTATATATGATCAATTGTAGACAATTAGAAAATATAAATTAGATTATTATATTTAATATACAAGCTTAAGTATTTAAAATGTTTAGAGAAATAAATATTTCTATTTTATACACATCTCATGTTTCTTAAAAACATTATTAGATATTTAACTATGAATTTTATAAAAAAATTAATTAACTTTAAGTACGTACTAACTATATTAAATGTGAGAACTTAAAAATAATTTAATATCTTATATTCAATTATTGAAAATATTGTGAATGTACGAAGCTGGTTTAACAATTATTTCTCATTTTTTATAATGAAAAATGAACCCTTTTCGATGCCACTTGATTTCCATCCTAGCCAATATAAAAGAATAAAGGATAAAACGATCGAACTTAATAATTTTGAATTAAAGACAAGGAACTTAAGGGAGAAGTTGAAGCAATGTAGCTGCGTTAAGAGTATATAAAAGAAAACAAGGATCGTACGCATTTCTTAGATATATATATATAATAAATCAAATCAAATCAAAATGCAACTTTTGGACGATTCACACGTCATTCCCCAAAATTTCATGAGACAGTATGGTCATTCTTAGCAACAGTTACAATAGCTTTCAGCTTTGTACGCATTCAGGTTCAAAAGAACTGGAAAAGCAAGCTCCAATTTGAACGATTAACTCACCTTAATTTGAAGTCATTACAATCAATCACAGCTAGTCTCGCTTTTCTCTAATCTACCATAGATAGATCAGGACAAATAGACACGGTCAGTCTATAAGATATAATTATATTAAATTGATTGTATAAATATATATAAAAAGCAAAGTTTCATTCAGTAATGTCAATATTAGTATACTGTTTGTATCTACCAACCAAAAGCTTACTTGCAAGAACAGAAGCTTTAACAGGTGTATAGCTGGACATTTTGCAAGTTCCATCACCTTATGATCTCTTTGCTTTCAAGTACAAGAGCATTTATCTTAAAGTGAAGCTAAAAATTACACATCGATTTTGAACCCTGAAGGCTTCTATTACAAGTATATGAAGCTAGCTAGCTAAACCAGACATCCTCCATAAGCTGTGGAGAAAACAATCTGAATATACCCTTTAAGGCTTTAACAGCTTCTTCTGAAACTGTCTATTTTACCTCTTGCGAAGACCTTTGAACTATCCCAAAAAGGAAACAAAAAAAAAAGAGATAAAAGGCAAAAAAATTAAGAAACATATACATTACCATCACCTTTCTTCATGATAAAATAAGATATCCCTTTGGTGAGTATGTTGATCGAGTTGAGCTCTATGGAATCCCCTCTGACCTTTGTAATCCAATGCTATTGTGCTCCCTTGAAGGCCCTGAAGGAGGGATTGGCACTCCTTTGGGCAAGAAGCCAAAGAAGTTATGAGGCTGAGACGTGGGTTGCACTTTGAAAACTTGAGTGTGTCTAGACCCATAAGTACTTTGGCCAACCAAACATAACACCAAAAATGAAAGCATTAGGAACACATAGAGATGCTTTCTTCTACCCATTTTACCAAACCCAGGAAGTTGCTTTTATTATAGCCAGAGAGAACCCCAGAAGAATGAAATGAAGAGAGAAGAGGAACAGTTGAAGAGAGAGAGAGAGAGAGAGGTTTCGTTAAATGAGAAAATTTGATGGACGGAGTGGTGGGTTTATGATTTATATATAATTATAATATGGTGCAAACTACAAGGAGATTTTCTGAATGCTTCTTAAATGAAACAAGGAATTTGGAGTGCTAGTAGAGTCAAGAGTGGCTTGTTTATGAAGGATACATGACAGAATGAAAACAGTACAGCAATGAATGCAACATGGGAAGCAAAGAAGAATTTTAACATATTAGACTGGGTCCATTGAAAATAAATATATTTACCGATATATTTATGATTTGATTGATTTATTATATAATTTTTTTAATCGAGTCTATTTACTAATAAGTCAATCAACATATATCAAAGGGGCTGATCTACATCATTTGATAGATTTGCGGCCATTTGGTATGGTATGGCTGATAGAAACGAATTTTATAATATTTAAGATATATTTATAATTATTATCTAATAATATTTTTATTTTTATTTTTTTAAATAAAAATATGATAATCATTTTTAATCATAAAATTATTATATATTTATTCCTAATAATTTTATATACCAAATAACCCCTAAGTCTATTTTAATAATTACCCTTTTTAGTAAAATTCTTTTAACTTATTTATATTTATTAATTGACTTATTTTATTTATCTTAAATTAAATTCACGTAAGAATTATTCAAAGTAAATGCGAGATGTGCTTATTTTGTATGTTAGTTTGAGATCGGCTTCATTTAAAATTTTACATAAGATAGACCAGATTGATAAAAAATTTATAGACCAAATTAATTATAAATAAATATAAAAACATGTAGATTTATTTTTAATAATACTTATTTTAAATATATTTATAATAAACTCTAATTGACATGAGATTGAAAATTTATTCTTAATATAATATTAAAAACAGTTAAATGATTTTAATTTTAAAAGATATATATATATATATATATATATAGAATTAACTCTTTGATAACAAATAAATTAAAGAGAAACTAAATATGATTTTTAAAATAAAAAATATATTAAATGAAATTTAACCAATTTTTTTATAAAAGTAATCTTATCTTAAAATATGCATCTTTAACGGATTGAAAGCTTTATATATATGTGTGTGTGTGTGTGTGTACGAATGTGGCGAAAGTAAATACAAGATCATGTGCTTCAAGATTTGGGTGTTGGAAGTGGCATTTGTGTTAGGATTGTAGTATTAAATGAGACAACGTGAAGCAATAGTTATTTTGTCCAATGGAGACTGAGAGACCTTTTAAGGGCCTTCAGCAACTGAACGGGTCTTCAGGGGATTTGTTGAGTCATAAAAGTTGTGATGGTACACAACAAAACAACCAAACGGGTATGGCCAATGGGTTAGTAAATGAAAAGGTGTGGACAAAAATGGAATATAATTTTAAAAAAAAAACTTATAGTTTGAAATTTTAAAATAAAAATATTTATATTAAAAAATTTTAAATTTTAAAATTATTTTAAAGGATCTGAAGATAAAAAATTTTAAAAATACAATTTAAATTTTTGATTATAAAATCATGAGCACTGTTTTCTTCTTTTCTTTGGTATATTATAAATATAAAATATAATAAAGTAAATTATATAATTTTTTTAAAATAAAAAAGTATCTTATACTTTAATTTAATTTTAAAATTTTTGACTAAAATATTTTCTATTTATAAATTATATATTTAGATAGTATTTTTTTACTTTAAAAAAATTATACAAAATTATATATTTGAAATTAAATTAAAATATAGAAAACTTTGTATTTTAAAAAACATATATATATATATATATTAAGAATAAAAATAAAATTTACGGGATTTTAATAAAATTCCTATGATATGCATAATTTACTCAATAAAATAATATTATGGTGGGAGCAGATAAAAGGAGAGCGTTGTCTGGTTAGGTGAGCTTGTGGGGCTATATGGAAATTAATGACCGACTAAGGAACAGAAAGTCTGCAGCTGATGTGCCATGTCTCATAGCAACATGGAATGTGTCTCTCAACTTCAGCTTAGGAGTGAAATCCATAGGGCTTTTAATAGGGTGATGTCATATGTCTCTCATTTCTTACCTTTAACTTGTATTTTACGAAAATTATTTAGATATATAAAGCATAAGTTTACTTACTTTATAATATTAAAATTAACTAAAAATCATGAGAGCAGCAATTATCAAAATTTTTAATCAATTTTCAGAGAATTTGATTTGAGAGTAAAATTCTGAGTATATTCAATTAATGTAGCAAAATATATTTTTAAGATTGTTTGAAAAAAAAATTAACTGACAAAATTTTATATAACATAAAATTGAAAATTCTACTCGCACTATTCCCAAAATTGAAGAGTTGCTTCTTAGAATTTACATGTAGAATGATCATGGATAACATATTATAATTTTAATTTTAGACCTATGGAAAAAAAAAATTCATCCTTGAACCCAGTGAGTAACAATTTCAAGTTCAAGTCTTTTTTCCTTTCTTATTGAATTCTTAAAATTTCAGACTTTGAGCCATTTACCCAAGAACAAAATCTTAAAATGAATATAGTTTTTCTTAACTAAAAATTTATCCACAAAAAAATCTATTTATATAAAATCATAGTAAAAAATAAAATTTATCAGACAATCGTATATATTACTAATTCAAAATATATAGAATCCATTTTGGATAGTGCATTTTTATTGTTTTCAAACGTATTAAATTGAGATATATATAAATATAAATCATATAAATTTGGATTTCTTGTATTTAAAAACTAAATTACAAAATAAAGTTAGAAAAAGAAAAAAAAAAGAAGAGCTCAGAGTGGTTTTTAAAACCATATACTATTCTCTTTCCTCTTCTCTATTTCTTTATTTAACTTTATTTTTATATTTAATTTTCTAAATACAAAAAAATTATACACAAATTACATATACTATGAATTTGAGGGTAAAATAAATATCATATTACTTATACCCATATTCAAATACTTGAAAATACTAAAATAAAACAATTTTTAAACTTAAATTCAAACTTATTTATTATTCTCATGTCTAAATTTAAGTGAATAAATTTGACAGGTGCCCGTTGATTTGACTATTTTGCCTAAAATTATCTATATATATATATATGAATTTAGATTTTCTATATATATTATCTAAAATCTAAATATAGAAAATAAATCCAAAAAAGAAATAAAGAGAAGAAGAGAAACTTCTCACTCCCAATGGACTCATTAACTTCATAAACCTATATGCATAGGGAAAAATGATTGGTTTTGGATTCTCCTTTTTTTTTTTTTGGGGTGGGGGAACAAGAGTGGGGTAGGAAGACCAATGAATTGGGTTTCATGAACTTGATTGGTTAAGGGCCCTCATGTATCGAATCCATTTAAGAAGAGAGAGCGATTGAAGATGGACCCAGTTGCTGTGTGTTGTGTGTGTTTGTGTGAGCAGAGAGAGACATTAGGGACAGATTGATGAGGACGGAGAGGATAGTAGGTTGTGTTGTAATCAATGCTTGAAAGGCTTTGAAGCGAGGAGGAAGAGCCTATGCTCAGAGGTGAGTAGAACCATGTTTGCCCAAAAAATTAAAAAGGTGACACTGAAACGCAACATGTGTGTGGCTGCATGTGCTTTGTATATCAATATATTTTAGATTACTTGTAAAATTAATTATTCGTAATTTAAATTTAAGTTTCATTTTTTAAAGATTGTTAAATATTATGTTTGACTTAGTCGAAATTTTCATATAATACTCAATTGCAACTATGTGATAAAAAATAGAGTCCAAATTCTATGAAGTTTTTTTTTTTTACATAAATTTTTTGTAAGGTTGAAGAAAAAGAGAGAGAGAGAGAAAGAGAGAGAGAAGAATTTTATTGAATGGGTTTTATACACTTTTTCTTCACTTTTTTTCTCTTTTTAAATTTATAAGATATTTATTGTAAAAAAATTTAGAGGGTTTTTTTAAATAAGATAAAAAATTAAAATCTCATATAATTTTTTGAAAATAAGTTACTCAAGTTTTATGGATAATTAATTCATTAGGAAAATTGAAATTTTCAAAAGACTATATTATAAGAACTCCGAACATACAAAATTTATTTTTTAAGTATATTTTTAAAAAAATCTTGAGAAATTCTATATTACATAACATCAATTATATTAATTTTAAGTCCTTCTAATTTATTTAAAGAAACAATTTAGTCTCTTTAATTTTAATTGGAGTAGAGTTTATTTCCTTCACTATTTTTTGACTTGATTTTTCTCAATTTTTAACATCAAGTGACCTCATTGTCTAACTTATTGACAAATTAATCCATACACATATAGAAAATGGAATATGTAATAGACATAAAATTATTATATTCAGACACATGCCCCTCACCTATTTGATAAAATAAGTTTTTTTTTCAAGTTCAAATTTAATTTATTTAAGTTAGTTAATCCTTAAAAAGATGTCCGTTTAGCTCATATTTAATTGTTAATAGCAAGGATAGCATAGTTAAAAGCTAGAGCCTCTTGAAACGCTAGATTTTCCATCCTTGTACATTTCTTTATGTGGGGTAAAACAAAGGGTAGAAAGCCCAAACCAATATAAAAACAAACCCCAGAAACAATAAAGAGCCAAACAATCTCCATTCTCGGAGTTGGAGCTCCTATAGTGTTGCCTAAAAGTCCAACAAAACAGATGTCGGCAATTGAGCGATTGGCTCAATTCCCTGATTTTGAATTGCCTATGTTTAATTTAAATAATTAAAAATTTTAAAGTCTATCATTTTTTTTTTGAAATTCATAGTTAAAAAATTATTTTTATTTTATATTTTTTTTAAAAAAATAATTATTAAAATAAATAAAAAATTATAAAATCTACACTAATCCAAATCAATCTAAATAATCTGGATTAAAACAATTGAGTAATTGACCAATTATTCAATGGCCAGAATTCCAATTAGAGTCCCAAAGGTAGACTCTAGAATTAGTAGGGACCCCAGTCCATCTTACTAATGAGATTAGCAAGCAAATTGGCACCTTGATTGGCTTCTTTGAAAATGTGACTCTGCATAACCTCTAGAGTTATAGAGCCAAATTGGATTATGAGTAGTTTATGAGGGTTAAAAACGTTCCCACTTACTTCAAATAGATTAGAAATTATAGTCCGATCCACTAAATAGTTAAATGGGTTAGTCTATTTAATTCACTAAAAAAAACAAATAGCATTAATTGTAATAATAAATATTTTTTAAAATCCAAATGACTATATTAAATAATTAAATCTAAACTTTAAACACTCAAATAATTTTTTCAAATTTTAACAATTAAATGGAAATAACTATTTAACTAATTCAAGTCTTATCAAATAACTAAAACAAAGTAAAATAAATATTGAAATTTTTTAAATTTGTTCATTAAAAGTATTTAAATCTTGTCTTGAAAGGTTAGTTTTTATACCAAGAGTTGAAATATCATTGTAATTATTAAAAATATTAAGATTAGTAATATATATATATATATATATATATATATATAAAGGAGCAAAGTTAAATGGGCATGAGTTGACAAAACCTAAATTCAACCCATTAAATTGATTGGTTAAGCAAGCTGATAGCTCGAATACGGGTTGAATGTTTTTCATCTTCAAATACTCAAATTGTTATAGTAAATATCTCCAGCCCATCATAAACATTCTCTCCAATTCTATCCAGTGTAAAATTTCTTACTCCTACTTCGGTGGACTTTGTGAAGAAGTATAACTATGGACTTAACATTACTTCTTATATGGATCCTATCTATTTATAAATCCTTATCTAATCTAATTCTTTTCAATAAGAGATTTTCTAATCCCACTCACACTTAAATTTAACAAGGCTTAACATAAGCAAACCATACCTTAGCAGCAACATGACAGTCACGGACAGCATGCAAAGATTCATACTTGCTGTTGCATGCATTACACTTTGCATGGGATACCCAACATCAATTGTGCAACTCATTTGTTTGAAATCTTTCATGTTAAAGAATCCAAAAATGAGTGAATGAGTGAGGGAGAAGCTTTGGGTCTTTTGTTGGAGAAGAATGTGTGTTTCTTGATTATTTGCCCCACTCGATTTGATGAGTCACTTTTTTTTTTAAATCTTTTTGTTGTTCAAGGGATGCCAATTTCTTGTTCAATTTGAAGAGAATGGGGTTCAACCCTTGTTTCTTAGAATCAATTTTTCTTGCAGACATTGTTAATGAATCAGACTTTATCAAGAAGAGTCATTTGTGAGTTAAATGTTGAAAAAATTTTATCTTAAAATTTTTATTTGAGTCCAATTGGGTTGGCTATAGTCCATTAAGGTTCATTATAGGCCCGATTATTATTTAAATGATCATAAAATGAGTGGACTTTATCACACATTAATCAAAAGGTATGGTAAACGGGTTAAAGTGTGAGCCAATTGTTTTATTGAAACTCATGATGGAAGAGCCTAATAAAACATCATTAAATAGAGTTAGGTCCCCTCTCTAACCCTAATTAGAGTACTTAATCCCATTGAAAGTCGTTCATCTCAGCCTAAGGTAATAGAGAGGAAGATCCAGCTTACAAATTATTTCCATAGCGGCTATAGGTATGTTTCTTATTCTAATCTTAAAGTTAGTGTTCTACTTTTATACAAGATCTAAAGATGTTAACCGTGGTATCAGAGTTAGGGTTTCTGTATGAAATTTAAAAGCAAAATTTCATAATTTTGATAAGGATTTCGTATTCATTTGCACTAATTTTGGCCCTTAAATTCTTTTATTATTGCTTGTTAATTGGGCAACTTAGTTTAGGGCTTTTACTCTCTGGATTACAAGCTTTCTAACAACATAAAGTTTACTTGCTAATTCAATTTAGCAACAAAGAATTTAAAGCTCAAAGTTCATATATTTATATGATATACTCAATATTGATTTGCTCAAAAATTAAGTTCTTAATCCAACTTGTTGTATGGGAAAGCTTCTTTTGTCTTTGTGAACCTTAATATAACATACATTAAAATTTGTTTATTTTGCTGGAAATTCGAAGAAAGTTTTAAGGTTCATATTTTCAAAACCAATAAACAAATTCTTCTTCTTCTTTTATCTTTTTGTTAAATTGATGATCTAGACACATTAGAAACCTTGTTTTACATCAAAACCCCATATTTTCTAGTAATAAATTGCTTCAAATTGCAACTTGTGTAGCTAAGGTCCATGTCTGTGAAATCTATTAAGAAACATCTATACATTTTCCATTTGGTTTCGTTTTATGCACAATTGATGCCATAAATCACTTAGGAATAAGTTTTTAAACAAAATGCAAACTGTAAAGCAACAAAATTCACTAAAAAATGAGCAAATAAGCCACGAGTCGGTAGTAGGTTTGAAAAATCCACCTAGACCTACGAGTTGACCTAGCTAGAGGTTGTCTTCAACCTTCAGTTGGGCTACAAGCTATATAAGGGAGCTCCAATTGGAGCGTTTTTTATGCCAGTTTCTAAATTAAGGAAATTCCTAATTTTTTGTAATTTTTATTTTATATTTTGAGGCTCAGAAAAATTATTATTATTATTTTTATATATATCTTCAATTAAAATTAAAAATTTTATTATTCTAAACTAATAAACGATTTCAAAAAATTACAAAAAAATTTGGGAACATATTTTAACATATCTAGAGCATAAAATTTAGGTGTACTCTCCCTACAAATATATACAAAAATTAAACTCTCAAATTAAGTTATAAAACATTAATATTTAAGCCTTTGAGAAAAATTGGTTGTTGTTCCTAGTTTTTATGTAAACATGGTTTATAATTGACCTTTTAAGATACATATGGCGAAGTATCTTAATAAGATATAAGTTTTTTCCTAGTTTGGGAATTTTGTTTTAATAAATTGTTAAGAATGATAATCACCAAAGTGGTTCATTCATTAAAGTTATTAATACCACTCAGTTCTTTTTGTTAATAGAAGGTAAGGCAATTTCTTTATTCTAGTTTGGGAATATTATTTTGTGTTTTTATGTTACCAAAGATATTTATAAATCAAAATACAAAAAATCAATGAGTTCCTTTGTTGATAGAAATTGAGTTACTCTATATAATTACCTGCTGAAAAGGGGTTATTATATATACTAACTCTGGTATGGCATGAAGTGTGCTGGCGAAAGTGTATAGTTAAGAGAATTTATTTGTCCAAAGGGGATAGATTTTCTCAACTATATATTTCCTTGTTGGATTGAGATACGTAATTTGACAGACTTATTTGTTTAAAGGGAATAAGACTCGTAATACTATATATTTTCCTTCATATTAGTTTCATGCTACAGAGGCCAAATGCATATTATGTTCTCTACCCAAAGGGATTTTCATGATAACGTAATTGGTGCTCCTTAAAGATAACTTGTTCAACTTAAACTATTTTGAAATTGCCTAATTTACTGATCATATTACAATTTTATGAATAGTCTCCTTTGCTATAAACAACAATAATTCCACTATTGAAGTTTTGACTGGTTCTAACTATAAGAGGTGGAAACAAGATGTTCTAAAAATAAAGGACATAGATCTGGCACTATGTGAAAGTGAACCTCTGAAATCCATTGAGAATAGCATTGCCGAACAAAAGGAGTACTATGCTAAGTGGGAGAAATTCAACTACCTCAGTCTCATAGTTATGAAAAGATCAATTGCTGAACATCTTATGAGTGGTTTACTAGAAATCACAAATGGTGAGTAGTTCTTCAATGTTGTGGGAAAGAGGTACCATGCATCTGACAAGGCTGCAGCTGGACAACTCATGAGTGTGTTGACAAGTATGAAATACAATAGCACTAACGAAATTAAAGAACATATCATGAGGATGGTGCATGCTCAAACTAAACTCAAGGCTCATAATTTTCCGATTTCAGATAGTTTTGTCATTTATCACACATTTTATTTGCTTTTACAAGAATTCAGTCAGATTAAAACTACTTACAACATATAAGATCAAGCTTAAAACCTGAATGACTTGATTTCTAAATGTGTGGCTGAGGAAGAAAAGTTAAAGAGGGAAAAGAATGAGAATGCATGCTTGGATTCCCACAATATAATGAATTTCTATAAGGGAAAAGGAATATTTAAGAATAAGAAGATACATGCTCCTAAAAGGGATCAAGACTTCAAAAGGCATGGTAAACATCAGGCTATAGGCAATAGAGATAAAATGAAGGATATGAGTTGTTATTTCTAGAAGAAGAAAGGTTATAAGAAGGCTGATTATCTTAAATACAAAGATTGGCTAGCAAAGAAGGGCAAAGACTAATGTGAGTTATTGGTTTATATTTGTTTTGAATCAAATATTATTGATGTCCCAATAAATTCTTAGTGGTTTGATAGTGATGTTTCTATTCATGTCACTTCTACCTTACATGGGTTTAGAAATGGTAAGAAGCCAAGTGAGAATGAATCCAAACTGAAAGTAGAAAATTGTGTTGATGTTGAAGTTGAATATATAAGAACAATTTTTTTATCATAAGAATCTGGTAATTGGCTTTGTTTAAAAAATGTTTTTTATATTCCGTCATTTAGAAGAAATTTAATTTCTCTTTCATTGCTTGATAAAGTTGGATATTTTTTTAATTTTAGTAATAAAGGTGTAAAAATTTCTTATGATTCTAATGTAATTGGCAAATGTATTTTATCTGATGGATTATACAGATTGTGCTTGAATTCCAAAACTAACAATTTATCTTTCAATGTTGAAAATTTTGTGAGTAAACAACTTTTAATAAAGGAGAAATCTTCATTGTTGTGGCACAAACGATTAGATCACATTTCAAAGGAAAGAATTGAAAGATTAATCAGAGATGACATACTTTCCTCGCTTAACTTAGAAGAGATAAACCTGTGTGTTGATTGTATAAGGGGAAAATTGACCAAAACTTAAAAAAAAAAGGTACAACTCATAGTGAGAGCCTCCTAAAAATAATACATACAAATATCAGTGGTCCCTATCCTTTTACTATATGCAGCAAAACATATTTTAAAGCCTTTATTGATGATTTTTCCCATTATAGATATGTCTTTCTCATTAAAGACAAGTCTAAGGTCTTAGATATGTTGAAAATTTATCAAACTGAGGATGAGAAGTAATTGGGAAGTGTCATCAAAATAGTTAGGTCCAATTGTAGTGGTGAATATTATGGAAAATATGATGAAAGAGGACAACAAAAAGGACCTTTTGCAAAATATTTACAAGATTTTGGGATTGTTGCCTAGTATACTATGCCTGGTAATCTTGAAAAAAATAGTGTAGCGGAAAGACAAAATCACATACTTATGGATATGATAAGAAGTATGATGAGTAAATCTAATATACCTAATTTCTTATGAGGAGAAACAATAAAAAATGCTAATTATATTTTGAATTGGGTTCCTAGTAAATATGTTCTTAAAACACTTTTTTAGTCATAGACTAGTAGAAAGCCTAGTCTTAATTATTTTTGTATATAAGGGTGTTCTACTGAGGTGAAAATTTACAATCCTTTTTAAAAAAAAATAGATTCCAAAATTGCTTCTTCATTAGGTATCTAGATCATTAAAAAAGGTATAGATTTTACTGCCCTATAAGGGTACTAGAATTGTTGAATTACTAACTGTAAAATTCTTAGAGTTTGATATTGCTGAAGGGAGTTACTCTCAGGTTTCTAAAATAAATTAATAGCGTAATACAGTTTCAATTCCTTTATAACTTATAGATGAAGTAGTCATACCAATGAATGTAAGAGAAGAGGTTGGGAATTTACTTGTTTAAATAGAAGTATCCATTGTGGGTGAGGTTCCTTAGATTGGTGATATTGTTCCTAAAATAATTCAACCAATTCCTAAAATTCCTCTAAGAAGGTCCAGGAGAGAAAGAATATTAGCAATCTCAAGTAATTATTATGTCTACCTAGGAGAAGCAGATTGTGATATCGGTGAAATTGTGGATCCTTTAACTTACACTGAAACCATCAATAGTCCTCAATTAGACATATGGAAGAATGCAATAAGTGATGAGATCATTTTTACGTTGAAAAATGGAGTTTGGGAGCTTGTTGAATTACCTACTGGTTGCAAACTAATTGGTTGTAAATGGGTATTCAAGAGCAACAAAGATTCTAAAGGTTAGGTTGAAAGGTTCAAGGCTAGGTTAGTTGCTAAGGGTTTTGCACAGAGACAAGGTATTGATTTCATAGAGATGTTCTCATTAGTCTCCGTAAAAGATTCATTTAGGATCATTATGGCATTGGTAGCTCATTATGATTTAGAGTTTCACCATATGGATGTAAAAATAAATTTTCTAAATGGAGATCTTAATGAATAAGTATACATGGTATAGATAGAAGGTTTTAAAGAAAATAGAAATGAGCATATGGTGTGTAAATTAACAAAGTTAATTTATGGCCTCAAACAAGCATCTCACCAATAGTATTTGAAGTTTGATGAAGTGGTGACCTCGTTTGGGTTCATTGAGAATAAATTTAATCAATGTATTTATATGAAAAACAACGAGAGTAGATTTATTTTCTTGGTATTTTATGTTAATGACATTCTTCTTGCGAGTAATGATTTGAATCTACTTGATGAAACTAAAGTTTTCTTATCTAGTGCGTTTGACATGAAAGATCTTAAAGAAGCTTCATATGTTCTGGGTATTGAGATACGTTGTGATATATCACGTCATATTTTGGGATTGTCTCAGAGAGCCTATATAGATCGTGTATTGAAACGATTTAATATGCAGAATTGCAAATATGGAGAAGTACTTGTTATTAAAGGTGACAATCTTAGCAAAAGTCAGTACCCAAGGAATGAGCTTGAAAAGGAAACTATGAAGAATATCCCTTATGCTAGCATAGTTGGTAGAGTATGTACTCGACCTAATATTGCATTTGCTGTGAATATTCTTGGTTAATATCTTTCAAACCTTGGATCTCAACATTAGGTTGTAGTGAAGAAAGTCATAAGACACTTATAGAAAGTGAAAGATTTCATGCTCATCTATAGAAAGGTTGATAACTTTAAAGTAATGGGATACTCATATTCTAATTTTGCTGAGTATCCAAATGATCTGAAGTCCACTTCTGATTATATTTTCATGTTTGTTGGTGAGGCAATCTCCTAAAAGAGTGTAAAATAGACTTTGACTGCATCCTCAATGATGTATACTGAGTTTGTTGCATGTTATAAGACAGCTTTGCAAGCCGTTTGGCTCAAGAATTTCATATTGGAGCTTCATGTAGTTGACTCAATCTCTAAACCACTAGTTATTTATTGTGATAACAATGCAGTAGTACTATATTTTAAGAATATGGAAATAAAGTACCTTATAGTTAGAAACCTAGTAAAAAAAGGAGACTTTGCCATGGAATTCATAAATATCGAGTTAGTGTTAGCTGATCATCTAAATAAAGAACTAAAACCTATACAGTTTAATAAATTTGTTGAAAACATGGATATCTTGGGGTCTTTTGATCTTTTAAGTTAGGGAGAGTATATGTATTTTTCTTTTTTATTTTATTTCATATAATAACTTTGTGGATATCTTTTATTTATGTAAATGAATTTCATAAACTTTCACATATTTGATATGTTATACTTTTATTGGTGATAATCACTTTTAATATTTTGCTTATGTAAAGATTGAATGCAACATATATTTTAAGACATGGTGCTAGTCTTAAAGATGACTGTTGTATTTGTCATGATATGTCTCTTATAACACTATACCGTATTCTTGAGATAAAATATTTGAGACATATAGATTTGTTATGAGTCATACAATTTCTTATTATGGTTTAACATACAGATATTAAGAAATCATGATTTCTCATTGCGATTTAGTATACAGATATTGAGAAAATTATATAGAGGACTGATAAAAAATAATGCATTATTGATCATTTTGAAAGTTATTTCTTACCACACTTTTAGACTAATAATCTATGTCAACATACTGTCAATATATGTAAATGTGGATTAGTCTTATATCATTAAAGGGCATGATGATCACCACTATTTTTTATTGATGGTCATGTTGGACCGAATTAGGTTTGATGTGCTCTTCTCAAGACCATTATTTTTCAAAATAAAATGTGCACATATAGTTTTGTTGTTTTGTCAATCCAAGAGTCATTTTACAAAATAAATAAATTTTCTTAAAATCAAATTAATGTGGCCCAAGTGGAAGAATATTAAAAAAATTTTATTTTAAACTTTATATATATACTCACATTAATTATTTTAATATTTTCTAAAATTAGGTTGGTTATGGTCTATTAAGGTTCATTATAGGCCTAATTATTATTTAAGTGATTATAAAGTAGGTGGATCTTAGCACATATTAATCAAAAGTTCTAGTGAGTGGATTAAAGTGTAGGCCAATTGTTTTATTAAAACTCATGATAAGAGGGCCTAATAAGACATTATTAAATAGAGTTAGGTCTCCTCTCTAACCTTAATTAGAGTGCTTAATCCCATTGAAAACTGCTCATCTCAATCTAAGGTAATAAAGAGGAAGATCTAGCTTACAAATTGCTTCCATGACGGCTACATGTATGTTCCTTATTCTAATATTAAAGTTAGTGTTCTAGTTTTGTACAAGATCCAAATATGTTAACATTAAATCGAAGCTTTAGGAAGAGAAGTCATTTGGGTTTTAAGATTAGGGAAAAAGAAAGAAATATAAGAGGATGATGAAGTTTAGAGAAGCCTTACCAGAATTTTAGAAAGAGAGAAAATAATGATCATGTCTCGTAAAAATAGGAGATGATGCAGGGTGTGTTTAAAGGTGACGTGCGATGCTAAAATTTCACATGCATGGAAGTTGCACATGAGATTGATTAACATGAAATAAAATAAGTTTCGAGTGTATAAATTGAAATTTAAGAAGAAAATTGTGATATAAATTTTACTTATTCATAGAATGAATAATTAATCTTAATATATCTCCAAATTAAATAAGAAAAGTAACAAATTGCAAAGCTATACTAATAAATTAAAATTTAGTTGTAATTTTTTATATATTTGTTGTCAAATTTTTTAATCAAAATTTGACAAATATATGATTTAATTAAAAAAATCATACAATCATTTATAAAAATGATATATTTGTCACTTTTTAATTTAAAAAGTATACATTTGTCATATTTTAATCAGAGAATTTGATAATAAAAATATAAAGAATTACATATACATTTTTTTAATTAAAAAATTACTAAAACAAATCAATGAATTTTCGGTTAACCATAAAAAAATTATGAAAATTTAAGGTTTATATGTTTATTTATGACTAACATGATTTTTCTTTGAGTTTTTGACACTCAATTTACTCTACAAAATTATTTCCTAGATGTTTTACATTAAAAAATGATGTGGTATTCTCATAGAAAATTTGACCGTTCTATTAACAAAATGGCCTAATTGCCAAAAGCAAATGTAAGTTTAAAGATTAATGTTTAACTTTTAAATTTAAGAAGAATAAATTGCAAAATTCCTAATAAGCCTAGTTGCATATACCAATTGTGAGAAGGCACAATCACATTGTACATTTTTTCCCCTTTCCTTTAATATATATATATATATACATATATTGGGTGCAATTAGTCTTTACCCCTTTTGTATTTGGTAACAATCTTTACACTCCACAGTTTAGTTTCTTTCTCTCTGTCCAAGTTCAGTGTAAAATGACATGAAAAAATTTAATCAATAAAAGAATTATAATTTTTTATATAAATCTCATACCTAAATATTTGTTAAAACTCAGAAAAAATAATACTTTTTTGTTAAAAGAATAATACAAAAAATAACACCCAAAAACTAAAAATGTTTGTTCATCAAATTTTATGTTTAAACAATGGTCTATACACCAACATGAGTTGGTCAAGTGAAAGGGGCTCAGGCACATTAAACAAGATGTCCTGAGTTTGATCCAAGTCTATATAAAGTTTTTCACTTGCCAAACTAACAGAAGAAGAAAACAATGTATAGCCCAAACATGGTAGGGGTCTGTGTCTTTGGGCTTTAGGCCCATCAAACCACAAGTTTGATTGGTTCACTGCAGAATCGGGCAACGAGAGTCTTCCCCCAACTCACCGTCATCAAACCCTTTTGTCGTTTTTGGTTTCACAATTTAAGTGCTAATTAATTAATTACATGAATTTTAGACAGGTACAGATTGAGTAAGGGTTTTCGCAATCTTACGAATCCAAGTCCAACTGAGTCTTCCCTCCCAAATTTGGGATTCCCGATTTCTCTAATCTTTCACTATGACGGACGGCTACTGGAATCGACAGCAGGCGCTGCTTCCCTCTTCTGCCATGCTTAAACGACCTCGTACTGACTATGGTTCGCTTTCTTCCCCCACTTTCTATACTGATTCAACTCTTTTAATTCTTTGCTTGTGGTTCGTTTGCTTTTCTCATGTAGTAATGCTCACTTTTGGTTGTTGATGTGTGTTATCCCGGATATGTAAGATGCTAATTGGCTGTAATCTTCATGTGGGAAGGTACCCACCTTGCGTTCTGTTTAATTACAAGGTTCTGTGTTGAGAAAACAAGGTTGGCATAAGGTTTATGTGTTCTCTGCTGCTTACTATGAAGTTGATCTGGTGTCCTGTTTGATGCTCTAGGCCGAGACCGGCACTGCTGGTTAGAGATTATGGTTATATGTAATCTATGTAGGCGGGGCTAGAGTGATGTCATGATACTCATGTGAAAGAGATGTTTTTACGATTGTCTCCAATGGTTTTATTTAAACTAAGATCAAGGATTATTTGGTCTTTCAAAACAATGTAAAGGAAGAATTGTGCGGTATAAGTATGTACTGTGTGTTTAATTTTAGTATGTACGAACAGTGGTGGAATTATAAACTAAACTGGTTGAACAGACAAAGAGAAAAGGTAGCTTTGTGGTATATGAGATCCTATTGATGAGATTGATTGTGGGCTTCATTGGTTTGTGAGATATTTGTTAGAGATTTTGGTTATCTGCCATCTATATAGGTCAAGTTGATTTTGGTATTGTCTCCAAGGGTTTTATAGATTGAACATAAGGTGACAGACTATTAGATTTTTTTTTTCTTTTTGGGGGTTTGTTACTGTATAGGAAATATTTTGGTCTTGTTGGATTCCTATTTTAAGTGGAACTCCTAATGGATTTTGAGTTTATCTTTATCTAGGGTTTAAGTTTATTATTATCTCGAGTCCTAAAGAGTTTATTATTAGCCAGGAGCCTTAGTTATCCTTTATCATTATCTTTAGGAGTTTATATTGTAGTTAAACTGTATCTTCATTTTATTATAGATAAAGGGAAGAAGAGCTGTCACAGTGAGTGTGGGAGTTTCACCTGTGTACAAGCCTCCTTATTCACCTTATTTTTGTTCTTATCTAAATTGTACATGTCTTTCAACAATTGGGTTGAAATTAGAAGAATGTAATGGAGAATATGGGGTTTAAGTTTGTTTAGTTATAACAAATATAGTTGGACAAACCAAGAATATGGGTTTTTGTTTTTTGGGCTGTGTGGTGTGCCTTAGGAAATAGTTTTGATGCTTTTGAGATCATAGTCATTAATTTTCATGTTAAGCTCCCTTGGCTTTTCTGACTTGTGGTTTTAGCATAGTTCTTACTTCTTAATGGCATATGGCTAGTGCCACAAAGTTTTGCACCATTTAACACTTGTGGCATTGCCCCTTTTTTTTTGGCATGCTGTGTGCTAAATTCTTTAGCATTTGTGCCTTTCACCCATTTCTGGCTTGCTCTTGTGAAATGTTCTTTGATGAGCAGATCTATAAGGGGATAGGTTTATCTCAATTTGTTGGTATGGTAGATGTTTGAAGGTAAAGCTCATGATAAGGCTTGGCCTTGGGCTCACGCCTTTCCTCATGACCAGCAGATTGTCAAAGTTGGAAGAAGCTTGTCGATGTGACACTTTAGATTACATATGGACACTTTTTGTTAGGTCACAGTGTCTTTGTCAATGTCATGTCATTGTCTATGCTTCTTAGAGTTTACTCTAATTATGACTTTAGTACACCAAGTTCAAAGTCATATGAAACACCTTCCTAAACTTTAATAAAAGGTGAAAACGTTAATAGGCTATTAATTTTAACATTTTTCTTATGTGATAGGCATGTGTTAAAAGGTAAAATACGCTTTATCCCCTTGAAATGTATGCTAATTTGAACTTTAGTACATGAAGTTCAAACTGTACAAAACACCTGCTTACTATATTATGGGACCTAACCAAAAGCTTAAACATTGAAGAACAACCCAAAAACAAAATTTAGACTCAAGACAAGTCATAATTTTATAGGCTAAGGGTCTAGGACCTGAATTTAAACCCCAAACTTTGAGTTGTGCATGGTTGAATTCTTCAATCTTCTATACAGAATTGAAATCACCACATAAATTTGCCAAATCAAACTAAAATTGAGAAAAGGGAAAGGGGCTGAAACTTGAGTGAAAATAGAATTGAACTCATACGAGAAAAAATTGAAATTAATGGCTCACTGAGAAAGAAAATAGTCTGCACTGAAGAAATATCTATATTAATCAAATCCCAATAACAAGCATGATGATCTTCATTCATGAGATAAACTTCCCTTAAGAAAACAGCCAAAAATTCCCTCCAATCCCTTATGCTGAGAGAAATACACAATATGAAGCACCCAAAATTTTCAAAGATGCAAGCTCTTGCCTAAAACCTGAAACTAGGGGAGAGCCTTCATGTCACAAAGTGTATGTGTATATACTATACCCACTTGGTTTTCTTTGTCAATGAACCATTAATCCCAATTTGCGTGGTATGACTTTGATTATGATATCTCTTCAATTTCAGTTCCTTTTTCTTTTATTTAATTTTAGTCCTGTTTTGCAAATTTATGTGGTGATTTAAGTTTTGTATTGGGAATTGAAGAACTTGACCACCATGACTTGGAAGTCAGGTCTCAGCCAATGACGTTATGAATTAGCTGGGTTTATATTTTGTTTTGGGTTTAGGGTAAACTTCAAGGGGCAAAGTGTATTTTACCTTTTTAACACATGGCTATTACAAGAGAAAAAGTGTTAAATTTCACAGGCCATGAATGCCTTCACTTTTAATGAAAGTTCACAGGAGTATTTTGTACAGTTTTGAACTTCATGTTCTAAAGTTGTAATTAGGGTATACTTTGGGGAAGGAAAGTGTATTTTCCCCCAAAAAAATTATCTCTTTTTGGTAACTAGTTTAATTTCCAGTTTTAATGCTGCTTAAGTGGGTTTGGGCCACTTGATTTTTTCATTTTTTTCATTTTTGTTGTTACAGGTTTAAGTATTTCAATTCTCTTGTATATGTTTATTGAGCATTTCAGTATTTTTTTTTGGCAGGTATTTTCTTGCTTCATAAAAATTTTCTGCATCATTCTGTCATTGGGGTTGATTGGATGTTTGGATTGCTTAATTAATTTACAATAATACATTTAAGTTTGCTAGATCCGCACTTCGATGGTGTGACTTAATGGAAGCTGATGTGTGATATTTAGCATTTGCCTTTTTTTATAGCTTTTCTCTTTTTCTTTTCATGTCATTCTAATTTTCTTATTATTTTCATATTCTGGATCTTTGTATTCTTACTCTGCAAATTGTTGAACAACAATGGCTTTTGTCTTTTTTATTTGGATTGTAGTGGTTAATTGATAGCTATCAACAGGATAATTTTAGTTTCAGTGGTGAGTTTGAAATCTAGGGAATGCATCTTAGTTTTGCTTGCACTTAGCATATTGCTTTGATCTAGTCTTCTATTATAGTTGCTGTATAGCTTTATAGGAGTGGATAAATGACATTGCAAGTGTTTTAAGAGTTATATGGGAATTTATGTATTTTGGTTTTAGTGCTCTGCTGCTCTTTGATAGAGAAATTAGTTGGAAGACTAAGAACTTACTTTTCCCCTGCAGATATGTCAGCTTCTGGTCTGGCTTCAGGTAATGAGATGCAAGGTTATATTGCTCGAGATGATGACCATACTGGTTCTCTTGTTTTAAAGGACACAAAGTCAATCGGGTCTGCTTATGACCGCTACCTTCAGAGTGCGGTAACATTTTGACCTCTTATGTTTGCATTATATGTACTCCCTCCTGATTTTACTGCTAGTTTGCTGAAAAGATTTATCCTATTTGGTTTTGAAGCAACTGTCTTCATATAATTCTGGAGAAGCCAGTACAATTGGTGGTGTTGGATTGGCGAGGCCTGTTGGTGGAATGCCAGGTCATTCACTAGCTGATCCTGCTGTCATGAGACGCCCTGGGAGTGGTGGTCATGATCTTGCACCAAATGGACGGAATGTTAATTTTGGGGGTCAGCTACCAGTGGATGCCGTTCCAAGGCCTGGACCTGAGACAGTTCCTCTGCCACCGGATGCTTCAAGTACTTTATATGTTGAAGGTCTTCCTTCTGACAGCACAAGAAGAGAAGTGGCTCGTATCCTTTTTGTTCTGAGATACTGCCCTGGGATTTTTTTTAATTTTGTTTTCATCATTTTCTCCTGAACTTAATTTGTTTTCAGTTATTCAATTACCTTAATATCACCTTTAGATATCTTCCGCCCTTTTGTTGGATATAGAGAAGTAAGACTCGTTACTAAAGAGTCCAAAAGTGTAAGTGGACTATTAATTGACACAGTTGTCTGCTTGTCCATTTTGGACTTAGTTTGTAACTATTGTACTGATTGGTTGGCAGTTCTAATGTCTCCTTCATGTTAAAATGCTTGTTCATTGCAGCGTAGCGGAGATCCTCTTATCCTTTGTTTCGTGGATTTTGCAAATCCAGCTTGCGCAGCAACTGCTTTGAGTGCCTTGCAAGGTATGAACTTGTTACATTCCGATATAAAAAGGACATTGCTTCCACCCCTCCCCCCCCCCCCCCCCTCTGTTTTTTTTTGTGCACAGTAAGCGTATCTTTGGGTCAGTTTACATGTCAACCGAGACTAAGAAAGGGACATTAGTTTGTGTTTTGCTTATTGTAATTATCGAACAATAGTTACCTCAGCATGTGATAGTTTATGTTTTGGTTTTCTATCAGCCCTTGTCTCCAGGCATCGGTGATCTATATGCTAACAGCCATTTTCATAATATTATTGTCTTCCAAAGAATGCAAGATACATGTGGTACTTATCATGTTATTGATAAAGATTCAGATTATGAACTCCGCCCTTAATAATCTTCTTCACATTAAAACGTACCCAGAGTGCTGGCAGTTTGCTGACATTGTTGTTGGGTGGCACAGGTTATAAAGTTGACGAACTCAACCCTGAGTCTAGTCACTTGCGCCTTCAGTTTTCTCGGTTTCCTGGACCGAGAACTGGACCTGGATCTCGAGGTAAGAGGTAAGCTGGATTGCCTAGGAATCTGAATTAATGCACATTATAATGGTCATCTTTATACAACATCTTTCCGGGGTGAGCATGTTCATGGATCAAGATACTTCACATGCAATTTTAATCGCCCCCTCCGGCCTACGCTTCTAGGAAGGAGCCCTTGACGTGCACATTAATAGCAAGATAGGTTGAGATCCAATACAATTTAATTTGAGCAAATCTAACGGTGTATACTTTTGGGATGTCATATCTAAATTACCTCGGGTTATGTAGTTTATTGTTGCTTAATATTAACTTGCTGGCTGATTTATGTAGCTTTTGCGTTGCATCGTCTGAATAAATGTATTTTAAAATCAATTTAGAATTCACATATTGGTTATGATAAAATACAAAATGTTTTAATATCTTTAGATATGTTGTATATTCAAGTATTTTATAAGTAGTTTTATGAGAAAGAAAATATGATATGTATGGATTGAAGAGGACAGGAGAAGGAAAGAAAAGAGAATGTTTTAGACATTTCGGTTTGCAAGTTTTATAGGAGGGAAAGAGGATGAAGGATAATTTATTAACGCTTGAAATCTCTTTACACTTAGTTCCTCAAGTTTGAAAAATTAATCTTTTAAGTATTCTATTATTTATTATTTTGTAAAATTATGATATTAAATAAATTAAGTTATAATCAGTGATCGTTTTAATGCAACATTAGATTATAAGATATTATACTTATTTTTTATTTTGTTTATTATAAAACTTAACTTCACTCTGCTCTATTTGTTTTGCGCCCCCCCCCCCCCACCCCCCCGGGGGGGTCTTTTTCTCTTCTCCCTTTCTTATTTTAACTCCTAAACGGAGTCTTAAGTTATTCACATGTCAAATGAGAAAATATCAAGGAATTGATTTATAACTCAATTGGATCAATGGATCCTCCAATTGAAAATAATAACATAATGCATGTGTTCGAGAGATCATTAAGCATATATAAGTAGTGTAACACCTAATTACCTTCCTCCAAGGGATACTAAGAACAAGGAACTTGTGGATATTAACCAAAACAAATAATTGTCATTGGGGAAAAAGAATTGGGACAAGGAAAATGACGCTTAAAAAGAAAAGAAAAGAAAAGAAAAAGTGACCTGTTTTCCTATTAAGACAGACTAACTAGTAGAGCCTTCGAAATTCCTTGACTGTCTACCAAAAGTTAAAAAAGAAAAAGAAATTTCGCGTCTGTTAATCAAAATCTCACCCTTTGCTCATTTTTATCCAATATATTAAAATTTGGATCAGATATTAAATCAAAATAAAGAGTAGTTCATGTTCTGTGGTTGAATAGGGAGTTGAATTGTTTTTAGATATATATAAAAATATAATATTTTATAATTAAATTAATATATTATAAAATAATATTTCAAATAAATATAAATATTTAAAAGTATAAAAGATAGTTAAAACATTTTATATGTTACAACAAATTTATGTAAAATTGGTTGAGTAAAGTTCATAAAATATTATAAATATGTATCGTAGAATGTCAATATTTTAAACTGAAAAAAAATCAATTTAGTGCTAAAATGATTTTTTTTATTGATTTTTTGACTAATTTAGCTAGATTGTGATTCTTTTATTCATTGGCTGCCTTTTAGGATCAAATAAATCGGTTTCATAACTTGTTTGCCAGTTTTAGTTTGATTAGTGGGTTCGAGTTGATTTTTTTTTAATTTTTTAATCTCTTTCAAATAATAAGTACTTATTTAGCTGCATTCTATAAATTTAATAATCTTGTGGACAATCTTGGAATTAATGGTAAGAAGAATCCAACTGGCATGAAAAGCCTAAATAATTGAAAGAATTAACAACTGCTGGTTTTATCAATCCCTATCGTCCTTTGTTATCATCTCTAAAGAAGAGGCGGGGCATTGTGGTCCAGGAAAACAAAAAGAGTAAAAAAAATATCTACATGTCTTCATTAATAGTGTACGTAATTACAGATCAGATTTTGAGTGTCAAATTTGAAATTCAAATCCTTTGAAAATGAACAGAAATAAAACACATGATGCAACATATATAGTCAACTCTATTTGGAACCTAGCGTATGTACGTAGTTGGGATGGGATAATGTTTTGTTCATCTTATTCGTTGACGGAATTACGTGGGGTCTTTGCGTCCCCGTGACTTGGTGTTTTCTGGGAACCCAAGATGGTAGGACGTCACTGTAGGAACGAAGCAGTAAACTTTGCTAGGAAAGAAAGAGACAAAGCTGTGGGCATTCCCTGTGTTGTTTTTTGGGATTTGATATTCCTTGATCTATTCTTTATGGCATCTAAGTAAGTACCAACAAAGTTTCACCTAATAGTCAAATGATGCATGCGATGTTTGGTTAAGTATATTCTTAATTTAAATGTTTAAGGAAAATTTTATTTTGGTGTTTGATAGATAGGTGGATGTTCATCCATTTCAGTTATTTAAATGCTTGTAACATTACTCTTTGATATAAAATTTACTGAGAAATCTAGGAATCTCTTGATTTAAATGTTATTTGTTTACTTGGCATAGTTGACTTTTGGATGGAGATAATCTTCCAAAATTTTCAATTTATCAGGTTTGATGTTAAATTTTAGATAATACGGTGAAAGAGTAATATTATAAATACTTTAATAATTGATGGACTGAAAAAAAGGATATTGGGGAACTAAATTGAAAGTCTACCTACCTCCCAAGGATTAAAATGAGATTTTCTTCTGAAATTTGAACTATGGTAATTTTATAGAATTAGGCTGTAAATAATTTTTTTTGTTTTTCTTTTCTGAATCTTCTAGTAATGACATAGAGAACTTGCCTTTAAATCTGGAGACATGAATTAATTGATGCTATGGCAAATTGACCCAAAAACTAATTGATTGAGAGATTAAAAATAAGTTAATACAGCATATTAATTTAGGGTTCTTAATTAGTTATCTAGAAAAGTCTACATTGTTAATTTCCTTTAAATACAATTTGCTATAGCTAATTAAGCATGCACTAACACTGTGGGGTCCAGGAATGAGGAAAAATGAAAAAGCCAATATCAAACATTAATGATCAAATATTAATGTACTTGTCCTCACATGCAAAAGCATTGTCTCAAACTCAAACCTTCTTTCCCTTCTTTTCATGGCATCTTCAAAAGTATGTGCCTAACATGATTAATCATCCATTAAGTGCACGTAAAAAACTCGGGTAAAAGTATGAGATTTGTTTCTTTTATTCACTTTGTCCTTTAGAGAATAAAGTGAACGTAATTAAGTTTTTTTTTATCGCAAGTCTATCGATAGAAAAATCATGCATTTATGAATTGTTAATCATTCGCTCTTTAATTTACTTTTTTTTTGGTTTAATTTAATAGAAGAGGCGCCAAAGCTTTAACGAAAAAGAACAGGAATAGGGGTAGAAGAATATCCTTAACATCAAACTAGATCACATCAATTTTAAAAAATTAAATCTGATGCTATGTAAGCTATTAATTCGTTAGTGACTTATCCATTTATTTAAAAAATAAAACAAAAAAGTGGACAATCAAAAGTAAATTACTTTTTTTTTTTTTTTTTCATGGGTATCTTCCTATTAGAGACAATCCTGTTCGAGACATAATCAGACACTAAACGTGGTCATTTCTCTCAACGGGAATTCGAACCATGGTTCACCACATTGTGTGAAACTAGCCCCTTTTCTGCTAGACCCAACTCCCATTGGTAAAAGTAAATTACTACTTTAGTACTGCATGGTAATTTTATTTGTATATCACGCAAATCGAGTATTAGCCTTTAATAGAACCAATTTTAATCAGATTTGAATTTCAAACCTTTAAAAGTAAATCAATGAATTATGTTCTTGTGAATATCATACCAATCATCTTATTAAAGAAGACCACATATTGTACGAGAGATCTGTAAAAAAAAAAAAAAACAGAGAGATCTGTCCCATATTTTTTAAAACTGTATTACAGTTGATATTGCCCAAAGGCCAAGAAACTTATACATTTTTTTTAACTATAAAAATAACAAATTGTTGTCAACAATATATATATATATATATATTTTTTTCATGAGCCTCAAATTTAAAAATTGAGTCATTATAAATGAGGAATATTGTGACACAGTGATGAAGAAAGAATAGAAGCAAGTCCTAAAGTAGCTGTGGAGGTGTCAACCACAAATAAAGCATTTTTGTGAGCCATAGGCATAGAAATTTCTTATCAACTCGGGGGAGGAAAAAGTAAAGGAACAGGGGATAGAGACCTTACAATGATATGTAGTGGTCCACTTACCATTTAAGAGGTATTTTTACGGAGGTTGAATTTTTATGAACTTATTAATTAATATTTATGGTATATAATTTTAAAATAATTTATCATATAAAAATAATTTTTTTAGTATTAATTTTTATTTATTTATGCCCAAATTTTTGAAATACCATGATAACCAGATTACACTTAAAAATCACTATCCCAAGAAAAAAAATAGTATTTTGGTAAAAACCACCCTTTAGCGTCAATTATAACCAATTTTGGATGGTCTAACAACAGTTGCCAAAATTGTCGTTAAGTGCAGCATTGAGTCGCCCTTTAATGACAATATTGATAATTGTCAGAACTACCGACGCCAAATCCTTATACTTTTAAAAATATCTCAATATCAATTTGCTTTAAACATTTTAATGAGCAAATATTCTCAGATTGAAATGGCATCAAATTTTTAATTAAAAAAGTGATTAAAAAAATTATTAGAAGAACTAATTAATAATATTAAAATTGGATTGCAACAGCTGATTTGACTGAAAAATTGGGAATCCAATATTTGACCCTGCCAATATTGGTTAAAAGAAAAAAAAATCAGTTGAGTTTGATATTAAACTAGGTCTATATATATATAAATTGTCTAAATTTGAGTTTTTACATTTTGTGATAGAAATTTATAATATTTAATAAATTTTACCCAATCTGTTTGATATAGATGTAGTGTTATATTCAAAATATTTTCACTAATTTTTATATTTTTAAATATTCATATATATATTTTAAATATTATTTTACAACATTAATATAATTATAAAATACAGTATATATTAATGACTATTTTTACATATATTTAAAAGATGATTTAATTTTAATTTAATTGTGGTTAAATTATTAAATCATGAATTATTTTTTATTTTGATTTAATACTTGTTTAATTTTTAAGATATTGCTAATTAATACTAATATCATTTCCAAAATAAAACTTTACAAAAAAAAAAGTCTTCATTAAATAATTCCTGGGATGATGACAGAGTAGTCTTCGTTCAATACCTTTCCTTCTTTGGCCACCAAGACTTTTTGAAATTCGTTTGGCAACTGTCCCCAACTCAGGAGCCTCCAGAAAAGCCCGGACATTGGACCAAAGGGCATATCTTTTGGGATGTGAAGGTACTTCAACGGTGTCGTTTTGGTAGCAGCTGGATGCATGTGGAAACTCCTAATTCCACCAACTGGTAACTCCACCAGATCAGATTATAGCCGTCGGATCTTCCTCTCCTGTGTCGGTGGCACAGTATCCTTTCTTTCTGTGTCGGTAGCTGAATTGATGTTTTTCGGATCCCACTTACAATTTAAAAAAAGGAAAATGTTATCATGATTATTGTAATAATTAAAGAATCAATTTGGTCCTTCTTTATGCAACATTTTTTGACCAGCAACATGGATAAGGCAAAACAAGACATAAAAAGAAATAGGATAATGATAAGGGTATATTACACATTATTCCCATGTGATTTAATTAACTCAAAATTAATTTATTGCATGTGGTCATATAATTTCATATGATTCGTTGTTTTATTAGTTACTTAATTATTTTTATTTATAGTATTTTTGTTTAAACTTGAACAGAAGTAATCATGTGTATATTAAAATGATAAAATAATTTGTTTTAAATTTATTAATCAGAAGTTATCTCGTGTAGGATCCGAAATCCAAATGTTTTGCTTTCACTGAAAATTAATTATACACTAAATCGTTCACTTATTACTTTTTAGAGATTATAGGATTGATGGTTCGTTAACTAAAATAATAAATAAATAATGACATTGGCTCAATAATGATATTGAGCCTTGGCCGGATTACATCGATAAGACAGAAGAAGGGAATATGTCATTTAACGCTGGCCATCTCATTATGCTATCCAGCTTTATTACAGATGTGATATGGCTCCTTTAAGTGCATATTTTTTTAAGACCAAAAACACTATTTTAATTATTTAAAAATCGTATAAATGTGATATTTCGTAAAACTTTTTTTTTATCACTTTAATATTCAACATTATAACTTTTCTAGTTTATCTTTTTAAAATATACAAATAATTACAACAATATCTTTTGAGAATAAAAGAGTTTATGCATTCAAACAACAACAAAAAAATAGTTTATGCAATTTAAATAAGATCATACTCTCAAAACATTAATAATTTACAAAATAACAAATTAATAAACACTCTACATATCAAATTTTAAAAAATAATTTTTGTCATATAATCATAAATATTTATTTGGTGATATCATCGAATATAAATTTAAATCATTATTTTTTTCTCGTGAATCATTGCAAGGAAAAAAAAAGACATAAAGCAGCCTTTAATTTTTATCTTGGCCAAGTAATAAAGGTGGCTTGTAAATTATATTCAATTACAGGTTGGCGATAGCAAAATGGAGTTAGTAAAATTGATTGTCCTAACTGGCTTTTTTACTAAATACAGGGATATATAGTCAATCACTTACCTAAACAAAGGGACCATTTTTCTATTTTTTTCTTAGGTGATAAATTCAAGGGACCATCTGATAGTAGGGTATTTGTACAAATTCATCGATGACTTAATTTATCTCAAAGTTGGCCAATTATATGGCTGTATAGATGCGTGGCCTTTTGTGGAATCTATACCCTTCTTTTCAGACATTTTGATTGATGCTATAATTCAAAATGCACATGCTAACTACCCTACCAAATTCCAAATCAGAATATTCTGTGTATTTTCTTCTTCCCTTATTTTGATTAATTATATTTGACAACTCTATGATCTTTAAATATTTTTTATTATATAAATACAAGTAAAAACTATGTGTGCCTGCATGTTGCCAAGGATGAGATGGACTAAGAATAATTAACAAAAAAGCACTTGTTAAAATAATTAAGCCAACCATGATTTTCATCATGGATTTCAGCTCAGCAATTAATATATCGCATAAAGCTAGCAGCTAAGCAGGTAGATCTAATCTCTATTAACTTTTGTTTTACATTAACATGGTGAAATTGAACACCCCATTTTTGTGTATCCTTGATAAAGGGTTTGAATTATATGTGAACCAGATCTTGATATTATATCAGTATTCATCAGATTCTTCTCGGAGAATTCATTCTAATATGCGTCTTTTACTCATTTTGTGTTACTTTAAGCATTTACAGTAGTTTATCCTGAAACACAACATGAATGTTGTTGTTGGTGGTGGCAATTGCTTCTTTCTATTATCTTTAAGAGATTCATAAATAGACTGGATTTATTAAAATAAAAATTAAATAAATTTATTTAAAAAACATTAGAGTTGATTTTTACTTAAAAATTTGTCTGATTTATTAACTTATTACTTTATAATTACTTTAATTATTCTATCTTTTGAAAATGAAGTGTATTTCAGATTTTTTTTAAACTTTCTCTGATATTTTCTAGAAAAACCTGGAGAAATGAAGTATATTGGTCAAGACTCAAAACCAAAATAGTATCAATTGACTGCGCTGTTAATTTTTTCCCTCCATGTACAGAAAGCAGATCAACCGGCTCCTCTCTCTCTCTCATTCATTTTCTTTCTACAGAAACAAAGGCAGAAAATGAGACTCGTCATCAATTACCCCTACTATAAGTTATGGCGAAGAATATTACACGTGAGAGGATGCCCTCTTGAGTGTCCCACATGCAGAAGAGTCAGTGGCATCAATATGATTATCCAAGGGTCGAAAAGGACAGCAAGATCAAACCAAATGAAAAAGGAGGCACAGATAGCTGGTGATGGCTAATATGTTTTAAATTTATAAATATTTTTAATTTTTTAATGAAATTTATCATCTTAATTTTTAGGTTATTTTGAATTTTTGTAAATCAAGTTAGTAGTTTTTAGATAAATTTTCAAATACTTGTTTAATTCAAATTTTAAGTAGTTTTGACTAAGATTGCATTTATTTTGTAGGTGAAATAGACTAGGTTTTATATCGCGGACGATAGTTAAACGGCTGTCAAATCTAAATTCTTTTCTTTTAAATGTTTCCCTCATTTGATAAAGAGTTTGGTAAATCTTTCCTTTAGTTGGTGCCCTCTCCTTCGTATCCTTTTTATTTTGCTTGCATGTAAATTTGATGGTCCAAAATATATAGGGTATATTTTATCTAGATTGATTAAAAGATAAAAAATTAAATTAATTATAAAAATGTTCCATTAAAAGTAATTAAATTAAAAAATGTAATTAATTATAAAAGATATATAAATATATTTATTTATTTATCTAATTAGACTCACTTTTGACATATTTATTAGTATATTTATAATCAGTTATATTTTTTATAGACTAAAATTATCCAAAAATGTGAATTATAAAAATAATATGCCTTGGTCTAATAAAGCAACTTATTATTGGTACTCCTTCACTGTTACTCATTCCTCTTTTTGGGGACATTAATTAATATTAACTGCGTGTCAACCTTTTTTTAAGACTTGATATTCAATTAAACTACTGACTAATGAAAATTTATTACCAAAACATCGTTATTTCATATAAGTAATGGCTAGCTAGCCATTGTATGTTGGATTGTACTTGTCACAAATTAGTGTGTTATAAAAAATTTGACTTTTAGCGTCAAGCTAAAAAAGTTGTCATGAAAACACGGACCTAGCGGCACCCGCAAGTCGCCACCAAAGGTTTTTGGTGGCAACTTTTAAACATTCAGCAAATCAATTTTATTTTTGGTAGTGAAGCTAGTTGTTATTGATTAATTTATCAAATGGTTTGGTGACGATAATATTGACGCAAATATTCTTTTTTTTTTAACAATTCTATGTGCCTGTATAGCCAAATCATATTTTCGAAAGTACTAAATTGATATGAAATGGAGTATTGAATTAATATCATCTTCACGTTTTGAAGACCAAATGGGATTTTCGTGAAAAGAATTTTATCTAAATTACCATCTTTTTGTAAAATAATTTATGAGGAAAATCGTTTGTCAAAATCTTCTGCCGAAAATTACGTTTTATAAAATAATACCCCAAATGTATTAATTTGTTTTTGTATACAAAGTTACCCCACATGTTTAATTAATCCGTTTAAGAACTGATAAATTAAAGCCCATCATGCATGCGTGATGTATATGTGGCCGACAATATATATTTGTAAAATTATATATATATATATATATATATATATATATATATATATATATATATAGAAGATCTCCCAGTAGATAGTTTATTGCATCTAGCATGTTTAGTTTTCCTTCCTCTTGATTTTAGATTTCCGTACAGGTCTTATTGGGTAAATTGTAGAAGAAAATCGCAGACAGTTAAAAGACAAGGTTACCTGAGCTTCAATTTTTCATATAACCTAGAAAAAGAAAAGGTAAAATAAATCAAAGTCATAGGCTTGTCATGTCTTTATCCTAAAGGGCTGATGGCAATTGAAGCATGGCATGCAATATGTTCATACGGTAGGTTACAATTGAGAGAGAGAGAGAGAGGTCTTCTAAGTCTCTAATCAATCATGCCCAAAAAATCACATAGTTAGCTACGCAGAAGAAATGACAAATTAAAAATTAATCCATTTATATAAAAAAGGGGACTTCTTGTTTGAATATTTGAATTATTAGCCATAATGCTTCCAAAGCCAAATGGCTAAAAAATTAAGGTTATTGTCCTCTGTTCTCTGCGAAGTAAACAGAGTCCTGTCATCATTGATAGCTACTTTAGTGCCAGCTTTGCTTGCCCTCTATCAAATCCAAATCCGCCAAGCCCACTTGGGATCCCAATGATCCAACAAATCAATAACTTATTCATTAAAAAAAAAATTCATTTAATAATTTCAGGATATTCTTTAAAACAAGGTAATCATTTTTACTAGTTTAAATTGTTTAATTACCTGGGGTAAAATGGGTAAACAGATAAGCTATATAAAGGGAAGCTCTTGCTCTCCTAAGAGCACGGCCAAAACCCATAAGAAAAGCAAAAATGGGGTCTCTGATGGCCTCTCTCACTCTTCTCTTGGCTTTAGTCTCTCTCAGTTTGCCATCTCAAATCTCTGCTGACCACTACATCTACTCATCTCCTCCACCTCCCAAGAAGTATCCTCCGGTGTCTCCTCCCTACCACTACCCATCGCCGCCGCCGGTGTACTCTCCTCCTCCCAAGCATTATCCTTCTCCTTCACCACCAACTTACTCTCCTCCCAAGCGTCCTTATCACTATCCTTCACCACCACCTCCCTACCATTATCCTTCGCCGCCACCACCAGCTTACTCTCCTCCCAAGCGTCCTTATCACTATCCTTCGCCACCACCACCAGTTTACTCTCCTCCCAAGCGTCCCTACCATTATCCTTCGCCACCTCCTCCCTACCATTATCCTTCGCCATCACCACCAACTTACACTCCTCCCAAGCGTCCTTATCACTATCCTTCGCCACCACCTCCCTACCATTATCCTTCGCCACCACCACCAGTTTACTCTCCTCCCAAGCGTCCCTACCATTATCCTTCTCCACCTCCTCCCTACCATTATCCTTCGCCATCACCACCAACTTACACTCCTCCCAAGCGTCCTTATCACTATCCTTCGCCACCGCCTCCCTACCATTATCCTTCTCCCCCACCACCAGTTTACCCTCCTCCCAAGCGTCCTTATCACTATCCTTCGCCACCACCACCAGTTTACCCTCCTCCCAAGCATCCCTACCATTACCCTTCTCCACCTCCTCCAAAGAAGCCCTACCATTATCCCTCTCCTCCTCCACCTGTTTACACTCCCCCTAAGCGTCCCTACCATTACCCTTCTCCGCCTCCTCCAAAGAAGCCATACCATTATCCCTCTCCTCCACCACCTGTTTACACTCCTCCTAAGCATCCCTACCATTATCCATCTCCACCGCCTCCAGTCTACCCTCCGCCGTCACCAAAGGCTCCTTACCATTATCCATCTCCTCCACCACCACCTAAGAAGGGTGGCTACGTTTACCATTCGCCTCCTCCCCCAGTTCATGGGTACCGGCCTAAGACCCCCTACCACCACCACCACCCTCACTTTCCACCAGCACCAAAGAAGCCTCACAAGTACCCATGTCCTCCACCTCCATACACTCCCCACCCAGTGTACCACTCTCCTCCACCACCATACAAGAAGCCTTATAAGTACAAGTCTCCTCCTCCTCCTCCTCCTCCTTCTCCCACCCCTGTCTATTCCCCACCTCACAAGCCCTATGTCTATGCCTCACCACCCCCTCCTTACCACTACTAGATAGTGGCTTTGTATAGCTGGCACATCCGTGTAAGCTTCTTTTGCCTTCCTTTATTAAGAATTAGCTTTTCTTTTTTAATTTTTTTGAATTTTTCTTAGTGAGTAAAACTTCTCTATGTACCGCACTTTACGAATGAGTGATTGCCAATGGTGAATTATATAGCTTTAGTATGATAAAGCATCTTGGAGTTTGTCTGAGAAAACTCATTCATAATACGTGATAGGCATTCCTTACTAAAAATACGCTTAACAGTTTGTAGGTGTTTGTTTTCTTTACAATTTTAAATCATATAATTTACACACTAAAAGAAATTCTCCAGATGCCACTGTTATCTTAGAGAGCAAAAATAGATTGTATATAAATTTTACCCTTTTCTTCTAAAACCTTAAAAGTGAAAAAAGAAATGCTTTTTAGTTCTTCTTCTTTTTTCTTTTAAGTGGTGTGAGCATACTAATTGTGCATTTGTCGTTGTTATATTATTATTGTTATTATTATTATTATTTATTATTGCTTTTGGTCTTATATATAATTTAAAATATAAAAATAAATTACTAATGTCAAATATATTAATTATAATATTTTAATTATATTTTTTATTAAATAAATATTTTAAATTATAAATAATACCTGTCATTAATTTTTAAAAAAAACACACATTAAATAAGAGGTAAAATTATAAAAAATTAATTATTTTTAACTAACTTTTTTTATTTTGATGAGTTGGTTATTTGTTTTTTTTATATATGAGTAGTATTATTGAGGGAGACCAATGACATGGACTGACAAAGCAATGATTTCTTGTAACTTTGTAGGGTTTGAAGCAGAGCAGAATAAAGAAACCGATGGAAGGAACGAAGGAAACACTTTAAAATAGAAAAATGAAGGATGGAAGCAAAGTTTCCGCGTTTTGTGTTGGAAAAAAAAATTATGTTATATATTGAGCAAAATTAAGTGTTAATTTAGTTTCTTTGTCTTTTTCGGCTTGGTGTGGGTAGTGTTATTTTGAAAGTTGTAAGGCACTGCACTGAGATGGTCCGTATGTGCTGGCTTGTGTTAATTCAATAGTACACGCATGCATGCACTGAGACAGACTACTCGGTAGAGTCTTTGAAATTTCTTGACTGTTGGTCTACCAGAAAGAAAAAAACAAGAAATTTCTCGACTGTTAAATGGTCATCGAAACGCCACCCTTTGCTCGTTTATATGCCTTTAAAATAATAAGTACTCATTGAGTGGCAATTTATAAATTTAACAATCCTGGGGCAATCTTGAAATTAATGGTAAGAAGAATAAATTGGCATCAAAAGCCTTAATAATTGAAAGAATTAACAACTGCTGGTTTTGTCAATCTCTTGTCCCTTGATGTTATTTCCAAAGAATAGGGGGGGGGGGGGGGTTGTACAAATCTCCCTTAAAGCTAAAATATGACTGAAATACCCTAAAAAAATAATATTGAATTTTTATTAAAATTATAACTTATTAATTTTTTTAAAACTTTTTATTTTGATGTTATTTATTTTTTGTTAAAAACTAAAAATTTAATTTATTATAAATTTAAAAAATTGACTACTTTTATATTGGTCAAATACATATTTATATATTATATAAATAATATATATTAGGGTGTTTTGATCAAAATAAATATAACTGTAGCTTATCTTTTTATTACAAAAAAGATTAATGTAACACATCTTTTAATTTCAAGAAAAGAGGTGTAAATTTTCACCATAGAAAGGAGGACCTTGTAAGTCAATTTTTCTCAAGGGTAGAGAGTTTAATTTACCTAATTAAATATGATGTCACTTTAGCTATGAGTTTATTGATGACTGTTTAAATTTATTTCTTACGAACTTGAAATTAGGTAATTATAACTAAATTTGGCATTTTGAGTATTAACCTTTTATAGCACCAATTTTAATCAAATTTGAATTTGATCGCTTTACACTACCAGAAAAAAATGATCTTTGTGGCAGTTGATCAACAGCAGCTAAATTTGACATGCATTTAGTGATGGTCAATGTACAACCATTGTTATACGCATGGTAATTTATTGTAGTGCTTGCAATTGCCACTAATTTTTTACTTTTTTTTGAAATAAAATAATTATGATATTTGAACTTATATATAAGCAAAACTAAAACTGACTTTTACATTATATTCACAACTAATATGTATTTTTAAATTATAATCAAATGAAAAAAATTCATATATATTTCAAATATTACTTGCAACAGATATGTGTTAATTTTGATTATAAAATATGATATATTTATTTATTTATTTATTACATGCATTAAAAAAAAGGGTTTTGATCCTTGTTTGACTATAGTTGGGCCATTAAATCATGAATTGCTCTTGTTTTATGTTTTAGGTTTCAAGGAATCACAATTTGAATAAGGAAGAAAATTAGAGGAAGTGAGAGATCAAAAAGATGATGACTTGTATTAAAAGGTCTTTGAAGAGAGAGAGCAATTGATAACTCCCAATATTTTGTATTACTTATAGTCAATTTGATTTAATTTGGGAGTCATCTATTAAAGTTTTAGTGGGATTTATTCACTATTTTTAAGTAATTTAGGGAATTGAAAGTGAAAGAGAGAAATGAAGTTAATTGTGATTAATTATGATTGAGTAGATGTTACATTAATGAAAAATATTTCTTATTTCAGAATTATTATCTATGAGGATTTAGAAGCCATTATATTGTTCTTAAACTCCAGGCAAAGATGCGATCACATTATCTGAAGATGTAGTTGCGAAAATCGGCGTCAAAACTCCGCGTTTTGATTAATGAGGATAGAAAAAGCAAGATGCAGCTAGGTTTTTAGGGAGTCTGCGATAGAGAAGGCTTCTGAGCGTCCAGGAGGCGATTTTGGGAGGTTTTATGGTTCATTGAGCTTATAGGAGTGAAAGAAGAAGAAGAATAAAAGGAAGAGCTCAAATTTCTGCATATCTCTCATTCTTTTGTTTGCTTTCTCTTCCTTTCTTCATTTTCTCTATGTATTTGATTGGGATTCAATGTTAAATTTAGCTATGTATAACTAAAATTCTCTTTACCTAGAGCACTATAAACTTGATGTAAACTAGATCTTTGTTTTTCTTGTTGATTGTAATGATTGGAGCTTTGTGTATCCTTCTCTTTGCTTAATGCTTATTTAGGGATTGGCTACCTCTTGGATTTGATTTAGGTAATTGGAATTTACCTTGAAAAAGGAGTTCTAATTGAACTTAAGAGTTGGATAGATTAAATTTAGATTTATTTGCAATTGGGATAGAAATATACCTAATTGCCTTAATTGGTTTGTACAGGATTATAGTATTTAATGCACTCTAACCTAATTCTAAGGACACTTAGATTTTAGGGAAGAGTAGGGCTATAATTACATCAATGAATAGTTAAAACTTATGAATCTCTTAACCCACAAGGTGATAATTAATTGCAATTGAACAAGTAATTAAGTTCTAGTAAGTATAAAGGGAATAGTGACTCTAGGTAACTTCAAAACCTTAGATTTTTGTCTAAATTTTCTTTGCCAACCAAGTTTTCTTAAAATTGTTTTGTTCTAAAATTAGTTCTAAGTTCATGACTTGTTTAATTGGTCACTTAACATGGATGAAAGTAGATTGTGCATTGCCTAATTGCATTTAAGTCATTTTTCGTGGGAATGATACTTATACTTATCACTGAACTACTTGATTCGACCCGTACACTTGCGGCAATACATATAATTTTTTGTGACCACCAATATATATATATATATATGTAATGGCAAAACAAATCAAAGACTATGTCTTTTAGGCGTAGTAAGATATAACTAAGAATGTGAAACTATCCTGAACTTGTGGGGGTATTTATTTATAACCTTCATAGGTGATGTGCTGATGATGATAGTTAAGTTAAATTGTTTAGTAGAGTTATAAACGCTGTTTGATCAGAGTGACTTGTTATGCTAGAACCATTCTATTAAGAGCAAATTATTATGCCAATTCTTTGTACAAGACTTAATAAATGATAACTATTGAGTCTCTTGGGTCTTCTAGGTATGTGTTGGGCTAATCTAGATGCTTATGGACACTATAAAGAAAATGTAAAATATTGACTGAATTGGCAATTAAAAAATGCTAATTCAATCAAAAATAGATTATTTCCAATTGAAAAATTACTAGCCCATCTGTTGGTCTTTTGTTAGTTAGTAAATGGTTCAATTGATTTTTTTAGTTGGAAAACAGTAACTTTTGATCCATGAACAATGACTCTAACTTGAGCAACTTTTTTTAACAAGGAGGATTGAAACCAAAGGTTAGTCTATGTGTTTGTGTGTGTGTATCATTTCATTTTTTTATTTATTGTAATTTAATTAATGATATTTTTAAATTTGTGATTCTCATTATTTTTGGTCTTCAACATGTAGTTCTCTTTTCACTGTAAATTTGTAACATACATTGAAAATAATTAATTTATAAAAAATTACAATAAACATTACAAACTTAAAAACTCAAATAAATATTTACAAATCTTTACTTGGAGTAAATTAAAATTCCAATTGTAACTATTTGTAAAGAAAGTAAAACTTTTAAAGAGGTAGTATGAGCAGAGAAAATAGAAACAACTGAACAATAGAAGAAAAAGATTTACAAAAATGAAATAAAATTCAAGGGAGTGAAATCTTGAAGAAGAAGAAGAAGAAGAAGAAGAAGAAGAAGAAGAAGAAGATTTACAAAAATGAAATAAAAAAATTTTATAAGCAAATTAAAAAATAGAGGAAAGAAAAGATGAAAATTCAAGGGAGTGAAATCTTGAAGAAGAGAGAGCTTTTGAAGAAAGTAGAAAAGAGCTTTTAAACCAAACTTAAAATGATCGATGAAGTAAAGAAGAATGAAAATTTATATATAAAAAAATTAGGCAAGTTTAAATTTTTGGAAAAATTAAAAATTTAATTTAAAAAAATTTAAATTTAACTCTAGTTGAAATTTAGTTGGGTAAAGTTGACCAATTTTGTCAACAGCATTTCAATTGCTTAAGGTGGCTAACTGCATTACATTAGATTAAATTTAAATTTAAATTATATAAATAATATAATATATAGAATTTAAAATTATATAATGAATATAATTCAAAATTTGAATTAATATCAAATATATTGAATATTGTTTTAATATTATAATAATATAATATATAGTAAAATATAAAATTTCAAATTAATATAAAATTTTATTAAATATTAATATATAAAATATAAAAAATTAACTTCCATTTTAACTTTTTTTTTTCATTTTTTTATATTTATTTGGAATTTTATTTATTATTAATATGATTTAATCTTAAAGCATTGCAATAATGCATTAATTGCATTGCATTAAATTTTAATTTTAGTTATATAAATAATATAATGGCGTAGGTTCTAAAATTCTAAAATGAATATAATTCAAAATTTTAATATATTTAAATATATTAAATATCCTTTTAATATTATAATATATAATACACATTAAATATAAATTTCAATTAAATATAAAATTATATCAATAATATATAAACTCTAACAAAAAAATATACTTCTATTTTATCTTTGTATTTTTCTTTCCATATGTAATCGGCCATGTTGGCCAAATGCATTTTTGTGGGCTAAGTAAATAGCCTTCATGGCTAATTGAAGTTTGGTTGGCTTTGGCCAACTAAACTTTAGTCATGCAACATGTATGGTGAGTCTTGCTTTCTAATTAAATTTTTTTTTGGTTGATAACTAAGGTTTTTAAAAAAAACATAGTAGAGTGTAGTTTTAATATTATGAAAGGCAATTTTTTGATAGATTATAGTTTCCCTTTGAAAGCTAGTTAAAAAATGAGGTTAAAAATTAAAAAAAAATAGTTAAAAATTTCAATTGGTAATTATTACCATTGTTATTGTGAGTTACGAGACCCCTATAATAATTGCCTTTAACACAAAAAGAATTTAGTAAGAAAAAATACCCCTACTATTTGTTGCTTTAACTCAACAAGAATATATCAAGGATGTAGCAATAAAAGTTTTTTTATTATATTGGGATTGCTAATTGGCAAGGAAATTTTTCTTTCCTAGATTATTTACTAAAATCCTTTATTAACAAAAATGCCACTAGGAAGTCCTTTACTAAAATCACTATAATGGGACCATTTTTTTTAATTCCCTTAATATTTAGCAAGGGAATGGAAGGATACTCCCTTATTAAATTGCCTTGTTTTTGACATTAGTTTTTCTCTAATTTCTTTCTACCTTTTACTATTTTTTTTTTACTAGTCCCTCTTAAATTCCTTGCTATTTTCTCTTACTAATCTCTCTTAGCTGCCTCACTATTTTTTTTCACATTCCTCTTATGTCCCTCGTTCACTACAAAAAGGAATGTCTTTTGCAATGGTTGTATTGCAGCAGTTGTAACAACTGCTACTAAAACATAAAATAGCAGCGGTTTGCACAACCGCTAGCATTTACCGGTTGTTTTCTAAACAAGCGTTGTTAAATACCTGCAATTTTTGAAAAATCTCTTTCAACCGTTGCTAAATAACTTAAATAACCCACCCTACAACTACGCCACATCCATTTTTGCGGAATTTTTGAACCCTCATCACTGTAGCGCCAAATTTCTCCTTCCCAGCGCCTCCCCAGCCACTGTCCAACGTTCGCCCAAGCAAGAAGCCACCATCCGTTGTCCGTCCAAGCCAGAAGCTGCCGATCTGCATACTATCTGCAGATTCGCTTCTTCTCCACAGTTTGTCTTCCATTTTTGAGGTATTTTCCTGTTTATTTTTCCATTTTTTAAGATCTATAGGAAGATTGTTAGTTTAGAAAGTGTCAAGTTGTTTCCCTTTTTATTCTTCCATTCTTCCATTTTCGAGTTATTTCCCTCTTCTTCCAAGCAAACGTGTGCTATCCATAGTTGGACCACCGTCTGACTGGCGGTTGAAGAAGAGTTCATCTATTCAGTTTCTGCGCCTTCCTTGTGATTGCTTCTGCTCTTCATCGGAATATCTCTTCGATTTTTTGTGGGGAGTCCCATTTTTCAATTACTGTTTAAAATCTCTTTATGAGTGTAATGTAATTTCATCATAATATAACGGATTAGAGCCATACTTTTGGCTTATGCATACGCTTAAAATTTCCTCTTTTGGTAATTATATATTTATACATGCATCTTAGAACTGTGTGTATGTAGTTTTTATGAATTAGTTGCTATTTTTATTATTTTTGGAGTTTTGATTGCTCTGTATTTTGTAGTATTGAGATTCCAAGTTGATGGTATCGCAAAAATTGGATAGCTTATCGCCTTTTGTGACTTCAACTTGTTTCATTTAGCTTTTATTGTGGATTTTACTTAAATCTGAGTTTTACACATCTCAATGGTAAGTTTATGGTGCTTGAATCCGTTAGACATTGAAGAGCATCCATGTCCCTGCATATATAAAAGCGCTTGACATTAATTTTAACTCAATATTGAGTTTCTCTGAAACTCACCTAATTCTCTGTAAAATTTTGATTTACATTTTCATTCTAAACTAACTTGCATTGATGATTAGGAATTTGTCCATTTCACTACTTGCAACCGTGCAAATTTGTCCCTCGATTGAGATATGAAGACTTTCCGTCGTGTAATCCTAGACCCTAAATCCTCATTTATCTATAGTAAATTAGTTTCTTACTTTATAGTTAGTGATGAAAATGGAACTGAATTATGTGTCTTGTAGGATTCTTGATGTGTCTTGATTTAGATCTGGGATCAATGTCTCCTTTTCCTCCCAGTTTTGAGAACATGGTTCGGTTTACATTGAGTGAAGGTGATTAATCCCCTGTTTTAATCTTTCTTTTTTTCAAATTAATTTACAGGTGTTCCATTTTACTTGAATGGCATATTCTTTCATTCTTATTTTGCTTGATTTTATATTACATAATATAGTTTTGAATTTTTGCTTCTATGGCTTAGACTTTAATACGAAGTAAATGGATGCCATCTTCTGAGTTTTATAAATTTCTGGCATTTCCCTTATTTAAAGAGGCAAGCAAAGCTTTGCTTCTAATTATTAAGAAAAATGGCAACCTCAAGCATTTACGTGAGACATACGGAGACAACAGTTTATAGTGATTCATGTTTGCTGTTCAATGTCAATGTCTCTGTAGCTGATGAAAAATCCTATTGTTATTTGCACGCACAGGGTAGGCACGTACTTGAAATTATATATTATAGTTTCTAGGTATGTTAAAAAATTCAACGTTACTCCTGTATTGGCACCTTCCCAAGTGTTTGTTTATCATGTAGTTTACAACTGTTACTTTGATACCTCAGCGTGTCACAATGTGTCCTTGCAGCTTCAAATTTCTGCCCTTGCTGCACAAAGAAACCATTGGGGGTTTCCAAATATAATTAAACTTTTTTTTTTTCTCAAGTGAAAACCATATATAAATTACAAACTTCTTATGCTATTCTAATTTTAGTTTCTTTAATAATTACTCAGCTCACATATATGTGTGTGTGTGTGTGTGTGTGGATATATATATATATATGACTGTTTATATATGAAAATGAGAAAATTTAACCTTTTCAGTACTTCCAGATTATAACACAAGTTTCATGGTGTACAATCACACTGTTAACATTATAGGTTAAACAAATTATAATTGAATATATTATTACCTAAAACAGTGTAAATAAATATGACTCCGCAAAATATTTTCTATGAGCTTCTCCCATGAGCTGAAGAGGCTGAATAACCAATCACGCACATGAGGCCCAGCTTTCCTATAAACCATAGGAGGCTATGATGGATTGGGCTAAAAAAGGACTAAAACTTAATTAGTTTTAAGGAGAAAAAGGTAAACAAATCCAGTTAGGCTTTCTCACTTAGCATGTTAGGCATCATTAGATTCTTGTTCTTATAGATTAAGCTTCATTATTCAGTAAATGCTCCATGTTTGGCTTTCATACAGCCTAATCATGTTATTTTCCAGAGAGCAAACGACTATGAATTCTTTAATTAGTTAGGTCGAAAATATTTACTTTCTCTGATTAGGTGTCGGACAGAAAAAGGTAGTGTTTTTGGCCTCCCTTCGGTGCTTATTTTATCCCATGTTTTTTCTAAGGGGTATCTCTGTCAGATTTGGAGAGAGATTAGCCATCTTTGGAGGAATCCTGATTCTTCTGTTTTTTCTGTTTCCCTTTTGCTTTGCTTTTCTTTTCTTTTTTTTAAATTTTTAATAGAGAGACTGGATAGATTTATTGCATGTTTCTGTTTTCCTGTTTTGGAGGATGCCTTATCCTCCCCTAATCGCAATTCTCTTTTCTATAAAAAATTTCTTTTCAGTTTATAGAATTACCACTATGATGCAAATTAAAAAATTGAGCTAGAAAGTAGTTTAGCCAGAAATGTTTTATTCCCATCAGCTAGAATTTACATTATGTTTTAACCTTAGTTATTGAAGCAAATAGAACTAGACTTTGCCTAATGTCTTCATGTCGATCTTCCTTCTTTTGATTCCTTCAATCCCTTTCTTCTCTACTACCTTGGCCACCATTTTTATGACTTAAAAGCCAAAGTCAAAATATTACAAAAAATTTACCCTTTCACTGGTCTATCAAATTCCTTTTTTTTTTTAAACGAAGAATACACTTTTTCAAGAAAAAGTTGGCACATAATCTTGGTGAATTACCAACTATGCCCCCTACTACTTCGAGTTTAGCATTGGCACCAGTAGATGTTTCATCCCACTCATTCATCTCATCTGGACTAGACGGTGGATAGTAGATGTGATAGGTAAGTTAGATTTATTTACATATGTTCTTATACATAAATATCACTGACATCATATATATATATTGTAGATGAAAAAGGTGTTGTTAAGGAAGGCAAACGAAAAGTATCTGATATTTGGGTGATGCCAGCAAGGCAATGTATAGTTGTCCATTGCAATGGGAATAACTAACCCATAGGTGAAGCAGGTGGCATAATAAGTGGCTTCCCAGGATTTCGGCATTAGATGCAAAGTTGTTTCCTATTTACTATCACAAGTGGAAGCTGGTTCCACAAGTTGATAAGGACAAGTGTTATAGAGAAATTATCAAGGTAATACGTATTACTTTTTCTTTTGATAAGCAAGCAAATTTTATCTTATTATGCGGATAATCAAAACAGAAAAAAATTACTTTCATTTAATTAGTGTTGTGTTTTACGCTATGAAGCAAAAATTCCATTTCGAAGACAGCATTGGGAAGCATTAAACTTTAGGAGGCATCGGAAAACATTGGAGAGACAATCAATCACACTTACATAAACAATATTATAAAGAGGAACTAACTAGAAAGGAAAACATTTTGAATCATCCCAGATGAATCCCACAAGATATGTGGGTAGCTTTTGCGAATTATCATTTACATCCAACAACAAAGGTAAGTTCAAATTTATTTTATACTTTTAAATGTTGCTTATTATACTAGCGCTTTATTCACTTGAATTACAGAAAATGATAGAAACAAATATTACTAATAGGAAGAAGCATATACTGGAGGATTAAAGAGTTTAGCACGGAAAAGACACAAGATGGTATGCAACAATCTTCATTTTTTGAATGCTGCAACAATCTAAATGTAACATTGTTTATTTTTTGAATATTAGGAAACTAAGAGTGGAGGACTTGTAAGCCGGGAAGCCATGTATATTGAAAAATCATAAGAAGAAAGAAGGATCTTATGTCAACAATGAAGCTAGGATCATATGTGTGAGTTTCAAGTGTTTACAGTATGTTTATTCCATTTTTTTTATAATTTCATTAGAATTTAGGTGTGTGCTAAAAGTTTAAAGATAATGGTCACTTAATGGCCATTAAGAGAAATAGTTCCTTTGATTTCCTATTGGTTTTTTAATTCCTTAGAATTCAAGTTTGTTCGATTGACTATGTCTTTCACACTTAGACTTGTTACTGGTTTTTTAATTAATTAGAATTCAGGTTCGTTGAAGTGATTATGCCCTTATCATTCATGCTTAGAATTGCTACTAGTTCTGAAAGTGATAGAAGGAATGTATGTTCTGATTTTTAGTTTTCTGTATATATATTATTCTTCTTTATTGTTAATTTTGGATTTATGGATGATAATGAAAATTTCAATCCTTTTGCTCTCTTTGCCTATCTTGTGATTGAATGAGATGCTACTTGATCTGGTTATGGTGGAAAATAGGAAGCTTTAGGTGTTATTTTTTTATTGATCATGGTATTCATGCTGCTTATGGTGGAATTTCCCATGGTACATTGTTGTTTTCATTGCTTAATTGCATGTTAAAACTCAAATTTTAAGTGCTGCATTGTCTTAATCAAGTGTTTTTTTATAGTATGGAATCTTCTAGGGGAAAATGTTGGGTTCAATTGCATGATAAGTTAAGTTAATTTTTTGTTTGGTAAACTAGGGTTTCAGTTCTTACAGGTGATGTTGGTAAGGAATATTTGGTTTCTTCATGAAACTAAGATTAAGAGTACTTGCTTTTGTGGTTTGTACATCAATTAAAGCCTTCGCCTTTTTAGCTTAATTATTTTGGTTGTCTTTATGTTAAAATGTTGTCTAATTGCTACTGTTAAAATGTCTTTTTGCCTTTTATATATTTTTTATTACTTATCTAGCTTGAGCTTTGCCCAGGTGTTTATCAGATGAATGTAATTTAAAAGGAAGTTTCTGGTAACTAGAATTCATGTAAATGTATAAAAGCAACTTCGATAATGAATTTTAAGTTATAACTATAAAGACAACAATGTGGAGCGGAAAATGCTAGTTGGATCTTTGTAAAAAGTTATATGGGTTCATTGAGATCCTTCAGTTATTACATTGGATAACTTCAAGTTAAACTAGTGGCCATTAATATGAAGTACACAATTTTCGAACAAATTTTACATTTTTTTTCCTTATATGGCAATAAGCAGCCTCCATTTTTAACAACCAATATGTCACACTCCAAATTTTAAGTACACATGCGCGGAAGCGGAATTATAAAGGAAATACTTATGGCATTCGTTTGAATCATATGAAACATATGAGTTTTTCTTTAGAGGACATTTGTAGAAATTTCGGCAGAGTCTCCTCTATAACGTAGACCTCCCGAAATTTCTACAAAGTCTCAGACAGTACAATATAGCCCGAAAGGGGGCAATCAGACCAAAAGAAAACATCTGGGGTGTGGGGATACCCTAACAATGATTCAGTAGAGCCAGCTTTACAAGGTTTTACAAAGTTTCAAACAAAATATATATACAATCACAATACACCCACAGGAGCTCCGCAGACTCGCCAAAGAACGTCTCCAGAGGTCAGCCACTAGAAGGCGGCTGGGGGCAGACTAGAGTCCCTACTGCTCTCTGAAAAATATATATATATAAAAAAATGAGTCGAATACTTAGTGAATAAGCACACCGACCCTTTTTAAAATAACCATAGGTCAAATAGGTTCACATATATATATATATATACAAATATAGACTATATGAAACAGATTTTAAACAAACTCCTTTTTCAGAATACACCGAACGCATCTAAATAGAACCAATTGGAACACAGACGCAGAGCACACAGCTCGCGGGGAAAATCACTACAGACGCAAAGCTTTCAGCTTGCGAAAATAAAATAACTCCGCGTGTGGTGGCCTGCACACGGGGCTAGCACCACCCCTGCTAGCTGAGGTTCAGATCATGGTGCACCAGGGCTAACATCTACTGCTGTTAGCTATAGGGTTCTGAGCAGATAACTCCATGAAATTACCAGATAGCATTTCAGACAAAGTATGTTCAGATCAGTTTCACAGTAGGATTTCCAATTAACTCAACATCCGTAAACTTGCAAAATTTCCGATTGAAATCAAATTTTGGTAAATATGCTTATGAGTACATTTTGAAATATATATCTCCATAAATAGAGAATCAAATTCTTAAAACACTGCAAGGAAACTTAAGAACAGAAATAAGAATTTCCTGAGTCTTTGGTCCGCGTTACTTACTCACCTTTCGAGATACCACAGAAATTCCCCGACCCGTTCCTCGGCTATATCTCAGTCTCAGAATCTCCTACAATACCCGTTCACCAGAGTTTAGACAATGAATCACCTCAATTAGTTTCATATAGGACTCGGACTTATCAAATTAAAATTTATTCTGCTACTAATTTTATGCCTTCCAACTCGTACGGTAAATTCCATATACATATTTTGTGCTTCTTTTTCCTTGATTCAACTTAGGAGTTAAACCAAAATTCGAAAACTACAAGAAAGATATATACCATCTTTAATCGGGAATTTATTCTGCATAATTATAATTTAATAATTAAGAAAGGAGCATAGGGGGAATTAGGTGTGTATAAATATGCAGAATTTTTGGGAGGGGTTGGAATGAACATACAGTTAAGTATGAGTGGATCAGAATTTTTTTCCAACTAGGATCATCTTCCTGCCTCACTTTTCTTCTGCGCAGAACCCCTCCAAACTGCCACAACACAGGACATACACAGCCTTAATAAATAAGGAAGAAGATGCATAACAAGCTGACCAAAAATAACACTTACATCAGAAAGTTCCAAGCTAAAAACAAACACAGTACAGTGTCACTCTCTTGCCACCCTCACCCAGCCACGTGACTCAGCCTTAAAACAAGGAGGAAGTGAGCTGCAAGAATTTCAAATCAGCAGAAGCATATGGCGTGAATAATAGAGAAGAAAGAGGAACCCAACACAAGCAACTGTACAGCAGAATTTTCGGACCTGAGGATTCAGTTTTTCTGGCTTGGTTTCACCAGAAATCAGTAGCAAGGCTTAGCAACTTCAAGGAGCAACTTGCAGTTTAATTTTCGGACCAAAACAGCGCTGAAACATGTGTATACTGGAGGCGCTGAACAGAGGAGGAGATGATGAAAATTTCTGGCGTGGTCTCACCCAAAACAGCAGCAAAACCTCACCCAAAACAGCAGCAAAATGGAACCCATTCAAGGAGGAACATGCAGCTGTAAGTTGAACGAAATCAGCGCTGAAACAGGGAAGACAAAAAGGAATTTTTCGGTCAGCTTTAGTCTTCATTCAACCAGAGGAAATATGCGACTGGAAAGAAGCTATTCTACCAGATAAATACCAGAAGCAACTCGTACAGCATGAAGAAATTGAGGGAGCAGCACACCGTGACAGTAACACGCTGAACAGGGGAAGAAAATTCCAGCTTGGTTTCAGCGCTTTGGTTCATCCAGTAGGGAGCTTCTACTGCGACTTGAATGGAGCATCAATTCTGGAGCACTCAACTGAAGCAACACGAGGCGTGAAGAAGTAGGAGCTTAACGCCAGCAGTTTGCACGAGCAGAAATGGTAGCATCCAGAAACAGAGGATGAAGTTCTGTCGGTTCAGTGCTTGCTTGCTGGAAGGATATACTTTGCTGAAAGCTGGATGGGAGAAGACCAAAAACCCAGCTGAAGGAAGAAGAAGAGGAGGGGTACTTCGGTAAAATGGCAGAGGATCAATTGGTGCATGGCAGCTGTCCGATTTTTGCATGGAAAAGTCAGCTTCTCTGCATGGCTTCTTCACGTCGGTTTTTCTTCTCCTGCCTGCATCACGAGTTCACGTCGGCTCTTACACAATATGCTTTCAGTAGGAATGCGAGATATGTTATCCATTATAGGTAATTTGAGGAGACTATGATCACAACCTGAATACTGTACAGTAATTGATTTATCTTTATTGTAGATGTTGAAGAGAGTGCATCTATATGGACATGGATATGTGATCCCAATGGGTTTCTTAAAGTGACAAGAGATGACCATCGTCCTAATTCCTAAAGTGATAGTTGTGTTTTCTTGGTTGATGATTTAATGTTTGTAGGAAAATATTGCTGAATGTGAGGAGCAACAAACATCATCTCAAACAATTGGACAAACAACATTCATTCAAGTGTTGGGCCTAGAACAGGTAACCTGAGTTCGCAGCTTCGGATTTGGCCTCACCCCTTCTCAACTCTTTGGATTAACTATTCAAGCTCAGTTACATTTGACTCTTAATGGTGGTGGTGTTGAGTGTAGAGAAATGATTGCTCAACTAAAATCTCAGCTACAGAATGAAACTTACAAGAGACAGAAAGACATAAGAGAATCTCGTGTGCTATATGTTCAAGGGTGTTTTCGGAAATATGCCACCGCCACCAGAGTTTACTAGAATAATAAATATTGTTGCGGTATGTTGCTTTTAATTGTCTATGATTGGTCAATTTGTATTGTCATATTCAATTTGATATTTAAACATTTTTTACTTTTCTAGGAAGATGTACTTAATGCATGTTCGTCATCCTTTTCAAGTCACGTGCCCAATACTTTAAGAGGTTGACTTGCACAGGAGGTATTTGAGTTATGGGAAGTATGTGGAGACACCATGAGGTTTGAGTTTTTGGAACTACATGTAGATGACCTAGCATTGCAGTGGTGGCTTGTAAAGATATTATCAATATTTTAATTTATAGAATTGACAAATTTTAATTATATTATGTATTTACACTGTGTATGGATTAATAGATTTTAATTTAAATACATGGTATGTTAATTTAGTGATGGTTTATGGTTTTGTAAAAAATTCTATTAAGTATACATTTAGGTTTTTATTTAAAATATATATAACAAATAAATCAAATAAAATTCCACACCTTCAGATTTCAAACCCCACCTAGATTGCAGGACTCACGTTTAGCATTTATATATATATATTTATAAAATAAAACTCATACAGGTGCTTTAAAAACCACCACAAAATTAAACGTTGCGGATTTATAGTTCATTTATTAGCAGTTATCACATTGCCACAAAATAAACATTTACAAATATGTTGATGATATACAGGTGGTTTAGAAACTGCCACTTAAACCATGGCAAAACGTTTTATGGCAATTGTTCTAATGGTTGCATAAAACTTTTCAGAAAACTTTTAGCGATGCATGTAGTACCGACAGTATTTAAACTGTTGCATGTTTTATTTTGTGGCAGTTTAAACCGCAAAAGGCAATGTACAACAAGACACAGCAAAATGCAGTCTTTTTTCTTTTTTTCTTTTAATGTGAATATGCCTTTATTTAGGGTATGAGCACTATAGATGGCAGACTTGATTGTCATCGACTTTTGCAAGTGGTTTTCTAACTTTGAAGTCAACGTGGTTTATCATTTTTTGTTTGTGCAAAGTACTAATGATTCTTTTCCTTTTGCTCAGCATTATGTCAAGAGAATCAATTACGATCTTGTCAAGGTGAGGAGGTAAAGCGTGGGTGTTATTGAGAATGATAGTACTCATCTTGTTGGGTTTGGCTAGTCAGTTCATCTGGGTAAGATTCTTTTGTGGTCAATAAGTTCGAAGCTAGTGTTGAGATATATTGTAGTGGTTCACTGGTTCTCTTGTGGTCACATGGCCTTGCCTCAAGATTGCGAGTGCTTATACAGTGGTTGAGGCATATTAACTGAGGTGATCTTAACATTCTTCTTATAGCTCCTCTAGATTCTCCTCTAATTATTGCTCCTTTATCAAGTTCTTCGCCTGCAACTTTTCTATCCGGTTCTTTTGAGGTAGTTTCTTTGTGAAAGCATTGTCTAGAGGCGAGCAAGTTGTCTTGCAATTATAAAAATGAGTTTGAGAAAGAGGCATATGTAGCTTTGCTCAAGATTTAACTGAGCAGGCTTAGAAGGTCCTTGGAAATAAAAATAGATAACGTTATATTAGGTCGAGCTGTATATACTAATGGGTTTGTAGAAGACGTCTAAAGAGTGACTGAGGGTTGCTCAGCTTTGGGCTTTCATGATAGTATAGGAAACATACTACGACTTGTATTGAAGCATCTAAAGAATCGATAATAAATTTATCAAAGATTTTGTCAAATGAACCATTGTCTTTTGTTGCTGTTTCACGTTGTTTTCACAGTAATATAGTGTGTGTACCAAGTGGGTACCTTAAGCTCCGATTGTGGTGTAAGGTTATATAAACCATATTTTAGGTATTACTAAACTTAGGTCCTAGCACTTGCACAAAGTCATATTGTTTCTACAAGTAGATATGCATGCAAATAATATTTCTTCAAGGTGTACGTGGAGTTTTCCTAACCCAGTTATTCCCCTTTTTCCCAGTGCATAGTTTCTATAACCTATTATTCCTGTCAAAGTCATTAGTTCTATACTTGAGCTAAAATTGTCTTTAATCATCATTGTTCATCAGGTAATTTTTTTTTTCTCAATCAATACTATCCATAAACTATTCTTGACTAATTTCTTCAATTATTAGTATTCATAAACTATTATTCTATAATTATTATTATTACCTAAGCTCGTAAACATCATGGTTCAATCATTAAGGTTTCACTATCCTCAGTCACTTATCAACTAATCGTTGAGCTAAGCACTGTTCAACTGCTAGGTTTCTACTATCCAAATTAGGTACTTTCTATCATCTAATTGCTAAACATATCTTTCACTTCAGTTACTAATTTCCTCCATGAACAACTATTCATTGCTAAGAATACTAACTCCATCTTTAGTACTATGCTATATCTATCTCTTATCCAACCTTATTACTTTTTCAACACTAATATTTCACGGCCTTTAAATGGTAACATCTTACTTTATGTGAGAACTTGTAGCCACTCTATATAATCTTTTCCTGCTTCCATCCTAACCAGAGGTAGCTAATTTGTAGCTTGTAAGTTTGTTTGATACATGACATCTGTGGTGGTAAGTTTCATGTAAGATCCTTTGTCTTGTCTATATATTTGTACAACTTTGCCCTATCTTAAGCGGTGCTATGTATAGTAGCAAAGCTAACTTAGTTCAAACTAGAGGTAACTTAATTCTACACATTCAATAGGTATGTTTAAGGGTAAAGGCCTTGAATGCCTGAGAAGTGTCTAAAAGTGGGTTTCCTATTATATTGGGAATGGGTGAAATTTGGGAGATAGCATTTTCCTTTATATTTGAATACCATGTTTTACAAGTTAGTGTATCCAATGTTAAGGAAAAGGTTTAGAAAATTAACTATTTTTATATTGGTCAAATACATATTTGATACTTATTATATATAATACAATACAATACAATGTAATATAATATAAATGTGTCTTGGTTAAAATATAAGTGTAATCATGGCTTATTCTTTTATTTTATAGAAGAAGACTGTATATTTTTAAAATAAATTAAAAAAATCATTTAATTTAAACATCTTTTACAAGAAAAAATGCTTAATTGATGTTTTTTAGGCTATCACTTCATCGATCACGCTTCAAATTCATTTCTTAAAATCATGATTGAAAGTAGGTAATCATGACTAAATTAATTACTATAGTACCGCAAAAAGTATTTTTATTTGTATATCATGCAAATCGAGCATACCAATTTTAATCAAATTTGAATTTGATAACCGTAAAAGTTAATCATTGAATTATGTTCTTATTACTATCATATCAACTATCTTAATAAAATATTGTTGGCACCAATTTGTTGGCACCATCGTTGCTGTAATAGTATTTTTGGTTCTTGCTGTTTTGATTTGACAGAGTCGTATACTCCTTTTGTGTACTTTGCGTTGTCCAATTCATTCTGGTTCCTACCATAAGCTTCCTTGTTGATGTAATAACTACTCAACACGTAATTTATAAAAAATTAAAATAAATATTAATAAATCTAATTGTGACATAAGTTGTATTTGTGATTTAAATAAGATGGAAAAAATATTTTTTTTTGCAAACTGCATGATAAATTATTTCGTTAAATTATAATGAAATATGTTACATATATATTTTTTAACTTAAAAATTTTATATAAATTAAAAGTTTGTTAACTTTTCTTAATTTTCACCCCCCGATAATTTATTTTTAGATCCGCCCTTGTTTGTCCTATATTTTTTTAAAACTATATTGTACTTGATCTTCCTAAAAGGCTAAGGAATTTATATATTATTTTTAAAACTAAAAAGATTACAAATTATTGTCAACAATATGTGTGTGTGTGTGTGTGTGTATGGGCCACATTTAAAAATTGAGTCATTATGAGGAATCTTGTGATAGAGTGGCAAAGAAAGAATAGAAGCAAGTCCAAAAGTAGCTGTGGAGGTGTCAACACCAAATCAAGAATTTTAGATGTGTCAGAGAAATTTTTTTGGTTCAATTCAGGGGAGGAAGAACGTGAGGGGCAGGGGTGAGAGACCTTACAATGATATGGTGTAGAGTTCCACTTACCATTTAAGAGATATAATTTAGAAACACTTCATTATATAAAAATAAATTATTATTATTAATTTTTATTTATTTGTGCCCAATCTTTATAAATAACATGATAAGTTGATTATAAGGTATGTTACATATTTTTTTTAACTTAAAAATTTTATATAAATTATAAGTTTGTTAACTTTTCTTAATTTTCACCCTCCATAATTTATTTCTAGATCCATCCTTGTTTGTCCCCTGTTTTTTTAAAACTATGCTGCACTTGATCTTACTAAAAGGCTAAGAAACTTATATATTATTTTTAAAACTAAAAAAATTATAAATTATTGTCAACAATATATATATTTATATATGGGCCTCATTTAAAAATTGTGTCATCATGAGGAATCTTGTGATACAGTGGCAAAGAAATAATAGAAGCAACTCCAAAAGTAGCTGTGGAGGGGTCAACCCCAAATCAAGCATTTTAGATGTGTCATAGAAATTTCTATGGTTCAACTCGAGGTTGGTAGAAAGTGAGGGACAGGGGAGAGAGACCTTACAATGATATGTAGTGTAGGACACTTCATTATATAAAAATAAATTTTATTATTAATTTTCATTTATTTGTGACCATTATTTAGAAATAACATGATAAGTTGATTATACTTAATATATATATATATATATATATCAAATTAGAGTAAATTACTTTTCCTTCTCTTTAGAGATGCCCGCACTACCAAAAAAAAAGATGCATTTATTGTTGGTTTTTATTTTTCATTTAGTGGTTGATTAGCTGCCACCATTTCCATCATAGATACTCAATTGGTGGCAGCTATTGGTTGATTATAGGAATAACCACCATTAATTGATAGCAGCAATTAGAATGTATTTGGGGGCAGTTTTTGACTGCCGCAAATGGAGTGAGCAAGTCAGTTACTATGTGAGTTTTGTGGCGGTTTATGATTGGTTGTTGTTTTTTTCAACAACCAAAATTTGATTAGTACACTTAATGTGCTTGTAGCAGTGGTTGGAGAACCGCGACTAATGATGACGTATTATTACATGCATACCTACATTTGTATTACAAGCATGATTTTACATTTATATTACATGCATATTTGAATTCTTTTTGGCTACCCCTAAATCAAATCATATATTTAATATAATTGTCAAAGAAAAATACAATTAGTAGATTTGCCACTTTTACATAATTAAAAGAAAATAATAAACACTACAAGTTATGCAGAATGTTTAGCTAAATATTTGAAATTAGAAAAACACCACAAATTGTTGACAGAATATCCCAAAACAAATTAGGACTTGTGAGAAAACTTGGGAGATCATGACATGTTCTAGAAATGCAAGTAATTTGAAAGCATACAAATGCATTTCAAGGGGAAATCAATAATGATTATATGGACATCATCTAAAACAAATTTCGACATACCTTTAGTTAGCAGATTTGAGTAAGAGGAACAAAGGTTATCAAAGACCCAAAAACATCGTTTGTTCATTCAATTTCTAAATCGAAGGGAGGATTTGGTCAATTAGATTTGGGCGAAATGAGAGAACGGAAAGAACAAGAATGGGATGAAGGCTTTGGCAGAAATGGGAGAAGTGAGTGTAAGAATATATTCAAAATAATTATATGAAATTAGAATACTAGATTGATTACCTGTAGAAGACATAGCGACAGATTTAGAATACCCTGTTGATTCTGAATGCCTGAAGGTTTGAAGAGACTAGGGCTTCCTCTGTGATTCACGCACTCCCTATCACAACTTATAATGGGGTAAGTTGTGGAGTTAGAATTCAACGTGAACACAGAAGGGACCTAGCCAAGTTTAAATAGAACTCTAGTACCCACCCATTATGGGCCTATGAGTTATGGGCCTGCACTTTTATCCATACTAATCAATTAGATATCCAGCCCAAAACAATAGGATCACTTATAATAAGTGGGTTCAAATACATCTTTTATGGATCATAAATCAGCCCGTTTTTATTTAAAACAAAAATAATTGATTGTAGCCCACTATAATTCCTACATTCTCCCACTTGGGCAAAATCAATTCTTCATTTTTAAAAAATTTTATTTCGAAAACGACTCTCGGGCTAATGACTAATTTTGTAATGTGGCCACATTTTAAAAACAAATGATCCAAGATACGATATCTAATACGACTCCATCCAACTAAAGCCAAGTAACACTGAATCATGGCAGTTATCATATCTATTACTGATATTAAACCTTCCATGGTTACAAATGTTACTGACTCCGTCGACTAGTCATTAGTGTGGAGTGCAGCAAGAAAATAGTATGCCAATGTGATCCAACGGCCTAACTACTATTTTCTTTGTCTGTCCTCACAATTTCTCTCAAGTGCTTTAAAGCCAGAGAAATTGTATGGTTTATCAAGAAACCATCATGCCTCAACTCCAATATGGCATCAACCACGGGCATAGTGGTCCTAATGATACCGAGTTCAAAATTTTGTAATTGATGCATATATACAAAAAATACAAAATACCAAAATTCAATGCATTATCAATTAATCAGAATACAAATTATATAAATGTCAAAAGTATCTAAAAAGGATGTTCAACATAATAAGAAAACAATATAGAACTCAAACTCCCACTAACCAAACATATCAAAAGAACTTACAATATAAAGCCCTGTCATTAAACTTCTTAACCAAATGATATGAATAGCAACAACGTAACAACTAATAAACTCCACTTGTATAGTGGAGGGGACAATTAAAGTCTATTTTCTAATTATTTTTCTTTAATCAAATAAAGATAGTCAAATCAATAGAAATAATCAATGAAAGTGATAAAGAACCTATTACCACAAATAATATGAGAAAAAGATCTATTAATATTTGTGTAAATGATTTCTAAAAGACTTGAACTTCTAGTCGTACCTTTCTTCTTATTCTTAATGAACTTCCTTCTAATACAATCTACATAGGTCTCTAAATTGTCAAACTCTAAGAAAGGTAAAATATCAATTTCAATTAACCTTTTAAATATTTCCTCAAAGATATATTCTAAATGCTTGTGCAATAATAAAAGAAATTTTTCTTTAATTTTGAGACCCAAATATTTAAAGATGATGAAATATTGTCAAAAACCAAGGATAATTTATATAAATCATCTACTAAATGTCCATAACCAATAATTTGGGAGTTTTAACATTAAATTAAAATAAAAACTAAATTTATCTAAACAAAATAGAAATTAAATTCCTCCTAAAAGAAGATTCAAAAAAAAAAAAATCTTTCAAAATAGTTTCATATCCGGTTGCTAAAACTAAAATGACATCTCCCACTGACTCCAACACTACTTTAAGATTCTCTGCTACCCTCATCTTGCTTTCTCTCATATTTGGTCTCTTCAGGCTTTTGAATTCCTCCAAATTTCTGCTTATTCTCTAGCCAAGCCTTAAATTTTGTACAATCATTTCTTTTATGCCCCTTTCCCTTACACCAGAAACACCATATGTTTTTCTTAATGAGAGTTGGTTTAGGACCTCTTACATCATGATGTTGACCACTGCCTAGTTTCCTTAAACTTTGATCCTTATGGGGAATATTGGATTGATTTCTCTTATGTTTTCAATTACTACTACCAGAATAGGGTTTACCATGGGAAGTAAAAAGAGCTAACTCACAGGATAGGTCACTCTTTTCTTTCTTTAATTTTTCTTCTTCAGCCACACACTTGGTAATAAGGTCATTAATGGTCCACTTCTCACCAAAAGTATTATAGGCAGTTTTGATTTGTGTAAATTCGGCAGGTAGACAGTTCAAGGCATGTGAGACAATGAAATTCTCATTTAGGTCAATGTTATGGGCTTTCAGCTTGGTTTGGATGTGAACCATCTTTAAAATGAACTCCCTTACTCCCTCATTGTTGTCATATCTCATATCAGTCAACTTTTTCATAAGATATCCAGACTCAGCGTTATTAGATACTTGATATCTTTCTCCTAAGACAGTAAGAAATTCTTTAGCACTCGTGGTTTCTGGTAAGCCACGAAGTAGGTGCTCAGATATGGTCCTCTTAATGGCAATTAGACTGAGTCTATTGGATCTCTCCCATTTGGCTAAGAACTCTTTCTGTTCAGTTGTACTCTTCTCATTTACTTCAGGCTTACTCTCGCGTAGTGCCAGATCAAGGTCAGCAATTCCTAAGGAAAATTCTAGGTCTTGCTTCCACTTGTTATAATTTGATCCAGTTAAGATCTCAATTGAAGCAGAACAATTATTCATAGAAAAGATAACTGCAAAATTGGAATGCATTAGGATAATTAAGAAGGGCAATTTTATACATAACTTTAATTAAAATAAGCTATCTCAATGAGGCCAACATAATAGCACATTCCCCTTTGGGCAGAATGTACAAATCAAGGTCACCACCTAGATTAGAACCTCAGATGAGTTAATCATTCAATTCTAGATGCTTAGAGCCACTAGTATATTTTCCTTAGGAATTGCTGACCTTGATCTGGCACTACGCGAGAGTAAGCCTGAAGTAAATGAGAAGAGTACAACTGAACAGAAAGAGCTTTGATACCAAATGTAAGAATAAATTCAAAATAATTATATGAAATTAGAATACTAGATTGATTACCTGTAGAAGACATAGCGACAGATTTAGAATACCCTGTTGATTCTGAATGCCTGAAGGTTTGAAGAGACTAGGGCTTCCTCTGTGATTCACACACTCCCTATCACAACTTATAATGGGGTAAGTTGTGGAGTTAGAATTCAACGTGAACACAGAAGGGACCTAGCCAAGTTTAAATAGAACTCTAGTACCCACCCATTATGGGCCTGCACTTTTATCCATACTAATCAATTAAATATCCAGCCCAAAACAATAGGATCACTTATAATAAGTGGGTTCAAATACATCTTTTATGGATCATAAATCAGCCCGTTTTTATTTAAAACAAAAATAATTGATTGTAGCCCACTATAATTCCTACAGTGAGAGCCTATCTTCAAATGAAAATGTGAGAGGATTTGGATGATAATGAAAAAGTGGGAGGGGAGCCATTGATGGCAGGGGCGAAACCAATTGAATGGTTGGGAGGGGGGGAGGCGTGGTCCCCCCTCCAACTTTTTTTTTTTCATGTTAAAAATTATATTTGCATCCCCCATTCCTAAGTACATTTACATATAGCAAAGAGCAAAACCAATTGAATGGTGGGCCCCTCCAAATTTTCTTTATATTAAAAATTATATATGCATCCCCCCCAAATCCCCATATACATTTATGGGAACCAATGTATGATTAAAAGGCAAATGGGATGGCCCCTCAATTTTTTTTAATATTAGAAATTATATATATATATATATATATCCCCTTATCCCCATGTACAATTACGCACACTGCATGACTGAATGACAAATGGGATACATTTATGCACACTAGCAAGTCAGCGAGAGATACAAGTTGGGCTGTGAAAATAAAGAAGCTAAAAGGTCCCTTGATGTTGTATTGGGCCTCCTTCCTCTAATAGCTAACATTAGAAACGACACCAGGATGGTTGACAGGCTATTAGGGTTTATGCGTAATTCCTATTTGAATGCAGAACATTGATCTCAATCTTTTGTCCCACTGTGGATCACTGCCCAGAGGACCAGTGGATGGTACAAGACATCATCTACATTAAGTGACATAATCAAGGTATCTATTTCTTTTTCAAAGTCAATGTATTTTTTTTTTAAATTTTTTTCATAAAATTTATTGATTCATTTTGTTTGGATTGTAGAGAAAGAATCATAGATATAAAATTGCATATCATCTCCAAATTTATTGACTTATTGTAGTTTTTTTTTTATTTCTCTTAGATGAAAACCATAATTCATTCATATTTTAAAAGGAAGAATGTTGAAACCCCACAAATTGATGAGGAGTTAAATCCTCCTATGGAAAGTAAACCTTTAAATTCTGAATGTCCTCATGCGAAATTTTCAAGAGTTCAAATCAATGAAAACTTTGATATCAATTTATTAGAAGGTGACCAGGATTAAGATGACAAATATGGGAATATCCTATTGAGATGCATGATGAAGTTCAAAGAGCCTATATTAAGGTTGGTCCATATCAAGCTATACTTCCAAAGTATCCAAAATCTAAGGAAAAACATGCTCGTAGTTTTCAAACATCATGGTTTAAGTTATTTCCATCATGGTTGGAATACTCTCCGAGTATAGATGCTGTATTTTGTCTACCATGTTATGTATTTCATTCTTAAAATGGACCTTCTGGATTAGATGCATTTACTGTTAATGGATTTCGATCATGTAAAAAGGTGAGGGATAGAAAAAATTGTGCATTTTTGGCACATATTGGAAAAGATCTCAGTTCTCCACATCGAATTACAGAAAGAAAATGTGAAGATCTCATGAACCAAGCGTCACATATTGTACACAGATTTGAAAAATTTACATATCAAGAAATTGTAGAAAATAGATTTCGTTTGCAAGCTTCAATTGAACCAACTAGGTGGCTTGCATTTCAAGGTTGTTCTTTTAGAGGCCATGATGAGTCTAAAACATCAATGAATCGTGACAATTTTTTGGAACTACTCAATGTCATATCTTCTTATAATGATAAAATAGCAGAAGTTTTGGAGAAAGCTCCACATAATGCATCATACACATCACCGAGAACACAAAAAGAAAATTTTCATATAATGGCAACCAAAGTAAAAAATGCCATTCGTGAAGAAATCGGTGATGTAAAATTTTGTATAATTGTTGATGAAGCTCGAGATGCATCTAAAAAGGAGCAAATGTCAATTGTCCTAAGATTTGTTGACAAAGATGGATATGTCCGAGAGTTCTTTTTTGGACTTGTGCATGTTAAGGACACTTTTGTGACAACATTAAAAGAAGATATTTTTTCTCTCCTCTCTCAACATAATCTTAGTGTTCAAAATATTAGAGGACAAGGTTATGATGGTGCAAGTAACATGCGTATAGAATGGAATGGATTACAAGCTTTGATTTCAAATGAATGTCCATATGCCTGTTATGTTCATTTTTTGGCACATCATTTGCAATTGGCATTAGTTGCCTCATCTAAAGAAGTTATTGTTATCCATCATTTCTTTACCACATTGAATACTATTATCAATATTGTTGGTGCTTCATGTAAGTGAAATGACCAATTAAAAGCTTCTTATGCTACAAACATTGCTTACTTACTTGAGATGAATGAGCTTGAAAGTGGGAAAAGGCTTAATCAAATTGGTGCTTTACAAAAGGCTAGAGATACTCAATGGAGTTCTCACTTGAAATCTATTTCTAGCTTGATGAAGATGTTTAGTGTGACATGTGAAGTTTTATTGAATATAATTGAAGATGGAACTACTCCTGCTCAACGTGGAGATGCAGATGCAGCATATGAGGTGCTAACTTTTTTTGAATTTGTTTTCATTATGCATCTTATGAAAATTTTTTTAGAGATCTCTAACATGCTTTGTCAAGCTTTACAACTTCAATCTCAAGATATTTTGAATGCAATACATCTTCTTTCATCTACTAAGTTGCTTATTCAAAATTTAAGAGATGATGGATGGGAAGAATTAGTTGTGAAGGTGAAATTTTTTTGTGAAGCAGTTAATATACCTGTTCCAGATTTTAATGCCCATTATGAAGAGGAAGGGCTCGTCGTCAACAAAATGAAGTTACAATCAGGCATCACTATAAAGTTTACATTTTCAATGCAGTGATAGAACTTTCAATTGCAAGAATTGAATAATAAATTTAGTGATCACACAATAGAGTTGCTTATTCTTAGCTTAGCTTTGGATCCAAAAGAGATGTGTATATCATTTAGAATTGATGACATTTGTAGGATGGTGGAAAAATTCTGCCCATGAGATTTTTTAAAACATGAATATAGTTGAGGATGCAATTTGAGCATTTTGATAATGTACGACAACTTCCTGATTTTCAAACATTGCTTACTATTTCTGATTTATGCCAATGGTTGGTGAAAATGAGAAAATCAAAAATTTATCCTCTTGTATATAGAGTTGTAACTCTTATTCTCACTCTTCCAGTTTCTACGGCTACAACAGAGCGATCTTTTTTAGCTATGAACATAATTAAGACAATGCTGCGTAACAAGATGGAAGATGAATTTCTTTATGATTGTTTGCTTGTGTATATTGAAAAGAGAATTGCTAAAGAGTTTAATATAGATTCTCTTATAGATGATTTTCATGATATGAAAGAGAGAAAATTTAGATTTTAATATGTTATCTCTTATAATGTATTTTGAAATATTAATAGTAAATTGTTTTGTTATTTATGCAAATTTTATTTAGTTGAAAGTTGGCCCCCCCCTTTAATTTAGAGCTGGTTCCGCCCCCTGATTGACGGGGAACAGAATGGCGGGAGGGAGAGGAATGGAATATATATGTAGAGGCCCTTATAAAGCAATTGGAAATTACATTCAAATTGCCAGCCATTGAAATCATTTCTCGATGATTATAGACTTATCGGAACAACCATCAAAATTTGAACAATTTTTAGTAATTTTAAAAAATTGTTGAAAATTATCTACTACTAAATCTCATTTTTCCGATAGTGTCAAAATTACATGACCCTTGCTTCTCTTTTTAAAAAATTACATTCTCTTCTCTTAAAATAAAAGATGCTCTATACTGACCCTACATCAAAATATAAGTTATAATGACCCTATAACAAAATATAAGCCACAATTATACTCATTTTGAAAAAAATGCTCTTATATTTATTATTTATATAATATAGCAAATATTATATATATATACATTAAACTAATATATAATAATTAATTTCTAAAATTTAAAATAAAATAAATTTATAATTTTTAGCAAAACAAATGTTATTGAAATAAAAGTTAAAGAAATATATATTTTTAATAAGTTGTACTTTTAATTAAAAAAATTAATTTTATCTTTGATGGTATTTTGGTCATTCTATAACTTTAAGCAAGATTTGTATATATTTTTAAAATAGAAAAAAATTATATAATTTAAATATTTCTCAAGTGAGAATAAAGTGGCTTATGCAATCAATTAATATTGACAGTATTTTCAAAATACAGTTTTACAAAAAAAATTCTTAATCTAATTCTTCGGACGAAGGTAAAGTAGTCTTCTTTCAAATACCTTTTTTGGACCACCAAGACTTTTTGTAATTGGTTTTTCGACTGTCCCAAATCTGGAACATTTAGACATGAAATTGAAAATTTTTGTGTAATATTTATTAATATTTCAGTTAGAATTACTAAATATTTAATAATATCTGTTTTTTATTATTTTTTAAAATAAGAGTATGTGAATCATTTTTCATCAATTCTATTTATTTATTTATTTTTACTTTTATACTTAATATTTTGTATATCAAATAACTCATAAGATCCAAAAAAAGCTTTTAGGATGTGAAGGTTCAACGGTGTCGTTTTGGTGTGTGCTGGATGCACGTAGAAGCTCCCTTTGATCAGATTGTAGCCGCCAATCTTCACGATTGTCATGTTTCGCGTAGGTCTGGAATGTACATTCGGTCTCACGGTATCATTTTTTCTGTGTCGGTGGCTGAGATGATGCTTTTCCCATTCTACCTACGATTTTTAAAAAAGGACACTGTTAGTATGATGATTTTAATAATTACAGACTCTACATATTTATGCACCATTTTTGACCGGCAACTTGAATACGGCAAAACAAGACTTAAAGGGAATAGTATAATAATAAGGTATATCAGATATTACTCATATGAAATTTAATTAACTCAAAAATATTTTATTGCATGTGCCCATTTAATTTCATATGATTTGTTCTCTTATTAGTTGCTTAATTACTTTTATTTATAGTATTTTTGTTTAAACTTTAATAGACATAGTCATATGTATATTAAACTGATAAAATAATTTGTGTTTTAAATTTATTTACTGTGATTAAGAACCCAACGAGCTAATCAGTAAAAAATATTGCATTTTAAATGGCAACGCAATCCCAACTATAACTTCAGAAATTGTTGAAGCAGTGAAACAGATTTATAATCAAGGTTATCAAACTTGTAAGTTTAGGTAAGGTAGACTTATAATATCAACTAATAATGTAAACTTATAAGAGTTTACTTTTATTAATAAATAACTATTCAAATATATAATTATATAGTTAAAATATAATATACAACAAAGAATGGATTCAAATTGCACCAATTCAAAAGAAATTTATTCATATTCCATAATATATAATATTCAACATAAAAAGTTTAATAAAGTTCATGTATATATATCTTTAATATAATGTTTAATAAAAGTTCTATGTAAATTTTATCTTTATTTTTATGATATTATATTAAAACTTTACATTTATTATTGCAACAACACATGATGGCTTCTCGTTATGTTAAAACATAGCGTGTATATTTACCTGATAACTCAAGTTATTGCCTGATGGGATAAGAAGTTGGCCTGCTCCCTCAAGGCCTATGGTTTAAATCTACACTTTGGAGATTTTACCATTTTCATGACGAAAATTTGACTCACTCCAGAAATGCTTAACTTGCCCAGAAACACGTTGATTCAATCAAGTTTGGCCAAATCACGTGCGAGTTGATTCAAGTTTATATTGAGTTCCAACTTATAAGAAAGTTGACACATTTTGTTAAGATAAAAACGTTAACTCACTAAATTTGCGAGTTTGACAATAATGTTTATAAATATTATTTTACAATAGTTTTATAATTTACATAATTATTTTGATTAATATTTGACCAAAAAAAAAAAACACAGTGATTAAAAGATACCATAACAAGTTACCATGAATTAAATGATTTTAAAAAAATACAAACAAACTGATTTTGAGCATAACTACGGCCATATATAAGGATACACTTTAATTTACCCTCATGTCAGAATAATGGTATATATTATATTTACAAATTTTATTTTTGTTTGTTTAATTTTTTTAGAATAATTTAAGTTTGTACAGCCATCATAATTATTAATTAGAAGTTTTCTCGTGCAGGATCCGAGGCCTAATTGCTTAACTCAAAATTAATTATACACTAAATCGCTAACTTATTTTTTTTTAAATATTCTAGAGCTGACCGGTTAGTTAACCAACATAATAATTAAATAATGACATTGGCCAACGGGTGATTTATACCCTAAAGAATAATGAGCCCTGGCCGGTTTACATTGACACGACCGAAGATCTTATTATATTATCTACCTTCATGACAGATGTAATATGGCCCCTTAAAGTGCATACTGTATTTTAACACCAAAAACTCTGTTTTAATTCTTGAACAATGGTATAAATGTGATATTTCGTGGACTTTTTCTTTATCACTTTAATATTCAATACGATAAATTTTATTTTTTTTAGTTTTATCCCTTAAAAGTATTAATATAACTACAACACTATCCTTTGAGAATAAAAAAATTTATGCTTTATACCCCTTAAAAAAAGGTTTATACTATTGAGATAAGATCATTCTCTTTGTTGGTGAATTTTTTTGAAAGAAGATAAACTGAATAATTGATATAACTATGCCGTGAAGTTAAACTCAGAAAACCATCCTTCGTTATTTGTTTTATGAGTTTGTAAAAGGAGACATGACACAACTTAAATGTATTTAAGCCTACAATATGCATGAATAGCAGAGCCAAAGAGTTTGTAAATAAAGGTAATTGTTGAATTGAATAATATTAAACTTGTGCAAACTTTGAATTTAAATGGGTTAACAACAGAAATATTGTGAAAAAATTAATTACAACTTAATTGAAAATTGGATTGAAAGTGGTAAATAAAGTAGAAAAGAAAGTTATAAATAATGATGCAAATAAAGCAAGTAAATAACTATAAAATAAAGGAAGTTATAATGCAAGTTTTTTTAAGGTTTGTGTGTACTGCATAGTATTTTTTGCTCCCATTTATAGCCTACTTGGCGATCCTGCATGTTCTGCACTAGGCCATGTCCTTGTTTATCATGCTTATGAATGCATGGTGACCTATTATTGAAGATCATGAAATTTAACTATCCTCCAAAGTCACTGATTTGTTAAATCAACACTCTCCTACTTTTCAACATTCTTATTATGTGGAATGTGTATTTTTGGCTAGTGGTAAGACTTTAGTTAGCTTTTGTGTTGATTGCTATCTCTTACAGGTTGATATCTTTTGACTAACTCCCTTGACTGGTCCTACCTTTTAGCCATTATTTGTAGCCTATACTTTCTTATGCTAGCATGTTTGCCCTCTTATGCCTCTTAATATGATTTGTTATTTAAGGGATATCGAGAGGCATGATTTTCTTTCTTTTGAAATTCAAATTTTCTCTATTTGGTTATAGGCTAGCAATTTGCCTTTCTTGGCTATCTTGGTCAAGTAGTTTAAATGACTTCTTTTTACAACTCAACTTCTTGATTATCTCTCTTCGTCTTGTCATATGAACCACCATGTCAGCCTCCATTTCTCTAGTTAATTCTTAGAACACATCAATGAGTTCTATTTTTCATTATGAATTTGCAGCTTCTTCCCCTTTGGAGGATCTACCTAGGTCTTAAGGCTTTGATCCCTCTGTGGTGGTTAAGGTTTGTTCTCTAGTAATTAATGAAATATTAGTGAACCTTGTATCTTCCACAAAAAATTACACTTTGGATATGTTACTTCCATCTCTTGACATAGGCTCGGATGATTTTGAAGAATTTCTAATTCCTTTTAATTATGTCATGTTGCTTTCATGTTTATAGAACATAGTCCCTTTTAACTTGGGCTCTCGATCCTCGTTGACTCCTTTTCCTACTTTCAAGAAGTGGTAGACAAGAGCCCCTATATAGCTTTATTTAGGAAGAAAATATTAGAATAGCTAATATACTATGCCTTTTTGTTGTTGAAATCCTTAAAGATGCCAACTTACTTGTAGTTGCCATCCCTTTTTAGACTGCCATCTATAATGCTTTTTTATTTCCTTGTTGAATACTTTCGTCTAACTTATTGGTTGTAGTGACTTTAACTAGTTTCCCTCCAGTAGTCGAAGAATTGGTTTCTCTTCTTCCATTATCTAAGCAAGTGGTTAATTTTAGCAAGAATCTTTATATTTGACATTTTTGATAACTCACACCAAATTCAAGGAAAAGCCTCCTTCTCGAATCATATAGCTTTCTTCCTCTTCTAGATTTATGGTTACTTTCTTTGTATTGACTTTGTTTAAGTTGTAAAAGAGTTCTAACATACCACCATCACCTAGATAAAGCTTAAGAGCTGAGTTTGGTATCTTATTTTCTTAGTTAATTGAATCAAGGCCTTCAAATGTTGCAAGATAAGTTAAACCAAGGTTCATTTATAGGTGTTATTCTAGGCCATTTATGGTTCCTTCAGCTTTGGTTGCAACCTTATATTCTTACCTGTGGTTGCTATACAATTTTAGGCAATGTCTATTCTCTTCACCTTTCTTACTATGGAGAAGTTTTTCATCAAGTCTAGATTAATCAAACTTTGAGCCATGCAATTTTTAATATTATTTATGTCAAACAATTGGTTACCAGATGACTTTACTCCTTTTTCGATTAGACTTTATGGTCCCTTTTGGTATACTAAGGAATGCCCTATTCATCTAATTTGGGCAAGTTACTTGATGATCAAGGATCTGATTATGGGTATATCTTTTTCTTCTTGAAACAATAAACATAAGCTCAAGCTTTATAATGTCAACTATTGTGTGAGGCAATTTTGACTTCTTTAGGCTATCTTTGCATTTCCTTCCTTTTCTATGATCGTTGACAGAAGTTAAATCCTTAACTTTGATTGCCAAGTAGTTGAGGTCATGCTTTCGATGAAAGTTTGCTTTGAGGAGTTTCAACTTTGTAGGTTCAAGTCTATTCCTAATACTTCATCTTGTTTTGATTCTTTGTGGAAGAAGGTTGTTGGATAAATATTCCCCCAGAATGGCTTCCCCATTGTTGATAAGCTTTTTCCAATTATGAATTCTTCCATGAAAAGATCCTTGGCTTGGGATGCCATTTCCCTTACCACTTTATCTTTGACAAAAAACAAAAGCCTAGTATGCTTTCTTTTCAAGTTGATATTTCAAAAATGTATAGTACCTAATCTTGATGTTATTTTGGTGTAGTGCAATTGTGGAAGCTTCTAAAGTTAATACTTTTTCTATTGCCAAAAAGGTACTAAGGAGTTATTAGGGTCATACTCCTACCTTAGAGGTTTTCATTCTTCCATTCTTTTCCTTTCCTTTTCCTTTTTAGAGATTTCCTTTTTAATTTTCACTTTCTCCTTTACCATGTTACATCATAATCAGAGTTAGAGATGAAACTTCATACTTCTTAGAAAGACCCTAGACATCGATCTCTAGAATGGACCACAGTGGATGAACCCTCAGAAATCATTTCTTCTATATTAGTGGGTCTAAGTGTCATAGAGTCCTTTAACTTTGTCATTGATATTTTCTTTAAGTATGTTTTGCCCTTAGCTATTAATTCATCATCCATCTTCTTGTGCTAAATCTCACCTGGTACCTAATGGATTTAATTACTAGAAATTAATCAATTGGTCAAGATCATATCTACCATCACCAAACTCTTAAGCTTAGAGGCATCATGCTTGCTAAGTAGTGGGTGGGTTCCTATTCTTTTTGTAATCCAGAAAAGATTGCCTTCCCTGATTGCCAGATTGCATATTAGTTTATCTAAGAAACATGAGGTTGACGTTCATTTGTGCATCTAGAGGAACTTGCACTTAAAATAGGCTCAGTTCGTTGAAGAGTACCATCCTCTAAAGATTCATTGTAATTAGGCATTTGAATAGGCTAGGAAACTAGAAAATAGGCTATCTAAGATTTACTAGGAAATAACCCATTTGTAGGAAGAAGAAAACTTCACACAATTGCAAATTACCAAGCTTAATCAGGAGATACAAGGTATCAATAGCAAGCAAATCTCCCTATATCATTTTGCCTATGAAATCACAACTTAGGCAAATGATTTAAGGAAGCATAAATTTATGCTTTTGAAGGACTTCAACTTTAAGAATTCTGACTTAGTGGCCATGGAGAAGGAATGGAAGTAGCTTGTTTCAAGATTTAGAGGGTGTAAGATTGAAGATTTAATTCGCATCAAAGAAGTCTATGGCAATATTAAAGGCCTTCCTCCAATTGAACTTCAGCTTGTTATTATTGCTATTGATGATTCCACCTTGTCTAAAGTTGACATGCTTTTTGGTGGAATGTATAAACTCTTTTATTCACAATAACAAGCTTGATCTTTCCTTTATTATGGAGTTTTGTGAGGGTGAAAAGATATGAACCACTTACTTCAAATGATAGAGTGCCTATAGACATTCTAGCTTGCATTGTATCCTCAATGTAGTAATGAAGGTTATTCCTTTATATAAATGGCTTCATCCTTTTTGTTAAGCCTACTATGCTTTTTGTTGACTAGGTGTTTGGGCATGAATGTCCCCTTCTCTCTCTCTCTCTCTCTTTAAGTATTTGGCTAGAGGTTTGACTTGTGGCTCCTATAAGAATTCTTTGCTAATGAAAATCACCATTTAGCTCTTCATTTTTGATATTGTGATTTAAAAAGTGGATGGATAACATTTCTTTAAATATTTTCCTTTTATGCATTTTGTTTCTTCCATTAGCTAGATGGTAAGCATTATCTTGGTTGACTTGACCCACCAGAAAAGGTCCTTCCTAGATGGGAGACCACTTGCCAAACTCTTTGTCTTCCAATGCAACTGGCAGTTGGGTCCTTCAAACCAAGTCCCCCATCTTAAACTATTGAGGTTTAACTTTTTTGTAATATGTAACATTGACTTGGTTTTTATGCAACATGATATCCTTCAAAGCAGTTATTCTATCTTCATTTGCCATGCTTAGTTCCATGCATATGACTTGAATGTACTTATTGGTTGTCAAGTTATTCTATTATGCCACTCTTTAGGATTTAACTGTGACTTCTAAAGTAAAGACAACATTGAATCCATACACTAATTTGAAGTTAAAGAGGTGGTACTAGAATTCTCATAGGAACTTGGGTAGAATCTGGTGCCATTTCCTCAATTGATCCTCAATAGACTTGTTGATCATTCCAATTAAAGTCTTATTGATAGCTTCAACTTAGCCATTGGCTTAAGCATTGTAAGGGCTAGAGTGGGTAATTCAAAAACTAAACTTTTGAGCAAAAGACTTTACCTCATTGCTTGTAAACACTATCCCTTAATCATTGTGATTGTTTGAGTTAGGTCAAATTTGTAAATTATGTGTTGTTTTATGAATTTAATCACTTGTTTTTGCCTCACTTTTTCCATGGAAATAACCTCTATCCAATTTCTAAAGCAGTCATTTTCCATACTAATAAAAGCATGTCTTTTAAGGATAGTGGGTAAACTTTATGAATCAAATCTAATAGCTATCCTTTAAATGGCCATGGCTTTATGATTGGGGGAAGTAAGAGGTACATGTCTTCAACTTTCATGCCTTTGGCACTTTTGGCATCCTTTTGCATATCATATGCAATCTTGGGCTATTGTTAGCTGGTAGTACCCATGTAAATGTAGAAATAAACTTATCTTAGGTCTTTCTTGGTGTGCCCTACATAGGCCTTCATATGCTTCAAACATGGCCTTTAGTGTTTCTTGTCATTTAAGCATCTTAAGAGAAGGCTTTTTTTCTTTTCTTGTATAGGGTGTCTTTGCATATAATGTATTTTAGTGCCATTTTCTTTACCTTATGGCTTACTTTGGTCAATGGGTTTTTAATGTGGTCAAGTAGCTCCTTTCTCCCATCATTAGCTACTTCAGGTTGCTTTTGTGTAATTACTTGCTTCTCCATATATAGTTGTTTTGTGGTTGGCTTTAGGTCAATTATGTTTGGTTGCTTAAGGGATAGGTTTAGTCTAGTCATGCTTGGTTACTAAGGAGCTAGTTCATGTTTAGTTATGCTTGGTTGCTTAAGAGTTGGTTTAAGTTTAGTTGTTCTCGGCTAGCCTTGTTCTAGCTGAACTAGTGTTACTAGTCCTTGCGTAGAATCTTCTAATTATCATAGGATCAAAATCTCTTCTAATTTTTGGATGTGCTCTTGTGGATCTCTTACTTCATCTAATGGTTTCTAGTTGAGATCCAACCTGCCTGCTATTATTCATTCTTTTGCAATTTCTTCCAGTGGTCCATGGTATATGTCTAGGCCAATTACTTCCATTTGATCTTGTGGGCTTGCAATCTCATTTGGTGGCTCTTAGTTAAGGTCTAACCAAGTCATCATTGTCCATTCAACTTGGGCTATCTACCTTATGATTATTAAGGATACTTTGTTGATGATATGAGATCCTTGATTGTAAGCTAGAGATTTGAATATAAAGGACACCTATGTGAGCTTGTTAGCTTCCTTGTTCTTTCCTTTTAGAATGTGTATAATGATGACATCTAAGAAATGCCAAAGCTTTTCTAAAGCTAGCCAATGGTACTACACTAGGTTGGGATGCAAGCATTGGTATTTACTAGTAAGTTGTGAATCTCTTACTATTTGGATGAAATCTATTTACATACTTTTCAATAGTTCTAGTCCAATTATCAATGCTTCATATTCAACTTGGTTGTTTAAGCAAGATAATACTAATTCAAAGTTGAAGCATCCTTCTTGTAATAGGGGTTGTTTATGACTATCCCTACTCCAAGTTTTCCTTAGGCACAAGATCTATTAAAGAACATTTTCCAATATTCTAATCCCATGAATCTAGAAGTATTAAGCATGAAATTGGTTACTTCGAGGCATTAGTCTTTAGCTAGAAAATCAATAAGAGCTTGACGATTAATAGCCTATTGAGGAACATATTGTAGTGTGTAGTAGTTAAGTTTGATAGCCCACTTAGTTAGCTTGCCTTATAACAATGGTTGTGATAATATATATTTAAGTAGATTAACTTTATGGACAACCTATACTTATTTTAGCTAGATGTAGTACTCTATTTTGGTGCTGGCATGATATAGAGATAAGCATAGCTTCTTAATTAGAGTATATCTTAACTTTATGTCTATCAATACATTACTAAGGTAGTAGATAGCCTTTTTTGTGTTGTCCTAAACATCTTGATTGGTAGTGCTCTAATGGATTCTTTTATAGCCAATATGTATAGCTTTAACGACCTATTTATAATTGAAAGGACCTATATTAGAGGCTTGACAAATATTGTTTTATCTGATTGAAGATAGCTTCTTACTTAATTCCCTAATAAAAATTGTCCTTGTCCTTAAGAGAGTTAAGATTGGCTTGAGTTTGCCAGCTAAATTAGCTATGAATCTTTAAAGGAAATTGATCTTACTAATGAGACTCTGCAATCCCTTTTTAGTTTTCGGTGGTTTAGCTTCTAGTATGGCCTTGGCTTTGTTCACATTGACTTCTATCCTTATTTTTTGCACTAAAAAGCCAAGAAAATTTCCAACAGCTACCCTAAAAGTGCACTTGGTAGGGTTTATCTTCAAGTTTTGCATTCGTATATGCTTAAATGCTACTATAAGATCTCGGATGTGTGAGTTGAATTTTAAGGATTTGACCATTATGTCATCAATGTAAATCTCCATAGTTTTGCTAATTAGATCATGGAAAATGGAATTTATGGCACATTGATATGTGGCCCTTATAATTTTTCAGTTTGAAGGGTATAACTACCTATTCAAAGATGCCAATTGGTCTTGGAAATCAGAATGTTCTCCTGTTAAGATCCTTTTCAGCTATGTAGATTTGGTTGTATCTTAAGTAGTCATCCATGAAGGATATGATCTAGTTAGAGGCAACAACATCTACTAGTATATCAACTATAGACATCATGTATTCGTCTTTAGGCATAGCATTATTAAGTTCCAAAAATCAATGCAAATTTAGATCTTTACATTCTTCTTGACAATGAGAACAATGTTAGACAACCATTTGGTACATCTAGTTATTTAGATAAAACATACTTTTAGCAGCCACTAGATTTCTTCTTTCACCCTAGGGATAGGTGTGAGGGCCATTATTCTTGGCTACTATATCCATCTAGTCCTAAGATAAGCTTGGCATTTTATAGCAGTCTTAAGAAAATCAATCTTTAAATTCTTTTAGTAGGTCAACTATTCCAATTTACTATCTTAGGATAGTAAAGTACTAATGAGTGCTGACATTACTTCCTTTGAACTACTAAGGCTAACTTCCTCTAGGGGGTCTTTAGTCTTGACTATGGTGACTATGTCTTTTATAGATCATTCTAGGAAAGACACCTCAATCTCTTTGATTTCTTATCCGCCATTCATATGATATGCTCCTATCATTATATGGAGATACAATTCCTTAATAGCTATAATGGCCACATCCATCTCTTATTAGGCCTTTAGGATGTTGGGTGAAAGAGAGAGAGAGAGAGAGAGAGAGAGAGAGAGAGAGAATGACAAAAATTTTAGATATAAGGGCAGGGTCCAATTTTGGATTGAGGATAGGATTATTAGTTGTATGTTACTTGTATATTAGAACCTGTTATCTTAACCTTAGTCCAGAAGGGCTTACCATTAGCTTTTACCACTTCTAAGACTACCTTATTTCAATATATTGAAAGTTGATGCAGGGATGATGATATGTGGAAATTAGCATGTATACAATCTCATCCCAAGAGTAAGTATAGGACTCCTTTCCCTTTAGTATAAAGAAGATAGTATAAGAAGTCTTACTTCTAATTATGAGTGGGATTGGTAACATCCATTTGACAGGTATAGGCTTACTAAAAAAGTTTGTTATTGCCATGTCTGTCTTGATCAAGTGTTTCTTAGTTTTGCCTAGTTTCTTCAATATGGCCACAAGCATGACATTGAGTATTGCTCTAATGTCTAAAAACACTTGGCTAAAGGAAGGCCTTAATATATAGACGTTTCAAATGTCTGGCCATGACTTATTCATGTTTTTCTAATGCTACTTTGGTCTTGGGCTAGTTCAACCCTTTTTATTTCGAAAGTTTCCATGTCCTCTTCTAATTCAACTACAAAAGATTCTTTGGTTAATAAAATTTTTAGTATTATGCCAAACACATTTATTGAAGGTTGGTTTAAGGATGGTTCTAATGGCTTTTTTGTCATCGGATTTCCTTCAAAGTTGACGTTGACCACCTTTTTAATCCATCTTTTAGCTATTGGAATTATTCTGAACATTTTTCATACTCCCTTACATAACTTAGTTGCATGCTTTCTCTGTTTTCTCTAAATTTATGTCCTTGTTAGTCCTTATATCCTCCTTTTGCGGTTTTTATGCCTTTCTAACGTTCACCATCTAGTTGTTGTTAATTGGTGGTACTTTAAGTTTAATGAACCTTAGGTCAACATGAATGGGCTCATTCTTGATGTTGATCTTTAAGTAGACATATCTATTAGGAGATCGCCATTCATGTACTTGTCTTCTCTGTGTTTGGGAGGATGTATCATGGTGCCATTTTTCCTTAGATAGAGGTGGTAATGTGCCAAGTCCATCAAACACAATGCGGCCTCCTACTTCCTTCTGTGGTTGAAGTTGTTAGCCAATCAGTTGGGTTCTTGTCAATGGATGCCTAAGCTACCCCCAGCCTTGGTGGCATGTGGTGGTCTTAGCACATTCTTCCTTAAGTGAGTTGGCTTCATTCGTTGGTTCTATGTTGTGGGTGCTGGTAACTATAAAAAAATCACCATATTGGTGGAGGACGACTTTGGGAATAGATTGGTGTCCACAGCTAAATATTTTTTTTTTGTTTTTGGAAAATGAAAACTATCTTTTTTTTTCAGTGCCTTTTGAATGGCATTCTTGAAGATAATACAGTTGTTAAATATATGGCTATAAGAGTTATTCCATTTATGGTACATTTTGCCTTTTAATTCACAGCTGAAGGAATTTTATGTCCATTTGGAAGTTTGATTTGCTTGTTCTTCAATAGATGTTCAAACATTTAGTTAAGTTTGTTAATGTAAAAGAAGTGCGACTTTAAAGCTTTTAACCTCTACACCTATTTTCCCTTGGATGGCTTCAAGGTAAGGCAATAATATCTTGTATTAGCTAGAATCTTAGCTATACTAATGTTAGTCAAATTTGGCTTATCTTCAACTATTTCAACAATGATGAGCTTCTTTGCAACCTCTATCATAGAGATCATAAAAGGTCCTCTTGATGAATTTTTTTCATTTAAGATGTCTTGGTGGCTAGGTCTATCAAGTTTGAGAAATCTTTGACAAAGAGCATCTCCTTATGTGCTAAATGCATTCTCTTAATTACCATCATTCTATCTCGTTTTTGTGTAGTTGAACATTGCATTGGCTCTTCATTCTTTAGAAGCATTCTATAAAGTCTTTTGCTAGTTTGTCAAACTTTTATTTTAAAGCCAAGACATTTGCAATGGATACCTTTGTTTGAGCTTAATAGAATTATTCATGGAACAATCTCTCAATATCCTTCTAATTCTACAGAAAGTTAACAAGTAGATTTGCATACCAGGTGAATGCTATGTAGGTCAATGATAGAGTGAATAGTTGTAACTTGTAGCACTCATTTTGGTAGCCTTATCCATATTGAAATGAAAATCTTTGAATATGTTGTAGGGTTGATTACCTATCTTCCCCATGGAAGGTTGAAAAGTATAATGTTTTGCACCTTTTGGGCAAGGATATGATGTTATCCACCAAATCTAGGTATGGTTTCTTATAGATAGGTTGGTCTTTCAACTTCAACAAGTATTAAGGTTGTTTGTTTATGGTATAATTATTATTGCATAAGTGACTCTTGACTTATCAGCTACTAGATTGTAATAGTATACTAAGTAACAATTTGTAGTATAGTATAGGTACTCATTGGTATTGTCTATTGGATTGCTATTTGTTGAATTAGTATCATGAATGTTATTACCTATAGGGTTCTCGACTAGAACCCTTGCATGTCTATTGACCATTGACCAGCCATGTTTTGATATCCATTGCTTACTTTGATGGCATCATATCCATTTCCTCTAGAAAGAAGTCTTGGAGGAGTAATAACGACACATGGTGGTATGGGAACAGGTTTCTTAACATTCAACACTTGTCTATACTAAAGATTATTGACACTTAGGCCTATTGAACGATAAGCACCATTCATAGAGAAGGAGCCAAATTATACCAACAAAAGGAAACTTGATTGAGATTACTAGCTAATGCTTGAGGTTTGAGAGTAGTATAGCTTGCTTTGAGGCTACCCCCCAGTTTGAATGGTTTTGCCCCCAATTTGCTTTAAGGCTAATCTTTCTCTTTCCCATTCACTATGTGTTTCTTTCACCACCATTGGTTTTAGAATGTTAGCAGAGGGTGTTAATAGAGCAAGCATTCCTTTATGCATGCCTTCTATCATGTGATGCTTCAAGGATGGTATTATGACCATCCTTGGTGTTGATGGCTTTAAATGATTATCTTTAGAGGAGTTGGTATCAATATCTTCTTTAGGTTGGTGTAAAATGCCATCGGATGGCATCTTTTTGTTAATTAGGCTTGAGTAGAAGTAATTATGAAAACTTGTAAAGCCTTTGAACATGCATTGTTAATAATTCCATAGGTCCCACTAGTTGTGCTAATTTTTTTTCTCTATGTGATGGTGAATTTTTCTAAAAAGGGATTAGCTAAATAGTCGATGTGACTATGTCATGAAATTAAACTTAGAATACAAACCTTTGATCCTTGTTTTATAAGTCAATAGAGGAGATGGGAGACAATTCTTCTAAGGAGGACCTTTATAAACATAGTTAAACTTAAGATTAAAGTCTCAATGTGCATGCATAACAAAGCAAAGGAGTTTGTAAATGAAGGCAATTGCTTAATTGAATAAGATTGAACTTGTACAAACTTTGAGTTTAATAATTTTGATAACGAAAAAACTATGAAAGAAACTGATTACAACTTGAGTAGAAATTAGATTAAAAGTGGTAAATAAAGTAGTAGAAAAGCTTTAAATAAAGAGAGTAGATGACTATAAAATAAAAAAGAAGTTATAACACAAGTTTGTTGGGAGGATTCTATGTATGTTGCATGGTGTTCTTTACTCCCATTTATAACTTCCTCAGCAACTCTCACTACAAAAAAATAGATCTTTAGTAACGACTTTTAGCGGCGACTTAAAAAAATGGTCGCTAAAGAAATATTTTTAGCAACGACTTTATTAAGTTGTCACTAAAAATTGTCACTAAAAAAATATTTTTATTTCTGAAAAGATTTTTAGCGACGACAAAAAAAAATAGTCACTAAAACTATTTAGTAGCAATAAAACAGTCATCGCTAAATATTTTTTGCGGCGACATCGACATAGTCGCCGCTAAATAACCTTTTAGTGGCGACAGGATTTGGTCACCACTAAAATATAACATTTAACGACGACATAATAGGTCGTCACTAAAAGTCTAAATACCCATTATCTGACAAAACTTTTAGCGACCACCAGATTAAGTCGTCGCTAAAACAAAACTTTTAGCGACTATTAGTTTTAGTCGTCGCTAAAGTGTGATTTAGCGACGACTAAATGTTGTCGTCACTAAAAGTCCAAAATATTCATTATTTATCTAACAAACTTTTTAGCAACGATCTGATTTAGTCGTCGCTAAAGTGTGATTTAGCGACGACTAAACGTTGTCGTCACTAAAAGTCCAAAATATTCATTATTTATCTGACAAACCTTTTAGCGACGACCAGATATAGTCGTCGCTAAAAAGTGATTTAGCGACGACTAAAGGTGGTCGTCACTAAAAGTCTAAATGTCCATTATTTATCTGACAAACCTTTTAGCGACGACCAGATTTAGTCGTCGCTAAAACATAATTTTTAGCGACTACCAGATTTAGTCGTCGCTAAAGTGTGATTTAGCGACGACTAAATGTGGTCGTCACTAAAAGTCTAAATATACATTATCTATGTGATAAACCTTTTAGCGACGACCAGATTTAGTCGTCGCTAAAACATAGTTTTTAGCGACTATTGGTTTTAGTTGTCGCTAAAGTGTGATTTAGCGACGACTAAAGGTGGTCGTCACTAAAAGTTCAAAAATCCATTATCTATGATAAACCTTTTAGCGACGACTAGATTTAGTCGTCGCTAAAGTGTGATTTAGCGACGACTAAAGGTAATCGTCACTAAAAGTCCAAATATCCATTATTTATATGATAAACCTTTTAACGACGACCAGATTTAGTCGTCGCTAAAACATAATTTTTAGCGACTATTGGTTTTGGTCGTTGCTAAAGTGTGATTTAGCGACGACTAAAGGTGGTCGTCACTAAAAGTCCAAATATCTATTATCTATGATAAACCTTTTAGCGACGACCAGATTTAGTCGTCGCTAAAGTGTGATTTAGCGACGACTAAAGGTGGTCGTCACTAAAAGTCTAAATGCCCATTATTTATCTGACAAACTTTTTAGCGACGACCAGATTTAGTCGTCGCTAAAGTGTGATTTAGCGACGACTAAAGCTTAGTCGCCACTAAAAGTTATGGCGCCAAATTTTTTATCAAATAAAAATATTTGCGCCAAATCTTTTAGCGACGACTAATTTTATTTGTCGCTAAAAGTTTGCTTTTAGCGACGGCTAAAATAGTCGCCACTAAAAGTTTTGCCGTAAATTTTTTTATTTATTAAAATTTTTTACGTGAAATATTTTTGTAATTTATTTATAAATAAAAATATTTGAATTAGAATATTTTTAAGTTTGAAAAATAAATTATACATGTCAATTAATATATGCAAATATACAGGATAAAAAAATTAATTAAAATATTTTTAAGTTAAAAAAATATTTTTAAAGTTAATGATTAATATATAGAAATATATAAGACTAAAAAAAAATTTTAGTTGTAGTCATTAATTATGATCATTAATTAAAAAAATAAAACTAGAATTTTTATTAAGTTTAAAATACTTAGTAGATTTAAGAAGTTAAAATTTTAATTTTTATAATTCACGAAATTAATATGTCTAACATTTCATATGTCAAAAAATCCATATATCTAAAATTTTAATTTTTATTTCTATGATTTATTTTATTAATGTGTCCTTTTCAACTTTTGAAGCGACGTAAACAACAAAGAGGTAGAAAGAAAGAAAAAATAATGGATAAAAAATTGAACTCCACCTTAATCTCTTATCATTGCAACATTAATTTTAGTTGGGTAATCCTTTTAAATTCTTATTCTATCTTCTTCTTCATCCATTAATGTCTTCTTCTCCCTCATGTTCTACCGCTTTAAACTTGATATTTTATAATGAAAGCAAAAATATAATGATTTCTATGGATTTTTTGGTGAGGGGGTAGCCATGGATGTGAATTTAGAACTTCAATCTTGATACTTTAAACTTGGAGAGATCTTAAATGATTTTTTTTTTTTATGAAGATGAGCCTAGTTGTAATGTAATGAGTCCTAGTGTAATGATTTAACATACATTTCCTGTTGAGACAGCCACGTATACAAATTCTAGAGAGATAAGCTGGAGGATGATTTATATTTAGGATTAAAAACTTCAAATGTTTTAGTTTAAACAAAAATATATAATAGATAGATCATAGAAAAAGATACATTAGGCTATTGAAGAATAAAGATTCTAAATTCTTAATTAATTTTTGAGTTCAATTTTGTATTTCTTAATCTTTACCTTCTTTTTATTGTTAATCAAGTACTTGAATTCAAAACTTAAATAGAATAAAACTTAAGTAAATTATAAAAAGTATTATATAATTATAGACTTACTTTAATGTTAGTGAAAGATAGTAAAAAACAAAAATCACAAAATTAAAGCCCTAAACAAACTTTTTTTAAAAAAATAAGTGACTGAATCGCCTTTGGCAATTTGCCACGCGTAGATCTCGAAAAAATACCCAAAATAAAAAAAAAATTACCTCAAACGGAGTACGGTATACAAAGTTATGGCATTTTAAAGTTTTACCCTCCAATCTTATATTTTCTTCATAATTTCTGCTCCAAACCTAAAAACACTTCAACAGTAAAACCTAGGTAAGTTTTCATTCCCCGCCTCTTTGTTTTCCCCTTCTTTCCCCTTTCCCCCTTTCTTATTTTCAAACCTTCTTCGCATCTGCTGGTCGATTTGCTTCTCAATCTTCGCATCTCCTTCTAAATCTTCGCATCTCCTTCTCAATCTTCGCATCTCCTTCTCAATCTTCGTTCCAATACATCCCTCTGGTCGATTTAATTGTGAGTGAAGCTATTCTAACAAAAACATTTCGCGTACGAAAAACAGAGTATCCCTAAGAGCTGATTTCGCTGTGGAAGAGGAGAACACAGAAACTGAAGAGGAAGGAAGCTATGTAAGTGGTAATCTGGTTCATTATTTGCTCCTTCTTTGGTCTATTGTTTGCTCCTTCTCTGGTTCATTGTTTGCTCCTTCTTTGGTCTTTTGTTTGCTCCTTCTCTGGTGTATTGTTTGCTTCTTCTATGGTTCATTGTTTGCTCCTTCTCTGGTCTATTGTTTGCTTCTTCTCTGGTCTATTATTTGGTCCTTCTTTGTACAATTGATTAAGTGTTGTGGCTGTGGCTAGCAGAACTGAATAATGCCAATTTTGAATCGAATTTACTTTCTTTTTTTTAGAATTTCTTCTTTCCTCTTCTGATATGTAAATTTATAGTACATTTTGCTAAACATCTGAAAATAATTTCTTATGTTTTAAACTTACTGAATACAATGCAGATTCTCAAGTGTTAGCTCCTCAAACAAATCAACTGTGGCTCCTCAAATCTTTACTGTAGCTACTGAAGCATAAAGGTATTATTTTTCTAAAGTAGTGAACTATATCAAGCTTGGAATTGTAATATTTTGCTATGACATTGGTCATCAATTCTGTTGTTGTCTTGATAGTTTGCTGTGATACAAATGACATGGTTTTAATTTCTGATGTGTGCCTAAGCCTTGAGGGTGGAATGGTTCTGTTAAGTGTTGTAAATTTGGTGTCTAAACAAGATTTGGTTCAATAATTCTACCTGTGTGTATACCTGCATAAGTTCTGATATGTGCCTAAATCTTTTGAGGGTGCACTGGTTGTTTTTAAGTGCTGCAAATTTGGTGCCTAAGCTCTGATATAGACCCATAAGTTCTGTAGGTTTGGTGCTTATAAGTGCTGTAGGTTTGGTGAGTGCTATAAATTTAGTGCTTATGAATTCTGAAATGTGCCTTTAAGTTATGATATGTGCTTTAGAGATTTGGTCCAATTCTGTTGCCTTGATAGTTTGCTGTGATACTGCTGAAGTCTGGTGTTAATTTTGATATATGCCTATAAGTTCTGATATGTGCCTAAACTCTGATATATGCCTATAAGTTCTGATATGTGCCTAAACTCTGATATATGCCTACAAGTTCTATATATTCCTAAACTCTAATATGTGCCTAAACTCTGATATATGCCTATAAGTTCTATAGATTTCTAAACTCTGATATATGCCTTTAAGTTCTTATATGTACTTTAGAGATTTAGTCCAATTTTGTTGTCTTAATACTGTTGAGGATTGCTATTTTTTTTTAGGATGAAGTATGGTGCTTAAGTTTTTTAAGTGCTGTAAACTTAGTGTTCAAATTACATTTTGTCCTATTTCCATACCTATGTGTGTCATACCATCATATATTATGTATTCTACCTTTCTATAGTTAAGACCTTATTAAAAAGATTCTAAAGGAGTTGCCTAACTTTGAGTTTCTTCAAAACTTCTCAATTATAGATTATTCTGTCATGAGGTAGAAGATCCTGTTGACAAGGTCTTATCCTATCGACAAGGTCTTCAATTTTCCTTTGCTAAATTTGAGATCTTGTCGACAAGGTCTTATCTAATCAACAAGGTCTTCAATTTTTCTTTGTTAAATTTGAGATCTTGTTGATAAGGTCTTATCTTGTCGACAAGATCTGTTACCCTATTAACAATATCTTATAACTTATCAATTTTCCTCATTATGTTTTATACTAAAACAGAGTTTGGTTTTAGTTCAGATCTAAAACTTGGAGATCTGAACTAAAACATAAGTATATAATTCTTTACATGTAACTCTTTACATGTAACTAGAACAAAGTTAAGCAGAGATGTGACGGCATGGACTTAACATAAATATATAATTCTTTACATGTAAAAAGATTTGACTTGTCCACAACTTAACTTGCAATGATGTTGATTAAAATGTAGGAAGTAACAAAGATGGATAAAAGTTAGATAAAGATCAATAATAGAGTTAATCCAGTATATAGACGAGGAGTTGATGAGTTTTTACAATGGGCCTTTAATCAGCCAAGAGTGACAAATATGATTCGATGTCCATGCAAGGGGTGTAGGAATACAGAATGGAAGACTCGCATTGAGGTAAGGGCAGATCTATTAAGGAAGGGTTTCAGCCCAAGTTATGAAGTGTGGGACTCACATGGAGAAGTTCGTCTTGGTGCTTCCAGTTCATTGCATCAAGATAATGGTGGTGAGGTAGCTGATGATATAGTTGATGAAACCGATGAAGAAGATGATATTATTGGGATGCTCCATGATGCATATGGTCACGAAGATTCAAATAAAGGGAACCGTGAGTCAGAGAACCATGAGCCACCTAATAAGCAGGCAAAACAGTTCTTTGACTTCTTGCAGGCTGCTCAGACTGACCTCTATCCAGGTTGTGACAAAGTTTCTAAACTCTCTTTTATAGTTAGGTTACTCCACCTTAAGTGCCTTAACCATTGGAGCAACAAATCCATGGATTCATTACTAAGTTTATTTAAGGATGTTCTTCCGGAAGGGGCATTAATACCTAACTCCTACTACGAAGCAAAGAAAGTTATTCAAGAGTTAGGAATGAACTACACTAAGATTGACGCATGTGAGAATGACTGCATCTTGTATTGGCAAGAGCACACCAATGCTCAGTCATGTCCTAAGTGCAATATGCCTCGATGGAGGTCAAACAATCATAGAGGAAAGAAAATTCCTCATAAAGTGCTACGATATTTTCCTATAAAGCTTAGGCTACAAAGGCTATACATGTCTCACCATACAGCTAAGGAGATGAGGTGGCATAATGAGAAACGCATTGATGATGGTGTTTTGCCACATCCAGCTGACTCTATTGCATGGAAATCATTTAATCAGCAGCATCCAGAATTTTGTAGTGATCCAAGAAATGTTCGGTTGGGCCTAGCAAGTGATGGGTTTCAGCCTTGGGGAAATATGAGTACTAATCATAGTATTTGGCCAGTTGTATTAGTTCCATATAATTTGCCACCATGGTAATGTATGAAGCACCCATATTTTATGATGACTCTTTTAATTCCAGGCCCCAAAAGTCCAGGTGATGACATAGATGTGTACCTCTAACCAATGATTAAAGAGTTACTTGAATTATGGGAGCAAGGAGTAGAGACATATGATGCCTATAAGAAGTCTAATTTCAAGTTACGTGCAGCATTATTGTGGACAATTAATGACTTCCCAGCATATGGGAACCTATCAGGATGGTCTACAAAAGGAAAACTTGCATGCCCCTGTTGCCATAAAGATACATATTCTATTTCGTTACGAAATAAGTTGTGCTACTTGGGCCATCGTCGCTTCCTGCCAACCCATCATCCATGGCGACGAAATCGAAGGGCATTTGATGGAAAAGTTGAGCATAGAGTTCCACCCTCTCCTTTAACCGGTGATGAGGCACTTTGTCAATTACGAGCACTAGGTAATGTAACTCTGGGGAAAGGTCAAAAACGAAAGCGTGGCCATGTCACTGGGGCATTTAATTGGAGAAAAAAAAGTATTTTTTTCTGCTTACCTTATTGGAAAACATTATTGATCTGACACAACCTTGATGTTATGCACATTGAGAGAAATGTTTCAGATAACATCGTGTCAACTGTTATGGGATTAGCTGGAAAAACAAAAGATACAGTAAAGAGTCGGTATGACTTGGTTGACATGGGAATTAGATCTGAATTACACCCGATAGAAGAAGGAAACAAAGTTCTGATTCCAGTTGCTTGCTATGCATTGTCCCCACAAGAAAAGTTAAAAGTTTGTAACTTCCTAGCTACTTTGAAAGTGTCTGATGCCTTCTCTTCAAATTTGTCACGATGTATTAATGTTCGTGACAGAAAAATCTATGGATTGAAGTGCCATGACCACCATGTTTTGTTACAAGATATATTCCCTATAGCATTACGTGGCTTGTTGCCCAATGAGGTATCTGAACCTATATTAGAGTTGGGTAAATTCTTTAAGAATTTATGTTCCAAGTGCCTAACAACTGAGGCTCTTGATCATCTTGAATCCCAAATTGCAAGCACATTATGTAAATTGGAAATGGTTTTCCCACCAGCTTTCTTTGATATTATGATCCACTTGCCTATCCATTTGGCAAGAGAGGCAAAGCTCGGAGGGCCCGTACAATATAGGTGGATGTACCCTATCGAGAGGTAACTTACTACACTAGATATGCCTTTTATAAATTTTATTAATACTCTATGTTAAATTCTTTATTCAAATCCTCTTATGTATTTAGGTATTTGCGGACATTAAAAACATATGTTCGCAATAAGGCTTGACCAGAAGGTTCAATAGCCGAAGGATATTTGGCAGATGAATGTCTTACTTTTTGCTCCCGTTACTTGAAAGACATCCCCACCAAGTTCAATAGGCCTGTCAGAAACGATGATGGACTTATGGGAAAGGATGAGACATCCATCTTCAATAAAAGTGGCCAAGTCCGGGGAGGTTACGAATCAAGATTCCTCTCTAATGTGGAGTTCAATCAAGCTTGTATGTATGTGCTCCACAATTGTGAAGAGGTTTGGCCATTCATAGAGTACGTTCGTGGAGCTTGGTAACTCCTTCCAAATAATAACTTCTTCAAGAATTTGTTACCTTAATTACGTTATTCATTGCAGGGAGCATAAGAAGCAGATGGAAATGCACAGATCAACATTTAAAGAGTTCCCAAAATGGTTTCGTGAACAAGTTAGTTTTTGGACACCGCGTTAGGAATGTACGAATTATGTGATAAATTTTGATCATAACAAAATTTATCAATGGTGATCTCTCATCTCTCATTGTAGGTTGCAAAGTTAAGCGCACAGGGTAAGGCTAGTGATGACCTCAAGAGTTTAGCAATTGGCCCATTCAAAGTGGTTCACCGCTATTCAGCATTTACAGTGAATGGCTTTAGATTCCACACAAAAGATCGTGCCTTAGGCCGAAGAACAGATAATAGTGGAATACTTGTGAAAGGTGATGATGAAGACGAGAATAAAGAGTACTATGGTGTGTTAGATGACATATATGAGTTGTCATATATTGGGCATAAAAAAGTGCATTTATTCAAGTGTCATTGGTGGGATGTGGCTCATCTAGGAAGAGGATACAAGGTTGATAAATTTGGAATCACTAGCGTGAATACCCATTATTCACTCAACTCTAATGAGCCATTTGTCTTAGCATATCAAGCCGAACAAGTATTCTATTTAAATGACATAGTTGATGCAAATTGGCTCATTGTTGTCAAGACAAATCCTCGTGACCTGTTCAATATGCCTGAGGTGACTGATGATGACGTTAGTGGGGACTTTGAAGGAGGGCCCATCGATGAGGCATATCAACAAGATGAGATCGAACTATATATGGTCCTTGACGATAATGTGGGAAATGACTTTGTGGTCCAGTTGCAGAGAGATGATGTTACTCCAGAGACTCTAAACCATTCAAGCGAACGCCTACGAACACAATGCCCAAGTGCAATTAATGCAGAATATGAATTCATTGATGACAATGATGAGGATGTATCCACTGACAAAGGAGATTCAGAAGACATACTTAGGGAGGATGATGAAGTCGATATTGACACCACAGATACAAACCAAGATTAACTAAGATTCTATGATATTTAATGGTACGTATAATAAATGACTAAAATATTAAATTGAGAAACCTTGTCAACAGAGAGAAGTTTGAAACCTTGTCAACAGGATTTGTTATCTTACAACAAGGTATTCTTTAATTGAGAAACTTATAAAAGCCAAGATCTTGTTGACTTGACCAATACCTTGTCAACAAGGTTTTCGATCATAATAAGTTATAACACATAATAAGCGATAATTATGACAGTTTCTATAAGGTTGTTATTATTATTATTATTATTATTGTTGTTTTAAATTTTTAAAACTTCCCTTCTTATAATTCATTTCTTGGTTAAAAGTTTTATAATTTTACAAATTGACATTGTTCAACTACCTTATTCTCATAATAAATGTGGAATGATATAGAAAATGTCAAGTGCTGGGCGTGGGAGAGGGGCTGGACAAGGCGAACGAGGCTTAGGACGTGGAAATGGACGGGGGAGGCAGAACAATACGAGTGATGTTGCATCCCCACCACGTACGAGAGGGCAACTTGAGCATGATGCACTAGAAGCTCTAGAAGCTCAATATTCTCCATTGCCACTAGAGCTAGTTGGTGAGGAAGAACAAGAACAAGATGGTTCACCTCTTACCCAACCATCACAAAATCAGAGTAGTGCAGGTAAGCAAGGGAAACAATATAAGTGTTTGGTTAATTTTTTGCCTTGTGTCATATATAAGTATATTTATTTTTTATGTATCATAATCTAATTGTTTTCTTTTTCTATATTGTTCAGCTTCTTGCAGCACTGTTAAAAAGGGTTGAGGGAAGTATAAGTGTTTAGGAGTTGATCTTAAAACAAAATTTGGCAACAAGATCTTAATTACCATGTCTAGGACTACTGAACGCCCGATTGGAGATGGAGCTCGAGACTTATCTAGTTACATTGGTTGGGTGGTGCGGACTACTGTGTCCTTAAGAGATGGTGATTGGAAAGATATTGCAAATAAAGATGGGGACACCATGTGGTTGAAAGTGAAGGTAACAAGTTACATATTTTAAATGCATATCTTTAACTAATATGCAAATACCTATGTTATATTTGCAATTATAACTACTTATAATTTGAATTTGCTATTCTATTTTTAATGTATAGGACAAATTTGAAGTTCGCGATCCTCAACAGGAGATGGCATTCAAGTCTTACTGCATGGACTCGATGCAACGACTCTTTAAGAATTGGAAGTCTTCGTTGTCAAAAATATATAAGAACTACATGACTGACGAGGAAAGGCAGGCAGCAAAACCAAAGGATGTTAGCCTTGAAGATTGGGATTGGCTAATTCAGCACTTTAAGTCCGATAAGTTTCAGGTCCTTAGTTCAAACTTTATTGCAGTTGTACTATTATTAATTAAAATTATCATTAACAACACTTTGGCTTTATATGCAGGCTGCAAGTAGTAGAAATAGTAGAAATAGGTCAAAGCAGGTAACATTACATACATGTGGTACCCGCTCATTTGCAGAGGTTGAAGAGTCTTTGGTGAGCATCTCATTGTATTTTAGGAGAAATTCGTTTCTATATTCACTACTATTTTTTTTCATGCTAAAAAGATTTGAATACTAATGTCTGAAAAATATGTAGAGGGACCCAGAAACAGGGGACCCAGCAACAGCTGATCGAGTATGGGAGGCACAACATACTCGTCGAACAAAAGAGGGGGAGATAGTGTGGGCTGATCCGCAGTCCCAGGAGATCCATGTAATGTTCTCAAATTCATTAACTTTAAACAAATTGTTTATACAATTTTCCATACTTCTAACTCATGTCCTGCACTACAGTCACGCATTCACGATCTTGTTATTCAACAACAAGTAACAAATGAAGAGGCACGCCTAACTGGAGATGAGATATTAGCTACCGTACTGGGAGAGAGATCGGGGTATGTGCGTGGCAAGGGATATGGGAAGAAACCCTCGAGAAAGAGAAGTATCGGCGAATATGAAGTGGAGTCTAGAGTTTCTTCTACAATAGAACAAGTGCGTGAAGAGATGCGCCAAGAAATGGAACAAAAACTACAAGAGGAGCGAGCCCAAATGCAAGCACAGATGCAAGCTGAAATTCGTGCTCAAATGACTGCCTTCATGGCCACATTCCAACAGGTATCTTTTCACTTTTCTTTTTCTTTTCAATGTTAAAAAACTTAGTGTTATGTTTCTTTTCAGCAGGGAAATGTACCTCTGATGAACAATGCTTCAAGTGGAGAAGCTCAATAATTTTGTAAGTAATTAAGAGTTTTAATGATTGATTATTTAACTAAGACAAATAATGCATCTTAATTTATAACACCATTTTCCTTTTAAATTTTTGACATTAATTTGTTTATGACATATATAGTCTTTCAAACATTATGCTTTACTGAAATTGGAAAGTGGTCTCAATTTGTCATACAGGTAATTGCTTTGATGGAGAAAGTCTTGACATTTACAAAACAAAATGAAGTGTCTAGATTGAATGCTAGTGCCCCTCCCTTGAATTATGAAGATTCAAGCAATTACCAATACTAGCTTCTTGTTCTTTTCTTTTTGTTTAGTGATATTGTAATGCTATTTTAAACATTGAATAGTGGAGTGTATGAGTGAGTTTAAAAAATTATTCATATGACAAATTTTTGTATTTATACTTGTTGGATGAACCTTTGCAGTAATGTATATATCAAATTTGTTAGCAAAGTTTGATTTGTTCTCTTTTTACTTATGTATTTTAAAATGTTAGATTTTGTAAAAGGGTATATGTTATTAGAGATTTAAAAGATTTATTTTTCACCATTTATAATATTATAAAATCTATTTTAGTAAACAGGATTGAAGAAAATAATTAAGAAAAATACTAAAAATCTGAAAAAAAAACCCTTTTTAGCGGCGACTAAAGTCGTCGCTAATAGTGTATAAAAAAAAAGAATTTTAGCAACTACTAATGTCGCCGCTAAATCTCTTGAAATAAAAGGTCGTCGCTAAATAGAAGGATTTTTGCCGCGAAAAGGTCGTCGCTAAATCTCTTGAACTAACATGTCGTCGCTAAAAGTATACATTTAGTGACCACAGCTATTGGCAAAAAGTCGTCGCTAAAAGTTTTTAGTGTCAAAAGATATTTGTCGTTGCTAAAACTATACATTTAGTGACGACTTTTTTCGCCTCTAAATGCCGTGGCTCCAAAAGTTTTGGAGTTTTAGCGACAAAATTACATATATTTAGGGGCGATTTTTGTCGTCGCAAAAAGTCTTTTTAGCGACGACAATTTTTTGGCCACTAAATCTCTTTAGCAACGGCTGTAATTGCGGCGACTTAGCGACGATTACATTGTCGTCGCTAAATAGTTTTAGCGACGACTTCTGATGCTTTAGCGACGACTTTTGTCGCCGCAAATTCCATATTTTTTTGTAGTGTCTAAATGTTGTTCACTACAACATGTGCTTTTTTATCGTGGTCATGTATGCGTGGTGGCTTAGTGTTTAAGATCATGAAGTCTAACTGCCATTTGAAGTTGCTAATTTTTGAATCCACACTCTTCTATTTTTTAGCATTTCTATTACATAGAATGTGGATCTCCAGCCAGTAGTGGAACTTTGGCTAACTTTTGCGTTGACTGTTATCTGTCAGTTGATATCTCTCAACTAAATCTCTTCTACTAGTCGCAACTTTTAGCTATTATTGGTAGCCAATAATTTTTTATGTTAACACTCTCAAATATTAAAAGGACACAAGTAATTTACAAAATATTGAATTAATAAGGAGCCTACATTTCAAATTTTATAAAGAATTTAATTGATGCCATAATTCAAAATGCACCTAAAAATTCACCTGATAAAAGCCAATTCAAGCCTTAATGCGTGGCCTTTCATGGAGTCTATGCCTTTGGTTTTGATTGATGCCATAATTCAAAATGCACATGCCAACTACCCTACCAATTTTCAAAGCCAAATATTCTGTATTTTCTTTTTCATTTATTTTAATCAATTATACTTTACTACTTTATGATCTTTATATTTTTTTATTATATAAATACAGGTAAGAACTATTCGTGCCTGCATGTTGTTGACAAGGATGAAATAGACCAAAAATAATTAACAAAAAAAGACTTGTTAAAATAATTGAGCTAACCATGACTTTCATGATGGATTTCAGCTAAGCAATTAATATATTGCATGAAGCTAGCAGCTAAGTTGGTAGATCTAATATATATTAACTTCAGTTTTATAAGACTAACGTGGTGAAATTGGAGCATCAATGTTTTTTTTAATCATTGATGATGGGTTTGAATTATGTATGAACCAGATCTTGATATTATATCAGTATCGATCAAGTTCTTCTCTGAGAATTCATTCTAACATGCATCTTTTACTCTTTTGAGTCACTTTAATTATGCATTTAGAGAAGTTTACCCCGAAACACAAAATGAAAGTTGAAGTTGCTGGCGATTGCTTCTTTCTCCTATTTTAAGAGATTCATAAATAGTCTTGATTTATAAAAAAGGAAATTTAAATAAATTTACTCAAAACAGTATTATAGGTGATTTTTACTTAAAATTTTGTCTGATTTATTAACATGTCTCTTTATAATTAATTTAATTTATTCATCTTTTAAAAATGAATTTCATTTCAGAATTTTTTTTATTTTTTCTGATATTTTCTACAAAGACCTGGAGAAAATATATTGGTCATAACTCAAAAGCAGAATAGTATCTACCCGGCTCTCTCTCTCTCTCTCTCTCTCTCTCTCTTCATTCTACAGAAATAAAGACAGAAAATGAGATTAGATTAGACTAGTCATCAACTACCGGATGAGTATTATCAATGGCACGTGAGAGGATGCTCTCTATGGGTCCCACATGTCAAAAAGTCAGCGGATCAATATTATTATTAAAGGGTCAAAAAGGCCAGCAAGATTGAACCAAATGAAAAAGCAGGGAAAGACAGCCGGTGGTGGCTAACTTTCTTTTATGAAACATATCAGAGGTTATTTTGAATTTTTGTAAATAAAGTTAGTAGTTTTCAGAGAAATTTGTAAATACTTGTTTAATTCAAATTTTAAGTAGTTTTGAGCAAATTTTAGGTTAATTAGGTAATTTTGAATACGTTTAATAAATGGCACTTATTTTGCAGGTGAAACAGACTAAGTTCTATATCGCTGACAACGGCATAGTTTTCAAGTCCAAATCTTTTGTTTTAAATGTTTTCCTTTTGGATAAAGGGTCCAGTAAATCTTTTCCGTAGTTGATGACTTGATGCCTTCTCCTTCAGATGCTTTTATTTTGCTTGCAATTAAACTTGATGGTCCAAAATCTTGAGGGTAGATCTAGTCTAGATTGATTGAAAGATAAATGAATTAAATTAATTATGAAAATGTTCCATTAAAAATAATTAAATTAACTAATGTAATTAATGATAAAAGACATAAAAATTATATTAATTATATTTATTTAATCAGACTCAATTTTGACATATTTATTAGTATATTTAGAATTGGTTATATTTTTATAGACTAAAATTATCCAAAAATTTGAATTATAAAAACACTATGCCTTGGTCTAATAAGCTGCTTATTATTGGTACTGCTTCATTATCAGTCATTCCACTGCTTGTGAATCTTTCTTAACATTAACAGCCCGTTTACCTTTTCTCAAGACTTGATATTTAATTAAACTACCAACTTATGAAAAGTTATTACCAAAACGTCGTTATCTAATAACTAATGCTGGTTAGCTAGCTAGGTATGTTGAATCGTACTTTGTGACAAATTAGCTAGTTCTGGTTGTCATCGATTAATTTGCTAAATGGTTTTTCAAGGATAATATTGAAGCAAAGATAATTTTTTTAAACAATTCTATTTACCTATATAGCACTAAAGCAAATCATATTTTCGAAAGTACAAAATTGATATGAAATTTTGTAGAGCATTGAATTAATATCAACTTCATGTTTTGAAAAGCAAGTAGGATTGCGTGAAAAGAATTTTTATATAAATGACCATCTTGATCTTGTAAAATAATTAATGAGGAAAATCGTTTATCAAAATCTTCTACCGAAAATTAAGTTTTATAAAATATAATACCCCCTATTCATTTTCCCGTTAAAAAACTGATAAATTAAAGTCCATCATAATGCTTGATGTATATATATGGTCAAGAATAAATATTTACAATATTATATATATATATAAGATTCCCCAGTGCGTAGTTTATTGCATTTATTATGCTTAGTTTCCCTTGCTCTTGTTTATAGATTTCCGTAGTGTTCTTATTGGATTAATTATTAACGAACTGCATGACCAATGGTAATTAAAAGAAAATCACAGACAGTTAAAGGACAAGGTTCCCTGAGCTTCATTTTTCATATGAAAAATATTTACCTTAAGAGGGTAGAAGGATAAGAAAATGTAAAATAAGTCTACGTCAAAGGCTTGTCCTGTCTTTATCCCAAAGGGCTTATGGCAACTGAAGCATTGGCATGCAACAGCAATATGTTCATATCATAGGTTACTATTAATCGATGTTTTGAGAGAGAGAGAGAGAGAGAGAGAGAAAGAGAGATGAGCCCGTACGAGGGAAGTCTTCTAAGGCTCTGATCAATCATACCCAAAAAATCACACGAAGTAGGCAACCAACTTTAGTTTCAAATTAAGTTAGCTACGGGGAAGAAATGACAAGTTAAAAACAAATCAATTTGTATAACAAAGAAGACTTCGTGTTTGAATATTTGAATTATCAGCTATAATGCTTCCAAAGCCAAAAGACTAAAAATTAAGGTCATTGTCCCATTTTTCTCTGCAAAGTAAAGAAAGAGTAGTATAATATTAATAGCTATTTTATTCCCTGCTTAGTTTGCCCCCACTATCAGATCCAACTCCGCGTTTCCGAACCTACTTGGGATTGCAATGGTCTAACAAATGAATAAATTATTCATAAAAAAAGTCCATTCAATAATTTCAGGATATTCTTCAAAACAAGGTAATCATTTTTACTAGTTAAAGTTGAATTTACCAAGATGATTAATTACCTGGGGTAAAATGGGTAAACAGAGAAGCTTTATAAAGGGAAGCCCTTGCTCTCCTAAGAGCACAGCCAAAACGCATTTGAGAAGCAAAAATGGGGTCTCTAATGGCCTCCCTCACTCTTCTATTAGCTTTAGTCTCTCTCAGTTTGCCATCTCAAATCTCTGCTGACCACTACATCTACTCATCTCCTCCACCTCCCAAGAAGTATCCTCCGGTGTCTGCTCCCTACCACTACCCATCCCCGCCGCCTCCAGTCTACTCGCCTCCTCCACCAAAGAGCCCTTACCATTACAACTCCCCACCGCCGCCGGTGTACTCTTCTCCTCCTCCCAAGCACTATCCTTCTCCTCCGCCACCAGTTTACTCGCCACCACCCCCCAAGCATTATCCTTCTCCTCCACCACCAACTTACTCTCCTCCCAAGCATCCTTATCACTATCCTTCACCACCACCTCCCTACCCTTATCCTTCTCCTCCCAAGCATCCCTACCATTACCCTTCTCCACCTCCCCCAAAGAAGCCCTACCATTATCCCTCTCCTCCACCACCTGTTTACACTCCCCCTAAGCAGCCCTACCATTACCCATCTCCACCACCTCCAGTCTACTCTCCGCCGCCACCAAAGGCTCCCTACCATTATCCATCTCCTCCACCACCACCAAAGAAGCCTTACAAGTACCCTTCTCCTCCACCTCCATACACTGGCCACCCAGTGTACCACTCTCCTCCACCTCCACCATACAAGAAGCCTTATAAGTACAAGTCTCCTCCCCCTCCTCCTCCTCCTCCCTCTCCCACCCCCGTCTATTCCCCACCTCACAAGCCCTATGTCTATGCTTCACCACCCCCTCCTTACCAGCACTAGACAGCGGCTTTGCATGGCTAGCACCTCACTGTAAGCTTCTTTTGCCTTTCTTTATTAAGAATTAGCTCAGTTTTTTAAGAACATTTCTTAGTTGACAAAACTTCTCTCTATACTACGCTCACAAATGAGTGATTACTAACAGTAAAATACACAACTCTAACGTGGTGAGACTTGAATTTTGTGCCAAAAAACTCATTTTATGAAGATAATAAGTTGATAACGTGATAGGCACTCCTTACTTAAAAAAATGCTTCAAAATTTTGTAGTGTTTGTCAGTTTCTCAATCAAACTATAATAAGTGGATTTGTTTTGATAATTTTACATCTTATTATTTGCTCATTAGAATAAAAATTCTGTAGATTCCACTATTATGTTAGAGAGCACAAATAGATTGTACATAAATTTTTTCTTTTTCCTAAAACCTTAAAAATGAAACATGAAATTATTTTGAGCTCCTTTTTTTTTTCTTTTAAGGTTTGTGAACTGAAATTGTGCATTTCATATAAAACCATTTTGTTGTTATTATTATTATTATTAGGCATGATTGAGGGAGACCAATGACATGGACTGACAGAGCAATAACATTCATGTAACTTTGTAGGGTTTGAAGAAAATATATTTGTCAAATAAAGAAGGCGATGGAAGGAAGGAAGGAAGCACTTTACAATACAAAAAAGAAGGATGGAAGCAAAGTTTCCGCGTTTTGTCTTTGAAGAGAAAAAATAGTGAAATTATATATTGAGCAAAATAAAGTGTTAATTTAGTTTCCCTGTCTTTTTCTGCTTGGTGTTGGCAATGTATTGTAACAGTTGTAAGGCACTGCACTGATCATGGTCCATGTACTCGCTGCTGTTAAATCAATAGTACATGCATGCATGTTTTGTTGTAGTTTTCAACCTGCTACCTTTGCACAGGTTTCTGAAAACAAATATATACAATAAAATTTTAATATTCTCTCTTTCTATCTCTGGGATCCACATTTTGAATTTTCTATTTCCAATTGGTTCGCGTTTTGCATGAATGTGAAGATTTCGCTTAGGAAGAATCAAGGTTTTAAATTGCGGTTGCGGTTGCAATTGCAGTTACAGTTGCGGTTGCGAGTGTTGCGAAAATTATAAAACGCGTTGTGGGTATTGTGGACCATTACGTTGTGGATTATTGCGAATGCGGTGCGGACTGCATGCATCCGCAATATTGCGGTCGTAATGCGGTCTGCATTTTAAAACCTTGATATTATCTTGCTCTATCCTAAACTTTTTATTTTTTTTCTTTGAATAATTTCAAATGCGTTCTCCCATAGAACTTTGGTGCTTTTAAAACTTTACTTACAAAATGATCCCTTAAGAGAACCCAACTCAAGTTGATAAAATAAGAAAAATTATTCAAAATAATTGCATTTGACACATTAATGATGTATAAGATACCACTACTAAAAAAAAAAAAAGAAATGTTAGCTGTGATGTCCTAGTTTCAGTTTAGAAAATTATGGCTAAGACAAGGCTTAACTATAGTTATAGGATCAAAAGCCTAATTGCGGTTTTGCAAAATGCGTAGTTAGGGCTAAATTAAAATTACATATTAGAGCTAGATCAAGGACGAGAAGCCCTTCACTCCTATCCTTTGAACCCTCGGCGCCACCCATCCGTCCTCTACAATGATGACGAGAATGAAGACAGAAACTTAAACCAAAACCCTAGCTATAGAGCCTAGACATTGACAAAAATGGTGAGAATGATTGATGGTTTGATTTGTAAGCCGGCAATGTGAATGGACAAGACCCGAGGAGAAGAGCTTAAAGCTAGTGATGGAATCATAACCTTGAACAATAGTGAGTCTTTCCCCTTTTCTAATTTGTACAAACTCATTCTCCATTTTCCCCTTCTCTCCCTCTTTCTCTGATTCTTTCCCCTTCTCTGATTTGTGCAGATTCATTAGGGTAGTGGTATGGTTTTTTTTTTTGCAAACTATAGCTCTAGGCACTTATTTTTTTTCACCTACATCGGTGTGTGTGGTGGGCTTCCTAATGTTGAAGAGAAGCAAATTTGTTCATTCTCTTTTGGTCTTGTTTTTCCTCGAGCTAGTGTACTTTTCTTCTCCTTTTTTGATTTTTGTTCCTTTATTTTCTTTTACTTGCATTTTTCATAGTAGTTGTAATCTTAAATAGTGTTATTTAATATTTTTATAGTTGTGTGGAAACAATTTTTTGCTTTTTGTTTGATTTTATCAATCACCATCTCTGTATTTGTATTAGAGAGAGTCAAACTTTGAGGTAGTCTCTTAGTGTTTTGGTTTGATCTTTTCCATGATAGACCTTTTTCACATATACAAATAGAACACACGTCATTTTTAATATTTCCACAATCAAGTAGTTAATCTTCCCTAGTTTACACTCATTTAACATACTATTTAAACAACTAGGTTGCTTTTGAGTTTCTTCCTATTTGAACTTTCTTCAGTAAATTTTATAACCGTACACTGTAAGACTTACATAAAGACAACAATGAATCAAAAGAGTGCTCCATTTTGCGAGCTTATGTGATTATGGCATTTTCTAAGAAAACTATTTGGAAAGGTGTTCCATTTTAGTATATATGTCTTAGTCAAATATTACCTTGGTTTGTTTTAGTTTGTTATTATCATTTTCTCTCATTACTACCTTATGTTGCACTAAGGTAGATTCTTGTTTGGTTTCTAACGTGTGGATGTTCATTCATGCTATTGTAAATGGTTCAGATTTATGCTCTTGTTGCACTATCATGGTCTATGTTGGTTGTGTAGCTACTCATAAAATGTTAGAACTTAAAAAATTCTTTTTTTGAAATTTAAAATTGGATAGTAATTTAGTCAAACGGTTGGTCATTGCATCAGTTTTGGTCAAAAGTTGAGAATCTTAAGCATTATATAACCAATTTGGTTTTATACGCCATTCATGGTATATGAAGTGATCTAGAATTTGTATTTGTAACGTGAGATTACTAATGCATATGCTAAGAGGGACATAACATGCCGCAAAATGAGGTGACTTTAATTGCCTCTAACGTAACTAAATTGCAAGAATCTCAATCTAGTTGAAGACTCTAACACAATTAGACTATATTGAACTAAACTAGACAATGTTAACACAATTGGACTATACTAGATTCAATACAGCGGATCTAACATAACTGAATTATACTATATGCCTTCTAATGCCTAAGAAGGTAAAATGTAATGGTAAAAAGAAAAAGTGGCTCAAACAAAATATAATGTTGACGGGTTCACAATTATCTAAAAAAAGTAAAATAATTTGAAGAAAATATGGTGTTCACAACTATGATATCACCTTCTAGTAGGTAATAAGTTCCTAAATTATTATGTTTTTCTTAATATTTTAAGAGACTTATTAGATGAATATTGAATTTATTTTATATTTTTTATATATAAAATTAATAAATTTTAGTTAAGTTACTATTGGGTAAATTTTGATTTTATTTCTTTAGTTTAGGGTTAATTTTTGTATTACTTAGGTATGAATTGTGTTTTGTATTTTTATCTAGATTTTTAGGTTGTTCAATGGTTTAATCTTTGTAAATAGATTATAAATAGTAATTGGATGAATTTTATGTTTTTGTTGGGTTAACCATACAAAGAAACAAGGTTAGAAGTTTTGGAATGCAAGACAACAAAAATTGAGAAGATTTACAAAAAATGGGATAAAAGGAAAAAGAAAGAAAAAGTAAACCAAAAAAAAAAAAGAAACCAAATGAAAAAAGAAAAAAAGAAGAAAAAAAAGATAGTGTTCAAAAGTGCTACAATAAAAAAATACAATGTCGAGGGTATAATTTTAATCATCGCAGTGCTCTTGATCATTGCAGATAAAAATTCAGCAATGTCCAGTGCTATGTGACATTGTTGCTTTCTTTTTCAAAGTGTATACGTAAGTACACATATTGTGACAGTAATAAAGTAATGAATAGAGTATCGTTCTCACAAGAATTTATTGTTAAGATAATTGCTAAATACTAAAATTGTGTACTTTAATCTAAATCAAGCTAACAGTAAAATGGGATATGAAATTAAACTAAACTAAAGACAGAAAATAAAAAATAAAAAAATAAATGTGAGACACCATTTTAGATGAAATTGGAAAGCAAAATAATTTAGAATTATAACTTTTTCTAACATTTCATATGAACTAATTACCTTTCCTCATTTTGCTCTTAATGTCATTAATAGTCTAAGACTCTAATTTACCTATAAGCATCTTCTGAATTACATATTGGCATTCCTTTAACCAATCCATAATTCTTTATGCAATTAATTTAGAGGCTTAATCAAGAATATGTTCTAATATGGCTATGTGAGGTCGATAGGTATATTCTTATCCTACAAGCAAATCAATCCACTCAACATTGCAAATTTCATGAACCTACACTACACAATCCATGGTCAAGTCCTAAAATCCCTTTTCCAAGTTCATTTAGGTTACTCAAATCATCTAATGGCTTCCTTATACTTAGAAGCATAAAGTACAAAAAATGAGTAATTAAATCATACAATTAATTCCAAATAAAGAGAGTAATTACAACATATTATAAGCTAGAGTTCAACACAATCCCAAACTAACACATTTAGCTCATAACTACAAGAAATAATAACATTAAGAACAAAGCATAAACTAAATGCGCAAAGAAATATAAGGAAAAGCAAGGAAAGAAGAGAAAAATTGATTTAATCAGTGAATCTTCCTCAAACCTAAACTTCTTCCATAACATTTGAAGTTCCAAACCCTTTTTTCTCTTCCCCAAAACCTTCAGAATGGTGGCTTCCCCTTGAAAAAGTGCTAAAAACCTTTTAAAACCCTAAAAACAGGATTAAAAAATGGTGCATTTTGCATTTTTTTTGAATTGCATCGCTACGGTGCTCAAAAGCGCCGCGATGTAAAATTTTATGTCGCAGCTCATTATACTCCTGTTTCTTAATATGCTGTGATGCTGCATTTTCTTTAACAACGGTTTTGAATGTCATCTTTTGCTCTTTTGTCTTTTTTTTGTTGTCTTTTTGATCCTTCTCCAACAAATCTTCTTAATGTTTGTTGCTTTGCATGACAACACTTCTAAACTTGTTTCTTTATAATTGTAACCCTACAAAAATATATAATTCATCTAATTAATATTTATAATTTACTAATAAAAGTTAAACAATTTGACAACTTAAAAATCTAGATAAAAACACAATACTATTTATACTTAACTAATACAAAAAATTAACTCAAAATCAAAGAAATAAAACCAAAACTTACTAGATATTAACTTGGTTAAAATTTATTAATTTTATATATAAAAGAATATAAAATAAGTTCAATATTCATATGATAAGTCCTTTAAAATATTAAGAAAATCATAAAAATTTAGGACTTATCAGACATGCTTTGGAAAAAGTGCAAAACACCAAGTTCTTAGCTACATTTTTTGAAGGTTTCACCTTTTTCTTCAGTGAGGTTGCCATTCTAAACATCTTAGGGAGGAAAAAGAAAGATTTAGAGCTTCATTTGCCATAAGAGAAGTTTGGTTTTAAGGAAGATTCACTAATTAAATAAGTTTTTCTCTTTTCTCCTTGTTTTTCCTTGTATTTTTTTGCCCATTTAGTTTATACTCTATTCTTAATATTGTTATTTCTTGTAGTTATGAATTAAGCTTGTTAATTTAAGGTTATGATGAATTCTAACTTGCAATATGTTGTAATTAGTCTATTTATTTGCAATTAATAGTATGATTTATGTAATCCTTATACTTCATGCTCTTAAGTGTGTGGAAATCATTGGATGATTTAGATAACTTAAATGAACTTAGAAAAGGGATTTTAGGATTAGACAGTGGATTGGTGATAATTCCCTGTTATTCATGTTATTGTGCATATTTTTTGTTACTTAGGATGAATTTAGCCTCTAACTATATGGTAAATAACACTTTTATAAATAAAATAAACATACTTAGGATGAATAGGTTTATATTCGACTTTTACATTGTAAATGATAAGTTTTGATTTAATTTTGAGTATAATGAGAACTAATTATACTTTGCCCTTGTTGTAAAGTGCATGATTTAGAGAGGATTGAAACTTCTTATGCCAAAGAGGTTTAAGAATGCTTGTAGTTGCATTTTTTAGGAACTCGCTGCAGCCAGAATTAATCTCACTGTGACTAAAAAGGAAGAAATTGAGAACAAGTTTGCAAGGCAACCCGCACCGCGGCGCATCTTAATTGCGCCATGGCAAATCTTTACTCAAAAGCTAACATTGCCATGGTGCGAATCGAGAGCAGCTAAAACCATGATGAGGAAAAGTTGAGTTGTGGCGTACTGTCACACAAAAGCAAAACTTGCTGCAATGTGAAGCTTTACCATTCCATCTAGTAGCCTATCTTGTCGTGGCGCACCTTAATTAGGTTGTGACATGTAATCACCCAGGACTAAACTTCAACGTGATGCTATCTGTTGAGCCATGATGCGACTCATTTTATCAAAATGCTAAGTTTTCTTGGCTGAAATTTTGAGGGTTTCTTGCTTCATATGGACTTTACTACAAGGGGAACTGTCATTCTGGGTCTTCTTTTATCTATTCTAAGTGTGTAGAAGTTGGGGGAGGAGCTAAAGAGGCATTTGAGGCAAGGGATGCTAGCGATTAAAGATTGAAGCAAAAACAAGATGCATTTTTGAGTTTCTTCTTTCCTTCTTCTTTTCTTTGCATTTTCTTTGATGTATTTGAGTTTTGCCTTGAATTTGGTGCTAGTTTTCATGAACATGTATAACTAAACTCCCTACTTTGGGGTTATTAGTTATATGGATTAGTGGGTATTCTTCATTCTAAACTTGCCGCTACTGATGATTATGTGTTTATTCAACTCCATGTTTATTGCTTTTTGATTACTTGGCCAACAATTAGAATGATTTGTTACTTATACTTGAACATGGAAAAGGGAAAGTGTAGTAGACCAAGACTTAAGTAGTGTAAGTATTTGAAATTTGTTTGGGAAAGTGGATGGTTTAGTTAATGAAGTAGGAATATTCATTAACCTCACATGGTCAATTACGTATTGTGCTGTCCATTTGCTCTTGATTAATTTCATAAGGAATCATGAAGTTAATCATATAACCCTATATGAGATTTAAAAAAATACTTATAGGAACAAATAAATCCTAGACTTGCATGTATCATCATTAAGGGCAAGGATATTGAGTGTTGAAGCAACTTGCTATGAAATACAAGAGGGACTAGTAATCCTAGATGCTAATATTCACTCGAAAATCTAAATATTGACCCTGAACTCTATATAGCATATAGTCTACAATAATTTCTTGTTAATACGCACGCTTAAATTTAATTCGCTTAATTTAAGTTAGGGTGGGAGTTTTGGTACTTGACAATGTTTTGACAATAAATCCTCGAGGGAATGATATTTTCTTATCACTATATTGCATTCGCGATATGTATACTTGCATGTGCGCTTCAAGTAAGTAACAATTGGGTAGTGTGGGTTCATGAAATTTGTAATGTTAAGTGAATTGATTCGTTTGTAAGACAGGAATATATTTACTGACATCACATAGCCATATTAGAACCTATTGTTAATTAAGTCTGTAAATTAACTGCATAAGGAATTATGGATTGGTTAGGGGAATGCTTATAAGAAATTCAGAAAATGCTTGTAGATAAATTAGAGTCCTAGTATATAAATGACATTAAGAGTAAGATGAGAAAAGATAATTAATTCGTATGAAATTTTAGAAAGAATCATAATGTCAAACCCTTTTCCTTTCCAATTTCATTTAGAATGGTGTCTTTCATTTATTTTGTTATTGTTATATTTTTAGTTTAGCTTAATTTCCTATCACTTTTATTGTTGGATTGACTTAAATTTAGGTGCACAATTTTAGTTTTTAGCACTTATATTAGTAACAAATTCTCATGGGAACGATACTCTATTCACCACTCTATCACTGTTGCAATACATATACTTACGTGTATATTTGCAAACAAGAAATAGTATAAGAGTTTAGATTTGCCTTGCCTTTTAAAAAGAAGGGGAAAAGAAAAATAATCTTAGTCATGAATCTAAGACAATGTGACGCTTTGAAAGATCCTTTTGTGGGTATTTAATAAGGCCTAATACTCCTCCCTAATTGATAGCTGTGTTTGTTTAAAGTTGGTGTTTGTTTGAACTTTCAAGCCAAATCTAACAAAATAAAGGAAAACCTTTCATGGAAATTATTAAAAGTCACCACTAAAAGTATTATAGATGGTAGTCCATCATTAAAGTTGAAAGTGTAACTTTAGTGGTGAATATTAAAAGTTGCCACTCAAGGTGTTTTGGTGATGACTTCTCAGTTGCTACCAAAACTCTCTCCAATGAGCCTACTCACATTTGCTAAAAAATGGGACCTTTGGCAGTGACTTTCAAAATTCACCATAAAGGCTACTTTTGGTGGCAACCTTCTAGTTGTCACCAAAAGTATCACAAGTAGGTCTTACTTACATTTTCTTGAAGGGTAGACCTTTGGTAGTTACTTTTGGTGCTAACTCTCTAGTTGCTACCAAAGTCTTAAAAGTGGCCCTATTCATATTTGACAGAATAGTTGGACCTTTGGTAATATCTTTGAATAGTTGCTTTCAAAAGTCTCACAAATGTATGGATGAAAGTAGGGCCTTTGGTGGTGACTATCTAGTCGCTCCTAAAAGTCTTGGAATTCACATTTGCTAGAAAAGTTAAACTTTTGGTGGTGACTTTTTTAGTTACCACTAAAAGTTAGGCTTTCAGTAATAAATTTTTTAATCACCATAATAAATCATTGGCAAAAGTATATTTTTTGCAGTGTTAATTAAAGTGAGTGTATTAATACTTAGTAGACTCCATCACCAAACATAGACTTTAATAACTTTATGAGTTTATCACTAAAGAATTTCAAGAACACAAGACTTTTCATGTAACTTTTGTCTTGATTTTTTGTCAGTTGAATAATGAATATTTATTTGTAGAGAAATTGATACAAACAAAAAAGAAATAGAATAATAAGATTATAGAAATAATTCATAATAGTAAAGATTATAGGAATATTTCAAATTTGATTATAGAAGATTATCATTGCTATATTTTCATCTTGAAACCAACCCCATCAATCTTGGATGTAATCTTTGTTGTTTGTTTTAGAAAGATTCGTAGAATCTGCAATATAAATATTAAACCATCAACAATATTAAACTTATTGAAACCAATATTCTTTACAGCCCCACTCAAATTATCATCGATAGTGTCAACAAGACCTAAATTGTTGTGAAAATGACAGAGCACCTCTTTTGGTAGAGGTTTAGTAAATATATCAGCAAGCTATTGAGGAAAAGCATTGCATTGAGTAATGAGCTGTCTAATGACCACCTTTTCCTTTACAAAGTGATAATCTAGTTTAATATGCTTTGTGTGAGCATCGAAAACTAGATGCATTGTTAAGTGTGATGTAAAGACATTATCTTAAAAGAGATATGGAGGTGAAGCAGAAACACACCAATATCTCTTAAAATATAAGTCAACCAAGTTAACTCAGAAATAGTGATAGCCATAGCATGATATCGAGCTTTGGAACTTGAATGGGGCATAGTGGATTATTTATTTAGACTCTAAGAAATGTAATTTGCACCTTAATAAATACAGTTTCCAGTATTTCTTTTTAAAGCAAAAGGGTAAATAGCCTAATTAGAGTTTGAGAAGGCATAAAGTGATCATGGACTTTGTGCCAAAAAAAAAAATCCATAGGGTCAACTATATTTAAGATACCAAGGCCAACTATATTTAAGATACCAAGGGATTTGTTTAATAACATGAAAATGAGAAATAGTAGGTGCATTCATATGTTAACATACCTTATTTAAGGCATATACAATGTCAAATGTGAGATATTGGCACAACAAGAAAAATGGGAAATAAGGAAGGACTTTTGTGAAGAAATATATTCCTTGCTAAATATTGAGTGATTAGCAAGAGTAGCCAAAATCCTCACTAAATCTTGCAATAATAAGAAAAAAAAAATGTATGAATGGTGGCATAAATTTTGGCAATAGCTTAGCAATGATTTAACAAAGGAAAATTTCTTGCTAAACTATGAGGGACTACTCCATCTCCAGATCTTTGTTAGCAAGGTTAATAAATTACTCACTAACCTTTTTGACCATGGAAAAAAAAAACATTGAAACGTTGGTGGCAATCTTTGTGATGAAATGGCGAGGGATTTGTGAATCCTCTTTCCCTTGGTAAAAAACCTTCCCTCACCTGCCTATTAGCAAAGACACATTCCTTTGCTGTGTTGCAAGGATTCGCGAGGACATTTATATCCTTCATAGGGATTATTTCATTTTTATAACAAGAAGTTGATGTTTTCATTGGCTAATTATATTTTCTAAAACTAAACTTTCCTTCACAATTGATTTTTTATTTGATCATTTTAAGATAAGTTAAATTAATTTATATAACAAATATTTTTTTCACTAATATATTTATTGTTTATGTAGTTGATAACCTCTCTAAATTCATGCCTTTTCAGTATATTTTCCTTGAGCTATGCATATCTTTTGATGTATTTTTATATATAAATTATACTCAAAGTAGGAAAATGTGCATTTTTGATAGCTAAACTTAACTAACTCACTTTTAGTTTAATTATGCAAATTTTAATCTTAATTTAGGATGGCATATTTATAGCTTCATACTTTTTGCAGATATTATTGGACCTAAAGTAATGGTTGGAATTCATATCATATGCTGGAAGTTTTACTAGATTCGTTGCGGCCAAATCAGACGTTAGCCGCAGCCAATTCTTGCATGGAGGAGAGAGTAGATAGAGAGCATTTCGCCATAGCCAATTCACACATTCGTCACGGCCAATTGTTGAATAGAGATGTTAGAGAAAACCCGAGGGCATTTCACCGCGACGAAGAATATGTTGGCCGTTGCGAACCATGGTTTACTGAAACACTGTGTTTTGAGGCTTGACAGACTCTAGGGCTTCATATATCCACATTTTCGACCAAGTGGAGGGTCCGTCGACTTTTGGGCAGCTTGGGGAGCTGGTATGCTAGGGTTTGGAGTTTGGAGAAGTAGTTAGAGCCAAGGATTGAAGTTTTAAAGAGATTTGAAGCCATTTCAATCGGTTTTTCTGATCTTCTCCTTCTCTTTCTCTTGTATTCTGCTATGGCTTCGACTTCTTGGTGTTTTGTAAGCTTGTGGCTGATTATGAGTAGCTAGACATTTGTTCTAGGATTATTTTGAACCCTTGTATGGATTGACACTTGATTCTCCTCCACTTCTATTGACTAATGACATATATGTGTTGATTTTACTCCATTTATAATACTTCTGGTTGATTGGTCACCAATTAGTTGTTTGTTGACTTGAGTGATGCTTGAGAGAGCTAGCTTGAGTACTGAACTTAAGTTAAATCATACAAGAACTTGAAATTTAGGCATTGAATGGATGGTTTTATTGGTGAGATAGAGATACACTTACTAACCTTGTGTAGTCATATTTGGGTCTGAGCTTAAAATTGGGATTTATTTTGTTGTGAGAGAGATTGAACAAATAATAGAATTAAACACTTGTTTTTTACTTGAGAAAGCTTTTTCAAGTAGTATTTGGTCCCCAAACTAGCACATATAGCTGTTAGTCATTTTTGTGAAAGGAGATTGTTCTTGTGCTATGAAATACAAGGTGGAGAAATAATCCTAGATCCTTTATATGCTTGAAGTCAAAAAGGATCTCTTAACTCCCTTTATAACTTAATTTGCAAAGTTATTTTTACACTCAATGTCGATAAACAATTGTTCTGCTCAACCTAGTTTAAAGCATTAGTTTAATGATTAACTAAATTCAACTCCAATCCCCATGGGAATGATAATTTTTTTATACTACTTTGTCACGGCCTGTGCACTTGCGGTGTAAGCCATTTGGCGAACAAGTTTTTGGCGCCGTTGTCAGGGATTGAAAGTTGAAATTTCTCTAGTTTATCATTAAATTAGTGTTAGTAAATTGCGATTGAGCTCATTTATAAAATTGTAGACAGTTTTAATTCACTAATTTACATTTTTAATTTTCTGTAAGTAGTGGATTCTTGCTTGGAGTGTTTTCTTTGTAGGTACCTTTCTCGGCTCTCGCGCATGTAAGAGTGGCATCCAGATGGTCTTGAAATCCTTCTGGATATAAAAGATATTTTTGAAAGAGCCAATCTAGAGCCAGAAGTGCCTCCACAACCTGTTATGGCTGACATGGACGAAAATGATCTTTACACATTGGATGACTTTCTCAACCTAGAGGCACAGAGTTATCACTCTAGTATTCGGATGCCAGATATTCAAGCTAAAAACTTTGAAGTTAAACAAGTTATGCTTCAAATGTTGCGGATGAATGGATTGTTTGGTGGCAATTATAATGAGGATCCCAATGTACACCTTAGCAAGTTTATTGAGGTGTGTGAATCCTTCAAACAGAACGGAGTGTCCAAGGACGCATTGAGACTGAGGTTGTTTCCTATGACTCTAAAAGATAAAGCTAAGGCATGGCTCAACTCTCTTCTAGGACAATCTATTGGCACATGGGAAGATTTAGTGGCCAGATTCAAGGCAAGATTTATTCCTTGAGGGCGGAGAGCAACCATGAGAGGAGAAATCTTGGATTTTGAGTAACAACTTGGAGAGTTGTTTCATGAAACGTGGGAGAGATTTAAGGAGTTGTGTAGAACATGCCCGAACCACGAACAGAAAAAGTATGTATTAATGGAAGCTTTTTGGAACGGTCTTGATGAGGATGCAAAGAGAATGCTGGATAATGCCTCTAGTGGTGGAATTGGGAAGATGAAAGTGAATGAGCTTTATAATTTATATGATGACATGGCCTCCAACACCATGCAATATGCGTCTGGGAGAAAATCATCTTAGAGAAGAGGACAATCCTCTAGCCCATCGAATGATATTGCGGCACAACTTAAAGCTATGAACAGAAGGTTTAACAGTTTAGAACTTCAAATGAAGAAACCCAACCCTATGGGAATTCATGCAGTACAACCATCATCTACTGTTTGTGATCATTGTGGAGAGGGACACTCGTCTTAACAATGTCATTACACATTGGAGTCGGTGAATTACATGAACAATGCTCAGCATAGTCAATAGAACAATCCTTATTCTCAAACGTATAATCCGAGGGGAGAAATCACCCAAACTTTTCATGGAGCCAAGGTCCAAAAGTGAATCAATCTTCTTCGTTAGGTGCAAGGCCTACTTAACCTCCCGGATTTCATATGTCATCGAGACAAATCCCTATTAAAGAAGAAGAGTCCACAATAGAGAAAATGTTAGCTTAAATACTAGCTAATCAAGAAACTTAAAGGGTTGAAACAAAGGTCACTTTCTCTTTGAATGACATAGCTATTAAGAACTTGGAAGTGCAAGTGGGGCAACTAGCCTCCCAAATGAACGCTATGTCAAGAGAAAATCTCCTTAGTGATACCATTTCCAACCCTAGAAGGGAAGGCAAAGATGAGTGCAAGGCTATCACCTTGAGGAGTGGTAAAGTTTTGCCAAATGCTTCTAAACCTAATATGACGCCTCTTGAGGCAGAAGATGAAGGGACCTCTTCTTCTAAGGAGGATGGTGTAGAAGAACCAATAGTGAATGATAAGGAGCATGAGAATAGGGAAGGAAAGAAGAGTGAAGGGAAGAAAATGCAACAAAGCACTCAGATTCCACCGCTACCCTTCCCTAGACAATTCAAGAAGCAGACTAAAGATACTCACTATAAGAAGTTCTTAGATACATTTAAGCAGTTGCACATCAATATCCCTCTTTTGGAAGCTTTGGAACAGATGCCCAAATATGCAAAATTCATGAAAGATGCACTATCCAGGAAAAGAAGATTTCAAGAACATAAAGTTGTGGCATTAACAAAAAGTAGCTCAGATTTCATTAAAGAATTGCCGCAAAAGAAGGGTGATCCTGGAAGTTTTACCATTCCATGTCATATCGGAACAACTTTCATGGTTAGAGCATTATGTGACTTGGGAACCAGCATTAATTTGATGCCTTTATCCATTTTCAAGAAGCTGCAGTTGGGTAAAGCAAGGCTGAGCACTGTTACTTTGCAACTTGCCGATAGAAGTTTGGCGTATCCTCGGGGAATAATTAAGGGTGTCTTAGTGAAAGTTGATAAATTCATCATTCCAGTAGATTTTATTATTCTTGATTATAAAGCTGATCGAGAGATTCTTATTATTCTTGGGAGACCCTTTTTAGCTACGAGTAAAGCTCCCATTAACGTGGAAAAAAGAGACTTCACCATGAGGGTTAGTGAAGAGCAAGTGACACTCAATATATTCAAAGCTCTCAAATTTCCAGATGAGTCGGAACATTGCTTCTATCTAGATATGATAGACCATATAATTCACTATGAATCTCAACAATCTATGATAGAAGGCAAATGTGAAACACCTCCGCTACAAATTGAACAAGATGAGGAGGAAGAGGAAGAATGTGTAACTATGGTGAGTGCTACTCCAATCATTCCTCCGTCTAGAGTGAAATTTGAAACTCTAGACTTTACTTCAGTTGATAGACTTCCCTTAAAACCCTTCATTGTGGAACTGCTTAAATTGAAGTTGAAGACACTTTCAGCGCATCTAAAATATGTCTTCTTGGGAGAATCAAATACTTTACCAGTTATCATTACTGCTAATCTAGCCATGGAGCAAGAGTTGAAGCTCTTAAGAGTGTTAAAGAAATATAAGAAGGTGATGGGATGGAATATAGCAGATATCAAGGGTATCAGCCCTTCAGTTTGCATGCACAAGATCTTTTTAGAAGATAACCATTGACCTTCCATAGAGCACCAACGAAGATTGAATCCTAATATGAAAGAAGTTTTAAAAAAGGAAATTCTTAAATGGCTAGATGCGGGTATCATATATCTTATTTCAGATAGCTCTTGGGTGAGCCCAGTTCAATGTGTTTCAAAAAAAGGAGGCATAACTGTAGTGGCTAACACTCAGAATGAGCTCATTCCCACCCGTATAGTGACTGGATGGAGGGTTTGTATGGATTATCGCAAATTAAACGTTGCAACTTGAAAAGACCATTTTCCTTTACCTTTCATTGATTAGATGCTAGATAAACTAGCTGGGAAGGAAATTTTCTGTTTTCTGGATGGGTATTCTAGGTACAACCAAATTGCAAGTGCCCCAGAAGACTAAGAGAAAACTACCTTCACATGTCCTTATGGTACCTTCGCATTTAGAAGGATGCCATTTGGCTTATGTAATACATTGGCAACATTTCAAAGATGCATGATCTTTATATTTTCTGACATGATTGAGCAATCTATGGAGGTTTTTATGGATGATTTTTTAGTATTTGGTGACTCATTTGATGAGTGTCTCCATAATTTAGATGTTGTGTTGCAGCATTATGAAGAGACTAACTTGGTGCTTAACTGGGAGAAATGTCACTTTATGGTGCAAGAGGGCATTGTGCTAGGCCATAGAATATCTAAAGAAAGATTGGAAGTGGATAAGGCCAAGATATCCATCATTGAACAACTACCCCTACCTACCTCTGTCAAGGGTGTGAGGAGCTTCCTTGGCCATGCCAGTTTTTACTGTCGCTTTATCAAAGACTTCTCTAAGATCACCAAGCCTTTGTGTAGATTACTTGAAAAAGATGTTGATTTTAAGCTCAATGATGCCTGCTTGCAAGCATTTAAAGAATTAAAAAAAGGACTGGTCTCCGCACCCATTATGACCATGCCTTACTGGAACTTGCCATTCTTTATCATGTGTGATGCGAGTGATTATGTTGTTGGAGTAGTCTTAAGTCAGAAAAAGGATAAAGTTTTCCACCCCATCTACTATGCCAGTAAAACCCTAGATGAAGCCCAAGAGAATTACACCATTATAGAGAAGGAGATACTAGTTGTGGTATTTGCTTGTGATAAGCTTAGGGCGTATATTATGGGATCTAAAGTGACAGTGTTCACTGATCATTTAGCTCTAAAATACCTGGTTAGCAAGAAAGATTCTAAAGCCAGATTGTTAGATGAGTACTCTTGCTGCAAGAGTTTGATTTAGAAATTGTGGATAGAAATGGTTACGAAAACTAAGTGGCTGATCATCTTTCTCGGTTGAATACTGAAGTTCAACCAGAATTTGCCTAAAATATTAAAGAGGCATTTCCTGATGAACACTTGTTGAATGTTCAACACACTATAGATCCATGGTATACGGACATTATTAATTATTTGGTGTGTGGAGTGGCTCCCCTTGATCTGAAATAACATCAATTGAAGAGGTTCTTTCATGATACCAAACATTATTTCTGGGATGAGCCATACTTGTTTCAGTGGTGCACTGATCACATTCTAAGAAGGTGCATACCAGAAGAAGAATAAGGAGTAATCTTGCAAAGCCGCCACTCTTCAAATTATGGAGGCCATTTTGGGGGAGAGAAGACAGTAGCCAAAGTCCTACAAAGTAGTTTCTATTGGCCATCTTTATTCAAAGATGCTTATACATATGTGCTTCAATGTGATCGATGCCAACGGGGGGGGGGAAATATATCAAAGAGAAATGAAATGCCACTTACAAACATGTTGGAGGTAGAATTGTTTGATGTATAGGGCATTGACTTCATGGGACCTTTCCCTAGCTCATTTGGAAATTAATACATTTTGGTAGCAGTGGATTATGTATCCAAATGGGTGGAAGCTGTTGCTAGTCCTACCAATGATGCAAAAACAGTGCTCAAATTCTTAAAAAAGAATATTTTCACCTGATTTGGAGCACCGATAGCCATTATTAATGATGGGGGATCACATTTTTGTAATAGCCAATTTCAAGCCCTTTTAAGGAAGTATAAAGTGAAGCATAAAGTGGCGCTGGCTTATCATCCCTAAACCAATGGACAAGTCGAGATCTCCAACCGAGAAATCAAAATCATCTTAGAAAAAATGGTGGGGGTGTGAAGAAAAGATTAGTCCATGAAGCTTGATGATGCACTGTGGGCTTATTGGACTGCTTTCAAAACCCTCATTGGTATGTCACTGTATACATTGTTGTTTGGAAAAGCTTGCCATTTGCTAGTTGAGTTGGAGCATGGTGCTTATTGGGCCATCAAGAAATTGAATCTTCATTTTAAGACTGCGGGTGAGAAGAGGCTCCTTCAACTTAATGAGTTGGATGAATTTAGAATGCATGCTTATGAAAGTTTAAGAGTATATAAAGAAAGAACCAAACTACTCCATGATAGAAAAATCACCCCTAAATCATTTGAGCCGGGACAACATGTTCTGTTATACAACTCTCATCTTAGGCTCTTCCCCAGGAAGTTGAAATCAAGGTGGTTAGGGCCTTTTACAGTGGTCGAAATCTTTTCTCATGGAGCAGTTGAGTTGGTGGGCAACTCAGGTGAAAAGTTCAAAGTGAATGGCCAACGACTAAAGCATTATTAGGGAGGACATGTGGATCACCAAACATCCACTTTTCACCTTGTTGAATCTAAGTGAACAACTGATGAGTCCGGTTGAGGACTATAAAGCAAGCGCTTCTTGGGAGGCAACCCAAGCTTTTAACTTTACCTTTTGTTTTATTTTTCTAGTTTTTACCTTTAAGTAAAGTTATGTGTGTTTTCCTTTGCTTTGTAGGTGAACTTCTTAGTTAAGGCTGGTGGCAAAACAGAACAATACCACTGAGGGCATTTAACTCAAGGATCATTTTTGGACAAGCATTCTCAGGGAGGATTTTCTTGCTATTTACTTTAGAATATGCATGAATCTTTGTCTACACAGGTGCAAATCAATGATAACTTAAATTTGAGGGTTGTCTGGGAGGTTTCCTTTCCAAATGTATGTTTAGTGCCTGAATTCCATATTGACCCCTAGGGATTATTGTAAAAATCATACATGCTTAAGTTGATTTTAAGCTTTATTGAAGATGATGTTTATAGGAACAAGAAGAATATTGTTTGAGACTAGATTGCATGCTCCTCTCATGTTAATTTTGCTGTGTGAAGGAAGAAACTGTTGTATTAATGCATAAAACACCTTTGCGCCTTGTTAGCCGTGACCAAAATATTTATTCGCTGCGGTGAAACATGTTCTGAAATTCACCAGCCAAATTCGAGGAAAATTGGCAGCAGCAAAAACATTAATTGGCCGCGGCTAATTCTTCATGAGTGTGCCCAAGGAAGTTAACCCGAGGAAAATTGGCCGCAACGAAAATGGTGAGTTGTAAACTAGAGGCAAATTGGCCGGGGCAAAAACATGAATTGGTTGCGGCTAAATTGCGTTCAATTGCCCCTGGAATGAAATAGAAGCCTATTGGCCACGGCAAATAGACATTTAGCCGCAACCAAACATCAGTTGATGCCCGAAAATTATTTTCCTTCCTTCTCGTTTTGCCCTCAAAACTTCCACTCAATTCCCACGCTGTCCATTGAACCTCACCCAAATTCCTTGCTTGGTTCATTAGGTCATTTTAGGCTTCCATCTGAATTCCCTATCTTACCTTTAACTCAACCTTAAAGCCTCCAATCTAATTCCCTTCGCCTTTCCTCTCCTAGTTTCTGCTATTGTCATTTTTTTTCTACCCCTCCCACATCTCAGCTTCTCCTCCATGACATAGCCTTCACCTTTCTCCCCTCCACTACCTTCTGCTCATCCCTTTTCACTCCACGTCGTAGCAGTTAGTCCTCATTCAATAGTTTGTGGTTCCTCATTCAACGAAGCCTTGAGCCCTTCTTCTTCTTCCTCCATTTCGTGTTGCCTTCCTCCTGGTAAGTCTGTTCTCACTCTCAAACTACCTACCATTTGTTGTGGCTATTGGGTGATGCTATTTCTTTGTGCTGCTTAATTGTATTGTGTTGTGTGCTGTTGATATTTTGGCATAGGATGTGTGCCACTTTGCTCTGTTATGTTCTGAATAGGGGTAATTTCTACTTTGCCTAGCTTCTGTGTTACCTTCGAGTTGTAGTGATGCTATATTGAGTAGGGTGATTTCTTTTGCTACTCAGAGTTGAGCTAGGGATTTGCAGATCCTAAAAAGGATTAGTGTGCTATTTTGCTCTAATTTGTATTGGCGTGCTCAGATTAGTGTTCTGTCAGATTGTTCATTTGTGTTACTCTATTGTTAGGCATTTAGTGTATAGGGGACGAAAATGTTATATTAGGATGGATTGAATAGGAAATTATCATTTTGATTCATTAATTGGAGGTTGTTTTGTAGTTAGCTAGGGGTTTGGGTATGAATTAGAGTTGAGTAGGGATACCAATTGGGATTAATCAATCAGATTTGTTGTTTAAATTTGCATTGAATGGCTGCCTTGTCCATCAATTTAAACTTTTATGATTATTGTTTGGGCATTGTGGTTGGGTGAGAATCTGATTGTCACCTGATATGTGCTATGTCCTATCAAGTGGTTAAATATGGGAGTGTCTGTTAATTTGTTTAGTTTATGCTAGTCAGGTAGTTTGTCTAGGAAAATTTTATCTTTTGGTTTTGCCCAATCTGCTTTTATCTTTGTGTTTTTAGTTGTTAGCTGAGCTGGTGTCTTGTGGCTTTACAGGTCTTATGGCTCTAACGAATGCAAAGAAAGAGTACTTTATATTAATCAGAACAAGAGTCTCTAGTTGCCATTAAAGAAAGAGTGCAAAGCCGTCCCATTTTATCAAAGCGAGAGTTTTCGTACACAACCGACTGGGCCTTCTATGTGATTGTCGACCAAACTTATCACCTACGCTCTTTGATGGGTGAAAAGCCGGGTGAAAATGCTGCCATAGTTAGAGAGTTTTACACCCAGGCAGCCATTGCAATCAGCCTGAAGTGTCGGGTGAGAAGGGCTCAAGTTAACATTTCAGTGGAGGCACTCCGCACGTACTACCAATTATCGGAGGTAGTCGATTGCCGCTATGTTTACTTAATGCAGCATGAGGATGAGATCCCCTTTGATGATATTGCCTTGTTTCTGGATCATGAGAGGCAAGTATTGTGGAAGATCCCTCATGGTGGGTAGCGATATCTTGAATGGAAGATATTGAGTAGAGACGCCAAGTTCTGGCTTCATTTTATGTCTTTCAACATTCTTCCAACCTTTCATTTGAGTGACACCACGTAGGAGAAGGTCCTCTTGATTTACTTACTGATGACCTAGCAACCGGTTGATATTGCCGCTATAATGTATCAAAGCCTTGAAGCAGCAATAGTGGATCACTCTTGCGTGATTTTTTTTTCCCACTTCGTTCATCAATGGTGTCTTCAATCGGAGGTGAAAAGCAGAGCCAATGAATAAGTGTTCCTGGCCCCCATGCTCTTCAATTATAGAGCAATCAAGTCATCCTGTAGGGCACCACACGGCCCGGGGGCAGATTAGTCGGACCAAGATGTGATGGAGGAGGAGGCGTCAATCCTGGATATTCCAGCATCAGAGGAGTTTGACTCAGCTCAGTCGGATGACCCATGGAGGGCTAGTGTAGATAGGCGTCTGGATCTGATGATGGGTAAGGTGGACAGTATTTCTGATGATGTAGCCTAGATTCGGCTTCAGCTGCAACGCCTATTGCCACTGTTGACTGATAGGACTTCTGGGGTTAGGGGTGACGAGGGCCTAAGCGAGAACCAGCCTGGCGATCTTTGACTTTTCTTTTTCTTGTTAATTATTTTTGCTTTTATATTCCTGCTTGTGATTTTGTTGCTTAATTTCTGTTTTTCATATGGTTACTTACAGTAAACTTGGTGGTTATTTGGTTATCTATAACTTGCTTATCAATGTTGGAACTAGCTAGATTTAAACCTCTTTACATTACTGTCGGTTAAGTTTAGTTTTTGTTTGATGCCTATCTCGTTGAGATTTTGTTATCAGCTACTGCTCTTTTGGTAAGTGCAGGTGCTGTTTCTCTTGTGCAACTACCTTTTTATTAGTAGTAGCATGAGAGTTGACCTTTTTTTCCCTATATGTGTCAATGAGGACACTGTCCATTTTAAGTTTGGGGGTGAGGGTATACCTTTTTGACCTTTTTGTTGTTGATTCGGCATGAGTTTAATTTTGATGCTTAGACTTCGATTTGTAAACTACTTAATTTCTGTGTTGGGTTGCTGAATTTTTCCTTTAATTGGATTATTTGGGTCCAATGATTGTGGGTTGCTTAAATTATATGCTTGACAGGGAATTTTGGAAGTGTTTGTTAACTCTTGAGTCATAGAATAATGCATTGTTTGATGACATTTTTAGGGCAAAATTTTTATACACTTGTCGGGGAATTATTTGAAAGCTCTTGTTTTGGAAAAATTACAGCAAATTAGTGTATATGTTCTTTCTCAATTTCAAAACTCTAGAACCATCCTTGGAATTCCTTGAAACGATTTAATGACTTCACTTGATTTTAAAAAATGATTTGGGCATTAATTAAATGCGTTTGTGCCTTTCAAGCTATCCTTTATCAATTATATTTTTCCTTGAACCCCCCACTTGAGCCTAATTGAAAAATCATATAAATTTTTGTTCAAATTTGTGCATTAGACTTATACTCCACAAACTTAAAAAACCATGATTCCACCTAGGACTTGAGATAATGGATTAGTGTTTACATTTTGATGAGCTTTGATCATGGGAGTATGAATAATGGGTAGTCTGTAATTATTTGCACTTAAGATGTGTTTACTCCATTAAAAAAAAATTATTTCAATGAGATTGAGTGCATTTGGATTTGAAGATAAGTTTGGGGGAGGTGTTAGCATTTTGGAAGAATACTTTGAATGCAGAAAAGAGGGTAGAATTCTGTATTATTATTTATCTTAAGTAATTTGTATTCTCTTTTATCCCTTCTTTCAATTAGCCCTCACCTTGGCCACATTACAAGCTTAAAAGTCCTATTGATTTCGAAATTTTTGTAAGGTCAAATGTACAGTGGAGAGGGAAGAAAAGTTTTAGCATATGAAGTGTTGTTGTTGAGGCAGTATATCTATATATGCATTGAATTGTGGTTTTTGTTCTGGACAATGGTTGGAAAATGATACCCTGACTAGCCACACACACACATGCTCTAAAAGTGTTAGAGAACTTTACATTATGTTGTGAGTCTTGCATTTTTTTACATTCCATTGTCCCCTGTCTCGCTTATCATGGGTAGCAACTGATGAGGATTATACCATGCATTCATAGTATTTGGATAATTCATGCAATCTCATTGATTCTTCATTTTGTTTTACTCAAGGACGAGTACAAGTCTAAGTTTGGGAGTGTGATAACCTCTCTAAATTCAAGCCTTTTCAGCACATTTTCCTTGAGCTATGCATATCTTTTGATGTATTTTTGTATATAAATTATACTCAAAGTAGGAAAATGTGCATTTTTGATAGCTAAACTTAACTAACTCGCTTTTAGTTTAATTATGCAAATTTTAATCTTAATTTAGGATGGCATATTTATAGCTTCATACTTTTTGCAGATATTATTGGACCAAAAGTAATGGCTGGAATTCATATCATATGCTGGAAGTTTTGCTAGATTCCCCACGGCCAAATCAGACATTAGCCACAGCCAATTCCTGCATGGAGGAGAGAGTAGACAAAGAGCATTTCACCGTGGCCATTTCACACGTTCGCTGTAGCCAATTGTTGAATAGAGACGCTGGAGAAAACCCAAGGGCATTTCGCCGCGGTGAAGAATATGTTGGCCACAGCGAACCATGGTTTACTGAAACACTGCGTTTTGAGGCTTGATAGACTCTAGGGCTTCATATATCCACATTTTCGACCAAGTGGAGGGTTCGCCAACTTCTGGGCAGCTTGGGGAGCTGGTGTGCTAGGGTTTGGAGTTTAGAGAAGTAGTTAGAGCCAAAGATTGAAGTTTTAAAGAGACTTGAAGCCATTTCAATTGGTTTTTCTGATCTTTTCCTTTTCTTTCTCTTGTATTCTGCTATGGCTTCAACTTCTTGGTGTTTTGTAAGCTTGTGGCTGATTATGAGTAGCTAGACATTTGTTCTAGAATTATTTTGAACCCTTGTATGGATTGACACTTGATTCTCCTCCACTTCTATTGACTAATGACATATATGTGTTGATTTTACTCCATTTATAATACTTCTGGTTGATTGGTCACCAATTAGTTGTTTGTTGACTTGAGTGATGCTTGAGAGAGCTAGCTTGAGTACTAAACTTGTGTTAAATCATACAAGAACTTGAAATTTAGGCATTGAATGGATGGTTTTATTGGTGAGATAGAGATACACTTACTAACCTTGTGTAGTCATATTTGGGTCTGAGCTTAAAATTGGGATTTATTTTGTTGTGAGAGAGATTGAACAAATAATAGAATTAAACACTTATTTTTAACTTGAGAAAGCTTTTTCAAGTAGTATTTGATCCCCAGACTAGCACATATAGCTGTTAGTCATTTTTGTGAAAGGAAATTGTTCTTGTGCTATGAAATACAAGATAGAGAAATAATCCTAGATCCCCTATATGCTTGAAGTTAAAAAGGATCTCTTAACTCCCTTTATAACTTAGTTTGCAAAGTTATTTTTACACTCAATGTCGATAAACAATTGTTTTGCTCAACCTAGTTTAAAGCATAGGTTTAATGATTAACTAAATTCAACTCCAATCCTCGTGGAAATGATAATCTTTTTATACTACTTTGTCATGGCCCGTGCACTTGCGGTGTAAGCCGTTTGGCGAACAGTAGTTAAATTTTTTTGTGTTGCACTTATTATTTTCACTTATATTATATATATTTGTTAGGTAAATTATATGTAGGGAGTTAATTTTTTATTAAATTTATTTTATTTGCATATATTTTTTAGATGTGTTATCATTTTGTAGTTTGCAATAATATTTACTATATTGAAGCAAATTTATAAATATATTTGTTGGCATGTATTTTTTTTGTAATATTCATTTTGTTATTTTAATGATGATTGTTATGTTTGTTGAACAATTCTTTTTTTTTTGGTATGTAATATTATTTAAAGTTCCAAAAGAAATAATATTAGAGGAAAAAATTAGGCTATTTAGATTTGTTGGTATGAAAATATATATGTTTGTTAGATAAATTTTATGTAGGGATTTAATTTTTTATTAAATTTATTTTATTTGCATTTATTTTTTAAATATGTTACAATTTTATAGTTCACTATAATGTTTACTTTATTTGCCATCATTTAGATTTTTGTAATATTTATTTTGTTATTTTACTAATTATTATTATGTTTGCTTAACAATACTTTTTTATGTAATAATATGTAAAGGTGTAAAATAAATAATACTAGAGGAAAAAAATTAGGTCATTCAAATTTGTAGGGAAAAATATATTGTTTAATAATTACTAAATTAAAGAAAATATTATTCTATTTTGCATGTTTTATATAAATGTTGGTGAATGGAATTAAAATATATTTACGTACTTTTGCATGTTATTATTTACAAATCAAAGTGTAGGAAAGAAGAATGAACAATAAGAGTGAGATTGTGTTTATACATATTAATGGATGACTATATGATAGTTTATATGGTGTGACATTTGAATGCCCTAGAGTAAAAGTAATAAGCGTTGATTTAGATATCACATTGGAGAGGTTAAAGTAAGTGGTTTGAGAAAAGCTACGGATTTCCCCTAACCATAACCCAAGTTATGTTTGATCTAGTATATCGGTACCCAGCCTTTTTAAATCCAACACAATGTAGCTTGGAAGATGATTATGATGTCTAAGAGATGTAGTAAGTGAACTCGTGGTACCTATCCTAATTGATTGGTGCTGCATTGTACGCTTGTATTTCAACAAATTAAGTGGATTTGAATCTCGAATCGCAACCAATGGTGAAACATGTTGCATACACACTCCCATCTACTAATAATATCCATGAGCTAGTTGAACAAGCATTCCTATTCAGTTCCTATCTTAGAAACATTCACCTAGTTGATCCATGGCCAAGCTATGCTCAATAATATAACATCCCTACCAATGACTATATGTGCTAGCTAAGCTCATCCCATCAAATGATTGACAATACTTAATGTCAATCTCTACTTGTTGTGATATAAGACATAGTTGATAAATTTGAGAATGAGGATAAATATAATCATACTATGAATGCTGATTATGACAATCATGATGATGATGAGAATGAGTCCAATAAGGATAGTAATATTGCTAAAGATGATATAGCAAATCTTAGTTTGTGAGATGAGCCAATTGTTGCCTTCTTTTCATGGGTTAGTACAGTAGTCGTAAGTGGCCTTGAGTTCCTTGGAAAGGGCAAGCCTATAATCTTGAGTGACAACCTAGAATTGAATGTCGGTATGCAGTACAAAGATATACAGGCACTACGCTGTGTAATTAAGCCGTACTCTGTTAAAGTGTACTACACATTTTTATGTGTACCATTATTCAAAGAAGAACAAGGAATATCAATGCATTGACTATGGCTACAGTTTCATTAGAAAGGTCAAGGCTTGCAAAAAAGTAAGTAAAACACATTGGGAGATTACAAAGTATGGGAGATCACATGCATGTCTTTCTGTGACATTATCCCATGACCATCTAAAGTTGGATTCTGATATTATATCATTGTGTGTTATGGCAATAGTGACTGAACAACTAGAAGTTAATGTTTCTTAAATCATCGAGTGGATGCAAAGTTTGTTTGGCTACACTATGTCTTACAGGAAGGGGTGGAAGGCAAAATACCAAGGTAATTGGGAAAGCTCATTTGCTTTTATTGCCAAGGTGATTAGCTATTGTTTAGCATTTCATGCTTGGCTTAGTAGTACAATTTTCTAACAAACAATGTTTGCAAAGCTGCTTTGATGGGCAACTTATGGAGATGTTCTACCAAGTATTTTGGGCCTTCAAGCCATATATTAATACATTTGCCAACCTCAAGCTGATTATCCAAGTTAATGGGCCATTCTTATATAAGAAATACAAAGGCACATTGCTTATGCCTATATCACAAGATAGTGACAAGAAGGTCGTTCCCTCTTAATTTCTTATAGTAGAGAGAGGGACACGAGAAACTTGGTCATGGCTCCTTTACAATCTTTAGATGGTTGTCATTAAAAATAGAAGGGGGGATTTGCTTGATAGTGGATAGACATCCTTCAATTTTGTCTATTGTCTCTAATTCAAAGGTTAGGTGGCAGCCACCATACAGGCATCACATTTTCTATCTTTATCATGTGACTTGCAACTTTTACAAAGCATATGGGACAAATTAGCTAATAGAGAAATTCATAAACATTGGTTATGCATAGGAGTATCATGTTGATGATGCAAAATTGGTTGAGCAAGCAATTTTTCATGGTCTTATGGCTTGGATAGCTGACATTTCAAAGAAGTAATGGTCATAGGCCTATGGTGAAGAGAGGTGATGCTATACTCACATGACAACAAACTTAGTTGAGATAATAAATAGTGTTCTTAAAGATATAAAGAGTTTGCCCATAAATAGCCTTGTAACCATATAAAGGTAAATATATACTTCATTGAGTAAGCTCAGCAGATACATGCACAGACAGCAGTCGACCAGGTATTTTGTGATACTCTTAATAAGAAGTTGGTCCTAATTGCACAAGCGACCTTTGTATGTGTTGTTCATGCATTTGATAGAAAAGCAGTGTTATTTAAGGTTAAGGAGCCTTATAATGTCCAAAATAATGAATTTGGTTAGTGTTGCAAGATTATCTTAGTTGATCACGAATATGATTACGATGATTTTCAAGTTGAGAAATATTCATGTTAGCATGTTATTACATCTTGCACCTATGTTAGCTTTGACTAGTTGTAGTTTTTTGATTGGGTTTTCCTATTACAAATGATGCGTAGTGCATATAGCAATAAGTTTTAATCTATTGGAGGGGAGGTTCATTAGCTACAAGTAGATTTTCTAACATTAATTCATGATCTATCAATGATCCAAGCAAAAGAGCACATATATTCGATGTGCATACACAACAAGATGGATTAGAGATAATTAGGTCAACCTAACAAGTGTGGGTTATATAGAAAAATTAGTTATAATTGTTCCACCTATCCACATAATCACTTTGCTAGCCAGTAGTATGACCTCGCTTGTATATGAATAGAGACATATTTATTGTACTTTTATCATATTGATTATAACTATGTTGCTTGTAACTCGATTAAATATGATGTACAAATGAGTTAATTTTGTTATGATGGATTTATATCTCAGTTTGATGTATTGTTACATTATTGTAACTTTTATTTTGTTGATTGTATATGCAAAATAATGTTTGTTGAACTTGCCAAAATAGTAGGCTATAAGAATATTATAACAATGGTGTGCCCAACATAGGTTTTCCACATAAGGTCAAAGGATGACTCGCTTTTATACTTCTAGACAAGGCACATTTTGCATGTGATTTGGTTAGAGAATGATTGACTGCTCCAACCACAATGAGTCATGTATAGCGATCATTTGCCTTCTCTTCTGCCTACTACTATTGACTATCTATAGTAGTTTGGTTTCTATAGGATGGCCTAACTAGATAATCTGAGTATAATTTTGCACTTATATCTTTGCTTGTAAAGAGATAACATCTTCAGACCCTTACTTTTCATATCATTAGAGGAGAGTGTATGATCACTCTAGAGGATATTGCTATACAGTTAGGCCCACCTTGTACAGGGATCCTTGTCATTGCTCATACAAAATACATTTGGAGAGACACATTTGAGTGGCTGCTTGGAATAAGATTGCTAGAAGATAAAATTTTTAGGGTAAAGGATTACCATTAGTTGGTGAGTTGACCACTTTAATCACCTACTAGATGACGAAAATGATGAAGTATAATGGTTTACATATGCATATATACTAAGATTGATTGATGAGTTTTTTTATGTCAAATTGATCGAGTTATAAGATGTACTTGATGTATTTACTACTATTGTGAGATTTTGAACAGGTTGCCTAATATTGTTGGAGATCTGCACTATTAGCTTACTTGTACAAAAAACTTTGCAATGCAACTTATCTTACAGAACAAGGCATCGGTGAATGTCTAACCCCTTCCACCTTTGGGCATGAGATAGGTTCCTAATGTTAGTACTTAAGAGACCACCATATCCAAACACCTAATTAGAAATTGGGTTTCAAGTAAGATAGTTAACAATTTGTAGATGGTTTCATTAGTTCAATCATTTAGTTTCAATCTAATACAACTTCCCTTACTAATGTGTTATGATTTGCTTGTTTGTAATCATAGATGAAAAAATGTAGGTAAACCTCTCAATTTGCAGGACATGGCCTCGCAGTCATATCAAATACTATTGGGTGTTGTGTGAGAGAATGAGGCGTGATTACTTTACAGGGATGAAGTAAATTGCCTCTTGAATATATGGTAGTTATTATGACACTTTAATGTATTATGTGCAGATTATTTGGCAACCATATATGAACCATGTGGTTGCCGAATGATCTATGCATAATACAATAAAGTGTCATAATATTGGTTGGAAGGTTGAGACATATGGCTAAGATCTGTGCATAACACATCAAAATGTGTAAAGGCTAGAAAATATTCTCTTGTTATTTTTTTTCTTGTAGTGCTTTCATATCTTATTAGTCTTTGTTAATGTGAAATTAAAAATAATTCTGCTTTGAAATTTACCAAAAAAAATTTATGGATATGATTCAAATAAAAGAAAGAGCTAGAAACTCTGTATAGTGAGCCATGAAAATGCCGAAGTTGGTCACTTTCTCTTGGGTTTTCTAATATTTTTGGACACATCTTATCATAAAACATTATTGATTAGAGACACACCTAATTAAGGTTCCGCTATCTTATCATTTGCAAATGTACCACATGATCCGTTTGGGATGCTGAGAATTGATTCCCCTTTTATTTTCTATTTTTCATTTTCATGGATTTATTCCAGTTGTGTTCTTTGACAAATAAATTAGGCAAAATGACAATGTGATAAGATTGCTAAATAAATTTTGAAAATTTAAACGGTCTTTGTAAGGTTGATCGTGCTCCCATTAAAATATTTAGGTGAAGAAAAAGGCCATTGCTATATATATTATTCAATCGTAAGTGTATCCTTAACTAAATAATTCCATTATGGCTATCATGTTCTTCTTTATAAGAGTCAACACCTATAACAAACGTTGTTGAAATTTGGAACAGATTCCCATATTTAATTCATTGTAGGATTTGAAACCCAAATGAATACTCAATACAAACTAAGACTAAATTTCTTAGCACTATTTCCATATATTGAAAATTTTCAAATTTTAAGCAAAAACTAACCTTCAATCACGGAGAGATCCAAGGAAGCATTTTCCCTACTTAGCATAAACAAGCTCTATCCTACCAAAGAAAAAGAAATAAAATATACTCTAGTGCTCAAAGTCAAAGATTACAAATTATTACTAATCACTGGTAGAAGCGTTTGTATAACATATACTTCGATAAACAGATGCAGCAGTGTGTCTATAGTCTAAAGAACTGATGACTATTAAGTAAATATGTAAGTTCTACCTCTCTCTCAACATCAAGGGAGGATACCGTTGTCTTCTAATGTGCAACAAATTAAGAAGAAAGAAAAGAAGAAAAGCCAAATATACAGATCCCTTTCTTTTCTGTTTTGATTAGTTTCTATGTAAAGGACTAACATAAAATCTACTATGGTCAGAAAGGTTGGCTAAATTAGCTACTTTTGTTAGTTTCCATTAGAACAACACATTTCATTGGAGTTTTTGTTGTTATACGGCTTGATCCTAATTGTAAGTGGATTTTGAATTTTAATATACATGAATGTTTATTGAGTTTTGACGTTGGACATTTCTTCTAAAGATAGACAAAAATCGAATTCATAACTCAGGCCTGTAATCGGCTCTAATATGACTCTGCAAAATTTTTGAAGAAATGCTAAGCGTACAACATTTTTTCCTCGTATTAAAACTTATACAATTTTTCATATATAAATTGTATCACATTCGATTGACTTTTTTTAAGTAAAAAGATGTCAACTGAATTTAAATGCAACGAAGATTTCCAATTCATAATTTAAGAATTTGCTATTAAAGAGTTTATTTAATTGAAGGCAGTCACGCTCATCAACTTTGAAGTTTGAATAGAACAAAAACTCTCTCAAAAATAAAATAAAATAAAAATAAAAATAAAAGATATTAGGTTTGTTCCCGTCGGAGTGGGATGCGTTTCGGTTTTTATTGAATTGGCGTGTCTAAAGGAACACACTTTTACACTGCGTCCACCACCTTAATATTGGTTGATTTGTCAACAGCAACCATACACACACATATACACACACATTTTATATAATAGTTTGATAAGTTTAACCTCTGGTTTATTTATCTACAAATTTTTTGATCAATGAAGTTAAAATTTTGATTAATCAAACTTTAATGAATTAAAATTTTTAAATGTTCTCAATTTCTAGAAGAAAAAAACTCTTTAGTACCCAAATTTATTTCTAGAAAAAATATTTTTGATTCATGGTAAAGTCTTTCTAATTATTCTTTACTCGTGTCGAGAGCGGCTGCCAACGGCTTCGTGGGATTCATTTCCTTCTATTTAATGGTTGGTGTAAAGAATATTGATCTTGAAAATTTCCATCATGTCACACGGTTATGTCTCCAATGGCTTCTTTCGATAAAGGCTATTAAATAATGTAGTACTAGCGAACATTTTCTTTCAATTATTATAATTTTGGCCCTTAAAATAAGAACTATATATATAGAACAAGTAGTATAAACGAAAATGACTAAACTGTCAAACCATTCTTAAACTGTCTATTCCAGTTACTATTCTCTTCCAAATTAAATTCCTTTTGACAAATAATTTAACTAGTTATACATATGTAATATCTGGCTAATAAATTAATTTACCATAATTTATGTGACACTTTGATATCTTGTAGTTGTAAGGCTAATTTGTCCTTTATTTTATAGTCCCGCTCACTTTATTATTACTTTTTTTATAACATGATAAAAAAGAAAATAATTTTTTTTATCAATAATACAGACCATTCTAAATTATCAAAAAAAGATTATTATGAATTAAAAAAAGGGAAAATTTTAAAAAGTACATTTGGGTTTTGGTGATGAAGGTTTAATATAAGTAGAGAATGAAAACATTCAAACCACGGAAAAAGGAAGGGAAAATTAAAATAAGCAAAGGGAGACATAATCTAGAATATATCTGGTTTAAGGGTGCAGGGGGTTTCATAATAGTGGAAGGGCATGGAATCTCAGTTATGAATGGGACCCTTTCTCATAAACCAAAAATCTATATATGAGACGTTATTATTTAAGATTAAAATAATTTTCTTAATTAATTAGGAGTGACTGATTGACCTTTAGTCTTACTTTTAATATACAAATTATTATTTGTAATATATATATATATATATATATATATACATACATATATATATATATAATGTAATATAAATTATACAGAGATAATATAATTAAAATAATAACAAATATATATTTATATTAAATTAATTAAATTAAATTTAAAAGATATATTTGAATATATTAATAAAATATATGATATAAATTACTATATATATTTGTTTTTTTTTAAATAGAAAAAGCATGCATTTATACAGAAGGAATCCACAACGTTGTAGCTTTTTTATTATTTTAATGTTTTAATGTTATTGCAATTGCTAAAGTTGGATGACAAGCCAAAGTTCAACTAAATTTATGAGTCATTTTTACACTTACTTTGCCATATTTTTGTTGTAGTGCAAGATATATAAGATATTTCTTTTGCTTAACAATCAATGCGTCATTTACTTATAATTTTTATACTGATATATTTGAAATTTATGAGAAAAGTAGATAGACTAAAATCTCCTTGTCGTGGTTCAAAGTATACATGCAAATACATGTATTGTAATAGTAATAAAGTGATGAGAAAAATTATTTTTGTAAAAATTTATTGTTAAAACTTGTCAAATACCAAAATTTATATTTTAACTTAAATTGAACAAATTAATTTTAAGTAGATATGTAATGTAAAATAAATAAAAATTATTCACCATGCAAAATTGGAAATTAAAACTAAATGTAGATTACTTTGTGATTATAGGGACTAGAATTATTAATCCCTCAAGTATTTTAAATTGTTTTAATTTAATACCCTTAACATTACTCTTAATGGTGATATAGGTTAGTCTAAGGTTCAATTGCACCTATGAATATTTTTTTCAAATCACATGGATTTATCTAATTAATTTCATAACTCCTTATGAAATTAATAAAACCCAATTCAATAGCACAATCCTTATTTTGGCTATGCGAGGCTAATAAATATATTCCTAACTCATTAGCGAAACCATTCACTTATCCAAGAGAATTTCAAGTACTCGTACAAGTCAACCTAAGATTTAATTTCACTTTCCTTTTACCAAGTTCAAGTAAAATATTAGATTAATTCAATTATTGTTAGAAAGCATGAAGCATAGGATTGAATATATATATACACACACACATACACACCATTAATCACAAAGCAAGAGTGAGGAACAACCTCTAATTTATATGAAAGTTTATAATAATCTTAGATTATGAAGTTTGGCTATACATGACTTCAAAATCCATCAACAAAACCAGCGGACAAACAGAAACATCAATAAAAACAAGGGAAGGAGAGGATTTAGAGAAAACTAGACGGTGTTCTTGCTCCTTTTCAAGCTCCAAGCTTCCTTGTCTCAAAAAATGCTCCAAAGCTACTCCAATACATCTAAGAAAACCCATAATGATGGCTAAGCAATAGATAGGTGAGGTCTATGAAGCAAGACCTATTGTAGTACAAAACTTTGTATTTAAATTTTTGCAAATGTTGCCTTGGTGCTTTTACTTCTATCTAGGCAATGGAATTTTCAACAATGGCATTGCGGCGTTGGCTTGTGGCACTGTGATGCCAGATGCTTTGTGATGGCCAATTCAACTTCTTTTTGCATCTTGTCTCTGATAATTCGAGGTTTAAGATCCCAGATGATTCGACTTATGCTTTTGGATATTTACACCCTACAAGTCAATTCTTGAATTAGCTAAAAATAAGACAAAACTTGTCATCTATAGTATAAAAATTGAGTATGGACCTATACATCTTATCTATACACATTTGTTCTATAATTAACCATATTTATTATAAAATTAGAGTATAAACATTTATTTCTTTTGCAAAATGTGTAAAATAATATGATTGTATAAGAGTTAATACTCCTATCACCTCTATAACCTTGCAAACTAAATAATCACTACAAAAAAGTAGCTTTTTAGTGATGGCTTTTAGTGGCGACTATAAAAAGTTGTCACAAAAAAATATTTTTAGCTGCGACTTTATTAAGTTGTCGCTAAAAGTTGTCGTTAAAATACTATTTTTAATTTCGAAAAAAATTTTAGTGACGACAAAAAAAATTGCCACTAAAACTATTTAGTAGCAATAAAAAATCGCCGCTAAATACTTTTAGTGACGACATCAATACTGTCGCCACTAAAAATTCACATTTAGTGACGATTTTTAGTTACAACTGCAAGGTCACCACTAAAACTAACTTTTAGTGGCGACAAATTGATTTTGTCACTAAAAGTCACTTTTAGTGACAACAAATTGATGTTGTCACTAAAAGTTTTGCATCATTTGTAAAAATTTTAAAAATTTTTTGTTAAAATTTTTTTTCAAAAGTAACTTTTAGTGACAACTATTTTAGTTGCCACTAAAAGTTTTAATGCAAAATTTTTATTAATTTGAACATAGAATTTTTTTAAAAATAGACAAATACATCTAAAAAAATAAATTATACTTATAAATATAACTTTATCAAAGAAAATAAAATGTTTAATGTTACTAATATTAATTAAATTTTATATACATTTTATATATAAATAATTTGAAGTAATCTTTTTATAAATAAATAAAAAATAAAAAAAATATTTTTACATACAAATAAGTTAAAAAAATATTTTTACATACAAATAAGTTAAAAAAGTGTTATAAAAATAATACATAATTAATCTCACCTTTCCAATTTCTATTCTACTGTGTAATAAAGAAGAAGATCATGAATAAAATAGATAACTATTAAAATATTATTCAAATATATGAAAAATGTCCTTCCCATATTTCTAAATCTCACATCAACTCAAGTATAGCAGCAGGGCAGGAGAGAAAATTGTTCCACTTCCAAGTGCATTTAGTCATTTCAACTCTAGATTTAGCGACAAGTGTTAGTGTCAAATTTGTGAGAGTGTTTAAGGCAATTAGAGATCTGACTGAGTTTGTGGATGGAGGTTGTTCCTATTCAAACCTTCAAATTCACCTACATTAGAGACCATCGATGAAGATGTTGTTGAGGATTATAATAATGATCAGCTATAGCCTGCTTAGTAACAGATGATACTCATATTTTTGAAGTAGGCTTTTTTTTAGTGTTTTATTTTAAAAATACACATTAATGTAATTTGTAGCCCAATTAATACTCATAATATAGTTGAGTTTATAATAATCACCTCGGTAATAAAAGGCAAAGCAATTGAGAAGGGGGGAGTAAAATGAAAAGATGTTGTCAAGTGAGAAAGATATTTTTCCATTTATTTGGAATTATTAATTAAAATGCATAGTTCACCCACAAAGTGAGAGGGTAGTTGCCATTTATTTGCATAATATATTATTAAACCACAATTTAAACTTCTTTTTTTTCATATCAAAAGAAAACTATAGTCAACAGAGATGGAATGCACCTTTAAAATTATAAAGGTAAAATAAAATTATTCTTGTAATCTTTATACTATACTTTTGTAAGAAACTTGAATTAATTTTTATTATTTAATTTTTTTAATTTAATCTTTGTTATCAAATTTGTATTAATAATTTAATATGATTGTTTTGCAAATTATATATTGAGTTAATTTTACTTTATTATTTATGTAAAATTATATATTATTTTAATTTTTATGATTGTCTTGAATATGTAAATCATACATATTCAAGACAAAAAAAATTTAAATCATACATATTAAATTTAAAATTTAATAAAATTTTAAAGACAAAAGAAAATAATGTATCCTAAAAAAGAAAATGAACACGGAAGCGATTGAATGAATAGAAAAATTTTAGTATCTTGAATGGAATGGGTTGAAAAAACAATGAAATGCATTAATAAATGAAAAAGAAATGAAAAAGTAGGATAGAATGGGAATGCTTGAAAGCAAATATATTCAAAATTTCAGAACTCTTTTGCTCATTATGTGTCAATCGAAATTAACACTAAAATTGTATCTACTTATGTAAATTCAAAATGTTATCTCTATTTTATTTCCTTCTTTTTTGAAATCCTTTTTTTTAGCATTATATGATCACTAATCAAATATACAAAATAAATGAAATAGATAATGTCAAATGTAACAACACTATACAAGGGTTTATCCTCTAAAATATTTATAATAGCACTTGTTTATGAAATAAAAAAGGTTTATTCATTAAAATTTGTTACAGATACAGAGTTTATTCATAAATTATTATTGTATGCTAAAATTTTAATTAATTGTTCAAGATTAAAAATTATATAGAGTTTTAATAAATTTTTAAGATTAAAAATTAAATTTAAAAATCAAAGGAAAAAAAAGGATTTGCATAGTTATGTGTTTCTTCTGTTAAATTTGAAACTTCATTATATTCATTCAATCATTCCTCTCCTTTTATTTAATCTTCAAATTTAGATTCTCTTCTCCAGGTTTATATATATATATATATATATATCTACTTATATACTTCTTATCTCAAATTCAAAATCTATATTTTAGCATTATATAAAAATTAATCAAACATACAAAATAAATCATTAATTAAAAAATAAAACTATAAATAATTTTTAGATAAATAATTACAGTCTATTTGATTTTTAAAAATTTTAATTTTTTTATTTAATTTTATGAATTATTATTTACTCATTAATTAAAAAAACTATAAATAAAACCATCACAAACCATCATAAATAAAACATACAAAGTTTTTTTAGTTAAGTTTTAATTCCCTCCCTCCACATTGCATCAGTTTTTATTAGCTTCTTTCTATTCCCTCCAAACACTCATTTTAATTCCCTCCTTCCACGTTGCAGTAGCAGTCAGTAGCTCCAGCTCCAGCTCCAGCTCGAGCTCTAGCCCCAGCCCTAACTTCTGAAGCAGAGCAACCAAAAGAGACTGAGCAAATGAGGGAGATGAAGAATGAAAGCTGAGCAGCAGCAACTCCAGCCCTAAGCCCCAACGTCTGAAGCAGAGCAACCAAAAGAGACTGAGGAAATGAGGGAGATGAAGAATGAAAGCTGAGCAAATGACGGAGAAGAAGAACGAAGGCTGAGCAAAGATTGAATCTCTTGTCATTGTAAGTTTGATTTTAGTTGGGTAAGCCTCTAAAATGCTTCTTCATCCATAAATGCCCTAGTTTCTGATTTATGAGGAAGTATAAACTCTAGGTTTTGTAAATTCAGATTTTTGATTTAATATTCCAGTTCCATGCCTTGTAATGGTTCCTTCTAATTTGGGTAAGCCTTAATTAATAATTTTTAATGAGAATGAGCAAAAATATGATGATTTTTATGGTTTTCTTAGGGAGGGCAGCCATGGATGCGAATTTGGAACCTCAAATTCAATCTTGATACTTTAATGGTTACATAATGCTTCTTTAAGCTTAGGTAGATGTTAAATGATGATTTTTAATAAAGATGAGCCCCAATGTAGCAATTTAGCATGAGTTTACTATTAATACAAACACATATGCGAATTTTATAGAGGATGGAGGATATTTCGGATTAAGAGCTTTAAATAGTTTAGTTGGGATGGAAATATAGTAGGGTAGTTTATATGAAAAGAATTTCAAAGAATGAAACTGATTGTGATGTTGAATTTTCTCTTGTTCAATAGGTTAAGTTTTCTTGGATTGATTATTGGACACCTTGTTGGAGTTACAGAGGTAACCTTGTTGGAACCTTGTTGGAACCTTGTTGTGTATGGCATGTGAAATGACTCAAGTGATTGTGATGTCTCTCTACATTATGCCAAGCCTATTTGCATCATTATTATTAGACATTGCATTCTATATTGCATGGTTATGTTATTATATTATATCAGACACTACATATCTCATCCCCTCTTCTATCTTAGCTCTTCCAATGAGGAGAAGACCATGAAAGCTAGTAGCAAGTAAAGCTAGGTGTTATAGTGATATATGTAGTTTCTTTTGTAAAATGCATATCTGACATGTAACTTCCCTGGCTAATTTGAAATATATACCTATGGCAATGAAGGAAGATTTGAGAAAAAATTTAATACTTTGATGTATTTAGTATGACATAAATGCAATTATTTTGATTAGTGTTTTGTGGTTCTTGTGATATTATTATGGACTCTTAATATTACTAATTTGAATGTATGATGGTAGGTTATGGGCTCTCTAAAGCTCTAAGTAGCATGGTAACTTGTATGTAGTATAAGGAACTTAGGTAGTCATATTTTGATCTAGAGATTTTTTGGGAGTTTGGGAAGTTCAAGTAGTCTTGAACTATGAGTTGAAACTTGTTAGAAGTGTTAGGGTGGTTAATGGAATGGTGTAAGGCCATTATTTGCACATATATACTCTTTAGTGTCAAATTCAGAACCTAAATAGGTAGGTTTGGAAAGGGATGCATTTGCAAGATCAAATGGTTGAGTCTAGGTCTAACACTTGGCAAATAGGAAGAGGATATTTGGAGGTTTAATTCAAGCTCAAGATGGTAATTTTTAGATTTATATGGAATATTTTCTAAAATTTCAAAATTCATGACAGCAAAAAATGAATCAGGTGAATCTGTAGAATTTATGACCCTGACCAATTCTATTGTCATACAATTTTTTAGGAACAAAAGATGTAGGATTAGGCTGAAATCTTTACAACATAAAATAGACATATGGAACTTTAATTAACCCAAAGTTTACAAAATTTAGAGATCCCTTGCTCAAGTTATAAACTTCTACATTTTTGAATCAGAATATGCTCTTTTGAGAAGAAATTAAAACAAGAATCTCAAAATTGAAGGCCAAAACATACTTTTTTGGAAAAAATAAGTGACCGAACCGCCTTCAGCGGTTCACCATTACATAGATCTTGAAGTTATGACTTTTAGAAGTTTAAAAGTTTAAGAATCTCCACCGCGGCTTAGTAGATCTCCCCCGCGACTTAAATAGGTACTGAGACAACTAAATGCGTTATAATAGGACTACGCCGCGGCTTGAATACTCCTCACCGCGGCATAGTTTGATTCTGTAACTCTCGAATAAAAATATCAAATTTGCGCCGTGGCTTGAATACTCTTCGCCGCAGCGTAGTTTGATTCTGTAACTCTGGAACAAAAATATTAAAATTGCGCCGCGACATGAGATGACCACGCCGCGGCGTTATTCTCTACTGGAACTAACATATGCCAAAGCACGATTCTCGCCGCTGCTTAAAAGACCCACGCCGCGGCGCAACTCCCCTACTGGAACTGACATGCCAAATCACGATTCTCGCCGCGGCTTAAAATACCCACGCCGCGGCGCAACTTCGTTCTGTAAACATTGTGCCGCGGCGCAATATTCCTTGCCGCGGCGCTCTTCAGTTCTGTTTGAACTCTAGCCTGACTCAATAGTTTTGGTCGAGACTCCAATTACTTTTGATCCAAACGCTTAAATATTCATCTCTATCTCGATTACTTGATTTTATTGACATTTGATCTCCTATCTACCTCCATAAACTAGCATTTATCATTTAAGGACTTAGGGATTAGCTGAATTAATTGAACTTTACTTTCTACCAGAACTTTAACCATTGTATCAACCTTTATTATCTAGCTTATCTTACTCATTCATAACCATTTGACATAGTTCAAGGCAAGACTACATGGTAAAGCTCTATTAAAATTTGCTTGAATTCAAAGTGTGCAACAGGAAAATTTCTTATTTCGTGTTTCATGGACCATCTAATTGCATCCGTGACCACAGGAGCACGTGGAAATGCACTAAACATGTCTCAAAGGAGCATAAACCTAGAAATCAAAATCTCTAACTCCCACAAGAATACATACACCATATATGGCCATTAAATGTTCAATGTCTACACTTCCATTCATATATTTGGATATATGGCCATCAAGTTCCATGCATACATCAAATATTTGGATATTTACACATGTTCAACTAATTACAAAACATTTCCCACATAAGGTTACATCACATGCCACCCATATAGGTACAAAATGGACAAAACTACACATATTGTTGTCAAACATTCATCTTCCCATTTGTTGGCTTCCATTTCCTTTCTCATTAGCTCCACCTAGCATATTAAGACATTGGAGAGGAGGGAATATGCAATTCAAATCTTAAAAATGCATGCATGCGTACGTACAATGGGTGACATGAACATTCAAGAAGCATTCTTAACTTGTTCGTTGGTTGGATAATATGGTACTTATCATAGTGGATAGTTGAATTTTGATTGTTGTTTCAAATTTTTAGGTGTGAAAAATGAAACTTGGTTCTGATTGAATTACAATTTCTTATTCATAATGTGGTTTGTTCCTTGCAACTATAAGAGAAACTGAAGGTGTGGCTTGATTACAATATGGTTCTTATTGCTGAAATTTTATTACCTATGTTACCTAATGTAGGAAATAGAGAAAGAGAATAGGGATGGATAAAAGTTGGATAATGATCAGGAACAGAGCTGATCCAAGATATATACGAGGAGTGGATAGTTTTCTCTAATGGGCATTTAATCAATCAGGGGTTAGTGATATGATTCGTTGTCCATGCAAAGCGTGCAGGAACACAGAGTTCAAGCTAAGACATAGAGTAAGGGAAGATCTATTCAAAAAGGGTTTTTGTGAGAGTTACCAAGTGTGGGATTCACATGGAGAACTTCGTCATCATGCCCAAAGTCACCCGCAGGAGGTTGATCAAGGTGTGCAAGAAGATAATGATGACATTATTGAGATGATAAACGATGCATATGGGCATACAGAAAGAGAGGCGGGGACATATGGCTCTGAATATAATGACCCACCAAATATGCAAGCTAGGAATTTTTTCGAGCTATTGGAGGATGTTAAGACTGATCTGTATCCAGGTTGCAAAAAAGCTTCCAAGTTGTCTTTCATTGTAAAGCTACTTCACTTGAAATGTCTCAACCATTGGAGTAACAAGTCTATGGATGCCTTGCTTAGCTTATTCAAGGATGTGCTTCTAGAAGGAGCACTAGTACCAAACTCTTATTATGAAGCAAAGAAGGTTATTCGAGAGCTTGGATTAGACTATACCAAGATTGATGCATGTGAAAATGATTGCATTTTGTATTGGAAGGAGCACGTTGATGCCCAAAGATGTCCTAGATGTAACCTATCCAGATGGAAGTCAGATGGCCATAGAGGCAAGAAAGTCCCACACAAAGTGTTACACCATTTTCCTATAACACCTAGGCTACAAAGGCTATATATGGCTCGTAACACAGCTAAAGAGATGAGGTGGCATAAGGATGCACGAAAAGATGATGGTGTGTTAAGACATCCATCTGATTCCATTGCATGGAAGACCTTTGATGAGGAACATCCTGACTTCACTAGGGACCCTAAAAATGTTCGCTTTGGCCTAGCAAGTGATGGGTTCCAACCCTATGGCAATATGAGTGCTGCATATAGTATATGGCCAGTGGTGTTGGTTCCTTATAATTTACCACCTTGGCCTTGCATGAAATAACCATACTTTATGATGACACTCCTAATTCCAGGCCCTAAATGTCCAGGTGATGAAATAGATGTATATCTACAACCAATGATTGACGAGCTACAACATTTGTGGGAAGAAGGGGTGGAAATATATGATGCCCACTCACAATCCAATTTTAGGATGCGAGCAGCTGTATTATGGACAATAAATGACTTCCCGGCATATGGAAACCTTTCAGGGTGGTCAACAAAAGGGAAGTTAGCATGCCCTTGTTGTCATAAGGACACACATTCAGTTTCTTTACGTAGCAAGGTATGCTTTATGGGCCATTGACGCTTCTTACCTATTACTCATCCTTGGCGGCGAAATAGAAGGGCATTTGATGGGAAGGTTCAAATTGCAAGAGCACCTATACCTTTATCCGAAGTTGAAGCACTAAGGCAATTACAAGCATTAGGTAATGTAACCTTTGGGAAAGGACAAAAAAGAAAGCGTGATCACCCAACCAATGCTTATAATTGGAGGAAGAAGAGTATTTTTTTCCAATTACCATACTGGAAAACCCTCCTACTTCGACACAACCTAGATGTCATGCATATAGAACGAAATGTGTCTGAAAACCTTGTTTCAACAGTGATGGGGGTTGCGGGGAAAACCAAGGACACATTAAAGAGTCGGTATGACTTGGTGGATTTAGGAATCAGACAATAGTTGCATCCAATCGAGGATGGGAATAGAGTATTAATGCCTGTAGCTTGTTATGCCTTGTCTCCACATGAGAAATTAAAAGTGTGCAACTTTTTGGCTAATTTAAAGGTTCCAGATGCCTTCTCATCAAATATTTTAAGGTGTGTACATGTCCGTGATCGAAAATTATTTGGATTGAAATGCCATGACCACCACGTATTGTTAGAAGATATATTTCCAATTGCAATATGCAGTTTGTTGCCTAAGGAAGTGTCCGAGCCGATAATAGAGCTAGGTCAGTTTTTCAAAAATTTATGTTCTAAGTGCTTAAAAATTGAGGATCTAGAACAACTTGAGACTCAAATTGCACTCATATTATGTAAATTGGAAATGGTATTTCCACCGGCTTTCTTTGATGTTATGGTTCACTTACCAATTCACTTGCCAAGAGAGGCAATGCTTGGTAGACCTGTGTAATACCGATGGATGTACACTATTGAGAGGTATTATGTTTTAATATATATTTTATTCTATATCTCAAATCTTGCAAATTATTTCTCTTCTCCACCATCTGCTTTTTATGTAGGTATTTACGCACGCTCAAATCTTATGTTCGTAACAAGTCTCGTCCAGAAGGTTCAATTGTAGAAGGTTATTTAGCAGAGGAATGCCTTACCTTTTGCTCTCGTTATTTAAAGACTATGCCAACCAAATTTAATCAGCCTCCTAGAAATGATGATGGACCCATGGATAATGGTGACAAGTCCATCTTCAACCAAATTAGGAGGGCAAGAGGGAGTTATGAGTCTATTATTTTGCCTGAGATACAGTTCCATCAAGCTTGTATGTATGTACTACAAAATTGTGCAGATGTTTTGCCATTCATGGAGTAAGTTATCACTTCTGTGCCAATCTCTATGACAACAATTAGTTAGCAAATATTTCCTAACTATCACTACTACAATGTAGGGAGTATCAATTGGAGATTAACACTCAAACTTCAACTATTGAGGACTTTCCCAAATGGTTTTGTGCACGAGTAGGTTCCTTTGTTTATAGTTTACTTTGTTAAGTAGTCTATTTTGAGTTATGAGCTTCTATCCAAATAAACTATAATAGAGTATAGTTAATCTATACAGGTTCTACAGCTACGTACACAAGGCCAAGCTAATGACAACCTCATCAGTCTAGCACTTGGCCCAGCCAAAATAGTGCACCGTTTTTCTACTTATTTGGTGAACGGTTTTAGATTTCATACAAGAGATCGTGCCTTAGGGAAGAAAACTGACAATACTGGAGTTCTAGTGAAAGGGGATGACTCAGACGAAGGGAAAGAGTATTATGGTATCTTAGAGGACATATATGAGCTTTCATATATTGGGAATAAGAAAGTATATCTCTTTAAGTGTTATTGGTGGGATGTGGGTCATTTAGGAAGAGGATACAAGGTAGACAAGTTTAGCATTACAAGTGTGAATGTTCGGCATTCGTTGGCTACAAATGAGCCATTTGTCTTGGCTAGCCAAGCAGAACAAGTGTTCTATCTGAAAGATATCATTGACACGGAGTGGCTAATTGTAGTGAAGACAAATCCTCGTGACCTCTTTAACCTTTCAGAGGTGGAAGAATGTGAAGAAAGTAGTGAGAATGATGGTTTCCTTCTTGATGAGGCATATCAACAAGATGTAGTCCAATTAAATCCAATTTAAAATGATGACATAGGCATTGACCTTATAGTCCTCTTGCATCGAGATGATATTGAACCAGAAATACTAAGCCATACAAGCATACATACTCAAACAAGTGGGCATAATACAAAGGGTGTGGCTGATGATTTCATTGATGACAATGATGAGATTGGGTCCACTGATGAAGAAGAAGGGGAAGATTTGCTTGATGATGACGATACGAATGACACTGTGGACACTGAGTGTGATTAATATTAGTATCAATCTTGATCATTTGAAAAATTACAATTATTGTACAAACATCCCCATTATATGATCAAATGGTTGAAGTGTTTGAAGTTTAGTATATTCTTATGTCATATATGTTTTATGTTATTTACTTTTATATTGTTTTACTTGTTTTCTCTTTTTTGTGCTTGTTATGGGTTTTATTGTCTGCTTTTATTTGTCATTAATATTTATTTCATCGCATTTTGCTACTTATACTATATTTGGACAAAAGGTAGCAAATGTCAGGTTCTACACGAGGTAAGTCAGGAGGTCCAGGAGGACGAGGCATTGCGCGAGGTAATGGCCGAGGGTGACATAACCCCACTGGAGTGGTGACATCACCTGATCATACACAGAGAGATTTTGTGCTAAGAGGTGCACTCTCACCTGAGCATGCACAAGGGGATTTAGAGTCAGGAGATGCACTTTCACCATTCCCACCATAGAAGGATAGACAAACTATCTATAATGATTCACCTCTAACATAACGATCATAGATGCCGAGTAGTTCAGGTATCACTTCATGCAAATAATGTTTTCTAGATTATGTTTTACCATATATATACATCAATGTCTAATTTGTTTGCCTTTTTTTTCCTATATGCAATAGCTTCTTGTAGCACAATTAAGAAGGGTAGGGGAAAATATAAGAGTATATCAGTGGACATGAAGACAAAATATGGTTCAAAAATCAAAGTTTACATCCCTGAGAACTCAGATAGACCAGTTGGAGATGGGGCCCGTGACTTTGCCAGCTATTGTGGACATGTGGTGCGAACCACAGTCTCTCTTAGGGATGGTGATTGGGCTAAAGTTTACGCCAAATATGAGGAAACTTTATTATTGAAAATAAAGGTATAACATTATATTTGTGGGCCATTTTTCTCTATATAACATTCATAGTGTTCCTCCATCAGTTAATAAGTTTGGTTTCTTATGTTTTATGTAGGATAAATTTGATGTTCGTGATGGGTGCCCTGAAGAGAGATTAAATAGAACTTGTGTTGAGACAATGCGACGACTATACCGATCTTGGAAGGCTGACCTACATGCAGATTATGCTAAGTGTGACACAAATGAAGAAAAGGAGGCTGCTCGACCAAGTAACATCAGCCGTGATGATTGGGAGTGGCTGATGCATTACTGGGAAAGTCCAGAGTTCAAGGTAATGTGTTTGCTTTGTTTGTGTTCACATGATTTTAAGGGTTCATGATTATAATACCATCCAATTATAGGCTACGAGTAGCAGGAATAAGGAAAACAGGGCAAGGCAAGTGACGAAGCATACATGCGGAACCCGTTCATTTGCTGAGGTTGAGGAGTCTACGGTAAGTATTTGTATTGTACTTGAGTTTATAAACATTTCTCTTTGTGTCATTCCCTCTATGGTAACATGAATTATCATCCAATGAATATTGTAGAGAGATCCTATCACTGGAGAAGTGGCACCCCCCGACCGAGTTTGGGAACTTCAGCACACCCGTAAGAACAAGGATGGAGAGGTGGAGTGGGTAGATCCCAAGTCACAAGAAATCCATGTAAGTTGCTATAGATCATTAAACTTTAATTATTTATACTATTTCCTCATTGTTTATGGTGTTTATCTATTGTTATGCCTTTAGGGGCGCATTCAGGAACTAGTTTATGAGCAACAAGTAGAGGATAATGAGAATCCATTAATGGGAGATCAAATTTTGGCCACTGTACTGGGGGAGAGGTCAGGGTATGTTAGGGGAAAAGGATATGGAAAGAAACCGACAAAAAAGAGAATTATGGATTCAGTTGAAGTGGATTCGAGGATTTCAACAAGGATGGAACAAATGCAAGTTGAAATGGAGAGAAAATTACTAGAAGAGCGAGAAAAGCTGCGAGAGGAAATGCAAGTTGAAATGGAAAAGAAGCTTCAAGAAGAGTGGGCTACAATACAACAACGGGTTCAGTTAGAGATTCAAGCTCAATTAGCTAGCCTTATGGCTACCATGCAATAGGTACTTGTAAATTATCTTTTACCTTAATGTTATGTTAAATAATAACAGTATATGATTTGTGTTATTTTTTATCAACAGAGACAGAATGCTCCAACCAATGACTCTTCTTGTGGATAAGCTAGGTGAAGGAAGGTGGACTTGGGTATTTTTGTTAATGGTCATTTTGATGTATCAATTTATGCCATCACTTCATGTTCTAATAGATATTTCAATATAGGTTCTGACATGTAAGACATTATGAGAGTACTTATAGTTATAATACTGATTATGATATACAATATTAGGAAATTAATGTCTCTTGTGCATGTCAATTAGCGTATATATATATATATAATTTTTTGTTTCTTATTTTTGTTTTCATTTTCTTCAATGTTAATTTAGTTTAAGTGTACATTATCTATTATATATATATATAATCAGTCTCCTTACCTTTATTGGCGACAAATTTTGCCACTAAAGTTTATTTTTAATATAAAAAACAAAATGATCGCCACTAAAGATTTATTGTAAAGCTTAATTGTTACAAAAACACCATCACTTTTATTTTTTTGTAATCATAATTTCTTGTTACTAAATGTCTTTAGTGACAAGTATGAGATCGTCCCTAAATGCATTTAGTGGCAAGAATATGTCGCCATTAAAACTCTTTAGTGGTGACCACATGTTGCCACTAAAAAACTTTAGTGGCGACTAAGACTATGTTGCTAATCTATTTTCACCGATAATAAGCGTTGTCACTAAAAGTTTCCATATAGTGACAAATGACATTAATTTTTGCCCACAGCAATAAGTCGTTGCTAAATATATATAGTAACGATTTTAATAATGTCACTAATTATTGTCGCTAAAAGTGTACTTATAGTGACAACCTATGTCGCCACTAAAACATTAGATTTATCGGCGACATACAATTAGTGTTGACTAAATATATGGATTTAGTGGCGATTGTTGCCACTAATACTCTTTCATTTAGTAGCGACATTTGTTTGATGTAAATTATAATAAGTTTTAATGGCGACTATATTCGCTGCTATATATTTGTAGCATTGACTTTTAGTGGCAACACTTTGTCGCCGCTAAAAAGTATTAGCGTTACTGGAGTAGAGTGGCGGAAAAGATGTCGCCACTAAAACTTATTAGTGATGATATTTTGGCTTTTAGCGGTGACTTTTGTCGCCGCTAAAAGTTAATTTTTTTGTAGTGAATAATGTATACCTCACTTACAAATTCGAGTAATTTTATAAAAGGTTTTACTTTTTAACAGAAGCATTTCTTTTATTATTAATTTTTTAAGCTTATTACTCGATTTTTAATTGATAAACAAAATTTTCAAAATAAATCTAATACAAATAATTCAATCTTCTAAAAATAGAATCTAATAACCTTAGGTTTCACAACCATTCACACCAGTTCGCATGGGGGTATGCAAAAACCACACATCCATTTGTATTTATCCTTTTTTTTTTTTGTTCTTTCCCTATCTCTAGAGCACAAATATACCTTGTACTTCAAGAATTTAATTCTTGTTTATGGCAAATACAACCATACTAATTTTTATTATTTAATTATGTATAAATTTTTTACAGATATATATATATCTATATATAGATAAAATATTAAATTAAACAACTAATTGTTAAGCAATTCAATATCAAATTACCATGCAAAAAGATAGACAAATTTTATAGTTACACTACAAAAAAAGACATTCAGTGACGACTTTTAGTGGCGACTAAAAAAAGTCGTCACTAAAAGAACACAATTAGTGGTGACAAGAAGAAATTGACACTAAATATTGTTACTAAAACATAATGCCGCACTTTGATAGAATTTTTAGTGATGACAAAAAAAATTGCCACTAAAAATATTTAGTGACAACTTTAGTGGCGACCTAAGGCTGAAACCAATAACATTTTATAAATACATTTTATGCCAAAATTTTAGTGGCGACAACCAGTCGCCACTAAATGTTTTTAGTGGCGACAATGAGGACTTGCCACCGAAAAATATTTTAGTGGCGACCTTCAGTCGTCACTAAAAAGCTAAAAAAGATTGGCTGAAATTTAATAAATTGTTTCAACCAAAGGAAGCTTTTAGTGGTGACAAAAAGTTGCCACAAAAAGATTTAAAAGTTTTTGTGGCAACTAAGAAGGCTATCACTAAAAAGTTACTGTATAATTTTTTTAATTACTATTGGTTTGAAATCTTTTAAGGGTTTTAGTGGCGATAATATAGGTCGCCTCTAATACATTCATAACAAAAATTATGATAAATTTTGTGTTTAAAGTTATTAATGGCAAGTTATATGTTGGGACTAAAAATGTTTAGTGGTAACTAGATCGCGTCGTCGCTAAAAGATTAGGCTGTAAATTTTTAAATCTTAAAAATTTTCTGCCAAAGCTTTTAATGGCGACGTATTTTTGTCGCCACTAAAACAGCTGGTGAAAATTTTTTGCATAATTAAAAATTTTACGCTAAAATTTTTTGAGACAATATGAGCTTGTCACTGTAAAAATCTTAACAATAATTATATGATGCATAGTTCATATATATATATATATACTTTTTAAAGACAATAATGTAACAAAAGATTATATATAACATACATATAATATAAGAAACAACAAAACTATGATATATTATTTATACGAATAAATATATTTTATACTTGCTTAAGTTTTATTTTTTATTTTTAAATTTTAAGCTGTTTGTTTTTTATTTTTTTAATAATAATGGAAGCTTAATATAATTTAGGAATAATTGAAGAAGTTGAATGTTAAGTATATTTAAATTTTAAATATAGTTATTTTTTTTAATAAGAAATTTGAATCAATTAATTATGTTATATATTAATAACAAATTAAAATCAAGTAATAGTGGAATAAGTCATAATAAAATAAATTTTTATGATGTATAACATAAAGATTGAGATTGAACATTTAAGAAATATTATATCTTTATATAAAAAAGTATAACAAAAATAGAAAATAAAAAAAATTATAACAAAGTAGTAAAACAATAACATAAAGCCATGGTTGAAGGAGTAAAATAATAAGGTCAAATTAATGAAATAATGAAAGAATGACAAAAAAAAGTTTAGGCTTGCTTAATTCTTTTTTGGTTTTAATATTTTCAGAGTAGAATTTTTTTTTGAACAAACTTTGAAAAAATAAAAAATAAAAAATCTATTTGAATCCTTATTCTGGAAAATTGATGTTTACTATTTTTTTTGATTTTTGTAAAACAAAAGTTACAAAACATTTAAAAAATGTTCTATTTTTTTTGGTCCCGAAAATATAATTGAATTTTTTTGTTTTATAAAACACTTCACTAAAAATACATTAGCAAACAAGTTTTTTTATTTTTTGTTTTGAAAAATAGAAAACTATACTGGAAATAGGAAATTAAAGAGGCCCCGAGACTCTTTCCTTTAATTATGTCTTCTGGCAATGGTAAAATGAGAAAAGGATGAATGATATTCTCTAGACTTGGAAGAGTTTTCATTAGATGTTAAATTATTATTAGGCTTTGTAGAACCTAATCAGAAGGAGATTCATTTTGGTTCAATTAATTTCAATATTTGCTTCTTGATGACTTGTTTTTAAATTATTGTTAGAATAAATTGAAAAAGGTTATAAATTAAAATTTTAATTGATAAATGAGACCAATAAACAAAAAGGAAAAAAAAATTATTGTATTCACCATATGCACATATCCTTAAGGGTGAAGAATTAGAAATTCATTTGTACAATAAGCCAATATATATAGATCAAATCTTAATTGTTGACTCATAAATTGTTTGATGAAAATGAGCATCAATAATAATTTCACAATATAACACTGTATAGGTGAAAGATTCTTATACACAATATAGGTTATCATTTTATTTGCACAACATCCAACAACTTTTAGCCCATTGGAGTAATGTGTCCCACGCAATGCAACAATTGTTAGTATAGATTTTGGTCAATTTAGATCCTTTTTATTTGGGAGGATGAATGCATCAGTTAAATTTAGAGAGAGATAAAAAAGAAGAGAGAGAGTGAGTGATAATGATACACTTTCTCTTCATCTTATTCTTTTTTCTCAATGTACTTAATGCAACAACGTAGTGATGACCAATTTTGTCATTGCAAAATTTTGGTTAGAATGACTTTTGGTGTTTTGGCGACATCAAAAAATTCCTGTTTTCTTTTGTTGTGAGGATTATTTTATTTGACTTAAACTTTTTTCATTAAAAAGAGTGTAAATGATGTAATACTCGAAGAATACTATTTAAAAAAAAACATGTTATAAGATAATTATATCTTTTTATTGAACGAGATATTTAGTTAATGTCTTAATTTTTGTTTCTTAATTTCTATTTTTTCCATAAGCATAAATTCATTGAAATCGTCCCTTTTTAGAAAATTAAGAAACCCTTTAAGTTAGATTTGTTCTAATGAAGTAATCTTTATTTTAATAATTTACAAAAATAATTTTTACTAAAATATTTTATAATAGCAATAATGCCTGACATTGTATATTTTGGTGATTTAAATATCTATAAACATATTTATTTTCTTTTATTTTATTTTCACCATACTTTTTTAAGAATTTTTAGTTTGGTTTCATTTCACAAACAATACAATTAAAGTAATTTGGATCCTTTCCTATATATTCAAAGCACTAATAGATGGAGATAGGAAAAAAAAAGCAATACAAAGAAGTGAAGACATATATATGAAGCTTATTTCTTATTTTTTTCACTTAGTATATTTTTTCCTTTTTATTTCTCTTTAACAAAATGAAGGTTTATTGATGCTAAATAAAAGTAAAGGTACAAATGCTAATTAAAGATTTAAAAAATTATATATAGTTATATATTTTTATTATCAAAATTTTTAATAAAAATACAATAAGTAATAATTTTTATAATCTAAATTATATGATTAATGTAACACCTTAACCTCTAGCTCATACCCAAGATGCCCTCTTCCTCATATGCACGTGCGGAAATCACAAGGGAGATAATTTACTCTACCTTATGCTTCTTTCTCTATGGCACTATGTGTGGGTAGAGATCCACTTAGAAGTAATATGGACCGGTTGAGCTCTCCCTATACTTCCCCATGCTCAATTACACTATTGAGACTTATTTCAATCCCCACAATATGCTTTAAACTCATAGAAAGCAAAAAGGGATTAGAGACATGCATTTTCTTTCTTGGCAGATTTTGCTTCATTTCTGGGCTAAGTTTGAAAATTCATAACTAATTGCAGAAAAATCGTAACTGCATGATCTGGGTCATTCTAGAAAGCTTGAGACGTCGACTTAATGATAAAAATACTTAGAAGTCTCAATATCTCACATACTCTGCGTTTGACATCAAAATCGTTCACTGGTCAGAGGGGGCTTCTTTGCTGTCACAGTTTACTGATATGGACTTTGAAAATGTCTAACTAATTCCACAAAACTCCAATACTCATAAAATATATCTCTATGGAAAGATGTGGATGTTAGCTAGAGGAAAAAAATATCTCCAGATCAGTTCACCAAGCCAATTTCCCGGAAACCGATGAAACAGTACTTCGGGTCTGGTTGGGTGTCTGATTCTAGGCAGGAACTTCGAAATTGCATAACTTCCTCTCTAGACCTCTAAATGAGGTTATTCCAGTTCCTACAAGTCACTGTGACCATCTAGTTTCTGTGTATAAAATTTCGTAGCCATTGGACTACGTTTGCTCCTCGGATGACACGTTTCTCAAATTGACCAAATGAACAGTGATTTCTGAAATCCGATTTTCTGATGTCAACTTTGAAAAATCATAGAAAATGCCATAGACCTCTAAATGACATGAACTCTAGCTTCCCAGAAAGCTCTAAACATAATCTAGCTACATGTCAAATCTCATAACAAGAAGAGGTCATATGGCTAATCTATGACATCATGTGCAAGAAGGCCCTCTCTTGGCCAAAAGTGGGGTTCATAGGGTCCAATCTTGGCTTTTCTACTTCTATGACTCTTTGAGCACATGAGAAAGCATCTATAGGAGCTATCAATCATGCCTCAAGTGTCGAATAACTTAGATTGGGGAAACTCACTATCCCATGCCCACTTATGCACCCATATAGTCTATACTACTTTGAGTATTGCATATCAAAATTGCCTCTTCATTCATCATAAACTTCATTCTCATACATTCATCATTCATACATACATTATCTTACAAAAACTCTTAAGAACTACATCATATACATTAGTACTTTACATATACAACTCTCATGTACAACACATTACAAGAAGCCTTTACACTCTCCTTTAGCTTCCCCTAGCTTCCTGCTTGGTGGTGGTTCCCATCTCTAATCTCACTTGACCCACCTGGCATGGTTGGATGGTGGAGAGGGAGGGTGAGATTCGGAGAATCCCAGTAGTTCAACTCTCATTCAATCATACATATATTGCATGCAACAAGTCTCATTATGCATGTATGGCATGTTAGCATATAAAACCATGATGAAAACATTCAAAACATATGAATTGGCCATGCATAAGGAAAACATTCTTAACATATGAGTAGGCCACACATAACATTTAGGAGCTTGCTAAGTACTTGGATTAGCCTCACCCATTTCCTTGTGGCTTTTGGATTTGCCTTACCCATTCTTTAGAGGTCCTTAGACTCAACCCTTACTCTTTGGGAGTCAACCTCACTTTTGGGAGACCTTTTTCTCTTGTCTCAACCAACTTAAGGGCTTGGCTCATCCTCACCTTGGCTATAGGGTTGTTGGCTTTTTCATTTCCTCAAGCAAACCAAAACAAGCATATAAATCATCATTTCAATTCATAACACATCATCATGCTAACAAACTTCTCATAGCTCATATCATTCATACACACAAGCAAGACAATGTAAACACACAATTATGCATGAGAGAAAGTGGAGAGAACTACCTTTTTAGCTATTCACTACTTGCTCTTTCAACTTGTCTTCTCCCTTGTGGGTTTCACAACCACTTCTAGATGGGGGAACTTCTCTTGAGCCTAACCACACAAAAGCATGGAATTAATATCTTAATACTCGATTCTTAAGCTAAGGATCTCTTTGTAGCAACCCTACTAAGCATGTCAAGCTAGGGTTCTTTCTCTCACTAGAATTCATTAACTATTCTTTCTCTTCTCTCAAGCTCTCAACTCTTAAGAAGAGAAAGCAAGGAAGAGAAGGCTACATGACTTCTAACCTCCCTTAAGAGTGGTTTTCCACTTTCCCTCCTCTGAACCAAGCTCAAAACATAGCTACTTTAACTATTAAAACCGTGGGAAGAGAGGATAAGGGGAGAAGAGTAACATACTAAGAGAAAAGCCATGGAATTCCTTACCTTTCTTGTTCTTCCTTCCTCTCCTAAGCTTCTCTCTCTCTCCTCCGCCCTTTTCTCTCTCTTAAAGTGAGCTTAAGTCGGTTATAGAGTGAAAGAATGAGTTGGGATGGTTTAAAAAGTCAAATTCTCTATTTTCACGTTTTTCCGGACTAACCCTCGCTATAGCGAGCCATAACCCTCGCTACGGCGAGCTCGAATAAGTCCCAGAACTCTGCCTTCGCTATGGCGTTCGCTACAGCGAGCAACTCCCTGGATTTTGTATGGGGGTGCCCGAACTCACTATAGCTAAAAGCTTTCTCGCTATAGCTAGAAGGCAGTCTCGCTATAGCTAGACCATTTCTCGCTATAGTGAACAGGTACATTCGCTATAGCTAGGCTGTAGCTAGCAGACTTAGAAAATTTTCAGCTTTTCTTTTCCTTCCTTTTTCTTTTCTCATTTCTTTTCTATTTTCTTTTTCTTTTCTTTTTCTTGGCTGTTACAATTAAAATTTTAAAAAATTTTATTAAACATATTAAAAGTAAAAGTAAAAAAAAGTTATATGAAAATATAATTTCTTGACTAAGAAATAATACTATTTCTGATTGAAAATAGTTTAAACTATTTTCACACTACCTATAAGTGGAATACTATGCCACCTACTTTAGTGTCCCTAATATAAACCTTTTGCTAGATGCAACCATCGACTCATTCCTTTAAAACAATAATGATAGTTTGTTTGGCATTTACAATGAGTTAGGGGAAGACCAATTTATCATGAACAACATATTGATAATGGTTAATCTATTTATACTTACTCAATTAAATAGATTAAAACTTTAAATTCAATTTGTTAAGTGAGTTAAATGGGTTAGCTTGAAGAACAAGAGGAAGAAGAAGAGACATTTAAGGTTAAAGGTTGTAACATATCCTATAGTTCTTGAAAAAGTCAAAATTGTTGTTCTCATAAACTCTTGTAAATGTTGTTGAAGATTATAGATTTGCACTTGTAACTAAGGTCAACGGTTAGGATAAATTGGTTGTTAACCAATGAACCATGAGAGAAACATAGATCTCTTATTGTAGGGATTGTGAATAGTAATTGTGTAATAAGTAATTTCTATCTTGTCTTTTTTTAACTTGTTAGGTCTAAAGATGAATATAGGAAAAAATTTTAAAAACAGGTATTTTAATTGTAAAAGAATTTAGTTTTAAAAATTTTAGTTGTACTACCTTTAAATGCATAACTCAAAGTTACAATATGGTGCAAGTGGTGGACGTGGCAGGGTTGGAGGAAGGGGGGGAAGAGGGAATGGGCATGGCCGTGGTCGGTTGAGACTCGACTATATAGGTGATGTGACATCACCCCCACGACTTGTTATAGGGAATGTTTCTGAGAGTAGGGATTCTACTCCACCCATACTACCACCATCTGTGACACAACAAGAACATGAAGATTCTCCACCCATGCAGCAATCACTGAACCAGAGTAGTGCAGGTATAATCACCTTTAAATTTTGTTTAATTATAGTTTATTTTTTTCTCTCCCCTCACATACACACACACACGCACGCACATATATATGTTTATCTAAGTGTAATGGTTTTTTTGACCTACATGTCTTATTCAGTTTCTTGTAGCACTATTAAGAAAGGTTGAGGGAAATACAAGTGTATGTCTATTGATTTAAAGACAAAACATGGTAGAAAGATTATTATTGACATCTCTGAAGACTTTGAGCGGGCTGTTGGAGATGGCACTCGAGAGTTCTCCAATTATTGTGGCTTAGCGGTTCGGACCACTTATTTATTTAGAGATGGTGACTGGCCTGCTTAACAAGAAAAATATGGGGATATTATGTGGTTAAGGATTAAGGTAATATGTTTGTGTATAGATAGTTATACAAACTAAATTGTTTTATTAATTTTAAACCCTTTACATATGTAACTATAACTATTTATGTTTGTGGTCTATAGGATAAATTTGAACAACGAGAGGGTCAAGTTAAGTCGTTGATGAAGCGCTTCACTCTTAGCACTTTACGGAGATTGTTTAGGAGTTGGAAGACAAAGTTACATGATCTTGTCAAATTTCTGGATATAGATGAAGATAGGCATGTAGTTCGACCAGCTGATGTACATCCTATAGATTGAGAGTGGTTGCTCCAGCATTGGGCTACTAAGATTTTAAGGTAATGTACTCTTATTCTATAATATAATTTGACCTTGTTTCCTTATATACAATTCTCATAACTATATTTAAATAATAATAAATATTTTCATCCATTTGTAGGTGATGAGTAATAGAAATAAACTAAATAGAGGAAAGCAAGTAACTAAGCATATATGTGGCACGCAGTCATTTGCAGAGGTAGAGCATAGTCTGGTAAGGACGGTCTCTTCATTTTTTATTTACCATTGTACTTCTATATAATAATTTTGTTTTCTCTATCATTATAAGATGAAATAATGCTATTTACAAAATATTCTAGAGGAATCCTATTACTGGTGGACCAGCGAGACCTGACATGGTGTGGGAGGCACAACACACTTATCGTACAAAGGATGGGGAGATAGAGTGGGTTGATCTCAAGTCACAGGAGATTCATGTAACTTTTCAACATCTATCAAATTTTAATCTTTGTTTAATTACAATTTATTGTATGTGTTTTTAATTTGTTAATTAAACTGAAGGGTTGTCTACATGAGCTTGTTGTTCAACAACAATCATCTGAAGTTGAATTTCGCATGATTGGAGATGAAATTTTATCTACTGTATTGGGTGCACGGTTAGGGTTTGTTCGTGGAAAGGGTTATGGAAAGAAACCCCTAAAAAAGAGACCCGTTGACCAAGTTGATGTGGACTATAGGGTGTCATCTGTAATAGAACAAGTCCGAGAAGAAATGGAATGAAAACAGGAGGAGGACTGTGCCCAGATGGCACAAGAACGTGAAGAAATGGAGCAAAAAATGCAAGAAGAATTTGAATGGAAGCTCCAGCAAGAGCAATCTTAGATGGCCCAACAAGTGCGGGATGAAGTTTGCGCACAAGTTGCTGCCTTGTTGTCCACATTACAACAGCAGGTATATAACACACTTTCTTTTCTGTTTATAAGAATAAACAATGCTTACTGCTTTTTTTAAAATTCTTATAGGGACATCTACCTTCAAGTAGCAATATTTCAAGTAGACCAGCTCAATGAATCTAGATAAATAGCGGTATGTCTATAAATCACTGCTTCTTTCCTACTAGTTTAAATATTTATTTAAGCATGGTTCAAAGTTCAAATTTTAATTTAAATGCTATTTGATATTTTAATTGCTATTGTTTCTCTTTTAGCCCAAAGTAATTACTAGTATTAAATCCAATAACACTTTTTTTTCCTCCTCTTACAGGTTGAGTGGGCTTCAAAAAATAACAGAGCATATTAAATATATTCCACCTCACTAGTTTTTCTTTTTTTAGAAGTTCAACAACTATTACTAGTGAATGTACAATTTGTCACTTTAGTTTCCTCATTGTTAATTATGTATTTGACTATGACTTTATTGAGTTTAATCTTTGTTTTTAATCAAAATTTTCTTTTGATGTAATTCAATTTAGTTGTTGTACTTTGAATTTATCATTGCCTTCTCATATCTTCTAAAGTTAATTTTAGAACCATTTGAATTATGTTATTTTTTAGGCAAATAAAGTGTAATTACAAATTGAATTGTTTACAAAAATTTTCTGTCACCTTTAATGGCGACAATAGGTAATCACTAAATGCTTAAAAAATAACCGCTTCAAAAATAAATTTATTGGCAACAACATAATTAGAATTCATCACTAAAACTAGTAGAATTAGTGGTGAAAATCAGTTGTTAATAAAACTATAAGAATTAGTGGCAACTATAAGTGGCCACTAAAATTAGTAGAATTAGTGGCGGCAATAAGTTGTCGCTAAAACTAACAATATTAGTGGCGACCTAACATCGCCACTAAAACTACACTAATTAGTGGTGACCACAAGTCGCCACTAAAACTATAATAATTCGTGGCGACCATAAGTCGCCACTAAAATTATAAGAATTAGTGGTGACCTGTCGTCCTACCTAAAACCTTGATATTTAGTGGCGACAACATGTCGCCACTAAAACTATGAAAATCAATGGTGACCTTTTATTGCCACTAGAAACTTGATTAGTGGAAACCATGTCGCCACTAATTATGGCATTTTTCGCCATTGATTAACAAGTCTTTAGCGACGACAAGTTGGTGTAATTTTGTTTTGGCCTTTAGTGGCGACAAGGGTCACCATTGATTGTCATTTTTAGTGGTAATCTGTTTTGTCGCCACTAAAGCCTTTTTGCTACAGTTATATTTGTGACAACTTGGCAATGACCTTTTGTCGCCACTAAAAGCCTTTTTTTTGTAGTGTTACTACTTTTAGTGACCAATAACTTTAAAAAAAAATTTAGAGATTTTTAATTTAAAACCATTCGCAAGTAGATCTATGAGGTTGCTTTAGCAAAGCAGGTTCAGTATTTAAATCTAGGATATTAATTTTATGTGGTATGGTACCAAAAACTGTTTATAATGTTATAGTGATCATTGAACAAAAACTTAATCAGCACATATTTTTCTATGTAAAAATTCTCTAAAACCTTTCATGATTCAATATTTGTGCAATCATCTACAAACATACGTGTTGGTGCTTGGGTTGTGATTGAGAAAGAAAAAGGAGGCTTAGTTCAATAACAGAGTATTGTATTACTTAGAATGAGGATAAAGTGACAAGTTTTTTTCTTTTTTTGGCTATTAGCTTAGAGAAAGAAGAAACTAATTATCGCCGCTACAACAATGTCTTAAGCAAGGTTCACAATTCTAGGGTTTGTGTTCTAGTATCAGTATCCTCACCTCTAGCTTGCAACTAATTGGGATTCATTTCGTTAGATATTTAAGGATCTATGCCAACTATCGTTAGGCTCTTTGGAATTGATGGGTTCCCCAGTGACATGGGCCTTCATAGCATGAGCTGCTGTTGATCTATTCTGGATTAGTTGAGATATTATGTCTGTAAGATCCATAACAACACCCATGGAAGAAATGAAAATTAAATCTTATTATAAGATCAAAATACTGACTTAATTTCCTTTTAAAAAAAAATATTAAAGCTATGCTCTAATACAGGTTTATATAAATACACCTAAATTTTATAGAGATTTAATCATCATTGAGTGCTTTTATATACAACCCCAATCATCTCTTAAACAATAGAAAATCCTTAGCGGTTTAATTAAAATCGAGTTTACATAAAATTACAAGTTCCTTATTAAACATATAAATTAAAACTATTCTTAATTAACCTAGTTTAAATTTCATACTATTTTTTTTTTTAACTTGGACATAGCCATCAATATATGTAACACAAACATTTGCATCTTAGACATGCACACACACACACACAGAGATATATATATATATATATATATTATATTCCATCAGTAATTGACAGTAGCATATATCTTTATTTTATTCACACTTAAAAAGTTTTCACTCTAAGAGACATAATTTTTTTTAGTTTAATCAATTTTTTATTTTTAGTGGGTATATTTAAAAAAAATTATTGAAGTATTATATATATATATATTATTTAGTCAATAATATAATTTTTTAACTTTAATTATGACATTAATTTTATTTTAAATTGATAATTACTTAATTACCACTAACTAACTTTTCATAATTATATTATTAATATCAACTCCTAAAAAATAAATATTTAGCTGCAATATTCTGACTGTAGTTTTAAAAATCAAGCTAAAATAAGATTTAATTGCGATTAGACCCAAAGGTCTAGCTGCAATTTTTCTGAAACCACAGATAGGAACTTGTCTTAGCTGAAATCTAGTTTTTGCAATTTCTGTAATCATATCTGGAGTCTGGAATTTTACATGAAGCGCTCAGTCATTATTACTTTTTGTAATTGTTTGATGGAATATCAGGGATTTTAACTTGGTAGCCAGAGATCTGTGTTCAATTGTGATTTCTTGAGTTAGTTTTAGATTTTGTTAAGGTTTATGTTCTACGTGATAATTTTATGTCCCGAATGAAAGCGGTTCTTGTTTGCTAATTGCTGAGAGGGGGAGACGACTGTGCTTTGTCTGGCACTTTCTTGTATTTCTGCAACTTTCTACATCTATGGATGATTGCTTTACTGTGTTGGGTGGTGAATTACTCAAGAAAACAAAAAGGAATTCTTAATATTCATTTATTACTGACGCCACTACCAAAGACAATGACATTTAATTACAAATATTTCGAATTTTAATTAGAAATTTAAGTGTTGCTTCTTTCAATGTTAAAAAAAATGGAAGCTGGATACAAATAATGACCCAACATTGACTTTTCTGTTTCTTTCCTAATTTGATTTTTGTGAGCTAGGCCTTACGTCCTTACCTCAGGTAAATTAATTCATTCAAATCTTCAAAAGTTAAAAACATAATTATGTTTAGAGGAAGGTTCCTTATCTATTTGTTGAGTCTCTGAGCAATCATATCGATTTTCTTTATGGTGATTCCCATTTGGGGTTTCCAAAATTCTGATCAGTTCTCTTTCGGGTTAATTTTCTTCAGATTTTTGTCCTAGAATACATGACCCAAAAGTTGTAAGGAAGATAAGCAATTCAATTCATCTTATTTATATGTAATATAGTTTTTCGTGAGTGAACAGTATTGAATATTTTTTAATAGGGAAGCTGCTTGAGTCTTGCTGCAATTACTCATGTACAATTTTTTTTCAAGCATCCTTGTATTTACATGTAATTATCTTTTTGGTTTTAAACTGAGCTTCCTTATATGCTTATGTTATGAAAGTCCATCAATCTTGTATGGATATGATTATATTTTAAATATGTTTTGTGCAGAATGGCCCCCTCTCCCCTTTATTGTCTAGTAAGAATATAAGAGGTCGAGAATAAGGAGGATAAAAATTTTTCCTAATGCATTGTACATCACAACAAAATGAAATGACACTATCGAACATTTTTCTTATGTCTTTGAGAATTTGCAAGAGATTACCATTAGAAATCCAACAAAATAGCGCATCTAATCCATTCAAATAATATCGATTGATAATAAGGGAAGAGACTAATTTTGGACCTTAGAAATTCTAGTATTCCTCCCATTCCTCACCATAACAATGCAAAAGGAGCACATCCCTTATTTCCCCTTCTTTTTAAGCCAGAACACCCCAAAGCAATCCCATACAGAGTTCAGGTTTTCATAAGTTGTGATGGTTTATTGCCTTGTTTCCCAGTTTATTTATAGGATGATGATATTATCTTTAACAATGAAAGTGGCAATAATTAAACTTAAAGCCTTTGTTTTCTATTAAACTCATCTTTTAATCATTTTTTTAAAAAAACTATGAAACATACAATATAATTGGTGATTTGTGATGAAATAATCTTTATGTTATTGCATCTTAGGCTCTACCTTAGGGCTGACTAGGGTTCATTATCCATATTATAAATTGTAACACCGTAATTTCTAACTCATTTCATGCTTTTAAATAACTCATTTCTAAGAATCATGAAAATTCTCAAAGAAAAGGCATTAAAATAATGACTATTTTTGCGTTGCGTCACGTCTAAAAATTTCATTTGATATCATGTAGACCATGTGAATTCATACATTACATTCTGATATTTAATTACATGAATACTACTCATTTGTATCATCAAAAGTGGCCTATATCTCGTGGAATTCAAAGGGAAGCTTAAAATACACATATATAATTTTGGCTGGATTTGTCCTCATTTCTGTCACAACTTTGAAAAATCATAACTAATTCTAAAACAATCAAAATCATGAATTCTTAGCCATTCTAGAAATCTAAACATGTTTAATTTATGTTAAAAATATGTTCAGACCATAACATCCAACACAGAGGATGTTTGACATTCGAAAAAGTCCAGAGGTCAGGCTGTCCACTGGTGTTATTACAAAATTATGCAGCAAACTTTAAAAATATCTAATTAATTCCACAAAAATATAATTCATGTAAATGATACTAATTTGGAAAGATGTGGATGTTATCTAGAGGAAAAAAATATTCCAGACCAGTTCAGGCATGCCTAGACCTCAAAACTCAATCAAACAGTAACTGAGATCGGCTGAAGTTCCTGATACTGGATAGATTCTTTGAAAATTTATATCTCCCTCTCTAGACATCCAAATGAGGTTCTTCTAATTGACACAAGTCACTGGGAATGTCTAGTTTTTTTATATAAAATTTTGTGGCAATTGGACATTATTTGGACCCTGTGTGATAGATTTCATTTTTGGACCTGAGTGAACAGTGACATGACCAAAACCAAAATTTTTGCCAATTTTGAAAATTCATCAAATATTTTGTAGACCTCTAAAAATTCTGTTCTTTAGATTTCCAAAAAGCTCTCAACAAGCTCTAATTTAATGCCAAATATCGGATCAAGAAGAGATCATTTGGATAAAAAGTGATATAGGGTTCCATTATGGTTAATTTTAGCTCCATATAGAATACCAATATGTCCAAATAGTTTTCCTTGGGGTTTGACACCTCTTAGGCATGTCTAAAAGCATAAATAAGACTTTTATGAGCTGCCCAAATGGTCACAACCCTTATGCATCTCATTTTGGCTATGTCACTTGCAATTATACACAATTATATAAACTCATTCAAAAAGCCACATTGCCATATCATACCCAAATCACATTCTAATGATCACATAACATATTCTCCCATTTATACATAACATATTATCATAATTACATATGTTCATAATATCATATTACATATACATCCATTGATTACATCATTTGCCAATTATATAGCCTTAAAGTAGCAAAATTCATATTCTTCGATGTCATACTCTCATCTTCAAGGTGGTTGACTTCCATTACCTTATCCACTTAGTCCACCTAGCATGTTAGATCATTGGAGAGGAGGGGATGAGATTCAAAGAATCCCAATAGCTCATCTCCCATTCAATCATACATAAAATATGCAAACAAGTCTCATAAATACATGTATGGTCATGTTGACATGTGTAAATATTCAAGAGGCATTTTCATTATTTGAGAAAGTCATATATATCATACAAAGACTTGCCAAGCAAGTGGATTGGTCTCATCCAATTTTTTGTGGATGTTGGACTTGTCTCACCCACTCTTTAAGAGATTTTTGGATTTAACCATGCTCTTGGGGTTTATCTTACTTTTGGGAGACTCTTTACTTTATCTCAACCAATTTTAAGGGTTCTCGGCTCATCCTCACCATGGTTAAGTGTAACACCATATTAACCTCACTCTAGTTCGTCTCCCTCTAGGCTTGATTCCATATGATTTCCCAGAAAACTAACCGAAACCGTGGTATTTTACTACTTAAAGTCGGGTTTAACCAGTCGTATTTTGCCCCGTGGGTCCCGTGAACCCATCATTCACATTCTCTACTCAAACACCATTTATACAACTTGTACATAGTCTCAAACAACTCACAAACCACGGATATGAAGCCAAAAACTCAGAAAATACAATTTCTCAATCGGGCCCATAAATCAGATTCTGGCTCCAACTTTGGAAAATCACAACTAATTCTAGAAAAATGGAAATCAAGCAATTCATAGCTCTCTGGAAATCTTGGGATGCTAACTTCATACTAAAAATAATTCCCAGCCCTCAATCTCAACGTTTAGACCCTCATTGACATCGAAATAGGAACAGATGTCCAGCTGTCCCTGATACTGGTGCAGTTTACTGTCATGAACTTCGGAAATTCGTAATTAAACCCACAAAAATCCAATCAGGGAAAACTATACCATTTGGAAAGCTACAGATGTTAACTAGAGGAGAAAAATAAGTTATGATCAGTTCAGGAGTTCGAAGACCTCGAAAATCGATAAAACAGTAACGAAGGTCAGAAACTTCCCTGATGCTGATACAGAACTTCAGTAAATCGTTTCTCTCTCTACAGACCTCCAATTAAGGTGCTTCCAGTTGGTATAGGTCACTGTGAATATTTAGTTTATGCTCCTAAAGTTTCATGACATTCGGACATCATTTGGTCTATGGATGATATGGTTTCATTTTCGGACCCAATGTACAGTACCATGACCAAACCATTGAAATTTCCCAATTTCAACAATTCACCAAATATTCTCTAGACCTCCGAATATTACCCACTCTAGCTTCTCAAGAAGCTCTCAATAGACTCTAGAGGCATGCCAAATTTCATACCAAGAAGAGCTCATCCGGTCATAACTTGACGGAGCTCGCCTAATGGGCAATTTTGGCACCACATGGGGTTCAAGTGGGTCTAAATGACCTCACACATGCTCTAACCTCTATTGGGCAAATTTAAAAGTACAACCATAACACATGTGAATTATCTAAATAATCCAAATCATCATACATTCCGAATTCACTATGCTATGGAAGAGGATACACTGTTTCATATGTGCCTCAAAAGGCCAATTTATACATTCTCATTACTTTGGCTCTTTTCACTAACCATACATCATTTGTACATACATTTACACGTGCTCATATAGTTACAACTCAAAAATGATAGGTGCATCTTCATTTTGGCACCTTATACATCAAAAGAACCAAAAAGCTATACATCATTTTAACTATACTCTTCTAGGCTCCGTGAGGTGTGCTCGCCTCTCCTTGAACACCACCTGAATAATAGGATGGGATGGGAAGGGGGTGAGATTCGGGAGAATCTTAATAGCTCATACTCATTCAAGATGCAACCAAGGCATATAACTAGTCAAGCATGCATACAAGCCACAATAACACCACACATGCCATGCTATCAAACTAATGCCAAGACTAGGCTCTAGGGATTTTCGGTCTAGCCTCACCCGAGCTTTAGGACTTTTGGATCGGCCTCACCCTTGGTTTAGGGACTTTTGGCTCCTCCTCACCCGTCTCAAGGGACTTTCGGCACCACCTCACCCGAGCAATTTCCACACATCATATCATAAACATGTTGGTACCAATGCATCAAGGCAAAATCAATGGCATATCTCATCATACAAGCACATACTCAACATGTAATGACTATTACACAACCAAGAATGCAACAAGAATAGAGTAGAGAGCTACCTTCTCAGATTACACAAGTCTTCCCTTTTAATTTCTCCTCTCCCTCCTTGATTTCACACTTACAACAAGGTGGAGTTTCTTCCTTTGAGCCTAGGCAGAACAAAGAGCACCAATTACTCTCTCATAGTTTAAATAACTCTCACAAAGCTAAAAGAGACTCTTCATCAAAATAAACCCTCACTACCTTTGCAGATCTAGGGATTCTCTCTCTAGAACTCTACTCATTTTCCTTCCTCTCTCAAGCCCTCAAAGAAGAAAGCATGGAAGAAGAAATAAAAATAAATGCATTCTACCCTCCTTCTAGAGTAGTTTTCCCACTTCCCTCTTCTAAACCTAACCCAAAACAACTTCTAATACCGTAGAAAGAGAAAGCAAAAGGAGGAGACAACAAGCTAAGGAGAAAAGCTAAGGAAATCTAAAGATTACTCACCTTTTTGCTTGATCTCCTTGCTTCTCTAGGTCTCTCTCTCTCTCCTCAGCTCTTTCTCTCTCCTTGGTCGAAGCTCAAGTCGGTTCTGAGAGAAAGGAAGAGTTTAGACTCTTTTAAAAGGTCAAATCTCTCTTTTCACGCTTTTTCTGGACCGCTCTCGCTATAGCGAGTCATCATCCTCGCTACGGCGAGCTCGTGCAAGTTCCAGACTTTTGCCTTCGCTATGGCGTCGCTACGGCGAGCTTGGCCTGTTCCAGACCTCTGCCTTCGCTATAGCGTCGCTATGGCGAGCAACTCCCTGGTTTCTGTATGGAATGTCGCACTCGCTACAGCTAGGAACATCTTCGCTATTGCGAGGAGGCATTCTCGCTATGGCAACTCTATTTCTCGCTATGGCGAGAAGACTTAGAAAATTTTCAACTCTCCGAAAATTTCCCAGCTTCTTCTTTTCTCATTTTTTCTCTCATTCCTTTTCTGGTTGTTACATTAAGGGTTCTTGGCTTCACCATATTCAAGCAAACCCGAGTACACATCATAAACATCATATGAAAGCATATTGTAACATCATGGCACCATGGAATCAAAGTCATGCTAGAACACTTTTTATGGCTTAAAAATACACATACACATATTCAAAGACAAGTAAAGCAAACAATCATGCATGAGAGGAGGAATGAGCTGTAAAGTCCCACATTGGCTAGAAGGGGCTTGTGGCTAGCCTATATAAGTGGGGGAGAATCCCTCCCCACCAGAGCGCGCTTCTCCCTGAGCGAAGGCTGGGTGTAAGACCCTCGAAGCTCGGGAGAGGACAATTCCAGGTAGTGGGAAACCGACTGAGTAACAATACCACTGCGTAGCTCTGATACCAACAAGCGCGCTTTTCCCGTGAGTTAAGCGGGAAGGGACAAATCCCAACAAACTGGGAAGGCAGGGTCAATGACCCACGAACCAAGAAGGAAGGGACAATACCTTGGTGACTCTGTATATGTTGGTATCAGAGCAATCATGGCCCATGCGCGACCCGAGGACGGGTCGGCCCCAAAAGGGGGATAGATTGTAAAGTCCCACATTGGTTGGAAGGGGCCTGTGGCTAGCCCATATAAGTGGGGGAGAATCCCTCCCTACCAAGGCGTGCTTCTCTCTAGAGTGAAGGCTGGGTCAGCGTACCCTCAAAGCTCGGGAGAAGGCAAAAAGCTCAGCAGCGGGAAACCGACAGAATAACAGTATCGTTGCGTAGCTCTGATACCAGCAGGCGCGCTTTTCCCATGAGTTAAGGGGGAAGGGACAAACCCCAACGAACTGGGAAGGCAGGGTCAATGACCCACGAACTGAGAAGGAAGGGACAATACCTTGGTGGCTTTGTGTGTGTGTAACATCCAGTCCCTCCGTAAATGTTTGGTTTCTCCATAAACGTCAGTAATGGGCCAAATAAAATTATGATAAAATTCTAAATAATGGAAAATGAGGATTTGAGCCTTAAGTTGCCTAGAAATCGAGGCCAGAGTGATTCGATAAATTTGTCGAAAGGCTAGTGGCATCTTCGTAAATATGAATACTTTTTGAAAAACTCATAGGAGGATTTTTTTAAATGAAAGTTTTGAATTCTCCAGGGTTCTCAGAGGCCCTAAAAATCATGGGAAGCCCCGGGACCAGTGAAGCCCCTCCGCTGTACTCTTTTCGACGTCGATTGGCCCAAACTTTGATCGGTTCATTCGGGAAGGTTTTAGCTTCGATTTGAGTGATTTCAAAGGCATTTTATTAAATTGGGAACCTATTTGTTATGATGGAAAAGACGGTTCTCAAAAAGGAACTAAAACGAAGGAGAAACGAAAATGCTAAGAACGAAGGGCAAAATTGGCATTAAAGTATTGAAGGAAGCTTCTTTATATGCCACGTTCTTTCTCTCCTCTCTAAGATTGACTTGCTTCTACCCATTTTTGGAGAAAAACTCTAGCTTCTTAAGCGCACAAGAGAAGGAGGATTTTGGAGGAAGAAATTCAAGAAAAAGGTAAGAAACTTTAAGAAATTCCATATCCTTCCTTCTTGAAACTTGCTCCCCTCCTCTCAAGCTTTCTTTCTATGGTTTTAATGGAAAGTTTGGTGCTGTTTTGGGGGCAGAACAGAGAGGGAAATTTCAAAAATTGAGGGAGCAAGCCAACCAAGTGAAAAGCAACCAAGAGAAAGCAAGAAAACAAGGTAAAACTTCTATTCTTTGGTAGTTCCTTCCTCCCCCTTCCTCTTGCACGAATTTGACCACCATGAGCCCAAGTCTTATGGGCTGATTTCTATCCAATTTATGGAGGGATTAGAGGTTTTAGATGACAAGGATTAAGAAGGAACTAATAGAATCAAGAAAGGAGCAATAGGAGACAAGATAGAACCATTAGGGATCTAAATGCTCCCTTGTAAATATGATTTTATATGAATGTTCTTAGACTTAATTAAATGTTTAAACATGCTCCTAAGATCCCTAGAGAGCTTCCCACATGCACCTCCCATCCAAGAAAGCAAAGAAATTGCAAGAAAAATTAATGAACTCTAAGTAGAAAAAGTGTAGTGCATTTGAAGGGATTGTGAAAATTGATTTAATTCATGCATTCTCTAGCATATATGAGTGTTTGATTGAGCTCCTAAGACCTCTAAGAAGCCTCCCAAGTGTGTCTCTCATCAAGGAAAAATCAAGAAGGCCATGAACTCTTCTTCCCCCCATAGTCTTGGCCTAGGCAAGTTCCTATAGCTAGAGAGAGTTTTAAATTTTTCTAAGGCTATTCTTGAGTCATATGTGATGAGTGAAGATGAGTAGAGGCCTTAGAAAAAATTTAGAACTCAAAGAAAGTGAATTGGTGCCATAGGTTCCATATTAGGACCTAAAGAAGCAACATGATACTAGGCCCTTTGTTTTAATGATGTGATGACTCCAAGAGATTTAAAAGGAGTCAAGAATCATAATTGAAAAGAAAGAATGAGGCCTAGAAGTCATTTGATGGGTGTTGCTTCATTAGGTGTGATTATGGACCATAATGGAACGTATAGAGCAATCTAGTGTTTTATCAAGTGATGTAGCCTTAGAATATGTTTCATAAACCTAATTGACTCCCATAAATTATATCTAGGCCAAGAAAAACTATCTCCACCAAATTGTGGGTGTGTGGCCGAAAGAGGAGGCTTGAAAGCTACAGAAAAAGTGTGTGAAATTGTGCAAGGTAGCTCTCTCCACCTTCTCTCATGCATGGATGTGTGTTTAGCTTGTTTTAGAATGTGTGTATGTGTATTTTCAAGTTAAGAAAAGTATGCTAGCATGCCTTTGTATTCCATGATCCTTGATGCCATGTTATGTTTCAAATGAGCACATGATGTTTGTATAAGTTTGCTTGAGCGTTGAGAGGCCAAGAACTCTTTCCTTTGGTGAGGATGAGCCAAGAACCCTTGAGCTTGGTTGAGATAAAGTGAAGAGTCTCCCAAAAGCAAAGTGGGCTCCCAAGAGTATGGTTGAGTCCAAAGTGCTCAAAGAATGGGCGAGGCAAGTCCGAAATCTATGAGGAGAAGTGTGAGGCCAATCCAAGCACTTGGTGCACTCTTGGATGTCTTGTATAAATTGTTCATATGCCAAGTTTGCTTTTAAAATGTCCATAACTTCTATTTTTCCATAAATGCATTTGAAAAGCTTGCTTTGTACATATTATGTGTGATTGAATGGGAGATGAGCTATTGGGATTCTTTAAATCTCATCCCCTCCTCTCCAATGCTCTAAAATGCTAGGTGAACTAAGTGGATATGATAATGGGAGCCAACAACATTGAAAAAGAGAGATTGACATTCATATGTCTAGCTTTTACCCTCTTTGAACCATAATGATGTTCAATGATGTATATGATTATTGTAAATGGAACATGACCCTTGAGACACATGTAAATATGATATTATGTGATGTGTACATGTATGGATATGATGTATGAACTTTAGAAATGAATTTGGGTATGTAATACCAAGTTATGCAAATTGGAAATTTGATGTAAATGTGTATAAATGTGGGTTGAATGGCCAAAATGAGATACATGAGGTTTAGGACCATTTGGGCAGCTCATACAAGTCTTAAATATGCTTTTAAACTTGCCCAAAAGGTGCCAAGATCAAGGAAAATCCATTTGGCAATTTTGGTACCCAATATGGAGCCAAAATTAACCATAATGGAACCCTATACCATTTGTTAGCCAAATGAGTTAGTCTTACCCTGAAACTTGGCATGCAATTAGGTCTCATTAAGAGCTTTTTGGAAAGCTAAAGATTATAATTTTATGAGACCTAGAGAATATTTGATGAATTTTCAAAGTTGAGATTTTTCATGGATTTAGGTATGGGTACTGTTCATACTGGCAGTTTTGAATTCTGTGTCACCGGATGGCCAAATGGTGTCCAATGCTTATAAAATTTTACATGCATAAACTAGAGGTCATAGGGTTTCTGTAGCCATCAAGATCGCCTCATTTGGAGGTCTGACCGGTGAGTTATGCATGTTTGAAATTAACTATCAGCATCAGTAGCGCCTCATGAGTCTGGTTACTGTTCCATAGGGTCCAGCTGACTAAATGTATCTGTTTCATTTTAGAATTATTTTTACTATCAATTTAATATTTATAGATTTCCAGAATGACTGAATATGTATGATTTCAATTTTTATAGAATTAGTTATGAATTTCAGAAATATGTATCAGTAAACTGAACAACAGCTCAGGCAGCCAGTGACTCTGTAGCTTTTTGGATGTCACACGTTCTGTGTGATGAATTTTATGATGTGGGCATATTTTTAGTGTGAATTAGATATCCTAAGATTTCTATAATAACTAAGATTGCATGATTTTGAATTTTTTAGATTTAGTTATGATTTTCCAAAGTTGGGTCAGAAAATGGAACAAATCTAGCCGAAAATGTGCTTGTTTATTTTGAGCTCCATTTCGGTTTCCGTGGGTTGTAGGCATGTTTTTGTGATACAAATGAGTTGTAATAATGAAATTAAATATGAGAAAGTATAGTATGAGCTCACACAGTCCACGTGACACTAAATTGAATTTTTTTGACATAGCGCAACGCGAAAAAAGTTTATTATTTTTATCCCCTTTTCATATGATCTTGTGGGATTGATAATACAAAGCTTATAAATGGCATCAAATGAGTTAGAAGTTATGGTGTTACATAAGCTACCTTGGATACAATTACACACTTTTTTTCTTGAATTCAAGCTCCCTCTTTTGGCCACACACATACAAAAGTATGGGGATGATTTCTCTTGGCCTAAACATAATTTATGGAAGCCAATTAGGTTCATGAAATTAATTCTAAGGCTACATAACTTTCTTGAACTCTAGCTTGATCTACAAACCTTATTATGATTCCATAATTGTACCTAATGAAGCAACACCCCTTAAATAAATTCTAGCCTCCATTCTTTCCTTTCAAATATGATTCTTGACTCCTTTTAAGTCTCTTAGAGTCATCACACAATCAAAACCAAGAGCCTAACTATATGTTGTTTCTTTAAGTTATAATATGGAACATAAAGTACTAACTCATTCTTTAAGCTTCCTAAATTTTTTCCAAGGCTTCTTCTCATATTCATTCATCATATATGACTTAAAAATGGGTTTAGAAAAATTTAAAACTCTCCCTAGGCACCTAAACCTAGCTAGGCTGAGACTATGCATGATTTTGGCCTCCTTGGAGTTTACTTGGTTTTCTTGAAGGAGGAAGCACATGGGGAGACTTCTAGGGATCTTAAGAACTCATTTAAACTCTTATTTAGGCCTATGAATCATTATACAAAATTAGATTTTATAAGGTGCAATTGAAACTCTAGAAATGGCATCTTGAAATCTAATAGCTTTTTATTAATTTTCTTTGTATATTCTTAATCTCCACACCTTTTTTTCTTAGAATCACCCTTGGTTCTGCCTAAAAATCAAACCCTCTTAGGGTTTCTTAGATGAGGCAAAATGGAGGAAGGAGGGGAACCAAAGGTAGCAACCATGGGAGGAGAAATTACCTTGTTTTCTTGCTTTTTCTCACTTGAATCTTACTTTCTCTAGGCTCCTATCTTCAAATCCGAATTCTTTCCTAAATTTCTCCCTTGAAATAGATTTGTAAACTTCATTTTAATCAAAGGAAACAAAAAAGAATGGAGGAGATGAGGTTTGGATGGAAGAAAGCATGAAAAACTACTAAGAAACCATACCTTTTTACCTTGATTTCTCTTCTCCTCCTTATTCCCTTGGTGTGCCTAAACCCTAACCTTCTTCTCTGAATTTGGGCAGAACAATTTGTGTCTAAATGAGTGAGGAAGGGTGGCGCCACCTATTTATAGGTGGAGGAAAATGGCTTTTCAAAAATTCTCATTTTGCCCTTCATTCTTGGTATTTTTGTTTCTCATTCGTTTTAGCTTCTTTTTGAAAATCATCTTTTCTATTATAAAATTTAGGTTCCCAATTTAGTAAAATGCCTTTGGAATTACTCAAATCGAAGCTAAAACATTCCTGAATGGATCCGTCAAAGTTCAGGTACACCGATGTTGAAAAATGTCCACCGAAGGGGATTCAACTATCTCGGGGTTTCCCATGGTTTTTAAGGCCTCTAAGTGTAATGTCTGGTTTTTGTTAAATGACAAAAACAGATGCATATTCAAAGTAAATCCCCTGAAATGAATTAGTTAAGGTCCCAAAAAATTTAAATAATATTCTAGACTCCTAAAAATGATAATTTTAGACTCAAATAGAAAGAAAATTGGAGTTAGGATGGAGAAATAAATTGTGACAGAAACTGACAAAACGTAATGACATTTTCATAAATAAGTGTAACTTTTGGAAAAACATATAGGAGGGATTTTTAAATAAAAATTTTAAGTTGCTCAGGATTCTTAGAAGCCCCAAAAACCATAGGAAGCCTCAGGACTAGTAAAACCCTTTCTGATGTATGTTTTTCAATGTTAGTTGACCTAAACTTTGACCGATTTGTTCAATAAGCCTTTAGTTCCAAATTGAGTGATTCCAAAAGTATTTTATTAAATTGGGAATCTAAATTTTATTATGGAAAAGACAGTTCTAAAAAAGGAGCTAAAACGAAGCCGAAACGAAATTGCCATTAAGAAAGGACGAAATTAGAATTTTTAAAAAAGTGTTTCTAGAAGGTCCCACACACTTCTCCTTTCTTCTCCCATCTTCTTAAGCACGAAATTTCTGTCCAAAATACAGAATATGATTTGCTCTCTTAGACTCACAAGAAAGGAAAGAAGAGGAGAAGAAATTCAAGCTTTAAGGTATAGTTTCTTGTTAGTTTTTCATGCTTCCTTCCATCTAAACCTCCTTTCCTCCATTCTCATTTGTTTCCTTTAATTAAAATGAAGTTTACAAATCTATTTTAAGGGAGAAACTTAGGGGAAATTTCGGACTTGAAGAGAAGAGCTTGGAGAAAGCAAGATTTAAGTGAGAAAAAGCAAGAAAACAAGGTAATTTCTCCTCCCATGATTGCTACCTTTGATTCCCCTCCTCTTCCATTTTGCCTAACATAAGAAACCCTAGGAGGACTTGGTTTTTAGGTATAACCAAGTGTGAATCTAAGGAAAAAGGGTATGGAGATTAAGAATATGTAAAGGGAATTAACAAAAAATCATTAGATTTCAAGATGCAATTTCTAGGGTTTCAAGTGTACCTAGTAAAATCTATTTTTTGTATAATAATTCCTAGGCCTAAATAAGAGTTTAAATGAGCTCCTAAGATCCCTAAGAAGCTCCCTACATGCATCTTTGAGTGGCTCGTCGTGCAACCCTCAAAATAAAACTAGGTTGGTAAAATATGTAGTTAATGGCACAACCTAGGTCATCTCCCTTGGAATTAGTGTTCAATGCTTAATTGTATTTTTCAAATGTTAAAAGACTCTAAAATTTCCTAAACTAAGGGGGTTTTGATTGAATTAAAACTAACCTAAAACTAAATTGAATTAAAATTTCTAAATTCTACCTAATTGGGTGAATTATGGGTGAAAGATGGGCTTGTGACTAGCTTTAGAATTATCTCTTGGTATCCAATATCCTCATCCTATTCTAATTGTAATTGATTCTAATCTAAGAGTTCCTAATTGCGTTCATAACAAATTATCTTGGGTAACCACTCAAGATGCAAGAGATTAACAATCTAACATTGAATTGAGACCTCAATCCCGCATTAAACTGTTAAATCTTGTCTTTAAGATCTTGAACACTCAATTTGATTGATTAACTGATCAATTAGTCTCTGAATTATCATCCTAAAATGTTTAATTAACCAATCAAACATTAAGGAATCCTCACATTAAATATTTAAGCACATAATCTCACTCATATATTTTATCGAACACCTCCGAAACACACATGGGAAATTAGATAATATTGAAATTAACCAATGTCTAATTAAATCAATTAATCAACAAAAAGAAAGTTCCCTAATTAGTGTCTAACCAGCCACTAATTACAATTACACAAATTCCCTATCAAATATAACTTAACCAAGATGATATATGAAAGAGAAAAAATATAAGAAAAACAGAGAAATTCTTAGCCAAAATTCTGAATTTTTCTCCATGGATTCAAGTTTCTCCAAGAGCTTCCTCCTAGCTAGCCTCAAGATGGATTAGAGCTTCATGGGAGATAGATGGAAGATGGAATGGAGAATGGAATGGATGAAGGCGTGGAGGATGTGGAATGGAAGAATGGGTTGGAATGGATGGATGGTTGAATGAATGGTTTGCTTCGAATCTCCCCCGGAATGATGGTTAGAGTATGAATAAATAGGAGAGGGGTTTCCGAATTTATAGAGGCGTGAGATGGTTGGATTCTGTGAATGGATAAGGGTATGAATGAGTTATGAATGGACTAGGATATGGAGATGTGAATGAAGTGGATTCTGGATGATGTACGCTGCTGCCCAGTCCCTAGCTTTTTCTTTAATGATTCACGTGCTTCTCCTAATGCATCTTTATGTCAGCTTCACGTGGAATCTCTTCATGCACATATAAGGTGGGCTCCACTTCATTTTATTTTATTGAATTCCACATGTTCTTCTACTGTTTCTGCAGCTTCTTCACGTTATCCACGAATGCAGCTTGTTCTCTTTGTTTAGCTAAAGCTCCCTCGTTCTTCGTTTGGTTCTGCTACATGCAGCTCTTCTTCTCTCTTTCCTTCTTCCTCTCAAAGCACAAGACCCTGTGGCTTCTTCTCTACTTGCTTTTACGTTGAAACTACAGCTCATGCAAGCTTCTTCTTTCTTAAACTAGAAACTCGTGGCTCATTTTACTCCAGCGTCCTTTATGTATTTTGCTTGGCTTCTTCACGCTCTTTCCTCCACTTTGGCTGCTGTGTGAGTTAACATGAAACTCCCTTTCTTAAATCTCCAACTCATGCATCCAGCCCAGCTCCCTTTCAGCATCACTTCTTCTGCGTCTCACCCCTCTGCCCAGTCCAGTGTCTGTCTCTCGATGCAGTCCAGAAGATGAAAGAAGCAGCAGCCCTTGCTCATGTTTCTTGCCTCAACTCCAGCCCACGTTGACCTCCATGCAGCTCTGCACCCATGGCTTCTTCTATTAAATTGAATCACGTGCTCAGCTGATTCTCTTCATGCTATGTACGTGTTTCAGCTGGTGCTTCATTTATTCTATTTTATTTTTCCACGTGGCTGCTTGTTCCTTCCAGCTTGGTGCATGTGTTTTGCTTTGTTCTCAGCTCCAGCTTGTTGCTTCATCTTACGTAAACTTCTCTTTCATTTGTTGTTCCCAATATTTTCCATGCAATCTTCTCTTCACACAAGCTGCCTCTTCTTTAAGCTCCTCGTGCTCTTAAGCTTTGTTCTACTTCTTATGCAATTTACTTCATCCACGTAGCTTCTTGTAAGTGCTACAGCCCGAGGCTTTGTGCCTTCTTTCTCTTCACATGTGAGCTGCCTCATTCTCCTTCCCCTCAAGCTTATTCTTTATACATTCTTCATTCCCATATTCTACCACTTTTTCTCCACATTGCTTCCACTCTTATTTCCTCCAAACTGTACATATGAAGCCTTCATCTTTTCTTTAAATCAAATTCCATTCAATGCTCAATTTTGCATTGAAAATCTACACAAAAATAATGGAAAGAATGAAATAGAAATATCACAAAATTATTTAGAAGAATTTCATGCATTAAAACTCAATAAATTTTCCAATTAATTCATAAAGTGCATAAATGGCTAATGAAATCAATTTATATGTAATTAAACCCTTAAGATCATATTCCATGATCAAAATACCTAAGTTAAGAGGATTAAAGTGTATAAAAATCATGCTTATCAATCTTTCCTTGAGAAAACAAAGCAAGGTCCATGGAGAGCAAAAACCTTTATTGTCTTAGCCTAAGGGAGATAGCATAGCTAGGGAGAGTTTTAAATTTTTCTAAACTTATTTTTGAGTCATATATGATGAATGAATATGAGGAGAAGCCTTGGAAAAAATTTAGAACCCATAGAAAGTGAGATAGTGCTTTATTTTCCATAATATGACCTATAAAAGCAACATATAGCTAAGCTTTTGATTTTGATTGTGTGATGACTCCAAGAGGCTTAAAAGGAGTCAAGAATCATATTTGAAAGGAAAGAATAGAGCCTAGAAATTATTTGAGGGGTGTTGCTTCATTAGGTGCAATTATAGAACCATAATGAGATTTATAGATCAAACTAGAGTTTAAGCAAGTTGTGTGGCCTTAGAATTAACTTCGTAAACCTAATTGGCTTCCATAAATTGTGTCTAGGCCAAGAGAAATCTTTCCCACACTTTTGTGTGTGTGTGGCCGAAGCAAGGAAGGGAAATTCAAGGGAAAATGTGTGTAATTGTTTTTAAGGTAGCTCTCTCTACCTTCTCTCATATATGGATGTGTGCTTAGCTTGTCTTAGAATGTGTGTATATATATTTTCAAGCCATGAAAAGTATGCTAACATGATTTCATATGCCATAGTTTCATGATAACATATTATATTTCTAAATGATGTTATGATATTTGTTTGGGTTTGCTTGAGTATGGTGAGGCTAAGAACCCTTAACCATAGTGAGGATGAGCCAAGAACCTTTAAGATCGGTTGAGACAAAGTAAAGAGCCTCCCAAAAGTGAGATGGACTCCCAAGAGTATGGTTGAGTCCAAGAATCTCTTAAAGAATGGGTGAGGTCAATCCACTTGCTTGGCAAGCCTTTGTATGTTATGTATAACTTTCTTAAATGATGAAATTGTCTCTTGAATGTTTGCACATGTCAACACAACCATACATAGAATTATGAGACTTGTCTGCATCCATTATGTATGATTGAATGAGAGATGAACTATTGGGATTCTTTGAATCTCATTCCCTCTTTTCCAATGATCTAACATGCTAGGTGGACCAAGTGAACAAGGTAATAGAAGCTAACCACTTTTAAGAGAAGAGCTTGACACCAATATGCATGGTTTTTGCTCTTTGAAGCCATAATGATGTCTAATGATGTAAATTATTATTGCATATGGTCTATGGCCCTTGGAACATATGCAATTATGATAATATGTTATGTTTAAATGGGAGAATGTATTATGTGACTACTAGAATGCAAATTGAGTATGTATGGGTAATGTAGCTTCTTAAATTAGCTTATGGAATTGTGCATATGTGTGGATGAGATAGCCAAAATGAGATGCATAAGGTTTGGGACCATTTGGAAGCTCACACAAGTCCTAATTATGCTTTTAGACTTGCCCAAGAGGTGCCAAACCCTAAGGAAAGCCATTTGTACATTTTGGTATCCTATATGGAGCTAAAATTGACCAATTTAGATCCCTATATCACTTTTTATCCAAATGAGCTCTTCTTGATATGAGATTTGGAATGAAATTAGATCTTTCTAAGAGCTTTTTAGAAAACTAAAGAACAAAATTTTCTGAGATCTATAGAATATTTGATGAATTTTCAAAGTTGGCAAATTTTTTAGTTTTAGTCATGTCACTGTTCATACTGGTTCGAAAATGAAATCTGTCATATAGGGCTCAAATGATGTCCTGTTGTCATGAAATTTTATACAAAGAAACTAGACATTCCCAGTGACTTGTGCCAACTAGAAGCACTTCATTTGGAGGTTTAGAGAGGGAGATATGAATTTTTAAAGAATCTGTCCAGTATTAGGAACTCCACTTGACCTCAGTTAATATTTGATTAGATTTTGAGGTCTAGGCGTGCCTGAACTGGTCTAGAGTTATTTTTTCCCTCTAGCTAATATCCACAGATTTCTATATTGGTATCATTTGTATGGATTGGAGTTTTGTGAAATTAATTAGATATTTTTGAAATTTGCTACAAAATTCTATGACAGCACTAGTGAACAGCCTGATCTCTGGACTATTTCGAATATCAAATGCCTTCTGTGTTAGATGTTATGATCTAAACATGTTTTTAGCATAAAGTAGACATGTGTATCTTTCTATAATGACCAAGAATACATCATTTTGATTTTTATAAAATTAGTTATGATTTTTCAAAGTTTGTGATAGAAATGAGCAAAATCTGTCCGAAAATGAATATGTATATTTCATGCTTCCCTTCGAGTTCCTTGAGATGTAGGCTACTTTTGATGATGCAAATGAGTTGTATTCATGTAATTAAATATGAGAATTTTTGTATGAGTTCGTATGGTCCATGTGACACTGAATGAAATTTTCATATATGACGCAACACTAAAATATTCATTATTTTTATGTTATTTTCTTGATTCTTCCATGAAATGCATAATGGGAAGCATAGATATGGCATGAAATAAGCTAGAAATTATGGTATTACATTTATTGGTATCAGAGCAAAAGTTCAGACTTTTGATGTGGGTTGTGGCTTGTGTTTATGAGTTGCTTAGATGCATATGAACTTGTTCATGGATGAATTGAGTGGCATGATTTGACTTGACTATATTGTTAATGTGTTTATATTGTTAACTTATTTCTGATAGATATGTTGTCTATGGCTTTTGTGGCATGATTTGACTATAAGTTTTATCTGTTATGTTATTCTCTATATGTACACGTTTGCAATTTAGGTGGCTTAAGGTATAACGTTTTTAATGGCTGTTAAATCATGGACGAAATGGGATTGTTCTAAGTGTATCAAACAATTTTAGCAAAATGCCCAGTCACTTTATTGAATTTTTAAATAAAATTAATTACATTGCACGTGCTTGTTATTGACGTTGTTGTGATTTATTATTGTTGTTACTTATGTTATTGTTATTAGTTTAAAGCATAAATGAAATAATAGCTAATCTTAATACCATGATAGTATCATTGTATGTGTGAAAATGGTCAATGATAATTTATTATGAATGATGGATAAGTTGTTTCGATTATCATTTGACTTGGTTGGTAGCATGTTAAATTAATGTAGGTTACGTTTGTGGTTGCCTTAGACACTTTGGCATGGGGGTTCTTATTGTTATTCATGGGCTGTAATGAAACCATATCTTAATTTTATATGTTAGCATCAATAAGAAACTCGAGTAAATGTCTACAATCTTCTGGCGTACTGAAATAATTGTCTACAAATCAAAGCACATGCATCCATACATTCCTTTAAGGTTATTTAGTCATTATATCGTTTAGTTTTAATGGGTATTCACTATGGTGTTGAATTCAGTTTTGTGAAATCCCGAAGTCATGATGCATATGTGCCCAAATTTGAAGCTGAACTCACTCATTTTTGTGAGAAATTGGTAGGTCGAATACTTTACCCCCCACTATTCTAACATCAGAAGAATCTTCTTGTTCGTATGTTGATGAATCACTCTTTGTATTTTCTGGTATTAATTTTAGGTAATGGATTTGGATAGAAGAATAAGATGTGGGCGAGAATGTCTTGCTCAGGAGGTGAAACCAACACTATCACCCCCACTAACAGTTGAAAAGTCCGTATAGCTATCTCGAAGGAGAAAATAAAGAGGCTTCTGGATGCTGTACTGTCATTTTTACTGTCAATTAATTTAAATTTGTGACTTGAATTTGTTTTGCGGAAGTTTTAGAGGTTTTTGGAAAATATGGACAAATCAAGGAGTAAGTGTGAGTTAGAATCATGTTGTGAATGTAGAGTTTCGCTTTGTTAAAGATATGCAAATTGAAAAGGTGTTTACCTCACTAGAAAATGTTAATAATTTTATCTTCTCTTAGTTTTTTTTTTTTTTGTAATTTAAGTTTGCTTTTCTTTTGCAATGTATTATTTTTTTACAAAAAAAATTAATTTATCAATGGTTTAAACATTTCCAATTAAAACTCCTTTTTCAAGGTAAATTCCAATTACCCAAATCAAATCCAAGAAGTGGCCAATCCCTAAGTAAGCATTAAGTAAAGAGAAGGATACACAAAGCTCCAATCATTACAATCAACAAGAAAAACAAAGATCTAATTCACATCAAGTTCATAGTGCTCTAGGTAAAGAGAATTTTAACTATACATAGTTAAATCTAACATTGAATCCCAATCAAATAAATAGAGAAGATGAAAAAAGGAAGAGAAAGCAAACAAAAGAATGAGAGATATGTAGAAATTTGAGCTCCTCCTTTTATTCTTCTTCTTCCTTCACTCTTATATGCTTAATAAAGCGCAAGACCTCCGAAAATTGCCTCCTGGAACGCTCAGAAGCTTTCTCTGTCGCAGACTCCTCAAAACCTAGATGCATCTCACTTTTTCTATCCTCATTAATTAAAAACGCAGAGTTTTGACGCCAATTTTCGCAGCTGCATCTTCAGATAATGCGATTGCATCTTTGCCTGGAGCTTAAGAACAATTAATGGCTTCTAAATCCTCATAGATAATAATTCTGAGACAAAATATTTTCCATTAATGCAACATCTACTCAATCATAATTGATCACAATTAACTTCATTTCTCTCTTTCACTTTCAATTCCATAAATTACTTTAAAATGGTGAATAAATTCCACTAAAACTTTAATGGATGACTCCTAAATTCAATCAAATTGACTATAAGTAATACAAAATATTGGGAGTCATCAATTCATATGATGTATATGAGGCATAACCATTTGACCAAGTTTGAATGTATATAATTATGATGTATGTACCCAGCTTGAAGCCAAATGTATGTAATTGTGGATTTTTGCCACCTATATGCCATAGTTTACATATGTATGAATGGGAGTGTGATAAATCCCTATTATTGATGTGTTTATGCATATTTTCTTGTAGTGAATATGGATTTAGCCTCTAACTATAGGGTAAAAAATACCTTTATACATGAAATAGACACACTTAGAATGAATACCTCCATATTTAATTTTCACTTTGGAAATGATAAGTTTTGTTTTAATTTTGAGTATATTGAAAACTAACCATACATTGTCCTTATTGTAGGGTGCATATCTAAGAGAGGAGCAAAATTCATTATGTCAAAGAGGTTTCAAAGTGCTTGTAGCTATAGCTTTTAGAATCTTGCCTTGGCCAGAATTCATTAAGTGGTGGCCAAAAGGGAAGAAAATGAAGAGAAGCTTGCAAGGCAATTCGCACCGTGGCTCATCCTTCTCACGCCATGGTAAAACTTAACACAAGATAAACTTGCTGCAGCAATAATGTGTCTTGTGGCTACGCGAGGTGAGGCAAGCTGAATACCATGGCGAGGAGAGTGCTTAGCTGCTGCTTACTATCATGCAGAAGCAAAATCCACCACGGCGAGATTGTGTTGCACCACGGTGTGAAGTGTGGCCATCCCATCTAGAAGCAAAACTTATTGCGGCCAGATTGTATTAAGTCATGGTGCATATTCTTCCAAAGCCTCGTTTCACCATGGTGTGATATGTGGAGCTGCAACATGACACATTTTAGCTAAACATAGTGTTTTTCCTTACGAAAAATGCAAGGGTTTCTTACTTCATATGCTTGAGTTGCATAAGAAGTTATCATTCTAGGTTGGTTTTTGCTTGTTTTAAGTGTGTAGAGTCTAGGGATAAGCTAAGGAGACACTTTGAAGCAGAAGAGAGCAAGAGATTGAAGATTAAAGCTAAAAGGAGCTCCATGTCTGAGTTTCTTCTTTCCTTCTTCTGTTTTTATCATTTATCTTGATGTATCTGACTTTTGCTTCTACTTTGTCTATGGTTTTCATGAATATGTATAGCTAAACTCCTTAATCTAAAATTATTAGAAATTCTTGTATAGATTAGTGGTTGTTCCTTACTTTACTTTTGTAATTAATGATGAATATCTGTTCATTCAACTCCATGCTTCATGCTCTTTGATTGATTGACTAATAATTAGATTGATTTGATACTTTGCTTGAACTTGCAAAAGGGAAAGAGAAGTTAGATCAAGAGATGAGTGGTGTGAGTACTTGAAGCTTGATAAGATAGGTGGATGGTTCAGTTAATGAGCTAGGAATATATGCATTATCCTTATATGGTCTAATTAGGTATTGTGCTAGCAATTTGATCTCAGTTGGTTTTATAAGGAATTATGAAATTGATGGGATAACCCTATATGAGATTTGGAAAAATACTTATAGGAATAATTGAACCCTAGACCAACATGTGTCATCATTGAGAGCAATAGTACTGAGTGTTAAGCAAGATGCTATGAAATACAAGGGGGACTAATAATCCTAGATGCTAATATTTACCTGAAAATCCAAATACTAACTCTAAACCTTGCATAGTAGTTAATCCACAATCATTTATTATTTATACAATCTTTTCAAATTGATCCATTTAATTTAAATTAGGGTGTAAATTTTGGTACTTGACAAGTTTTGACATCAAATCCTCAAGGAAATGATCTTTTCTGTTCACTATATATTACTTTTGTGATATGTATACTTGCATGTACGTTTCAAGAAAGTAACAAGTTTTTTGCATCATTGCTGGGGATTTGCATGCTAAAACATTTTTTTTTTGTCAATATCAATACTAGCATACCTAATTTGGACTTAAGCACTGTGCATCCTTTTACTTTAGCTATTTTCAATTCTTTTTTTGTTCTATTTTGCAGTGGCTACCCTTTATGAGTGCACAACCTCTTATGTAAGTAATTGAAAGTCTAGAAGTGGTGTTGTTTGGAGAAGAATCCAAAGAAGCATCTAATCAAACTTACAGAGATGAAAGTGAAACTTCTGACTTAACCACAAACATGGCGCATGAGGATGAAAATCATGTCCCCACAGTGAATGATTTTGCCACTTTGAACACGTAAGGATACCGCTTAAGTATAAGAAGACTAGTTATTCAAGCCAACAACTTTGAAATGAAGCATGTGGTGCTAGAGATGTTTCAAATGGCTCGGCAATTTGGTGGCTCTCTTATGGAAGAGCTGAACACTCACCCTCTAACTTCGTAGAGGTGTGTGATTCCTTTAAGTAGAATAGAGTATTAGATGATGCAATTCGACTAAGGCTCTTTCCACTTTCATTATGGGACAAGGCCAAAGCATGGCTTAACTCATTACTGGATGGGTCCATAGCCACTTGGGATGACTTAGTCATAAGATTCAGAGCCAAATTTTTTCCACTAGCTTGATCAGTAGAGTTGAGAAATGACATCACCTCTTTCATGTAACAAGATGATGAGTTATTATATGAAGCCTTAGAAAGATTCAAGGAATTGTTGAAAAAGTGCCATAACCATGGATTTCCTAAATGGGTATAGGTGCAAACTTTCTATAATAGATTGCTACCCAAAACAAAAGCCATCCTTGATTTAGCATCTAATGAGAGTATCACGAGCAATCTGAATGTTAAAGTGGCATATAATTTGCTAGAAAATATAGCAACTAACTCCCTCCAATGGTTTGTATCCAGACCTCATAAGAAGAAGGTGGTTGGGATCTATGAAATTGATGCCTTAACCACACTCTCAACTCAAATAGCTATAATAAATAAGAGGTTTGATAATCTTGAAATGTGTTTCAATGCACCAATAGGTGTTAGTGCTGTTCAAACCCCAGCCATCACTTGTGAGCATTATGGGGAGGAACACTTTGGTGGTCAATGCCCCTCATTGATAGAAGCAGTTAACTATATGGGCAACTATGGAAAAAATACAAACAACCTATACTCAAACACCTACAACCCAGGCTGGAGAAATCAAGTCAAGGTCAAAATCAGAGCCAATCATCATCTTTTGGTATAAGATATTCTCATTCTCTTGGATTTTTCACTTAAGCAAGACCACTAATGCAAGAAAAAAAGCCAAGTATAGAAGAGATGCTTATGCAATATATGGCTAAACAAGATGCTATTCTAGCCCGACAAGAGGCAATAATGATAAAACATGAGTTAGCAATAAAAAACATAGAAGTGCAAATAGGTTAATTGGCCTCTTCTATAAATTCAAGACCACAAGGGGTGCTTCCAAGTGACACCATTCCTAACCCCAGAAGAGATGGCAAAGAGGAATGCAAAGACATTATGTTGAGAAGTGGCAAAGGGTTACCAAAAGTATCATCTTCGAAGCAAGACATTGAGTTTAGCCAAGATCAAAGCAAATTGGAAGAGAAACTTAAGAAAGAGAAGCCTCTTGAAGAGAAGAGTAAAGTTGTGGAGAAGAAGAAAGATAATGTTGAGAAGAATAATTCGAATAAGAATCAAAAAAGAATTAGTCCTACATTACCATTCCCTCAATGCTTCAAGAAGAAAAACCTGGATAAACAGTATCAAAAGTTTCTAGAGATTTTCAAGCAGCTTCACATTAATATTCCATTTGCAGAAGCTTTGGAGAAAATGTCGAGCTATGCTAAATTCATGAAAGATGTGCTATCAAACAAGAAGTGGTTTGGAGAATTCGAGATGGTGGCACTAATCTAAGAATGTAGTGCTATTCTCCAAAAGAAATTGCCTCCTAAGATGAAGGATTTGGGAAGTTTCACCATTCCTTGTAATATTAGGAAACAATTTACTAGAAATGCTCTGTGTGATCTTAGGGCAAGTGTGAACTTGATGCCATTATTAACTTTCAAGAAACTTAGGTTAGGGGAGGCAAGACCAACAATCGTCACTTTGCTGTTAGTTGATTGATCTTTAGTATATCCAAATAGGGTCATTTAAGATGTTTTGGTGAAGGGGGATAAGTTGATTTTTCCTATAAATTTAATAATTCTAGATTATGAAGAAGATAAGGATATCCCTATCATTTTGGGTAGACCCTTTTTGGCCACAGGAAGAACATTGATTAATGTGCAAAGGGGAGAGCTAACCATAAGAGTGAATGACCAAGAAGTGACCTTCAACATGTATAAAGTAATGAGGAGCCCGAATGAACCAAAGGAATGTTGTTTCATTCGCCTTATTACTAATGTAGTACATGAAGAGTTTGTTGAATTAACCATTAAAGACCCACTAGAGGCATTATTGATTGGCATGGATAGAAAGGGACATAATGGAGTTAAAGAATGAATCATGTTGTTGGAAGCTACTCAAAAGCACTCCAAGGCTTCTTAGCAATTTGAACCCCTTGATGTATCATCTAGAGGTAAATCTGGGTTGAAACCATCAGTGGAGGAACCTTCATCTTTAGAGTTAAAGCCATTACCATCCCACTTGAAGTATGCTTATTTGGGAGAAGAATGCACTTTACTAGTGATAATTTATGCTACTCTAATTGAACAACAAGAAAGAGAGCTTCTCCAAGTACTTAAAAGTTTCAAGAGTGCCATTGGATGGTCAATAGCACACATAAAAGGGATAAGTCCCTCCATTTGTATCCATAAGATACTATTAGAGGACAACCACAACAAATCTATTAAGCATCAAAGAAGGCTCAACCCTATAATGAAAGAGGTGGTTAAAAAAGAAATTATGAAATGGCTTAATGCTGGGATTGTATATCCTATTTTGGATAGCTCGTGCGTGAACCTAGTCTAATGCGTTCCAAAAAAGGTCACATGACTATAGTGGTTAACACCCACAATAAGCTAGCTCCTACTGTGATAGTGATTGGTTGGCGAGTATGCATGTACTATTGCAAATTAAATAATGTCACAAGAAAAAAAACCATTTTTCTTTACCCTTTATTGATCAAATGCTGGATAGATTGGTTGGGAAGGCATACTTTTACTTCCTGGATAGGTACTTAGGTTATAATCAGATAGCTATTGCCCTAGAAGACTAGGAGAAGACAAACTTCACATACCCATATGGTACCTTTGCCTTTAGGAGGATGCTATTTGGCTTGTGCAATGCATCGGCAACCTTTCAACGATGTATGATATTTTTTCTGATATGATTGAGTACGCGATGGAGATATTTATAGATGATTTCTCAAATTTTGGAGATTTATTTGAAAAATATCTTACTAATTTAGAGCAAGTTTTGAAAAAGATGTAAGGAGAACCATCTAGTTTTGAACTGGGAAAGTGTCACTTCATGATGCAAGAGGGCATAGTCTTGGGTCATTGGGTCTCAAGTAAAGGCCTTGAAGTAGACAAAATAAAGATTTCCATAATTAAGCAACTTCCACCCTCCACTAGTGTAAAAGGAGTCTAGAGCTTCTTAGGACATGTGGGGTTTTATCAAAGATTTATTAAAAGACTTTTCAAAAATGCTAGCCCCTCTGTCAATTGCTTGAGAAAGACACTCCATTCGATTTTGACCATTAGTGCCATGTAGCTTTTGAAGAATTGAAAGAAGAAATTAGTGTCTGCTCCTATCATTATGGCTCCCTATTGGAGCATCCCTTTTGAGGTGATATGTGATGCCAGTGATTATGCTGTAAGAGCTGTATTGGGACAAAAAAGGAAAGATTTTCCATCCAATATACTATGCTAGTAAAACTCTATCTGAAACTCAACTAAATTACACCACTACCAAAAAAGAGTTGTTAGCAGTAGTGTATGCATTTGAGAAGTTCAAAGCTTATCTGGTAGGCACCAAAGTTACTATTTTCACTGACCATTCAACTATTAAATACCTGATTTAGAAGAATGATTTCAAACCAAGGCTCATTTGTTGGGTTCTACTTCTACAAGAATTTGATTTGGAAATTATTGATAAAAAGGGTAGTGAAAATCATGTGGCAGATCATTTATCTCGATTGAGTACTGAAACTCAAGATGGAGAAGAGAAGCAGATCAATGAGAAGCTTCCTAATGAAAGCTTATTTTATATGGACCACAACAGAGTGCCTTGGTATGTAGAGTATATGAATTATCTTGTGTGCCATGTGCTACCATCCGATTTGAACTCCCACCAAAAGAAAAGGTTTTTGCATGATGTAAAGCCATATGTGTGGGATGAACCATTCCTATTCAAAATGTGTGTGGATCAAATATTACAGAGGTGTGTCCCAGATGAAGAGCAAGACTCTATTATGCGCAGTTGCCATGCAGCTGAATATAGAGGACACTTTAATGGGTAACGAACTGTAGCCAAAGTCCTCCAATCAAGGTTTTATTGGCCCTCTTTGTTCAAGGATGCTTATGCATTCGTGGGGAGATGCAACAAGTGCTAGAGATCTGGTAACATATCAAAATGATATGAGATGCCCCTAAATAATATTTTAGAAGTAAAAGCATTAGATGCTTGGGGGATAGATTTCATGGGTCCTTTCTCTTTTTCTTAGAACAACCAGTATATTCTTATTACCATTGACTATGTGACGAGGTGGGTTGAAGTAGTAGCTTGTCACACTAATGATGCTAAGGTGGTGGTGAGATTTCTAAAGAAAAACATCTTTACCAAATTCGGTGTGCCACAGGAGAACTCGTCCGTCTTTCGTCTTCTCTTTCTATGCTTAGATCTATTCCCTCCTCCTGTATATCTCATACTTCTAATAAGATAGACAACCTTGTAGAAATTACCCATATTCCTAAAAAGTCTCGCTTAGAAGACTTTATCACTCCTCTCCTTAACCCTTACCAGTTCTATCACCAAAACAGATCTTTCACCCGCTCCATCTGTAAACTTCTTTCTCCACGGAATCCTTTAGTAAAAGGAATTGTCCAAGGAACAAAATTGGATTAGTGTGGGCTTCAATCAACCCAAGCTGAACAGTATGTTACCCTTGAAATACCTTCCAGCTTCATTTCTCACTGCATCCGTGACGATTATGTCGCGCAACCCTAAAAATAAACTAAGTTGGATATTATATGCAATATGGGACATAACCTTGGTCATCTCCCTTAGAAATAGAATTTAATGTTTAATTGGGTTTTCTAAGTGATAAAAGATCCTAAAAGTTATCTAAATTAAGGGAATTTTTGATCTAATTAAATTGAGTAAAATGAAATTGAAATAAAGTTCCTAAATTCTACCTAATTGGATGAATTATGGTTTATAATGGACTTGTGACTAGCTTTGGATTTGTCCCTTGGTATCCACTATTCTTATCCTAATCCAATTATAATTAATTTTGGCCTAAGAGTCCCTATTTGTGTCCAATACAAATTATCTTGAGTTACCACGCAAGAATCAAGAGACTAACAATTTAATGTTGAATTGAAATCTCAATCCCACATTAAATTGCTAACTCTTGTCATTAGAATCAATGAATACTTAAATTGAATGATTAATTGATTAATTAGCCTCTGAATTAATACCCTAGGATGTTTAATTAACCAACAAAACTCTAAGGAATCCTTAAATCAAACAATAAAGCTCATAATTTCACTCATGCATTTCATTGAACACCTTCATGGCATACATGAGAAATTAAAGGAAAATGTAAAATTCAGTGTTTAATCTAACCACTTAATCAACAAAAAGGCTTTTCTAATTAGTGTCTAACCAGCCACTAATTGCAATTACACAAACTCCTAATCAAATACAACTTAACCAAGCTTGTATAAGAAAAAGAAAAAGTGTAGGAAAGTAGAAATTCTTAGCCAAACTTCCTTTGATCTCTCTATGGATTCAAGCTTCTCCAAGAGCCTTCTTCCTTGCTAGTCACAGATGGAAGACTAAAACTTCATTGGATGTGGAATGGAAATGGGAATGGGTGAGAAAATGGTGTGGAGAGGATAGTGGACGAAGTAGAATCTGGATGGAGTGTGAATGAATACAATGGGAGCATGAATGACGATTAATTCATGAATGTTTCTGCCCCTCAGCTTCAGCCTTTTATCACGTGCTTCCCTTTTGCTTTTTTTTTTTAATGATTCACGTGCTGCATTTTTCTTTATTCCAGCCTCTTCTTTCACGTGTTCTGCCTTTCACAAATTATGCTCGAGCCTTTCTCTTCTTTTATTACAATGTGGCTTCATACTCCACGTTAACTTTCTAAATCATTCAACGCAGGAGCCCACATCAGCTTCTTTCATCTTCAGCCTGAGTTTCTCACGTGATTTAGCTTCATATTCTTCATGTCAGCCTTGCATGCAATTCCACGTTAGCTTCTGAGTCTCTCTTATTATTCTCAGCCTCTTATGCAGCACACAGAACCATCATTTCCATTTTCATTCATGCTGTCGTAGCTTTTGTGCTTTTTTCCTTCGTTTCTTAACCAGAACCATGGCTAGTTCCTTCTCAAACCAGAGTTCACATTCTTCCACGTGTTCTGCATGTATTATTTTCTCTTCTCTATGCACGTTCTGCCTAGTGTTGTATGTTTGCTTTATTCTCAACTCCAACATTGCTCTTTCTCAAGTCCCTCATTCCACATAACTTTCCATTCATTATTTCTTTAAAATCGTAGCCTCTTCCTTCACCCATTTCTTCACTATTTTTACCTGGACTCGAGCTGCATGCTTCGTCTTTCCACGTTCTCTAGCCAAGCACAAGCTTCTCTTCCTCTTTCCCACTCAACTTGTAGCTTGCATGTGATGACATGAACTTCATTCAAGTGCTTCGAGAATGGTTCTATTCTGCTCTACACTTCTTTTAGCGTTAGACCCACGTGCTGATATGTGTAACGTGTTGTGCTGGACATGTGGCTGTGCATGTGCATGTATGTGTGACATGCTTGCTCTTTTTTTCATATTGCTTCTTGTGTCTTCCAACCCCACATTCTACTTGAGTTTCATTTCTCTTCCACGCTCTATCCAGCTCTCCTAGCTTCAGCCTCCTAATCACCATAACCTTGTTCATGAGTTTTCCATGAAAGCTTCTATTCGAGCTCCTTCTACTCTATTTCTGCATGTGTTTGTGTTACATGGAAGGTGTGTGTATGTGTGCTGCAACATGGAGCAACCTGTGGCTACTTGTATGAGCTGCAGCTCTTGGATATCTAAACGGAGGCTTTTCCCTCCATCTCATCAGACCCATGCATGTGAAAAGAAAGGAACTGAGCTATTATAATGAGCTTTAGCTAGAGTAAGTGATGTTGAAACACGAGAATAAGAAGTTGCTTGATTTGGACTCCACCAAGAATGCCTCCCTTTGATGTATACATTGTTTCCATAAGAAAAGCCAACTAACATAAATTCATCTTCATTTTTAATTCTTTTTCCATTAAAATCTGCACAAGAAAATAAAATAAAATGAAGCAAAATAAAGTAAAACAAAATATTAAGAAAGAAGAATTCACAAAGGAAATATTTCAGTGAAATTTGTGCATTAAAATTCAAAATTTTGTAAAAAATTCAAAATTTTGTAAATAAAATTCCTTAAGTGCAGAAATGGCTATTAAAATAAAATCTTATCTAATTAAAATCTAAAGCCATATTTAATCATTAAAAACCTAAAATTAAGAGGATTAATGTATATAAAACTAGCATTCATCAAATTCCCCCACACTTAAATATTTGCACTCTTTGGGCAAAGCTCAAAATCTTAAAGAAAAGCTAGTGGAATGACCAATACAGAATGAAAAAGAAAAAGGAAAGTATGCAAATCACAAGCAAGAGAATGAAAAAAACTTTTCAACACTCCAACAATCCAAACTAACTTCACTTGCATCAAGAAATAAGCTCCATGGCAATTTCATTTGAAAACAATGAATCGAAATGCATAGCCCCTCACATGGATTGGTGTTTATTCTCAACTTTCAAGTGTTTAGGGTAATGTGAATCACTCAAGTTTCACCTATCAAAACCTCATTACCATAGGCTTGTCAAGCTTCTAAATCTCCACCACCCATGCCAAATGCAATGCATAAATTAAGAGGACTTTATTTATGGTTGTAATAGGGTAAGGGAATGAAATAAATGGATAACAAGAATAAAGGGAAAACAAACAACAAATGGAACACCTTAGGATCTCAAGAGCAATCAATGAAGATTTAGGATAGGGACGAATGTGTTTCTAAGCTTTATTTTCATCTAATATAAGTGAATACAAGCTCAATTCAAAACACTTTTTTCTTTTGATTTTCTAATGCTTTTCCTCTTTTTTTTTTTTTTTTTTTTCAAACTTCTCATTCATTGTTTTTCTATCCCTTCTTTTCTTTCCATTTTGTTACAACAATTTCCTCAACCCTTAGTAACAATGGCCTAAATGGTTGCAAAGCATACATTCTCTCATCCTAAACAAGTGTAATGCTCCTTAAAGTCCCTAAGGTATCTTAAAATAAGGTGGAAAACATTTTTAAATGGCTATAGGCTAACAAGAAAAGAAAATCAAGGTTCAAAATGGCTAAACAATGGATAAAATGCATCTATGGGGTGGCTTTTTGGCTCACTAGCTATAAAAGAAAGGAATGCCTTATCATTTTTATGCATGCAAATGCAAATGTGGTCTCAACAAAGAATCAAGACAAGTTTGAGAGTGAAAGGATAGATAGGTGAATACATACTAGAAATGAACAGATACAACTCAAATTCTCACCAGTTAATAGCTACTAAATAATTCATTGAAATCAAATTCATTGCCACATCACTTGAATCAAAAGACAAGATCCATCAATTATCATGTCAAAATGAATCCAAGCTACAATTATCTCAACTTGCAACTTTCACAGAAAAATTGAAAAAAATCATGCTATTTTTCCAAAATTTTTCAAAATTTTTTTAACAAAACAAAGAGAAGATGGAAGATGAAATGACTCTCTCCCCCTCACACTTAAATATTGCATTTTCCTCAATGCCAGCACACAATCCAATAAACAGATAAACAATACAATATAAAAAGAGTGAAAGGAGAGTATACAATCGGATGAAGTTAAATCAAAGATCTCAAGAGTGGGCTCTGATTTCCTTTTGTAGCTGGTTAGCAATTTATTTCCTACAAAACAGAAACAAAACAAAAAGTAATACGGAAAAGAAAAAGAGAAACTAAATCCTAAACTAAAAAGAATTCTAGAAAAGACTAACTAATCATAAGTATCAAAAATTAAAATCAAAACTACTTTATTTCTTCTTAATTCAACTACTTTAAGTCTCACAACTTTAAAGCATTTGGATTGATCATGCAGTGATGACTCATGAACTTTCTTAACCATCAATAGTCTTGGAAAGTCAGATTCAGCAAATTTAGAAGTAAGAAAAGAAGAAAAATCAGATTTAGCACATTTAAAATTAAAGAAAGAAAAATTAAAATCAATTTTGAAAACACTAGATTCTAGACTCGCTAGAAATCTATCAAAACTAATAAAATCAACTGGACTCCTATCAGTAAGAGTCACTGCATCAACAAAAGAATTTATTTGCAACTTCTCACAATCCTTTAAGTTCAAGGTATCTAGCAGTTACTTTTTCTCAGTTGAAAGAGTCTGTTGATTGTTGGGAATTAGCTTACTAACTTCAAGAATTTGTTTTGGACTCTCAACAAGAGAAACAATATTTTTGCTGACCAAAGAGACATCAGTAGGCTCACAATATTCTAAACAATGATCAATAGCAAAATCCAGTCTCTCACTAGTATCAATAACAGCATAAGGTTCAATAGGATTTTCAACATCAGTACTATCACTATGCATGCTCACATCAACATTAGTATGATCAGTAGAATCAGTCTTATCAATAATTTCATTGTAAATGAAGGACTCTATAAATTTAGCAAACTTATCAGACCTAAAAAACTCATAAAGGACTCTATGGACTCAATACACACAGGACATGTATGCATATCATCACATAAGCATCTAAGAATGGGATCTGAATTATCAACAACAAGCTGCTCAACAATTTTATCATCTATATTCTTATCACATGCTACATCTACCATTTCATTAGTCATATCATCACATGGTAGTGAGGAATCATGTTGATTAGTATATATAAGGAACTCACTAGTCTCAATGACAGAATTAATCTGGGAGAATTTATCACATATAGTGGTTCCAGCACAAACACAGTCAAGAGATGCATCCAAATCAGTTATGCCAAATGGTCCAGATGGTATGGTGTCCCTAAACTCAGAAGATGCATCATCAACAGGCTTATCAACTAATCCCACACTAAGAATAGAATGATCATCACATTTTAGGTCACCCCCACACTTATCTACTACCCTAGGCTCAATAGATTCATCATTAACAAGCTCAGAAATGAATTCATCATTATGGTCACAGCTAGGTGTAGAAATACCAAGTGCATCAGTACACAAGGGTTCATGAACATCAACAAATATATTAGTTTTACTCAATGAATTACCACAATCAACCAAATCAATAGATTTAAGAACAATTTCCTTATCTACATCATCATCATGCAATTCAGAATCAACAACATTATATGCATCAGTAGTCACAATGTTATCATCTAAACTAGAATCAATCCTAACAAATTACAATGTATTAGAAGATGGAAGGATGTTACTTAATGGATAGGATTCTTTCTCCTCTGTACATTCCTTTCTAATTTGCTTTTCAGTCAATTTAGTAGCACTTGAAGTAGGTTGATTCATTTGAAATCCTAAATCTTTTATGATGTTGACAAACCTTTGTTGATTTTCAAGATGTCGTTCATTTTCTTGTTGGACCATTTGTTGTATTTGTTAGTTTTGAATATTATAGGCTTCCAATTGCTACATCATTCTTTCTTCCCAACTTGGTTCCCTCTGGACCTCTTGTTGCATGTATCCCTCTGAAGAAAAGCTTACAGGGCAATTCATACCATGGTTCATCCTTTTTACATCGCAACAAAACTTAACACAGAAGATAAACTCGCCAGGGCAATAATGTGCCTTGTCACGGTGCGAGGTGAGGCAAGCTGAATACCACAGCAAGGAGAGTGCTTGGTCATGATTCACTATCATACAAAAGCAAAATTCGTTACGGCGAGATTGTGTTGAGCCATGACGGGAAGCATGGCCATCCCGTCTAGAAGCAAAACTCACTGTGACTAGATTGTGTTGTGCCACGGTATATATTCTTCTAGAACCTCGTTTCAACGTGGTGTGATGCATTTTAGCTAAACGCTATTTTTCCTTGTCAAAAATGTGAGGGTTTCTAACTTTATATGCTTGAGCTATGTAAAAAGCCATCATTCTAGGTCAGTCTTTTCTTGTTCCAAGTGTGTAAAGGCTAAAGAGAAGCTAAGAAGATACTTTAAAGCATAAGAGAGCAAGAGATTAAAGATTGAAGCTAAAACAAGCTCTATTTCTGAGTTTCTTCTTTCCTTCTTCTGTTCTTATCATTTATCTTGATGTATCTGACTTTTGCTTCTACTTTGTCTATGGTTTTCATGAATATGTATAGCTAAACTCCCTAATCTAAGATTATTAGGAACTTTTGTATAGATTAGTGGTTGTTCCTCACTTTACTTTTGCAATTAATGATGAATATATATTCATTCAACTCTATGCTTCATGCTCTCTGATTAATTGGCCAACAATTAGATTGATTTGATACTTTGCTTGAACTTGGAAAAGGCAAAGAGAAGTTAGATTAAGAGATGAGTGGTGTGAGTACTTGAAGCTTGCTAGGACAGGTGGATAGTTCAGTTAATGAGCTAGGAATATGTTCATTATCCTCACATGGTCTAATTAGGTATTGTGTTAGCAATTTGATCTTAATTGGTTTTATAAGGAATTATGAAATTGATGGGATAACCTTATATGAGATTTGAAAAAATACTTATAGGAATAATTGAACCCTAGACCAACATGTATCATCATTGAGAGCAATAGTACTGAGTGTTAAGAAGATGCTATGAAATACAAGAGGGACTAATAATTCTAGATGCTAATATTTACTTAGAAATCCAAATACTAACTCTACACTTTGTATAGTAGTTAATCCACAATCATTTCTTATTTATACAATCTTTTCAAATTGATCTATTTAATTTAAATTAGGGTGTAAATTTTGATACTTAACAAGTTTTGACATCAAATCCTCAAGGGAATGATCTTTTCTTATCATTATATGTCTTTTGTGATACATATACTTGTGTGTACGCTTCAAGGAAGCAACAAAGTGGTAAGATGAGTATGCATTCCATTGTGATTTGGACCATTTGGCATGCTTCCCTAGGCTATGGTACTATGGGACATGCTCAAGTGGCTAGGGAATATTAAGAAAGTGAAATGGTGCCTTATGAATCCCTTTTGATCTCAAAAGGTGACCAAATTTTGGGCTGAACTACAAATTGACCAAATGGACTAGTCTTGGAATGAAATAGAGCACACTTATAGAGCTCAACTAGAGCTTTTCATAAACCAAATAACACTTAATATGGAGTTCTAGAAAATTTATTATGATTTTTCAAAGATGGCCAAATTATGCAAAAAAAGTATGTGTATTGTTTATATGGTAAGTTTATATTTTTATGTCACACATGGGACAAATGAAGTCTAATTCTCATGAAATTTTAGAATCATAAATTAGACATCATAAGCTTTACATAGCCACTACAATCACCTCATTTGGAGTTCTGTAGAGGGAGCACCAAATTTTTGAAGTTGCATGATAGTACCAGTAATGCAACTCGACCTCTAATATTGTTCCATCAATTTCCATAGGCTAAATGCCACTGCAGTAGTTTAGAATTATTTTTAATCATTAGTTAACATTCCAAGTATTCTAGAATGGTATGGGCTACTTGATTTTGAATTTTTAGAAATTACCTATGAATTTTTAAAATTTATATCAGAAACCTATGATGGTAGACCTAGCAGTTGGACCTTTGGTACTTTTCTATTGTCTTTCATAGTCTAGTTGATGTTTTGGTGGTTTGGAATGATTTTTAAGTTTTATTTGACATTCAAGGCTTTCTAGAAAGCTATCATTTGCTTAATTTTGATTTTTCTAGAATTAATTATGATTTTCTAAAGTTCCTATCAGAAAGCTATCATGGCAAACCCGAGAGCAACTTCAAGTTTTTGTGTTCCATGGTTCTCAATCCGAGTTGTAAGCCTCCAATTGTGTTATTTTTTATATGTATGAGTATGTCATGGATGAAAATGAGTTGAGACAAATTTAAATGACTCACGTGGGCAAAATTGAAACAAATTTGGTGTCTATATACCTTATTTTAGTTGCCAAAGTGTGCAAATTCCACTTAAATAAGTATGAAAGGCTTTGAATGTTATATATAGGGTGTATGAACTTAAGGTATTAAATCTTCAACCTACTATTTTTGCATAGCTTTCTAAAAACCAAATTATATAATAAAATCATAATATTCTCTTTCTAAATCTCTATGTCTGGGGTCCACATTTTGAATTCTCTATTTTTAATTATTGTCCAAGTTTTGCATGAATTTTGAAGTATTATTTTTATATATCTTATGATGAGAGATATTATCTTGTTTATCTTAAAATAATTTTTTTTGGTTGATTTTGAACACAATCTCTCATATAAATTTAGTGCACTTAGAATTTAATTACAAAATTAGTAATCCCTAGAGAGAATCCAACTTAAGTTAATCGGAAAGAAAATTTATTCAAAATAATTATGATCTTATGTTTCTAGAAGACAAGTTCATTAGTTATGACATAATTAATTATTTAATAATATTTTTATATATTTGGTAATATTTAATAATTAATTGTGTCATAGTTAAAAAACTATATTATCAAAAACATAAGATCATCACTCTATTAAAAATATCTGCATTTGATACATTAATGACATTTGAGATACCAACAAGACAAAGAATATATATAACTAAAAAAATTATAAATATGTCATATACATAAAATTTTGGCCTTGTTAGTTAATATTCATAATATATTAATTGTCTTATTTTTTTGATAATTTTTAATTAATATTACACTTCATATCATATTTATCTTTTGATATCCTAAATAGCTGAAAATGTACTATACTAGTTTGCTTTCTAGATTTTATAGTACTTGGTATGTACTTTATTATTATTATTTTGGTTACAAAGAAGGTACAGTATTTTGAAAGCTGAAAGTAGAGAAAGGAACAAGGTAGGAATTAAATCCAAATACATGACCTCTTGACATTTAAAAAGGAAGTATCATCTAAGTGATGGCACTTAAACTTTGCATACACAGCTCTATGCATTTGTTTGAGTGCAAAGAGTTATTAAGAATCAATTGAAGTGTGTTTCCATAGAGTTTTTCTTCAATTGGAGAAATTTTTATGAGGAAGATACTTAACTTACATATACTATTAATTAAATCAATTGAGAGCTATTATGTATTGTTAAGTAACATATGCAGTTCAATTATATTTGTCCATATAGTTATTTTTAAATCACTTAGTCTTTTATCATGTGTCTAAGGAAAATTAATTTGCATTTTTGCAAGCATGCATGTCTACTAAACATGAGTTTACGCTATTTTGCGACCTGGCTTTTTCATCTCTTATTTGGTTGTCACCAATTTCACACTCAACTAGAGAACTTATTCTCATTTTCTTTAGGTCTTAGACTCATAGTGTACATTGAACAAAATAATTATATATGCTTCTAATGAAAAAAGAGATGTTTTTTGTTTTTCTTACTTTTCTAAATTTTAGATCTTGCTAGCTAGTCTTTGTCGATGTTAAATTAACACTACTAAAAATAATGACTTTTACTGTGGTGGCTTAATAGCAATTAAGCAAACCGCGGCAAATTCAAGTTGCAATTGCATTTTTATTCAACCATAGTTAGGACTAGAGTCGTAACTATGATTGCACTTCATTCTAATTATTGACCTAAGAACTTAACCGCTGTTTAAGGAACTACATAGTCTTAACTACAGTTCTTGTGTAACTATAGTTAAGGATTTAATCTTAATCATGGTTAAGACTATATCCTCAGCCTCTATTCATTAATGAATTATAGTTAGTGCAATTTTTAATTACCCTACCTGCCTCCCCCACTACTAGTGACTAGAAAATCGCACCACTAGTCACCTCCAACATTGACTAACCATCATTCGTGCTTTTCTATAGCTTCATCTGCACGTTTTTCTACTCAACCATGCAAACTTTATTCACCCTCCAACACTTGGGTTCTTGCCATTGTCAAGGAGTTTTTCACTGCTAGTAGTGCTTGATTTGTCTCCTATTTGTAATTTTTCATATCTACCAAAGTGCACTCTAAATAACCTAAATGTTTTATTTGCTTTTCTTGATTAATTGATTGCAAGATGGGTTTTGTTATACTTGCTTTACCTTATTTTAATTTCAATCATTTGTTATATTCTCGTTGCAAATGCTAGAGTATTTGTCGAAACATTTACACTACTCCAAATCATGTTTATAGTGGCCATTATTTTATACATTAGTGGCCATACTAGTTGCCGCTAAAAATTTTACTGGCAATTAACTAATGGCTAGTGTATCTAGTGTCGCTAAAGGTTTTCTCGGCAATTATGACAATAGCTGGTAAAGATCCAATTAATTGCCACTAAAAAGAAGTGCTTACAACGAAAATTATTTACTGGTAATTAGTGTAACATCATATTTATATAACTCATCTCATATCATTTATAGGCTCATTTCCATGGATTACACAAAGTTGGTAAGAAAAGCTATTAAAATATTCCATTTAATCGCGTTACATTGTGTATAAATTTTTCATTCAATGTCCTATGGATATATGGACTCATCCATCTCATTATCATATTTAATTACCCAATTACAACTCAAAACCATCTCAAGAAGTGGCCTAGAACTCAAGAAAATGAAGTATATACATGAAAATAATAGTTGCAGCCTCGGATAAAAATTTCAGATTTCTACCATGAAGTTTGAAAAATCATAACTAATTTTAGAAAAATCAAAATCAAGCACACTATACCATTATGGAAACCTACAGATTCCTACTTTATGTTAAAAATAATTCCAAGCCAAACAGGAATGTCTAACCACCAAAAATTGATGGAACAATAACAAAGATCGCCTATCACTACTGGTACTATCCTCCAACTTCAAAAATTCATATCTCCCTGCTTAGATGTCCAATAGGTGATCTCAGTGGCCATAGAAATCTTATCATGTCTAGTTTATTTCTATAAAATTTTATTAGAATGGATACTATTTGACCCTTAAATGACATAACCCAAGAAACTGACATATGAACAGTGTTTATATCAGTTCAGCAAAAAAATGCCAACTTTAAAAAATTATAATTAATTCCACAGAGCTCCAAATAATCTAGCCTTTAGCTTCTCAAAAAACTCTAAATGAGATCTATATGCATGACAAATTTCATAGACAAATATGTTCATTTGGTCAAATCTTGATATTGGGTTGCAAAATGGCTCATTTTGTGTTACAAGAGGGCTCCAAATGATCCATTTTGGTTCCTAAGACAACCATGGCCACTTGAGCGCATGAGAAAGCATCAAAATGATCTATTAAACTTGTCTCAAAGGTACAAAAACTCATATTTGGTCAAATCATGACATTGGGTTGCAAAATGGCTCATTTTATGTCACATGAGGGTTCAAAATGGTCCATTTTAGTTCTTAAAGCAACCATGGTCACTTGAGCACATGGGAAAACACTAAAATGGTTTATTAAACTTGTCTCAAAGGTACAAAAATTTATATTTTTTAAACTCACTCATCCAACCCATGATATACACAAGAATGCATATGTCAAGTCTTGCCATTCCATACCCAAAATGTGCTATATCATACATATAGCATTAAATCTCATACATACATGATACATTTAGATATTTACATGTGTTTATGAAGTCATAAAACATATATAATAATGGATTACATCATATGGCACTCATATGACTACATAATGGCAAATTTCTAAACTTTGTTGTCACTCTTCTTCTTTTAAGCTTGATGGCTTTCATTCCTTTGCTCACTTGGTCCACTTAGACGTGTTAGACATATGGGGAGGAAGGAATGGGATTCTAGGAATCCCAATAGCTTTTCTCCCTTTCAATCACACATAAAGAATGCATATATATGTTTAAAAATGTATGTATGAACATCATAGAATATGTAATCATTCAAGAAGCATTCTTGGCATTCAAAGAAGTCATACAAAGTATACATAGGATTGCCAAGTAAGTGGATTAGCATCACCCATTCTCTTCAAGGATTTTAGACTTGCCTCACCCTTTTTCTCAAAGGCCTTGAACTAAGCCTTACTCTTAGGAGATTCTAAACTTTGTCTCAACCATTCTTTAAGGGTTTTTGGCTTATCCTTACCATGGTTAGAGGGTTCTTGGCTTCAACACACTCAAGCAAACTCAAGCAAAGTCACAAAGTATTAGTTGAAGGCATAATGTAACATCATGGTACAATGGTATCTAGACATATGCTAAAACACTTTTTCATGGCTTAAAATATACATACACACATTCAAAAATAAGACAACATTCATCCACGCATGAGAGAAAGAGGAGAGAGCTACCTTTGTTATAATTGCAAACTTTCCTTCTTGAATTTGGTTGCTCTTCCTTGGCCACACACAAAAAGAAGGTAGAGCTTGTTTTTCTTGGCCTAGACACGTAATATGGAAGCCAATTATACTCTTGAATCAAATTCTAAAGCTATATTTTCATTAGAAAAGCTAGATAGTTCATATGACTCTTTTATGGTTCCATAATGCATCTATAAAGCAACCTTATAAAGACGTGATCTTTGCTCCATTCTCTTCATTCATTTATGATTCTTGAATCCTTTTAAGTCTCTTGGAGTCATCACACAATCAAATTAAGGAGCCTAGTTAGGTGTTGTTTCTTTAAACCATAATATGGAACCTATGATACCATCTCACTATCCATGGCTTCTAAAATTTTTCCAAGGCTTGTTCTCATCCTTTTCCATCATATTTGATTAAAAAATAAGTTTGGAATAAATTAAAACTACCCCTAGGTGCTCCAACCTCTCTAGGCTGTGGCTATGGAGCATAAGGACACCAAGTGGGTTTGCTTTGTTTTCTTGATAGAAGATACATATGAGGAGCCTTCTATGGATCTTAGGAGCTCATCTAAACACTCATTTAGGCCTAGAAATCCTTGAATTAAATTAGAATTTTAAAGGGACACTTGAAACCCTAACTTTTCTATCTTGAAATCCAATGGTTATTTTGTTATTTCTTTTGCATATTCTTGTTCTCCTCCCTCATTTTCCTAAGATTGATCCTTGGTTTGGCTAGAAACTCAACCCTTCTTGGATGGTCTTAGATAGGGCGAAACACACACAAGAGGAGGAAGAAGGAAGATCAAGCATAGAGATGGCAAGATACCTTAGTTTCTTGATTCCTTTTGCTTGTTTTTCACTTTGTTTGGCTTCTTCTCCTTGAATTCAAAATTTTCCCTTTGTTTTGACCTCAAAATAGATCCAAGAACTTCAACAAAACCATAGGAAAGAAGGGAAGATGGAGGAGAAGGAGTTTGCTAAAGAGAAAGCATGAAAATCCATAAAAAACTATACCTTTTTCTTGCTTTTTCTCCTTCCTTTCTTCTCCTTCTTGTGCGCCTTAATCCCTTGCTCTTTTCTCTGGTTTAGGGAAGAAACAAAATGAGCTAAGTGAAGAAGGGAGTAGGGCATGAGGCTTTATATAGCTAGGTTTAAGAAGTAGCTTTTAAAAATTCTAATTTTGTCCCTTTGTCTTAGCATTTTTGTTTCTGATTTGTTTTAACTCCCTTTTTAGAACAATCTTCTCCATCATAAAATTTAGGTTCCCAATTTTATAAAATGTTTTTAGAATCACTCAAATCAGAGCTAAAACCTTTTCGAGCAAAAAAGTCAAGGTTCGGGTTAACCAACGTTAGAAAATGTACATCGAAGGGGTTTTAACTATCTCAGGGCTTCTTATGGTTTTCAGGGCCTCTGAGAACCTCAGAGAACTCAAATTTACCATTTAAAAAGCTCTCCTATGAGATTTCTAAAATTTTTCCAAAATTATAAAAATACCATTGCGTTTCATAACCATTTTGTTAAATTTCGTATGATCGTTTTAGCCTTCATTTCAGGTTACCTCTAAACTCTTAAATTCATTATTTAGTGTCTAGATTATTATTCTAATTTTTTTAGACCTCAACTAATTCATTTCAAGGGACTTGCTTTGAAAACGTATCTGTTTCCATCATTTTGATGAAAACCAGACATTACAATTAGTATGGCTGCTAAAACTTATTCCAAAATTGACTATTATCACCATATAACAGCCTTTTTTATTGCCACTAAAAATAGGACTTATAGTGACAATTATATACCAGCAATTATTATAGCTACTAAAAATGGTTATATAATTAAATAATATCACCATTTTATAGTCATTTTTATTGCTGGTAAAAAGGGAATTTATGGCGTAATTATATATTGGTAATTGTTATAATATGGTGTTATAATGAGATAGATAACTGTAAAATTAATTTAGTCATGAAATATAAATAATTCTAATAGAATTCATTCATGAAAAAAAAAACATATCTCAAGAAATCGATGATTAAAAGAATAACTGTTAGTCATTAATTTCATAGGTATCAATAACAAAATACAAGAAAGTGCACTATGAGTCTAATAACTAGTTATTATCATCAAATAGAGTCATAATACAGGATAATAGATATGATAATTTCTTGAATTCTTGAACTTAATCACAAGAGCTCTTTTGTAGTGAATTGAAGATTATAGTGTATAACCTGAAATGAAAAAAATAAAAGGAATGTTATTTAAATAAATGTCAACTACATAAATACTAAATATGTTTAAATTCAATCAACAAAAGTCTATTTCAAATAACATACAAATCAAGCATAAATGAGGAATTGATATCTCTAAAATGATTAGTATTAATATATTTAAATGCAAATACAATACCATGGTAGGTGGTAGTATTTTTATGAGCAGAAGTTGATCAAAATATCATCTATGGTATTTGTGTTACTCTTTCATGGCCACCATTAGCATCAGGGACCTAATAAATTTTAAGACGTAAGATAACATAATTGTCTCATGAAAGCAAATTTTAAGAGTTTAAAATCTTTGAAAACATTACCTGCACATATAAGCTTCCATTGATGTTTTGAGGCATAAATAATTCTGTAGGAAGAAATTTACACAAAACTTGTCTCATGAAAGTTAATTCAGACAATAGCTTCTCCTGAGTTTCTTTCATCACATTCATTTCTTTAACATGCTTTTCCTTTAAGTCCTTCATCTATTGTTCTAACCTTTGGACTGTCTCATTAGACAAATCATCCACATTAATATTTCCTTGAGAGGATCTACTATCCCACAATTGAGAAGGAGTTGGACCAAGTCCTAAGCCATTAACATGACCACTTCTTTCACTTCCCAATACTTGAGAGTACACATCTCCTTCCGAAGCAACCCTTCTAGCAGTTTGTTCATTCAATGTTTCACCATTCCTTAACTTTTCTTTCATCATGTCCTAATCAAAATTAATGATGCCATATGCAATCAAAATGTTTGACAAGTTTTATTATAATAAAATTTTCAATAATTCAACCATGGTAAGAAATTTAAATATATTAATGCTGCAACAAGGTTTATATTAATGAGACAAATCTTGTATTTATATTCTAAGTATGCATTACACTAGACACAAAACTAAAATTTTGTTGAGAAGAGTTTGTAGCTAACACAGCCATCATCTCAGTTCCAAAACAGTTGTGATGTCACATACTAGAGATTACATACTATAACTAAAATCAATGGTATTAAAGGGTAAGAAATCTTACAATTATTTTTGCTGACTCCTCATCCAATGGTCTACCATCTTTACGCTTCTGAGGAGTTTCTATGAATATATCTGCTTGTGTAGGCTCTACCCCATCTTTAGCCTAATACCATTAAATTGATAATAGACAAATTCTTAGGACAAATGTTAATTATATTATTATATGTAATAATTTACAAGTGAATTCCTTTTCATTCATCAAACATGCAATGCTTTTAGATCCTCCTGTGTGAGGCATTTTTTGCTTTGCTCTATTGATTCTATTTGTTCGGCTACCCTTTTGTCATAATAAAATAAATACAACATCTAGATAATTTATTTATAGAAACTAGAGAAAAACATTGCAAGCCTTCCATAAAATATAAAAACAATGTCAACACCAAGTGTGTATGTGTGTGTGTGTGTGTGTGTGTGAGTTTGCTAAGGCATCCAACATGAATACTTTTGCTCTATTAGAAACCCAATAAGAAATAAGGCCAGTCCATTGGTCTCTTGGTATGCGACTAGGTTTATTTTTCAATAAGGCGTCTTTGGTCTTATACTTTGCCAAATACATATTCTTCAAATCACATTTGTAATCTTTCCATTTCTCCCCTAGTGATTTTTTGACAAATTCTTCACCATATGTTGGAATTCAGAACTTCTCCTATACAAAACATAAGTAGCAATTACAAGCTCATATCTTGTAAGACAAAAATAACATAAAACTATATTAACACCTATCATACCTTTATAAACTCGACCAATTTCTTCTTTTCATCTTTAGGAAACATTCTCCAATCATTTATGTTTAAAGGTGTTAATTCTGGGGTTCTAGCAACAATGCCTAAAAAGCTAACAAGCTTTCGACCTTTTTTTCCTATGGCTTGGTTGTGAGGATTGAATTACATAGCAACTATCTTCCTTGGAGGCAAATTCCATATATCTTTTAGTAGCGTAGGCCCACGAACCTTCCTTACTTATGATAAACCTAAGATAAAAGTATTTAAATGTCATCATTCAAGTGTATGGCAAATTTAAAAATTTAAAGCAATTTTTTCTTTTTTATATCAATTTCACCTGATTCATCATTTTGATCATCATTAGTACTAATAATATTGTTCCTTCCATCATATTCAATACTAGGTGCTTAGGCTTGAGAGCTATTCTAACCATGCATTAATTACTCTATGTAAGGTCGCACTTCTTCATCTTAGCTTTATTCAGTGACAAACTTGAGACTATTTTTCCTAGTCATGATAATATGCCAATTTCCTCCTTACAAAATTGTAAAGCAAAAGTGTTATTAGATATGGAAATTAACATGTTTCTAGTACTAATGAAAGAAATTGTAATTATAAGAAATATAAAACTTGACAAAAGAATGAATTATTTTCTAAGTATTACTTATCTGACTCAAAATCACTATCATAGTCATTGTCATTTTCTCCATCATTTGAAGGAGGCTTAGAAGTTTGGCTTAAATCAATGACTATCCCATCAACACCACTTCTCACCCATTCATTATTATTATGTTTTGAATCACATTTATTTTCCAAGCATCTAAAGTCAGTAGGCTCATTAAGAATTGATAACTCAAACTGCATGCTCTTTTCTACTCCCATATCAACAGTGCCTCGAGGTTTAATTAGCATAGGAACAAACTATGCATGATCTCGAGGATCTTGCACAAATATTACTTGTTGTGCTTGGTTTGCAAACACAAAAGGTTCATGACTTTCTCAATCACCAAAGTGTATTAAGTTTGTGAAGTTCACAAGTGTGAAACCTAATTCATCTTCCTTAACTCCTCTACCTTGGTTGCATCAACCCAATCACATTTGAATAAGACAAATATAAATTTTTCAAAATAATTTAACTTCATAATATCATTTAACCTACCATAATAAGCAATATTTGCTAACTTTGGAGCATTGTCACTTGCACTTACATAGCTCTCTGTCTTTGAAACCACCATAACACTACTATTTTGCATCTCCATGAACTCTTCATATTGTTTTGTTCAAAATTAATACCCATTATTTACATCAAATGCTTTGAATCTTCTTGCAATGTAACTTGGACCTTGTGCAAGAGCTTTTAGATCATTTTGGATGTCAAATGTGTGGTCTAACTCTATAACCTAACCAATTAGTAATATAAGTTCAAAGTCATCAACTAATAATAAATATGTATCAAAATCCTACTACTTACTTGCTCCTTTATCCATTCATGAAATGTCTCAAAGTGCAAGCGATCAAGCTGATGTTATGTAAGGCGACGCTTACGATGTGATCTCTTAATCTCAGCAATATGTTCACTACAAATATACCTCACATATATTGATATAGTTATCACATAAAGTTAAATGAAGTCAATAACACCGAGACAAACCCCTCACTTTTTATAATTTTCAAGCACATAAGATTCGCAATTGAAGAGCACATATCAATGTGCTTGTAACCATGCTTTCTTATCTATCATGAATACTTCTATTTTGCCATATGGTTGTCCAATGATAAAGAAAAGGCATCCTTCTTTATTAGTCTCATGCTCAAGCTCATTTTCATTGTTTCTTGGTCAATAAGACGTTGAATCTCTACCCTACATATATCTTGAGTAAAACATCAAACACTTATTTGCAAGATATGCTTCAACTATTGAACCTTTTGGGTATGCTCAATTATGAACATATGATTTTAAAGCAGATAAGTACCTATAATATAAAATAATGTTAGAAATATAATATTTTAGTAATTAAGTTTCACTCATAATATATAATAAACTTTGATTATTCTTACCTCTCAATTGGATACATCTAATGATAATGTACAAGTCCCGCAATTTTAGCCTTAGTTGCCAAGTGTATTACCAAATGTATCATGTAACACCATAATGTATTAATCTCAACTAATCTTCACTTAGGTTTGATTCCATGAAATTCCAAAGAAAAAGAGTAAACCGTGACATTTTAATACTATATGTTAGGGGTTTAGACGTTCGTAATACACCCCGTGGGTCACGTGAATCCATCAATCATATCCTCTACTCAAACTTTATTCATAAAACTTATACATAACATAAAAAAATTTATAAACCATGGATATGAAGCCAAAAACCAGAAAAAATACAAATTTTTCAGCAGGTCCAAAAGTCAAAATTTTTACTCCAATTTTGAAAAATCATAACTAATTCTAGAAAAATAGGAATCTAGCAACCCATAGCTTTCTGGAAAGATCTAAGTGTTAAAGTTACACTGAAAATAATTTCAAGTCATGAACATAGCATTTGGACCATGTTTGACATAAAAAAATGTACAAAGGTCTGACTGGTTACTAATACTGTTATAGATTTTTGATATGAATTTCAAAAATGCCTAATTAATTTCACAAAACTCTAATCCATGCAAATGATACCAATATCGAAAACTATGGATGATAGATAGAGGAAAAAAATCATTCCAGACCATTCTAGGTTCGTGCAGATGATGAAACCGAATCAAACAATGACGTAGGTCTGACTAGATGCCTAGCATTGGACAACAATTTTAGAAATTCATATCTCTCTCTCTAGACATCCAAATGGGGTGATTCTAATTGGGACAAGTCACTGGGAGGATCTAGTCTCTTCTTATAACATTTCATGACAATTGGACATCATTTGCCCCATGGTTGACAAAAATCAAATTTCAGACCAATTGCACAGTACACTAACCAAAATTAGAAAATTCTCCAACTTCAAAAATTTGCCAAATATTTCCTAGATCTCTAAATATTTTGTACTTTAGATTCCCAAGAAGCTCTCAACAAACTCTAGATGCATGCCAAATTTTAGATCCAAAAGAGCTCATTTGGATAAAAAGTGATGTAGCCTACTAATTTGGTTACTTTTGCTTCTCATAATGTAACTCTTTAGTCTAAATGGCCCCTTTTTATGTTTGGCACCTCTTGGGCAGGTTTAAAAACACTAACACATCATATATAAATTGCCCTAAATGGTCTAAACTATCATTCATCTCAAACTCACTATGCTACATACAAGAATACATTACTACCTACAAGCCACCAAGTGACCAAATCTTATATTTCCATTGCTTTGGCTCTATATATGGTGTACACATCATTACACATACTTCTACACTTGCTCAAATATTTACATCTAAAAAATAACATGTACATATGAATATTAACGTCTCTTTACATCAAGGCCATATAAAACTATACAAAGTACCAAGAGATGACCATTTATGCTTCATGGCCTCCAATCTTTGGCTCTTGAGTTCTACCTGGACCATATGAGATGAGAGAGGGAAGGAGTGAGATTCATGGAATCTCAATTGCTCATACACTCATTTGAGGAAGCAATCAAGGCATATAAACATGTCAAAACATGCAAGTAGGCATCCAACCAATGAAAATCATACAACACATGATTTATATGCCATGAATATCATATCAATGCCAAGAATAAGCTTTAGGGACTTTGATCTAGTCTCACCCTATTTTGGGGACTTTTGGATTAGCCTTACCCTTGGTCTAAGGACTTTTGACTTGGCCTCACTCATTCATGAGACTTTTGGCCTTGTCTCACCCATCATAAGGGACTTTTGGCACCACCTCACCCTTTAAGAGCAATTTCCACAATCCAAAACATAAGCATAATGGTACCACTGCATCAATGTAACATCAAATGGCATGTCTCACAATACAAGTGCACACACAAGCATACAATGACCATCATACATCCAAGAATGAAATAAGAAAGAGTGTAGAGCTACCTTACAAGCCAACACAAGCCTTCCCTTTTGATTTCTCTTTTCCCTTCTCGATCTCACAACCACAACTAGATGGAGCTTGGGTTCCTTGGCCTAAACACAACAAATAGCATGCAATTACTTTCTTAGAACTCAAACAAATACTCACAAAGGTTAGGGAATTCTTACATCAAAACAAACTTTACAAGTGTTTAAGAATCCCTAGTTTCTTCCCCTTGAATTTCACTAGCTCTTCTTCTAATTCATTTGCATTTCCTAGCTTCCCATACTCTAATTCAAAGGTTTTATGCTTATTTTAGGTCAGAACAGAGCCATATTACTCAATAACCCATGGAAAGGGAGCTTAGAAGGAGAAGAATAAAGTTTCAAGAAAAAGAAGCATAAAAATCTTTAAGAATTCTTACCTTTCTTCCATTATTTTCTCCCTTCTTCTTAGCTTCTCTAGGTCTCTCTCTTTCTCTCTCTAGCCCTCTCCTTTGTTTTGGACAAAGCATAAGTCAGTTAGAAGGGAAGAGAAGCTTCTGGGGTCTTTAAGAAGCAAAAATACACTTTTTCATGCTTTTTTTTGGAACAAACCTCGTTATAGCAAGAAATACCCTCGCTATGGTGCGCACGTATCAGTCTTAGGCCCCTATTCTCGCTACTGTGTGCTATTGCGAGAAACTCCTTGGTTTTTGTATGGGACGCCCAAACTCAATATAGCTAGTTGCATTCTCACTATAGCGAATTGGTACATTCGCTATAGCCCACTGTAGTGAATTGGTACACTCACTATAGCCAACAGGGGTCTTGGCTATAGCTAGCAGACTTAGAAAAGTTTTAAAAACTTCTAGTTGTTACATTTTTACCCTCCTTAAACAAAATTTTGTCCTCGAAATTTAAACGCATACCTTAAGGGAAAAGTTTTGGATATTTTGTTCTTATCTCTTCCTTCAATTCCCATGTTGCTTCCTCAAATGTCAAACCCCTTCAGACCACTTTTACCAGAGTAATGTTCTTACTCCTCAACTATTTCAGCTTAGCATCCATAATTCTCTCCAGTTTCACTACATAGGAAAGATTTTCTTGCAATTGAACATGCTCATATTCTATGACATGCGAAGGGTGTAACACCATCATTTCTAACTTATACCTATCATCCCTTACATGCTCATGTGAGATATAGTAAGAATAAAGTGAGAACTTCCATTGGATTCATACACTTTCTTACGTAGCGTCATGGTTAAAAATTCATTTCGGTGTTACATGGACCGTGTGAGCTCATGCTATACATTATCATATTTAATTGCACCATTACAACTCATTTCAATCCCAAAAACATGCTTTCAACCCATGGAAACCAAAAAGAGATATGGAACATGTATCTCTATTTTCGGCCAGACTTGGCCCTATTACTGGGCAAAGTTTGGAACATTATAACTAAATCTAGAAAAATCAAAAGCATTTAATCTTGGTCATTTTGGAAAGCTTGGGATGTCTACTTCATGATAAAAATATGTACAAGTCATAACATCCCACACACAGGACGTTTGACATGCGAAATTGTCTGGAGATTGGATTGGGTTCTGATGCTATCACAATTTACTGATATGGACTTAAAAAATGTCCAACTAAATCCACAAAAATCCAATACATGAAAATGATACCAATATGGAAATATGTGGATGTTAACTAGAGAGGAAAAATATGTTCAGATCAGTTCATCAAGCCAAGGTCTCAGAATCAATGGAATAATACTTTTGGTCAAGCAAGATGACTGATACTAGGTAGAAACTTCAAAAATTCATATCTTCCTCTCTAGACCTCCAAATGAGGTGCTTTAAGTTGCTAAAAGTCACTGTGAATGTCTAGTTTCTGCCTATATTGTAGCCATTAGACCACGTTTGCCCCTCGGATGACACAATTACACAACTGACCAAATGAACAGTGCTTGTGTAAGTCCGAAATTCTGATACCAACTTTGAAAAATCATAGAAAATTCCACATACGTCCAAATGACCTGATCTTTGGCTTCCCAAAAAGCTCTAGGAAAGATCTAGTCACATGTAAAATTTCAAGGCAAGAAGAGGTCATTTGGTCAGACTTTGATATAAGGGGGCAAAGTGCCAATTTCTTGTGTTGAAAGAGGGCTCCAAGGGTTCAAATTAGCTTCTCCTACTCTTAAGGCTCTATGAGCACATGGGAAAACATCTACATAGGCTATCAAACATGGCTCAAATGTTTAACAACCCAGATTTGCAAAACTCACTCTCCCACACCAAAACATACACACCATATAGATAATGCTAAGATCTTGCTATTCATTCCAAAAACTTGCTATATCATGCACTATAGTTCTAATTCTCATACATATACAATAAGTATATCCACTTACAAGTATTCATAAATGCATACACATGTACATCATTGGCTATTTCACAAATTCTTTGCCAATTCCCCTAGCTTCAAGCTTGGTGGCTCCCATATCTTTATTCACTTGGTCCACCTAGCATGTTAGGATAGTGGAGAGAAGGGGATAAGATTCAAAGAATCCCAATAGCTCATCTCTCATTCAATCATACACAATATGTGCCAAGCAAGCATTTCAAATACATGTATGGAAAAGTAAAAGTCATAGACATTTTAAAAACAACATTGGCATGTGAATCAATCATACAAGACATTCAAGGGTTAACCAAGTGTTTGGATTGATGTCACACTTCTCCTCATGGGTATTGGACTTGCCTCACCCACTTTTGAGCACTTTGGACTCAACCATACTCTTGGGAGTCCACATTACTTTTAGGAAACTCTTTGCTTTGTCTCAACCAAACTCGAGGGTTCTTAGCTCATCCTTACCCAAGGGAAGAGTTCTTGGCCTTTTCACACTCAAGCAAACTCATACAAATATCATGGATTCATTTAACACATAACATAGCATCAAGGATCATGACATGTAAAGGCATGCTAGCATACTTTTCATAGCTTGAAAATACACATACACACACTCTAGAACAAGCTAAACACACATTCATGCATGAGAGAAAGAGGGAGAGAGCTACCTTATAGGCTAACACAAGCCTTCCCTTTCAATTTGTCTTCTCCCTTCTTGATTTCACAATCACCATTAGATGGGAGTGCTTCTCTTGAGCCTAGACACACAAGAGCATGGAATTACTTTCTCATAACTCAACACTTATTCACAAAGTTAAGGGTTTTTTTATAGCAAACCCTACCAAACATATAAGAAACTAGGGTTCTTTCTCTCTCTAGAAGTTCCCAACTATCCTTCCTCTCTCAAGTTCTCAAGAAAGGAAAGCAAAGAAGTAAAGCTACATGAGTTCTAACCTCCTTCAAGAGTGGTTTTTCACTTTCCCTCTTCTAAATTAAGTCCAAAACATAGCTAATTCAACCACCAAAACCATAGAAAGAGAGGGCAAGGAGAGAAGAACAAGATTCTAAGAAAAAAAGTTAAGGAAATCTCAAGTTATGCTTACCTTTTTCTTGTTCTCCTTCCTTCTCTAGGTGTCTCTCTCTCTCCTCCGCCCTTTTCTTTGCCTTGGATGAAGCCTAAGTTGGTTAAAAGAGAAAAGAGGAGTTTGGATGCTTTAAAAAGTTAAATTCTCTTTTTTCACGTTTTTCTGGACTAACCCTCGCTACGACGAGCACGTATCAGTCCCAGACCCCTGCCTTCGCTGTGGCAGCTCCCTGGTTTTTGTATAGGATGCCCGCACTTACTATAGCTAGAAGGCACTCTCACTATAGCTAAACCATTTCTCGCTATAGCGAATAGGTACATTCGCTATAGCTAGGCCATTTCTCGCTATAGCTAGCAGACTTAGAAAATTTTCAACCCTTTAAAAATTTTTTAGCTTTTTTTTTGGTTGTTACAAAGGGTTTGGTAAGTACTTTTTCAATTGGAAGACATGAAAAACACTGTGAATTTAGGCTAGATTAGAAAGTTAAGCTATTCAGTAAGCCACGGGTTTGATTTTCTCAAGGATTTCAAACGGACTAATATACCTAGGACTGAGCTTCTTTACCCTCATTGACTAACCCACCCCATCACTGGAGACACTCGAATGAACACATGGTCTCCAATCTCAAACTTTAACGGCCTCCTTCTTTTATTGGCATAGCTTTTTTGCCTACTTTGGGCTGTGAGGAGTTTCTTTTGAATCAATTCTATCTGTTGAGTGGTTTGGTCCATAATTTTAGGTCCTATCAAGCTCCTCTCACTTAACTCAACCCAACACAGAGGGGATTTGCACTTTGTCCTATACAAAGCCTCATAAGGGGCCATATGAATATTGGAATGGTAACTGTTATTATATGCAAACTTTGCTAATGGTAAATATGCATCTTAGTTACCCCTCATTTCTAACACACATGCCCTTAACATGTCTTCTAAGGTCTGGATGGTTCTCTCAGTCTGACTATCTATCTGCAAGTGATATGCAGTACTAAACCACAACCTGGTCTCTAAGGCATGTTGCAACGAACTCCAAAAGTTTGATGTGAACCTAGGGTCTCTATCTGAAACTATACTACTGGGTATTTCGTGAAGTTGCACTATCTCCTTGATATACAACTGGGCTAATTTATCCAGTGTGTGAGTACCCTGATAGCTAAAAAGTGTGCAAATTTCGTCAGTCTATCCACAACTACTCAAATAGCATCGTGTCTAGAGGATGTCCTGGGTAACTCTATAACAAAGTCTATGGCTATACTATCCCACTTTCACTCAGGGATATCTAGGGGTTACAACAACCCAGCAGGTCTTTGATGTTCTATTTTTATCCTCTGACACACTAGGCATCTAGTCACATAATCCGTCACATCATTTTTCATCCCTGGCCACCAGAAAATCCTTTTCAAATCTTGATACATTTTGGTAGTACTTGGATGGATAATATACTTACTCTTATATGCCTATTCTAAAATGCTTTCTCTCAATTTATTTTATCTAGGCATACAGACTCTATCCCGGTTACTATCATATCATCCTCAGACACCTTGAAATATGAGGTCTTACCTTAGGAAATCTCATTCTTGATCCATCTCAAGAACTCATCCTCTCTCTGAGCATCTAAGATTTAGGTTCTCAATACATTTTTAATTCGGGTTTTACTCAGATATTATTTACTTGATACCACCTGACAGGAGAGGTTCATATTTCTAAATTTCTCTAGGAGCTCTTGCTCCCTAATCATCAAATGGGCTATATGGATGGACTTCCTACTCAAGGCATCTGCCACTACATTGGCCTTACCTGGATGATACTTCAAGGTATAATCATAATCCTTTAGGAATTTCATTCATTTTGATCAAACATATATTTCAGACTCTTGTGGTCATTATAAATCTCTATGGTAGCACCATATAGATAATGCCTCTAGATTTTAAGAGCAAATATTATGACAGCTAACTCTAGGTCATGCATGGGATAATTCTCCTTATGAGACCTCAACTGCCTAGAGTGATATGCCACTACTCTACCCTGCTGCATCAACACACATCCTAACCCTTTACCCGAGATATCACAATAAATCATAAATAGTTCACTAGGGTCAAGGATAATTAGTACAGGGGCAGTGGTCAAACGGAGTTTCAACTCTTGGAAACTCCTCTCATATCTCTCATTCTACACAAACAGTGTCTCTTTCCTAGTCAGCCTTGTTAGTGGTAAGGCCATCTGAGAAAAACTCTGAATAAACCGTTTATAGTACCCTGCCAAACCTAGGAAATTCTTAGCCTTGGTGATCGTTTTAGGCCTATCCTACTATAACATAGCCTTAACTTTATGGGAATCTACCGCAACCCTGTCTCATGAGATCACATGACCTAAGAATCTCACTTCAGTTAGCCAAAACTCACATTTACTAAGTTTAACATATAACCTCTTATCTCTCAGAGTCTCTAGGACTAATCTTAAATACCTCTCGTACTCCTCAAAGGATTTGGAGTGCACAAAGATATCATCAATAAAAACTACCACAAACTGATCTAGATATGGTCTGAATACCCCATTCATGTAATCCATGAATATAGTAGGTACATTTGTCAGTCCGAGTGGCATTAGAAGGAACTCATAGTGCCCATATCTCATTCTGAAGGCCGTCTTAGAGATGTCTTTAGTTCTCACTCTCTACTGGTGGTACCCAGATCTAAGATTTATCTTAGAAAACATAGATGTCCCAACTAACTGATCTAACAAATCATCAATTCGAGGGAGATGATATTTATTCTTGATGGTAACTTTGTTCAACTCTCTGTAATCTACACATAATTATAAGCTACCATCCTTCTTTCTCATAAATAACACCAGAGCTCCCCAAGGTGAAACACTAAGGTGTATGAACCCTTTCTCTAATAATTTCTCTATCTACTTTTTCAACTCAACGAGCTCGGCGAAAGCCATCTTGTAAGGAGCCTTAAACACCGGTCCAGCCTCAGGCATTATGTCTATAGGAAACTTTAGCTCTCTCTCAGGGGATAAACCGCTAAAGTCAAAGTCTTTAGGGAAAACTTCTAAAAATTCCCTGATAATTGGGATATCCTTTATCCCTTCCTCTACCTTAACCTGAATAAAGAAAAAGACTAGAAACCTTTGACATCCATGCTCTAAATGCCTCTCAGCTTGGGCAGTAGTCACAAAGGATAACTAAGCTCTTATCCTAGGTATGGTCCCATAAGCAGATAGGGAAATGGTTCAGTGTTCATAATCAACTATCACATTATTCACAGCTATCCAGTTCATACCAACAATCAAATCAATACCATGGAAAGGCATACAGATCAAATCAATAGTGGTATGACAATGATTGAACTAAACAGTGACATTTAAGTAAGCATGGGAAGTAACCACGTGGCCTCTAATGGGTGTAGTGATAGATAAATCAAATGACAAAGCACTAACAACCACATCCACCTGTCTCACACAATCATAGGTTATAAATGAGTGATTAGCACCCAAAACAAACATAATAACTACAGGAAAGCCATTCACTATCAGTGTACCTCAAATCAAATTAGAGGACACACTGGCTTCCTGTTGAGTGAAGGCGAACACTCTGCCCTAGGTCTACTGCCTAGGAGGAGGCATTGTATCCATCTAGGGATAATTCTTAGCAATGTGCCTCTGCTTCCCACACTTGAAGCATGCCACCAGAGACTGTTAGATAGATGACTGGCTCCGAGAATATGGCATCTGCTTGCCTTTCTGTGACCTTCTATTCCATGGCACCTTGCCTCTCCTCTTGGTGCTGGGTGCCACACTAAAACCCTCTTTTGGTTTTGATTTTTCAATTTTGGAGCCCCCTTCTGACTAGCTGAAGCTACAGCAGGCATGATAGCTCGCAGGTTATTCTCAATTACCTTGCTGACCTTTACAAGAGTATTAAACCTTCTAATCCATTGTGGAGTAACCCTATTGTTAATCAAGAGCTTCAACCCAATATCAAATTGCTCACATCTCCAGGGCTCATTATCATACCTCTGAAGGTAAGAGGAATACCGAGGCAACTCAATGAACTTGGCCACATACTGGTCTATAGTCATCTCATTCGTTTGTCTCAAGCCCATAAATTTCATCTTTTTCTTTTTCCTCATCGAACTAGGGAAATATTTCTCATAAAACTCTACCAAGAAGCTTTCCTAAGTAATCTGTATGTTTTTAGTCTCCATAAGGGGTTTTGTGTTATACCACCATCTATCGGCTTCCTTCTATAACATAAAAGTGGCGAGCTAGGCTTTCTGCTCTGTGGTACAATCCATTACTAAAAATATTATCTCCAGCTCCATAACCCAAACCTCTGCCTTATCTGCATCCAACTCCCTGTAAAACAAGGGTGGACTGTTCTTCCTAAACTAATTCAACAGTTTCTGGATAGGCGTCTGTGTTTGAGTAGGCTCCTAGGGAGGTGTAGGTGGAATGCCAGAAGTAGATGGTTGAGATATAAAGGCTTCTCTCTTGGCTTCTTCTTGCCTAGCCAGGGTATCTTGCAACTATATGATTATGTCATACTGTTGCTGGGCAATGTATCTCTATTGTTCCAGCATCTCCTACTACTAGCCCATGGCCTCATACTGATCAAGTCTCTCCATGATGGTCCGTAGAGGATCCTCAGGCCCAGTTGAAACCTCTGGCTCAGCTCTTTGAGCCCTGGGTAGTCTGCTTCTACCCCTACCCTGTCTAGTCTCAACCATTTGTCTAAAAAGAAGTAATAACCTTTAATTCATAGTTGTATCTCAAGCACATATGCATGTGTACTTCATCACTTCCATGGCAATTCACATTTTAACACAACCAATAATGCAATTCAAGAGCCAAACATCGAGTAAAAGTTCCTGAACCTTTGCTCTGATACCAAAAATGTAACACCATAATGTGTTAACCTCAACTAATCTCTACTTAAGCTTGATTCCATGAAATTCCAAAGAAAAAGAATAAACTGTGGCATTTTAATACTATATGTCGGGGGTTTAGACGTTCATACTACACCCGTGGGTCCCGCAAACCCATCAATAATATTCTCTACTCAAAATTCATTATACAACTCATACATAGCATAAAACAATCCATGAGCGACATATATGAAGCTAAAAACAAAAAAAATGCAAATCTTCTCGTGGGTCCAAAAGTCAGATTTTTTACTCTAACTTTAAAAAATCATAACTAATTTTAGAAAAATGAGAATCAAGAAAATCATAACTTTCTAGAAATATATGAGTGTTAAATTTACATCAAAAATAATTTTAAGTCATGAACATAGCATTTGGACCATGTTTGACGTCGAAAAGGCATAAAGGTTTGACTGGCTACTGGTACTGATATAGGTTTCTAATATGAATTTCAAAAATATCCAATTAATTCTGAAAATATCCAATCCATGGAAATGATACCAATATGAAAATCTATGGATGTTAGCTAGAGGGAAAAAAACATTACAAACCATTCTAGGTTCATTCAGACCACAAAAACTAATCAAACAGTGACGCAGGTCTGACGAAAAGCTTAGTACTGGACAGCAACTTTAGAAATTCATATCTCCCTCTCTAGACATCACTGGGAGCATCTAGTTTCTTCCTATAACATTTCATGACAATTGGATATCATTTGCCCCATGGTTGACACAAATCAAATTTCAGACCAATTGCACAGTACACTAACCAAAATTAGAAAATTCTCTAACTTCAAAAATTTGCCAAATATTCTCTAGGCCTCCAAATATTTTGTACTTTAGCTTCCCAGTAAGCTCTCAACAAACTCTAGATGCATGCAAAATTTTAGATCAAAGAGAGCTCATTTGGATAAAAAGTGACACAACCCACCAATATAGTCACTTTTGCTTCTCATAATGCAACTCTTTAGTCTAAATGGCTCTTTTTTTTTATGTTTGGCACCTCTTGGGCAAGTTTAAAATCACTAACACATCACATATGAATTGCTCTAAGTGGTCTAAACCATCATGCATCTCAAACTCAATATGCTACATACAAGAATACACTACTACTTACAAGCTACACTTCAAATCTCATATTTCCATTGCTTTGGTTCTATATATGGTTTACACATCATTTATACATACTTCTACACTTGCTCAAATATTTACATCTAAAAAATAACATGTACATATGAATATTGACTTCTATTTACATCAAGTCCATACAAAACTATACAAAGTGCTAAGAGATGACCATTTATGCTTCATGGCCTCCAGCTTTTGAACTCCACCTGGACCATATGAGAAGGGAGAGGGAAGGGGTGAGATTCATGGAATCTTAATAGCTTATACACTTGTTCAAAGAAGCAATCAAGGCATATAAATATGTTAAAACATGCAAGTAGGTATCTAACCAATCAAAATCATACAACATATGATTTACATGTCATGAATATCATATCAATGCTAAGAATAAGCTCTAGAAACTTTTGGTCTAGCTTCACCCTATTTTGGAGACTTTTGGATTGGCCTCACCCTTGGTCTAAAGACTTTTGACTTGGCCTCATTCATCTATGAGACTTTTAGCCTTGTCTCACTTATTTCTAGGGACTTTTGGCTCTACCTCACCCATTACAAGGGACTTTTGGCACCACCTCACCCTTTAAGAGCAATTTCCACAATCCAAAACATGAGCATATTGGTACCAATGTATCAAGGCAATATCAAATGGCATGTCTCATAATACAAGTACACACACAAGTATACAATGACCATTATACATCTAGAAATGTAACAAGAAAAAGTGAAAAGCTACCTTACAAGCCAACACAAGCCTTCCCTTTTGATTTCTCTTTCCCCTTCTCGGTCTCACAACCACAACTAGATGAAACTTAGGTTCCTTGTCCTAAATGCAACAAATAACATACAATTACTCTCTTAGAACTCAAACAAATACTCATAAAAGTTAGGGGATTCTTACATCAAAACAAACTTTATAAAGTGTTTAAGAATCCCTAGTTTCTTTCTCTTGAATTTCACTAGCTCTTCTTCTAATTCTTTTGCATTTCCTAGCTTCCCACACTCTAATTCAAGGGTTCCATACTTGTTTTAGGTCAGAAAAAAGCTATATTACTTAGCAACCCATGGAAAGGGAACTTAGAAGGAGAAGAATAAAGTTTCAAGAAGAAGAAGCATGAAAATCTTTAAGGATTCTTACCTTTCTTCCTTAATTTTCTCCCTTCTTCTTAGCTTCTCTTAGTCTCTCTCTTTCTCTCTCTAGCCCTCTCCTCTGTTTCAGACGAAGCATAAGTCGGTTAGAGGGGAAGAGAAGCTTCTGGGGTCTTTAAGAAGCAAAAATACACTTTTTCATGCTTTTTCTAGAACAATACTTGTTATAGCGAGAAATAACTCTCGCTATGGCAAGCACGTATCAGTCCCAGGTCCTTATTCTTGCTACGATGTGAACTGTTGTGAGAAACCCTCTAGTTTTTATATGGAATGCCCAAACTCACTATAACTAGTTGCATTCTCGCTATAGCGAATTGGTATATTCGCTATACCCCGCTGTAGCGAACTAGTACACTTGCTATAGCCAACAAGGTTCCTGGTTATAGCCAGTAGACCTAGAAAAATTTCAGAAGTTTCTAGTTGTTACATATCATGATTGTAAAAAATGATGGAAGGAAGAGTTTCTCTATATGACATAGTGTTATTGCAATTTTTTCTTCAAGTAACTCTAACTTTTCCACTTTAAGCACTTTGTTGCAAAGTACCCGAAAGAACGTGCATAATTCAATCAAAATAGTACTCACCTTTGGATATAATATTCCTCACAATGTAAGAGGAAGAAGTTCTTACATTATAACATGGAAATCATGAGCTTTCAATCCAAATATCTTTCGTTTATGAATGCAATATGAGATACTCGATGCATAACCATGGGGAAACTTAGCATTTTCTAGTACTTCATTAAAGAACTTCTTCTCCTCTGAGGACATTGTGAAATAAGTAAGAGGTAGATAAGTCCTCCCACTAGCTTGCTGTTGAGGCCATAAGCTTGGTCTTATGTTCATCTCCATCAAGTCTAACTGAGCTTTTAGGTTATCTTTTACCTTTTTACCAAGACCGAACAATGTGTAAATCAAGTTATCACATACATTTTTTTTCTATATGCATCACATCAAGGTTATGATGTACCAAGTTGTACTCCCAATAAGGCAACTTGAAAAATATACTTTTTTTCCATGTGTTTTTCATCACCCTACTTACCTCCTTACTGAATTTACCAAGAGTGAACTTTATGCCTTTAACTTGATTTACAACCAATGAACCAAATATAGGACAAGGTGCAAGACTTAATTCCTTAGTCCCATCAAATGACTTTGTATCATCTCGGTATTTATGCCTCAGCTTCAAGAAATGCTGATGGCCCATGTAGCAAATTTTTTTACCATGTTTAAGCATTCTAGATCGAGTGTTTATGTTGCAAGAAGGGCACGCAAATTGACCATAAGTGTACCATCCAAATAAAGTACCATATGCTTGAAAATTATTTATAGTCCACATAAGAGCCAATTGCATTTTAAATGTCTCCTTAGTATAGGCATTATAGGTTTCTAGCCCTACATTCCAAAATTCTTTCAACTCTTCAATTAAAGGTTCCAAGAATACATTAATGTTATTTCCAAGCCGTCTTGGTCCAAGAATGAGTAAGGATATGATGAAAATTTCTTGCTTCATGCACAAACATGGTTGAAGGTTATATGGCATTAAAATCACTGGTCATATACTATAAACCTTTGCATTGTGCCATATGGATTAAAGCCATCACTAGCTAATCCAAGGCAAACATTGTGAGGATCTTTAGCAAATTTTGGATGATAAGTGTTAAAACTTTTCCAAGCTTCAAAATTTGTAGGATGTCATAAGACTTCATTTGTATTGCATTCTTCATGATGCCATCTCATTAGTTTAGAAGTTTTTTATGACATAAGTAATCTTTGTAGCCTTAGTTTCAAAGGAAAATACCTTAGAACCTTGGCTGGAATTTTTTTCTGTGTTCTCTTATTTGTACTTGAATTTGCAGGTTGTAAACTCTTCTCATTTGTTTTCCATCTAAAAGCCCCACAAATTGAGCATTTATCATCATTAACCGTTTCTTTCTTAAAAAGCATGCAATCATTAGGACAAAGCATGGATCATTTCATACTTTAAGCCTAATCCCTTGACTATCTTCTTGGTTTTATAACAGGAAGGAGGTAGCGTTTCCTCATTAGGCAATGCATCCTTCAATAGCCTTAACAACGCATCAAGAGATTCATTTGTCCATTTAAAAAACTTTTTTTATATGGTAAAGATGCAACACAAATGAAATTTTACTAAATTTCCTACATCCGGGGTATAGTTCTTCATCTGCATCTTTCATTAGTTGTTCAAACTTCTCTACCTCTATTTAAGGTGGATTTTGTGATTGTTGATGAATGTTTTCTTCTAAGTTTGGCTCCACCTCATCCCTTTTACCAGTGTTATTATCCATGAATTGCATAAAAGCCTCCAAAAGCATCACATATCATTCATACCATATCATCACCACCCCTAGTAGCTTTTTTGGTACAATTAGTCTCTTTACTACAATTTGACCCAATATTGATTGACTTCCTATTACAAAACCAAATATCATAAGATGGTATAATACCATTAATCACAAGGTGATCATATGCCATAGCTCGATTTACTTCATAATGTACCACACATTCTTTACAAGGACATGGAATTGTCTCTCCATCATTTTTTTCCTTAAAGGCATGTTGTAGAAACTTAACTCTATCCAAATATTCTTTACTAACTCTATCACAGTCCACCCATCTTCTACTTCTATGAATGTCCATGTCAAAGTGCTCAACTACATTAACAAATATATATATATGTCTAATTATTAAACTATGCTTCAAACTTATTAGGTCAACCAATGACATAGAAGCAATAATGATATATTAAGGGATCATAATGCATCGACAACAAGGAAAATATTCAAGTTAATTAGATGGTATAATTAATTATTGAAGTTTTTTTCTTCATGACAATAATATTTGCATGTGTGGCAAGTATAATTAATATAAGTAATAGTACAGAAGAAAATAAAGATAAAGAACAACAAAATGGTTACCTTTAATTGAAATAACAAAGTTTATAATGAATCCAATGGATCTTGAAAGGTGATAGAAAAGAGCATAGAAGAATGAATGAGAAAACCTAGAAAGAGTACACTATATATGAACAAGAGTCTAAATGTAAAGAAAATAGTATTGTGGTATATATTTGAATTCTCAAGTCGAATAAGCCATAACTATTAAGAAATTTTCTTAGTATTGTGGTATATATTTAAATTCTCAAGTCTAAATGTAAAGAAAATAGTATTATGGTATATACTTGAATTCTCAAGTCGAATTCTAAAGAAAATTTGTTGGTAGAAAAAAAAGACAAACAAAGCCAACAAAATTTTTTAAAAAGCCTTTCGCAAATTAAAATGTAAAAGAATTAAAAAAAAAGGAAAAAAACTAAGAAACAACATAAAACCCTGATGAAAAAAAATTCTCGAATAATACTAGGGTGGTACTATATATGGGTTAGTGTTTTATGTTATTGGTCCACCACTCTAACTTTCATTGAATTTTTCGAAACTATACTATAGAATATATATATATATATTAATATTATGGAGACATGTGTTATAATATTATTTTCTGTAGTTAATGATGTATCAGGATGATTATCAAATTATGAGTGCCTTTATTACCTACATATCAGTATGCTTTATATATTGTACATTGCACCTATCGCTTGGACAGTGACTCGTGACCTACCTCAATGGCAATAAATGGAATCAAAACCTTATGAAGTTATGCAGTAACCATTGTCCTTGATGGAAAATAGTGTCTTTATCTAATTCAATGCTCAATAAATAAATGCCACTAGCATTTTTTCCATTTATCTTAATTTCTTTTTGTAGAAACGTGAATTTGTAAAATACAAATAAAATATCCTGAGCAAAGAGAAATGTAAAATTGACCCTTGACATGGCAAGGAAAAGAAAGAGCCTTGGGAGGCATTTACAAAAACCTTTCACCATGTCAAATGAGATCCTTATTAAGAAACCAGATTAAAAAAAAAACACTTTATTATGACAATTTGACAACAAAATCTACAAGTAGAAAAATATGCTAGAATAATACAATTAGTGAAGCTATAACTAAACAAGGAAGAAGGGAAAAAACCACACTAACTATAGATATTTATTTGGGTAAATTAGATATCATAATTTATAATGCCACTATAATTTTCTTGCTGTCCTTGACATGGATTAAAGGAACCAATCCCACACTTTTCAATTGATATATGGACAAGGGAAGGAAAAAAAGAGATAAAAAATGTTGGGACCTACCACTATTATATAAATTAACCTAAAAAATTGAAATGCATTAGCCCCAATAAAAAGTAAAGGCACACAAATGGCTACTGACATATCAATACAGAAAACCAACTCGGTGTAATTTAATAAAATTCCATAAACAACAATACACACATGGTTCATGAGATCAAACCAGAAGAAAGACGACAAACATAGAAATTTTAGCAAACATAGTGATAAACACAAGAATTTCAAAAAATTGAGAGGCACCTGATGTTTAATTGAACCTTTCTAAGAGAAAATCCTTTCACACCGCCTCTCTTTGATTGTGTAAGATTAGATTCTAATGAATATGAAGTTGGTGGCAAGACTGTGTGAGAACGACTAGGGTAAATAGAATGATTATGATACAATAAAGATTGAAATTAGGGTATGTTGAGTGAGAACAGAGGTGTCGATTTTTAATGAAATCAGAAACTTGAAAATTTGATTGAAAATTTTTAGCAAGTATAAGGTTTTCCAGCGTTAGGGGTTCAAAAAATTTGGAGGGAATTCATTGTAAATTTGGCCTAGGTTTGGGCTTTTTTTGGGGGCAAATAATTTTAATTGTTGGTAAATCTTAACTTAAAAATGGCAAATGAATATTTGTCAATAATGTTATTATTTTTAAACCTTATTACCAGCAATAGAGGTTTACCTACTGATTAATTGCCATTAAAAAAGCTTTTTGGTGTAGTGTTATTATAAACTTGTCTTGATATATAGTTGTCTTGCTAGTTGTTGGCTTGTTGCTGAAAATTTATGATAAATATAAATTTTAATGAATAATGTATTTGCTTCAATACACATAAAATTGGAATAGTAAAAATAATAGTTGCTTCACTTTGTTTCTTTGTCAAATTTAGATATGTTAAATAGTAGTCTTGTAACCATGAAGCCTTAAGGCTATGATGATGGAGAGAATAAAAATTTTCCTTTCATACAATTATTACTATTGACTTTTCTTTTTCCATTAAAAAAAAAGATAAGTAGCCATGTAATGTCATGATTGAAAACTGGTTTTTTGGTCTTTCATATCTTTAGTTTATGGAGTTTGAGTTGCTGATTGTATCCACATGCTGTGCGGGTGAATTTTGTGGTTAATTTTGGAATAAGATTTAATATAGGTGATGTGGAGTTTAAATTACTAGGTTTTAGTCTTACCACATGAATATAAGATAGGTGATGTCTAAATATTTTTTTAAAAATGGATAAATCTTGCATAGTTAAACCTCAAAGTACTTGAGAATATTTAGAAGGATTTAGTAGAATTTTAGACTTTGCATTTACTAATAAGAGGGTAAAATAATATGTCTGTGTTCTTAGTGTAACTTCAAGAAAAGGCAAATCAGAAAAGATATACTTGACCACTTGAGTGTTAAACCATTTCCATAAAGGCACACATTTTAGGTCATGCGTGGGGAAAGATGTGATAGTGAAAATCTTCCTGCAAAATCTCCATCAAAGGCATAAGTGAGAGAAGAATGGATTTGTAAGGATGACTTATTAATGACATGGTCTGTGATGCATTCGAGGTTTATCATAAAACTGAAAGTGTTGATGAAGTTAAGGGTCTAGCTCTACCCTCTTACTAGGAGATGAATAAATATGCTAAAGAGTTTTATGAGTTAATAAGAGATAGGTAATATAATTGATACAAAGGGTGCAAGAAATACTTAAAATTATCTTTACTTATAGCAAATTCCATGATATTGAAGTTATTAGTAGATGCTTTTGAACATGCAAAGATTCATTCTTCTTTTTGTAAAGGTAAGAAAACCATTAGTCAACTGGGGATCAATTATACAAAGATTCATACATCTTGTAATGATTATTGAATCTTTAGGATTTTTAGGACAAGAAGTTATGCAAGCTTCAGTGATGGCCATATGAGCTTTGGAGGTGTGTCCTATAAGGGGAAATTGGTTGACATAATTGAAATAAACTATCATGGTCAATTTATGTCAACATTTTCTCAATGTATATGGGCCAATAAAACCAATGCTAGGTGGGCCATAACTAATGACTTGGGATTCATGTTTATCAAATTTTTATGGTTAATATACATCGGTGATGATGAAGATGACAAGCCATACATCCAAGCTTTAGAAGCTTAGCAAGTATATTATGTGGAAGATAAGTTGGAAAAGAATTAGAGTATGGTCATGCATCTAAAACAGTAATACTTGTATGACATAGGGGAAGAAGATGAGGATACTAGCTACGAAAGTGACCCATTCCAACCTTAACACTTGGAAAATGCCATTTCCAAATGAAGAAGCAAATTCGAAGTTGTCTAGGTTCAATGTCTTGCATCTTTTTCTTATGTTAGTATTTAATGAGTTATGTTTCTTTTTTATGCTTAATGGTCTATGTCTATGTTATGAAATGTTCTAAAATTGTTTGTGATTTGTTTTTGTGGGACTTTTGAAAATGAAGAGGTTTTTAAAGAAGGAGAGTAGTTCAAGCTCCCTTTATAGAGGCATTGTAGGTACTTCAAGCAGTAACACTATGGATCCCTTGCTAAGTCTAGCTGTTAATGATAGTGGCTAACCAAGGTGCATAGATTCTATAGCTAAGGTTCTAGCATTGAGCCCTCCTTTGATGATATTCATGACTTCCTCACTGATAAAGAGGATAGGGAACAAGAATAGGCTAGTGAACTTGCATAGCAAGACAAAAAAAAGTTAGATGTTGAAATTGCAAGTAATTAAGTCAAAATCTTCTAGTGCATTGAATTTATTTAATCTATGTTTGAATATGTTAACTTTACTTGTACAAATGAGGTAGGACAAGTTAGACCTATGAATCTAACTTCCTAGGGGGTTCGGCTCTTTCCTAAAGGCCACATAGTTATTGTGCACTAGAATGAGTGACTGTAACCCATTGGAGATGGAGGTTGATAAATCTCTATCATTCATATTATTTTGCATAATTTCTATTGCTTAATATGTGTTCAACTTACTAATCATATAGTAAATAATACTTTTTATAGGTAAAATAATTGCACTTAGGATGAATAGTTTCATAATTAACTTTTACATGTTAAATGACAAGTTTTGTTTAATTTTGGATATATTGAGAAATAATTATATTTTCTCTTTTTGTAAGATGCAATCAAAAGAAAAATGGAACAAGAATCATGTTAAAATGAGATTGATGGAATTTTTCATGTCAAAGGCTTTCAAAACACTAATTATTGCTGGTTAGAGAAGTGCGTCATGCCCAGAATTCATCAAGCCGTGGCAAAATAGGAAGAAATTGAAGATTGCACCCAGGGCAAGTTATGCCGTGGTGCAATGTCACATATAGACAAAGGGCACCACGACATAGATCAAGCTTCAGGATGAGCTGTGGCATAGCTTCTGTAAGCTATGACATAATGGTAGATAGAGGCCAAATGCATTGTGGTGGGGCTATGGGGCATTGTGATGCCATGCGTGTAACACCATATTTAACTAACTTGCCTTATTCATATCTTAGCTTTCTTCCATTGATATCATAAGTTTTCCAAGAAAAACTCCATTAAAATATTCAATTATTTTTGCATTACATCGCGAATAAAAATTTCATTTTGTGTCCTGTGGACCATATGAACTATCCATCTCATTCTCCTATTTAACTACAAACATACAACTCAAAGCCATCTCAAAATGTTGCCAAAAACTCGAGCTCATAGCATACATATCAAAATAATGGAAGGTTGCCTTGGGTTCAGCTACTAGATTTTTGGTTCCAATTTTGAAAAATCATAACTAAATCTAAAAAAATTAAAATTAAACACACTATACCATTTTAGAAAGCTACAGATATCTACCTTATGTACAAATAAGTCCATACCAAAACAGGAACATCTAACTATAGGAAATTAATGGAACAGTACATAAACTTAACTGGCACTATTGGTACTGACACATAACTTCAAAAATTCATATCTCCTTACTCAGACATCCAATTGGGGTGATCTCAGTGGTTATAGAAAGCTTATCATGTCTAGTTTATACTTATAAAATTTCATAAGCATTGGACACCATTTGACTTTAGAATGATACTAGAGAAAAACCGACCATATAAACAGTAACTATAGCATAACAACAGAAATTTGGCTACTTTAAAAATTTATAATTAATTCCATAGAGCTCCAAATAATCTAATCTTTAGATTTCTATAAATATTTAGGTGAGATCTATATGCATGCCAAATTTTAATGCAAAATTCATTCATTTCATTAGATTATGTCATAAGGTTCCAAAATGGCTATTTTTGTGCTTCTTAAGGGTCATAAAGGGTCCTAATTTGCTTCCAAGGTTTCCAAGGCCACTTAAGCATATGGGAAAGCATCAAAATGGTCTATTAAATGTAATAACTAGAGTTTATAAAATTTATCTAAGTCTACTAGCTATAGCTAGGACCCCTGTTGGCTATAGCGAGAAGTCAGCTAGTTATAGCGATTGTACCAATTTGCTATAGTAAGAATGCATCTAGTTATAGCAAGTTCAAGCGTCCCATACAAAAAGAAAGTAGTTTCTCACAATAGCGTGCATTGTAATGAGAACAGGGGCCTGGAACTGATACGTGCTCGCCATAACGAGGGTTATTTTTCACTATAGCAAGGTTATTTTGGAAAAAGCAAGAAAAAGTTATTTTTACTCCTTAAAGACTCCAGAAGCTCTCCTTTTCTTCTAACCAACTTATCCTTTGACAAAAACAGAGAAAAGGGCTAGAGAGAGACCAAGAGAAGCCAAGAAAGAACAAGGAGAAAGGTGAGCAAACCTTGAGATTTTTATAGCTTTTTTTCTTAGAATTTTGTTCTTCTCTCTTTGCCTTCTCTTCCTATAGTTTTGGTTGTTAAATTGGTTTTGTTTTGAGCTTGGTTTAGAAGAGGGAGAGTGAAGAATTAAAGGGAAGGTGAAGGTAAAAGGAACCACTCTTGAAGAAGGCTAAAATTCAAGGTAGATGCTTATGTATCTTTTCTTCTTCTTCTTTGCTTCTTGTGTATGTTGGTTCTACTAACTTGAGAGGTAGTCAAGGGTAGGAAGTTCTGACATAGAACAAGTAGGAAACCCTTAAATTAGAGTGTAGAAAATTAGGGAATGCAAAGGAATTAGAAGAAGAGCTAGTGAAATTCAAAAGAGAGAAACTAGGGATCTTTAAATACTTTGTAAAGTTTGTTTTAATGTAAGAATACCCTAGCCTTTGTGAGTATTTGTTTGAGTTCCAAGAGAGTAATTGCATGTTATTTATTGTGTTTAGGCCAAGAAACCCAAACTCCATCTAGTTGTGGTTGTGAGACCAAGAAAGGAACAGAGAAATCAAAAGGAAATGCTTGTATTGACTTACAAGGTACCTTTTCACTCTTTCTTGTTGCATTTTTGGATGTGTGATGGTCATTGTATGCTTATGTGTGCACATGTATTATGAGATATGCCATTTGATATTGTCTTGATGCATTGGTACCAATATGCTTATATTTTGGGTTGTGAGAATTGCTCTTAAAAGGTGAGGTGGTGCTAAAAGTCCCTAGAAATAAGTGAGACAAGGCCAAAAGTCTCATGAATGAGTGAGGTCAAGTCAAAAGTTCCTAGACCAAGGGTGAGGCCAATCTAAAAGTTCCAAAAATAGGGTGAGGCTAGACCAAAAGTTTCTAAAGCTTATTCTTAGTATTGATATGATATTCATGGCATGTAAATTATGTATTGTATGACTTTGAATGGTTGGATGCCTACTTACATGCTTTGACATGTTTATATTCCTTGATTGCTTCTTTGAATGAGTATATAAGCTATTGAGATTCCATAAATCTCACCCCCTTTCCTCTCCCATCTTAACATGTTAGATGGAGCTCAAGGAGACTAAGGTGTAAGTCAAGGAACTTAGTTAAGCATGCTTAGCTAACTGTATAACTTGTTTTAGTTCTTTTGACATAAAGAAGTGCCAAAATGTATATGTATATATTATTTTTGACATGTAAATAGATGAACAAGTGAAAAAACATGTATATGTGATGTATGAACCATTTTTGGAGCCAAAGCAATGAGAATGCAAGTTTTGGGGTATTTGGTAGCCCATTCTTAGATGTGTATTCTTGTGTGTAACATAGTGAGTTTGAGATGCATGATAGTTTGGACCACTTGGGCAATGCATATGTGATGTATTAGTGCTTTTAAATTTGCCCACGAGGTGTCAAACACTAAAGGGAGCTATTTGAACGAAAGAGTTGTATTATGAGAAGCAAAAGTGACCATATTAGTGGGTTATGTCACTTTTTGATCAAATGAGCTCTTCTTAATCTAAAATTTTACATGAATCTAGATCTTGTTTATAAATTTTTGGAAAGTTAAAGTGGGTATTATTTGGAGGTTTGTGGAATATTTGGTGAATTTTTGAAATTGGAGAATTTTCTAGTTTGGTTGCTACCGCTGTAGCTTTGGTCGAAAAATTGTTCTATGTCACTCATAGGCCAAAAGGTGTCCAATTGCCATGAAATTTATAATAAGAAACTAGACATTTACAGTGACCTATGCTAATTGGAAGCACCTCAATTAGAGGTCTATAGAGGGAGAAATAATATTCTAAAGTTGTTGTTCTGCTCTAGGCTCACCTTCAAACTTGAGTTATTGTTTGATTAGTTTTCGAGGCCTGAATACTCTTGTCTTGGTTTGGGACTATTTTTTTCCTCTATCTAACATCAGTAGTTTTTCATATTGGTATCATTTGCATAGATTGAATATTTATGAAATTAATTGGACATTTTTTAAGTTCATATCAAAAACTTATATCAGTACCAGTAACTAGTTGAACCTTTGTGTCTTTTTCGATAGTAAACATGGCCCAAACGATGTTATTGTGGCTTGGAATTATTTTTAGCATAAATTTGACATCTAGATATTTCCATAAAGCTATGGTTTGATTGATTCCCATTTTTCTAGAATTAGTTATGATTTTCCAAAGTTAGAGCCAAAAATCTGACCTTTGAACCCGTTTGAGAAATTACATTTTTCTAGTTTTTGGCTTCATATCCGTGGTTCATGGATCGTTTTATGATATGTATGAGTTGTATGAATGAAGTTTGAGTAGAGAATATGATTGATGGATTCACGGGACCCACGGGGGGAAGTATGACCATTTAAACCTCGACATAATGCTATAGTTTTACCTTTTCTTTTGGAATTTCATATAATCAAGCCTAAGTAGAGATTTGTTGAGGATAACACATTATGGTGTTACGTTTTAAACATGTCTCAAAAGGTCTACAAACTCATATTTCACAAACTCACTCTCTCACTCCAAGGTATGCACAAGAACATACAAGCCTTTCCTTGCCATTCAATGTCAAAAAGTTGTTATATCATTCATACAGCATCAATTCTCATATATACATCAAATATCTATGTAATTACACATGTTCAAATGGTTATACAACATATTCATCATAAGGTTACATCATATACTATCAAAATAGTTAGAAGTAGAACAAATAGCACATTTCTTTGTCAATCTTTCTCCTTCAAGCTTGATGGCTCCCATTCCTTTGTTCACTTGATCCACCTAGATATGTTAGGTAATAGGGAGAAATGATTGAGATTCTAAGAATCCAAATAGCTCTTCTTTCTTTTAACCATACATAAAGGATACAAATTCAAGTCTAAAAATGCATGCATGGATATCATTGATTGCATAATCATACATGGAACATTTCTTACATTCAAGAAGTCACATAAAACATACATAGGCTTGCCAAGCAAATGGTTTCACTTCACCCATTCTCTTTGGAATTTTAGACTTGTCTCACCCATTTTCTTGAGGGACTTTTGACTAAGCCTCACTCTTTAGAGACTTTTGACTTTATCTCACCCATTCTTGAGGATTTTTGGCTTATCCTGATCCTAGCTAAGGGACTTTTGGCTTCACCACACTTAAGCAAACTAAAACATGTTAATAAAACATCATTCAAGTTTATAACAAAGCATCATAGTACCATGGCATATAGATACATGCTAAAAATATCCTTCATTACTTAAACATACACACACACATTTAAAGACAAGAATAACACCTAATCATGCATGATAGAAAGAAGAGAGAACTACCTTGGTGCACAACAACACACTTTTCCCTTTGAAAATGCTTCCTCTCCCTCGGCCACACACAAGAATGTGAGACTTGATTTCTTTGGCTTAAACACATTACATGGAAGCTAATTACACTCTTGGAAAGATTTTTAAAGCTACACATGCACTTGAAAAAATAGATTGCTTCTAAGGTTCAATTATGGTTCCATAAGGTACCTGATGAAGCAATACTAATAATTCATGATCTTGGCTCCATTCTTTCCATCCATCTATGGTTCTTGACTCTATTTAAACCTCTTAGAGCCATCATACAATTAATATAAGGAGCCTAACTATATGTTATTTCTTTAAGTCATAATATAGAACCTATGCTAGCATCTCACTCCCTAGGCTTCCTAAATTTTTTCTAAGGCTTCCTCTCATAATCTCCCATCATATATGATGCAAAATCAAGCTCAGAAGAATTTAAAACTATCACTTGGTGCCTCTTCCACCCTAGGCTGATACTATGCTTCTTTAAGGGGACTAAGGAATTTTCTTTGTTTCCTTAATGGGAGATGCATATGGGAGGCTCTCTAGAGATCTTAGGAGCTCATACAAACACTTATATTAGCCTAAAAACTCTTGGACAAAATCAAAATTTTGATTATGTTCTCAAAACCCTAACTTTTTTATCTTAAAATTTCATGGTTCTTTCTTTATTTCGTTTGCATATTCTTATTCTCTTCACTCATTTTTCTAAGATTCATCCTTGGTTTAGTTCAAAAATCAACCCCTCTTAGCTATCCCTAGGTTGGTCGAACCACACACATCCAAGAACAAAGAAGAATAAGCATGGAACTAGCATTTACCTTAGTGTTTCTAGGTTTCTTCAAGAGCTCTTCTCTTGGCTTATGTTCCTTTCTTGAAATTCAAACTTGTCTCCTCTAGTCTAAGCTCAAAACAAACCCAAAAGCTTCAATAAATCCATGGAAAGGAAGAGAAGAAGGAGGGGAAGAAGTTTACTAAAGAGAAACTAAGAAAATCTATGAATTTCCATACTTTTCACTTGGTTTTACTTCTCTTTTTTCCTCCTCCCTTGTGTACCTTTCTCTTTAGGTCTCCTCTCTATTTTAGGGCAGAAATGAAGTCAATTTAAGGAGAAGAAAGGTGGGGCGCGACATATATATAGGTGGAGAAATAAGATTGTTTTAAAAAAATTCTATTTATGTCCTGTAAACTTGGCATTTTCGTTTTAGGGTCGTTTTAGCTCTTTTTTTAGAACCATATTTTTCATCATAAAATTTAGGTTCTCAATCTTATAAAATACTTTTGGAATCACTCAATTTGGAGTTAAAACCTTTTCGAACGAAAGAGTCAAAGTTCAAGTCAACTATTGTTAGAAAACATGCACCGGAGGGGTTTTAATTGTCTCGAGACTTCTCATGGTTTTCAAGGTCTTTGAGAATCTCGGAGAACTCAAATTTTTCATTTAAAAATCCTCCTCTGAGCATTCCAAAATTTTCCCAAAATAACAAAAATGTCATTACGTTTCGTAGCTATTTCGTTAAATTCCGTCTAGTTATTTTAGCTTTTGTTTCAAGGCACCTCTGGCCTCCTATTTTCATTACTTAATGTCTATATCATTATTCTAATTTTTTTGGACCTTAACTAATTCATTTTAGAGGACTTACTTTTAAAATGTATCTATTTCTGTTATTTTTACAAAAACTGGATATTACATTTCTTCCCCTTTAAATAAAATTTTGTTCTTGAAATTTAGATAATATACCTTATGGGAAGAGTTCTGGATATTTATTTTTCATATCTTCTTTCAGCTCCCAGGTGGCTTCTTTAGGAGATAACCCATTCCAAACCACTTTTACTAACGGTATTGTCTTATTCCGTAACTGCTTGAGTCTAACATCCACGATTCGATCTGGTGATACTATATAAGACAGATTATCCTGGAACTGCACATTTTCATATTTTATAACATGTGAGGGGTTGGGTTGGTATTTTTTGAGTTGGGATACATGGAATACGTTGTGTATTAGGGTCAGGTTTGAGGGAAGGGCAAGTTTGTAGGCCACAGGTCCTACTTTATCAAGAATTTGAAATAGACCTATGTATTTTGAACTGAGCTTTTTACTCTTAATAGACCGACCTATTCTTGTGACTAAAGACACTTTGACATAGACATGGTCTCCAAATTCAAATTCTAACGACCTTCTTCTTCTATCTATATAACTTCTCTGTCTACTCTGTGCCGTTAAGAGTTTCTTTCTTATGGTCTCAATTTGCCTAGAGGTTTGGTCCATTAACTCTGGGCCTATGAGGTTTCTTTCTCCTAACTCAACCTAACACATTAGAGACCTACACTTCCTCCCATACAATGTACTTGAAAATTCACCTGATAAAAGCCAATTCAAGCCTTAATGCGTGGCCTTTCATGGTGTCTATGCCCTTGGTTTTGATTGATGCCATAATTCAAAATGCACATGCGAACTACCCCACCAATTTTCAAAGCCGAATATTTTGTATTTTTTTTTCATTTATTTTAATCAATTATACTTTACTACTTTATGATCTTTAGATTTTTTTTATTATATAAATACAGGTAAGAACTATTCGTGCCTGCATGCTGTTGACAAGGATGAAATGGACCAAAAATAATTAACGAAAAAAGGCTTGTTAAAATAATTGAGCTAACCATGACTTTCATGATGGATTTCAGCTAAGCAATTAATATATTGCATGAAGCTAGCAGCTAAGTTGGTAGATCTAATATATATTAACTTCAGTTTTATAAGACTAACGTGGTGAAATTGGAGCATCAATCTTTTTTTTAATCATTGATAATGGGTTTGAATTATGTATGAACCAGATTTTGATATTATATCAGTATTGATCAAGTTCTTCTCTGAGAATTCATTCTAATATGCATCTTTTACTCTTTTGTGTCACTTTAATTATGCATTTAGAGAAGTTTACCCCGAAACACAAAATGAAAGTTGAAGTTGCTGGCGATTGCTTCTTTCTACTATTTTAAGAGATTCATAAAAAGTCTTGATTTATAAAAAAGGAAATTTAAATAAATTTACTTAAAACAGTATTATAGGTGATTTTTACTTAAAATTTTGTTTGATTTATTAACATGTCTCTTTATAATTAATTTAATTTATTCATCTTTTAGAAATGAATTTCATTTCAGAATTTTTTTTTTACTTTTTCTAATAATTTCTAGAAAGACCTGGAGAAAATATATTGGTCATAACTCAAAAGCAGAATAGTATCAACCCGGCTCTCTCTCTCTCTCTCTCTCTCTCTCTCTCTCTCTTCATTCTACAGAAATAAAGACAGAAAATGAGATTAGATTAGACTAGTCATCAACAACCACTACTATAATTTATAGGGATGAGTATTATCAATGGCACGTGAGAGGATGCTCTCTATGGGTCCCACATGTCAAAAAGTCAGCGGTATCAATATTATTATCAAAGGGTCAAAAAGGCCAGCAAGATTGAACCAAATGAAAAAGCAAGCAAAGACAGCTGGTGGTGGCTAACTTTTTTTTTTTATGAAACATATCATAGGTTATTTTGAATTTTTGTAAATAAAGTTAGTAGTTTTCAGAGAAATTTGTAAATGCTTGTTTAATTCAAATTTTAAGTAGTTTTGAGCAGATTTTAGGTTAATTAGGTAATTTTGAATACGTTTAATAAATGACACTTATTTTGTAGGTGAAACAGACTAAGTTCTATATCGCTGACAACGGCATAGTTTTCAAGTCCAAATTCTTTTGTTTTAAATGTTTTCCTTTTGGATAAAGGGTTCGGTAAATCTTTTCCATATAGTTGATGACTTGATGCCTTCTCCTTCAGATGCTTTCATTTTGCTTGCAATTAAACTTGATGGTTCAAAATCTTGAGGGTAGATCTAGTCTAGATTGATTGAAAGATAAATGAATTAAATTAATTATGAAAATGTTCCATTAAAAATAATTAAATTAACTAATGTAATTAATTATACAAGACATAAAAATTATATTTATTATATTTATTTAATCAGACTCAATTTTGACATATTTATTAGTATATTTATAATTGGTTATATTTTTATAGACTAAAATTATCCAAAAATTTGAATTATAAAAACACTATGCCTTGGTCTAATAAGCTGCTTATTATTGGTACTGCTTCATTATCAGTCATTCCACTGCTTGTGAATATTTATTAACATTAACAGCCCGTTAACCTTTTCTCAAGACTTGATATTTAATTAAACTACCAACTTATGAAAAGTTATTACCAAAACGTCGTTATCTAATAACTAATGGCTGGCTGGCTAGCTAGGTATGTTGAATCGAACTTTGTGACAAATTAGCTAGTTCTGGTTGTCATCGATTAAATTGTTAAATGGTTTTCAAGGATAATATTGAAGCAAAGATAATTTTTTTAAACAATTCTATTTACCTATATAGCACTAAAGCAAATCATATTTTCGAAAGTACAAAATTGATATGAAATTTTGTAGAGCATTGAATTAATATCAACTTCATGTTTTGAAAAGCCAGTAGGATTTCGTGAAAAGAATTTTTAGATAAATGACCATCTTGATCTTGTAAAATAATTAATGAGGAAAATCGTTTATCAAAATCTTCTACCGAAAATTAAGTTTCATAAAATATAATAACCCGTATTCATTTTCCCGTTAAAAAACTGATAAATTAAAGTCCATCATAATGCTTGATGTATATATATGGTCAAGAATAAATATTTACAATATTATATATATATTTATAAGATTCCCCAGTGCGTAGTTTATTGCATTTATTATGCTTAGTTTCCCTTGCTCTTGTTTATAGCTTTACGTAGTGTTCTTATTGGGTTAATTATTAACGAACTGCATGACCAATGGTAATTAAAAGAAAATCACAGACAGTTAAAGGACAAGGTTCCCTGAGCTTCATTTTTCATATGAAAAATATTTACCTTAAGAGGGTAGAAGGATAAGAAAATGTAAAATAAGTCTACGTCAAAGGCTTGTCCTGTCTTTATCCCAAAGGGCTTATGGTAACTGAAGCATTGGCATGCAACAGCAATATGTTCATATCATAGGTTACTATTAATTGATGTTTTGAGAGAGAGAAAAAGAGAGAGAGAGAGAGATGAGTCCGTACGAGGGAAGTCTTCTAAGGCTCTGATCAATCATACCCAAAAAATCACACGAAGTAGGCAACCAACTTTAGTTTCAAATTAAGTTAGCTACGGGGAAGAAATGAGAAGTTAAAAACAAATCAACTTGTATAACTAAGAAGACTTCGTGTTTGAATATTTGAATTATCAGCTATAATGCTTCCAAAGCCAAAAGGCTAAAAATTAAGTTCATTGTCCCATTTTTCTCTGCAAAGTAAAGAAAGTGCTTAGTTTGCCCCCACTATCAGATCCAACTCCTCGTTTCCGAACCTACTTGGGATTGCAATGGTCTAACAAATGAATAAATTATTCATAAAAAAAGTCCATTCAATAATTTCAGGATATTCTTCAAAACAAGGTAATCATTTTTACTAGTTAAAGTTGAATTTACCAAGATGATTAATTACCTGGGGTAAAATGGGTAATCAGAGAAGCTATATAAAGGGAAGCTCTTGCTCTCCTAAGAGCACAGCCAAAACGCATTTGAGAAGCAAAAATGGGGTCTCTAATGGCCTCCCTCACTCTTCTATTAGCTTTAGTCTCTCTCAGTTTGCCATCTCAAATCTCTGCTGACCACTACATCTACTCATCTCCTCCACCTCCCAAGAAGTATCCTCCGGTGTCTCCTCCCTACTACTACCCATCACCGCCGCCTCCAGTCTACTCGTCTCCTCCACCAAAGAGCCCTTACCATTACAACTCCCCACCGCCGCCGGTGTACTCTTCTCCTCCTCCCAAGCACTATCCTTCTCCTCCGCCACCAGTTTACTCGCCACCACCTCCCAAGCATTATCCTTCTCCTCCACCACCAACTTACTCTCCTCCCAAGCATCCTTATCACTATCCTTCACCACCACATCCCTACCATTATCCTTCTCCGCCACCACCAGTTTACTCTCCTCCCAAGCATCCCTACCATTACCCTTCTCCACCTCCCCCAAAGAAGCCCTACCATTATCCCTCTCCTCCACCAACTGTTTACACTGCCCCTAAGCATCCCTACCATTACCCATCTCCACCACCTCCAGTCTACTCTCCGCCGCCACCAAAGGCTCCTTACCATTATCCATCTCCTCCACCACCACCAAAGAAGCTTTACAAGTACCCTTCTCCTCCACCTCCATACACTGGCCACCCAGTGTACCACTCTCCTCCACCTCTACCATACAAGAAGCCTTATAAGTACAAGTCTCCTCCTCCTCCTCCTCCTCCCTCTCCCACCCCTGTCTATTCCCCACCTCACAAGCCCTATGTCTATGCTTCACCACCCCCTCCTTACCAGCACTAGATGGCGGCTTTGCATGGCTAGCACATCATTGTAAGCTTCTTTTGCCTTTCTTTATTAAGAATTAGCTCAGTTTTTTAAGAACATTTCTTAGTTGACAAAACTTCTCTATATTCTAAGCTCACAAATGAGTGATTACTAATAGTAAAATATACAACTCTAACGTGGCGAGACTTGAATTTTGTGCCGAAAAACTCATTTTATGAAGATAATAAGTAGATAACGTGATAGGCACTCCTTACTTAAAAAAATGCTTCAAAATTTTGTAGTGTTTGTCAGTTTCTCAATCAAACTATAATAAGTGGATTTGTTTTGATAATTTTACATCTTATTATTTGCTCATTAGAATAAAAATTCTGTAGATTCCACTATTATGTTAGAGAGCACAAATAGATTGTATATAAATTTTTCTTTTTTCTAAAACCTTAAAAATGAAACATGAAATTATTTTGAGTTCCTTTTTTTTCCTTTTAAGGTTTGTGAGCTGAAATTGTGCATTTCATATAAAACCATTTTGTTGTTGTTATTATTATTATTAGGCATGATTGAGGGAGACCAATGACATGGACTGACAGAGCAATAACATTCATGTAACTTTGTAGGGTTTGAAGAAAATATATTGGTCAAATAAAGAAGGCGATGGAAGGAAGGAAGGAAGCACTTTACAATACATAAAAGAAGGATGGAAGCAAAGTTTCCGCGTTTTGTCTTTGAAGAGAAAAAATAGTGAAATTATATATTGAGCAAAATAAAGTGTTAATTTAGTTTCCCTGTCTTTTTCTGCTCGGTGTTGGCAATGTATTGTAACAGTTGTAAGGCACAGCACTGATCATGGTCCATGTACTCGCTGCTGTTAAATTAATAGTACATGCATGCATGCATGTTTTGTTGTAGTTTTCAACCTGCTACCTTTGCACAGGTTTCTGAAAACAAATATATACAATAAAATCTTAATATTCTCTCTTACTGTCTCTGGGATCCATTTTGAATTTTCTATTTCCAATTGGTTCACTTTTTGCATGAATGTGAAGATTTCGCTTAGGATGAATGATATTATCTTGTTCTATCCTAAACTTTTTTTTTCTTTGAATAATTTCAAATGCGTTCTCCCATTGAACTTTGGTGCTTTTAAAACTTTACTTACAAAATGATCCCTTAAGAGAACCCAACTCAAGTTGATAAATGAAGAAAAATTATTCAAAATAATTGCATTTGACACATTAATGACGTATAAGATACGACTACTTTAAAAAAAAAGAAATGTTAGCTGTGATGTCCTAGTTGCAGTTTAGAAAATTATGGCTAAGACAAGGCTTAACTATAGTTATAGGATCAAAAGCCTAATTGCAGTTTTGCAAAATGCGTAGGTAGGGCTAAATTAAAATTACATATTAGAGCTAGATCAAGGACGAGAAGCCCTTCACTCCTATCCTTTGAACCCTCGCCGCCACCCATTCGTCCTCTATAATGATGACGAGAATGAAGACAGAAGCTTAAACCAAAACCCTAGCGATAGAGCCTAGACACTGACAAAATCGGTGAGAATGATTGATGGTCTGATTTGTAAGCCGGCAATGTGAATGGACAAGACCCGAGGAGAAGAGCTTGACGCTAGTGATGGAATCATAACCTTGAACAATAGTGGGTCTTTCCCCTTTTCTAATTTGTACAAACTCATTCTCCATTTTCCCCTTCTCTCCCTCTTTCTCTGATTCTTTCCCCTTCCCTGATTCGTGCAGATTCATTAGGGTAGTGGTATGGTTTTTTTTTTTTTTTTGCAAACTATAGCTCTAGGCACTTATTTTTTTCACCTACATCGGTGTGTGTGGTGGGCTTCCTAATGTTGAAGAGAAGCAAATTTGTTCATTCTCTTTTGGTCTTGTTTTTTCCTCAAGCTAGTGTACTTTCTTCTCCTTTTTTTATTTTTGTTCCTTTATTTTCTTCTACTTGCATTTTTCATAGTAGTTGTAATCTTGAATAGAATTATTTAATATTTTTATTGTTGCGTGCAAACAATTTTTTGCTTTTTGTTTGATTTTATCAATCACCATCTCTGTATTTGTATTAGAGAGAGACAAACTTTGAGGTAGTCTCTGAGTGTTTTGGTTTGATCTTTTCCATGACAGACTTTTTTCACATATACAAATAGAACACACGTCATTTTTAATATTTCCACAATCAAGTAGTTAATCTTCCCTAGTTTACACTCATTTAACATACTATTTACACAACTAGGTTGCTTTTGAGTTTCTTCCTATTTGAACTTTCTTCAGTAAATTTTATAACCGTAGACTGTAAGACGTACATAGAGACAACAATGAATCAAAAGAGTGCTCCATTTTGAGAGCTTATGTGATTATGGAATTTTCTAAGAAAACTATTTGGAAAGGTGTTCCATTTTAGTATATATATCTTAGTCAAATATTACCTTGGTTTGTTTTTTTTTGTTTGTTATTATCATTTTCTCTCATTACTACCTTATGTTGCACTAAGGTAGATGTATTATTCTTGTTTGGTGTCTAACATGTGGATGTTCATTCATGCCATTGTAAATGGTTCAGATTTATGCTGTTGTTGCACTATCATGGTCTATGTTAGTTGTGTAGCTACTCATAAAATGTTAGAACTTAAAAAATTCTTTTTTTGAAATTTAAAATAGGATAGTAATTTAGTCAAACGGTCGGTCATTGTGTCATTTTTGGTCAAAAGTTGAGAATCTTAAGCATTATATAACCAATTTGGTTTTATACGCCATTCATGGTATATGAAGTGATCTAGAATTTATATTTGTAACGTGAGATTACTAATGCATATGCTAAGAGGGACATAACATGCCGCAAAATGAGGTGACTTTAATTGCCTCTAACGTAACTAAATTGAACTAATCTCAATCTAGTGGAAAACCCTAACACAGTTAGACTATATTGAACTAAACTAGACAATGTTAACACAATTGGACTATACTAGATTCAATACAGCGGATCTAACATAACTGAATTATACTATATTCATTCTAGTGCCTAAAAAGGTAAAATGTAATGGTAAAAAGAAAAAGTGACTCAAACAAAATATAATGTTGACGGGTTCATAATTATCTTTAAAAAGTAAAATAATTTGAAGATATCACCTTCTAGTAGGTAATAAGTTCCTAAATTATTATGTTTTTCTTAATATTTTAAGAGACTTATTAGATGAATATTGAATTTATTTTATATTTTTAATATATAAAATTAATAAATTTTAGTTGAGTTACTATTGAGTAAGTTTTAATTTTATTTCTTTAGTTTAGAGTTAATTTTTGTATTACTTAAGTATGAATTGTGTTTTGTATTTTTATCTAGATTTTTAGGTTGTTCAATGGTTTAATCTTTGTAAATAGATTATAAATAGTAATTGGATGAATTATGTTTTTGTTGGGTTAAACATACAAAGAAACAAGGTTAGATGTTTTGGAATGCAAGACAACAAAAATTGAGAAGATTTACTAAAAATGGGATAAAATGAAAAAGAAAGAAAAAATAAACTAAAAAAAAGAAACCAAAAGAAAAAAGAAAAAAAAAGAAAAAAAGATGGTGTTTCAAAAGTGTTACAATAAAAAATACAATGTTAGAGGCTATAATTTTAAGCACCACGGTGCTCTTGACCATTGCAGATAAAAATTCAACAACGTCCAGCACTCCATGACATGCTTTGGAAAAAGTGCAAAACACAAAGTTCTTAGCTACATTTTTTGAAGGTTTCACCTTTTTCTTCAGTGAGGCTACCATTCTAAACATCTTAGAGAGGAAAAAGAAAGATTTGGAACTTCATTTGTCATAAGAGAAGTTTAGGTTTAAGGAAGATTCACTAATTAAATAAGTTTTTCTCTTTTCTCCTTGTATTTCTTTACCCATTTGGTTTATACTCTATTCTTAATATTGTTATTTCTTATAGTTATGAATTAAGCTTGTTGATTTGGGGTTATGATGAGTTCTAACTTGCAATATGTTGTAATTAGGCTATTTATTTGCAATTAATGGTGTGATTTATTTATTTAATCCTTATGCTTCATGCTCTTAAGTGTGTGAAAATCATTAGATGATTTGGGTAACTTAAATGAACTAAGAAAAGGGATTTTAGGATTAGACCATGGATTGGATAGTGTGAGTTTATGAAATTTGTAATGTTGGGAGAATTGATTCGTTTGTTAGATAGGAATATATTTATCGACCTCACATAGCCATATTAAAGCCTATTGTTGATTAAGTCTCTAAATTAACTGCATAAGGAATTATGGATTGGTTAGAGGAATGCTTATAAGAAATTTAGAAAATGCTTGTAGATAAATTAGAGTCCTAGTGTATAAATGACATTAAGAGCAAGATAAAAAGAGGTAATTAATTCGTATAAAATGTTAGAGAGAACCATAATCTCAAACCCTTTTCATTTCCAATTTCATCTAGAATGGTGTCTTTCATTTATTTTGTTATTTTTATATTTTTAGTTTAGCTTAATTTCCTATCACTTTTATTACAAATTTTTATGGGAATGATACTTTATTCACCACTCTATCACTGTTGCGATATATATACTTACGTGTATACTTTCAAACAAGAAATAGTATGACAGCTTTAGATTTGACTTGCCTGTCAAAAAGAAAGGGAAAAGAAAAAGAATCTTTGTCATGAATCTAAGACAATGTGAAGCTTTGAAAGATCTTTTTGTGGGTATTTAATAAGGCCTAATACTCCTCCTGAATTGATAGCTATGTTTGTTCGAAGTTGGTGTTTGTTTGAACTTTTGAGCAAAATCTAACAAAATAAAGGAAAACCTTTAATGGAAATTATTAAAAGCCACCACTAAAAGTATTATAGATCGTAGTCCATCATTAAACTTGAAAGTGTAACTTTAGTGGTGAATATTAACAATTGCCACTAAAGGTGTTTTGGCGATGACTTCTCAGTTGCTACCAAAACTTCAAATGAGCCTACTCACATTTGCCTAAAAACGGGACCTTTGGTAGTGACCTTCAAAATTCATCATACAGGCTACTTTTGGTGGTGACCTTCTAGTTGTCACCAAACATATCACAAGTGGGTCTTACTTACATTTTTCTAAAGGGTAGACCTTTGGTGGTTACTTTTGGTGTTAACTCTCTAGTTGCTACCAAACATCTTAAAAGTGGCCCCATTCATATTTGACAGAATAGTTGGACCTTTGGTAATACCTTTGAATAGTTGTGGTCAAAAGTCTCACAAATGTATGGATGAAAGTAAGGCCTTTGGTGGTGACTATCTAGTCGCTCCTAAAAGTCTTAGAATTCACTTTTGCTAGAAAAGTTAAACTTTTAGTGGTGACTTTTTTAGTTACCACTAAAAGTTAGGCTTTCAGCAGTAAATTTTTTAATCACCACAATAAATCGTTGGCAAAAGTATATTTTTTGTAGTGTCAATTAAAGTGAGTGTATTAATACTTAGTAGACTCCATCACCAAACATAGACTTTAATAACTTTATGAGTTTGTCACTAAAGAATTTCAAGAACACAAGACTTTTTATGTAACTTTTGTCTCGATTTTTTGTTTGTTGAATAATGTTTATTTCTTTGTAGAGAAATTGATATAAACAAAAAAGAAAGAGAATAATAAGACTATAGAAATAATTCATAATAGTAAAGATTATAGGAATAATCCAAATTTGATTATAGAAGATTATCATTGCTATATTTTCATCTTGAAACCAACCCCATCAATCTTGGATGTAATCTTTGTTGTTTGTTTTAGAAAGATTCTTAGAATCTGCAATATACATATTAAACCATCAACAATATTAAACTTATTGGAACCAATATTCTTTACAACCCCACTCAAATTATCATCGATAGTGTCAACAAGACCTAAATTGTTGTGAAAATGTCAAAGCACCTCTTTTGGTAGAGGTTTAGTAGATATATGAGTAAGCTATTGAGGAAAAGCATTGTGTTAAGTAATGAGCTGTCCAATGACCACCTTTTCCTTTACAAAGTGATAATCTAGTTCTATATGCTTTGTGTGAGCATGGAAAACTAGATGCATTGTTAAGTGTGATGTAAAGATATTATCTTAAAAGAGATATGGAGGTGAAGCAGAAACACACCAATATCTCTTAAAATATGAGTCAACCAAGTTAACTCAACAATAGTGAGAGCCATAGCATGATATTGAGCTTTGGAACTTGAATGAGGCATAATGGATTATTTATTTAGACTCTAAGAAATGTAATTTGCACCTTAATAAATACAATATCCAGTAATGCTTTTTCAAGCAAGAGGATAAATAGCCTAATTAGAGTTTGAGAAGGCATAAAGTGATCATGGACTTCGTGCCAAAAGAAATCCATAGGTCCAACTATATTTAAGATACAAAGGGATTTGTTTAATAACATGAAAATGAGAAATAGTAGGTTCATTCTTATGTTAACATGCCTTATTTTAAGGCATATACAATGTCAAATGTGAGATATTGGCACAACAAGAAAAAAGGGAAACAAGGAAGGACTTTTATGAAGAAATATATTCATACTAAGTGATTAGCAAGAATAGCCAAAATCCTCACTAAATCTTGCAATAATAAGAAAGAAAAATGTATGAATAGTGGCATAAATTTTGGCAACAGCTTAACAATGATTTCACAAGGGAAAATTCCTTTCTAAACTATGAGGGACTACTCCATCTCCATATCTTTGTTAGCAAGGTTAACAAATTACTCACTAACCTTCTTGACCATGGACAAAAAAAACATTGAAATGTCAGTGGCAATCTTTGTGATGAAATGGCGAGGGATTGGTGAATCCTCTTTCCCTTAGTTAAAAACCTTCCCTCACCTGCCCATTAGCAAAGACACATTCCCTCGCTGAGTTGCAAGGATTGGCGAGGACATTTATATCCTTCATAGGGATTATTTCATTTTTATAACAAGAAGTTGACATTTTCATTGGCTATTTTTATTTTGTAAAACTAAACTTTCCTTCTCAATTTATTTTTTATTTGATTATTTTAAGATAAGTTAAATTAATTTATATCACAAATATTTTTTTTACTAATATATTTATTGTTTATGTAGTTAAATATTTTTGTGTTGCACTTATTATTTTCACTTATTATATATACATTTGTTAGGCAAATTATATGTAGGAAGTTAATTTGTTTATTAAATTTATTTTATTTGCATTTATTTTTTTAAACATGTTATCATTTTGTAGTTTGCAATAATATTTACTATATTAAATCAAATTTATAAATATGTTTGTATTTATATTGTTGGCATTTATTTTTTTGTAATATTTATTTTGTTATTTTAATGATTATTGTTATGTTTGTTGAACAATTTTTTTGTATGTAATATTATTTAAAGTTCCAAAAGAGATAATATTAGAGGAAAAAAGTAGGCCATTTAGAATTGTTGGGGGGAAAATATATGTTTGTTAGATAAATTATATGTAGGTATTTAATTTTTTATTAAATTTATTGTATTTGCATTTATTTTTTAAATATGTTACCATTTTATAGTTCACTATAATGTTTACTTTATTTGCTATCATTTAGATTTTTGTAATATTTATTTTATTATTTTACTAATTATTATTATGTTTGCTTAACAATACTTTTTTATGTAATAATATGTAAGGTGTAAAATAAATAATACTAGAGGAAAAAAATTAGGTCATTCAAATTTGAAGGGAAAAATATATTGTTTAATAATTACTAAATTAAAGTAAATATTATTCTATTTTGCATGTTTTATATAAATGTTGGTGAATGAAATTAAAAGATATTTACGTACTTTTGCATGTTATTATTTGCAAATCAAAATGTTGGAAAGAAGAATGAACAGTAAGAGTGAGATTGTGTTCATACATATTAATGGACAAATGTATGATAGTTTATATGGTGTGACATTTGAATGCCCTAGAGTAAAAGTAATAAGTGTTGATTTAGATATCACATTCGAGAGGTTAAAGTAGGTGGTTTGACAAAAGCTATGAATTTGTTCGAACCAAGTTGTGTTCGATCTAGTATATAGGTACCTAGCCTTTTTAAATCCAACACAATGTAGCTTGGAAGATGATTATGATGTCTAAGAGATGTAGCAAGTGAACTAGTGATACTTATCCCAATTGACTAGTGCCATGTTGTACACTTTTATTTCAACAAATCAAGTGGATTTGAATCTCAAATTGCAACCATTGGTGAAATATGTTGCATACACACTCTCATCTATCAATAATATCCATGAGCTAGTTGAACAAGTATCCCTGTTCAATTCTCATCTTGGAAACATTCACCTAGTTGATCCATGGCCAAGCTATGCTCAATAATATAACATCTCTACCAATGACTATATATCCCAACTAAGCTCATCCTATCAAATGATTGACAATACTTGATGTCAATCTCTACTTGTTTTGACAAAAGACATAGTGGATACATTTGAGAATGAGGATGACTATAATTATACTATGAATGTCAATTATGACAATCATGATGATGATGAGAATAAGTCCAATGAGGATAGTAATATTGCTAAAGATGATATTGCAAATCCTAGTTTGCAAGACGAGTCGATTGCTGCCTTCTTTTCATGGGTCAGTACAGTAGTGGTAAGTGGTCCTGAGTTCCTTAGAAGGGGCAAGCCTATAAACTTGAGTGACAACTTAGAATTAAATGTTGGTATGCAGTACAAAGATATAAAGGAACTAAGCCATGCAATTAAGCCGTACTTTGTTAGAGTGCGCTATAGATTTTTATGAGTACCATTATAAAGGAATATCAATGCATTAACTATGGCTACAGTTGCATCAGAAGGGTCAGGGCATGCAAAAAAGTAAGTAGAACAAATTAGGAGATTACAAAGTATGGGAGACCACATACATGTCTTTTTGTGACATTATCCCATGACCATCCAAAGTTGGATTATGATATTATATCATCGTCTATTATGGCAATGGTGACTGAACAACTAGAATTTAATGTTTCCTAAATCACTGAGCGGATGCAAAGTTTGTTTGGCTACACTATGTCTTACAAGAAGGGGTGGAAGGCAAAACACCAAGGTAATTGAGAAAGCTCATATGCTATATTGCCAAGGTAATTAGTTGTTGTTTAGCACTTCATGCCTGGCTTAGTAGTACAATTTTCTAACAAACAATGTTTGTAAAGCTGCTTTGATGGGCAACTTGTAGAGATGTTCTACCAAGTATTTTGCGCATTCAAGCTATATATTAATACATTTGCCAACCTCAAGCCAATTATCCAAGTCAATGGGCTATTCTTGTATAGGAAATACAAAGGCACATTGCTTATGCCTATATCACAAGATAATGACAAGAAGGTCATTCCCCCTTGATTTCCTATAGTAGAGAGAGAGACACGAGAAGCTTGGTCATCGTTCCTTTACAATCGTTGGATGGTTGTCATTAAGAATAGAAGGGGGATTTGCTTGATATTGGATAGACATCCTTCAATTTTGTCTATTGTCTCTAATTCAAAGGTTAGGTGGCAGCCATCATACAGGCATCACATTTTCTATCTTCATCATGTGACTTGCAACTTTTACAAAGTATGTGGGACAAATTAACTAACAAAGAAATTCATAAATATTCGTTATGCATAGGAGTATCATGTTGATGATGCAAAATTGGTTGAGCTAGCAATTTTACATGGTCTTATGGCTTAGCTAGCTGACATTTCAAAGGAGCAATGGTTATAGGCCAACGATGAAGAGAGGTGATGCTATACTCACATGATAATAAACTTGGTTGAGACAATGAATAGTGTTCTTAAAGATATAAAGAGTTTGCCCATAAATGGCCTTGCAACCATATAAGGGCAAATATATACTTCATTGAGTGAGCTTAGCAGATACATGAACAAATAGCAGTTGGCTAGGTATTCTATGAGACTCTTAATAAGAAGTTAGTCCTAATTGCACAAGCCACCTCTGCATGTGTTGTTCACTCATTCGATAAAAGAGCAGTGTTATTCAAGGTTGAGGAGCCTCATAATGTCTAAAGTCATCAATTTGGTCAGTATTGTAAGATTAGCTTAGTTGATCACAAATGTGATTGCGGTGAGTTTTAGGTTGAGAAATACCCGTGTTAGCATGTTATTACATCTTGCGCCAAAGTTAGCCTTGACTAGTTGTAGTTTTTCAATCATGTTTTCCTATTATAAATGATGTATAACGCATATAGCAATAAGTTCCAACCTATTGGAGAGAAGGTTCACTGGCCACAAGTAGATTTTATAACGTTAATTCCTGATCCATCAATGATTTGAGCAAAAGAGCACATCTATTCGATGCACATACACAACAAGATGGATTGGAGATAATCAGGTCAACCTAAGAAGTGTAGGTTATTTAGGGAAATCAGTCATAATTGTTCCACCTATCCACACAGTTACCTTGCTAGCCAGTAGTATGACCTCGCTTGTATATGAATAGAGACATATTTATTGTACTTTTATCATATTGATTGTAATGGTGTTGCTTGTAACTCTATTAAATATGATGTACAAATGAGTTAATTTTGTTATAATGGATTTATATCTTAGTTTGATGTACTGTTACATTATTGTAACTTTATTTTGTTAATTGTATATGCAAAATAATGTTTGTTCAACTTGCCAAAATAGTAGGTTGTAAGAATATTATAGCAATGGTGTGCCTAACATAGGTTTTCCATATAGGTTCAAAGGATAACTCACTTTTATACTTCTAGCCAAGGCACATTTTGCATGTGATTTGGTCAGGGAATGATTAACTGCTTCAACCACAATGAGTCATGTACAGTGATCATCTGCCTTATCCTCTGGCAGCTACTATTAAGTGTCTATAGTAGTATGGTTTCTATGGGGTAGCCTAACTAGGGAATTCAAGTATAATCTTGCACTTATATCTTTGCTTGTAGAGAGATAACATCTTGAGACCCTTACTTTTCACATTATTAGAGGAGATTGTATGATTACTCTAGAGGATATTGCTATACAGTTAGGCCTACCTTGTACAGGGATCCCTATCGTCATTCATACAAAATACATTTGGAGAGATACATGTGAATGGCTACTTGGAATAAGACTGTAAGAAGATAAAAATTTTAGGGCAAAGGATCATCATTAGTTGGTAAGTCGAGCACTTTAATCACCTACTAAATGATGCAAATGATAAAGTATAACAGTTTACATATGTATATATACTAAGATTGATTGATGGGTATTTTATGCCAAATTGATCTAGTTATAAGATGTACTTGATGTATTTACCACTATTTTGGGATTTTGAACAGGGTGCCTAATATAGTTAGAGATCTGCACTATTGGTTTATTTGTACGAAAAACTTTGCAATGCAACTTATCCTATAGAACAAGATATAGGTGAATGTCTAACCCCTTCCACCTTTAGGTATGGGATAAGTTCCTAATGTTAGTACCTGAGAGACCACCACATCCAAATACCTAATTAGAAATTGGGTTTCAAGTAAGATAGTTAACAATTTGTAGATGGTTTCATTAATTCAATCATTTAGTTTCAATCTAATATAACTTCCCTTACTAATGTGTTTTGATTTGCTTGTTTGTAATCATAAATGAATGAATATAGGCAAACCTCTCCATTTGCAGGACATGGCCTTGCAATCATATTAGATACTATTAGATGTAATGCGAGAGAATGAGGTGTGATTACTTTACATAAATGAAGTAAATTGCCTCTTGAATTGATGGTAGTTATTATGACACTTTAATGTGTTGTGTATAGATTATTTGGCAACCATATATTATGAATCATGTGGTTGCCAAATGATCTATGCATAATACAATAAAGTGTCATAATATTGGTTGGAGGGTCTAGACATATGGCTAGGATCTATGCATAACACATCAAAGTGTCATAATGAAGGGTCAAGACATGTGGCTAGCCTTGATGCCACTCATTTGCTTTCATATGATAGAGTGGTGACACCCAGATCGTGTGTTATGCCAGTTTGGTCAGCAGCAGCAAATATGGAGGCCTTTAATCAATTTAGGCATCTTAGATATATTGCAGCTATGAAGAAAAACCATTACGAATTGGCTAGAAGAGTAATTGAAATTTGTTAAGTTTTGGTAGCAAAATCATCTATCTCAAGGGCTTCTAGTTATAGTATCCCTAGATTGCATTTCTAATTATATGTAATGGTATTGGATATATACTCAACGGCGGATCTACTATGTGAATGGTGCCACTAGTTTCACAATGAACTTTGAATACTTACAACTATTGTTATTTTCCTTTGCTTAGTACATGATATCTCTTCGTTTAACAAGATATATATTTTTTTTCTAAGCCAATATCGCTAATGACCTTTATAGGTTGAGCATTTGTGACCATCCTTTATGGAGTACCATGATTTTTGACCTTAATGGAGTAACATGAGTTTTGAGAGTGAGCCAAGACCAAATGAACATCTTACTTCCTTTTAGGGAACAACATGTCATAATGGTCTTCTAGCCTGTTCCATGAGCACCTAATTTACCAAAGCCAAAAATTCTAGAGTGTAGGTTGATGGTTATATGTTAGCTCAATTACCCATCATTATAGAGGATAAACCAATTTATGATAGAACTGGTGCAGCGACATCATCTATGCTAGCTAGAGGATCAACTCGTCTTCTTTTATGCCAGTTGGCCAATATGTTGACTTTGGAGGTGCAGGTCCCTTCTATTTTATGCCTCTGCCACTATATATAATATTCCAAAACAAAGCACTTTTATTCTAGTGCCATTGGTTTAACTTGAGCAATGTCATCAAGGTTTGATGATAAGTTTGTGTTGATTGATTTCAAGCTTCAAACAACCTTCCAAACCTCTTATGTGTTTGTGTTAGCTGAGTAGGCACAATGAGTGTGTTGCACAAGATACCTACTTGGTGGTGGTAGAGGAAGTGCGAATGGTGGACAACTTGCAAGGTTAGGCCAAAACTTTTCACAATCAAGACACTAAATAAAGGGAGTGAAGTCTATGATGAAGTTAATGTCATTGATTACTACCAAGAAGACATTTCTCCAAAAGATGTGTAGCCTGTCTTCATTAGGGATGGTGAATTGGTAATTGTATTGTTTGATAAACATACTTCGATGGAAGGAGTTGCCATTAATGATATACATAACACATAGGACATTCACTTCATTAATAATTTCATTGATGACAATGAAGACACTAATGATATTGAGGTCTCTAAGGAGAAGGAAGATAAGGCTAACTAGACAATACAGATTTAAGCAATTCTTAATTCCAAGGTATGTTAAAGTTCCTATTCCTTTTTCTTGTCTTCACATTACACATCTAAGGCATCATTTTTTCATTTCCATTACACCTCAGCTGTTGCATAATTTACTATTGTTAGCACATTACTTTCTTTAGGTATACTAAAGTTAGTGAAGAAGAACATAAAGGCTTAGATATTGTTAGGAGTTTTCTATTAACATTTGGTTAGATAATTATGGATATGACCATGTAATATATATTTTATTGTTTCAATTGCTTGTTGGCTACTTGTATGTCAATATTGCTATATGTTAAATATAGGAATGGATATAAAACAAATAATTGTAAAATTTTTTTAACCTATGGCCAAAAATCGAGGGATTAGTGAAGGATCACTAAAGGATTGACAAGGGAAAAAAGTAAGAGAACTATGAAGTAGTAGCGAGGAAACACAATGAGGGAATTGAGAGGGATTAGCAAGGAAGTATCACAATGAAATTGTGAGGTAATAGCAAGGAAAAATAGTGAAAGACTAGCATAAGAAGGTTAAGGGAAATTAGTGAGCAAATATTCCTTTGCCATATTCTCACTAGGGAATTGCCATTTGTTGATTCAATTATAGCAACAAAAATGTGGATGAAAATTATTGTCACTGGTTTTGTTAACGAAGGACTTTACGGGGGGATTGGGGAGAAAAATTTTCCCTCATTGATCAATGACCCTCGTATAGTGAGGGAATGCTTACTTGCTACACCCTCACTATAGCCATACAACGATGAAATTGCTAGAAAACATTCTCTTGTTATTTTTTTCCTTGTAGTGCTTTCATATCTTGTTACTCTTTGTTGATGTGAAATTAAAAATAATTCTGCATTGAAATTTAACAAAAAGAATTTATGGATATGATTCAAATAAAAGAAAGAGTTAGAACTCTGTATAGTAAGCCATGAAAATGCTGAAGTTGGTCACTTTCCCTTGGTTTTTCTAATATTTTTGGACACATCTTATCATAAAACATTATTGATTAGAGACACACCTAATTAAGGTTCCACTATCTTATCATTTGCAAATGTACCACATGATCCTTTTGGGATGCTGAGAATTGATTCCTCTTTTATTTTCTATTTTCATTTTCATGGATTTATTCCAATTGTGTTCTTTGACAAATAAATTAGGCAAAATGACAATGTGATAAGATTGCTAAATAAATTTTGAAAATTTAAACGGTCTTTACAAGGGTAAGGTTGATCGTGCTCCCATTAAAATATTTAGGTGAAGAAAAAGGCCATTGCTACATATATTCAATCGTAAGTGTATCCTTAACTAAGTAATTCCATTATGACTATCATGTTCTTCTTTATAAGAGTCAACACCTATAACAAACGTTGTTGAAATTTGGAAGAGATTCCCGCATTTAATTCATTGTAGGATTTGAAACCCAAATGAATACTCAATACAAACTAAGACTAAATTTCTTAGCACTATCTACTTCCATATATTGAAAATTTTCAAATTTTAAGCAAAAATTAACCTTCAATCACGGCGAGATCCAAGGAAGCATTTTCCCTAATTAGGATAAACAAGCCCTATCCAACCAAAGAAAAAGAAATAAAATATACTCTAGTTCTCAAAGTCAAAGATTACAAATTATTACTAATCATTGGTAGAAGCGTTTGTATAACATCTACTTCGATAAACAGATGCAGCAGTGTGTCTATAGTCTAAAGAACTGATGACTATTAAGTAAATATATAAGTTCTACCTCTCTCTCGACATCAAGGGAGGATACCGTTGTCTTCTAATGTGCAACAAATTAAGAAGAAAGAAAAGAAGAAAAGCCAAATATATAGATCCCTTTCTTTTCTGTTTTGATTAGTTTCTATGTAAAGGACTAACATAAAATCTACTATGGTCAGGAAGGTTGGCTAAATTAGCTACTTTTGTTAGTTTCCATTAGAACAACACATTTCATCGGAGTTTTTGTTGTTATACGGCTTGATCCTAATTGTAAGTGGATTTTGAATTTTAATATACATGAATGTTTATTGAGTTTTGACGTTGGACATTTCTTCTAAAGATAGAAAAAAATCCAATTTATAACTCAGGCCTGTAATCGGCTCTAATATGACTGCAAAATTTTTGAAGCGTACAACATTTTTTCCTCGTAATTAAACTTATACAATTTTTCATATATAAATTGTATCACACATTCGATTGACTTTTTTTAAGTAAAAAGATGCCAACTGAATTTAAATGCAACGAAGATTTCCAATTCATAATTTAAGAATTTACCATCAAACTTGAGTTTATTTAATTGAAGGCAGTCACGCTCATCGACTTTGAAGTTTGAATAGAACAACAACTCTCTCAAAGAAAATAAAAAATAAAAAAATTAAATTAAAAGATATTAGGTTTGTTGCCGTCGGAGTGGGATGCGTTTTGGTTTTTATTGAATTGGCGTGTCTAAAGGAACAAACTTTTACACTGAGTCCACCACCTTAATGTTGGTTGATTTGTCAACAGCAACCATACACACACACACACTTTAGATAATATTTTGATAAGTTTAACCTCTGGTTTATTTATCTACAAATTTTATTTACATTAGAGCGTGATTTTTTATAAAAATTTTGTGATCAATGAAGTTAAAACTTTGATTAATCAAAATTTAATGAATTAACATTTTTAAATGTTCTCAAATTTCTAGAAGAAAAAAACTTTTTAGTACTCACATTTATTTCTAGAAAAAATATTTTTGATTAATGGTAAAGTTTTTCTAATTATTCTTTACACGTGTCGAGAGCGGCTGCCAACGGCTTCGTGGCATTCATTTCCTTCTATTTAATGGTTGGTGTAAAGAATATGGATCTATAAAATTTCCGCCATGTCACACGGTTATGTCTCCAATGGCTTCTTTCGATAAAGGCTATTATATAATCTAGTACTAGCGAACATTTTCTTTCAATTATTATAATTTTGGCCCTTAAAAATAAGAACTATATATATAGAACAAGCAGTATAAACGAAAATGACTAAACTGTCAAACCATTCTTAAACTGTCTATTCCAGTTACTATTCTCTTCTAAATTAAATTCCTTTTGACAAATAATTTAACTAGTTATACATATGTAATATCTGGCTAATAAATTGATTTACCATAATTTATGTGACACTTTGATATCTTGTAGTTGTATGGCTAATTTGTCCTTTATTTTATAGTCCCGCTCACTTTATTATTACTTTTTTTATAACATGATAAGAAAGAAAATAATTATTTTATCAATAATACAGACCATTCTAAATTATCAAAAACAGATTATTATGAATTAAAAAGGGGAAAATTCTAAAAAGTACATTTGGGTTTTGGTGATGAAGTTTCAATATAAGTAGAGAATGAAAACATTCAAGCCACGGAAAAAGGAAGGGAAAATTAAAATAAACAAAGGGAGACATACTCTAGAATATATCTGGTTTAAGGGTGCAGGGGATTCATAATAGTGGAAGGGCATGGAATCTCAGTTATGAATGGGACCCTTTCTCGTAAACATAAAATCTATATATGAGACGTTATTATTTAAGATTACTATAATTTTCTTAATATGTCTCCTAGAGTGAAAACTTTTTAAGTGTGAATAAAATAAAGATATATGCTACTGTCAATTACTGATGGAATATATATAGACGTGTGTGTGTGTGTGTGTGTGTGAGAGAGAGAGAGAGAGAGTTGCAAATGTTTGTTACATATATTGATGGCTATGTCCAAGTTAAAAAAAAAATCAGTATGAAATTTAAACCAGGTTAATTAAGAATAGTTTTAATTTATATGTTTAAAAAAGAACTTGTAATTTTATGTAAACTCAAATTTAATTAAAACGCTAAGGATTTTCTATTGTTTAAGAGATGATTGTGGTTGTAGATGAAAGCACCCAATGATGATTAAATCTCTATAAAATTTAGGGGTATTTATATAAACCTGTATTACAGCATAGTGTTGCTTACTTGAAACGTAAATACAAGTATATGTATCGCGACAGCAATATAGTAATAAGGAAAGATCGTTCTTTTGATAATTTGTTGTCAAAACATTGTCAAGTACAAAAATTCACACCTTGTTCAAATCAAGTGAATCAATTTTAAGTGTTGGTATTAAAAAGAAATGATTATGAATTATATGCTATGCAAAGTTTAAGGTTAGTATTTGGATTTCCGAGTGAATATTAGTATCTAAGATTATTAGTCTTTCTTGTATTTCATAGCAATTTGCTCAACACTCAATACTATTGCTCCCAATGATGCTACATGTTGGTCTAGGGTTTACTTATTCTTATAAGTATTTTTTCAAATCTCATATAAGGTTATCCCATGAATTTCAGAATTCCTTATAAAACCAACTAAGATCAAATTGCTAGCACAATACATAATTAGACCATGTGAGGTTAATGAGTGTATTCCTATCTCATTAACTAAACCGTCCACCTTTTCCTAACAAATTTCAAGTACTCACACCACTCATCTCTTGATCTGACTTCCCTTTTGCTTTTCCAAGTTCAGGCAAAGTATCAAATCAATCAGAGAGTATGAAGCATGGAGTTAAATGAATAGATATTCATCATTAATTGCAAAATTAAAGTGAGGAATAACCACTAATCCATACATGAGTTCCTAATAATCATAGATTAGGGATTTTAGCTATACATATTCATGAAAGCTAAAGAAAAAGTTGAAGCAAAAGTAAGATACATCAGAATAAATGACAAGAACAGAAGGAGGAAAGAAGAAACTCATAAATGGAGCTAGTTTTAACTTCAATCTTCAATCTCTAGCATTCTTCTACTTTAAGATGTCTCCTTAGCTTCTTCCTAGCCTCTACACACTTGGAATAAACCAAAGACAACCTAAAATGATGGCTCTCCTCATAGCAAAGGCCATATGAAGCAAGAAACCCTTAAAATTTCAACAAAGAAAATGCAACGTTTTGATAAAACACATCACGCCACAGCTCAGCATATCACACCACGGTGAAGGTAGGTCTTGGAAGAATATGCACTATGACAAGTTTCTATTGGATGGAATGGGCACGCTCCACGCTGTGGCACAACATGTCACACCACTACGAATTTTGCTTCTATGTGATAGTGTGCCACGGCCTAGTGCTTTGCTTGCCATGGCATTCAGCTTGTCTCACTTCACGCTGTGGCATAACACATTCTCGCCATGGCGTATTTAGCTTCTTTGTTATGTTTCACCGCGGCGTGAGTAGGATGAGCTGCGACGTAAGTTGCCCTGCAAGCTTCCCTTCATTTTCTTTCTTTTCAGCCATAACTTGATGAATTCTAGTCGTGGCAAGCTTTTAAACACTGCAACTACAAGTACTCTGAAACCTCTTTGACATAAGGAATTTCACTCCTCTTTTAAACATGCACCCTACAACAAGGGCAAAGTATGATTAGTTCCTAATATATTCAAAATTAAAACAAAACTTATCATTTACAATGTAAAAGTTGAGTATGGAGCTATTCATCCTGAGTGTGTTTATTTTATCTATAAAAGTATTATTTATCCTATAATTAGAGGCTAAATTTATATTTACTAGGAGAAAATATGCATAATCATATGAATGATAGGGAGTTATCATACCCCTAAACTTGAACATGTACTCGTCCTCACATAAAACAAATGAAAAACAATATTAAAGTGTCTATAGGTCTAATGAACATCAATGTCTACTATAGCCATAACTTGCTGCATCCGAGAGTATATTCCATAGGAAGAACAATCAATATATGCCAGAAGCAAAGTTCAAATGATAAAGGTAAGACTTTCAACCATTTCGAAGTGTGTGTGTGAATTTGGCCAAACCCTCATCTCAAACAAGTGTTAGAATCAACTTTCTGCATTCCAACAAGTATAAACCAGCCTCAAATATAGGAACTTCATAAGCTTACCTTTTTCCCTCTCTCCACTAAATTAGGTACCACAAAACCACTAGATCAAAAGGACTTTTAGGCTTGTAATAAGGCTAGAGCTATGGCTACAAATGATAGGTAAGGTCAGTGCAAAAGATCTTGAGAAAATTTAAATGATAGTATACTTATACCAGAGGTTCTCTCAATGCACCTTCAACAATCATTTCCATGGGATCCTCTTCTCTAATTTTTTTTTTTGGAATGAATAAGTAATCAACTCAACTTAAGTTAGAGAAAGGGAGAATTGATATGAACTATAAGACTTCAATTCCCAAGATTGTATAGGCATCAATTGCAACATTTTTTTTTTGAATACCATAATGCTTGTTTCCTCATGAATACACTACTATCTTTTTCTCAAGAAAAGGGCAAGATTATAGATTCTTACAAGGCAAATTAGGCTAGGAATTCATGTTGGTAACTAGAATAAAATTCAATCTTCTATAGTTCTTTTAAGTTGGCTCAAATAAGGTTCAAGCGTTAATATAATTAGGACAGGGTCAGGCTTAAAAGGCACAATCGCAACAAAGAATGCCTAAATCATCTCTAAGGGTCATGCCATACCTATTGATTCACCTCAAGGAGGTAGAAGATAAGTTCTAAAGTCCTGGATTTGAGACTAGTTATACAAATTAGATTACAAAGAATTCTCTCCTAACACTGGTAATTGACTTATGCCTAGGCCAAATGGTGCATATCATAGTTTTCAACAATGGAAGAAATCCTAATTTATGCATTTGAACTAAGATTAAGGCACAATTAGCATCGAGTTCCTACCAAAAATCTCTTGACACAAACTACTATCATTGGGAGCAAACAAACAAACAATTCCACAAGCCAACAGACAAACTAATTAGAATGAGGATTCCAAAAATTTTCCTGCCAAGCAAAAGCTCAAGCGCAAAATTTCATGTTATGCCTATCAATTATGCTTGTCAACACTAACCTACCCCCAAACTTAAGGCCAACATTGTCCTCAATGTTGAGGGACAAAGAAAACCTAAGAAAACTAAAGGTGAGTGAGATGTATATAGTAAGCTAACCTATGTTATTGCGGTTGTGGTGTGTATTGATTTATGTATTTATTTATTTTTTATATATGTAAGAGAAAAGAAGAACAATTGAGTACGAGACTATAAAAGACAACAAAATTAAGCAGAGAACTAAGAAATAAAACTTAAAAAGAGTATGACAAAAACACATGATTGAAATTTCATAAAGAAAACAACCAAATAGAAGAAAATAAAAGAAGGATAGAGGAATCAAAAGGGGTGTCAGATGGTGGGGTCCTACGGTGGCTCTTAGAATAGCTCTTGTAGAGATGGTTGGACAGGATGTGGAAGTTCAGATGAGTCCCATTGGATACTGCTAGCTAAGTGTCTCCAACATTGATAATGCCAGTGATCCATAGCACTAGAACAATGTTCCAATTCAGCTGACTGAAGGGATAGATTCTGAAGCATCACAAACATAGTACTCAAGGAAGGTTCCTGCACTTGAGGTGGTGGTAGAACATGAATTGGTGGAAGGGAGGCTGATCTGGGTTTATTGGGTGCTCAACTGGCTACTCAACTGGTTGCTCCATTAGCTCATCGACTGCCTCATCTCCTGGCTCATCCCCCTTAGCCTCTAGATCACCTATCATTAGTATAGAAAAAGGCTTCCTCGGTGGGAGGAGCTCCTCATGTGGCTCAAACTGTACCCCTACTGTTATGCACAACTCGGTAATCAAGTAAGGATGCATTGAGCCAGATGTGGTAGACTAAGAAATCCTCTTGATATTCTAAAAAATGATGTACCCGATATCTATCGATTTCCTAGTCATAATCGAATAAATTAATATCGCCCGATCTATAGTCACATGGCTCAGATGACCACTTGGAAGCATATTGGTGCACACGAAGTAAGCCCAATAATGGGCCACTCGATTTAGATTACCACAAATAATACCCTTTGGTACCCCACATGACATCTTCCAAATATTCTACCCAGGAAGAGTCAACTCAGTAGCCACATCCTCCAAATCTGGGGTCTCCCCACTAATCTTATACATGTAGAATTCACAATTAGGCATGAAGGAAAGGTGATATCGGTCTCGAATTACTTGCTCATTGATAATTATTGTGCATTCCCAGACTTTGTACAAGTGCTCGTGATAGAACAATGCATTTGCATAGAACTCTTGGACTATTGGCACCACGGCAACTACTGGCTCAAAACAAAATGTCCCCCACCTTCTATAAGAGATTTGATCCATAATTTCCTGACTCTCTGAAGGTGCAGTACTGAACTTCCTCCTTAGAATCAAAGCTCTGTGAAATGTAACTTTGTTGTACTGCTCTTGAGTTGCCAGGGAGACAAAACAAGATTGATCACATTAAGCTAAAGAGGAAGATGATGCTTTACCCCTAGATTTCTTCTTGGGAGCCATTATAGGTAAGTCTACAAAAAGAAATTAAAAATAATTAATTTAGGCAAGCTGAGTAGTAGGTATTAACCAAGACTCTAGTCATATCCAATTCCAATCACGACTAACCAATCATGGCCCCATTTAGATGGAGCAAAAGGTGAACATAATAGGTGACTTCAATTATGCACAGAGTAACCCATAACATCATGCAAGCACCATAACTGAATGAGCCAATAAGTAATTGAATTAACTAATCCCACAATCCTAAATAAAATGGGAATCTTGTCTACATACCATGGCACTTTGTTGTGGTCCACATAAAATAAGCTTTCATCAGGAAACTTCTCATTGATCTACTTCTCTTCACATTTCAAAGCTTTAGTACTCAATTGGGACAAATGATTGTTGCTCACTGAATAATGACACCGCAAGTGTACGGGTCGCAGACGTAGTACGTGATGAATCAAGGTCGTTCTCTCAGAGAATTAGTACAATTGGCGATTAGGCATTAGAGTTCTCATGTTCATTTTAGTTAAACAATCAATTTTTTTTCTGCAATTGGGTTTATGAAAATTACGTTAAATGTAATTGAAGTAATAAACGATGATTGTAATTGAAAGTATACAATTAAAAACACCCTAGGAATTTTAATCCCCTTTATTTCAAATGTCAATCATTCCCCTTTTTATTAAACGGCTTAATGAAATTTTTAGAGTCAAGGTTGAATTAGGTGCAACTGCCTTTCGATCCAATTGAACCCCTATATCCACTCACTCTTGATGTCTCAAGGAGTGGTTAATACTGATTAAGCGCAGACCTTCTTTCGACTACCTAGGGCCCTTGAGGATATCTCTATCTCAAGTGCAAATTAGATTATATCTAATCCTAAGTTATTTAACCAATGGTCTATAAGCAATTCCCTTCTTTTAAAGGTTAATTACCCAATCCACCATCAAACTAAAGGAGGCCACCCAATAGAATGAAATACAATTCAGATTAAACACTAAAATTCTTAATAATCCGTATAAACAATCAAGGAAAACAATCTCCACAGACTAAAGGTTCATAAAACCCCTAAGAGTTACAAAATCTAGCTACTTATGGCTTGAAATCCACAAACAAATTCAGTAAACATGTTAACTATGATCAACTAAGAGGGAAGATGGAGTAGAAACACCTAATCAGAAGGATAATCGATAGAATTAACGAATTCCTGATCAAATTGAAGCTCCTCCAACACCCTTGGTGTGTTTTCTTCTCTCCTAATCCGCCAGAACGTCCTCTCTATGCTGAATGATCCAAACCCTAGCCTCCTCCTGTCCATTTTAGCTTGCTAAACTAAATTGTGCATTTTAGGGTCCGATCTCACTATGGCGAGGAGTGCTTCTCGCTATAGCGAGAGCTTATAGGTTCCCAGATTTTTGCTGTTCTCGCTACTGCCACGCTATGGCGAGTTTCTCCCTGGAATTTGTATGCCTTACGACTTCGCTGTGGTGAAGTACCTCACTCGCTATAGCGAAAGTGTGTCATCGCCATAGTGAGTGGAGTGCTAGCTGTAGCGAGGAGACTTGATCCACTTGTACTTTTTCACTTCTTGGCTTCCTTCTCTTTTCTCAATTCTTTCTTCCTTCTTTTATTTTTCCTGAAATTGAAATCAATCATAGAGTGAGGCTCAAACTGCTAAAGATAATACAATAACACACTTTCTTTATTTTGTTTGATTGAATCCATTTTTAACTCTATTAATCAAGAAGAAAGTACTTGCCTCCCTAATTTGATCTTAAATATATCCCTTTTTTTATCATAAATTAGGGAGTTATCAAACTCCCCTACACTTAAATCCTTGCTTGTCCTCAAGCAATTCTCAGAAACTATCAAACAGTGTGATCATTTATTTTTTTTTTCATAATCATCACCCAATCAATCAAAATTTTAGCTCCCCCCACACTTAGAATGAAACTAATGCTAGAAACAGAAGTTCAGCAAAACTCAAATTGAATTTCAAAAACAATGCAATCATAGCCACACCTTAATTTCTAAGTGTATGTGTACTCCACAAATAGATTTTCAAAAAGCAATCAAGTAACCTTTAACATATTCTCATTACCTTTTCAAGACCAATCCAAATATCTACTCTAACTTCAATCATCAACATTCATTAAAAGGGGTTTTTATTGTTCACAAGAGATCTGTTTTCAACATGATCATTCAGCTATTTTTTTTTAATTTTATTTTTTTATTAGCTTTTGCCCCTTTTTTTTTCTTTTCTCCTCGGTTCTCTTAATCCTTTTGACGCGAATGACGACATTGGTTATGAAGCCACCCGGTTACTCAGATTAAGGAAGTCTTCAGAGTGCTCACTGGCATACTCTTAGTTTCTATCACCGTTTGACATGAAAGTTCACACTTTTTAGTGCAAACCCTCGGTTACTAAGTGATTTCAACCATTGGAGTAGAGTTTTTTTTTTTAGTATACTAATGATCCCTCTCAAATGGCAGTCAGATATCTACTAGAAGCAGGTAAATTGGAAGGATCTAAAAAAAATACTTGAGAATTAGTTAAAGAGAAAACTTGACTGACTTCAATAATCATATTGTGGAAGAGTGGTCCTACTATGCGTGCATGCTACGACTACATTACTTACTTTGTTCATTTCAAGATTGCTTCACCCCCATATTCATTGATTAGTATTAATCTAAAGCAGGACGGCTAATTCTGGTTAAAATTGGAGATATTATGATGGATTATTTATTAATGCTAGATTTTGCCTTATTAACCGAATTTGGGTGTCCATGACTACTTAGCTTATGTTTACCTTCCCCCACACTTAAAATTAACATTGTCCGCAATGTGTAAAACAGAAGAACAAAAGCAAGATAAAAGAAGTAAAGTGGGGTGGAGGGAAAATAAAGAGACGGGACTCCCCTGATAAGAAAAAAATTTAAGAGGACGAGATGGGTGTGCTCAAACAACTCCTGCAACTGACAGACCACAAATAGACAAAATATATGCAGCAACCAGTGAGTTGGGATGAGAAATAACAGATTAGCCAGCAAAAGTGACAAAAGCATAGAGATATAGAGTCATCCATATACAGTAATCCCAAAAAGCAAAATAAAACAATAAAAAGAAACAGCAGTCAAGGGATAGAAGGGTCCTGTGAATTGGAAGGTCCAGGCTGGTCACCTGGTGTAGGGTTTTGGGGAAGAACAATCACTGATGGTGTAAGACCCGCTGGAGCTAAAGGGGCAGGGACAGGCATCAAGTAATCCATAAGCATTTGTAGTTAGTCCTTCATTGACAGGACATGGCCTTCCAATCTGTCAATGGACTCCCGTACCTAACCCTCAAACTCAGCTGAATGTGGTGAGTCCTGTTGTATCGGTTCAAGGGTGCTCAGGCGCTGTGGAGAAGGTGGTAAAGAAGCCTCAGGTGGTGCCCGGGTAGATGCCCATCGTCTGCGAGGATGCCCCGGCTCATCCTTCATGCTATCATATTTAAATGGCCCTTTTGGCTTGAATTGCGCATCATTCTTAGAGACTCGACTTCCCCCTATAGTGACTAGCTCAGTAAGCATGTGGGGGTAGGCCAAACTCACTCTATCAGACCTCGCCACTTGCTTGAAATTCAGGTACATAAGGCGAGGGATATTCATCCGTTGCTTGGTCATGAAGCACCAAGTTAGTGTAGCTCGTTCTTGGATCATATCAGATCCATAGGAGCTTGTCAGAATGTTACTGGTTATGAATTGTAGCCAATAGCGGGCCGGTTTGTTTAACTGATAGACTGGGTATACTTTGTTGACCAATCGGGCTCGGCCTTCTAGCGCGATGGTCGTTTCAACCTCCTCCTATGGAACAGATTGTGGATCTTCTAAATAGTGTTAGAATGCACATTCCTCTACGTCCGGTAGCTCATAGAAGTCTTGAAAGACTTTCTCATTGATGTGTACCTAAGCAGCCCGGCAATAATATTCATCCTCTTCCTCTTCAATGTCCTCAAAGTTTGCATACAACTCTTGGATCATCAGTGGAATCCGATGCACCTGCTTTTTGGTGAAGCCTTGCAATCCATACCACTGGAAGTTCGGATAGGTGAGATCCAGGACATGAGGCTCACAGTATCTATCTTCAACCACACCTCGGTCAGCGAAAAGCCTCTCAAAACGGAATTTCGTCCAGGCTGAAGCAAACCTATCTTTATCATAAGACTGCTTCTTCTACTTAGATGAGGAAGCTTCAGTAGTCTTGGTTTGCTTTTTGGGAGCCATCACTGTGAAAAGCAAAGATGAAAGAAGATCAGTGCAAGTAGTAAAAGAAATCAACTGAATGAACAAGGGAAACGGGGGGTCACATGTATAGCGGAAAAAAATTATAAAGCATGAAATAACTATATGTGCTATGATTGCAAGAAGGAGATGAGCCTTGAAAAGCCTACAGTGGGCTAAGGGAAAAAGGAAGATGGAAGCAACCGAATTAGGGAGCGCCTGGGAGGAGGAAAGCATTTCTGGAAAAAGTGCTCGAACTCGCTGTAGCAAGTTGATGCTCGCTATAGCGAGCACGAACAGGTGTTAGAAAAACATGATTTTATGTAGAAGAATGCCAAATTAAATGAAGTCCCCTGCACAGAAATATGCAACCAACATAGCACAGGCATTCAAAATAAATAATTGACCCTACACTACACAAATTTATATGAAATGTCCTTCAGCCCTAATGTTCGCAAAAATGCCTAAAATCACCATGATTCAGGAGATAAAATGAATAATCGACTTACCTGATGCAAGGAGAATGGAATGCGAGGGGAATGGGAGCGTTAGTGGTAAGAGATTTGGTCGAAGGACAAGATTTCAGGGAGGAGAGTTCAGAGGCGCTATAGCGAGAATGAGCGTGGGTTTGGTTAAGCGACGTAATGAACTATTGTGGCTCAGATATTAGCGACCTCGCTAATAGCGAGGTACTCTTTGGAAAGAGTATGATAAGCAAGGCTGCTGTCTTTGCAACAATGAAAGGAACTCTTCTCTATGGCGAGAAGACTTATAAAAACTTAGATACTAAAGAATATCGCTATAGCGAGGCTATAGCGAGGAATTCTCTGGTGTTTGTATGTGGTTCAGGAGTATGTAGCATTCACTATAGCGAGAAGACTATATCGCAATAGCGAGGAGACTTAAAATTATTTGCACATGTCACTCGCTATAACGTGGCTATAGCGACATACTCTCTGGACCTTGTACCACATTGGATGCAGAGATCTCGCCATAGTGAAAGGGTTGGCTCGCTGTAGCGATGACACTTAGTATTGGTCCTAGGGCTCGCCACAGCCTAGCCATGGCGAGGTCTCTCTGGTTACTATGCCTATAGTAGAATAAACAGCCTCGCTGTAGCGAGGTGGGCCTCTCACTATAGCGATTTTTTTTTTTGAATGAACTATTGAATATGCAAATAAGCATTCTATGACCCTATTTATATTACCTCTCACATCAACTCATTTTCCTCAAATCATAACCAACATAGTTGATCAACATGACTAGAATTAACATGTACAATGCAAAGTAAGGTTAGAAACTCCCTGAAAATCATGTCAGACATTGGTCTTTCCTATCAATCACATTGTTCCCAGTATCCAGCACTCCAGTACCAATACCCAACCTACAAAACACAAAGGACATGGAAAATCAAAACAAAAAAATAAGAACAATAGACTTAAATTGAAGAACAAGAAGAAAACTTAGGTTGCCTCCTAAGGAGCGCTTGGTTTATAGTCCTCAGCCGGACTTTGTCTGTCAATTAAGGAGGTTGAGCCAAGGTATGGACTGTAGTCTGCTGGTCTATTTCGCCACCCAGATAATGCTTAAGCCTTTGACCATTTACTGTAAACTGATATCCTGATTTCTCATTCTGAACTTCAATGGCTCCATAAGATGTCACAACAATTACCTTGAACGGGCCAGGCCATCTTGATTGCAACTTACCTGGAAACAACTTTAAACGAGAGTTATAAAGTAACACAAGGTCTCCAGGTGTAAATGTCCTTGGTAAGATGTGTCTATCATGAACTCTTTTAGTTCTTTCTTTGTAAATTCTAGAATTTTTATAGGCTTTCAATCTAAACTCATCAAACTCATTAAGTTGCATTAGTCTTTTCTCACTCACTTTAGCCATATCATAATTTAGTTTCTTAATAGCCCAAAAGGCTTTATGCTCTAGCTCAATGGGCAGATGACAAGCTTTGCCAAAAACCAATTGATATGAAGACATACCTATTGGAGATTTAAAAGCCGTTCTGTATGCCCATAAAGCGTCATCGAGCTTATCTGCCCAATCTTTTCTAGTGGGGTTTACAGTCTTTTCCAAAATCCTTTTTATTTCTCTGTTGGAGACTTCGCATAAGCCGTTAGTTTAAGGGTGATAAGCCAATGCCATTCTATGGGTGACTCCATATTTTTCAAGTAGACCCCTGAACAACCTATTGTTAAAATGAGTCCCTCCATCACTAATGATTGCCCTAGGTGTGCCAAATCGAGTAAAAATATTCTTTTTCACAAATCGCACCACCGTATTGGCATAATTAGATTGGCAAGCTACAGCCTCAATCCACTTACTCACATATTCAACAGCAACTAATATGTATTGATGAGTTCTAGATGAAATAAAAGGCCCCATGAAATCAATGCCCCACACGTCAAATAATTCTACCTCAAAAATACCTGAATGGGGCATTTCATGCCTTCTTGAGATGTTACTTGTTCACTGACATGCATCACATTGACTAACAAACAAATAAGCATCTTTAAATAGTGAAGGCTAATAAAACCCAGATTGTAACACTTTGTAAGTAGTACGTTGGCCGCTAAAATGATCACCATAAAGAGCAGAATGACAAGCATGAAGAATGTCATTTTGTTCAGTCTGAGGCACACATTTTTGCAAAATTTGGTCAATACATTTCCTATACAAAAATGGTTCATCCCACACAAACCATTTCACATCATGCAAAAACTTTTTCTTTTGATAAAAATTTAATTCATCGGGCACAATGCCACTGACCAGGTAGTTGGCATAATTAGCATACCAAGGCATAGATATACAATTCACAGCAAATATAGATTCATCAGGAAAGCTCTCATTAATTAAGACATTATCCACACAATCAGAGTTATTCATAAGCCTAGATAAATGATCAGCGACTTGATTTTCAGTTCCTTTCCTATCAGCAATTTGCACATCAAATTCTTGCAATAGTAAAATCTATCTAATTAGCCTAGGTTTAGATTCTTTCTTACATAAGAGATATCTAATAGCAGCATGATCAGTATAAGCTATAACTTTAGTACCCATCAAATAGACTCTAAATTTCTCAAAAGTAAAGACAAAAGCAAGCATTTCTTTTTCAGTAGTTGAGTAATTTACCTGTGCTCCAGCTAAGGTTTTGCTTGCATAGTAAATAGGATGAAAAATCTTACCATGTCTCTGGCCAAGCACAGCTCCAACCGCATAATCGCTCGCATCGCACATGACCTCAAAGGGTAGTGACCAATCAGGGGCCACTATAATTGGTGTGGTGATGAGTCTCTGCTTAAGTTCTTCAAAGGCTTTCAAGCAGTTTGCATCTAACTTAAAAGGGGTATCCTTTTCAAGCAATTGAGAAAGTGGTTTTGTTATCTGTGAAAAATCCTTGATAAATCTCCGATAGAACCCAGCATGCCCCAAGAAGCTTCTAATAGCTTTCACATTAGTGGGCGGTAGTAGTTGCTCAATTACTGAAACCTTAGCCCGATCCACTTCCAACCCTCTTTTAGACACTTTATGCCCAAGTACTATACCTTCACAAACCATGTAGTGGCACTTTTCCCAATTTATGACTAAATCAGTGTCCTCACATCTTTGCAAGACTTGTGTCAAATTGCCCAGACACTCTTCAAACGTGATGCCAAATACTGAGAAATCGTCCATAAAGACTTCCGTGACATACTCAATCATGTCAGAGAAGATGAACATCATACATCTTTGAAATGTGGCAAGAGTATTACACAATCAGAAAGGCATGCGTCTAAATGCGAAAGTTCCATATGGACATGTGAAAGTGATCTTTTCTTGATCCTCTGAGGCAATAGCAATTTGATTGTATCCAGAATAGCCATCCAAGAAACAGAAGAATTCTTTTCCTGCTAACCGATCTAACATCTGATCGATGAATGGAAGCGGGAAATGATCCTTTCTTGTAGCCGTATTCAACTTTTTGTAATCCATATAAACTCTCCAGCCTGTGACTGTTCTTGTAGCAATCATTTCATTCTTCTCATTATGTACCACTGTCATACCTCCTTTCTTAGGGATATACTGCACCGGACTCACCCAGTCACTATCCGAGATGGGATAAATAATGGCAGCATCAAGCCACTTAATAATCTCTTTCTTGACCACTTCTTTCATTATTGGATTCAATCTTCTTTGGTTTTCCATTGATTTCTTGTGGTCATCTTCTAAGAGAATTTTGTGTATATAGATGGCTGGACTGATCCCTTTTATATCTGCTATGGTCCACCCAATGGCTCTTTTGTGCTCTTTTAACACTTATAACAGCTGCTTCTCTTGAGAAAATGTTAATGCAGATGAGACTATGACCGGTAAAGTCTTTCCTTCCCCCAAATAAGCATATTTTAGATGCGGCGGAAGAGGTTTCAATTATAATGATAGAGGCTGTTCGATGGAAGGTGGTAGAGCATGGGTTTTTCGTGAAGTCAACTCCAGTGATTCAAAATGCCCATTCTGCTTAGCCATAAGTCTAAATGCATTGAGCTTGTGCTCAACTTCTACTCTCATCACTTCCTCTATACTTGGCTTGCCAACAAGTACTGCTTTAAGAGGATCGGTGAAAGCATAAGAGTTCAATTATTCTTGAATCATCAATTCAACAATAGACACACGTGAGCATTCTTCGATACTACCCAGATGTTTCATGGCTTTCTCCACACTGAAAGTGACTCGCTCATCTCCAAGTCGCATTATAATCTCCCTTTTTTCCACATCAACTAGTGCTCTGCCAGTAGCTAGAAATGGCCTTCCCACTATCAATGGAATATCCCTATTCTCTTCAATATCGAGCATAATAAAATCAGCGAGATAAATGAATGGCCCAACTTTTACCAACACATCTTCAATAATTCCATGCGGATAAGAAAGACTTCTATCGGCCAGCTGCAAGGTGACCGTCGTTGGGTTGGCCTCTCTTATCTGTAGCTTTCGAAAGACTGATAAGGGCATAAGGTTCATAGTAAATCCTAGATCACAGAGTGCTCGACCTTTAAATTTATCCCTAATCATGCACGGGATTGAAAAGGAACTAGGGTCTTTGCACTTGGTTGGTAGGTTAGATTTCAGGATATTTGTAGTCTCTTTTGTCAGAGCCACTGTTGCAAATTCAGTAAACCGCTTCTTCTTGCTAAGCATGTCCTTAAGGAACTTAGCATATTTAGGCATTTGCTCTAAGGCTTCGGAGAAAGGGATATTGATGTGAAGTTGCTTAAACATGCTCAAGAACTTTTTATACTGATCATCAAGGACTTTCTTTTGCAATCTCTGTGGAAATGGAGGCAGTGGCACCACTTTAGGATATACCATTGTCTTTTCTTTAGACTTTTCCACTTTAGACTCTCCTTCCTTGTCCTCTTCTTTGTTACTCAAACTGGCAGCCTTTTTCTCTTTCTTCTGTTGAAGTTCTTCACCTTTTATCTGAATAGTGCCTGATGGACCCTTAGAATTCATCTTAGTTGGTTCCTTCACTTGAACTTGTATTTCAGGGAGTTCTTTACCACCTCTCAAAGTGATAGCTTTACATTCTTCCTTACCCTCTCTTCTTGGGTTGGGAATTGTATCGCTTGGTAAACCTCTTTGGTGCAGTGCATTCACAGCAGATGCTAGTTACCCCATCTGTACCTCTATGTTCTTAAGGGAAGAATCTACTCTTGCATTAATACCAGCTTGCTCTTCATTATTTTTGATCTGAGTGGTCATGAACTTTGCCAGTACATCTTCTAGATTCGTTTTAGACTCTTGAACAGGCACATTCTACCTTGTTACTTGAGAGAACCCAGAAGATTGAGTTGGCCTTGCTCCAGAAGATGATGGTTGATTGAGTGATGGACCATTCTTCCAAGAGAAATTCGGATGGTTTCGCCATATAGGATTGTAAGTGTTCGAGTATGGATTCTGATTCTTTGGAAAGTTCCCCACATAATTAACTGATTCTGTTAATGCAAAGGGGCAATGTTCTGTTGAGTGCAGATCTCCACAATTCTTATAAGCAGTTAGAGCCACTTTGGTAGAACAAACATTCATTTGCTGGCTTCATTGCACTTGAGATTCCAACATATTAAATCTCTTCTTCAGGGCAGAAAGAATAGTTGCTAGTGGTACGGAAGAGTCTTCTTGAGTGCTAGCAACATTAGCAGTAATCCTTGTATCACCTCCTCTTTACACATAGCTCTCAGATAATGTATCCAAAGCTAGAATAACATCATCTACTAGCATGTCATCCCAACGCCCATTTAAGATAGCATCCAACATAGTGTCAGTTTGTGGAGTCAGGTGTGTGCAGAAATTCTGAACGATGGCACAGTTATCCATTCCATGACTCGGGCATTGGCAGAGTAAATGTTTGTATCTCTACCATGCAATATACAAATACTCATCTAAAGCTTGCTTAAAGTTGATGAGCTCACGATGGGCATCTGCTATTCTATTATTTAGAATGAAACGAGCTCTAAACCTTGCCTCTAGCTTGTCCCAAGTGTCTATTAAACCCTCTGGTAAATTTAACAACCATTCCTTAACCTTTCCTTGCAGAGAGAGTGGGAATAGTCTAAGTCTTAACACATCCCTTGGCACCCCATTCTGTTTGGATGAATCACAGACTCCCAAAAATGACAGAATGTGGTGGTTGGGGTCTTCATCAGACCTCTCACCAGTGAATTGTCCATTGAGCTGCAGCATGGAGATCATTACAGGTTTTAGCTCAAAATTAGCAGCTTGAAAACCCGGGACCACAATGCTAGGCTGAGTGGTTCTTATGGTTCTTCCTACAAAATTTGTGATAGTGCGATTATGATTATCTTCGTTTGCCATATCTATAGTGGGAATGATTATCTCACTTTCTGCTTGAATTAGTATAGACCCCTCAGCCAAAATATTCGTTAAACTCCTTGTCTTTCTAGGTGTTCTGTTAGATCTAGATTTAGGTGGCATAAACTATGTACCTGTGAAAACAAAGGAGTGTAGATCAAGAGTCTTACTAAGCCAAGAGAATCAAGAGGTAATTATTAAAAGCGTAATAACTGAATTACTATAGCTAACAACTAAAAGCATAAATAACCAAGAAGAAGTAAATAAAAAAACGTAAGTGTTTAAGCTAAAACTACTCAAAGCCCTCTAATTCTCTTCACCAATTGCCTTAATCCCCCGGCAACGGTGCCAAAAACTTGATGCTCACTGAATAATAACACCGTAAGTGTACGGGTCGCAGACGTAGTACGTGATGAATCAAGGTCGTTCCCTCAGAGAATTAGTACAATTGGCGATTAGGCATTAGAGTTGTCATGTTCATTTTAGTTAAACAATCAATTTTTTTTTTGCAATTGGGTTTATGAAAATTACGTTAAATGTAATTGACAGTAATAAACGATAGTTGTAATTGAAAGTATGCAATTAAAAACACCCTAGGAATTTTAATCCCCTTTATTTCAAATGTCGATCATTCCCCTTTTTATTAAACGGCTTAATGCAATTTTTAGAGTCAAGGTTGAATTAGGTGCAACTGCCTTTCAATCTAATTGAACCCCTATATCCACTCACTCTTGATGTTTCAAGGAGTGGTTAATATTGATTAAACGCAGACCTTCTTTCGACTACCTAGGGCCCTTAAGGATATCTTTATCTCAAGTGTAAATTAGATTATATCTAATCCTAAGTTGTTTAACCAATGGTCTATAAGCAATTCTCTTCTTTTAAAGGTTAATTACTTAATCCACCATCAAACTAAAGGAGGCCACCCAATAGAATGAAATACAATTCAGATTAAACACTAAAATTCTAAATAATCCATATAAATAATCAAGGAAAACAATCTCCACAGACTAAAGGTTCATAAAATCCCTAAGGGTTACAAAATCTAGCCGCTCATGGCTTGAAATCCATAAACAAATTCAGCAAACATGTTAACTATGATCAACTAAGAGGGAAGATGGAGTAGAAACACCTAATCGGAGGGATGATCGATAGAATTGATGAATTCCCGATCAAATTGAAGCTCCTCCAACACCCTTGGTGTGTTTTCTTCTCTCCTAGTCAGCCAGAATGTCCTCTCTATGCTGAATGATCCAAACCCTAGCCTCCTCCCGTCCATTTTAGCTTGCTAAACTAAACTGTGCGTTTCAGGGTCCGATCTCGCTATGGCGAGGAGTGCTTCTTGCTATAACGAGAGCTCATAAGTTCCCAGATTTCTGCTGTTCTCACTACTGCCATGCTATGGCGAGTTTCTCCTTGGAATTTGTATGCCTCGCGACTTCGCTGTGGTGAAGTACTTCACTTGCTATAGCGAAAGTGCGTCATCGCCATAATGAGTTGAGTGCTAGCTGTAGCGAGGAGACTTGATCCACTTGTACTTTTTCATTTCTTGGCTTCCCTTTCTTTTCTCAATTCTTTCTTCCTTCTTTTATTTTTCCTGAAATTGAAATCAATCATAGAGTGAGGCTCAAACTGCTAAAGATAATACAATAAAACACTTTCTTTATTTTGTTTGATTGAATCCATTTTTAACTCTATTAATCAAGAAGAAAGTACTTACCTCCCTAATTTGATCTCAAATATATCTCTTTTTTTATTATAAATTAGGGAGTCATCAATGATCTGCCATATGATTTTCACTACCCTTTTTATCAACAATCTCCAAATCAAACTCCTGTAGAAGAAGAACCCAATGAATGAGCCTAGGTTTGGAATCCTTCATCTCAATTAAGTATTTGATAGCTGAGTGGTCTATGAAAATAGTGACTTTGGTGCCCACCAAGCAAGCTCGAAATTTCTCAAATGCATACACTACTGCCAACAACTCTTTCTCTGTGGGGGTGTAATTTAGTTGCGCATCAAATAGAGTTTTTCTAACATAGTATATTGGATGAAAAATCTTTCCTTTTCTCTATCCTAATATAGCCCCCACAGTATAGTCACTAACATCACACATTACCTTAAAAGGAGTGGTCTAGTTAGGGGCCACAATGATAGAAGCAGACACCAATCTCTTCTTCAACTTTTCAAAAGCTACATGGCACTAATGGTCAAACTCGAATGGAGTGTCTTTCTTAAGCAATTGGTAAAGGGGCTTGGTAATTTTTGAGAAGTCCTTGATGAATCTTCTATAAAAGCCCGCATGTCCCAAGAAGCTCCGAACTCCTTTTACATTGATCAGAGGTGGAAGTTGCTCAATTATGGAGATTTTTGCTTTCTCTACTTCAAGGCCTTTACTTGAGACCCAATGATCCAAGACTATGCCCTCTTGCACCATGAAATGACACTTTTTCCAGCTCAAAACTAAATGGGTCCCCTCACACCTCTTCAAGACTTGCTCTAAATTAGCAAGACATTCTTCAAATGAATCTCTAAAAACTAAGAAGTCATCCATAAATATTTCCCTAATCTACTCAATTATATTAGAGAAAATAAACATATGCACCTCTGAAATGTAGCTGGTGCATTGCACAATCCAAATGGCATCCTTCTAAAAGCAAATATACCATAAGGACATGTAAAAGTTGTTTTCTCCTAATCTTCTGGGGTAATAGCTATCTGATTATAACCTGAGTACCCATCCAAGAAGTAGAAGTATACCTTCCCAGCTAATTTATCCAACATTTGGTCAATGAAAGGTAAGGGAAAGTGATCCTTCCTTATGGCATTATTTATTTTCCAATAATCCATGCATACCCGCCGCCCAGTCACTGTTCTAGTAGGAATTAACTCATTATAGGTGTTAGCCACTATAGTTATGCCTCCTTTATTTGGAACACATTGGACTGGGCTCACCCATGAGTTATCTGAAATAGGATACACAATTCTAGCATTGAGCCATTTCAAGATTTCTTTCTTAACCACCTATTTCATTATAGGGTTGAGCCTTATTTGATGCTTAATAGATTTCTTGTGGTTATCCTCGAATAGCATCTTATGCATACAAATGGAGGGGCTTATCCTTTTTATGTTTACTATTGACTATCCAATAGCTTTCTTGAAACTTTTAAGTACCTGAAGAAGTTCTCTCTCTTGTGGTTCAGTTAGAGCAGTAAAAATTATCACCGAAAAAGTGCATTCCTCTCCCAAGTAAGCATACTTCAAGTGACATGGTAATGGCTTCAATTTTAGAGATGGAGGTTTCTCCACTGATGGTTTCAACCTAGTTTTGACTTTAGCTTATAAGTCAAGTGGTTTAAACTGTTGAAAAATCTTAAAGTGCTTTTAAATAGCTTCCAATAACTTGATACATTCTCTAACTCCATTATATCCTTTTTTAACCATGCCAACCAATGATGCCTCTAAAGGATCTTTAAAGGTAGATTCAACAAACTTTTCACATACTGCATTGGCAATTAGATGCACAAAACAACATTCTTCTAGTTCATTCAGGCTCTTCATTACTTTATACATGTTAAAAGTCACCTCTTGATCATTCACTCTCATGGCTAGCTCCCATTTTTGCATGTCTATCAGTGTTCTTCCTGTGGCCAAAAAGGGTCTATGCAAAATGGTAAGGATGTCCTTATCTTCCTCATAATCCAGAACTATGAAGTCTGCAAGAAAAATTATCTTATCAACCTTCACCAAAACATTTTCAATGACTTCATTTAGATAAGCTAAAGATCAGTCAGCTAATTACAAGGTAACATTTAAGGGTCTTACCTCTCCTAACCTAAGTTTCTTGAAGGTTGATAATGGCATTAAGTTCACACTTGTCCCAAGATCACACAAAGCATTTCTAGTAAAATATTTCCTGATGTTGCAGGGAATGGTGAAACTTCCTAAATCATTCATCTTAAGGGTCAATTTCTTCTGCAGAATAACACTGTATTCTTAGTTTAGTGCCATTGTCTTGAATTCTCCAAACCACTTCTTGTTTGACAGCACATCCTTCATGAATTTAGCATAGCTCGATATTTGCTACAAAGCCTCCGCAAATGAAATATTAATGTGGAGTTACTTGAAGATCTTTAAAAACTTTTGATATTGCTTATCCAGATTTTTCTTCTTAAAGCATTGAAGGAATGGCAGTGGAGGAATAATTCTTTTTTGACTCTTTTTTGGATTATTCTTCTCGACATTATCTTTCTTCTTCTCTACAACTTCACTCTTCTCTTTAACAGGCTTCTCCTTCTCAAGCTTCTCACTCAATTTGCCTTAATCTTGGCTAAACTCAGTATCTTGCTTTGAAGGTGATGCTTCTGGTAACTCTTTGCCATTTCTCAAAGTAATGGCTTTGGATTCATCTTTGCCATCTCTTCTAGGGTTAGGAATGGTGTCACTTGGAAGCGCCCCTTGCGGTCTTGAATTTATAAAAGAGGCCAACTGGCCAATCTTCACTTCTATGTTTCTGATTGCTAACTCATGCTTTGTCATTGTTGCTTCTTGTCTAGCTAGAATAGCATCTTGCTTAGCCATATATTGTATGAGCATCTCTTCCATACTTGGCTTCTTTTCTTGCATTGGTGGTCTCGCTTGAGTAGAAAACCCAAGAGGGTGAGAGCGTCTCATACCAAAAGACAATGATTGGCCCTGATTTTGACCTTGACTCCATGAGAAATTTGGGTAATTCCTCTAGCCTAGGTTATAGGTGTTTGAGTATGGGTTGTTTGTATTTTTTTGATAGTTGCCCATATAGTTAACTGCTTCTATCAATGAAGGGCATTGATCACTGAAGTGTTCTTCCCCACAATGCTCACAAGTGATGGCTAGAGTTTGAACAACATCAACACCCATTGGTGCATTTAAGCGCATTTCAAGACTATCAGACCACTTGTTTATTGTAGCTATTTAAGATGAGAGTATGGCTAAGGCATCAATTTTATGGACCCCAGCCACCTTCTTCTTATAAGGTTTGGATGTAGACCATTGGAAGGAGTTAGCTGTCATATTTTTTAGCAAATTATATGCAGCATCAACATTCAAATTGCCTATGATACTCCCATTGGATGCTGAATCAAGGGTGGCTTTTGTTTCTGGTAGCAATCTATTGTAAAAAGTCTGCACCTGTACCTATTTAGGAAATCCATGGTTTGGGCACTTTTTCAACAATTCCTTGAGTATTTCCCAAGCTTCATATAATGGCTCATCATCTTGTTGCATGAAAGAGGTGATGTCATTTCTCAACTCTTATGATCTAGTTGGTGGAAAAAATCTGGCTTTGAATCTTATAACTAAATCATCCCAAGTGGCTATGGACCCATTCGGTAATGAGTTAAGCCATACCTTGGCCTTGTCCCTTAGTGAAAGTGGAAAGAGCCTCAATCAGATTGCATCATCTAATACACTATTCTGCTTAAAAGAATTACACACCTCTAAGAAGTTAAAGAGGTGAGTGTTCGGGTCTTCTATAGGAGAGCCACCAAATTGCCTAACCATTTGAAGCATCTATAGTACCACTTGCTTCATTTCAAAGTTGTTGGCTTGAATAGCTGATCTTCTTATATTTGAGTGGTATCCTTGCATGTTCAAAGTGGTAAAATCATTCACTATTTGGACATGATTTTCATCTTCATGCGCCATGTTTGTGGTTAAGTTAGAAGTTTCACTTTCATCTTTCTGTGTTTGATTAGAAGCTTCTTCGTATTCTTTTTGAAATAATACCACTTTTAGACTTTTAATTTCTTACATAAGAAGTTGTACACTCACAGAGGGTAGCCATTGCAAAATAGAATAGAAAAGGAATTGAAAATAACTAAGATAAAACTATGTGCAATGCTTAAGTTCAAACTAGGTATGCAAGTATTGATATTGATCAAAAAATATTTTGGCATGCAAATCCCTGGCAACAGTGCCAAAACCTTGTTGCTTACTTAAAGTGTACACCCAAGTATATGTATCGTGACAGCAATATAGTGATAAGAAAATATCATTACCTCAACAATTTATTGTCAAAACATTGTCAAGTACCAATATTCACACCCTAACTTAAATTAAGTAAATCAATTTTAAGTATTGGTATTAAAAAGAAATGATTATGAATTATATGCTATGCAGAGTTTAAGATTAGTATTTAGATTTCTGGGTGAATATTAGCATATAGAATTATTAGTCCCTTTTGTATTTCATAACAATTTGCTCAACACTCAGTACTATTGCTCCTAATGATGATACATGTTGGTCTAGGGTTTACTTATTCCTATAAGTATTTTTCCAAATCTCATATAGGGTTATCCCATCAGTTTCATAATTCCTTATAAAACCAACTAAGATCAAATTGCTAGCACAGTCCCTAATTAGACCATGTGAGGTTAATGAGTGTATTCCTATCTTATTAACTAAATCATCCACTTTTCTTAGCAAGTCTCAGGTACTCACACCACTCATCTCTTGATCTAACTTCCCTTTCCCTTTTCCAAATTCAAGCAAAGTATCAAATCAATCTAATTGTTGGCTAATCAATCAGAGAGCTTAAAGCATGGAGTTGAATGAATAGATATTCATCATTAATTGCAAAATTAAAGTGAGGAACAACCATAAATCCATACAAGAGTTCTTAATAATTCTAGATTAAGGAGTTTAGCTATACATATTCATGAAAACCAAAGACAAAGTTGAAGCAAAAGTCAAATACATCTGAATAAATGATAAGAATAGAAGAAGGAAAGAAAAAACTCAAAAATGGAGCTAGTTTTAGTTTCAATCTTCAATCCCTAGCATTCTTCTATTTCAAGATGCCTCCTTAGCTTCTCCCTAGCCTCTACACACTTAGAATAAACCAAAGACAACCCAGAATGATGGTTCTCCTCATAGTAAAGGCCATATGAAGCAAGAAACATTCAAAATTTCAACAAAGAAAATGCAACATTTTGATAAAACGCATCATGTCGCGGCTCAACATATCACGTTGCGATGAAAGTAGGTCCTAAAAGAATATGCACCGCAGCCTCCCCATTCATGCCATGGCAAGTTTCGCTACTGGATTGAATGGGCACACTCTGCTCCGTGGCGAATTTTGCTTCTATGTGATAGTGTACCATGGCCTAGCACTTTGCTCGCCATGGCATTCATCTTGTCTCTCCTTGCGTTGTGGCGCATCACATTCTCACCGTGGGATGTTTAGCTTCTATGTTACGTTTCACCGCGATGTGAATAGGATGAGTCGCGACTCAAGTTGCCCTGCAAGCTTCCTTTATTTTCTTCCCTTTCAACAACAACTTAATGAATTCTAGTCATAGCAAGCTTCTAAACACTGTAGCTACAAGTACTCTGAAGCCTTTTTGACATAAGGAATTTCACTCCTCTCTTAAACATGCACCCTACAACAAGGGCAAAGTATGATTAGTTTCCAATATATTTAAAATTAAAACAAAACTTATCATTTACAATGTAAAAGTTGAGTATGGAGCTATTTATTTTGAGTATGTTTGTTTTATTTATAAAAGTATTATTTACCTTATAATTAGAGGCTAAAATTATATTTACTAAGAGAAAATATGCATAATCACATGAATAATAAGGAGTTATCACATAGCTTTAATATTTTTTTTAACGGGAAATTAAGTCAATATTTTGATCTTATAATAAGATTTAATTTTCATTTCTTCTTTAGGTATTGTTATGGATCATACGAACATAATATCTCAATTGGTCCAGAATAGATTAGTAGCAGCTCATGCTATCAAGGCCCATGTTACTAGGGAACCCCATCAATTCTAAAGAGCCTAATAATAGTTGGCATAGAGCCTTAGATATCTAAAGAAATGAATCCCAATTAGTTGTAAGATAGAGGTAAGGATACTGATACTAGAACACAAACCCTAGAATTTAGAACCTTACTTAAGACAATGTTGTAGCAGTGATAATTAGCTTCTTCTTTCTCTAAGCTCATAACCTAAAGAAGAAAAAAACTTGTAACTTTATCCTCATTCTAAGTAATACAATACTTTGTTATTGAACAAAGCCTCCTTTTTCTTTCTCAATCACCACCCAACCACCAACACGTATGTTTGTAGATGATTGCACAAATATTGAATCATGAAAGGTTTTAAAGAATTTTCTCATAGAAAAATATGTGCTAATTAAGTTTTTGTTCAATGATCACTATAATATTATAAACAATTTTTGGTACTAGACTACATAAAATTAATATCCTAGATTTAAATACTGAACCTGCTTTGCTAAAGCAACCTCATAGATCTACTTATGAATGGTTTTAAATTAAAAATCTCTTAATTTTTTTTAAAAGTTGTTGGTCATTGAAAGTAGTAACTATAAAATTTGTCTATCGTTTTGCATAGTAATTTGATATCGAATTGCCTAACAATTAGTTGCTGAATTTAATACTTTATCTATACATATATATATATATTTGTAAAAAACTTATACACAATTAAATAATAAAATTATTATGGCTGTATTTGCCATAAACAAGAATTAAATTCTTGAAGTACAAGGTGTATTTGTGCTCTAGAGATAGGGAAAAAAAAAAAAGGATAGATGCAAATGGATGTATGATTTTTGCATACCCCCATGTGAACTGGTGTGAATGGTTATAAAACTTATAAAAAAAAGGTTATTAGATTCTATTTTTAGAAGATTGAATTATTTGTATTAGATTTATTTTGAAAATTTTGTTTATCAATTAAAAAATTGAGTAATAAACTTAAAAAATTAATAATAAAAGAAATGCTTTTGTTAAAAAGTAAAACCTTTTATAAAATTACCTGAATTTGTAAGTGAGGTATACATTATTATTTAGTTTGCAAGGTTATAGAGGTGATAGGAGTGTTAACTCTTATATAGTCATATTATTTTGCACATTTTTGCAAAAAAATAAATGCTTATACTCTAATTTTATAATAAATATGGTTAATTATAGAACAAATGTATATAGATAAGATATATAGCTTCATACTCAATTTTATACTATAGATGAAAGTTTCGTCATATTTTTAGCTAATTCAAGAATTGACTTGCAGGGTGTAAATATCCAAAAGCATAAGTCGAATCATCTGGGATCTTAGACCTCAAATTATTAGAGATGATGCAAAAAGAAGTTGAATTGGCCATCACAAAGCATCTGGCATCACAGTGCTGCAAGCCAACACCAAAATGCTGTTGTTGAAAATTCCATTGCCTAGATAGAAGTAAAGGCACCATTTGCAAAAATTGAAATACAAAGTTTTGTACTGCAATAGGTCTTGCTTCATAGACCTCACCTATCTGTTGCTTAGCCATCATTATGGGTTTTCTTAGTTGTATTAGAGTAGCTTTGGAGCATTTTTTGAGACAAGGAAGCTTGGAGCTTGAAAAGGAGAAAGAACACCATCTAGTTTTCTCTAAATCCTCTCCTTCCCTTGTTTTTATTGATGTTTCTGTTTTGTGTTGGTTTTGTTGATGGATTTTGAAGTCATGTATAGCCAAACTTCATAATCTAAGATTATTATGAACCTTCGTATAAATTAGTGGTTGTTCCTCACTCTTGCTTTGTGATTAATGGTGTGTGTGTGTGTGTATTCAATCCTATGCTTCATGCTTTCTAATTGCGTGTGTATTCAATCCTATGCTTCATGCTTTCTAATTGCTTGGCCAACAATTGAATTGATATGATATTTTACTTGAATTTGGTAAAAAGGAAAGTGGAATTAAATCTTAGGTTGACTTATGTGAGTACTTGAAACTCGCTTGGATAAGTGAATGGTTTCGCTAATGAGTTAGGAATATATTTATTAGCCTTGCATAACCAAAATAGGGATTGTGCTATTGAATTGGGTTTTGTTAATTTCATAAGGGGTTATGAAATTAATTAGGTAAATCCATATGAGATTTGAAAAAGTACTCATATGTGCAATTGAACTTTAGACTAACCTATATCACCACTAAGAGTAATGTTAAGGGTGTTAAATTGAAAAAATTTAAAATACTTGGGGGATTAATAATTCTAGGTACCTATAATCAATAAGTAATCTAAATTTAGTTTTAATTTCCAATTTTGCATAGTAAATAATTTTTATTTATTTTACATTACACATCTACTAAAAATTAATTTGTTCAATTTAAGTTAAAATATAAATTTTGGTACTTGACAAGTTTTAACAATAAATTTTTAAGAAAATAATTTTTCTCATCACTTTATTACTATTACAATACATGTATTTGCATGTATACTTTGAACCACAAGAAGGAGATTTTATTCTATCCACTTTTCTCATAAATTTCAAATATATCAGTATAAAAATTATAAGTAAATGACGCATTGATTGTTAAGCAAAAGAAATACCTTATATATCTTGCAATATGAAAAATTAACTGTAAAAATGACTCATAAATTTAGTTGAACTTTGGCTTGTCATCTAACTTTAGCAATTGCAATAACATTAAAATAATAAAAAGCTACAACGTTGCGGCTTCCTTCTGTATAAATGCATGCTTTTGCTATTGAAAAAAAAAAGAAATATATATAGTAATTTATATAATATATTTTATTAATATATTCAAATATATTTGTTAAATTAAATTTAATTAATTTAATATAAATATATATTTATTATTATTTTAATTATATTATCTCTGTATAATTTATATTACATTATATATATGTGTATATATATATATTACAAATAATAATTTGTATGTTAAAAGTAAGACTAAAGGTCAATCAGCACTCATAATTTTTTTTAGTTTAATCAATTTTTTTATTTTTAAAGGGTATATTTAAAAAAAATTATTGAAGTGTTATATATATATATATATATTATTTTGTCAATAATATAATTTTTTAACTTTAATTATTACTTTAATTTTATTTTATATTGATAATTACTTGATTACCACTAACTAACTTTTCATAATTATATTATTAATATCAACTCCTAAAAAATAAATATTTAGCTGCAATATTCTGACTGTAATTTTAAAAATCAAGCTAAAACAAGATTTAATTGCGATTAGACGCAAAGGTCTAGCTGCAATTTTTCTGAAACCACAGATAGGAACTTGTCTTAGCTGAAATCTAGTTTTTGCAATTTCTGTAATCATATCTGGAGTCTGGACTTTTACGTGAAGCGCTCTGTCATTATTACTTTTTGTAATTGTTTGATGGAATATCAGGGATTTTAACTTGGTAGCCAGAGATCTGTGTTCAATTGTGATTTCTTGAGTTAGTTTTAGATTTTGTTAAGGTTTATGTTCTACGTGATAATTTTATGTCCCGAATGAAAGCGGTTCTTGTTTTCTAATCGCTGAGAGGGGGAGACGACTGTGCTTTGTCTTGCACTTTCTTGTATTTCTGCAACTTTCTGCATCTATGGATGATTGCTTTACTGTGTTGGGTGGTGAATTACTCAAGAAAACAAAAAGGAATTCTTAATATTCATTTATTACTGAGGCCACTACCAAAGACAATGACATTTAATTACAAAAACTGTCGAATTTTAATTAGAAATTTAAGTGTTGCTTCTTTCAATGTTAAAAAAAATGGAAGCTGGAAACAAATAATGACCCAACATTGACCTTTTTTTTTTTTCCTAATTTGATTTTTGTGAGCTAGGCCTTACGTCCTTCCCTCAGGTTAATTAATTCATTCAAATCTTCAAAAGTTAAAAACATAATTATGTTTAGAGGAAGGTTCCTTATCTATTTGTTGAGTCTCTGAGCAATCATATCGATTTTCTTTATGGTGATTCCCATAGTTTGGGGTTTCCAAAGTTCTGATCAGTTCTCTTTCGGGTTAATTTTCTTCAGATTTTTGTCCTAGAGTACATGACCCAAAAGTTGTAAGGAAGATAAGCAATTCAATTCATCGTATTTATATGTAATATAGTTTTTCGTGAGTGAACAGTATTGAATATTTTTTAATAGGGAAGCTGCTTGAGTCTTGCTGCAATTACTCATGTACAATTTTTTTTAAGCATCCTTGTATTTACATGTAATTATCTTTTTTGGTTTTAAACTGAGCTTTCTTATATGCTATATTATGAAAGTCCATCAATCTTGTATGGATATGATTATATTTTTAATATGTTTTGTGCAGGATGGCCCCTCTCCCCCTTATTGTCTGGTAAGAATAGAAGAGGTCGAGAATAAGGAGGATAAAAAATTTTCCTAATGCATTGTACATCACAACAAAAAGAAATGACACTATCGAACATTTTTCTTATGTCTTTGAGAATTTGCAAGAGATTAGCATTAGAAATCCAACAAAATAGCACATCCAATCCATTCAAATAATATCGTCTCATAATAAGGGAAGAGACTATTTTGGACCTTAGAAATTCTAGTATTCCTCCCATTCCTCACCATAACAATGCAAAAGGAGCACATCCCTTATTTCCCCTTCTTTTTAAGCCAGAACACCCCAAAGCAATCCCATACAGAGATCAGGTTTTCATGAGTTGTGATGGTTTATTGCCTTGTTTCCCAGTTTATTTATAGGATGATGATATTATCTTTAACAATGAAAGTGGCAATAATTAAACTTAAAGCCTTTGTTTTGTATTAAACTCATCTTTTAATCGTTTTTTAAAATAAAAAACTATGCAACATACAATACAATTGGTGATTTGTGATGAAATAGTCTTTAAGCTATTGCATCCTAGGCTCTGCCTTAGGGCTGATTAGGGTTCATTATCCATATTGTAGATGGTACTTGCTTTGTGCTTGTAATGCAAAATGGATCTTATATTGTTAACTGATTTCTGATAGATATGTTTTCTATGGCTTTTGTGGCATGATTTGACTATAAGCTTTATCTTTTATGTTATTCTCTGTATGTACTCGTTTGCAATTTAGGTGGCTTAAGGCATAACATTTTTAATGGCTGTTAAATCATGGAAGAAATGGGATTGTTCTAAGCGTATCAAAAAATTTTAGCAAAATGCCCAGTCATTTTACTGAATTTTTAAATAAAAGTAATTACATTGCACATGCCTGTTATTGATGTTGTTGTGATCTATTATTGTTGTTACTTGTGTTATTGTTATTAGTTTAGAGCATAATTGAAATAACAGCTAATCTTAATACCATGATAGTATCATTGTATGTATGAAAAAGGTCAATGAGAATTTATTATGAATGATGGATAAGTTGTTTCGATTATCATTTGACTTGGTTGGTAACATGTTAAATTAATTTAGGTTACGTTTGTGGTTGCCTCAGACACTTTGGCACGGGGGTTCTTATTGTTATTCATGTGCTGTAATGTAATGAAACCATATCTTAATTTTATATGTTAGCATCAATAAGAAACTCAAGTAAATGTCTGCAATCTTCTGGCGTACTGAAACAATTGTCTAAAAATCAAAGCACATGCATCCGTACATTCCTTTAAGGTTATTTAGTCATTATATCGTTTAGTTTTAATGGGTATTCACTATGGTGCTGAATTCAGTTTTGTGAAATCCCGAAGTCATCATGCATATGTGCCCAAATTTGAAGCTGAACTCACTCAATTTTGTGAGAAATTGGTAGGTCGAATACTTTACCCCAACTATTCTTACATCAGAAGAATCTTCTTGTTCGTATGTTGATGAATTGTTCTTTGTATTTTCTGGTATTAATTTTAGGTAATGGATTTGGATAGAAGAGTAAGATGTGGGCGAGAACGTCTTGCTCAGGAGGTGAAACTAACACCACTACCCCCACTAATAGTTGAAAAGTCCGTATAGCTATCTTGAAGGAGAAAATAAGGAGGCTTCTGGATGCTGGATGCTGTACTGTCATTTTTACTATCAATTAATTTAAATTTGTGACCTGAGTTTGTTTTGTGGAAGTTTTAGAGCTTTTTGGAAAATATGGACAAATCAAGGAGTAAGTGTGATGGCTATCTAAGATTCTTGCTTAATGACTATGTTTGAGTCAGCTGCACTTAAGCTGTGAGTTAGAATCATGTTGTGAATGTAGAGTTTCGTTTCGTTAAAGATATGGAAATTGAAAAGGTGTTTACCTCTCTAGAAAATGTTAATAATTTTATCTTCTCTTAGTTTTTTGTATGAAATTTGAGTTTACTTTTCTTTTGCAACGTTTTTTTTTTTTTTGACAAAAAATTAATTTATCAATGGTTTAAACATTTGCTAAAAAGTTTAGTTTAGCTGCGAACTAAACCTTTGTTTAGTAGTAGTTCTAAGACCTTACAGTTCTAAAAACTATAGCTGAGCCTATCATTGTAGACGATGGATCCACCTTGGCTTTGGAAATCACAATTATGCCTCAAAATAACCACGGCAATGACAGTTTTTTTTGGGTACTGACCCTATCAAATTTAGTTAAAAATATACTTTTTAAAATTGAAACATTACAATGATTATATTGATAATTCCTTAAGCAACCTTGATTAAACCTATATCATTAAGTTCATTATTTTTTATATTCTTGCTTCTCTTTTCCTTCTGCTCTTATTTCTATACTCTACTTCTTCTCATCTTCTTTTCTTTCTTTGAAATTTATTTCATTCTCCATTTCTGTTCTTTGCTTTTAAAAAAATGAGTGCTCCCACCTGAGGGCCAAACAAACAGTAGAATATTCATCAATTTAAAAAATTAAAATGATAAATAATAACATGTGAAATATATTAATCATACTGCATTAATAACCAAATTAATCAATGACTAACAGAAGAGAGGAAAAGAAGAAGAAGATTGAAGAGAGAATCAAAGAAATCACAAAGAAAGAAAAAAAAGAAAAAGAGAGAGAAAAATGAAAAAGGAGCAAGAGAAGATAGGAAACAAAAAATAGATAAGAAAGTATGCAAAATTTTGCTATATGCTAGTTAGAAAGCCTCTTCCTCTCTTTATACTCTTTCTAATAATGGTTTTAGTTTTTTGAAATGGTGAAGTTGGTGGCTAATCCCTTGAGAGAAAGAGGAGATATGAGAAAGCCAAATACACCACAAGGAAATAAAACTAAGGAGGTTTCAAACAAGGTATGATTTAGCTAGAGAAAATTTCTATTCTTTGAGACATAATCTATGTATGTTTTGGCCTAGAGAGGGAGAGAGAGAGAGAGAGAGAGAGAGAGAGAGAGAGAGAGAGAGAGAGAGAGAAGGAGGCATGATTTTGAGAAAAATTTAATAGAAACAAGGGTTTAGAAGGATGAGGAGTAAGATTATACAAAGAAAGTCACATAGAAAGCTATAGAATTCAAGATAGTACCACCTAGAGTCCTAGGGGAGCCATAATCTAATTTAATGAATGTGATGATTTAAAAAGTTTCCTAGGATGATTTTAAGACTATATGAGGCATTGGATTGGTAAAAAATATGGTGTGTTGCATTATGAAACCATAAACCTTAATTAAGTATAAAATGAGTTATAGGTTCTGTAAGCTTGCACAAAATGAGAAATGATCATATGGCTACTCTAGCAAGTGTGAAATGATCTAAGAATGACGTGCAAGACATAAGATTAGTGTTAGAGTCAATGAGATGCAATATGGCCATTAGGTGTGCAAAATGGTGAGTTAATAGTTTAAGCAAAACAACCAAGTAGCATGGCTATATTTTGATGTAGGTCATATTTTATGTCAGAGCCCAATTAAATTAGTTAGTTGTTAGCTAAAAAATTTGTTCAAAAGAAGAAAATTGCATAAATAATTGATATGGCAAGCTTGGAACCATAAATAATCAAAACAGGCCTATAATGAGTCTAAGAATATATCTCTGCCCATGGAGGCCTTAATGAATTAATTTGGATATGAAACTTAGGAAGCATTTAGAGAACATCTTAGAAGTTTCATATGATATATGATTTGTAATTTTTGGACTATTACAAAATACTTTATGAATTTCCAAATTTGCCTAAGTAAAGATGCCCTGTATAAGTTTTGGTCCCCAGAAAGCCTTGAGTTTTGACTCCTTTTAGATATCAAATGATCTATTTTAAACCTAAAATTTTTATAGTAGCTAGGGCACATTATGAGCTTTCCACGAGCCTTAGTTTGTCCAATTTGGACACTCCTAGCCAAAGTTATAAATTTTCAAAATTAGCATAAAAAATTATCTTGATAGCAATAGTTTGCATAGACCAACCATTGTTTTCTAGTTTATGGGAGACCAAATGGATTAGTTTTAAATTGAAAATTTTACAATAGATAGTTCATGAGTAGAGCTTTCTAGAAAGGCATTTGACTACCCTTAGTCGTGTCGACTATCAATTTACTAGGTCCAAATTAATTTTGTAGTTAGGGTTGACCTAGGTCATTACTTCCAAGGAGAAATCTGTGGGCTTTCTTAGGTTAAATTTTTTTAAGTGATTAAAAATGCAAAAGAATGCACCTAAACTAAACTACAAGATATTAAACTCTAAATGCAACTAAATTAGTTAGAATGCACAATAAACACTACTATGTTTATATGAATGCCATGCATTAACTTTAAAACCTATTAATTGATGAGACTAACTTAATTCAATGCAAAATGACTATGATTTAATTACTGGAAAAAACATAGAATATATGTAATTGTAGATGAAAAATATCTAAAATGATATGAAATTATTATGAAATTAGACAGAAGATGATAAATCCATTATGCACTAACTAACCTATATGATTATGACCTAATTGTACTACCAAAGGACCTATAAACTATATGAAATGCAATATGATAAATGCAATTCTAATATGATGAATGCAATTGCAATTTGAGGGAGGGTTTCATTGCAAGGAAATTAAATGAATTAAACTAAGTAAAATTAATTAACTTAACTACTAATTCTTAAATTGGATTTTTTTTATTAAATTTAACTATGTTAGAGGGCAACTAAGGGTTGGCTAAGGACACTTAGCTTTTCTAACTCAATTTTAATTAATTAGACTTAGAGCAAGTGAATTAAAGTAGACTAATAGATTTGATTGAAAGGTAAAGACTTAGGGAACCTTAAGTACAAGTAAGTGTAATTTAACCTATCTAAAGAACTCTAGTAAATGTTAACTTACAAATACTTATTAACGGCAACATCCCGTTAATCTAAACACAAATTAGACCCATTTAGTTCTGGAATTAAGAATAAACTAATCCAATTGAACAATGAAGTTAATCAATAACCCAATTTGACAATGTAAACTCAAGTACCAATTAAATTTAGGCAAATAATATTAACCCAAACTAAATTGAACTCAAATGTCATTCCAAAATCAACATTCCAGTAGTATTACAATTCAAATTCATCATCCAAAACATCAAAATTTCAGCCCATTATCCAATACAATCCAAGACAAATGATAATTCCAACATAGAACTAGATTGAACATATGAAAAACTACTTAAAAATTCTTAAAACTAAGAACTCTAAATCTCTTGAATTGAAATTGAAAAAAAAAAAAAATTGCTCCCCTAAGTCTTTAATCTTTATTCCATGAGCTCAAACTTCATCTCCTTACCTCTCCTTAATTCCCTTTCTCTTTGCTTAAACTACCATGAATTTCTTCCTTCCTCCAATCACCAATCAAGCTTCGACCATGGTGGAATATAAGGGAAAAGATGATGTGAAGGTGAATGGATAATGGTGGAGATAGGTTGGGAAGGCATAAATGATGGAGTAGAAAACTAAGTTTTAATGAGTATGGAGTGTGAGTGTGTGTGTGTGTGTGTGTGTAGCCGTGAGAGAGATGTAGAGGGAGGAAGAAGACATTGCTAACTTGACATGAAGAGAGAAGAAGAGAGAGGAGAAGGCACGGCTAGGGAAGAGAGGAGAAAAAAAGTTTTGATCCAATGGCTAGAAAAGTAGATAGAGAGTTTTAGAGAAATCTTAGCCATCAAGTTTCAAATAGACCAATAGGATAAAAGATAAAAAGAAAAAGAACAATCCTTTGATTTTTCCATGAAGTGGTTTGTCTATTGTACCCTTAATGATCTTCAAGAATGCCTTCCAAAGTCTTAGCCATTAGATGACTCTTAGAGCCTAATATTTAATCTCCATCGTAGGATTTCATTAATTGTAGTTTCATAGCCTAAAAAGTTAAAGTGCACCCATTAGTGTTGGTTATGTCCAAAATATATTCATGTAGCATGTGTAACATCCGATCCCTCTAAAAATATGAGAAACACGATGTTCGATTTCTCCGTAAACATCAGAAATAGGCCAAATATAAAAAAAGTTCTTGAAATAGAAGGAATTAAGGCCAACTAAAAGTATGATAAAATTTTAAACACTAGAGCTCAGAAAATTTGCCGAAGAAAGTAGGGGCATTTTTGTAATTTTTGAAAAGTTTAGAAAACTCATAGGAAGGCTTTTTAAACAGAAAATTTGAGCTTTCTGAGGTTCTCAGAGGCCCTAAAAATTATGGGAACCTCTAGAATAATTGAAACCCTTTCGGTGAGTAATTTCAACTGTCAGTTGATTGAAACTTTGACTGAACGATTCGGAATGGTTTTAGATCCTTTTTGAGTGATTTCAAAGGCAATTATTATGATTAAGAGCCTAGAGAATATGATGGAAAAGATGGTTCTTGGAAAGGAGTTGAAATGAGCCCAAACGAATAAAACTATAAAGAGGAATTAAATTACAAATTTTAAAAGTTGCTTAAGTGAATCCCTAGCTTATAAAAAACGTCTCTCCTCCACTCAGATCTTCTTACCCACTCTCTCACACATTAAAATAGAATTAAGAAGGGATGAAAGTGGCGCACAAGAGGGGAGGCTAAGGAAGGAAAAAGAAGCTTTGAAAAGTGTAAGTTTTAGCCACTTTTTCCTACTCCTTGCCTTGTTAAACTTCTTCCCCTCTTCTTCCTCTTCCTTCTTATGGTTTTGGTATTTAATTTGGTGCTATTTTGTGGACAGAACAGAGAAGGAAATTTCAAAATTTGAGGGAGCAAGCCAACCAAGTGGAAGAACAAGCCAAAGGAACCAAGAAAGAAAAGTAAAATCTCCATCCTTTGGTAGCCTCTTCCTGTAACACTATAAATTCTAGCTCATTTCATGTCATTCTTAAGCATTCTATCATCATTCATATATGCTTTCCATAGAAAAAGCAAGGAGAATGGGATTAATTTCGCTTTGCGTCATATCTAAAAATTTTAATTCATGTCACGTGGATTGTGTGAGCTCATACTATACTTCCTCATATTTAATTACATCATTACAACTCATTTGCATCCCAGAATTGGCCTCTTTTCTGGGCAAACTTTGAAAAATCATAACTAAATTCAAAAAAATCAAAAATATGAAATCTTGGTTATTCTGGAAAGCTTGGGATGTATACTTCATGAAAAAATATGTACAATTCATAACATCCCACACACAGAGCATTTGACACGCAAAATGGTCTGGAGGTCGGATTAGGTCCTGATGCTGTTACAGTTTACTGATATGAACTTCAAAAATGTCCAATTAATTTCAAAAAAATCTAATCCATGCAAATGATGCCAATTTGGAAAACTATGGATGTCAAATAGAGAGGAAAAATATCTCCATATCAGTTCATCAAGCCCAGATCTCAGAATTTTATGGAACAGTACTTCTGGTCGGGCAAGGCTACTGATACTAGACAGAAATTTCAAAAATTCATATCTTCCTCTCTAGACCTCCAAATGAGGTGCTTCTAGTTGGTACAAGTCACTGTGATTCTCTGTATAAAATTTCATGGCAATTGGATATCATTTGAATCTCAAATGACAGAAAATAATTTCAGACCAATTGAATAGTGTAGCAGACCAAATCCATAAAATTTGCCAATTTTGAAAAATCATCAAATATTCTGTAGACCTCTAAAAATTATGATCTTTAGCTTTTCAGAAAGCTCTCAATGAGACCTAATTGCATGCCCAATCTTAGATCAAGACTAACTCATTTGGCTAAAAAGTAACCTAGGGTTCCATAATGGTCAATTTTGGCTCCATATAGGTACCAAAGTTGCCAAATGGATTTTCCTTAGTCTTGGCACCTTTTGGGCAAGTCTAAAAGTACATTTAAAACTTGTGTGAGCTGCCTAAATGGTCCCAAACCTCATACATCTCATTTTGGCCATCTCACCCACACTTATGCACATTTACATCAAACTTCCAAATTGCATAATTTGGCATTACATACTCAAATTGTATTCTAGAGCTCATACATCATATCCATGGTTATAAAATCACATAATTGCATATTTATACATGTCTAAGGTTCATAACCCATTTACAACCTCATATACATGATGAACCATCATTCTGGTTCCAAAATCAATCAAACAAGGCACAAGGTTGTCAATCTCTCTTCCTCATCGTTGTTGGCTCCCTTCATCGTAATTGCTTGGTCCACCTAGCATGTTAGATCATTGGAGAGGAGGGGATGAGATTCAAAGAATCCCAATAGCTCATCTCCCATTCAATCACACATAATATATACAAATCAAGCTTTTCAAATGCATGTATGAAAAAATGGAAGTCATGGACATTTTCAAAGCAACATTGGCATGTGAATCAATCGTACAAGACATTCAAGAGTTCCCCAAGTGTTTGGATTGGCCTCACACTTCTCCTCATGGATTTTGGACTTGCCTTACCCATTCTTTAAAAGCTTTGGACTCAACCATACTCTTGGGAGTCCACTTTGCTTTTGGGAGACTCTTTGCTTTGTCTCAACCAAGCTCAAAGGTTCTTGGCTCATCTTCACCAAAGAGAAGAGTTATTGGCCTCTCCTCACTCAAGCAAACTCATACAAATATCATAGATTCATTTAAAACATAACATGGCATCAAGGATCATGGAATATAAAGGCATGCTAGCATACTTTTCTTAACTTGAAAATACACACACACACATTCTAAAACAAGCTAAACACACATCCATGCATGAGAGAAGGTGGAGAGAGCTACCTTACACCAATTCACACACTTTTCCTTTAGGATTCAAGTCTCCTCTTTCGGCCACACACCCACAAGTTGGTGGAGATGGTTTCTAGCCTAGATGCAATTTATGGGAGCCAATTAGGTTCATGAAACACATTCTAAGGCTATGCAACTTGCTTAAACACTAGGTTATCCTATAAACCTCATTATGGTCCATAAAAGCACCTAATGAAGCAACACCCCTCAATTAAATTCTAGGCTCCATTCTTTCTTTTCAAATATGATTCTTGACTCCTTTTAAGCCTCTCGGAGTCATCACACAATTAAAATGAAGAGCCTAAACACATGTTGCTTCTTTTTAGGTCACATAATAGGGTCTATGGCACCAATTCACTTTCTGAGTTCTAAATTTTTTCTAAGGCCTCTACTCATCTTCACTCATCACATATGACTCAAGAATAGCCTTAGAAAAATTTAAAACTCTCCCTAGCTATAGAAACTTGCCTAAGCTGAGACTATAGGGGGAAGAAGAGTTCATGGCCTTCTTGATTTTTCCTTGATGGGAGACGCACTTGGGAGGCTTCCTAGAGGTCTTAGGAGCTCAATCAAATACTCACACATGCAAGGAAACTCATATATCAAATCAGTTTTTGCAAAGTGTTTAAGAGCTCTACACTTTTCTAGCTTAGAGTTCATTAGTTTTTTTTGCAATTTTTTTGCTTTCTTAGATGGGAGGTGCATGTGGAAAGCTCTCTAGGGGTCTTAGGAGCATGTTTAAATATTCAATTAAGCCTAAGAACATTCATGTTAAATCAGATTTGTAAGGGAGCATTTAGATCCCTAATAGTTCCATCTTATTTCCTAATGTCCCTTTCTTGATTCTATTAGTTCATTCTTAATCCTTGCACTCTAAAACCTCTAATCCCTCCATGAATTGGACAGAAAATAGTCCCTAAGAATTGGGCTCATGGTATCCAAATTCGTGCAAGAGGAAGGGGGAGGAAAAAACTACTAAAGAATAGAAATTTTACCTTATTTTTTTGTTTTCTCTTGGTTGCTTTTCACTTGGCTAGCCTCCCCTCACCAAATCCAAAAATTCTACCTCTGTTCTACCTTCAAAACAAATTTAAAAGCACCATCAAACCTATAGAAATAAGGAGGAAAAGGAGGAGAAGTGACTTGCTAAGGAGAAAGCTAGATTTTTCATGGAATTTCCTACCTTTTCTTAGCTTTTTTTCTCCCTCCAAGAGTGCTCCTTCTTGTGCGCCTAAGAGGACTGATTCTCCTCTCTATTTTGGGCAGAAGAAAGATGGTGAAAAATGAGGGCAAGGGAGGGTGTGAGAAAGAGAGAGTATTAAAAGCAAAAAAATTCCAAAAATTTCCATTTTGTCCCTCATTTTTGGCATTTTTGTTTCTAATTTGTTTTAGCTCCTTTTTTAGAACCATCTTTTCTATCATAAAATTTAGGTCCTCAATCTTATAAAATGCCTTTGGAATCACTCAATTTGGAGCTAAAACCTTCCCGAATGATTCGGTCAAAGTTTGGGCTCACCACCATTGGAAAACGTATACCGGAGGGGCTTTAACTGTCCTGGGGCTTCCCATGGTTTTCAGGGCCTCTGAGAACCCCGAAGAACTCAAAGCTTTCATTTAGAAAGCCCTCCTGTGAGTTTTTCAAAAAGTGCCCATATTTAGGAAAATGCCACTAGCCTTTCGGCAAATTTTTCGAATCACTCTAGCCTTGATTTCTAGATAACTCAAGGCTTAAATCCTCATTTTTTATTATTTATAATTTTATCATAATTTTATTTGGCCCCAATTCCTTCTATTTTGAGGACTTATTTTTACATTTGTCCCATTTCTGACGTTTACAAAGAAACCGAACATCGTATTTCTCACGTTTTGCGTTTCTCACGTTTACGGACTGGATGTTACACTTCCTCCCCTTCACCCTTATCAATTTCGTTCAACTAAGGGCCCATTCTTTAAGGGCTATGTTCTATCCAATTCATGGAGGGATTAGAGGTTTTAGATGGCAAGAATTAAGAAGGAACCAATAGAATCAAGAAAGGAGCATTAGGAAATAAGATGGAACCATTAGGGATCTAAATGTTCCCTTGCAAATTTGATTTTATATGAATATTCTTAGGCTTATTTAAATGTTTAAACATGCTCCTAAGACCCCTAGAGAGCTTCCCACATGCACCTCCCATCCAAGAAAGCAAAGAAATTGTAAGAAAAACCAATGAACTCTAAGTAGAAAAAGTGTAGTGTATTTGAATGGATTGTAAAAACTAATTTGATTCATGCATTTCCTAGCATATTTGAGTGTTTGTTTGAGTTCCTAAGACCCCTAAGAAGCCTCCCAAGTGGCTCTCCCATCAAGGAAAAATTGAAAACCCTTTGAACCTCAAATGCTTCCATAATGTCGGCCTAGGACAGATGGAGGGGTTAGAGAGTGTTTTATTTTATTCTAGCCTTGGTTTAGGACTTCATATGATGGTAGAAGGTGGGAGGAACCCTTGGAAAAAATTTAGATGCCATAGATAGTGAGATAGAGGTATAAACTTCATAATATAGCATAATGAAGCAACTCCTAGCTAGGCTCCTTAAAATAATTGTGTGATGACTTCAAGGGGTCTAAATAGAGTCAAGAATCATAGATTAAAAGAGATAAAGGAGTCAAGATCATGAATTTTTGTAGTTGCTTCATTAAGTGTCTTATGGAAGCATAATGGAGTCATAAACCAAAGTAGCATCATGTAAAGTATGTATAATGCCAAGGCTTGCTCCTATGAGTAATTCATGTTTCTTTTGGTGTGTATAGGCCAAGAGAAACCATCTCCACCAATTTGTGGGTGTGTGGCCGAAAGAGGAGGCTTGAAATCCAAGGAAAAAGTGTGTGAGTGTATACAAGGTAGCTCTCTCCACCTTCTCTCATGCATGGATGTATGCTTAGCTTGTCTTAGAATGTGTGTATGTGTATTTTCAAGCCATGAAAAGTATGCTAGCATGAATTCATATGCCATAGTTTTATGATGACATATTATGTTTTATATGATATTTATGATGTGTGCTTGGATTTGTTTGATTGTAGTGAGGCCAAGAAACCTTAAGATCGATTGAGACAAAGCAAAGAGTCTCCCAAAAGTAAGATGGACTTCCAAGAGTAGAGTTGAGTCTAAGAATGTCTTAAAGAATGAGTGACGCAAGTCCAATATCCACAAGAAATTAGGTGAGGCCAATTAACTTGCTTGGCAAGCCTTTGTATGCTATGTATGATATTCTCAAGTGATGAAAATGCTTCTTGAATGTTTGCACATGTCAACATGACCATACATGCAATTATGATACTTGTTTACATCCGTTATGTATGATTGAATAGGAGATGAGCTATTGGGATTCTTTGAATCTCATCCCCTCCTCTCCAATGCTCTAAAATGCTAGGGGAACTAAGTGGATATGTTAATGGGAGCTAACAATACTAAAGAAAGGAGATTGACAATCATATGTTTAGCTTTTGCCACTTTAAGACCATAATTGTACCATATGATTATATGATGTTATAAATGGTCTATGACCCTTGAGACATGTATAAATATGTTATTATGTGATGTTTAGATGTATGAATATGATGTATGACCTCTAGCATTTACTTTGTGTATGTAATGCCAAAGTGTGCAATGTGGAAGTTTAATGGAAATGTGCATAAGTGTGGGTTAAATGGCCAAAATGAAATGCATAAGGTTTGGGATCATTTGGGCAGCTCACACAAGTCTTAAATGCACTTTTAGACTTGCCCAAAAGATGCCACAACCAAGAGAAAACCATTTGGCAAGTTTGGTACCCCATATAGAGCTAAATTTGACCATAATGAAACCCTACGTCATTTTTTAGCCAAATGAGTTAGTCTTGATCTGAGATTTTTCATACAATTAGGTTTCATTAAGAGCTTTTTGAAAAGTTAAAGATAATAATTTTTGGAGGTTTACAGAATATTTGATGATTTTTCAAAGTTGACAATTTTCATGGTTTCTGGTATGTGCACTATTCACACTGGTAGATTTTGTATTCTGTATCATACAATGGGAAAATGGTTTCAAATGCTTGTGAAATTTTACAAACATAAAATAGAGGTCATAAGATTTCTGAGGCCACAGAGATAACCTCATTTGGAGGTCTGAGCAAAGAGTTATGCATTTTTGAAATTGGCTGTCAGTAGCAGTGGCGCCCTAAAAGTCCAATCACTGTTCCATATATTTCCAATGGCTAAACATATTTGTTTTATTATGAAATTATTTTTATCATATATTTAACATTTGTAGCTTTCCAAAATGACTAAATTTGTATGATTTCAATTTTTATAGAATTAGTTATGAATTTTAGAAATTTGTATCAGTAATTTGAAACAGTAGCCCATGCAACAGCGACCTCTGGACCTTTTTAGATGTCAAACGTCCTATGTGATGAATTTTATGATCTGAAAGTATTTTTAGTGTAAATAAGACATCCATAGCTTCCCAAAATGACTAAGATTGCATGATTTTGATTTTTCTAGATTTGGTTATGAATTTCAAACTTTGGTAAAAAAGAAGGCCAAATCTGGCCGAAATTAAATAGCCGTTTTTTATGCTCCATTTTGGTTTCTATGAGTTATGGGCATGATTTTGTGATGCAAATGAGTTGTATTGATGTAATTAAATATGAAACTGAATAGCATAAGCTCACACGGTCCACGTGACACTAAATGAAATTTTTAGATATGACGTAATGCAAAGAAACCCATTATTTTTTGTCCCTTTTTTATGTGCTCTCATGGAAATGATGATATGAAACTTATGAATGTTATGAAATGAGTTAGAATTTATGGTGTTACAGCATGCAACATAACCGAAGCCCAAAAATAAAATAAAAGCCAAGAATGCCTAAAAAGAAGCTATGTGGCACCATGTAAGGAGTATAAAAACAAAAATAAAAATTGTAAAATAAAATGTAATGAAAATTAACAAGAGCTTGCCACTTGGAGGACAATTTTATTTAAATTCAAAATTCCTCCAAATAACAATTGCAATTTCTAAATTAAATTCTCCAAAACTAAATTCCAAAATTTGGGAAGTAAATCAAAGAATAGAGAATATTAATTCTTAACAAAAAATTGGAAACCCTAAAATATTTACACTTTTGCCCCAAAATTTTTAATATTTATACTATTTCCTAAAAATGTCCAATAATTCAAATAATGTATAAAAGACTTGAATTAGTTTAAAATCATCATTAAAATCATAGATAAATGTGGAATAAAATATATAAAAATTGGGACTTATTAGTATTATTTGCCTAATTTAGAGGTCCTTAATCAAAGTTATGCATTTTTAAAATTAGGTTATAATATGTATTATATGAGGCAATTGAGAGGCATGTGAGCAAGTTAACTTAGATATGCATTTTTTTTAATTTATTTTTCATACTTAATATGATACTTTAGGCATGTTGAGATGGCTAAACTGGTCTTTGGGCAACAAGACCAAAAAGCATAGAATTAAGGTAGTAAAGGCCAAGTAAAAATGATAAGTGAAGAAACTAAACAAAGTAAGAGGCAAAGTAAAAATTTGGCAATTCTCCATCTTCTAGATAGCATCTCTCCTTTCTTTGTGTGCATGCTTATTGTATTGAGTGTTTTGATGCTTTTGTGCCATGACATGTTATATGAAGATATGGTTGCATGATTGAGCTATTTTGATATAACATGCTTTATTTAGTATGTGTTATAGTATTAATGATGCTTAGAAAGGAAATTGAGCATAATAGCTCTTCCCTATGGGATGCTCAGTTAACTTATATATTAAGAGTCATGGCCACTAACTGATTGAGCAAGTATATATATGTTAATTTTAATATTTTACAAGTTATATTATATTTACACTTGTGTTCCTCATGCTTGGTTGACTTGATATATACATGGAATGTGGAGTATGTTATTAAGATTCTTCCCAGAATCTCACTCTCGTCCCCAATCCCCATTAATCCATGCTAGGTAAAGAAAAGTAAAGTACAAGAGGAAAAGAAAGATGACTAGGGGAGCAGTTAATTAGGGAAAGAGAATAAATCTTGTTATTTAGTTTTATAATGCTATATTCATGCTTATAGAATTTGCAAAAAGAAATCCATAGTATGATTGCAATGTATTAGAAAGTTAAGTATACCTTTATGTTGTATAGTATATTGTATGATTAGTATCATGTATGATATGAGTTGTGGATAAATTGATATAATCTTAAGTGATTTTTCTAATGCACAAAAGTAAGCGGAGATTGTTTGAGACTGCCTTTTTAGGTTTTAATTTTAATCTAACTTGCCCTCTTATGAAATGAAGAGAAAATGCTATTCTAATTAGTTTTATGAGAGGAAAGAAAAATTTTCAAGTATCTTATGTTATTCAGTTCCTTTAATAAGTGATTTATTGCAATATTGAGCTTAAATATGCAAGATGAGACTTAGTAAAACTAGGTTTGACACACCAACTCAAGTTGAGCTCTACTATCATATCTATTACAAATATGAAAAATGGATTGATGAAAAATTAGAAATTTTATTTGTAAGTACAAATTTATATTCAATTATATATTTAATTTTTATTTGTCAATAATATATATTAATTTATCTTTTATGATTTTTGTTTAGAATGAATGTATCAAGCTTAAAGGTATATATCCTAATACTATAAATAGTCCTTTTATGGAGTCAATATCATTACAACAATTATCTGAAGAAATAAATCTTTAGATATAAGCATCTGAAGGAAGAAAAGGTGGAGGAATGATCTATGGTCTTGGAAATATATCACACAAAATAGTAGGAGATCCAATATCTAGTTTTAGATATAAAAAACTAGATTATGAAAAGAAATATGTTAGTGAAATTAGTGTTATATTTCCTTTTGATGCAACACATTTAGATTTCGGCCCATTATATCCAAATGTTAGGAATGTGTATACCCTTAAAATCTATAATTTTAAAAAAATAAAATAACTATGGAAGCTTTTTAAGGACAGATTAATACATATATAAGTTATTATCAAAATCTTTGTAATGATAATAATAAGAATAATAATAATAGTTCATAAATTTTTATATTTGCATTAATTTTTTAATTTTATTATTAATAATATTTAAATATTTATGTATTGATAGGACTTTTCAGTATTGTACACTATATATAAAGTTAAGGTTTGATTAGATTGATATGTTTATATTTTTAATATATAATATTATATAGGAATATATATATACGCCCACGTGTGTGTGTGTGTCTTCCACCATTTTTCACACACTAAATTCACATCCTTCATAAATCTTTATCATCTCTCTCATGCCTTCACTTTGTCATCTAAACCACAAAGCAATTCGCGTCATTAGCATAAGGTAAGAGTATAATATTGTTAATAAATTATGTTGATTTAATGTTTTAAAAAATTTATTTACATATATTTTTTATCTTTTACAAATTAATTAATTTAAAAAATTTATTTAGATGTATTGACAAGGATCATCACCTAGTAGGAATCTATCACGATCTTAGCATACTCTTTTGAATTTCAAGATCTAACTCTTAAGTCCCAAACTCTAGCCTCTATTCAAAAATAATTTATTGAACCTTATGATAATGAGTTATTATTTAGTTTCTTGAATATTATTTCAATTTATTATAACTTTTAGTTATTTATATAATTAAGTTATAAATATTTAACTTACGTAGATTTCAATCAAATGATAATGAAGTCAATGCTCGTATAATAACTATTTTTAAAAGTAAATGTGAAGGGTTTTGGAATAGTTAGAAAGACATTCATTATGAATATAGAGAATTATGGTTTGTTAAGTTTAATGTAACTTTTGTTAATTATTTTTTTATATAATTATAATATCATGTATTTTATTTTATGTTAATAATGATAACCTTCAATGTTTTTTGAAATATTATAAGTGGAGACCTCAACACAATAATAAAATTTGGAAGAATTGGAAGAATAAAGTAGTTCATTGATGGGTGTCGAAACCTCCAAAAATAAATTCTTACTTTCAAAATAATATTTCTTACAAATAAGGTGAGTAAGGTCATACTTCACAGGGACTAGCCAAATTACTCAACCCAAAAATAGTAAAATAATGAAGAAGAGAAGCCTCTGATCTCTATCTCCCTTTTCTGGTTCTTCACCCCTTCTTTTATAGGCTTCCTTCATGTGAATCTAAGTAAATCTGTTCTCAAAAAAATATATGTAAATCTCTGTCGATAGTTTTTCCATGATAAACATCATCTTATCTAATCCTGCAGATAAACATCATCTTATCTGATCCTGTAGATAAATATGAGAGAAGATATAAGATCAATTAAATAGATATAGACTATCTATAAATTATATTAGTTAAAATCTCTAAATTACAACCATTTAAGTAATTAAAATATATTTATCAAATTCCCCCACACTTAAATTGTTGCTTGTCCTCGAGCAACTATACCAGAATTAGAGGCCTTAGCACAATGAGATGGTACTGCTTCTTATATGCTCCTTTTTTTTATAACAAAAAGCTGTTATAAATAAATGCAAGAGTTATTCAATCAAGAAAAATTGTAGTTCAACTTTCACCCCAGTCATCACTAACAATCACCAGGTAACTCTAGTGTGTGTGTGCGTGTCTAAAATATGATTACTGCTAACAATTTGACAAGCATGAAGGTTGGAAATTACCATATTTATCTAAGAATTTACTAAATCTCAATCAACTATGCATACATATAAATGACACAAAAGAGATCATTAGAGTCCTTTAATTTAGCTTCCCCTACATTTTTAATTTTGTTTTATTTATTAAGGGGGTAATTTTATTTATTTATTTATTCATTATTATTATTATTTTGCCTCTTTCCTAGGCCGTTATGGTCTCTTTTGACACGAGTGTCGATATTGGTGATGAAGACCCCCAGTTACTCAAGCTTACATAACTCAACTAGCACCAAGATGCTTTGCACACTCATAGCTTTTATTGCGCTATTTAAGTATAGCTTAAGCCAGCAGAGTGGAATTGGCTTCTCTTTTTTTTTTTCTTTTTTTTTCTTTTGTATTATATCACAACTCTAAGGATGTGCATGCAAAAAAATTAATTCAGACATATAAATTCAAAAATAAATATATAATAAACTACCCTCCTTACTTAACGACTTGTTTGCATATCACATAATTAAACAATTGTGCTCAGTTTAAGTTCCCAGGTCATGCTCATAACTTATGAGTTAATTGCTTTACTACTCAAATTCAAAATTGAATAGCTTAAAAATTTATAAATAATAACTAAATCATTAAAATAGGAGAATAATGAGAAATAGTAAAAAAATTCCTCTAACTCAATACAGTAACATGTATATGTATAGCTATAAACTCCTCCCCCACACTTAAAATTAGCATTGTCCTCAGTGTTACAGGCATATATATAAATGTAAAAAGAAGAAGGAACTAAAACTCCCCTAATTTATGAATAGCTTTATTGCAATGGGGGGTCATCGAGCTCCTTATATCTTACCTGCCACAAGTCTAAAGGGGGAGTAGCAACTTATAGAGAGGGTGGCAAAATAAAGAAGCACATACTTAAAATGTGCAAGGTTATTGAGGTAAAACAAAAACAAACTAGAAGAAGGATTAATTAATTGAAATAAATAAAAAAATTCAAATTTTATTATGGTGGGTTGCCTCCTAGAAGCACCTCTATTTAAAGTCTATGGCCAGACAAAATGCCTCGTTACCTAATTTTTATAAGTTGGGAGTTGCAACTCAATTACATCTAAGTTGCTTACTTGAAATCCTTCATAGTAAGGTTTTAGACGATGGCCATTAACCTTAAATATTTTATTAGTGTGAAAGTTTTAGATTTCAACTACACCATGAGAAAATACTTTTGTGACAACAAAGGGTCCAACCCATCGGGATCTCAATTTTCTAAGAAATAACTTGAGTCTAGAGTGAAATAAGAGAACTTTTTGACCCACCTCAAAACATTTTCTAAAAATATTTATATCATGATAGAGCTTGGTCTTTTCTTTATATATTCTATAATTTTCATAAGCCTCATTTCTTATCTCATCAAGTTCCTACAACTGTAATTTCTTATGTTCACTTACCTTATCCATATTCATATTACACTGTTTAATAGCCCAATAGGCTTTATACTCCAATTCTACTGGAAGGTGACAAGGCTTACCAAAGATTAAGCGATATGAAGACATACCAATAAGAGTTTTAAGTGTAGTTCTGTATGCCCAAAGAGCATCATCTAGTCATGTGCTCCAATCTTTCCTATTTGGATTGACAGTTTTTTCAAGAATCAATTTAATCTCCCTATTTGACACCTCTGCTTGACCACTTGTTTGTGCATGGTATGCTGTTGAGATTCTATGAGTCACATTATATTTCTTTAACAAGCTTTCAATTATACGATTGCAGAAATGGGTGCTTCTATCACTAATAATAGCTTTAGGTACTCCATACCTAATAAAAATATAACTCTTGACAAAACTAACAACAATTTTAGCATCATTAGATCTGGTGGCTTTTGCTTCCACCCATTTTGAAACATAATCCATAGCTAAAAGGATGTAGTAATTACCAAAAGAAGATGGAAAAGGCCCTATGAAATCGATTCTGTGACACCTTAACCTCTAGCTCATACCCAACGTGCCCTCTAGCCCATATGGGCGGTGCGGAACTCATAAGGGAGACTCTTTCCTCTACCTTATGCTTACTCTCTCCATGGCACTATGTGTGGGTAGAGCTCCACTTAGAAGTAATATGGACCGGTTGAGCTCTCTCTCTGATTCCTCTTGCTCAATATCTCTTTTGAGACTTGTTTCAATCCCTACTATATGCTTAGAACTCATGGAAGGCAAAAAGGGATTGGAGACATGCATTTTCGCTAGTGGCAGATTTTGACTCTTTTCTGGGCTAACTTTGGAAATTCATAACTAAATGCAGAAAAATCGTATCTGCATGATCTGGGTCATTCTAGAAAGCTTGAGACGTCTATTTCATGCTAAAAATAATTAGAAGTCTCAATCTCTCACTCATTCTGCGTTTGACATCGAAATAGTTCACTGGTCAGAGGGGGCTTCTTTACTGTCACAGTTTACTGATATGTACTTTGAAAATGTCTAACTAATTCCACAAAAATCCAATACTCATAAACTCTATCTCTATGGAAATATGTGGATGTTAGCTAGAGGAGAAAAATATCTCCAGATCAGTCCACCAAGCCAATTCCCCGGAAGCCGATGAAACAGTACCTCGGGTCTGGTTGGGGGTCTGATTCTAGGCAGGAACTTCGAAATTGCATAACTCACTCTCTGGACCTCTAAATTAGGTGCTTCCAGTTCCTACAAGTCACTGTACCATCTAGTTTCTGTGTATAAAATTTCGTAGCCATTGGACTACGTTTGCCCCTCGGATGACATGATTTCAAATCTGACCAAATGAACAGTGATTTTCTGAAATCCGAATTTCTGATGTCAACTTTGAATGCTCATAGAAAATGCTATAGACCTCTAAATGACATGAACTCTAGCTTCCCAGAAAGCTCTAAACATAATCTAGCTCCATGTCAAATCTCATGGCTAGAAGAGGTCATATGGCTATTCTATGACATCATGTGCAAAATGGCCTTTTCTTGGCCAAAAGTGTGGCTAATGGGGTCCAATCTTAAGTTTTCTACTTCTATGACCCTTTGAGCACATGAGAAAGCATCTATAGGAGCTATCAATCATGCCTCAAGTGTCTAATAACTTAGATTGGGGAAACTCACTACCCCATGCCCACTTATGCACCCTTATCTACTAAACTACCATTGGCTCTTTCTCATTCAACCATGCTATTTCATTCATCATAAAGCTCATTCTCATACATTCATCATTCATATATACATTATCGTGCAAAAACTAGAAATGTACATAAGCTACATCATTGCTTTACATTTACATCTCATATACAAGTTACATATACAATGTAGTACAAAACTATACACTTTTCTTCATCTCTATCCCTAGCCTCATGCTTGTTGGTGGTTGTTCCCATCTCTTATCTCACTTGGGCCACCTGACATGGTTGGATGGTGGAGAGGGAGGGTGAGATTCGGAGAATCTCAGTAGTTCAACTCTCATTCAAACATACATATATTGCATGCAACAAGTCTCATTAAGCATGTATGGCATGTTAGCATGTAAAACATGATAGAAAACGTTAAAACATGTGAAATGGCCATGGATAACATTCATGAGCTCGCTGAGTACTTGGATCGGCCTCACCCCTTCCCTTATGGCTTTTGGATTTGCCTTCCCATACTTTTAGAGGTACTTAGACTCACCCTTACTCTTTGGGAGTCAACCTCACTTTTGGGAGACATGGCTCAACCAACTTAGGGCTTCGGCTCATCCTCACCTTGGCTTCAGGGTTATTGGCCTTTCCATTTCCTCAAGCAAACCAAACAATCATTTAAAACATCATCTCAATCATATCACATAATCATGCTAACACACTTCTCATAGCTCATATCATTCATACACACAAGCAAGACAATGTAAACACACAATTATGCATGAGAGAAAGCGGAGAGAACTACCTTTGCTAGCTATTCTCAATTTGCTCTGACACTTGACTCCTCCCTTGTTGGTTTTCACAACAACTTCTAGATGGGAGAGTTCCCTCTTGAGCCTAACCACACAAAAGCATGGAATTAATACTTTACTACTCAATTCTTAAGCTAGGGATCACTTCTAAGCAGCTCTACTGAGCTTCTCACTCTAGGTTTCTTCCTCACTCTAGGGTCTATGAACTATCCCTCTCTTTCTCAACTCATAAGAAAGGGGAAAAGCAAGAAAGAGAAGACTATCTATTTCTAATCTCTCTCAAGAATGGTTTCCCACTCTATCTCCTCTGAACCAGACTCAACCCTAACTATTTTCTACCATTTGAACCGTGAAAAGGAGGGAAAAAGGGAGAGGGCCACATATGAAGAGGAAACCATGAGGATTCATACCTTTCTTGTGCTTTCCTCTTCTCTTCAGCTTCTCTCTCTCTCCTCCGCCCTTTGCTCTCTCCTAAGACGAGTTTGAGTCGGTTAGAAGAAGAAAGAAGAGATTTGGAAGTCTTTAAAAAGTCAAATTCTCTTTTTCTCGCTTTTCTGGACCGCTCTCGCTACAGCGAGTTAGTGACCTCGCTACGGCGAGCTCGTGTCTGTCCCAGACTTTTGTCTTCGCTATGGAGTCGCTACGGCGAGATCGTGTCTATTCCAGACCTCTGCCTTCGCTAGAGGGCCGCTACAGCGAGCAACTCCCTGGTCTCTATATGGGGTGCTGCACTCGCTATAGCTACGAACACTTTCGCTACGGCGAGCAACTCTAGTCTATGGAATGCCGCACTCGCTATAGCATCGCTACGGCGAGCAACTCACTGGTTTCTGTATGGAGTGCTGCACTCGCTATAGCTAGAAACACATTCGCTATGGCGAACAAGCACTCTCGCTATGGCGATTCCATTTCTCGCTGTGGCGAGAAGACTTAGAAAATTCTCAGCTCTTCGAAAATTTTCCAACTTTCTCTTCTCTTTCCTTTTTCTCACTTCTTTTTCTCTTTTCTTTTTCTGGGTTATTACATTCTACCCTCCTTATAAAAATTTCGTCCCCGAAATTTAAACAACATACCTCATGGGAAGAGTTCCGGATGCTTCTTCCTCATATCCTCCTCCAGTTCCCATGTGGCTTCTTCGGGTGACAAACCCTTCCAAACCACTTTCACCAACGGTATCGTCTTATGCCGTAACTGCTTGAGTCTAGCATCCACGATCCGTTCTGGCGATACTATATAAGATAGATTCTCCTGTAACTGCACATTCTCATATTCTATGACATGTGAGGGGTCGGGCTGGTACTTTTTCAATTGGGAAACATGGAAGACATTATGAACTTGGCTTATATTTGGAGGAAGAGCTAGTCTGTATGCCACAGGTCCTACTTTATCTAGGATTTGGAAAGGACCTATGTACTTAGGACTGAGTTTCTTACTTTTAATGGATCGACCTATTCCTGTGGATGGAGATACCTTAATGAAAACATGATCTCCGACCTCAAACTCTAACGGCCTCCTACGCTTATCTGCATAGCTTTTCTGTCTACTCTGGGCCGTCAAAAGTTTCCTTCTGATGGTTTCTATCTGTCTAGAGGTCTGATCCACTAACTCTGGGCCTATAAGGCTCCGCTCTCCTAGCTCAACCCAACACATTGGGGACCTACACTTCCTCCCATACAATGCCTCATACGGTGCCATCTGTATGCTAGCATGATAACTGTTATTATAGGCAAACTCTGCTAGAGGCAAGTATGTATCCCAGTTCCCTTTCAATTCTAGTACACATGCCCTCAACATGTCCTCTAGGGTTTGGATGGTTCTTTCTGTTTGTCCATCCGTCTGAGGGTGGTAGGTTGTGCTAAATCTAAGTCTGGTACCTAGAGCATCTTGTAATGATCTCCAGAAATTCGATGTGAATCTGGGATCTCTATCTGAGACTATGCTCTTAGGCACACCATGCAGTCTAACTATCTCCCTGATGTACAGCTGGGCTAACTTATCTAGGGTATAAGTGGCTTTCATAGGTAAAAAGTGCGCTGACTTTGTTAACCTATCCACTATCACCCATATTGCATCATAGCTCGATAATGTCCTGGGCAAACCCATAACAAAATCCATAGCTATGCTATCCCACTTCCACTCTGGGATATCTAGAGGCTGAAGTAACCCTGCTGGCTTCTGATGCTCTATTTTTACTCTCTGGCATATCAGACATCGGGAGACATAGTCTGCTATGTCTGCTTTCATCCCGGGCCACCAGAACATTCTCTTCAGATCCTGGTACATCTTATTGCTACCCGGATGAATAGTATACTTACTTTTATGTGCCTCATCTAGAATTTTCTCCTTGATCTCAGTGTTCCTAGGCACATACAGCCTATCCCTGTACCTCACTATATCATCCTCAGACAGAGTGAACTCTTGAACATTTCCTTGAGTCATCTGGACTCTCACTTTTCTTACATGGTCATCTACTTGCTGAGCCTCTTTTATCTAATCTCTCAGGTCACTTTCTATTCGGGTTTCACTCATTACTAACTTTCCCGAATACACCCTGCAGGAGAGACTCATGTCTCTGAACCTCTCGAGCAATTCTTGCTCTCGGATCATCATACAGGCCACGTGTATAGATTTTCTGCTCAGGGCATCAGCTACCACATTAGCCTTACCTGGATGGTATTTCAATGTAAATTCATAATCTTTCAAGAATTCTAACGATCTTCTTTGCCTCATATTTAACTCCTTTTGCTCAAACAGGTACTTAAGACTCTTGTGGTCGCTATACACTTCTATTGCTGCCCCGTATAAGTAGTGTCTCCATATCTTTAGAGCAAATACCACTGCGGCTAACTCTAGGTCGTGTGTGGGGTAGTTTTCCTCATGAGATTTTAACTGTCTAGAAGCATAAGCTACCACTTGGCCTTTCTGCATGAGTACGCATCCTAACCCTTTCTTAGAGGCATCACTGTATACTGTAAAACTCTCTCTCGGGTCAGGGAGTACTAAAACTGGTGCCGTGGTCAACTTGTGCTTCAACTCTTGAAAACTACTCTCACATTTCTCATTCCACACAAACGACACATTCTTTCTAGTAAGCCGGGTCAATGGCATTGCTATCTGAGAAAAGCCCTGAATGAACCTTCTATAGTACCCTGCTAAACCTAGAAAGCTCCTGATCTCTGTCACTGTCCTAGGTCTCTCCCACTGCAATACTGCCTCTACTTTATGGGGATCTACTGCGACCCCTGCCTGGGAGATCACATGACCCAGAAACTGAACCTCAGTGAGCCAGAAATCACATTTACTAAGTTTAGCATACAACTGTCTTTCTCTTAAGGTCTCCAAGACTAATCTCAAATGCTGCTCATGTTCCTCTCCACTTTTTGAGTAGATGAGGATGTCATCTATGAAGACTACTACAAACCTGTCTAGATATGGCCTGAAGATTCTGTTCATGTAATCCATAAAAACTGCAGGTGCATTCGTTAACCCGAAGGGCATAACCAGGAATTCATAATGCCCGTATCTGGTTCTAAAAGCTGTTTTGGGAATATCATTCGCCTTGACTCTGAGCTGATGATATCCCGACCTGAGGTCTATCTTAGAGAACACTGACGCTCCTGCTAACTGATCTAGGAGGTCATCTATGCGAGGGAGAGGGTACTTATTCTTAATGGTAATCTTATTGAGTTCCCTGTAGTCTATACATAATCTAAGGCTCCCGTCTTTCTTCTTGACAAATAGAACTGGGGCTCCCCATGGTGAGACACTAGGTCTGATGAAACCCTTTTCTAAGAGTTCCTCTATCTGCTTCTTAAGCTCTGCTAACTCTGTGGGGGCCATTCTATAAGGGGCCTTAGACACTGGACCTGCCCCAGGTGCGATGTCTATGGGAAACTCGACCTCTCTCTCTGGGGGCAATCCACTCATCTCTTTAGGGAATACTTCTGGGAATTCCCTTACTACTGGGATCTCATCTATACCCTCTTCTACCTCAGCCTGTACTGAGAAGAAGACCAGATAGCCCTGACACCTATGCCCTAGAGATCTCTCTGCTTGGGAAGTGGTCATAACAGACAGCTCAGTCCTAGTACTAGGCACAGTCCCACATTCAGGTAAAGTAACACATCTGTGGCTACAATCTAGTGTGGCATTATTGGTAGACATCCAATTCATACCAATGATCACATCTATTTCAATGAAGGGCATGCATATCAAATCAAGGGTGGTCAGGCAATGATTAAACCGGATCACACAATTCAAACAAGCATGTGAGGTGATGGCTCGGTTTCCAGTGGGGGTGGATACATGCAACTCATATGGCAATGTATGCATACTCAGACCCGACCTCTTAACACAGTCATATGATATGAAAGAGTGGCTAGCACCCGAATCAAATAAGGCAGTTACTGAAAAATCATTTATCTTAATAGTACCTTGAATCAGACTCGGGGATTGACTAGCCTCTTGCTGTGATAGGGCAAAAACTCTACCCTGGGTCTGTGGTCTGGGAGGTGGAGCCATCTCTCTTTGCTGTGTGATCGGTACAGGGGCCTGTGGGGGAGCTTGCATACAATCTCTGGCTATATGCCCCGGCCTGCCACATCGATAGCACACATTCTGCCCCGCATAACACGGCCTGGTTCCGTGATTCCTGCCACACTGGGGACATGTAAGAGGTGGAGCGCTGCCTCTACTAGACTGAGTCTTCTTCTTCTTCCCTCTTTGGTTCCACTGACTCTTTCCTCCTCTTCGGCTTGTCACTGCCGGCTGGGAACCATCTCTAGATCTCTTAGGCTCAGGGAGGGGAAGTAATGGTCTAGCACTGGAGGTAGGTTGCATCATCCTGAGATTCGTTTCTGTTACTCTGCATACTTCTACCAGGGTATGGAAGTGCCTGATTCTCTGGGGCACTACCCTGTCTCGGATCTCAGGGAGCAAACCCTTCTCTAGCCTATCTGCCCTCCATTTCTCATCATCATGTCTCTGGAGGTATGAGGAATATCTAGAGAGCTCGATGAACTTCGCTACATATTGGTCCACTGACATCCCCGGTATCTGTCTCAGCAGAATGAACTCTGACTCCTTCTCATCTCTAATGGAGTCGGGGAAGTACTTCTCGTGGAATGCCTCGAGGAATGCCTCCCATGTGATCGGGACGTTCCTCGCTCTCAATATCGGTTCAGTGCCCTTCCACCAATAGATTGCTTCTTTTCTTAACTGGAAAGCCGCCATCTTGGCTTTCTGCTCAGAAGTGCACTCCATAACCTCGAAAATCTGCTCAAGTTCGATAATCCAGGCCTCGGCTCTGTCTGCACTCATCTCACCATCAAAGGTGGGAGGCCCGAACTTTCTGAACTGAGTAACTACTTTTCTGATCGAGGGTTGCTGCTCAGCAGGAGGCATCTGAGCTGGTGGAACTGGGGCTACAGCCTGCATGTGTGGCTGTGCATCTGTAGGAGTCGCCCCTGAATGCTCCGGACGATCAGAGTGTGGAACTGGCTGAGGAGGGGGAGGTGTAGGGCCTTGGCTATCTCTCTCAGCAAGCCGTTCCTGTAGCTGCATGATAACAGCTTGCTGCTGATCCAGGCGAGCCACTATACTCTGTAAGGCTCCAGCTACTGGATCGCTAGGCCCGGCCTCATCTGCCTGAGCCGCTCTGGAAGGCCTACCTCTTCCTCTACCTCTACCTCTGCCTCTGCTTTGGCGAGTGTCTACCATCTTTCTGAAACATATAACATGGCTTAGCATACATAAAAGGGACACATGCCACTTTCATACACTCAATCATCCATAGCAAAGCTCATAAACATCTTGGCAACTCACAAACATATGCTACAATCCACAATGAAAGCCTGAACCTTACTGCTCTCATACTACATCTCATTATGAAAGCCTGGAACATTGGCTCTGATACCACCAAATGTGACACCTTAACCTCTAGCTCATACCCAACGTGCCCTCTAGCCCATATGGGCGGTGCGGAACTCATAAGGGAGACTCTTTCCTCTACCTTATGCTTACTCTCTCCATGGCACTATGTGTGGGTAGAGCTCCACTTAGAAGTAATATGGACCGGTTGAGCTCTCTCTCTGATTCCTCTTGCTCAATATCTCTTTTGAGACTTGTTTCAATCCCTACTATATGCTTAGAACTCATGGAAGGCAAAAAGGGATTGGAGACATGCATTTTCGCTAATGGCAGATTTTGCCTCTTTTCTGGGCTAACTTTGGAAATTCATAACTAAATGCAGAAAAATCGTATCTGCATGATCTGGGTCATTCTAGAAAGCTTGAGACGTCTATTTCATGATAAAAATACTTAGAAGTCTCAATCTCTCACTCATTCTGCGTTTGACATCGAAATAGTTCACTGGTCAGAGGGGGCTTCTTTACTGTCACAGTTTACTGATATGTACTTTGAAAATGTCTAACTAATTCCACAAAAATCCAATACTCATAAACTCTATCTCTATGGAAATATGTGGATGTTAGCTAGAGGAGAAAAATATCTCCAGATCAGTCCACCAAGCCAATTCCCCGGAAGCCGATGAAACAGTACCTCGGGTCTGGTTGGGGGTCTGATTCTAGGCAGGAACTTCGAAATTGCATAACTCACTCTCTGGACCTCTAAATTAGGTGCTTCCAGTTCCTACAAGTCACTGTAACCATCTAGTTTCTGTGTATAAAATTTCGTAGCCATTGGACTACGTTTGCCCCTCGGATGACATGATTTCAAATCTGACCAAATGAACAGTGATTTTCTGAAATCCGAATTTCTGATGTCAACTTTGAATGCTCATAGAAAATGCTATAGACCTCTAAATGACATGAACTCTAGCTTCCCAGAAAGCTCTAAACATAATCTAGCTCCATGTCAAATCTCATGGCTAGAAGAGGTCATATGGCTATTCTATGACATCATGTGCAAAATGGCCTTTTCTTGGCTAAAAGTGTGGCTAATGGGGTCCAATCTTAAGTTTTCTACTTCTATGACCCTTTGAGCACATGAGAAAGCATCTATAGGAGCTATCAATCATGCCTCAAGTGTCTAATAACTTAGATTGGGGAAACTCACTACCCCATGCCCACTTATGCACCCTTATCTACTAAACTACCATTGGCTCTTTCTCATTCAACCATGCTATTTCATTCATCATAAAGCTCATTCTCATACATTCATCATTCATATATACATTATCGTGCAAAAACTAGAAATGTACATAAGCTACATCATTGCTTTACATTTACATCTCATATACAAGTTACATATACAATGTAGTACAAAACTATACACTTTTCTTCATCTCTATCCCTAGCCTCATGCTTGTTGGTGGTTGTTCCCATCTCTTATCTCACTTGGGCCACCTGACATGGTTGGATGGTGGAGAGGGAGGGTGAGATTCGGAGAATCTCAGTAGTTCAACTCTCATTCAAACATACATATATTGCATGCAACAAGTCTCATTAAGCATGTATGGCATGTTAGCATGTAAAACATGATAGAAAACGTTAAAACATGTGAAATGGCCATGGATAACATTCATGAGCTCGCTGAGTACTTGGATCGGCCTCACCCCTTCCCTTATGGCTTTTGGATTTGCCTTCCCATACTTTTAGAGGTACTTAGACTCACCCTTACTCTTTGGGAGTCAACCTCACTTTTGGGAGACATGGCTCAACCAACTTAGGGCTTCGGCTCATCCTCACCTTGGCTTCAGGGTTATTGGCCTTTCCATTTCCTCAAGCAAACCAAACAATCATTTAAAACATCATCTCAATCATATCACATAATCATGCTAACACACTTCTCATAGCTCATATCATTCATACACACAAGCAAGACAATGTAAACACACAATTATGCATGAGAGAAAGCGGAGAGAACTACCTTTGCTAGCTATTCTCAATTTGCTCTGACACTTGACTCCTCCCTTGTTGGTTTTCACAACAACTTCTAGATGGGAGAGTTCCCTCTTGAGCCTAACCACACAAAAGCATGGAATTAATACTTTACTACTCAATTCTTAAGCTAGGGATCACTTCTAAGCAGCTCTACTGAGCTTCTCACTCTAGGTTTCTTCCTCACTCTAGGGTCTATGAACTATCCCTCTCTTTCTCAACTCATAAGAAAGGGGAAAAGCAAGAAAGAGAAGACTATCTATTTCTAATCTCTCTCAAGAATGGTTTCCCACTCTATCTCCTCTGAACCAGACTCAACCCTAACTATTTTCTACCATTTGAACCGTGAAAAGGAAGGAAAAAGGGAGAGGGCCACATATGAAGAGGAAACCATGAGGATTCATACCTTTCTTGTGCTTTCCTCTTCTCTTCAGCTTCTCTCTCTCTCCTCCGCCCTTTGCTCTCTCCTAAGACGAGTTTGAGTCGGTTAGAAGAAGAAAGAAGAGATTTGGAAGTCTTTAAAAAGTCAAATTCTCTTTTTCTCGCTTTTCTGGACCGCTCTCGCTACAGCGAGTTAGTGACCTCGCTACGGCGAGCTCGTGTCTGTCCCAGACTTTTGTCTTCGCTATGGAGTCGCTACGGCGAGATCGTGTCTATTCCAGACCTCTGCCTTCGCTAGAGGGCCGCTACAGCGAGCAACTCCCTGGTCTCTATATGGGGTGCTGCACTCGCTATAGCTACGAACACTTTCGCTACGGCGAGCAACTCTAGTCTATGGAATGCCGCACTCGCTATAGCATCGCTACGGCGAGCAACTCACTGGTTTCTGTATGGAGTGCTGCACTCGCTATAGCTAGAAACACATTCGCTATGGCGAACAAGCACTCTCGCTATGGCGATTCCATTTCTCGCTGTGGCGAGAAGACTTAGAAAATTCTCAGCTCTTCGAAAATTTTCCAGCTTTCTCTTCTCTTTCCTTTTTCTCACTTCTTTTTCTCTTTTCTTTTTCTGGGTTATTACAGATTCCCCATACATCAAAGATCTCACAAACCAAAATTGGGTTCAATGGTATTTGATCTCTATGACCTAAACTTCCACTCCTTTGGCAATTATCACATGCTTTACAAAACAAATATGAGTCACAAAACAAATTTGGCTAATATAATCCACATTCTAACACTTTTTTAGCAGTTCTTTTTGGGCCAAAATGTCCACCACATGCATATGAATGACAAAATTCTAAAATAGATAGGATTTCATTTTCAGAAACACACCTTCGAATTATTTGGTCAGAACAATATCTCCATAAATAAGGATCATCCCATACATAATATTTAGACTCACTTTTGATTTTATCTTTTTGAGCCTTAGTCAAGTCATACAGGAATGTTCTAGCAACCAAATAATTTACTATATCAGCATACCAAGGTATTAAATTTTAACCTCAAAAAGATGTTCATTTGGAAATCCATCTTGAATTGGTTCAGGCTTCTCATTAAGTACCAATCGACTTAAATTATCTGCAACTAAGTTTTCTGTGCCCTTTTTATCTCGAATCTTTAAGTCAAATTCTTATAATAACAGAATCCACCTTATCAAGTGGGGTTTAGCCTCCTTTTTACTGAGTAAATACTTTAAAGCTGTATGATCATACATCTCTGAAACGTCGCTGGAGCATTACATAGGCCAAACAACATTCGACGGTAAGCAAAGGTACCGAAGGGGCACGTGAATGTTGTTTTCTCTTGATCTTCAGGTGGAATTTGATTAAATCCTAAAATGCCAGCTAAACAACAATAATGAGAATGACCAGCTAATCTCTCAAGCATTTAATCAATAAAAGGTAATGGAAAGTGATCTTTTCTAGTTGAACCATTTAGCTTCCTATAATCTATACAGACTCTCCATCCATTTTGTACACATGTTGGAACTAACTCACCATTATCATTTTCAATTACTGTGAAGCTAGTCTTTTTAGGTACTACTTGAATTGGGCTTACCCATTTACTATCAGAAATTGAAAAGATCATTCCAGTATCAAGTAGCTTCAAAATCTCCTTTTTAACTACTTCCATCATTGGTGGGTTAAGATGACGTTGAGCTTCTCTTGAAGGTTTATAGCCTTCTTCTAATAGTATACAGTGCATACACATAGAAGGGCTTATACCTTTTATATCTGCTATCGTCCACCCAATTGCTTCTTTATACTCCCTGACGACTCTAACCAACTTTTCATTCTCCAAGGAAGTTAGTTTGTTAGAAATTATCACTGGTAAGGTTTGGTCATTGCCCAAATATGCATATGTTAAATGACTTGGTAGTTCCTTCAATTCTATCTTGGGTGCTTGCAAAACAGATGGAAGTAGCTTCTTGTGAGATGAGGGAAGATCAATATAAGAAATATTATACCTAATATTCTTCAATGTCTCCAATCCAAAAATAGATTTCTTTAACTCTTCATCAATAGCAAATTTATCGTCAAGATATTCTAGCTTCTTATGATCAAAACTTTCAATGATTGCAAGCTGCAATTTATTTGCACATGTTAGCTCAAAAACCTGTTGAGTAGATGGATCAATAACATCAATAACAAAAATAGAATCTATATCAGCAGAATATCTCATAACATCATACATATTAAATCTTATTACTTCTCCATCAAACTCCATAAATAGTGTACCTTCAGCAACATCTGTTTTTGTCCTTGATGTTTTAAAAAATGGTCTTTCTAGCAAAATTGATACTGATTTGGAGGAGTGGTCTTCTTCTATATCTAAAATATAAAAGTCTGCTGGAAAGACTAACTATTAACTTGCACTAAAACATCTTTTAGGACTCCTTCAAGATATGTGATAGACCTATCAGCTAATTGAATAATCACACTTGTTTGTGTAAGTGATTCCATACTCAAAGATTGATAAATCCAATTAGGAATTATATTTATGGAAACTCCTAAGTCTATTATTACTCTTTCAATCTTTACATTGCCTATTTTGCAAGGGATGGTAAACATACCTGGGTCTTTGCATTTTGGGGGTAATTTCCTTTGAATTACAGCAAACACATTTTCTCCCACACAAATTTTCTCATTACCATTCAATTTTCTTTTATCAGTGCATAATTCTTTAAGAAATTTTGCATACTTGGGCACTTGCTTAATAGCATCAAGAAGAGGAATGTTAATTTGCACCTTTATGAAAACATTGAGAATCTCCTTCTCTTGTTGCTCTTTTTTGGAATTTGCAAATCTGCTTGGGAATGGAGGAGGAGTGACTAGTTGTTTTTTGGCTTGGGATGACTCTAAATTTTCTTGTGGCAGCTTAATTTCCTTTTCTAACTTTTCATCTTCAGCATACTTTAGAGCTTTCTTTTCAGGCTCTTTCAACTCCTTACCATTTCTCAAAGTTATAATACTAACATTTTGTTTTGGATTTAATTGAGGCTAAGATGGTAACCTACCAGAATTCTGACTTTCCAATTTTCCTAGATTTGTGGCTAACTGCCCCACTTGATTCTCTAAGTTGAGTCTACTAGACTTGGTTTCTTGTTGAAATTGTTGCATGTTAGTAGCTAAAGCAAAAACTATTTCATCTAAAGACATACTCGACTTAGAAGGAAGAGGTTGACAGTTTGGCTGTTGGAATACACTAGCCTGTTGCCTTAATTGATAGTTTAGCTGCTGGAAATTGTTGAGTTTTTGTCCATAACTAAGATTTAGGTGGTCCCTCCATCCCGGATTGTAGGTAGTGGCATAAGGATCATATTTTCTTTGGAATTAACCTTGAAATCCTCCTACAGTGTTCGCTTGTTTGTTCTCCTGAAGAGTTGGGCACATATCTATAGGGTGGCCAATATTTAAGCAAACTTCACAAGCCTTGACTTGTTGATGATTCCCTACAACCATTTTCTAAACAAGAAAGATTAGTTTATCAAGCCTATGTTCAATAGAATTAATACTTACCTCATTTACCTTTTTTGTGGGAGGATCCTTGCGAGTTCCAAACTGTTGAGTATTGGCAGCAACTTTAGTAATCAATTCTTTGGCTTGTTCCATTGTCTTATCCACTAATGCTCCACCATTAAAGGCATCTATCATATTTCTATCACTCTGTAACAGTCCTTCATAAAAATATTGAATCAATAAATGGTCTAGTATTTGGTGATATGGGCAGCTTGCGCAGAGCTGATTGAATCTCTCCCAGTACTCATAAAGGGTCTCTCCATTGTATTGACGAATCTCACAAATATCTTTTCTAATTGCTCTCACTCAAAAAATTTTCAAGAAACAGTTTTCTCAATTGGTCCCAAGTCATAATTGACCCCAGTGGAAGATAATATAGCCAATCTTTTGCTTTATATGTTAATGAAAATGGAAAAGCTCGCAATTTGATTTGCTCTTCACTTACTCCTTATGGCTTCATGGTAGAGCTAACGACGTGGAATTCTTTTAAATGCTTATGGGGATCTTCACCTGCAAAACCACGAAAGGTAGGTAGTAAATGAATTAAACCAGATTTTAGTTCAAAACTTACCTCTACATTTAGAAATTGTATGCACAGGGGCTGTTGGTTCACATAAGGATTAGCCATCCTTCTCAGAGTTTATTCTGCTTCAGCCATGATTTTAAGTTCTCTGAATAATTCAGATAAATTGACTACAAAATCACTATTAGAATTAGATGAAGAAAAAGCCTTTCACTGCTTTGTCTCCCTTCTTAGCCTTCGAGTTGTCTTCTCTATCTTAGAATCAAAGATTAAGTCACTTGTGCAAGAAGAACAAGGCATAAAACAAAAAAAAAATTGGATTAAACAATGACACCAGTCCCTGGCAACGGCGCAAAATTTTGATGGGCGTCGAAACCACCAAAAATAAATTCCTACTCTCAAAATAATATTTCTTGCAAATAAGGTGAGTAAGGTCGTACTCCACAGGGACTAGCCAAATTATGCAACCCAAAAATAGTAAAATAAAATAAGGGAGATTTTTCTTGATAAAGAAAATTAAAAATAAATAAATTCAGAAAATATTTTTGATAGATAAAACTTTAATGTAAATAACTCCCAACTAAGGTTTATTTTAGCTCTGACTCAATCAATTTGATCATTGTGTTCCCAAAAGGTAAAAGAAATAATTTCTCTTATAAAATAAACTGATTATGAATATCAACAAGCTCTGATGTTCTGCTCTTCCTTAAGAATATTTAAAAGGAACAAACTCTCCAATTAAACTTCATTCATAAATCAATTCCAAATAAGCTCTTAGAATTTAAACCTTGAATAGCATTAAGAAAAAGAAAAGCAACCAATCACTGTTCAAAAATACATAAGCTCATATGTTTAAAAAGGAAAAAATATTATCTTCAACATACAAAGATAATTTTAATTTATCAAAGGTATTGAATTGCTACTCTACCAAATCAAATGAACAATTACGAATTCAAAAAAATTCAAATAGCAATAATTACTCAGCTAAAATAAGGTATCAATTAAATAAACTGAATAATAATATCAGAATAATAGAAAATATTTCAATATTCAAGAAAAGAAACAATTAAATCAAGCCTCTCACAAATTATTCAGAGTCAGACCTCAATAATCTTGACTAGGGACCAAAGAGATTAGCCACTCATTGCTTTGAAACACTCAAAGAATTTTCCTCAGAAATTTTGAGAAGATGAAAAACAAATGGAAAAAGAATGCAGAAAAAATAACGAAGAAGAGAAGCCTCTAATCTTTATCCCCCTTTTTTGGTTCTTCACCCCTCCTTTTATAGGCTTCCTTCTTGTGAATCTGAGTAAATTTGTTCTAAAAAAAATTTGCGTAAATCTTTCTCGATAGTTTTTCACGATAAACATCATCTTATCTAATCCTGTAGATAAATATGAGAGAAGATATAAGATCAATTAAATAGATATAGACTATCTATAAATTATATTAGTTAAAATCTCAAAATTACAACCATTTAAGTAATTAAAATATATTTATCATTCATCGACTTAGAGATCTATTTGGTAATACATGCAAGATTGGAAAGAAGCCTAATTGGATTGGAGAATCCATTTGGGAGGAGTTGTGTGCAAAATGGAATAGTTTAGAATATCAATTCCTTCGAGAACGAATGAGAAAGTATAAAATCTCTAGTTCAGAATATGGTTGATTGTTACATATTGCGGATTCTATTTCAATCCTAGAACATGCCAAAAGATTGATAATTAATTTTATAGTTTTATATGTTTATTAATTATTTTAAATATATATTTATCTATTAATATTACTTTTTATTTTGTAGGCATGAAAATTAAGAAGACCACCAACATATTTTGTAGTCTTCTTTAAAACTCATCAAAATAAAGGAGTTTGAGTTGATAGAAAATCTCAAGTTCTCTATGTAATTGTGGTTTTACATTTAATTTATATTTGCAATTATAATTTAATTTATAGAATTTTAATTCATTTTACTGTTTTCTTTTTAGGATGAGTATGTATGTCCCAAAAGCTTGTATGAAAATAGAGAGGAAAGTGTTTTAGTTTCTTTTTAGGATGAGTATGTATGTCCCAAAAGCTTATATGAAAATAGAGAGGAAAGTGTTTTAGAATTAGATTTGTGGCTACAGCCTACTGGAAGAAAAAAAAAGGGTTTACTTTATGGTATTAGAAGTATGTTTGACAATACATGAGGAAATCCAACGTTTAGATATATTGACATTCATCAATACCTAACATATTGTTACTCTTCTTATATCCAAGAAATTATGAGGAATGAATTTAGTACTTTGTCTCAACAAACTCATGATGCCTAACTTGAAGATAGAGTCTACAAATTGAACAACTTTGACAAGAATTAGAAGAATTTAGAAGTATTGTTCAACATTTTTCACAACAATGACATCAAGATGATGTTGGGCCAAGTTCTTTTTATAGACTAGATACTTCTCACTTAAATAATGAGAATGAAAATGACAATTTTAATGAGTGATGATGACTGTTAAATTTTGTAATTTTTATGTCATATAATATTGCAATTAAATTTATATCAAATATTTCTTCTTATTTTATTTAACTTTTACATTTTTTTCATAAAATTATATAATATTATATATTATATTATTGGTTAATAAATTTCATTATTTTTTAACTTATAATATATATATGTCTCTATGTGTGTATGTGTGTGTATTTGATTGTAATATATAATGCAATGCACATACCAAAATTTAATTATATATATATATATATAAAGTTATAATGTTAATAGTTGCGAAATTTTGTGCAAGAGTTAAACTTTGACTATTTCACCAAATTTTTGCCTTTTTGTCTATAAAGTTCAACTTTTCCGCATTATCTTACATTCTTCTCTTTTTTACACTAATTGCTTTGGTGCATTTGAAGATGATTATTTCTTTGGTTTCATTTGTCATCCATTCCTCAACTCTCTAGCTGGTACCTTTTTGTTACTATCACTTTTTATCTTCTTCATTTCTATTATTATTGGTTTTGTTCTATTTTTTTAATTTGTTTCTATTTGTTATATTTTGAGTTATTATTATTTTTGTTTTGTAGGTAATTATTTAAATTTTTTTAGGTATGAATTTTCATGTTAAGTTTTTGTATTTGTTTTCATTCCTACTTTTATTTATTTTCAATTTATTTCTTTTTTCATTTGATTTGATTTTTGTTTTCTATGCTTAATTTGTTTTCATTTCTCAAACTATTCGAAAAAATTTATGGAGAATACCACATTTGAAAATTTTGGAGGAGTGCAACCTAAAAAGTGCTAAGAAGAAATAAAACCCAAAAAGGGCATAGGAAAATAACATGATGATTAGGAATTCAAACTTAGAGCGAAGAAAAATTGAACCCATGGCAAAAAAGCAACATAAGAAAAAAATACCAAAAAAATAATAAAAAAATTAAATATACCTTAACTTATTATTAATTCTAATCAATCTTATTTTTAAAATTTTTATATAAAGTAAGTTATTAATTATCATAGTAAATATATGTAAAATAAAATTTTTAAATATGATAAAATAAAATATATTATTATTTATTTTTATACATTAAATTTAAATAATTTATTAATTTATTAATTTTAAAATTTTTTGTAACATTGTCTTTGATAAAAAAAATTTTTCCCAATTTCAACAAAACAATGGTTGGACACGTGTCATGACTCTAAGAAATTTTTTTGATAGAATCGAGAGCATATCCAACCATGGTTCTGTAGGAATTTTATTATTCCTTGCCCTTTTATTTTACTAATATCATATTTATATTAAATAATTTTTTATAACAAAATTTATTAAAATAATAATTATTAGTTATTATAAACATTACATTTTAATTTTTTTCATCAATTTTTATTATTGTATTTATATTAAATAATATTTTTATGCCATAATGTTTTAAAATAACTATTAATAATTAATATAAACATTATTTTTCAATGTTTTACTTCAATTTTTCATTAATATTATATTAAATAATTTTTTATAACAAAATTTGTATTTATTCATTTGATATTGATGTGACAGTAAGTTAGAAGATGCAGTGACGAAAGAAAGTGAATAAATTGCGATAAATTTGTTTGTAGCAATAAATTTGCCACAGTAAAAATAGTGACAGCTTATCCGACAACTTTTTTTTTTTGTCATAAATAATGATATTATGATTGTTTGCTCCTAAAATTTACTATTGGAAACTAAGGACTTTCTAGTAGTGATTATTTTACATTTTCTTGTTATTAATTTTTTATTTGACTTCTAACATTAGATTAGAATCAATAGATTGGAATCAGTTTTGATTATTACTACTTTTTTTTAATGTTTTCTAATCTATTCTATTTGTAATATGCATAAATCTTTTTATTTTTATTGTATTTGATTTTTTTTTCCATGTTTTCATTTATTTTGTTTCAATTTTGATTATTAATTTTTTTTTCATTTGGACATGAAGAAGGAATCAAATATGAAGAGAGAATATGAGAAGGGAGTAAACCCAAACAAGACTGTTTATCACATACCCAAAAAACCCATAAGCTGAAAGAAAAAGGAAGATGAAGAACCAATGAGAAAAATGCATAATAACATTAATAATAATAGGATAAATTCAAATAAATATAGCATAAATTATAAATTATAAACAAATTTATTATATTTATTATTATATTAAAAAATAAAAAATACTTTTAAAAATTTATATTGGAGATTATTTCCAACAATGTTTGTTGGAATGATTTCTGACATATTTTTTTAACCATATTTTCACAAATATTATAACTTGATTTTTTAAATAATTAAACAAAAATTACTTAGTTTTTTTTTATTTTTTTTCCAATTTTTTACAAACCATTTATATTATTTTTGTTGATGTTATTAGTTATTTATTTATTAATTAATTATATGTTAAATATAATTTATCTTTTCAAAATTTAAAAGCTACCATTGATGTGATGGGAGAGATAGAAAGAAAAATTTATTGTGTTTTAACTAAATTACAGTTAAAATAAAATACCAATAGTAAAAAAAATCAACCGATTACCTGATTGAATTTTCAGTCAATAAACTCAATTTTTGTTGTAGCGTTTTTTGTTATTATTATTGTTGTTATTAGATATGATTGAGCGAGACCGAAGACATGGATTGATAGAGCAATAATGTTCATGTAACTTTGTAGGGTTTGAAGAGTATATCTTGAGTAAAATAAAGAAAGTGATGGAAAGAAGGAAGTGCTCTACAATACACATGAAGTTTCCATGTTTTGTCTTAAAAAAAAATGGAAATAGTGTTATATATTGAGCAAAATGAAGTGTTATTTTAGTTTCTTTATCTTTTTTTTTTTGGCTAAGTGTGGTAATGTATTTTGACACTTGTAAGGCACTGCTTGAGACTCGAACATCATACGTACATGTACTTGCTCCTGCTAACCTAATAGTACATGCATGCATGCCTTGTGTAGTCTTTTGTGATATCTGATTTTTTTATAAATGTACGAAACTCAACGATTGTAAAAGAAAGTCTCCTAAATAGAAGGATTTGAGGTCTAATAAAGTTAGAGTAATAATCTGGACCTCAAATAATGAAGATCTAAGGCTAGAGGTGCCCTGAAAATAGAGCCAGAATAATTAGACGAAAATTGACAAAAATATAGTGGCATTTTCGTAATTACGGGCACTTTTTAGAAAACTTAAGGAAAAATTTTTAAATGAGAAAAATGAGTTTTCAGGGATTCTCAGAGTGGATGCATTAAGGATGAAGTGACTCGTGGCATTTTTCTTCTCCAATTAATCTTCCATATTTTCTCCAACATTGAGATTTAATTTTCTCAAAGTCTGCACAAAAACAATGGAGACAATTAAGTAGGAACAATCTTACAAAATTATTTAAACAAATTTATGCATTAAAACCAATAATTTTGCAATTTAATTCCTAAAATATAGAAATGACCAATAAACTCAATTATCCTTCAATTGAAGTCCTTTAGCCACAATTTATCATCAAAATGCCTAAATTAGAGGGGAAAAAGCATATAGAAGTAGCAATTATCAAGTTGTATGACAGTACTAGTAACACAGCTCAACCTCTGGTACTGTTCCATCAATTTCCATGAATTAAAGGTCATTGCATTAGTCTAGAATTATTTTCAATCATTAGTTAACATTTAAAGATTTCTAGAATGGTATAGGTTGCTTGATTTTGAATTTTTTGGAATTACTTAAGTTTATATCAGAAACTTATGATAGTATACCCAGCAGCCAAACCTTTGGTACTTTTTTATTGTCTTTCACAATATAGTTGATGATTTAGTGGTATGGAATGATTTTTAGCCTTTAGTTGACATTGAGGGCTTTCTAGAAAGATATCATTTGCTTGATTTCAAGTCTTTTAGAATTAATTATGATTTTCCAAAGTTCCTACTAGAAAGCTATCATGGCAAACCCAAGAGCAACTTTAAGTTTTTTGTATTCCATGGTTCTCAATCTAGGTTGTAAGCCTCCAATTGTGTTATTTTTTACATGTATGAGTATGTCATGGGTGAAAATGAGTTGAGACAAATTTAAATGACTCATGTGGGCCAACTTGAAACAAATTCGGTGTCCATACACCTTAGCTCCATTGCCAAAGTGTGCAAATTCCACTTATGCTTTGAATGTTATATATGGGCTGTATGAACTTAAGGTATTACATCTTCAACCTACTATTTTTGCATAGGTTTCTAAAAACTAAATTATATAATAAAATCATAATATTCTCTTTCTCAATCTCTATGTCTAGGGTCTATATTTTGAATTCTCTACTTTCAATTATTGGTCCAAGTTTTGCATGAATTTTGAAGTATTATTTTTATATATATTATGATGAGAGATATTATCTTGTTTACCTTAATAATTTTTTTGGTTGATTTTGAACACAATCTCTCATATAAATTTTGTGCACTTAGAATTTAATTACAAAATTAGTAATCCCTAAAGAGAATCCAACTTAAGTTGATCAAAAAGAAAATTTATTCAAAAAATTTATGATCTTATGTTTCTAGAAGACATGTTCATTAGTTATGACATAATTAATTATTTCATAATATTGTCATATATTTAGTAATATTTAATAATTAATTGTGTCATAGTTAAAAAACTATGTTCTTAAAAACATAAGATCATCACTCTATTCAAAATACTTGCATTTGGTACATTAATGACATTTGAGATACCAATAAGGCAAAGAATATATATAACTAAAAAAATTATGAATATGTCATATACATAAAATTTTGGCCTCATTAGTTAATATTCATAATATATTAATTGTATTATTTCTTTGACAATTTTTAATTAATATTACACTTCATATCATATTTATGCTTTGATACCCTAAATAGCTAAAAATGTACCATACTAGTTCGCTTTCTAGATTTTATAGTACCTAGTATGTACTTTTTTTTTGGTTACAAAGAAGGTACGATATTTTGAAAGATAGAAGTGGAGAAAGGAATAGGGTAGAAATTAAATCCAAATACATGACCTCTTCACACTTAAAAAGGAAGTATCATCTATGTGATGGTGCTTGAACTTTGCATACATAGCTCTTTGCATTTGTTTGAATGTAGAGAGTTATTAAGAATCAATTGAAGTGTGTTTCCAAAGAATTTTTCTTCAATTGGAGAAATTTTTATGAGGAAGATACTTAACTTAGATATACTATTAATTAAATCAATTGAGAGTTATTATGTATTGTTAAGTAACATATGTAGTTTGTAATACCTTAAATCCTAGCTCTTCCAAATCATTATATAGCTCAAGCTCATGCAATTTCCAAGAAAATGTAATATTTTTAACGAATTAAAATGCGTTATGTAAGACCTTAATTGTCTATTTTATGCCTCATGGATCATATAAACTCATTCATATCATTCTCTACTCTAAATGCATTCATACAAGTCAAAACTATCACAAAACATTCCATTCTTCTTGAGTTTAGAACCATCATACACAAAATAAATGCTTTGGCCTCAGATTTATTGATACAACTTTCTATCATCAATTTTGAAAAATCATAATTAATTTCAAAAAAATTAAAATAAAGTAAATGATAGCTTTCTGGAAAGCCCTGAATATCAACTATAGGTTAAAAATCATTCCAAGCCATGAAAACATTAACTGGACTATGATTGATAATAGAATAGCACCAAAGGTCTAGTTGCCTAAATTTGTTGTCATAGGTTATTGATATAAAATTTAAAAATTCAAAACTAATTCAAGAAAAATCAAAATCTGACAAACCATAGCATTATGGAAATTTGTAAATGTTACCTAGTGGATACAAATAACTCCAGACTAAAATAGATGCATTTAACTCATAAAAATTGATGGAATAATACTAGAGGTCCTATTGCATTCCTAATACCATCATGAAATTTCAAAAATTTGGTTCTCCCTATATAGATCTCTAAATGGGGTGATCTAAAGTGTTATAGAAAGCTCAACATGTCTGGTTTATTCTTATAAAATGTCATAGCTATTGGACACTATTTGGCCCACGAATGACATAGGAAAAGGAATTGACAAAATGAATAGTGCACCCAGCCATTTTATTTTTTTTTCAAATTTAAAAAATCATAATAAATTCTTTAGAGATCCAAATTGGGTTATATTTTGCTCTATGGAAAGATCTAGATGAGACCTACTTGCTGGGCAAATTTCATGGAAAAACTCACTCATTTGGGTCGATGTTGGTTCAACTCACAAAAAGGTCAAATTTAATGCTTCAAATGGTTCAAAATGGTGTCAAATTACTTTCTTCATTATTCAAGACTACTTGGGCACATCCAAAACCACATACACAGCCTAGGGAGACATGCTATTTGGCCTAAAATGTCATGGAGCTCATTTCCACTATGCTACTTGTCCATATATACAAACTTTCATAACTCATACTCGGCATATGGATGTCAAGAATGCACATACTCAATCATATGGTGCCAAAATCAATACATACATCATATATTCATACATTTAAGTGTGCTCAAGTGTCTACATATCATTTACAACATATGATTACATCTTTTGACATTAATAGGTCTACAAATGACTATTTGACATATCCTTTGGGAAACTTTTTGTCTTCAAGAGTGGTGGCTTCCATTTCTTAGCTCACTTAGCCCACTTCGACATAGTTAGACAATGGAGAGATTCCAAGAATCGTAATAGCTCTTAATCATACATAATAGCCATATTTTCAAGTCTAAGAATGCATATATGAACATTAAGCTACTAATAACCATTCATAAATTTATTTTCATGTGCAAGAAGCTTATACATATCATACATTGGCTTTCAAGTGCATCGGGTTAGCCTCACCCCCTTTCCATAAGACTTTTAGACTTGCCTCACTCATTTTCAAGGGACTTTTGACTAAGCTGCATTCTTCTTGAGACTTTTGGCTTTGTCTCATCCAATCCTAGGGACTTTTGGCTCATCCTTACCTTTGCTAAAGGACTTTTAGCTTTACCAAGCTCATTCAAGCCATAACTCATTCATAAAATACATTTTATGCAAATAATGGTACCATGGCATGTAGAAAATAGATATACACATTTCTCATGGCATAAACATACATATACACATCCAAAGACTAGAAAAAAAAACTAAGAATGCAAGAGAGAAAGGTTAAAAAGCTATATTGAAGCAAGAAATGCAAGCTTTCCTTTGGTTGCTCTTCCCTTCTCTTAGCCACATACTTGCAATGAGGTGGGACTTGGTTTTTTTGGCCTATACATATCAAATGGGATCCAATTACATCATGGAAGCAAGCTCTAGCATCACATACACACTAGAGAAGCATACTTGTTTCTTAGACACCATTATGGCCTCATAAGGGACCTAATGAAGCAATTATAATAATTCTTGATCTTGCCTCCATTTCCTCCTTTAATCTATGACTCTTGACTTCATTTAGACTCCTTGGAGCCATTACACATTTTTTAGAGCTTAGCTATGAGTTGTTTCATTATGTCACATTATAGAGCCTACACCTCTAACTCTTAATCTATGGCTTTTAAAGTTTTTTCAAGGATTTCTTTCACGTTCTTCCATCATGTTTAGTCCTAATCTAAGCTTAGAAAAATTTAAAATACTCCTTAGGTCCTTCATCTATGCTTGGTCGAGACATATGCTTCATTTTGGACCCACAGAGTTTTCTTGTTTCCTTGAAGGAAGAGGCACTTAGGAGGCTTCCTTGGGGTCTTAGGGACTCAATTAAACCCTCTCATAAACTAGAATATTCTTGGAAAAAGTCAGATTTTATCATGTGTTCAAGAATCCCTAGCTTTGCTATCATGAATTTTAACAATTTTCCTTTTAGTTTCTTTGCATTTCCTAGCTTCCCATAGTCTAAATCATAGGTTTCATGCTTGCTCTTGGTCAAAATTCACTCTCTCTTACAAGCTCTCAAGGTGGGCAAACCAAGCACAAAAGAAGCAAGGAGGAGAAAGTAATAAAAGCAAAGGCATTGACCTTGATTCCTTGGCTTCTTCAAAGGCTCTTTCACTTGGTATAGGCTTCTCTTTCAAAGTCTGGCCTTATCCCTCTAGATCACATGTAAAACAAACCCATATCAATGGCCAAAACCATGGAAAGAAAGGTAGGAAGGAGGAAAACAACTTTAAGGAAGGAAGAAGCTTGCAATTCTAAGTTTTTCCTTATCTCTTTCCTTGAGCTTTCCTCTTCTTCTTCTCCTCTCTAGGTGCGCCCTCCTCCTTGGTCTTTCTCTCTATTTTGGGTAGAACAAAGTCAGTTAAAAGGAGGAGCAAAGGGGGACGCCACTTTATAAGAAAGGAATTCTTAAAGTTATTCTTGAAAAATACCATTTGTGTCCCTTCTCTTGGCTAGTTCATTTTAGGCTCATTTTAGCTACTTTTTGAGAATCATCTTTTTCCTCATAAAATTTAGGTCCTCTAATTTATGAAATGGCTTTGGAATCACTCAAATTGAATTTAAAACCTTCCCGAATAAAAAGGTCAAAGTTTGGGTCAACTGACGCTAAAAAATGTATACTGGAGGGGTTTTAACTGTCCTAGGAGTTCCCATAGTTTTCAGGACCTCTGAAAACCCCAAAAAGCTTGAATTTTTCATTTAAAAAGCCCTCCTATGAGTTTTTCAAAAAAGTACTTATATTTACAAAAATGTCACTATACTTTTGGCAATTTTATTAAACTACCATAGCTTAAGTTTTTAGACATCTTAGACCTTGGATCTTCATTTTTCATTATTTAAAATTTTATTCTAATTTTATTTGGCCTTAAATCCCTTAACTCATGAGACTTGCTTTGCAAATTGACTCATTTATGTGTTTTTACAAAAAACCAGATGTTACACAGTTCAATTATATTTGTCCACATAATTATTTTTAAATAACTTAGTCTTTTACCATGTGTCTAAGGAAAATTAATTTGCATTCCTGCAAGCATGCATGTCTACTAAACATGAGTTTGAGCTATTTTGTGACCTGTCTTCTTTATCTCTTATTTGGTTGTCACCAATTTCACACTCAACTAGAGAACTTATTCTCAATTTCTTTAGGTCTTAGACTTATAGTGTACATTGAAAAAAATAATTATATATGCTTCTAATGAAAGAAGAGATGTTTTTTGTTTTTCTTGCTTTTTTAATTTTTAGATCTTGCTAGTTAGTCTTTGTCAATGTCAAATTAACACTACTAAAAATAATGACTTTTACTGTGGTGGCTTAACAGCAATAAGCAAACCATGGCAAATTCAAGTCGTAATTGTAGTTTTATTCAACCATTGTTAGGAATAGAGTTGTAACTATGATTGCACTTCATTCTAACCATTGACCTAAGAACTTAATCGCAGTTTTAATGAACTACATAGTCTTAACTACAATTCTTGTGTAACTGTAGTTAAGGATTTAATCTTAATCATGGTTAAGACTATAGCTTTAGCCACTGTTCATTAATGAATCATAGTTAGTGTAATTTTTAATTACCCTAGTTGCCTCCCCCATTACCAGTGACTAGAAAACCACACCACCAGTCACTGCCAACATTGACTAACCATCATTCGTACTTTTCTATAGCTTAATCAGCAATTTTTTGTTCCACCTTGACACAAGTTTTGCACACTTTTCTATTCAACCATGCAAGCTTTGTTCATCCTCCAACAGGGTTCTTGCCATTGTCAAGGAGTTTTTCACTGCTAGTAGTGCTTGATTTGTCTCCCATTTGTAATTTTTCATATCTACCAAAGTGCACTCTAAATAACCTAAATGCTTTATTTGCTTTTCTTGATTAATTGATTGCAAGATGGGTTTTGTTATACTTGCTTTATCTTATTTTAATTTTAATCATTTTTTATATTCTTGCTGTAAATGCTAAAGTTATTGTTGAAACATTTATTATAAATTTGTCTTAATATATAGTTGTCTTGCTAGTTGTTAGCTTGTTACTAAAAATTTATTATAAATATAATTTTTAATGAATAATGTATATTGCTTCAATACACATAAAATTGGAATAGTAAAAATAATAGTTGCTTTACTTTGTTTCTTTGTGAAATTTAGATATGTTAACTAGTAATATTGTAACCATGAAGCCTTAAGGCTATGATGACAGAGAGAATAAAAATTTTCCTTTCATACAATTATTACTATTGACTTTTCTTTTCCCATTAAAAAAAAAAAGTAGCCATGTAATGTGATGATTGAAAATAAACTTTTTGGTCTTTCATATCTTCAATTTATGGAGTTTGAGTTGCTAATTGTATCCACATGTTGCATGGGCGAATTTTGTGGTTAATTTTGGAATAAGATCTAATATAAGTGATGTGGAGTTTAAATTACTAGGTTTTAGTCTTACCACATGAATATAAGATAGGTGATGTCTAAATATTTTTTTAAAAATGGATAAATCTTGCATAGTTAAACCTCAAAGTACCTGAGAATATTTAGAGAGATTTAGTGGAATTTTAGACTTTGCATTTACTAATAAAAGGGTAAAATAATATGTCCATGTTCTAAGTGTAACTTCAAAAAATGGCAAATCAAAGAAGATGTACTTGATCACTTGAGTGTTAAACCATTTCCATAAAGGTACACATTTTAGGTCATGCATGGGGAAAGATGTGATAGTGAAAAGCCTCTTGCAAAATCTCCAGCAAAGTCACAAGTGAGAGAAGAATGGATTTGTAGGGATGACCTGTTAATGACATGGTCTGTGATGCATTCGAGGTTCATCATAAAACTGAAAGTGTTGATGAAGTTAAGGGTTTAGCTCCACCCTTTTACCAGGAGATGAATAAATATGCTGAAAATTTTTATGAGTTAATAAGAGATAGGCAATATAATTGATACAAAGGGTGTAAGAAATACTTAAAATTATCTTTACTTATCGCAAATTCCATGATATTAAAGTTATTAGTAGATGCTTTTGAACATGCAAAGATTCATTCTTCTTTTTGTAAAGGTAAGAAAACCATTAGTAAACTGGGGATCAATTATATAAAGATTCATGCATCTCATAATGATTATGGAATCTTTAGGAGTTTTAGGACAAGAAGTTATGTAAGCATCGATGATGGCCATTTGGGCTTTGGAGGTGTGCCCTATAAGGGGAAATTGGTTGACATAATTGAAATAAAACTATCATGGTCAATTTATGTTAACATTTTCTCAATGTATATGGGCCAATACAACCAATTCTAGGGGGACCATAACTAATGACTTGAGATTCATGTTTAACAAATTTTTATGGTTAATATACATTGGTGATGATGAAGATGACAAACCATACATCCAAGCTTTAGAAGCTTAGCAAGTATATTATGTGGAAGATAAGTTGGAAAAGAATTAGAGTATGGTCATGCATATAAAGCAGTAATACTTGCATGACATTAGGGAAGAAGATGAGGATACTAGCTATGAAAGTGACCCATTCCAACCTTAACACTTGGAAAATGCCATTTCCAAATGAAAAAGAAAATTGGAACTTATCCAGGTTTAATGTCTTGCATCTTTTTCTTATGCTAGTATTGAATGAGTTATATTTCTTTTTATGCTTAATGGTATATGTTTATGTCTATGAAATGATATAAAATTGTTTGTGATTTGTTTTTATAGGACTTTTGAAAATGAAGAGGTTTCTGAAGAAGAAGAGTAGTTCAAGCTCCCTTTATAGAGGCATTGCAGGTACTTCAGGCCATAACACTAAGGATCCCTTGCTGAGTTTAGTTGTTAATGATAGTGGCTAACCAAGGTACATAGATTCTATAGCTGAGGTTCTAGCCATTGAGCCTTCCTTTAATGATATTCATGACTTCCTTATCGATAGAGAGGAAAGGGAACAAGAATAGGCTAGTGAGCTTACACAGCAAGACCAAAAAAAAAAGTTGGATGGCTAAAATTACAAGTAATTAAGTCAAAATCTTCTAATGCATTGAATTCATTTAATCTAAGTTTGAATCTGTTAACTTTACTTGTACAAATGAGGTAGGACAAGTTAGACCTATGAATCTAACTTCTTAGGGGGTTCGGCTCTTTCCTAAACATAGTTATTGTGCACTAGAATGAGTGACTGCAACCCATTAGAGATGGAGGTTGATAAATCTCTATCATTCATGTTATTTTGCATACTTTTTGCTACTTAGTATGGGTTCAACCTACTAATCATATGGAAAATAATACTTTTTATAGGTAAAATAAGTGCACTTAGGATTAATAGTTCCATGATTAACTTTTACACGTTAAATGACAAGTTTTGTTTTAATTTTGGATATATTGAGAATTAATTATATTTTGCTCTTTTTGTAAGGTGCAATCAAAAGATAAATGGAACCATAAGCATGTTAAAATGGGATTGATAGAATTTTTCATGTCAAAGGGTTTCAAAGCACTAATTATTGTTGGTTAAAGAAGTGCGTTGTGGCCAAAATTCATCAAGCCATGGCAAAATAGGAAGAAATTAAAGATTGCACCTAGGGCAAATTGTGCCGTGGCACAATGTCACACATAGACGAAGAGCACCGCGACATAGATCAAGCTTTAGGATAAGTTGTGACACAGCTTCTACAAGCTATGACATAGTGGCAGATAGAGGCCAAATGCACCGTGGTAGGGCTATGGGGCACCATGACGCCGTGCGGTTTAAAGCCATAAGTAAGTAAATTTGCCACAACATGAAAGGTGAAGTCGCGATGCAGTTCATTTTAGCAAAACAAGATGTTTTCTTTACTGAATTTTTGAGGGTTTCTTACTTACTACAAATGGCCATTTCAGCTAGAGGAGCCATCATTCTGGGTTATTTTGGGTCTATTCCAAGTATGTAGAGGTTAAGAAGATGCAAGGAAGGTATCTTGAAGCAAGAGAGTGCTATACATTGGAGATTAAAGAGAAGGCAAGCTTCTTTTACTAGTTTTCTCTATCCTTTTTTTCTTTGCACTTATTTAGATGTTTCTGATTTTTTTATTTTACTACTAATATTGATAAATATGTATAGCTAAACTCCTTAATCTAGAATTATTATGAACTCTTGTATGAATTAGTAGTTGTTTTCACTGTAACTTTATGAATATTGGTGAATACATGTTTGTTCAACTCTCATGCTTTCTAATTACTTAGCCAACAATTAGATTGATTTGATTCCTTTCCTTGAACTTAGAAAAGGAAAAGTGAAATTAGATCTTGAGTTGAGTTGTGTGAGTACTTGATGCTTGGTAGGACAAGTGAATAGTTTAGTTAATGGGATATGATTATATTCATTAATCTCACATAGTCAAACTAAGTATTGTACTATTAAATTGTTCTTGGTTAATTTCATAAGGAATTATAAAATTAATTGGATAATCCTATATGAGATTTGAAAAAATACTTATAGGAACAAGTGAACCTTAAGCTAACATGTATTGCTAGTATGAGTAAAGGTCATTAGTGTTGAACTAATTCACTATGAAATACAAAAGGGATCAATAATCCTTGATGCTGTTATTCCTAATAAGCCAAACATCAATTTTGAACATAAGTTTTGCTTGGTAGATAGTCTTTAATCATATTCTAGTGTACAAGCATTTGAAATTGATTTTCTTAATTTAAGCTAGGGGTGTGAATTTTGATATTTCATAAGTTTTGATGACAAATTCTTAAGAGAATGATAATTTTTAATCACTATATTACTATTGTGATATGTATACTTGCATATATGCTTTCAAAAAGAGAGTAATAAGTTTTTTGCATTGTTGCCAGGGATTTGTATGCCAAAATATTTTCTTGTCAATGCTAATACTACTACACCTAGTTTTAACTTAAACTTTATGCATAGTTTTACTTGTGTATTCTCATTTCATTTTTGTTCGATTTTGCAGTAGCTACCCTCCTATGATGCACAACCTCTTATACAATAAATTGAAAGTCTAAAAGTTGTGTTATTTCAAGAAGAATCTGAAAAAGCTTTCAATCTAACTTTAAAAAATAAAATTGAAACTTCTAAAACAACTAGAAATATAGCGCATAAAGATGAAAATTGAGCCAGAACAGTGAATGATTTTACCACATTGGATATGCAAGAATACCATCCAAGCATAAGGAGATTGACTATTCAAGCCAAGAATTTTTAAATGAAGCAAGTGGTATTATATATGCTCTAAATGGTTGGGTTGTTTGGAGGCTCACCTATGGAAGATCCTAACTTTCACCTTTCAAATTTTTTGGAGGTTTGTGATTCCTTTAAACATAACGATGTGCTTGATGATGTGATCTAGTTGAGACTTTTCCCACTTTCATTAAGGGATAAAGCCAACATATGGCTTAGCTCACTACCAGTAGGTCCATCACCACTTGGGATGACCTAGTCATAAAATTCAAAACCAAATTCTTTCCACTAGCCATATTAATAGAGTTGTGAAATGATATCACTTTTTTATGCAACAAGATGATGAATCATTGTATGAAGCATGGGAGAGATTCAAGGATCAATTAAAAAAGTGCCCTAACCCTGGATTTCCTAAATGGGTGCAAGTATAGACTTTTTACAATAGCTTTCTACTAGAAATAAAGGCTATCCTTGATTCAGCATCCAATGGGAGTATTATAGGTAATTTAAATGTTGATGTTGCTTATAATTTGCCAAAAAATATGGCAACACATTTCCTTTAATGGTCTATATCTAGACCTTAAAAGAAAAAGGTAGCAGGAGTGCATGAAATTGATGCTTTGACTATACTCTCAGCTTAAATGGTAGTGATAAATAAGAGTTTTAACAATCTTGAAATATATTTCAGGGCATAAATGGGTATGAATGCCATTCAAACTCCAATTATTAGTTGTGAGCCTTGTGAGGAAGAACACTTTACTTATCAATGTCCTTAATTAGTGGAAGCAGTCAATTATATGGGTAATTATAGAAAAAATCCAAATAACTCATACTCAAACTCATATAGTCTAGGTTGAAGGAACCATCCAAATTTTCCTTGGAGTCAAGGTCAAAATCAAACCCAAGCATCTTCTTTTAGAATGAGGCTCTCTAATCCTCATAGATTTTCTACTCAAGCTAGGCTGCCAATGTAAGAGAAGAAGCTAAGTATGGTGGAAAAGTTAATGTAATACATGGCCAAGCAAGATGTTACTCTAGCTAGATAAGAGGCAATAATGACGAAGCATGAGTTAGCAATTAGAAACATAGAAATGCAAATTGGCCAATAGGCTTCATCTATAAATTCAAGATAGCAAAGGGATTTTCTAATTGACACCATTCCTAACCCAAGAAGAGATGGAAAAGAGGAATGCAAAGCCATTATGTTAAGAAGCAGCAAAGAGTTACCTGAAGTATGATCTTCAATGTAGGATAATGAGTCTAATCAAGATTATGGCAAGTTGGAAGATAAGATTGAGAAAGAGAACCTTGTTAAGAAGAAGAGTGAAGTTGTTAAAAGGAAGAATCAAGAGAAGAGTCAAGAAAAGATTATTCCTCCACTACTATTTCTTTAATGCTTCAAGAAGAAAAACTTGGATAAACAATATCAAAATTTTCCAGAGATCTTCAAGCAGCTCCACATCAACATTCCATTTTGTAGAAGCCCTAGAACATAGAATGAATCAAGCATGGAGGAAATGTTAATGCAATACTTGGCCAAGAAAGATGCTATTCTAGCTAGACAAGAGGCAACAATGATGAAGCATAAGTCAGCAATTAGAAACATAAAAATTCAAATTGACTAATAGGCTTCATTTACAAATTCAAGATAGCAAGGGTTTCTTCCAAGTGATACCATTCCTAACCCAAGAAGAGATAGAAAAGAGGAATGTAAAGCCATTATGTTGAAAAGTGGCAAAGAGTTACTTGAAGTGTCACGTTCAATGCAAGATAATGAGTTTGGTTAAGATTAGGGCAAGTTGGAAGATAAGATTAAGAAGGAGAACCTTGTTGAGGAGAAGAGTGAAGTTATTGAGAAGAAGAATCAAGAGAAGGGTCAAGAGAAGATTATTCCTCCACTACCATTCCTTTAATGCTTCAAGAAGCAAAACTTGGATAGATAGTATCAAAAGTTTCTAAAGATCTTCAAGCAGCTCCACATCAACATTCCATTTTGTAGAAGCCCTGGAACATAGAATGAGTCAAGCATGGAGGAAATGTTAATGCAACATATGGGCAAGTAAGATGCTATTCTAGCTAGACAAGAGGCAAAAATGATGAAGTATGAGTTAGCAATTACAAACATAAAAATGCAAATTGGCCAATAGGCTTCATCTATAAATTCAAGACAGTAAGGGATTCTTCCAAGTGACACCATTCCTAACCCTATAAGAGATGGCAAAGAGGAACGTAAAGCCATTATGTTGAAAAGTGGCAAGGAGTTACCTGAAGTGTCACCTTCAATGCAAGATAATGAGTCTAGTTAAGATTAGGGCAAGTTGGAAGATAAGATTGAGAAGGAGAACCTTGTTGAGGAGAAGAGTGAAGTTGTTAAGAAGAAGAATCAAGAAAGAGTCAAGAGAAGATTATTCCTCCACTACCATTCCTTTAATACTACAAGAAGCAAAACTTGGATAAATAGTATCAAAAGTTTCTAGAGATCTTCAAGCAGCTCCATATCAATATTCCATTTTGTAGAAGCCTTGGAATAAATACCAAGCTATGCTAAATTTATGAAGGATGTGTTAGTCAAGCAAGAAGCGGTTTGGAGAAATCAAGACCGTAGCTTTAACCTAAGAGCGCAGTGCCATCTTGTAGAAAAAATTGCTATCTAAAATGAAAGATCCGAGAAGTTTTACCATCCCTTATAACATTAGGAAACACTTTATTGAAAATGCTTTATGTGATCTTAAGGCGAGTGTGAATCTAATGCCACTATCAATTTTCAAGAAACCTAGGCTAAGAGAGGCAAAACCAATAATAGTGACTTTGCAATTAGTTGATAAGTCTTTAGCTTACTTAAATAGAGTCATTGAAGATGTGTTAGTAAAGGTTAATAAATTAATCTTCCCCGTAGATTTCATAGTGTTGGATTATGAAGAAGATATGGACATCCCTATCATCTTGGGTGGACCCTTGATAAGTCTCTAAATTATCATAATTTTTAAAATATTTTATGGGACCTATCATATGAATATTGACTTTATTTTATTTTTAATATATAAAATAAATAAAAATTTAGTTAAGCTAATATTTAGTAAATTTTGGTTCTATTTCTTTGATTTTGAGTTAATTTTTTGAATTAGTTAAGTATAAACAATATTTTGTGTTTTTATCTAGATTTTCAGGTTATTATATTGTTTATCTTTTGTTACTAGATTATAAATATTAATTAGATGAATTTTATATTTTTGTAGGATTACAATTATAAAGAAACAAGTTTAGAAATTTTAGAATGCAAAGCAACAAGTATTAAGAAGATTTGTTGGAAAATGATCAAAAAGAAAAAGAAAAAAAAAAAGAAAAGACAAAAGAGCAGAAGATGGCGTTCAAAACCGCTACTAAAGAAAGTGCAATGCCACAGCGACAAATTTAAGCACTATGACGCATTGAGAAATAGAAGCAAAATGAGTTGTGATGTAAAATTTTATGCCATGGCACTTTTGACCACTACAGTAAAAAATTCATTTGCGTTGTGGCCCAATTCAAAAAAAATACAAAACACACCATTTTTTAGTCATGCTTTTTAGGGTTTTAAAGTGTTTTGAACACTTCTTTGAGGGAGGCCACCATTCTGAAGGTTTTAGGGAAGACAAAGAAGTGTTTGGAGCTTCAAATGTTGTGGATGAAGCTTAGGTTTGAAGAAGATTCACCGATTAAATTAGTTTTTCTCTTCTTCCCTTGCTTTACCTCATATTTCTTCACCCATTTGATTTATGCTTTGTTCTTAATGTTGTTATTTCTTATAGTTATGAGCTAAACTTATTGATTTGGGATTGTGATGAACTCTAGCTTATAATATGTTGTAATTACTCTCGTTATTTGTAATTAATGGTATGATTTAATTACTCAATTCTCGTGCTTCATGCTTTTAAGTGTATAGAAACCATTAGATGATTTGGGTAACCTAAATGAACTTAGGAAAGGGATTTTAGGACTTGACCATGGATTGTATAGTGTGGATTCATGAAATTTGCAATGTTGAGTAGATTAATTTACTTGTAAGATAGAAATATACCTACTAGCCTCACATAGCTATATTAGGACATATTCTTGATTAAGCCTCTAAATTAATTGCATAAGGAATTATAGATTAGTTAGGGAAATGCCTATATGTAATTTGGAAGATGCTTATAGGTAAATTATAGTCCTAGGCTATTAATGACATTGAGAGCAAGATGAGGAGAGGTAATTAGTTTATATGAAATACTAAGGGAAGTCATAATCCTAAATCATTTTGCTTTCCAATTTCATCTAGAATGGTGTCTCTCATTTATTTATTATTATTATTATTAATTTTATTTTATGTCTTTAGTTTAGTTTAATTTCATATCACTTTTTATTATTGACTTAATTTAGATTAAAGTGCTCAATTTTAGTATTTAGCAATTATCTTAGTCACAAATCCTCGTAGGAACGATACTTTATTCATTACTTTATTACTGTTGCGATATGTTTTCAAAAAGAAAGCAACAAGATTTTGGCACTGTTGCTAGGGATTTGTATGCCAAAATATTTTTTTGTCAATATTAATACTAGCATACCTAGTTTAAACTTAAACATTGTGTATAGTTTTACCTTAGTTATTTTCATTTCCTTTTCTGTTTTGTTTTGCAGTGGCAACCCTTCTTGTGACGACCCTAACTTCTAATCATTATAATTAAGGTTAAATACGTGATTAATAACCATAAATTAGGGTTACAAGACATTACGACTAATTACATTCAAAAAACGCAGGGAAATTTGAACCTTAATGTTATTAGGGTCATCAACCAAATAATTACAAGCATTTATGTACACAAAGGAAACAAACACTAATTTATAAGCTTTTAATTCTATTACCCATTAATTCTAACTTGCAAGAATCTTCCATCAATGTTTATAAGTTATCCCTTGAAGTTACCATAGGAAGAACCAAGTTTTCTAAGTTAGAATGAGAGTTTGGGATTGTTAGCCATGGCTAAGTGTTTTTGCGCCGCGGCCAATTGCTCTCGGGTTCACTCTTTATCTTTGCATGTTTCGCCACGACGAGTTGAAGCTTTGCCGCGACTAACCTACATGGCGCCACAATGAGTTAGCTTCCTGGAACCTACCTTGCTTGTCTTTCGCTATTGGCTGCGGCCAATTCCCCCTTTTGCCGCAGCTAATTCTTCTCTGGAACGCCTGACACAATTTCAAAAAAGTTCACCATGGCTAATTCCCATTTAGCCACGGCGAATTACCCTCTGGACGACTCCCAATTTGGCCTCTCACATTTCGCCGTATTCCACCTTTCGCTGCAGCAAATTACTTTCTAGTACTCTCCCTGGGCAACTTCGCCTCTATTGGCTGTGGCTAATAATATTTTAGTTGCGGTGAAATGCCTTTTGATCCTACCACTCCTAAAATCTTGTCTCATACTCTCCACTTTCCCTCCAATGACACCCTAAGGCCACTCTACCTTAATTATAAGGCTCCAATAGCTTTCATTAGCCATAATTTACCTAGCTTATCTATTATTACTAGTTCAAGACTTAAATGTTAATCTCTACTCCTCCAACTACCCTATATCAGCAAGTTTATAGAGTAATAACAGTAAGAGTTCATGAACTATCAACCATTATCATTCAATGCATAATCCATTAGAGATTCCATACATCACTAATTCAAATAAACAATCTAATATATCCCATGATGACATTTCCAATAGTAGACCATATCATGAATTCAACAAAGTTCATATATCAAATACTAATAGTTCATACATCCAATACCAAGCTATAATGAGACATAACTCTTTAATAGATACATTTCAACTAATTAAAATATAAACGCCTACACTTGGCAATATGATTACATGATGATGCTATATAAAAGATTAACAAAACTATATTTACTCTACTCAGATTAGCCTTAGTGTAGCTTTTTCCACACATGACTAGAGCTTATGGATTTTCATCTACTTATTTCCCCTTATCCTTACCCGAAGGGCCTTCACCTGAAAGTATAATCTTATGAAATGAGGTGAAATGCAAGTCTTAGTAACCAAGGCAAATTATATTCATATATTCTAGTTTAATCAACATATATGCATAATTTCATATAAGCATCAAAAAGCATACCAGTCATATCAGTAAATGAACAATTAGGCTATCTATGATTACTATCTCATACTAGCAATCACAATTCTACATGTTAAAGGCTAATAACACAAGGAGAGGCCCATCCACGGCACCTACTCCCCAATGAGCACAACCAGGGCTCAGCATCTGGGGTCTGATCATAACTCAGTACCCGATCGAAGCACATGTACGGGTAGCAGCCACACCACAACTCCACCATGGACTCACAAGGTCCAATCACATATAACAAATAGCCAACCAATTAATTTAGCATCAAAATCATAATCATATAGCAAATACAAAATTAAAAAAAACGTATGCATGAAATTAGCATGAACCTCGATTACCTCACTCTATAGATAATTAAAAAGCCACCAGCAGTGCCAAAATCCCCCTATAACCATAACATTAGAAGATTACTACTTTAAATCATAATGTACAACAGCAACAAGTACCCAAGGAATTAAAATAATAATGGCTACTCGAAAGACGCTTACCTAGCCACTGTAAATCTCCAAATTCAAATTGAATATGTCCTATATCAGAAACTTTAATATATCACCCTAATTGTTAAGCAAATTCGTACATAATTAATACCCATACTACAAATCAACTATGAGGGTCTTAAACTAGCAGATAATACATTAGAATGGAGAGTATACACTTACCCAATATCTCTCCTAGCTTCTACCTCTGAAAATCCTCTAAGAAAATACCAAACACTCACATTTTAGAATTTGGGTATGGTGAAATTGCTCCAAATGAAAAACTAATTAGGCCAAAATGAAGAGAAAAAGAAAGGGATTAAGTTATATAACAAGTACCTTAGCTGATTTTGAGTTTAGAAGTGAGAAATAGTGGATTTCTTTCCCCAAACCCTAGCCTCCCTTCAAACCTCCGAAAATGAGTAGTGTGTTTATGTTTCAGTAAAATGTGGAAGGGCTAAAGTGTTTAGGGTTTTAGATGAGTTTAAGTTAGGTCTCATGTGGGTCATGGGCTGATCCAAAGATCCAATACTAAGTGAGTTTCAGATTTAAACCTTGTTGGGCCAACTTTCCTGTGTTGGGCTGCAGAAATGTAATTGGGCTAGACCAAGTTTGAAGGACTCAATTGATTTGGGTCTGTACAAAGGTTATTAGGCCATTTATAAGAGCTTATGCAAGTTGGGTCTTGGGTCTCTAATTCCTTAAATCAGATTGGGCCCCCCATTAGTTCCTAACCTTAACCTACTTAATTTAATTTAGGCCTAAATGGGGTTTATAACTCAATTAAATTTCAAATTCATATCAATAACTTATCTTTCTAAAATTTTTATTCACTTAACTTGCTCAATTGTCCTATATTAATTATCTTAATTAACCAAAATCCATGATTAACACCTTAATAATTTTTTTGGTGTTACACTCCTTCTGTGCACAACCTCTTATGCTAGAAATTGAAAGTCTATAAGTGGTATTATTTCAAGAAGAATCCAAAGAAGCATCTAATCAAACTCAGAGAGGTGAAATTGAAACTTCTGACCTAACTAGAAATATGGTGCATGGGGATGAAAATCGTGTTCAAATAGTGAATGATTTTGCCACTTTGAACATGCAAAGATACCATTCAAGCGTAAGAAGACTAGCTATTCAAGCCAACAATTTTGAAGTGAAGCAAGTGATACTACAGATGCTTTAAATGGTTGGACAATTTGGTGGCTCTCCTATGGAAGACCCAAACACTCACCTCTCTAACTTCTTGGAAGTGTGTGACTCTTTTAAGTAGAATGGTGTATATGATGATGTAATTTGGTTATGGCTTTTCCCACTTTCACTAAGGGATAAAACCAAGATGTGGCTTAATTCATTACCAGATGGGTCTACCGCCACTTGGGATGATTTAGTCACAAAATTTAAAGCTAGATTCTTCCCACTAGCTAGATCAATGGAGTTAACAAATGATATCAACTCTTTCATGTAATAAGATGATGAGCCATTGTTTAAAGCTTAAGAGAGATTCAAGGAATTATTAAAAAAGTGCCCTAACCATTAATTTCCTAAATAGGTGCAAATGTGGACCTTCTACAATAGATTGCTACCCGAAACAAAAGCCATCCTAGACTCAGCATCCAATAGGAGTATCACAAGTAATCTGAATGTTGATGTTGCATATAATTTGTTATAAAATATGGTAGCCAACTCCTTTCAATGGTCTACATCTGGACAGCAAAAGAAAAAGGTGGTTGGGGTCCATAAAATCGATGCTTTAACTACACTCTCAGTCTCAAACTACATTTTGGTGTACTAATGGGTGTGAATGCTGTTCAAACTCCAGTCATTGCTTATGATCATTGTGGGGAGGAACACTTTAGCAATCAATGTCCTTCATTGGTAGAAGTAGTTAACTATATGGGCAACTATGGAAAAAATCCAAATAACCCATAATTAAACACCTACAACCCAGGTTGGAGGAATCACTTAAATTTCTCATGAAGTAAGGTCAAATTCAAGGCTAATCATCTTCTTCTGGTATGAGACCCTCTCACCCTCCTAGATTTTTCTGCTCAAGCTAGACCACTAATGCAAGAAAAGAAGCAAGTATAAAGGAAATGCTCATGCAATATATGGCTAAGAAAGATGCTATTCTAGCCTAACAAAAAGCAATAATGACAAAGCATAAGTTCATAATCAGAAATATAAAAGTGCAAATTGGCTAATTGACCTCTTCTATAAATTCAAGACTACAAGGGGTGCTTCTAAGTGACATCGTTCCCATCCCCAAAAGAGATGGCAAAGAGGAATGTAAAGCCATTACTCTGAGAAGTGGCAAAGAGTTACCTGAAGTGTCACCTCTAAGGCAAGGTAATGAGTCTAATGAAGATCAAGGCAAGTTGGAAAAGAAGCTTGAGAAGGAGAAGCTTGTTGAAGAATAGGGTAAAGTTGTGGAAAAGAAGAAAGATAATGTTGAGAAGAAGAAGTAAGAGAAGATTAATCTTCCATTACCTTCACCATTCCCTCAATGCTTTAAGAAGAAAAATTTGGATAAAAAATATCGAAAGTTCCTAGAAATCTTTAAGTAGCTCCACATTAATATTCCATTTATAGAAGCTTTGGAGCAAATACCTAGCTATGCTAAATTCGTGAAGGATGTACTATCAAATAAGAAACAGATTAGAGAATTCAAGACAATGGCACTAACCTAAGAATGTAGTGCAATTTTGCAAAAGAAATTGCCTCCTAAGAATCCAGGAAGTTTCACCATTCCCTGCAACATTACGAAACATTTTACCAAAAATTCTTTGTGTGATCTTGGGGCAAGTATGAACTTAATGCGATTATCAACTTTCAAGAAACTTGGGTTAGAAGAGGCAAGACCCATAACTGTTACTTTGGAACTAGCTGACTGATCTTTACCTTATCCAAATGGAGTCATTGAAGATATTTTGGTGAAGGTTGAAAAGCTAATTTTTCTCGCAAAATTCATAGTTTTGGATTATGAAGAAGATAAGGACATCTCTATCATTTTGGGTAGACCCTTTTTGGCCATAGGAAGAACATTGATAGACATATAAAAAGGGAAGCTTACCGTGAGAGTGAATGATCAAGAAGTGACTTTTAACATGTATAAAGCAATGAAGAGCCTGAATGAACTAAAAGAATGTTGTTTTATGCGACTAATTGCCAATGCAGTATATGAAGAATTTATTGAATTTACCCTTAAAGATCCTCTAGAGGCATCATTGGTTAGCATGGCTAGAAAAGGACATAATGGAGTTAGAGAATGTATCAGGTTGTTAGAAGCCACTCAAAAGCACTCTAAGGTCTTTCAACAGTTTGAACCACTCGACTTATAATCTAGTGTCAAAACTTGGTTGAAACCATCAGTGGAGATGCGGTCTGTCGCGCGACCCTCAAAATAAAACTAGGTTGATAAAATATGCAGCTAGTGGCACAACCTAGGTCATCTCCCTCGGAATTGGAATTCAATGTTTGATTGGATTTTCTTAGTGTATAAAGATCCTAAAACTTACTAATTTAGGGAGGTTTTCAATCTAATTGAACTAAGTAAAATGAATTTAAAATAAAGTTCCTAAATTCTACCTAGCTAGATGAATTATGGGTGGAGAATGGTCTTGTGACTAGCTTTGGAATTGTCCTTTGGTATCCACTATCCTTATCCTAATCCAATTGTGATTAATTCTGGCCTAAGAATCTCTAATTGTGTTCATGGCAATTGTATCTTAAGTTAACACTCAAGAATCAAGAAATTAACAATTTAATATTAAATTGAGAACTCAACCTCGCATTAAATTGCTAACTCTTATTTTAGGATCAATGAACACCCAATTCGATTAATTAACTGAGTAATTAACCTCTGAACTATCATCCAAAAATGTCTAATTAAACAACTAAACACTAAGGAGTCCTCTAATTAAACAATTAAAGGTTCAATCTCTCACATGCATTTCATCAAACACCTTGATTGCATACATGGGTAATTGCAAGAAATTGACAAATTCAGAATTTAATCCAACCAATTAATCAATAGAAAGGCTTCCTAATCAGTGTCTAAACAGCCACTAATTATAATTACACAATTTCTCAATCAAATACAACTTAAACAAGACAATATATGAAGGAGAAAAAGTATAAGAAAAATAGAAATCCTTAGCCATATTTCTGAGTTTATCCATGGATTCAAGCTTCAACTCAAGTGCCTTCTTCCTAGCTAATCACAAGGGATGGATTAGAGCTTCATTTTGGTGGTGAGATGGAGATGGAAAATGGAGGATGGAATGGAATGGAGAGGGCGTGAGATGGTCTGGACGAAGGGGGCGTGAGATGGTATGTGATGGGTGATGGCGTGAATGGATTGTGTGTCTCGGACGAAGGCATGAATGTGGAGTGTATCCAAGTCCAAAAATCCCCAATGACGAGATGGGGTCTGAGTGTCTATTGCCTCTGCCCAAATTTAGCCCTTATCACGTGCTATTCATGTGCTTCATTTATTCCATGTGTGCATGCTCCATTTGTAACTTCTCACGTGGCTTTTCTTAATTTCATTTCCTCCTTCAGCCAGAGCTCCCTGGTGCTTCTTCTTTACGTGGCTTCATACTTCCTTTTAATTCATTTTCACGTGGAAAGTTACTTGTCCAGCGAATTGCCCGTAGCCTCTTCTTCTATATTCCTGTAGCTCGTTCCAGCCACTCATCTCTTCCTTCCAGGCGTTGACTCTCCCTTCAGCTACTGCACAATCTTCCAGCGTTTCTGCCCAGTTCAGCGTCTCACTCCAGCACTGCAGGTGTAATTCGAGAAAAATGGAGAAGCTCTCAGTTACTCCAGTCCTCTTTGCACAGTCCCCTCGTGAAGACCAGAACAAGAAAACGAAGCAGCAGTTCTGCCCAGCGTTTCCTTCTTCTTTACGTGCACCATTCAGCTCGTGTTTTTCGCCTGAACTCCAGCCCATAGCTCCTTCCACGTCTAACCTCATCCCTCATTTCACCATCCCACTTTGAAGTCTTGCTTCCTCCATGCATGCTCTGTTTTTCATGCTCCATCCAACCCATAGCTTCTCTTCATGTTTCTCTTCCTTTCGTTCATTCTACTCGAGTCTCCTCTAAGCTTCTGCATGTTCTGGAGCTTTTCATTTTCCTTCACCACGTGCTACAGCTGGTGCTTCTTCTCCTTCCATTTTCTCGAGTGTTCTTCCACGTAATAATCTGGTTCCACCTAAACTCGAGCTTCTCGCCAGCTCATTCCAGCATCTTTCTCCACACGCTTCTTGTGCTACGTGAATGTGTCTTGTTTCATCACAAAAATCTTCATTCCATCTTCTCTTCAAGTAGCCAGCTGGAGTGGTTCTTTTCTATTCAGCTTATTCCACCTTCTTCCTTCATTGTTTTGTGAGTTTCCTTTCCATTTTGCTCGCATGCATGTGGCTATCTCATGCTTCCTGCTTCTCTTCCAATCCAGAACATCATCCACATTTCTTTCCACGTAAAGTTGCCTCTTACCCATCTCCATACCACTCCACTTTTATTTCCTCCTAACTATACACATGAAGCCTTCATCTTTTTCTTTAAATCAAATGTTCGTTCAAGTTGTTTGCCCATAAAAAATTTTGCACAATAGAATGCAAAATATTAAATAGAATTATCCACAAAATTATTTAAAAGCAATTCATGCATTAAAACTCAATAATTGTGCAAATTAATTCATAAGGTGCAAAAGTGGCTACTAAAATCAATTATCACCTAAGTAAATCCATTAAGCCTTATTTAACTATTAAAATGCTTAAGTTAAGGGAAATAAAATACATAAAAATCATGCTTATCAGAGGAACCTCCATGTCTAGAGTTGAAGCCATTATCATCTCACTTAAAGTATGCTTACTAGGGAGGGGAATGCACCTTACTAGTGATAATTTCTGCTGCTCTAACTAAACAACAAGAGATAGAGCTTGTTTGAGTGCTTAAAACTTTCAAGAAAGCCATTGAATGGTCAATAGTAGACATAAAAGGGATAAGCCCCTCCATTTGTATGCATAAGATACTATTGGAGGACAACCACAAGAACTCTATTAAACATCAAAGAACGCTCAACCCTATACTGAAAGGGGTGGTTAAGAATTTTTTTTTTGAAATGGCTCAATGCTAGAATTATGCATCCTATTTCAGAGAGCTCATAGGTGAGCCCAGTTGAAAGGTCGTGTCGTGCAACCTCTAAAATAAAACTAGGTTGGATTAAATTTTATAGTTAGTGGCACAACCTAAGTCATCTCCCTTGAAAATAGAATTCAATATTTAAATGGGTTTTCTAAGTGTATAAGGATCCTAAAATTACCTAAATTAGGAGGTTTTGGTCTAATCAAACTAACTAAATTTCAATTGAAACAAAATTGTTAATCATTGCCTAAATGCATGAACTAAAAGGTGAATGATAGACTTATGACTAGTTTTGGATTCATCCTTTGGTATCCATTATCCTTATCCTAATTCAATTGTGATTAATTCTGATCTAAGAGTCCTTAATTGTGTTCATAACAATGTATCTTGAGTTACCACACAAGAATCAAGGGATTAACAATCTAATGTTGAATTAAAACCTCAATCCTGCAACAAATCGTTAATTCTTGTCATTAGAATCAATGAATGCTAAATTTGATTAATTAATGGATCAATTAGCCTCTAAATTATTATCCTAAAATGTTTACTTAACCAATTAAATTCCAAGGAATCCTTAAATTAGTCAATTAAGCACTCAATTCCATTCACACATTTCATCAAATACCTTGATTGCATACATGAGAAATTAGAAGAAAATGAAAAATTAAGCACTTGATTTAATTAATTAATCAATAAAAAGTATCCTAATTAGTATCTAACTAGGCACTAATTACAATCAACACAAATTCCTAATCAAATACATCTCAACCAAGCATGTACAAGAAAAAGAAAGAGTGTAGGAAATTAAGAAAATCTTAGCCAAAATTCTGTTTATAATCCATGGATTCAAGCTCCTCCAAGGTTGTCCTCCTAGCTAGCCTCAAGATGGAGAATTAAAGCTTCATAGTGGTGGAAGAATGGAGGAAATGGAATGAAGAACAGCTACGACATGGATGGAGTGAATGAAGTAGTGAGACAATGGAATGTTGTGTTGTGGATGTGGAATGGCATCTGAATTTTGCCTCTGCCCAAGTGTATTTTTAATCTCCCTCACGTGCTCCATTTTTGCTCATTCATGTGCTCTCTCCTTTCATTTTGCTCGTGAGTTTTTTTTCCTTAACTTCATTTATTCCCCATGTGAGCTGACTTGGCATCTCATAACCCGCAGTTACTCCTTGCACTATTCATGTGATTCTCTTCATGCTATATACGTGTTTTCTTTCCTCTTAATCTAGCTTCCAAAACTCATTGCTTCATACTACTTTCCATGTGGTTCATTACTCATCTGATTCTCCTTGTGCAGCTTCTTCTCGTAGGTTCTTCTCTATTAAGTAGCTTTTCCACATAGCTTTTGCATGTTCTCCACGTGAGTTGCCCCATAGATAGTTCTGCCCTCCAAACCCGTGGAATCATCAACTCGAGCCTCTTTTCATTCTTCCTTCTCTTCAAATGTTGTCCTAGGCTTCCCCTCTGTAATATCCAATTTTCTGAAAACGAGAAAAAACGCGAGAAACATAACGTATAGTTTCTCCGTAAACGAACGAAATTCACCGGATACAAAAGGAAGTCCCCCGAAATGACTTAGTTAAGGTCCCACAAAATTTAGGAAGTATTATAGACTTCTAAAAATGAGAATTCTATACTCAGATGGAAAGAAAAATAGAATTAGAATGAAGAAACAATTTCTTACGAAAAACTTATGAAATGTAATAGCATTTTCATAAATTTGAGCAAATTTTGGAATTCACATAGGAAGGCTTTTTAAATGAAAATTTTGAGTTTTTTGAGGTTCTCAGAGGACCTGAAAACTATGGGAAGGCCTGAGACAGTTAAAACCCCTCCGATGGATGTTTTCCAACGTCAGTGTACCCGAATTTTGACGGATCTGTTCGAGAAAGTTTTAGCTCCGATTTGAGTGATTCCAAAGGTATTTTACTAAATTGGGAACCTAAATTTCATAATCGAAAGGATGGTTCTCAAAAAGGAGTTAAAATGATTTAGAAACAAAAATGCCAAGATCAAAGGGCAAAATAAAAATTTTTGAAAAGTCTTTCTTCCTCCTTCATATATATAAGTGATGCCCCATCTCCTCCGTCCATTCAACCCATTATGTTTCTGCCCCAAACTAGAGAAAAACCCTAGGGAGAGTGACGCACAAGAAGAAGAAGAGAAGGAGAAATTCAAGCTAAAAGGTATGAAATTTTGGTAGTTTTTCATGCTTTCACCTTTCCAAACCTCTCCTTCTCCATTCCCCTTTCTTTCTTATGATTATATTGAAGTATATGAATCTGTATTAAGGGAGAAATTAAGGGGAAAATTCGGATTTGAATAGAGGAAGCCAAAGAAAGGAAGATTCAAGTGAGAAAACAAGGAAAAACAAGGTAAATCTTCCATTTCATGGTAGACACTTCCTCCCACTCCTTTTCCATATTTTGCCCCATGTATGTAGCTATAGGAGGGCTGAAATTTTGAAGAGAATCAAGGGTGATTTCTATGAATTTAAGGGAGGAGAGTAAGAATATGTAAAGAAATTCCAAGTAAAACTATGAATTTGTAAGATAGAAAAGTTAAGGTTTTGATTGCACCTTGAACTCTATCATGAACTCTAGCCATATTTTATGATGTTTAAGTATTCATATGAGTTCCTAAGACACTAAGAGAGCTTCCTACATGATTTTCCCATCAAAGGAAGCAATAAAAATCCATTGGTGACTTACGGAAGCATAGCTTCGGCCAAGGAGAGTCCATGCACCTAGGGAGTATTTTAATTCCCTCCAAGCTTAGTTTTTGGATCATGTATGATAGGAGAGTATAAGAGGAAGCCTTGGAAAAATTTTAGAAACCATAGATAGTGAGATGGTATCATAGGTTCCATATTATGGTTTAAAGAAGCAACACCTAGCTAGGCTCCTTGAATGGATTATGTGATGACTCCAAGAGGTTTAAAGGGAGTCAAGAATCATAAATGAATAGATAGAATGGAGCCAAGATGATGTTTTCTTAAGGTTGCTTCATTAAGTGCATTGTGGAACCATAAAAGAGCCTTATGAGTCACCTAGCTTTTCTAATGATTGTGTGGCCTTAGACTTTGCTTCAAGAGTGTAATTAGCTTCCATATGATGTGTCTAGGCCAAAAGGAATGATCTCCACCTTCTTGGGTGTGTGAGGTCAAGGGAGAGGATTCAAAATGCAAGGAAAAAGTGTGTAAATGCAATCAAGGTAACTCTCTCCACCTTCTCTAATGCATAGATATGTGCTTACATTGTCTTGAATGTGTGTATGTATGTTTTAAGCCATGAAAAGTATTCTAGCATGATTTTATATGCTATGGTACCATGATGATATATTATATTTCTAAATGATGTTTATGATGCTTGCTTTGGTTTGCTTGAGCATGGTAAAGCTAAGAATCCTCTAGCAATGGTGAGGATGAGCCAAGAACCCTCAAAGTTAGTTGAGACAAAGTAAAAAGTCTCCCAAAAGTAAGGTTAACTCTTAAGAGTAAGGTTGAGTCTAAGAACCTCTTAAAAAATGGGTGAGGGAAGTCTAAAATCTACAAGTAAATAGGTGAGACTAATCCACTTACTTAGCAAGCCTATGTATGCTATGTATGACTTTTCAAATGCCAAGAATGCTTCTTAAATGATTGCACATGTTAATATGCCCATGTATGAATTTGTGAGACTTGTATTGCATGCTTTATGTGTGATTGAATGGGAAATGAGCTATTGGGATTCTTTGAATCTTATCCCCTCCTCTCCAATGTCTTAACATGTTAGGTAGAACAATTGAGCAAGGTATTGGAGGCCACCAAGCCTAGAAGAAGAAGATTGACATCAAAGTATATGAATATGCCTAGTTTTGCTTCCTTTTTAGCCACACACATGGCATATGATGTAACCCCTTGATGAAATTGTTATGTAACCATATGAGCATGTGTAACTATGTTAATATGTCATGTATAAATGAGAGCTAAAGTTATATGTATGGGAATGTGCATTTTGGACATAATGGCCAACTAGGATCTTGAAAATGCATGTATAAATAGAAGTGGAATAGCCAAATTGAGATGCATGAGACTTGGGATCACTTGGGCAATTCATAAAAGTCATATTTATGCTCTTAAACTTGTCCAAAAGGTTCTAAACATCAAAGGAGACCATTTGGACATCTTGATACCTTATTTGAAGCAAAATTTGACCATTTTAGAACCATATACCACTTTTTGTCCAAAAGAGTTCTTCTTGATATGAGATTTAACAAGCATTTACATTTTGTTGAGATCTTTTTGGGAAGGTAAAGAACAGAATTTTTGAAGGTCTAGAGAATATTTGATGAATTTTCAAAGTTGAGAAATTTTCTAATTTTGGTCATGTTACTGTTCATATTGTTCCAAAATTAAAATCTGTCACTCAGGGCCCACATGACGTCCAATTGCCACGAAATTTTATAGGAAGAAACTAGATATTCCTAGTGACTTGTAAAAACTAAAATCACCCCATTTGGATGTCTAGAGAGGGAGATATGTATTTTTAAAGTTTGTAGTAAAAAGCTATGATAGTACCAGTAGCCAGCCAGACCTTTGCACATTTTTGAATATCAAACGTCTTTTGTGTTATGTTTCATTGTGAGGATGTATTTTTAGCATAAATTATACATGTATAGATTTTCAAAATGGCAAAGAATGCATGATTTTGATTTTTCTAGAATTAGTTATGATTTTCTAAAATTTGTAATAGAAAAGGGGAATTTTTGGTCGAAAATGCAACTATGTATTTTATGCTTCCCTTTGCTTTCCACGAGTTGTAGGCCACTTTTGGTGATGGAAATGAGTTGTATCCATGTAATTAAATATGAGAATATGATGCATGAGCTCATATGGTCCACGAGACATCAAATGAAAAATTTATACACAACGTAATGCTAAAATACTCATTATTTTAATACCATTATTTTGCCTCTTATGTGAGTTGAATGATGTGAGGCATAGATATAGAATGAAATGAGTTAGAAACTTATGGTGTTACACTCTCCTCTAGTATTCACATGCTTTAACTGATGCTTCCTCATATGCTCTTTTGCTTCATTCATTCATGTTGCTTCTACTATTTCTGCAACTGTCTTGGCTTCCCACATGAGCTCCTCTGATTCTCAGCTTCTTCACATTATCCATGTTTTGCTCTTCTCCTCTGCACGTGTAGCTTCTGCCTTATGTGTTTGTGCCAAATGAATGACGTGAGGCCTCTTCCTTGAGTGTGAACCCATGAGTGGTGGTATGCTCGAGTGATTTGTGAGTGAAAGCGTGAGAGTGTGATGATGCATGCTTTTTGTGTGAAAGTGCTGCAACATGGGCCGTGCATGCTTGTATGAATGGACGATGCTTATGTGTGTTAGAGTTGCTAGAAGTGAAGTAAGTTGGTTTCATGGATGGACAAGCTATAAGCCAACATGGATATGAGTGCCTTGTATGGAATGAAGTTGAAGCTTCCAAATCCTTCACAAACCTGTTGCTCCAGCTTCTTCTAGCCCCACGTGTTTTCCTTTCTTGTTTGAGCTATTGCCTTCTTAAATGCATGCTTGCTCCTTATGCCATTCCCTTCATATATCCATTTCTTCTCAATTTATTTATTTTAAATTTTTCATTAAAAATTGTGCAGAAATAATAGAAGTATTGAGTAAGCAAATTTACAAACTTGTATTAAAAGAAATTTGTACATTAAAATCCAATAATTTTGCAAACAAATTTCTAAAGTGCAGAAATTGCCAATAAAATCAAATATTATCTAATTAAATTCCCAAAGCCATAATTCATTATTCAAATACTTAAATTAAGGAGAATAAAATATATAGAAAATGTGTTTATCAAATTCCTCCACACTTAAACCTTTGCACTCCTGGGCAAAACTCAAGATCCAAAGATAGGCTAGTGGATTAGCAATTAGAGAGTGAAAATGAAAAAGAAAGTGTAGAAATTATAAGCTAGAGACTAATCATAACTTATTAACACTTCAACAATCCAAACTAACTTCACTTGCATCAAGAAATCAAATTCCATGAAAATTTTATTTGAAAAGAATGAATTGAAATGCATAACCCCTCACATGGATTGGTGTTTACTCTCAACTTTCACGTGTTTAAGGTAGTTTGTTTCACTCAAGTTCCACCTATCCAAACCTCACTACCATAGGCTTGTCTAGCTTTTAAATCTCCACCACCCATGCCAAATGCAATGCACAAATCAAGAGGACTTTATTTAGGTGGGGTTAGGGAAAGAAATGAATGGATACACAAGAAAAGACAAACAAACGAATACCTTAGAACCTCACGAGCAATCAATGAAACTTATGATAGGAAAGAATATGCATCTAGGCCATATTTCCAACTAGTATAAGTGAATACAAGTAAAACTCAAACACTTCTTTCTTTGATTTTCCAATTGTTTTTTTTTTCATTTTTCTTTTCATTGCTTTTCATTGCTTTTCTATCGCTTTTCTATCTCTTCTTTCTTTGCATTTTTTTTTAAGAATAAATTCCTCAACTTTGAATAATAATGGCCTAAATGAATGCAAAGCATACATTCTCTCATCCTAAAAAAAGTAATGCTCTTTGAAATCCCTAAGGCATCTTAAAACAAGGTGGGAATATACTTTCATTTTTCATGGCTATAGGTTCAACAAAGAAAATAAAATAAGGTCTAAAGTGGTTAAACAATGGATAAAGTGCATGTCAAGGTTGGCTTTTTGGCTATCTAGCTATAAAAGAAATGAATGCCTTATATTTTCATGCATGCAAATGCAAATGTGATCTCAACAAAGAATCAAGATAAGTTTTAGAGTGAAAGCAAAGATAGGTGAATACACACTAGAAATGAACAAATACGGCTCAAATTCTCACTAGCTAATGGCTATCAAATAATTCATTAAAATCAAATTCATTTCCACTTCACTTGAATTAAAACACAAGATCAATCACTTATCATGTCTAAATGAATCTAAGCATGATCATCTTAACTTGCAATTTCACAGAAAATTGAAAAAATATATAAGTTTTTCTCAAAATTTTTCTCAAAATTTCAAAAATCTTTAGTTTTTTTTTTAACAAAGGAAGCAAAGAAAAGATGAAATGGAATGAAATGACTCTCCCTCCTATACTTAAATATTGCATTGCCTTCAATGCCAGCACACAATCTAGTTAATAAATAATAGTATAATATAAAAAGAGTGGAAAGAGAAAGTATACAACTGGATGAAGTTGAAAATGGAGATTCCAATGGTGGCTCAGATTTCCATGTAACTGGCTAGCAACTTATTGCCTATAAAACAGAAACAAAACAAATAGTAATGCAAAAAAGAAAAGAAAACTAAATCTTAAATTAAAAAGAACTTTATTAGAGACCAACTAATCATAAGTATCAAAAACCAAAATTAAAATTGCTTTATTCCTTCTTAATTCAACAAATTTAAGTTTAACCACTTTAAAGCATTTTAATTGATTATGCAGTGTTGATTCATGGACTTCCTTAACCATCAATAGTCTTGGAAAGTCAGATTCAACATATTCAAAAGCAGTAAAAGAAGGAAAATCAAATTTAGGATAGTTAAAACTAATGAAAGAAAATTTGAAATCAAATTTAAACTTTTGACTCTCTAAAAATCTATTTAAGCCAATAAAATTAGCTAGACTCTCATCAATAAGAGTAATTGCATCAACAAAAAAATTTAATTACAATTTCTCACAGTCTTTTAAGTGCAAATCCTTCAAGGTATCTGGTAGTTATTTTATTTTAGCTGGGAGAGTCTATTGATTGTTAGGAATTAGCTCACCAACTTCAAGAATTTGTTCAGGACTCTCAACAAGAGAAACAATATCTTCCCTAACCAAAGAGACATCAGTAGACTCATAAGATTCTAAACAATGATCAACAACATAATCAAGTCTTTCACTAGTATCAACAACAGCACAAGGATCAATAGGATTTTCAATATCAACACTATCTCTATGCATGTTCTCATCAATACTAGTATGATCAGTAGAATCAATCTTATTAATAGTTTCAGTGTAAACAAAGGAATTCATGGATTCCATAGACTTATCAGACTTTAGAAACTCATCAATCTTAACACATACAAGACATGTATGCATGTTATCACATAAGCATCTCAAATTAGAGTCTAAATTATCAACAACAAGCTATTCAACAATTCAACAATTGTATCATCCATATCATTATCACATGCTACATTCACTGTTTCATCAGTCATATCATCACATGCTAGTGAGGAATCATGATGATCAGAATATGTGAGGAACTCACTAGTCTCAATAAAAGCATTAATTTGGGAGCATCTATTACACATAGTGGATCCAGAACATATACAATCAACAGAATCATTCAAATCAGCTATGTTACATGGTCTTGATGGTATATTGTCCTTAAACTCAAAAGATGCATCATCAATAGATTTATCACCTAATTCCACACTAGAAATAGAATGATTATCATATTTTAGGTCACCCTCACATTTATCTACTATCCTAGACTCAATAGGATTATCATCAATTGGCTCAGAAATAAATTCATCACTTTGGTCATAGCTAGGTGTAGAAACACCAAGTGCATCAGTATATAAGAGCTCATTAACATCAAAAAATGTATTAGTCTTTTTCAATGAATTACCACAATCAAACATATTAGGAGATTCAACAACAATTTCTTCATCTACATCATCATCAAGCAATCCAGAATCAACATCATGTGCATTAGGAGTCACAGTGCTATCAAGAATACTATAGTCAATCCTAATAAATTGCAAAGTATTAGAAGATGAAAGGATATTGCCCAATGAATAGGATTCTTCCTCCTCTATACATTCTCTTATGATTTGCTCTTCTCTCAATTCAGTAGCATTTGAGGTAGGTTGATTCATTTGAAATCTTGAATCCTTCATGAGGTTATCCATCATTTGTTGTTTTAAAGCTTTAACTGTTCAGTTTCCCGTTGAAGTTGAAGATTATAAGCATCCATTTGTTGCATCATCCTCTCTTCCCAACTTGGTTCCCACTAGGGCTCCTGTTGCATGTATTCCTCATGATAATTGTAATTGTGATACTCTGGCTCTTGCATATGGAAGTAGTGGTATGGCTCATAATGATGGTGGTAATCGGGATGAATTTCATATGGATGATATTATGGTTGGTAGCATGGCTGTTAAAATTGTTGGCTTTGTTGTGCTTGTCTTTGTCATTCAAGAATGCCATGAAGCATTGAAATGGCTTCATCCAACTTCTAGATAATCCTATCATTTGCACAAGAATCATAGACACCTTGATTAGAATAATAAGGATCCATTTCAGACAAAGAATATGAGACGTACAATTAATTTTAGCACAAAACAAATTAGTAACAAACTATACCATTATTACCTCTAAATCAAGAAACTAAAATTCAAATGAAGCTAAGACTTACCTAACAATAAAAAACACTCCAAAAAAGAGGATAATGACACAAAATAAACTCATAAAAACTAAAGAAATTAAATCTAGAAAAATTGAAAAATTCCTTAAAAAATTGGAGAAAATACTAAAAAAATTAAAAAAAGTGCCTTAAACGTTGGAATTTGGCCAAAACATGGTGTACTTAATAGCTGAGCTATTAGTTTTGCTCAAAACACACAAAAACCTTAGAAACAAAGGTTGAGAATTTTCTGGGCACTTCAAACAAAAATTCAAGCAAGCAGACCAATTGACGTATAACACCGAAATTACCAAAATCCAAGTTCAAAATAAGGGAAAAATCAAACCAAAAAAAAAAAGAGTTAAAACACTTAGAAAACTTTTTTAAACAATTGAGAATCCAATTCTCCTGTAATGGCGCCAAATTTTGAAAGGTCGTGTCGTGCAACCTCCAAAATAAAACCAGGTTAGATCAAATTTTATAGTTAGTGGCACAACCTAAGTCATCTCCCTTGGAAATGGAATTCAATATTCAATTGGGTTTTCTAAGTGTATAAGGATCCTAAAATTACCTAATTTAGGGGGTTTTGGTCTAATCAAACTAACTAGAATTAAATTGAAACAAAATTCCTAATCACTACCTAAATGCATAAACTATAAGGTGAATGATAGACTTATGACTAGCTTTGGATTTGTCCCTTGGTATCCACTACCCTTATCTTAATTCAATTGTGATTAATTTTGGTCTAAAAGTCCCTAATTGTATTCATAACAATGTATCTTGAGTTATCACACAAGAATCAAGGGATTAACAATCTAATGTTGAATTGAACCCTCAATCTCGCATCAAATCATTAATTCTTGTCATTAGGATCAATGAACACTAAATTTGATTGATTAATGGATCAATTAGCCTCTGAATTATTATCCTAAGATATTTAATTAACTAATTAAACTCTAAGGAATCCTTAAATTAGACAATTTAGCACTCAATTTCATTCATGCATTTCATTAAACACCTTGATTGCATACATGGGAAATTAAAAGAAGATGAAAAATTCAGCACTTGATTCAATCAATTAATCAACAAAAGGTATCCTAATTAGTGTCCAACCAGTCACTAATTATAATCAACACAAATTCCTAATCAAATACACCTTAACCAAGCATGTACAAGAAAAAGAAAGAGTGTAGAAAATTAAGAAAATCTTAGCCAAAATTTTATTTATAATTCAAGGATTTAAGCTCCTCCAAGGTTGTCCTCCTAACTAGCCACAAGATGGATAATTAAAGCTTCATGGTAGTGGAAGAATGGAGGAAATGGAATGAAGAATGGCTACGGCATGGATGGAATGAATGGAGTAGTGAGATGATGGAATGTGTGTGTTTTGGATGTGGAATGGCATCTGAATTTGCCTTTACCCGAGTGCATTTTTAATCTCCATTACGTGCTCCATTTTTGCTCATTCACGTGCTCTCTCTTTTCATTCTTCCTGTGAGTTTTTTTATCCTTAGCTTCATTTATTCCTCATGTGAGCTAACTTGCATATTATAACCTGCAGTTACTCCTTATGCTATTCACATGATTCTCTTCATGCTATATACGTGTTTTCTTTCCTTTTAATTCAGCTTCCAAAACTTGTGGCTTCATACTCCTTTCCACATGGTTCATTACTAGTGTGATTCTCCTTATGCAACTTCTTCCCGTAGGTTTTTCTCAATTTAGTAGCTTTTCCACGTAGCTTCTACATGTTCTCCACATGATTCCTCCCAGTAGATAGTTTTGCCCTCCAGACTCGTAGAACCATAAGCTCGAGCCTCTTTTCATTCTTCCTTCTCTTCAAATGTTGTCCTAGGCTTCCTCTCCTTTAGTATTCATATGCTTCAGCTAATGCTTCCTTGTGTGCTTTTTTGCTTCATTCATTCATTTTGCTTCTACTAGTTTTGCAGCTGTCCTGGCTTCCCATGTGAGCTCCTCTGATTCTCAGCTTCTTCATGTTATCCACGTTCTGCTCTTCTCCTTTACATGTGTAGCTTTTGCCTTATGTGTTTGTGCCACATGAATGACATCAGGCCTCCTCCTTGAGTGTGAACCCGTGAGTGGTGGCATGCTAAAGTGATTTGTGAATGAAAGCGTGAGAGTGTGATGATGCATGCTTCTTATGTGAAGGCACTGCAACGTGGGCTGTGCATGCATGTATGAATGGATGATGCTTATGTGTGTTAGAGCTACTAGAAGTGAAGTGCAATGTGTAACACCATAATTTCTAGCTCATCTCATGCCTTTAGATATCTCATTTCTAAGAATCATACAAGCTTTCAAGGAAAAAGGCAATAGAAATAATAATTATTTTTGCATTGCATTGTATATAAAAATTTCATTCAGTGTCATGTGGCTCATGTTAGCTCATACATCACATTCTCATATTTAATTACATGAGTACAACTCATTTGCATCATAAAAAGTGGCCTACAGCTGATGGAACTCGAAGGGAAGCTCAAAATACACATATATATTGTCGACCAGATTTTTCCACTTTTCTATCACAATTTTGGAAAATCATAACTAATTCTAGAAAAATCAAAAGCATAAATTATTAGCCATTCTAGAAAGCTACACATGTCTACTTCATGATAAAAATATGGTTAGACTATAACATCCAACACAGAGGAAGTTTGACATTCAAAATGGTCCAGAGGTTAGGCTGTCCACTATTGCTATCACAGAATTTTGTAGCAAACTTCAAAAATGTTTGATTAATTCCAAAAAAATCTAATCTATTCAAATGATACAAATCTGGAAATATGTGGATGTTAGCTAGAGGGAAAAAATAACTTTAGACCAGTCCAGACATGCTAGACCTCAAAACTCAATCGAACAATAATTGAGATCGGTTAGAGTTCCTAATACTGGACATATTTTTTTAAAATTCATATCTCCCTCTCTAGACATCCAAATGAGATGATTCTAGTTGGTATAAGTCATTGGGAATGTCTAATCTCTTTGTATAAAATTTTGTGGCAATGGGGCATCATTTGAGTCCTGTGTGATAGATTTCATTTTTGGACCTGAGTGAACAATGATATGACCAAAACTAGAAAATTTGCCAACTTTGAAAATTCATCAAATATTCTCTAGACCTCTAAAAATTCTATTCTTTAGCTTCCTAAAAATCTCTCAATAAGGTCTAATTTCATGCCAAATCTCAGATCAAAGAGAGCTCATTTGGGATAAAAAGTGATATAGGGTTCTAAATTGGTCAATTTAGCTCTATATGGGATACCAAAATGTCCAAATAGCTTTCCTCGAGGTTTGGCACCTCTTAGGCAAGTATAAAAGCATAATTAGGACTTGTATGATCTCCCAAATGGTCCTAAAGCTCATGCCTCTCATTTTATCCATCTTATCCACACTTATGCACATTTCCATAACATCATTCAAGAGGCCACATTGACATAACAAACTCATTTTACATTCTAGTATTCACATGCCATAATTTCTCACTTATACATGATACATCAACACATTTATACATATTCATGACTTTATAAAATATATACAACCATGGATTACAATATATGCCATTCTTATGGCCTTAAAGTAATAAAATTTTCACATTTTAATGTCATTCCTTCATTTCTCATATGGTTAGCTCCTATTACCTTACTCCTTGGGTCCACCTAGCATATTAGAATATTGGAGAGGAGGGGATGAGATTCAAAGAATTCCAATAGCTCATCTCCCATTCAATCACACATAACATACGTAAAGCAAGTCTTGAAAATGCATGCATGGATATAATAGATGACATGAACATTCAAGAAGCAAGCTTGGCATGTGAATAAGTCATATAAGGCATATAAAGGCTTGTCAAGCATATGGATTGGCTTTACCCTTTTTCTCATAGATTTTGGACTTGCCTCACCCATTCTTTAAAAAGATTCTTAGACTCAACCTTGCTATTAGGAGTCTATCTCATTTTGGGAGACTTCTTTATTTTATCTCAACCAATTCTAAGGGTTCTTGGTTTATCCTCACTATGGCTAAGAGTTCTTGGCCTCTCCACACTCAAGCAAACCTAAACAAACATCATAACATCATAACATCATTTAGAAATATAATATGTCATCATGAAACCATGACATATGAAATCATGCTAGCATACTTTTCATGGCTTGAAAATACATATACATACATTCTAATACAAGCTAAGCACATATCCGTGCATGAGAGAAGGTGGAGAAAGTTACCTTGGAAGCAACAACACACTTTTCCCTTTAAAAGAATGCTCCCTCTTTCAGCCTCACACACACAAACATGTGGGGATGCTTTCTCCTGCCTAGACATAATTCATGGAAGCTAATTAGGTTCATGAACTCAATTCTAAGGCCACATAACTTGCTTGAACTCTAGCTTGATCTATAAATCTCATTATGGTTCCATAATTGCACCTAATGAAGCAACACTCATTAATTAAATTCTAGGCTCCATTATTTCCTTTCAATTATGATTCTTGACCCCTTTTAAGTCTCTTGGAGTCATCACACAATTGAAACCAAGAGCCTAGCTACATGTTGTTTCTTTAGGTCATAATATGAAACCTAAAACACTAACTCACTTTCTATGGATTTTAAATTTTTCCCAAGTCCTCCCTTCATTTTCATTCATCATATATGACTCAAGAATGGGCTTAGAAAAATTTAAACTCTCCTTAGCTATGCTATCTCATCTAGGCCAAGATTAGGAGCATTTTTGGCTTCCATGGAGTTTAGTTTATTTTCTCAAGGGAAGATACATATGGGGAGCCTGTTAGGGATTTTAGGAGCTCAATTAAACTCTTATTTAGGCCTAGAAATCATCATACAAAATCAAATTTTATAAGGTGTACTTGAAACCTTAGAATTTGTATCTTGAAATCTAATGGCTAGTTTGTTATTTTCTTTACATATTCTTGCTCTTCTCCCTCAAATTACTAAGATTCACCCTTGGTTTGGTGGAAAACTTAACTCCCTAAGGCTGACCATATATGGGTTGAAATACTCACAAGAGAAGGGAGGAAGAAGATCAAGTGGAAGGATTGCATGATACCTTGATTTCCTTAGTTTTCCTTGCTTTCCTTGGCTTCCTCACTTAAATTTCAAAATTTTCCCTTTATTCTTCCTTCAAAACAGCGCTCAAAACTTCAGAAAAATCATGGGAAAGAAGGGGGAAAAGGAGGAGAAGAGATTGGCTAAGAAAAAGCATGAAAAATAAGCAAATTTTCATACCTTATGCCTTGAATTTCTCCTTCTTCTTCTCTCCCCTTGGTGCGCCTAGACCCTAGCCTTCTTCTCTAAAATTGGGCCAAAAAATCTGAGACTAAATGAAGGAGAGAGTGGGGCGCCTCTTATTTATAGGGGGAGGAAGATACACTTTTCAAAAATTTCCATTTTGTCCTTCATTCTTGGCATTTTCGTTTCTCCTTTGTTTTAGTTCCTTTTTTAGAACTGTCTTTTTCATTATAAAATTTAGGTTCCTAATTTAGTAAAATACTTTTGGAATCACTTAAATTATAGCTAAAACCTTCCCGAACGAATTCGTCAAAGTTTGGGTACACCGACATTAGAAAACGTCCATTGGAGGGGATTTAACTGTTTCGGGGATTCCCATGGTTTTCAGAGCCTTTGAGAACCCCGAAGAACTCAAAATTTTCATTTAAAAAGCCCTCCTATGTGAATTTCAAAATTTGCTCAAAATTATGAAAATGCCATTACGTTTTGTAAGATTTCTGTCAAAATTTGTTTCTTCATTTTAGCTCCATTTTTCCTTCTGTCTAAGGCTAGAATTCTCACTTTTAGGAGTCTAGAATGTTATTCAAATTTTTTGGGATCTTAATTAATTCATTTCGGGGGACATGCTTTGAAAACGCGCCCATTTCCGTCATTTAACGAAAATTGGACATTACACAGTGAGTGAAGTGAGCTGGTTTCATGGATGCACAAGCTATGAGCCAACGTGAATGTGAGTGCCTTGTATGGAATGAAGTTGAAGCTTTCAAATCCTTCACAAACCTGTTGCTCCAACTTCTTCTAGCCCCACGTGTTTTCCTCTCTTGTTTGAGCTATTGCCTTCTTAAATCCATGCTTGCTCCGTGTGCCATTCCCTTCATATATCCATTTCTTCTCAATTTTTTTTTAATTTTTCGTTAAAAATTGTGCACAAATAATAGAAGTATTGAGTAATAAAATTTAAAAACTTATTTTAAAGGAAATTTGTACATTAAAATTCAATAATTTTACAAACAAATTTCTAGAATGCAAAAATTGCCAATAAAATCAAATATTATCTAATTAAATTCCCAAAGCCATAATTCATTATTAAAATGCCCAAATTAAGAAGAATAAAATATATAGAAAATGTGTTTATCACCAGTCCAATGCGTTCAAAAGAAAGGAGGTGTGACTGTAGTGGCCAACACCTACAATAAGCTGATTTCTACTAAAACAGTGACTGGGTGGCGGGTATGCATGGATTATTGAAAACTAAACAATGCCATAAGAAATGATCACTTTACTTTATCCTTCATTGACCAAATGCTAGATAGATTGGCTGGGAAGGCATACTTTTGCTTCTTGGATTGGTACTTAGGTTATAATTAGATAGCTATTGCCCTGGAAGACTAAGAGAAAACAATTTTCACATGTCCTTATGGCATATTTACTTTTAGAAGGATGCCATTTGGATTTTGCAATGCACTAACTACATTTCAAAGATGCATGATATCTTATTTCTTTGATATGATTGAGCAGACTATGGAAATATTTATGGATGACTTCTCAGTTTTCAAAGATTAATTTAAAGAATGTCTTGCCAATTTAGAGCAAGTCTTGAAGAGATGTGAGGAGACCCATTTAGTTCTGAACTGGGAAAAGTATCATTTCATGGTGCAAAAAGGCATAGTCCTAGGTTATTAGGTCTCAAGTACCTTGAAGTAGACAAAGCAAAAATCTTCATAATTAAGCAACTTCCACCTTCGATCAGTGTAAAAAGAGTCTGAAGCATCTTGGGACATGCAGGCTTTTATAGAAGATTTATCAAAGACTTCTCAAAAATTTCTAAGCCCCTCTATCAACTACTTGAGAAAGACACTCCATTTAACTTTGACCATCAATATCATGTAGCTTTTGAAGAATTGAAGAAGAAATTGGTGTCCGCTCTTATCATTGTGGCCCCCGACTAGACCATTCCTTTTGAGGTGATGTGTGATGCCAGTGATTATGCTATAGGGGCAGTTTTGGTATAGAGAAAAGGAAAGATTTTTTATCCAATATACTATGCCAGTAAAACTCTATTTGATGTTCAACTAAATTACACCACCATTGAGAAAGAGTTGTTGGTAGTGGTGCATGCATTTAAGAAATTTCAAGCTTATTTGGTAGGTCAAAGTTACTATTTTCACAGACCATTCAGCTATCAAATACTTGATTGAGAAGAAGGATTCTAAACCAAGGCTCATTCGTTACGTTCTTCTTCTGTAAGAGTTTGATATGGAAATTGTTGATAAAAAGGGTAGTGAAAATCATATGGCAGATCATTTGTCTCAACTGAGTACTGAAGCTCAAGAATGTGAAGAGAAGTAGATTAACAAGAAGTTGTTTGATGAAAGCTTATTTTATGTGGAGCACAATAGAGTGCCATGGTATACAGATTATGTGAACTATCTTGTATGCCATGTGCTACCCCCAGATTTAAACTCCTACCAAAAGAAAAGATTTTTGCATGATGTAAAGCTGTATGTTTGGGATGAACCATTCTTATTTAGAATGTGTGCTAATTAACTATTGCGAAGGTGTGTCCTAGATGAAGAGCAAGAATCTATTATGCAAAGTTATCATGCAACTAAATATGGAGGACACTTCAATAGGCAACGAACTGTAGCAAAAATCCTTCAATCAGGTTTTTATTGGACCTCTCTATTCAAGGATGCTCATGCTTTTATGGGAAGATGTGACAAGTGCCAAAGATCTAGTAACATATCAAAATGACATGAGATACCCTAAATAATATTTTAGAAGTGGAAGCATTCGATGTTTGGGGGATAGACTTCATAGGGCCTTTTGCATCTTCTCAAAATAACTAGTACATTCTTATTGCCATTGACTATGTGATGAAGTAGGTTGAGGCAATAGCTTGTCACATTAATGATGCTAAAGTAGTGGTAAAATTTCTAAAGAAAAACATCTTCACCATATTTGGTACTCCCTGAGCAATAATTAGTGATGAAAGGACACATTTTAATAATCACCAACTTAAAACGTTTCTAAAAAAAATATGGGGTATAACACAAGATGGCATTGGCACATCATCCTTAGACTAATGGCCAATGTAAGGTTTTTAATCGAGAGATAAAAAGGATTCTAGAGAAAATGGTAGGTCCCTCAAGAAAGGATTAGGCTGAGAAGCTAGATGATGTCTTGTGGGCCTATCGTATAGCATACAAAACTTCAATTGGTATGTTTGATACTCACCAGAATAATGACACCGCAAGTGTACGGGCCGTAAGAATAGTACGTGATGAGTAAAGGTTGTTCCCTTAGAGAATCAGTACGATTAGTGATTAGGCATTAGAGTTCTCATGTTCATTTTAGTTAAACAAAGCAAATTGTGATTGAGTTTCTATGAAAATTAATTCAAATGCAACTAACAATATTGAAAGATAGTTTTAATCGAAAATAAACAATTAAAGACACCCTAGGAATTCTAATCTCCTTTTTACACAATGTCAATTATTTTTCTTTTTAATTAATTGTCTTAATGTCAATTTTAGAGTCAGGTTTTAATTGGGTGTAAATTTCTTTTGATCCATTTAAACCCCTATATCAACTTAACTCTTGATATCTCCAATGAGTGATTAACATTTAATTAAACTCAGACCTTATCTAGACTACCTAGAGCCCTTGAGTATATTTTTATCTCGAGTACAAATTAAACTATATCTAATCCTAAGTTGCTTAATCAATGGTCTATAAACAATTCTCTTCTTTCAAAGGTTAATTACAAAACCCATAATCAAACTAAAATAGGACAATCAATAGAATGAAACCATAATTCAGATTAAATACTAAAATCTTCAATAATCCAACATAATCAAAAGGGAAATAATCTCCAAAGATTAAAGGTTCATAGAATCCATAAAGGTTACAAAATTTAGCCACTCATGGCTTGAAATCCACAGACAATATTAACAAACATATCAACAAATACATCAACTAGAAGAAAAGATAAAGTAGAAACACCTAATCGGAAGAACAATGGATAGAATCAATGATTTCTCGATCAGTATGAAGTTTCCCCAACACCTCTTATGTGTTTTCCCACTCTTCTAGTTGGCCAAAACACTTCTCCTTTGCTGAATGATGAAGCCCTAGCCTTCTCTCATCTTTTTTAACTCGTAAATCAAAGCTGTATGTTTCAGAGACCGATCTTGCTATGGCGAGATCTTATAGGCTCCCAGATTTCTGCTGCTCTCACTACTACTATGCTATAGCGAGTTGCTCCTTGGAATTTGTATGCATCGTGACTTTGCTATGGCGAAGTGCCTTCCTCGCTACAACGAAAGTGCATCCTTGCTATAGCGAATTGTGTTCTAGCTGTAGCGAGAGTCCTTATTCCGCTTGCATTTTCACTTTTCAGCTTCCCTCTCTTTTCTCAATTCTTTCTATAATTTTCTACTTTTCCCTGAGATAAAAATCAATCACAAAATGAAACTCAAACTGATAAAGATATTGCAATTGAAACATTTTCTTTATTTTGTTTGATTGAATACACATTTAACCATATTAATCAAGAGAAAAGCACTTTGCCTCCCTAATTTAACATCAAATATATCTCTTTTTCATCCTAAATTAGGGAGTCATCAAACTCCCCCACACTTAAATCCTTGCTTGTCCTCAAGCAATTCTTAGAGAATATCAAACAATGTGATTATTAACTACTTCTTATCCACAATAAATACCCAAACAATCAGAATTTCAGACCCCCAAGCACTTAGATTGAAACTAATGTTAGAAACAGAAGCTCAGCAAAACTCAAATTGAATTTTAAAAACAATGTACTTATAGCAACACCCTGATTTCTAAAGTGTGTTTGTGCTCCACAGACAGATTTTTAAGAAGCAATCAAGTAACCTTCAATACACCCTCAATATACTTTTCAAGATCCAATCTAACTATCTACTCTAACTTCAATCGTCAGAATTCATTAAAAGAGGTCTTTATTGTTCAACATAGTACTACTTTTTAGCACAATCGTTCTCATCATTTTTTTTTCTTTTTCTCTTTCTTTTTCATTTCTCCTCCTTACTTCTCTTAATCCTTTTGACCCGAATGACAACATTGGTTATGAAGCCACCTAGTTACTCAAATGTACGAAAATCCTTAGAGTGCTCACTAGCATACTCTTACTTTTACCACTGTTTGACGCGAAAGTTCACACTTTTTGGTGCAAATCTCCAGTTACTAAGTGATTTCAACCATTGGAGTAGAAAGATTTTTTTTTAGTCACTAAATATCCCTCTCAAATGACAATTAGATATCCATCAAAAGCAGATACATTGGGGAGATCTAAAAAAAATAAATGGGATCTAACTAAAAGAAAAGCTTGAATTACTTCAATAATCATCTTGTTGAGAAGTGCTCCTATTATGAGTGCACACTACAACTATATTACTTACTTTGTTCATTTCAAATTTGCTTAACCCCCACATTCATTTATTAGTATTCATCTAAAGCAATAGGGGCTAAATCTGGTTAAAATTGGGGCATTATGGTGGACTGATTATTATTGATAGACTTCCCTTTATTTTTTTTAAATTTGTGTATCCGCCTAGCCTATGTTTACCTTCCCCCACACTTAAAGTTAACATTGTCCGTAATGTGTAAAAGGAGAGAAACAAGAAGCAAAAAAATAAAAGTAGATTGGGGCGGAGGTAAGGGATGTAAGGAGATAGAAAGAGACGGGACTCCCCTGATAAGAAAAATTTAGGAAGAGAGGGAGGTGCGCGAACAACTCCTACATCTGATAGGCCAAAAATATACAAAGACCACGGAGCAAACAATAAGTTGGCATTAGAAATAAGATATCAATTATGAGATTAGCCAGTGTAGAATTCAAAAACATAATGATATATAGTTATCCATATACAGTTATCCAAAATGTAAAGTAGGGAAATAAGAAGAACCATGCAAGGGACAGAAAGGCTCTATGAGTCAAAGGGCTTGGGCCTATCCTGCGGTGTAGGATCTTGTGGAAGAACAATGACCGAGTACTGAGAAATCTCTAAAGGTGGAGGTGGAGGTGTAGGCATCAGATAGTCCACAAGCATCTATAGTTGATCCTTCATTGACAGGACATGCCCCTCTAGCCGGTCAATGGACTCCCTCACCCAGCCCTCAAACTCAGTGTGAGATGGTGCATCCTGCATCATCAACTCTGGAGTACCCAAACGTTGCTATGAAGGAGGAGGTGGAAATGCCTTAGGCTGTGCCTGTGCAGGTGCCCGGTGTCTGCGGGGACATCTCAGCTCATCCTTCATGCTGTCATATTTAAAGGACCCCTTTGACTTGAACTGAGTGTCATTTTTAGAGACTCGCTTCCCCCAATAGTGAGTAATTCAGTAAGCATGTGGGGGTACACCAAGCTTGCCCTATCAGACCTCACCACTTATTTGAAGTAGAGGTACATAAGCAGGGGGATATTCACTCGCTATTTTGTCATAAAACACCAAATCAATGTTGCTCGTTCTTGGATCATGTTAAACCCATGAGAACTCGTCAAAATGTTGTTGGTGATGAATTGTAGCCAATACCGAGCAGGCTTATTCTGTTGATTGACTAGATATACTTTATTAACCAGCCTTGCTTGTCTTTCATGTGCAATAGTTATCTTCACCTCTTCCCATGGAATAGACTACAGATTCTCTAAGTAAGACTGGAAGGCACATTCTGCCATATCAGGTAATTCATAAGAGTCTTGAAAGACCTTCTCATTAATACATACCTAGGAAGAGCGGTAATAGTATTCATCCTCATTCTCCTCTGTGTCTTCAAAATTGGCATAAAGTTCTTGGATCATTAGCGGAATCTGATGCATCGACTTTTTGGTGAAACCTTGCAATCCATGCCACTCAAAGTCAGTGTAGGTGAGATCCAAGATGTGGGGTTCATAGTAGCGATCTTCAACTACCCCCCGGTTAGAGAAAAGTCTCTCAAAATGGAACTCTACTCTAGATGAAGCAAATAAGTCCTTATTGTAAGATTTTTTATTTTGCTTCGAGGAGGAGGCTTCAGCAGTCTTGGTTTGCTTTTTGGGAGCCATGACTTTGAAATTCAAATAAGAATTAGAAAGAAATCAGTGTCAGCAGTAATAGAAAACCACAGAACAAGTAGGGGAAAATTAGTGAATCAAATGAATATGACATGCTTGTAATGGGGAAATAAACTTCTAAAAGCATACAAGGGAATAGGGGAAAAGAAACATGGAAGCAAACAAAACAAAAAGTGCCCAAAAAAGAAATAGCATTTTCTGGAAAATACTCGAACTCGTTATAGCGAGAATGAACAGTTTTCTGGAAATGCTGATTTAAGCTGAAAAATACCAAATTAAAGAGAGCTTCCTCACAAAAACAATCAACCAACAGAGTGCAACTAGAAAAACTGACTTATTGACCCCTAATTACATAGATACATGCGAAGAGAAACTCAGCCCTAATGTCCACAGAAATGACTAAAACAAACAGTGATTTAGGAGATAAAAAGGCAAACAACATACCTGATGCAAGGAGAGTGATGCATGAGGGGAATGGGAGTGTGGGAAGTGAGAGATTTGGCAGAAAAGAGGAAGAAAGGGTTGGAGAGCTCGAGCACACTGTGGCGAGGAGTAGCGAGAACAAGAAAACTGGGGGTGGTTTCTGAAGGTAATTACGTTATTGTTTTAATCGAAATTAGGTCCCTTTAGTCAGAGACTGCGCTATTGCTGTGGCAATAGCAAGGGCTACTCTGGAATTAGTACTAAGTGCAGAGGTGTTCTGTTCACAGTGGCAAAAGTTCCTCTCACAATGGCGAGCATACTTGAATAATTCGTGGTGGCTGATGAATCTCGCTATAGCTAGGCTATAGCGAGAAACTCTTTGGTGTTTGTACTGGTCCATAAGCATACTACATTCGTTATAGCGAGTTGGCCATCTCGTAATAGCAAGGAAACTTCGAAAAATTTTCAACACTTTACTTGCCATAGCTCGGCTATAGCGAGATACGCTCTAGACTTTGTACCAATTTGGAACATAGAGATCTCGCTATGGTGAAATGGTCTTTTTGCTATAACGATAACACTTAACATTGCTTACTCTAGCACACCACAGCCAAGCCATAACGAGAAACTCTTTGGTTAATGTACCAAACATAGAACAAATAGCCTCGCCATAGCGAGATGGACTCCTCACCGTAGTGAAATTTTTTTTTATAATGATCCCTTATCTAAATGTTCAAATAAGTACTCTCTAACCCTATTTATACCTCCTATCATGCAACTACTCAACCCATTGCCATCAAACTTTAACCAAACATAATCAAATAATCAATATGACTAGAATAATGATATGCAATTCAAAACATGGTAAGAAACTCCCTGAAAATCATCACTAGACTTGTCCTTTCCTGCCAACAACTTGTTCCCAAAAATCCAACATTTCAACACCAACACCGAACCTACAAAACACATAAAGAAAAAAAAGAACAGTCAAACCAAAAACAAAAAGAACAGTAAACTCAAACATAAGAACAAGAAAAAAGCTTAGGTTGCCTCCTAAGTCGCACTTAGTTTATAGTCCTCAGCCAGATTTTGTCAGCCAATCAAGGAGGTTGAGCCAAGCTATGGATCATTGTCTGCCAGTCAATCTCACCACCTAAATAATGTTTAAGCCTTTGACCATTTATTTTATATTGTTCTCTTGACTTCTCGTCTTGAACTTTGATAGCTCCATAAGATGTCATAGAGATCACTTTGAACGGACCAGACCACCTGGATCTCAACTTATCTAGAAATAACTTCAAACGAGAATTAAAAAGTAACACAAGGTCTCCAGGTTCAAACTTCCTTGGTAAGATATGTCTATCATGAATTCTTTTGTTCCTTTCCTTGTAAATTCTAGAACCCTCAAAAGCTTGCAATCTAAACTCATCTAACTCATTTAGCTGTATTAGTCTTTTCTCACGCACTTTATCCATATCAAAATTCAATTTCTTTATAGCCCAAAATGCTTTATGCTCTAGCTCAATGGGCAAATGACAAGCTTTGCTAAAAACCAATTAATATGGAGACATGCCTATTGGAGATTTAAAAGTAGTCCTATATGCCCATAAAGCATTATCAAGCTTATCCGCCCAATCCTTTCTAGTGGGACTCACAGTTTTTTCCAAAATTCTTTTTATTTCTTTGTTGGACACTTCACACAACCTGTTGGTTTGAGGGTGATAAGCCAATGCCATCTTATGGGTGACTCCATATTTTGCAAGCAACCCTTTAAACAATTTATTGTTAAAATGAGTTCCCCCATCACTAATGATTGCCTTAGGTGTGCCAAATCGAGTAAAAATATTTTTTTTCAAAAATTGCACCACCGTATTAGCATCATTAGAATGACAAGCTACAGTCTCAACCCATTTACTCATGTACTCAACAGCGACCAATATATATTGATGGCTTCTAGATGAAACAAAAGGCCCCATAAAATCAATGTGTAACACCATATATTTCTAGCATGCTTCCGATCATTTCTAAGTCTCGCATGATCAATTGAACAAAAGGGAATGGAAAATGACATTAAATAATGCCTTATTTCGCGTTACGTCGCGTATAAAAATTCCATTCGGTGTCACACGAACCATATGAGCTCATACAACACGTTCTCATATTTAATTACATACATACAACTCATTTGCATAACCAAAGTTGGCCCACAACTCGTGGAACTCAAAGGGGACCATCAAATTCACACTCTTATTTTCGGCCAGAATTTCAGTTTTTCTGTCACAACTTCGGAAATTCATAACTAAATCCAAAAAATTAGAAATCCAACAACATTTACCATTCCAGAAAGCTCTGGATGTCTACCCCATGATAAAAATATTTTCAGCTCATGAAACATTAAGGGGAGAGCATTTGACATCCGAAAAGCCACTGGGGTTGCTGCTGTCTGGGCCACTGCTTCAGTTTACTGATAGGAAGTTTCAAAATTCGTAACTAATTCTAGAAAAATTGAAATCGTTCATTATTTGCCATTCTGGAAAGCTACACATGTCTAATTTATTCTAAAAATATGCCCAGGTCATGAAACATAACACAGAAAATTTTTGACACGCGAAAAGGGGTTAAGGTTCGGACAGCTACTGGTGCTGATACAAGTGTCTGCTATGAACTTTGAAAATGTCCAATTAATTCCAAAAAAATCCAATCCATGCAAATAATACCAATTTGGAAATCCATGAACGTTAAATTTATGGTAAAAATAGACTCAGATCAGAGGAATCACTCTTAGCTACCCTAATTCAATGGAACAGTAACTCAGGTCATGTTGAGCTACTGCAACTGTCCCAGAAATTCAAAAATGTATATCTCTCAGCTCAGACCTCCAAATGAGGTGCTTCAAGTTGCTACAAGTCACTGTGAATGCCTAGTTTCTAGCTATAAAATTTCGTAGCCATTGGACCACGTTTGCCCCTCGGATGACATGATTTCAAAACTGACCAAATGAACAGTACCAGTGCAAATCCGAAATTCTGATACCAACTTTGAAAAATCATAGAAAATTCCACAGACCTCCAAATGACCTGATCTTTGGCTTTCCAAAAATCTCTAGGCAAGATCTACTTGCATGCAAAATTCCAAGTCAAGAAGAGGTCATTTGGTCAGATTTTGCCATAGCTCAAGCTTATGGCAATTTTGGTCTCAACAAGAGGCAACTTTGGTTCAAATGAGCCATCCATGGTTCCACACACATTTGAGCAACTTAGAAAGCATAAATATAGCATAAATAAGTCCCTCATAAGGTCTGAACTCTCATGCAACTCAAATTCACCATGCCACTTCCATAAACATACATACACAAATGGGCTCCCAAGTGGTCAAAATACATAATTCTACTCATTAGACTCTATTCTTGATACATACACTAACTTTACATAGTTTTACACTTGTTCAAAGTGTCATGGCTCAAAAATAACATTTACATATCTACTTTTACATTCTAGTCATCATAGTATATCAAAATATAAAGGTTTGCCAAGAGATGGAGATTTAAGCTCCTTGGCTTCCATCCTTTGGGTCTTGAACTCCACCTAGATCATATGAGATGAGAGAAAGGAGGGGGTGAGATTCATTGAATCTCAATAGCTCATACACCTATTCAATCACATTTTCAAGGCATATAACATGTCAAGGGTACAAGTATGCAACTACTCAATCAATGAAGCATTCAATTTCCACTTTATGTCACAAACACATGTCAAGAATAAGAATGAGCTCTAGGGACTTTTGGATTGGCCTCACCCCATTTCTAGAACTTTTGGATTGCCTCACTCTTGGTTCTTGGGACTTTTGACTTAGCCTCACCCATCCAAGGGACTTTTGGCCTTGTCTCACCCATGCCATGAGACTTTTGGCATCTCCTCACCCACATTAAGGGACTTTTGGCACTACCTCACCCTTATGAGCCATTTCCATCATTCAAAGACATTCAAGAAAGCATATTGGTACCAAAATAGCAACATAGTATCAAGTGGCATGTCTCAAACATATAAACATACACACAAGCACACAATGACACCATATGCAACAAGAAAATGCAATAAGAAAAGGTGGAGAGCTACCTTGATGCAAATTCAAGCATTACTTTGCTTGTTTCTTCTCCTTTTTGGTTCCACAAACACAAGGAGGTGGGGTTGGATTTCTTTGGCCTATTCACAATAAACAACACTAAATTATACTCTTGGAACAAATTATGACATCCAACTCACTCTTAAGACTACACTTTGGTCTATTTGTCACAATATGGTTCCATTAGAGGCCTAATGAAGCAACTACCATAATTAACATTCTTGGTTCCATTCTCTTGCCATATTTAGACCTCTTGACCTCATTTAAGGTCCTTGAAGCCATCACACACTCACTTTCACAAACCTAGGTCCATGTTGCTTCATAAGGTTACATTATGGAAGCCATTGCCTCATCTCCCAACCTAAGGCTTCTAAATTTTTTCCAAGGGTTTCTCCTATCTTCTTTTATCATATAAAGTCCCAAATCAAGCTTGGAACTATTTAAAGTACTCCCTAGCTATCTCTAAGGGTCTTGACCTAGTTATGCTTCTATTAAAACCCCATGGAGTTTGGGATTTTTCCTTAATGGATAGGGCACTTGGGAGGCTCCCTAGGAGTCTTAGAAACTCAAACAAACACTCACATATGATGGGGAAGTCTTGAATCAACCCAGATTTTAACTTATGTTCAAGCACCCTACACTTTTCCAATTTGAGTTTTACTAGTTTTTCATGCATTTCTTTGGTATAATCCATCTTCCCATGCCTTAGTTTGATGGATTCTTTTAGATTATAAAACAGAAAATCTTCCCTCTTCATGGTTCTGGTTGGGACATCCTACCATGGAAGAGGAGAAGGAGAAAAAGAAGCAACAAAGGGAGAGAAACTACCTTGCAATCAAGCTCCCTTCAAGAGCCCTTCCTCTTCCCTCTTTCTCCTCCTTGAATTTCGAATTTCCCTCCTCTGATCTGGACCCAAATCAGCACCAAAAAATACATTAAAACCATGGAGAGATGAAGCAAGAAGGGGAGGATGAGGTTTCAAGAGGAAAGAGCATGAAAACCTTACACTTTCTCACCTTTTCTTTGGCTTTTCTTCCTCCAAAATTTCCTCCCTTTGTGTGCCTAAGACAGCAGCTCCATTTCTGAGTTTTGGGTAGAGGAAAGTCGGTTTAGAGAAGGGGGAGCTGAACGTGGCTTAAAAAGGGAGTTTGGAAGCTTCTTTTGTGCACTTTGTTTCCATTTTTGCCATTCCATAATGGCATTTCCGGTTTGGCTTCGTTTTAGCTCCTTTTTGAGAACCGTCTTTTCCATCATAAAATTAATATTCCCAATTTAATAAAATGCCTTTGGAATCACTCAAATTGGAGCTAAAACCTTCCCGAACGAACCGGTCAAAGTTTAGGTCAACTGACGTCGGAAAGAGTACACCGAAGGGGCTTTACCAGTCCCGGGGCTTCCCATGGTTTTTGGGGCCTCTGAGAACCCTGGGCAACTCAAAATTTCTATTTAAAAAGCCCTCTTAGGTGTTTTTCTAAAATTGCACTTATTTACAAAAATGCCACTGGCCTTTCGGCAAATTTTTTGAATCACTCCGACCCTAGTTTTTGGGCAACTCAAGGCTCAAATCCTTGTTTTCTATTATTTAAAATTTTATTCAAATTTTATTTGGCCTTGAATCACTCATCTCAGGGGACTTACTTTTCAAACCGGCCCGTTCCAACGATTGTACAATTTACCGGGCGTTACACAATGCCCCACACATCAAATAGTTCTACCTCAAAAATACCAAATTGGGGCATTTCATGCCTCTTTGAGATGTTACCTGCTCTTTGACATGCATTACAATGACAAACAAATGAATGAGCATCTTTAAATAAGGAAGGCCAATAATATCTATATTGTAACACTTTGTATATAGTGCGTTGGCCACTAAAATGACCACCATAAGGAGTAGCATGACAAGCATGTAAAATGTCATTTTGTTCAGTTTGAGGCACATACTTTCACAAAATTTGGTCAGCACACTTCTTATACAAAAAGGGTTCATCCCACACAAACCATTTCATATCATGCAAATTTTTTTTTCTTTTGATAAGATTTTAATTCATTAGGCACAATACCACTGACCAAGTAATTTGGATAATCAGCATACCATGGTACAGACACACTGTTCATAGCAAATACAGACTCATCAGGAAAGCTCTCATTAATCAATAAATCATCCACACGCTTAGAACTATTTACAAGCCTAGATAAGTGGTCAACAACTTAGTTTTCAATTCCTTTCCTATTAGTAATCTGCACATCAAATTCTTGTAATAATAAAACCCATATAATCAACATAGGTTTAGATTTTTTCTTACACAACAGATATTTGATAGTAGCATGATCAGTATGAACTATAATCTTAGTGCCTATTAAATACACCCTAAATTTCTCAAAAGCAAAGACAACAGCAAGCATTTCTTTTTCAATAGTTGAGTAATTTACCTCTACTCTAGCTAGAGTTTTTGCTTGTATAATAAATAGGATGAAAGATCTTCCCATGTCTCTGGCCAAGCGCCGCTCTAACCGCATAATCATTTGCATCGCACATGACCTCAAAGAGTAGTGACCAGTCAGGGGCCACTATAATTGGTGTGGTGATAAGTCTTTGCTTAAGCTCTTCAAAAGCTTTCAAGCAATATGCATCCAACTTGAATGGGGTATCCTTTTCAAACAATTGAGATAAAGGCTTTGCTATCTTTAAGAAATCTTTGATGAATCTTCGATAGAACCTAGCGTACCCCAAGAAACTTCTAATAGCTTTCACATTGGTAGGTGGTGGTAATTGTTCAATCACAGAAACTTTAGCCTGATCTACCTTCAATCCTCTTTTTGACACCTTATGCCCAAGCACTATACCTTCACAAACCATGTAGTGACATTTTTCTTAATTTAGGACCAAATTGGTATCCTCAAACCTTTGTAAAACCCGTGTCAAATTATCCAGACATTCTTTAAAAGTGATGCCAAAAACTAAGAAGTCGTCCATAAAGACTTTCATGATATGCTAAATCATGTCATAGAAAATCGACATCATACATCTTTGAAATGTGGTAAGAGCATTACACAATCTAAAAGGCATTCGTTTGAGTGTGAAAGTTCCATATAGACATGTGAAAGTGGTTTTTTCTTGATCCTCAGGAGCAATGGCAATTTGATTGTACCCAGAATAGTCATCCAAGAAACAAAAGAATTCTTTGCCTGCTAACCGATCTAACATCTTATCAATGAATGGAAGCGGGAAAAATCCTTTCTTGTAGCTGTGTTCAACTTCCTGTAGTCCATACAAACTCTCCAGCCTATAACTATTCTTGTGACAATCATTTCATTCTTTTCATTGTTCACTATTGTCATTCTTCCTTTCTTAAGGACACATTGCACTGGACTTACCCAGTTACTATTCGAGATGGGATAGATAATACCGGCACCAGGCCACTTGATAATCTCTTTCTTGACCACTTCTTTCATTATAGGATTTAATCGCCTTTGATTCTCCACTGATTTCTTATGGTCATCTTCTAAGAATTTTATGCATGCAAATGGCTGGACTAATCCCTTTTATATTAACTATGGTCCAACCGATGGCCCTTTTGTTCTCTTTTAACACTTTTAACAGTTGTTTTTCTTGGAGAAGTGTTAATACGGACGAGACTATGACTGGTAAAGTCTCTCTTTCCCCCAAGTAAGCATATTTTAGATGCAGTGGAAGAGGTTTCAACTCCAACATTAGAGGCTACTTGATGGATGGAGGGAGAGCATGAGCTTTTCGTGAAGTCAGCTCCAATGATTCAAAATGCCCATTCTGCTTAGCCACAGGTCTAAATGCATTAAATTTGTGCTTAACTTCCATTCTCATCACCTCTCCTGTACTTGGTTTACCAACAAGTACTGCTTCAAGAGGATCGGTGAAAGCAAAAGAATTTAATTCTTCTTAAATTACTTCCTCAATAATAGACACCCGTGAGCATTCTTCTACACTACCCAAATGCTTCATAGCTTTCTCCATACTAAAGGTGACCTGTTCATCTCCTGGCCTCATTATAATTTCTCCTTTTTCCACATCAACTAGTGCCCTACCAGTAGCTAGAAATGACCTCCCCACTATCAATGGGATATCTCTATCCTCTTCAATATCAAGCACAATAAAATCAGCAGGATAAATGAATGGGCCAACCTTTATAAGCACGTCTTCAATGATTCCATGTGGATAAGAAAAGCTTCTATCAGCCAATTGCAAGGTGATAGTTGTTGGGCTGGCTTCACCCATCTGTAGCTTTCAAAAAATAGATAGGGGCATGAGATTCATAGCAAATCCTAAATCACAAAGTACTTGACCCTCAAATTTATCCCTAATCATGCAAGGGATAGAAAAAGAACCAAGGTCTTTGCACTTGGTTGGAAGATTGGATTTGAGGATATTAGTGGTCTCCTTTATCAAAGCCATTGTTACAAATTCGGTAAACCACTTCTTCTTGCTAAGCATATCCTTAAGGAACTTAGCATATTTAGGCATTTGCTCTAAAGCCTCAAAAAAGGGGATGTTGATATGAAGTTGTTTAAACATGTCCAAAAACTTCTTATACTGCTTATCAAGGACTTTCTTTTGTAATCTTTGTGGAAATGGAGGCAATGGTACTTCTTTAGGATGCACCACTATCTTTTCTTCAAACTTTTCCACTTTAGACTTCCCTTCCTTGTCCTCTTCTTTTGCATTCAAACTAGCAGTCTTTTTCTTTTTTTTCCTATTAAAGTTCTTCATCTTCAATCTGAATGATACCTGATGGACCCTTGGAATTCACCATAGTTAGTTCCTTCGCTTGAACTTGTACTTTAAGGTGCTCTTTACCACTTCGCAAAGTGATAGCTTTACATTCTTCCTTACCATCTCTCCTTGGATTAAGAATTGTATCACTTGGCAAACTTCTTTGATGTAGTGCATTCACAGCAAATGCTAACTGCCCCATCTATACTTCTATATTCTTAAGAGAAGAATCCACTCTTGCATTAATGCCAACTTGCTCTTCATTATTCTTAATTTGAGTGGTCATGAATTTAGCCAAAACATCCTCTAAATTCATTTTAGGCTCTTAAATAGGCACATTTTGCCTTATCACTTGAGAGAACCCAGGAGGTTGAGTTGACCTTATTCCAGAAGATGATGGCTGATTTAGTGATGGACCATTCTTCCAAGAAAAATTTGGGTGATAACGCCATACAGGATTGTAGGTGTTTGAGCAAGGATTATGATTCTTCACAAAGTTCCCCACATAGTTAACTGATTCTGAAGATGTAAAAGGGCAATAATCTATTGAGTGTAGATCTCCACAATTTTTGCAAGTAGTTAAGGCCATTTGAGTAGAACAGACACTCATATGCTGACCTCGCTGTACTTGAGATTCCAACATATCAAATCTCTTGTTTAGAGCAGAGAGAATAGTTGTAAGTGGAATGGAGGAGTCTTCTTGAGTATTAGCAACATTAGCACTCACCCGCCTATCACCCCCTCTTTACACATAGCTTTCAGTTAATGTGTCCAATGCCAGAATAACATCATGTACAGGCATTTCATCCCAACGCCCATTTAAAATAGCATCCAATATTGTATCAGTTTATGGAGTTAGACGTGTATAGAAATTCTGAACAATGGCACAATTATCCATCCCATAGCTCGGGCACTGGTGGAGCAAATGTTTATATCTTGCCATGCAGCATACAAATGCTCATCTGAAGCTTGCTTGAAGTTGATAAGCTCACGACGGGCATCTGTTATTCTATATTTTAGAATAAAGCAAGCTCTGAACCTTGCCTTTAACTTATCCTAAGTGTCAATTGAACCTTCCGGTAGAGTCAATAACCATTCCTTAGCCTTTCTTTGTAAAGAGAGTGGGAATAGTTTAAGTCTCAGAACATCCCTTGGTACCCTATTCTGCTTGAATGAATCACATACTCCCAAAAATGACAGAATGTGACGGTTGGGATCTTCATCAGACCTCTCACCAGTGAACTATCCATTGAGCTGCAACATGGAGATCATCACAGGCTTAAGCTCAAAATTGGCAGCTTGAAAGTCTGGTGCTACAATGCTAGGCTAAGTAGTTCTCATGGTTCTTCCCATAAAATCCTTGATAGTGCAATTTTGATTATCTTCATGTGCCATATTCGTAGTAGGAACGTTTATCCCACTTTCAAGTTGAATTAGCACAGACCCCTCAGTCAGAATATCTATCAAACTCCTTGTCTTTCTAGGTGTTGTCTTGGATCTGGATTTAAGTGGCATAAAATATGTACCTGTGAAAACAAAGGAGCGCAGATCAAAAGTCTAACTAAACTAAAGAAACCAAAAGGTAATAAACTAAGGAAGTACTACTAAAATTACTATAACTAACAAATGAAAGTGTAAATAAACAAGAGAGTAAATAAAAAGAGACTAAGTGTTTAAGCTAAAACTACTCAAAGCCCTCTAATTCTCTTCACCAATTTCCTTAATTCCCCGACAACAGTGCCAAAAACTTGATGCTCACTAGACTAATGACACCACAAGTGTACGGGCCGTAAGAATAGTAAGTGATGAGTCAAGGTCATTTCCTCAGAAAATCAGTACGATTAGTGATTAGGCATTAGAGTTCTCATGTTCATTTTAGTTAAACAAAGCAAATTATGATTAAGTTTCTATGAGAATTAATTCAAATGTAACTAATAATACTAAAAGATGGCTTTAATAAAAAATAAACAATTAAAGACACCCTAGGAATTCTAATCCCCTTTTTACACAATGTCAATCATTTCCTTTTTTAATTAATTAGCTTAATGTCAATTTTAGAGTCAGGTTTTAATTAGGTGCAAATGTCTTTCGATCCATTTAAACCCTTATATCTACTCAATTCTTGATATCTCTAATGAGTGGTTAACATTCAATTAAACTCAGACCTTATCTAGACTACCTAGGGCCCTTAAGTATATTTCTATCTTAAGTGCAAATTAGACTACATCTAATCTTAAGTTGCTTAATCAATGGTCTATAAGAAATTCTCTTCTTTCAAAGGTTAATTACAAAACCCATAATCAAACTAAAGGAGGCCAATCAATAGAACGAAACTATAATTCAGATTAAACACTAAAATCTTTAATAATCCAACATAATCAAAAGGGAAATAATCTCCAAAGATTAAAGGTTCATAGAATCTCTAAGGGTTACAAGATTTAGCCACTTATGACTTGAAATCCACAGATAATCTTAGCAAATATATCAACAAATACATTAACTAGAAGGAACGATAGAGTAGAAGCACCTAATTAGAAGAATAATGGATAGAATCAATGATTTCCCGATCAGTATGAAGCTTCCCCAACACCTCTTGTGCATTTTCCCACTCTCCTAGTCGGCCAGAACACTTCTCCTTTACTGAATGACGAAGCCCTAGCCTTTTCTCATCTTTTTTAACTCGCAAATCAAAGCTGTGAGTTTCAGAGACCGATCTCTCTATGGCGAGGGATAACTCTTGTTATGGCGAGATCTTATAGGCTCCCAAATTTTTGCTGCTCTTGCTATTGTTATGTTGTAGCAAGTTATTCTCTAGAATTTGTATGCATCGCAACTTTGCTATGGCGAAATGCCTTCCTTGCTACAGCAAATTGTGTTCTAGCTATAGCGAAAGTACTTGTATCACTTGCATTTTCACTTTTCAGCTTCCCTCTCTTTTCTCAATTCTTTTTACAATCTTCTACTTTTCTCTGAGATAAAAATCAATCATAAAATGAGGCTCAAACTAATAAAGATATTGCAATTAAAACATTTTCTTTATTTTGTTTGATTCAATACACATGTAACCATATTAATTAAGAGAAAAGTACTTTGCCTCTCTAATTTAACATCAAATATATCCCTTTTTCATCCTAAATTTAGGAGTCATCAATGTCTCCTTACAAGCTTGTCTTTTGTAAAGCATGTCACCTACTAGTTGAACTCGTGCATAATGCCTTTTAGGCTGTGAAGAAATTGAATTTTGACTTGAGAAGAGTTAGTGGGAAGAGGCTGTTGCAACTTAATGAGTTTGGTGAATTCAAACTTCATGCCTATGAAAGTTCCAAGCTCTACAAAGAAAGGACAAAGCAATGGCATGACAAAAAAATTTTCTAAAGAAATTTGAGCTTGGTTAGCTAGTGTTGCTATATAATTCAAGGCTTAAGCTCTTTCCAGGAAAGCTCAAGTCATAGTTGTCAAGACCCTTTATGGTAGTAGATGTCTCTCCATTTAGTGCTGTGGAGATCATGAAGAAAAAGTCAAATAAAAAGTTTAAGGTATAAGGTTAATGGTCAGAGACTCAAATACTATCAATAAGGAGAGGTGGACTGTCAAAAGTCTACCATCACCCTAGGGATTGCATTTGAAGTTGCTGAAAGTCAGGCTAAAGACTATAAACTTAACGTCTCTTGGGGAGGCAATTGAAGTTTCTCTCTTTTCAATGTTAATTTTGATATTAAGAAGTGTGCCAATTTCATTTTGGTAACTGATGGTTATGTATTTTCATTTCAAAGGAATTAATTAAAGGATTGTCAATCAGGCATAGTCATTAAAGGAGCTCCAAACAATTCATTTAACATTTAATTCAAAAATAAAAACAAAAAGGAAAAGAGGGAGTATTTCTAACTCTATCATATTAGGTTATTACTCTTTTTATGCTTTAAATTGCAAAAGATGGTGTCCTTGAAGTATGGAAATGAGTGCTGAATCATTAGGCCTAGAAAGAAATTGGATGGATGCATCAAGGGAATTTAACGCCACTACTCAAGTCTATTGCACCGCAACTCATGACATGGCGTGAGGGGTTCCAGTAGCGAATATCAATATAGCTCAAGAAATTGCTACAATGTAATACTCTAAGCTGTGGCATGCTCTAAGTTAGAAACAAAAATCTCTGCAATGTAATACTCTAAGCTGTGGCACCTATAGAAGCAGTAGCAAGTTGTGTCGTGGCTTGAACTCTCTAAGCCACAACATATATATAGGTAAAAGCAAGTTTCATCGTGGCCAACAAAATTAAGTTGCAGCGTGAATCGTGTTTATATGCTTCCCAGTTTACATTTTGCCACGGCATAATGCTCCAGGCAGCAACATGATTTGGGTTTCAAATAAAATAAATAATTTTTTTCAAATTTAAAGAACCCTTCAGCCTGGCCTCCTTGCTGCCATATCTCTCCTTCCTTTGCCTCCGAAAGAAACCTCCGATAACCTTAATTCACCTTATAATCTTGAACCTTCCTCCACATATTTCTATGCAGCTCATGCCCTATTCCTACTTTTTTACATTATTTCCCTTATGTTCCTCTCTTCTCTTTTATCCTACATAGCTCCCGTTCTCAAACACCTCTTCTTCTCCATTTTGTGTGTATCTACTTCAGCATTTGCCATGGCTGTCTTTCACTATTGAGGCTCACATTCCTCCTATCTCAGTCGTGATGTGCACTCATTCCCCATTCTATTTTCACCCTCTATTAAAAGTTGAAGGTATGTTGGTTCATCTCATTCCCTTTTTGAAAAAAAAAATTGAATAGTATGATTGTCTGATTGTTGAAATTGAAAACTCGTATGGAATATGTTTGTTGTTATGTTGGATGATTTGGTTTTGATTACTAAAATTGGAGAGGGTGGTTTGTATTATTCAAGCTTTTTTAATTGTGGAAATAGCGCATGCCCACCAATTGCTTGTTAAAATGCCTAAATGAATTATATCTCTTATTTGGCTAGGATTTGAGTGACCTTGTATGCATAATTGCTTTGTAGTTGTTCATTGTTGGTGGATGATGATTAAGGGATGACCCAAATTTTAAATTTTAGGAATTAAGATTATGGCTACCAACTGTTTGCCAAAATTCCTGAATGATACCTATTTCTTGTTGGGCGGGCTGTGAATTGGAGAACTATTGGTTATACTTGTTTAAACAATCTTCTATTTTGTTTGAATTTTTTAGGATAGTTATCTTATTGGCTTGATGGCGTATTCATCTGTTTGTGCCTTCTTGATGTTTTAGGGTCCGATGTACATAAAAGAAATTACATATTGTTTTAGGGTCCTATCTTATTTACTAAGGGGGTCATTGGTTGCTTAATAGTTGCTAGAATTGTTTGTGAATGGATTATAGGTTAGAAACTATGTGATTACTTGCCAAAATTAAAATGTCTAAATTTCTTCTACAGGTATTCTTCTAATGGCCCTTAAAAGGAAAGCCAGAGGTGAGGCATCATCTTCCTCTTTTGCCTCCTTTGATCAGTCCTACTTTGTCCCCTTGGTCACTCAAGAAAGATATAATGAAGTGACATTTCATAGAGCTTTGATTCCAGGGAGGAAGTTCAGTGTCGCACCTTTAGAGAGTCAAGAAGTTGTGATCAGATCTCCTATAGAAGGTAGGGGACATTTTGTTTTGAGCCAGCTACCGTTGTGGTGCCAGTAGTTCAAGAGTTCTATGCAAATGCACCATTTTGTCACAAGCATATGTACAGAGTCTGGGGACGCACTATAATTATCAATGAGCAAGTGATTCGAGATTGGTACCATCTTTTCTTTGTGGCCAATTGCAAATTTTGCATGTATAAGATGAGTGGGAAGACCCCAGATTTGGAAGATATGGCTATTGAGTTGATTCTTTTAGGGTGTAATATTTGGAAGATGTCATGTGGGGTGCCAAAAGGTATTCTTTGCAGTAATTTGAATCAAGTGGCCCACTATTGGGCTCACTTTATGTGCACAAATCAGATTCCTAGTGGTCATTTGAGCAGTTTGACTACAGATTGGGTGATATTGATTTATTTGATTATGACTAGGAGATAGGTCGATGATGGGCACATCATTTTTTAGAATATCAAGAGGATCTCTCAATCTACCACATCTGGATTAACACACCCTCACTTGATTACTGAATTATGCGTAGAGGCAAGGGTATAGTTCAAACTACATGAAGAGCTCCTTCCATTGAGGAAGTATTTTTTTATACAGATGATAGGTGATCTGGAGGATGAAGGGGTTGAGTCGGTAAATGAGCTAATGGAGTAGCCAATAGACCCCAATCAATCACCCCCTCTACCTATTCATGTTCCACCACCACCTCTTTAACAAGAGCCTTCTTTGGATGCTATGTTTATGATGGTTCAGGAGCTATCTCTTCGATTAGCTAAGCATGAGCGGCGTTTCACTAAACTGGAGTGTCAATCCCTTGCTATGGATATTTGGCATTTTCAGTGTTGGACACACTTAGCCAGCCATTTCCAATGGGACCTATCTGAGCCTCCACCTCCTTCTGATTTTATGCATAGTCCCGCTGAGCCATTTCCACAAGAGCCACCATAGGACCCCGCCATCTGATATTCTTTATGATTCTTCTATCCTTTTTTTATTCTCCTCTGTTTAGTTATTTCTTTATGAAATTAAAACTGTGTGTTTTGTTGTTAATTTGTGTTGACTTGATGTCATACTCTTCCTCTGTTGTGTTTATTAGTTCTTCTCCTAAAATTATTGTTATTTAGTTTCTGTTACCCATTTGGTTTTTTAATTCAAAAAAAAAAAGGAAGGTTTAGATTACGTTGTACCTATCACTCATTCTTAATTTTTTTAAATTTCTCTTTGTCCCTTAACATTAGGGACAATGTTGACCTTAACTTTGGGGTGATACGTATAATTGATAGGCATAACATTAAATTTTGTACTTGAACTTATACTTGTCGAATTCTTTTTGAATTCTTTTAAATTAGTCTATCTGTTGGCCTGCTGGAGTTATTTCTATCTGCTTTCAATGATAGTTGTTTTGTGTCAAAGTATGTTTGGTAGGAAAATTGTGCTAATTGTGTTTTGTCTTGAGTTCAATTACTTAAAGTTAGAGTTCCACCATTTTTGAAAAAGATGCTAAGCACTACCTAGCCATTACATAAGTCAATTACTAGTATCGTGAGAAATCTTTTTGTAATTTAATTTGTATGTCTAATTTCAAATTCAAGACTTTAAAACCTATCTTCTACCCTCTTGAGGCAAGTCAGTAGGTATGACATGACTCTTAGATATGATTTAGGCATTCCTTAGTTCTGGTTGTGCCTTTCAAGCCTGCCCCTTATGTAATTAAATCAACGCTTGAACCTTACTTGAGCTTATTTAGAAAAATCATATAATATTGCACTTTGTTCTGTCTACAAACATAAATATCTAGCTTGTGCAGCCTTATTATAAAAAATTGGTAGTATATTCATTATGAAACAAAGCATTATGGTTGATTGAAAAAGATATGTAGTAGTTGATGCTTATATGGTCCTTAGAATTGAAGTCTTATGATGCATATCAATTCTCCCTTTCTCTAACTCAAAGTTGAGCTGATTATGTAACACTATATTTATATGCTTCATCCCATAACTTATCTAGGCTCATTTCCAAGAATTTCACAACATTCTCAAGAAAAGCATTCAAAATAATCAATTAAAGTTGCGTTATGTCTGGTATAAATTTTTCATTTTATGTCCCGTGGACCATATGAAGTCATTCAACTCATTCTCATATTTAATTATACAATTAAAACTCAAAACCATCTCAAGAAGTGGCCTAAAACTCGTGCAAATGAAGTGTACACATGAAAATCAAGGATGTAGCCTTAGATTGAATTTTCAAATTATTGTCATGAACTTTGAAAAATCATGATTAATTCTAGAAAAATAAAAATCAAGCTTACTTTACCATTAAGGAAATATACAGATGTCTACTTTATGTTAAAAATAATTCTAGATGATAAAAGGGACATTTAGCGATTAGAAATTGATGGAATAGTACTAGAGGTCACCTATCACTACTGGTATTATCCTCTAACTTCAAAAATTCATATATCCTTGTTCAGATGTCCAATTGGGGTGATCTTAGTGGTCATGGAAATCTTATCATGTCTAATTTATTCTTGTGAAATTTCATGAGCATTAGACACTATTTGTCCCTCGAATGACACAGCCAAAGCAACTAACCATATAAATAGTGTTTGTATTAGTTCGGTAGAAAATTGCCAACTTTGAAAAATCATAATTAATTCCACAGAGCTCCAAATAACCTGGTCTTTAGCTTTCCAAAATTTTCTAAATGAGATCTATATGTATGCCAAATTTTATGGCGAAATTCATTCATTTAGTTAGATTTTGATATTGGGTTGCAAAATGGTCACTTTTATGTCTCATATGGGGTCCAAATGGTCCATTTTGGTTTCTAAGGCAACCATGACCACTTGAGCACATAGGAAAGCACCAAAATGGTCTGCCAAACATGTCTCAAAGGTGCACAAATCCAGAAATCAAAAACTAACTCTCTCACCCCAAGCAATACACAAGAATGTCTACACTTTAAGTTGCCATCCAATGTCCAAAAATTACAATATCATTCATTTGGCATCAAGTTTCATACATACATTAAATATTTGGATAATTACACATGTTCAAATAATTATACAACAATTTTGTGATAGTATTATATCATATTCCATTCATATGGCTACAAAATAAGCAAAACTAAGCACTTTGTTGTCAAACTTTCACCTCTCAACTTGGTGACTTCTATTAGCTTGCTCATTTAGTCCGGCTAGCATATTAAGACATTAGAGAGGAGGGAATGAGATTTAAAGAATCCCAATAGCCCATCTCCCTTTCAATCATACATAAAGAATTCAATTCAAGTCTAAAAAATGCATGCATGAGCATAATGGAAAGTGTGATCATTCAAGAAGCATTTTTGGCATTTGAATAAGTCATACAAAGCATACATAGGCTTGCTAAGTAAGTGGATTAGCCTCACCCATTCTCTTCAAGGTTATTGGACTTGTCTCACCCTTTTTCTTAAAGGTCTTGAACTAAGCCTTACTCTTGGGAGACTTTAAACTTTATCTTAACCATTCTTGAGGGTTGTTGGCTCATCCTCACCATAGCTAGTGGATTCTTGGCTTCACCATACTCAAGCAAACTAAAGCAAATATACAAAGTGTCATTTGAATGCATAAAACAACATCATGGTATCATGGCATATAGGCACATGCTAGAACACTTTTCATGGCTTAAAACACACATACACACATTCAAAGACAAGATAAATATTCATCCATGCATGAGGGAAAGAGGAGAGAGCTACCTTTTCCACACAAGCACACTTTCTCTCTTGGAAATGCACTCCCTTCCTTGGCCACATACTCACAATGATGGGAGGCTTGTTTCCTTTGTCCTAAATACACAAAATAGGAAACAATTATGCTCTTGGAACCATTCTTAAAGCTACCTATTTACTTGGAACACTAACTTTGTCTTATGGTCCATCTATGGTTCCTAAATACACCTAATAAAGAAACATCCATCATTTGAGTTCTAGGCTCCATTCTTTCCTTCCATTTATGATTCTTAACCCCATGTAAGCCTCTTGAAGCCATCACACAATTAAAACAAGGAGTCTAACTAGGTATTGCTTCTTTAGGCCATAATATGGAACCCAGACTACCAATTCATTCCCTAGGACTCTTAAATTTTTTTCCAAGGTTTTCCCACATTTTCATCCATCATATATGACTCAAAAATAAGCTTAAAAAAAATTTAAAACTACCCTTAGGTGCCTTGAACCCTTTAGGCCAAGGCATGCTCCATTCTTAGCACCTTTAGAGTTTTCTTTGTTTTCTTAATGGAAGATACATGTAAGGAGCCTTCTAGGGATCTTAGGAGCTCATCTAAACACTCATTTAAGTCTGGGAATTATTATATCAAATCAAAATTTACAAAAGACACTTAAAATCCTAGCTTTTCCATTTGAAATCTAATGGTTATTTTGTTATTTTCTTTGCATATTCTTGTTCTCCTCCCTCAAATTCCTAAGATTCATTCTTGGTTTAGCTAGAAACTCAACCTCTTAGGGCTGGCCTTACCTAGGTCGAACCACCCACAAGAGGAGGGAGAAGGAAGATTAAGTATGGAGATAACAAAATACCTTGGTTTCCTTAATTCTTCTTGCTTGCTTTTCACCTTTCTTGGCTTTATCACCTTGAATCTGAAATTTCCCCTCTATTTTGCCCTTAAAACAAATCCAAGAACTTCAACAAAACTATAGGAAAGAAGGGAGGATGGAGGAAAAGGAGTTTGCTAAAGAGAAAGCATGAAATCCATGAAAAAACATACATTTTCCTTACTTTTTCTCCTTCCTTCCTTCTCCTCCTTGTGCGCCTCAATCCTTTGCTCTCTTCTCTATTTTAAGGCAGAAACAAAATGAGCTAAATGAAGGAGGAGGTAAGGCATGTTCTTATATATAAGTGGTTTAAGAAATAGTTTCCAAAAATTCTAATTTTGTCCTTTCGTCTTGGCATTTTTGTTTATTGTTTGTTTTAGTTCCTTTTTGAAAACTTTCTTTTCTATCATGAAATTTAGGTCCTCAATTTAATAAAATGGCTTTGGAATCACTCAAATCGAAGCTAAAACCTTCCCGAATAACAGGGTTAAAGTTCTAGTCAACTAACATTAGAAAATATATACCGGAGGGGTTTTAACTGTTCTGGGATTTCCTATGATTTTTAGGGCCTCTAAGAACCCCAGAGAACTCAGATTTGCCATTTAAAAAACCCTCTTATGTGAATTCCAAAAATTACATGTAATTACAAAAATGCCATTATGTTTCGTCAATATTTTGTTAAAATTCGTTTCTTCATTCTAGCTCCATTTTTCCTTCTGTCTGAGCCTGTGATTCTTAGTTTTAGAAGTCTATAATGCTACTTAAATTTTTTAGGACCTTAATTAATTCATTTTAGGAGACTTGCTTTGAAAACATATCTATTTCTATCGTTTGACGAAAACTAGACATTACAAATTACATGTCTATTTTAAAAAAATTGATGAAGAAGAGAAAAAGTTAAAGTTTAATCAAGGTAAAAAAGACCTAAGTTTAGGAGAGATTTTATTCAAAAGAGAGAGAGAGAGAGAGAGAAGGGCATTTAATATGAATAATTATGGAAGGTGCATTGAGAGAACCTTTGGCATGTGTATACTATCATATAAATTTTCTTAAGAAATTTTGCACTAATCTCATCTATCATTTGTAGCCAAAACCCTAGCCTCATTACAAGCCTAAAAGTCCTTTTGATCTAGTGATTTTGCGGTACCTAATTTAGTGGAGAGAAGGGAAAATGTGAGCTTATGAAGTTCCTATATTTAAGACTGGTTTATACATGTTGGAGTGCAGAAAGTTGATTTTGGTACTTGTTTGTGGTGAGTGTTTGGCCAAACTCACACACACATTTCAAAATGGTGGGAAGTCTTAGTTTTATCATTTGAACTTTGCTTTTAGCATGTGTTGCTTATTCTTTTAATTGAACATACTCTCTGACACAGCAAGTCAGGATTTTAGCAAACATTGATATTCACCAGGCCTATGGACACTCTAATTGTAACACCATACTTCTAAGACTCAATTCATGCAATTCGCATGCCTTATCTCATATAATTTCTATGGAAGCAACATAGTGGCATAGGGAGCCATAAATCAAGATGTATTTCTCCACGAGAAAATTTTTTCTTTCGGAGTCCTGTAGGCCATATGGACTTGATAAGCATGATTTTTATATATTTTATTCTCCTTAGCTTAAGCTTTTTAATGGTTAAATAAGGCTTAATGGATTCACTTAGGTAGATAATTGATTTTTGTAGCCATTTTCTGTACTTTAGGAATATAACTGTAAAATAATTGATTTTAAATGCATAAATCATTTTAAATGAATTTTGTGAATTTTTCTCCTTTGTTTTTATGCAAATTTTGGGCAAATGATGCTCATGTTGATAAAGGAATGGATAAATCATGCTACATAATTCCCACTTTGAATCATACTCCAAGTTGTAGCAACACAAACAAATATTCCACCATTCTCACATGAGCAAGTCATGATTTAAGTAGGGAGAAGGTGAGTTCTCGAACTTGGGGGGATGGCTACGAGTTACTGGGTAGAAGCTACATGAAGAGCTTTAATAAGAAATGAAGAAAAAGCTCGTGAGAAGCACCACCAGTTTTCATGTAAATGAAGAGCAGCTGTATGTGAGAGAAGATTTTAACGTGAGAAAAAAGAAGGAACTGTAGCTTCAATATGAAAGAGCTGAGAATAAGAGGTGAGAAAGGGGCTGCCACATGCACACACTCATTTGAACTTAAGGAAGCATGAAGAAGACACTGGGAAGAACGTGCCACTGTTTGAGAAGAGGTCTCGAGTTAAGAAGATGGAATGGAAGACTTTCAATGTGAACAAAGTGATGGGCTACAGTAGAGAAACGCATAATGATGCATGAATACAGTTTTGTGAGCAGAATAGAGAAAAATCATGTACATTCCATGTAGGCAGCAACGAGGATAGAGTTTGAAGTGAAGGTATCCATGGGCTGGGTAGAACGTGGATGATTCTTTATTATGGAATAGCAGAGGATGATTCTTCAGGTCTTAAAAGAAGAGATGGGCTATGGGTTAATGAAGGAAAATGAGGCCATGAGTTGAGAGGCTCAAATGTAGAATAGAAGGAGAGGAAAAACACACTAGGAAGTAATGGGCTGGGGAATAATTAAAGAGGCATAGGTTAGCATAACTTTAACGTGGAAGAACCACGCATAGGCAGAACCAAATGAAGCTACGTGAGCTAGGAATTAAAATGCGTAAAAGACACTGGAGTAAAATGAGTAAAGAAGAAGCATGAGCTGGGAGCCAACAGGGAGAATAACACATGAAGAAAAGAATTAGAGGCTGCAGACCACGTTTCATAATTCATCAGAATCACATTAGGGCCTACAAAATTCCAGCATGTAAGACACATATACACTCATGAAGGTTTTACGTGAAGTTGACATGGAAAATGCATCAGGAGAACATGTGAAAAATAAACAAGGCATGTGAGGAAGGGCTGAACTCAGGCAGAGGCAAAATCAATCCATCCAGATGCTACATTCCATTCACTCATTTGCAAACCTTTGTCCATTCCATCCCTTCGTCCAGAGCCACTCCACACCATTTTCATCCATTTCCTCCATTCCACCTCTAATAAAGCTCTAACCTCCATCTGTGACTAGAAAGGAAGAATGACCTTGGAGAAGCTTGAATACATGGAATTACAAGTAGAATTTTGGGCTAAGATTTCATTTTATTTTCTTCTCTCTCTATGTCAATTTGAATTATTTTATTTGCTTAGTCAAGCTTGTAAATGATTGAGGTTGATGTAGTTTATGATTGATGGCTTGTTAGACATTGATTAGGAGAATTCTGAATGATTAATTCATGAATTAAGTGTTGAATTTTCATTTCCTACAACTATCCATGTATGCAGTCAAGGCATTTGATGAAATGCATGTGAGAGGTTGAGTGCTTGAATGTTTGATTTGAGAATTTCTTAGAGTTTGATTAGTTAATTAAACATCCTAGGGTGATGATTCAAAGTCTAATTAATCAATTAATCAATCAAATTGAGTATTCAAAGATCTTAATCACAAGAATTAGTAATTTAATGGGAGTTGAGGTCTCAATTAATATCAAATTGCTAGTCTCTTGAATTTTGAATGGTAATTCAAGATCCCTTGCCAATGAACACAATTAGAGACTCTTAGGCCTGAATTAATCACAAATGGATTAGGATAAGGATAGTGGATACCAAGGGACAAATCCAAAACTAGTCACAAGACCATCATTCAACCATAATCCATACAATTAGGTAGTTAGTCATTTTAATTCAATTTCATTTTAGATAGTTTAATTAAACCAAAAAAAACCCCCCTAACTTAGATAGATTTTAGGAACTTTCATTTAGAAAACCCAATTGAATATTGAATTCTATTTCTAAGGGAGATGACTTAGGTTGTGCCACTAGCTACATATTTAGTCCAACCTAGTTTTATTTTGAGGGTTGCGTGACAAGCCCGTTAGGACTCATGTATCATATTCTCATATTTATTTACATGGATATAACTCATCTCCATCACCAAAAATGGTCTAGAGCTTGTGTAAGGTAAAGGGAACATAAAACATGTACTTGCAATTTTGGCTAGGAATTGCCTCTTTCTGTCACAAATTTTAGAAAATCATAATGAATTCAAGAAAAATAAAAAATATATATTCCTTACCATTTTGGAAAGCTATACATGTCTAATTTATACTGAAAATATGACTAGACCATGAATCATTACACAAAGGACGTTTGACATTAAAAAAGGGGCAGTAGTCTGGCTAGCTACTGGTATTGTCACAGGTTTCTGCAGTAAACTTCAAAAATATCCAATTAATTCCAAAAAAATCCAATACATGAAAATAATACCAATCTAAAAATACAAAGATGTTAGCTAGAGGGAAAAAAATAACTCCAGAATAGTCTAAGCATGTCCAGGCATAAAAAATCAGTCAAAAAATAATCTAGGTCAGTTTGGATGCCTAATACTAGATAAAAATTTTAAAAATTCATATCTCCCTCTCTAGACATCAAAATGGGGTGTTTCTAGTCGACAAAAGTCACTAGAAGTGTCTAGTTTCTCCTTATAAACTTTCATGGCAATTGGACATCATTTTCCCCTTGAGTGACAGAATTCATTTTTGGAGCTGAGTGAACAGTACCCTTGACCAAAAATAGAAAACTTTCCAACTTTGGAAATTCATTAAATATTCTATGGACTTCCAAATATTTTATACTTTAGCTTCCCAAAAATCTCTCAACAAGCTCTAAATGTATGCCAAATCTCAGATTAAGAAGAGCTCATTTAGATAAAAAGTGGTATAAGATTCTAAAGTGGTCAAATTTTGCTTCATATGAGGTATCAAGATGTCCAAATGGTCTCCTTTGATGTTTGGCTCCTCTTGGGCAAGTTTAAAAGTATGAATATGTCTTGTATGAACTGCCCAAGTAGTCCCAAACCTCATGCATCTCAATTTGGCCATTCTACTTTCATTTATACATACATTTCTAAGATGCTAATTTGCCATTACATGTCTAAAATGTACATTCTCATGCACATGACCTTAGCTCTCATTTATACATAACATATCAACATAATTACACATGCTCATATGGTTACATAACAATTTCATCAAGAAATTACATCATGTACCATATATATGGCTAAAAAGAAAGCAAAACTAGGCATATTTATATACTTTGTTGTCAATCTTCTTCTAGGCTTAGTGGCTTCTAACACCTTACTCAATTGTTCCATTTAACATGTTAAGATATTGGAGAGGAGGGGATGAGATTCAAAGAATCTCAATAGCTCATCTCCTATTCAATCACACATAAAGCATGCAATACAAGTCTCACAAATGCATGCATGGACATATTGACATGTGCAATCATTTAAGGAGCATTCTTGGCATTTGAAAAAGTCATAAATGGCATACATAGGCTTGCAAAGTAAATGGATTAGCCTCACCTATTTCTTTAAGAGGTTCTTGGAGTCAACCTCATTTTTAGAAGACTTTTTGCTTTATCTTAACTAATTCTAAGGGTTCTTAGCTCATCCTTACCATGGCTAAGGGTTCTTAACTTTACCACACTCAAGCAAACAAAAGCAAGCATTATAAACATCATTTAGAAATAAAATGCATCATCATGGTACCATGGCATATAAAATCATGCGAGAATACTTTTCATGACTTAAAACACATACACACAACCAAGACAATGTAAGCACACATATATGCATGAGAGAAGGTAGAAAGAGCTACTTTGCTTATATTTGCACACTTTTTTCTTAAGCCTTGAATCCTCTCCTTTGACCTCACACACGCAAGAAGGTGGAGATCACTTCTCTTGGCCTAGACACATTATATGGAAGCTAATTATACAATTGAATCAATTTCTAAGGCCACATAATCACTAGAAAAGTTAGGTGACTCATAAGGCTCTTTTATGGTTCCATAATGCACTTAATGAAGCAACATTAAGAAAACATCATCTTGGCTCTATTTTATCTATTCATTTATGATTCTTGACTCCAATTAAACCTCTTAGAGTCATCACACAATCAATTCTAGGAGCCTAGCTTGGCGTTGCTTCTTTAAGCTATATTATAGAATATATAAGGCCATCTCACTATCTATGGTTTCTAAAATTTTTTTAAGGCTTCTTCTCATATTCTCCCATTTTACATGATGCAAAACTAAGCTTAGAACAAATTAAAACTACCCCTAGGTGCCATTTCTACTCTAGGCCGAAGCTATGTTTTCATAAGGCACCAATGGAGTTTTCTTGCTTCCTTTGATAGGACAATCATGTAGGAAGCTCTCTTGGTGTCTTAGGAACTCATATGAACACTTAAACATCATAAAATATAGCTAGGGTTTATGATAGAGTTCAATGTGCAATTAAAACCCTAACTTTTGTATCTTACAAATTCATAGTTTTTACTTGGATTTCTTTATATATTCCCACTCTCCTCCCTTAAATTCATAGAATTCATCCTTGGTTCTCCTTAAAATTCCAGCCCTCTAGCATCTACATACATGGGGCAAAATATGGAGAAAAAGGGTGAAGGAGTAGCTACCATAGGATGTAAGATTTACCTTATTTTTCCTTGTTTTCTCACTTGAATCTTGTCTTCTTTGGCCTCTTCTCTTCAAATCCGAATTTTTTCCTTAATTTCTCCCCTAAAACAGATTTACAAACTTCATTATAATGACAAGAAAGAAAGGGGAATGGAGAAGGAGAGGTTTAGAAAGGAGAAAGCATGAAAAACTACTAAAATTTCATACCTTTTAGCTTAGATATCTCCTCCTCTCCCTCTTCCTCTTGTGCATCACTCTCCCTAGGATTTTTCTCTGGTTTGGGGTAGAAACATAATAGGTTGAATAAAGGAGGAAATGGGGCACCACTTATATATAGGAAGCAGGAAGAAAGACTTTTTAGAAATTCTTGTTTTGCCCTTCATTCTTGCCAATTTTGTTTCCAGTTTGTTTGAGCTCCTTTTTTAGAACCGTCTTTTCCATTATGAAATTTAAGTTCCCAATTTAGTAAAATACCTTTGGAATCACTCAAATCGGAGCTAAAATCTTCCTGAATGAATCTGTCAAAATTCGGGTACACTGACGTTAGAAAACGTTCACCGAAGGGGTTTTAACTGTCCCGGGGCTTTCTATGGTTTTTAGGGCCTTTGAGAACCCTAGAGAACTCAAAATTTTCATTTAAAAAGCCCTCCTATGAGAATCCCAAAATTTACTCAAAATGACGAAAATGCCCTTACGTTTCGTCAACCTTTCGTTCAAATTCATTTCTTCATTCTGTTTCTATTTTTCTTTTCATCTAAGCCTGGGATTCTCATTTTTAGGAGTCTAGAATGCTCTCCAAATTTTTTGGGACCTTAACTACATCATTTAGGAGGACTTCTTTTTGTATATGGTAAATTTCATTCGTTTACAGAGAAACCATTTGTTACGTTTCTCACATTTTCTCTTGTTTTTAGAAAACTAGATGTTACATTTCTCCCCCATTAAATAAATTTCATCCTCAAAATTTAGGGTATACCTTTCTCTTACTTTTTTCTATTCTAGCTAACTGCTATTTTCTTTCCCTTCTTCTTGGCTCTATACATTTTTCTCAGTAATTTCGCTCGTTTGAGTTTTCTCTCAGCCAGGGAATTTTCATCCACTAGCTCTTAATAAAGGCTCTATTATTATAAAGTACTAGCCAGTTCTTCTCATAAGGGAAAGAATTTCTAACTCTAGAGGCTTATCTTGGGAGAGCTTACTAATCATATTGAGTTAATCTTAACCCGTTCACAGGAGTTAACGTTTCTTTCAGTGAACTCAGTTACACATCTCGCGAGGTAACTTATTTCATATTATATCTCCTGTGTCCTCTCTCAATGGCTTCTCACAACATCTCATCATTTTTGTTAGATTATTATAGCTATTAGAGGTTTCTGCCTATCTGCTTACTTAATTACATGTACCGTCCATTGTTTATCTCTGCGTTCTTTTTTACTAGCTCATTCCATGATTACAATACTCATTTCTTTCTATCATAGGCCTCACATCTCAATTACTTACTGATTACAACTTCTTTGAGTAGTTTCTACTTTTAATAATCCCAGCTTCTCTATTTAATACTACATCCATCTTTGTAGGCTGGGACTTTCCCTCACTTCTTTGCTCACTTATAGTGGCATTTTATAGTCCCTCAACACTAATAGGCCTAATATATATGTCTTATGCTGGCATTGAAGAGCTACTACTACTTACTACCACTGAGCTCTAGTGGGATGCTAGCTATACTCACAGTTTCGATCACTGAAGGCATACTGTACCACTTACCTCATGTAAAACTGCACTTGAGCCCTTTCTGAATACATAGGCTAGCATGTGGGGATCTCTCTATCCCTTGGTCAGGGTAACTGTTTGCTGGGTAGTGGTTCATCTGGCTCTAACTTTGGAAAGCTAATTTCTTGTTTTTCTCATCCCATACGCTATGTTCATCTCTCAAGAGATCTAGTCAATGGTTTAACTGTCTGAGTAAAGCCTTCATATCTCTATGGCAACGGTTTACTAGACTCAAGAGATCTCTAGTCTCTGAGATAAAAGTTAGTTGAAATTGTACTAGTTTCTAAGACTAACTACTCTATAAAAACTATCTCAAGCTGTCATCTTACCTGAAAAATATCATGTTGTAACTGTGAGCTATCTATAACTTTGTGGTATCTACTGTGACCCCTAGGTCTACTGCGACCTCTCAGAGCCCTACTAGGGTTTATTGTGACCCGCTGTGCTATGCTAAGATCTATGGTGATCCATCTCTAGGAAACGTCAAAGCCTAAGATCACTGTATCTAATAGTAAAACACGTACTCACTAAGTCCAGTTACCAGCGCTCATAATAACTGAGGCTAAACTCAGAGGTACATCGTGCTCTTTATGCGAAGTGGGTTCTGTGTCATCTAATTCTCTATGATCCCATCATACTAATACTCTGGAGCATCTTAATTCTTGTTCATCACTCCTCATGGGATCCTTAAATTCCCACTTCAGCTCTTTTTCACTTGGGCTTTCTCTTCTCATTCTACTGACTTACTTACTTTACGTGTACTTGTTTTAACCTTCCTCTCATATCTTGTAGTTGTCTAACTATGTCCACGTTCTGCTTTTAAGTACCTTAGGGCTAGGGCATCTTACACACTGAGCGTGGTCAACATCTCTAGCGGGAGAAAGGCCATACACTGGTCCCTATTCATTTCATGTACATATACTATAAGGGACTTAAGCTTTGTATACTGAACTCATGCTATCTGAATTTGAACATTCTCTACTAGGAATTCCTCTCTGCATACTTTTCTTACTATTTTAGTATTCTTAGAATCATTTTATCTCTCTTTTCTAACTCATCTCATTATCTAGCTAACTAGGATACCTTTTAATTATCGAGACACTTTGATGATTAATGTCATCATTTACTATACACTTAAGCCACATTACTATTAGGTTGGCCAAACCCAATATCATGTAGCCTCAGTTGCAAGCAAACCATAACATCAACCACTAATACACCAGCGCTTCATGACTGAATTCTGGATCACTATCGCCAATATATTACAAGTTTCCCAATAATCTAAAGTATTCTCTCCTTACTTTTCTTTATTTGTCCTATCCTTACAGAGTGCTCAAGAAAAATGAGATTCTTCCTCTGCTTCATCCCGAGATCTCTCTGCATTGCTTGACTATTTTTACTTTGTGCAGTATCATGCAAAATGGGCATATGGGCCAAGGATAAGTGTGCTTCCTCAAATATTCAAGCACATCAATTAGATATTTGTTCTCAATTTATTATGTCCTCAACTCGAATACTATCATATTTTCTCTTTTACCTTTACTATCCTTTTACTTAGGTAAAAGGATGTGTTACTACTGGCTGTTTCTATTGTCAATTCGATTTTCTTTATGATCAAGAGCCCCTACATTTTCTTAGGGTTCCTCTACTTATTCACTCTCTATAACATCAAGGGGGTCTACTTTCTCTCATACTCTTACTTTGCTTCTAATTAGACCATCCCTCGGTAAAAAATTTCTATTACCTGTAACCCAAAAATTACATTGTATGGCACTTTCGGTTTACACTCTTTCTCTGCATAATGCAAGACTCACCTTCTCATGTGGTCTCTAGCTCCTTCAAGATTTCTTGAGGGCACTAAGGCACTAACTGTTTGTCTCAGCTCATTTTTACATTCAGATCAGAGCTAGGCTTCTTCTCTATTTAATCTCTTTAGCATCATTCCCAGGAGCACAATGTACTATTTCTAGGGTTTTACTAACCTAATCTAGGATATGTACTCTCAATGTTCGGATTTTACTTACTAAAAACTTATGCTCTACTAGGTGCTCTAATCACTCACGTGCCTTAACCCTATATCATTCTCATATTAGGGAGCTCGTCTGACTAATTATCGGATCCCAATCTATTTACTTTTCTATGCCCAGTCTACTCATTTAGTCTTTACTAAAATGAGGGCATCTCTTCTGTAGCTAGTATCTCAACTCTTCCTCGCTTCCTTTATCACTGTGCTCTACAATTCAGGGGGGTCCATATAGGGGAATTTACTAGCCACTACTGAGTGGTCTCCTTGATTTAGGATGTCTTATCTTTCCTTTCTCCACCCAAAGAGAACTTTCACTAAGCCTTTCATTTATATATCTCACTTGGAACGATGCTACTAGTCATCTCCCCTAAGCTTTAGCTTATGTTTAGCCTGAGTTAGCCATCTTATTAGACTTGTAGCTTACTATAAGCCCTATTGACTCATCAACTCACGATAACTCAGTGCTTTGCAAACTATCCTCATTCTCTTCTGAGCCTTTGTCATTGGCCTACTCATACTTATGCGATGACCCTAACTTTTAATTATTGTAATTAAGGTTAAATACGTGATTAATATTCATAAATCAGGGTTAAAAGACATTACGACTAATTTCATTAAAAAAATGTGAGAAAATTTAAACCTTAATGTTATTAGAGTCATCAACGAAATAATTACAAGCATTCATATACACAAGAGAAACAAACACTTATTTATAAGCCTTTGATTATATTACTCATTAATTCCTACTCACAAGAATCTTCTACCAGTATTTCTAAGTCATCCCTTAAGGTTACCATAGGAAAAACCAAGGTTAGAATGAGAGTTTGGGGCCATTAGCCACAGCTAAATGTCATTGCGCCGTGACCAATTACTCTCAGGTTCACTTTTATATCTTCATAGGTTTTGTCGCGGTGATAGCCATGACGAGTTGGAGCTTCGCCATGGCAAAGAGACCTCTTGGAGCCTACCTCACTCGCCTTTCGCTATTGGCCATAGCTAATTTCCCTTTTCACTATGGCTAATTCCTCTTTGGAATGCTTGACACATTTTCACAAAAGTTCATCGCAGCCAATTCCCATTTAGTTACGGCAAATTACCCTTTGGACGAATTCCAGTTTGCCCTCTTACATTTTGTCACAGCTAATTCTACTTCTCACCATGGTGAATTACTCTTTGGTACTCTCTTTGGGTAACTTCGCCTTTATTGGCCGTGGCTAATAATCTTTTGACCATGGCGAAATGCCTTCTGATCCTACAACTTCTAAAATCTTATCTCATACTTTCCACTCTCCCTCCAATGACACCCTAAGGCCACTTTATCTTAGTTTATGAGGCTCCAATAACTTTCATTAGCCTAATTTACCTAGCTTATCTATCATTACTAGTTCAAGACTTAAGTGTTAATTTTTACTCCTCCAACTACCCATTATCAGCAAGTTCATGGATTAATAATAGCATAATTTCATAAGCTACTAACAATTGTCATTCAAATACATATTCCATTAGATATTTCATACATCACTAGTCCAGGTCTACATCCAATGTATCATATAATTACATTTTCTAAATAATAAACCATATCATAGATTTAACATAGTTCATAATAGAGGTTATAAGTTCATACATCCAATACCAAACCAAAATGAGGCCAAACTCCTTAGTAGATATATTCTAAGTAATCAAAATACAAACACCTACACTTGGCAGCATAATTACATGATGAGGCTATAAAAAAAGAATACAAAATTTAGCATCTACTCTATCTAAATTAGTCTAAGTGTAGGCTTATCCATATATGGTTAGAGCTCATGGATTTTCATCTACTTACTTTCCTTTATCCTTACCTGAAAAGCCTTCACCTGAAAGTATGATCCCATGAAATGGGGTGAGATGCAAATCTCAGTAATTAAGGCAAATTCCATTCATATATTTTAGTTTAATTCACGTATATGCATGATTTCATATAAGCATCAGAAAATGCACCAACCATATTAATAAATGAAATAATTAGGCTATCTATGATTACTATCCCATACTAGCAATCATAATTTCACATGTTAGGGAGAGGCCGGTCCACGGCACCCACTCCCCAATGAGCACAACCAGGGCTCAGTGCATCTGGGGTCTAATCATAACCTGCTGCCTGATCGAAGCACATGCACGAGTGGCAGTTGTGCCACAGCTCTACCATGGACTCATAAGGTCTAAACACAATACAATAGGTAGCCAACCAATTCATTTAATATTTCAAATCATTCATGTGCAGCAAATATAAAATTAAAGCAGATATATGCATGGAATTAATATAGTCCCCGGTTACCTCCCTTGTAGCCAATCCTCTAAGAGCCAATTGAATGCTACCTCAGCCTATGGACACAAAACCAAGCCATTACTATCCTTAATTACAATTTATATCAGCAAATCCATTACTCAAAGAGTTAAGCTCTATAAGACTACTCAGAAACACTTACCTAATTTCATAAAAACCAAATTCGGATTTTGTTGAGCCTACCCTAGAAATCTTAAAATGACACTTCAAATTCTGAGTAAATTCGCATAAAAATAATACCTATATCATAAATCTACTATAGGGATCCTAAACTAGTAGAGAAAGCATCAAAATGAAGAGTTTATACTTACCTAACAACACCACTAGCCTCAACCTACAAAATTTCACTAAAAAAATCCTAAACAACCACATTTCAGATTTTGGGTATGGTGAAAATGCTCTAAATGAAAAACGAATTAGGTCAAAATGAAGAGAAAGAGAAGGGGATTAAGTTATATAACAAGTACCTTAGCTGATTTTGAGCTAAGAAGTGAGAAATGGTGGATTTCTTGCTTAGAACCATAGCTTCCCTCTTAAAGTGCGAAAATGCCTCTTGTGTTTGTGTTTTATGATTCAGCAGAATGGTAGGAGGGGTTGTATATGTTTAGGGTTTTAGTTGGGTTTAAATTAGGTCAAAAATGGGTTATGGGCTAACTCAAAGGTCCAATTCCAATTGGGATCAGATTTTTATGCTTGTTGGGCCAGATTTCATTTGTTGGCTATAAAATCTTATTTGGGTTAGACCAAGTTTTAAGAGCTCAATTGATTTAGGTCTGCACAAGGATTGTTAGGCCAATTATAAGAGCTTATATAAAGTGGGTTTGGGCCTCTATCTCATTAAATCAGATTGGGCCCTCCCTAGGTGCTCTTTCTTGGGCCAAGTTTCACATTAAAAGGTTAGGTCTGCACCTAAAATTATTACGCCTTTATTAGTTTCTAACCATGGCCTACTTAATTTGATTTAGGTCTAGATGAGGTTTCTAATCCAATTAAATCTTAAACTCATATTAATAATTTGTCTCTCTATAAATCCCATTTACATAACTTACCCAATTATCCCATATTAATTATTTTTAATTAACCCAAGTCTATAATTAATACCTTAATTAATTTTACAACTTACCACTAAGTGTTACCTATAAGGTACATCGTTCTAGGCCCTCACTATGTGCCTCACTACTAGTAGTCTTACCTTATGTTAATTTTAAGGCTACATTAATATCTCGTCAATAAAGTCTGGGATCTTGTTAACAAGATCTCCTATATTGCAGTGTAAAAATCAAGACCCTGTTAACAAGGTTATCTTCACTATGTCTATATGGTCTTAAACTCATCATATTAGCCTATCATAGGATTCACAGGGTTAACATTCTAGATTGGAGTCAATACTTCATAGGCGGGTCTCAACAATTTTACTATCCCTATATTTAACTTTCTCTAATACTAAGCTCTTTCTCAGTCTCACTGCTAAGACCACTAATCATTTGTTACTTACTGATCTTCTGTGGTTATTTACTACTATTTTTCTCTACTAATACTAGGGGTTCCCATTCTCTGTGGGTCAACTAATCCTTTATTAGTTCATTCCTCAAATTGGCCTGAATATGACTAACAAGGCATTTATACTGCCATTTGCCGTGGCTAATTAGCCTTGAGTTCACCCTAATCTCCTGTCTAAGTATTGGCCATGGCTAACTCCTTAATTGGTCACGGCGAGGAACTTTCTAGATTGCCTCACTGCTTCTTGGGAGAATTGGCTGTGGCTAACGGCCTCTAATTGGCTTGCATTTTTAGGGATTGGATTTTCATCTTTAGCTACCATTCCGAGCCTCATTGCTGCTATATCTAGCCCATCATCAAGCTAGAGGGTTCTACCTCTTATTTCATTCATGCATAACTAACTATCCCCTCTGAGCTATCAGGGTTCTAAGGAGTGTAGCTTGTAACTCAACTTTTGGCCTGAGGGAATTAGCCTTTTCGGGTTTAAAACTTATCTAGACATTGGGGTGTTGTAACTTGGTGGTAACTTTCTTTCTCATTTCCCCTTTAAACTAGTCTTATGCAGTCGCAGTCTTTTCTAATACCGTACTACCTCCTTACTTATCTTTGTATTACGTGAGACATCTTGAAATAGTCTGAGTATGACTACCAGGGAGAATTAGGCCTCACATACTCTCTCTAGCAAGCCTCTTCGTATCAATGAAATCATTTCTCATCATTTATATCTAGTGCTTGCCACTGATCCCGGTGAGCTGTCACATCTCATAGAGCTCTAGTTGTCAGATCATTCAACTCTAAAAGCCACTCTTTCCCAGTGTCCACTATCTACTCTAAGACTATTCTACAACTTACTTATCATAAATATATCCACAAACTATCTTCACACACCATAAATGTCTTATATAAGGCTTTACATAACTGTACAAACCTTTACATAGCCTTGTTACCACATCCTCAAGCCAAATCCAACCTGAGAGAGCCTGGAACTTTGGTCAGATACCAATAAATGTAACACCATACCTTTAAGACTGAATTCATGCAATTCCCATGCCTCATCTCATATAATTTCTATGGAAGCAATATAGTGGCATAGGGAGCCATGAATCAAGATGTATTTCTCCATTGGTAAAATTTTTCTTTCGAAGTCTCGTAGGCCATATGGATTCATGTATCACATTCTCATACTTATTTACATGGATATAACTTATCTCCATCATCAAAAATGGTCTAGAGCTCGTGTAAGGCAAAGGAAAGCATAAAACATGTACTTGCAATTTCAACTAGAAATTGTCTCTTTCTATCACAAACTTTAGAAAATCATAATTAATTTTAAAAAAATAAAAAACATGTATTATTTACCATTATGGAAATCTATACATGTCTAATTTATTCTAAAAATATGACCAAACCATTAATCATCACACAGAGGACATTTGACATTCAAAAATGGGTAAAGGTTTGGCTGGCTACTGGTACTATCACAAGTTTCTGTAGCAAATTTCAAAAATGTCTAATTAATTCCAGAAAAATCTAATCCATGAAACTAATATCAATCAAGAAAGCTACAAAAGTTAGATAGAGGAAAAAAATAACTCCAGACCAGTCCAAGCATGTCCAGGCATTGAAAACTAATCAAATAGTAATCTGAGTCAGTTTGGATGCATGATGCTGGACAAAAATTTCAAAAATTCATATCTCCCACTCTAGACATCCAAATGGGGTGCTTCTAGTTGGAAAAAGTCACTGGGAGTGTCTAATTTCTTGCTATAAAATTTTCTGGCAATTGGAAATCATTTGCCACTTGAGTGATAGAATTGATTTTTAGACCTGAGTGAACAGTACCCTTGACCAAAATCAGAAAATTTTTCAATTTTGGAAATTCATCAAATATTCTATAGAATTTCAAAAATTTTGTACTTTAGCTTCCCAAAAAGGTCTCAACAACCTCTAAATGTATGCCAAATTTCAGATGAAGAAGAGCTCATTTGGATCAAAAGTGGTATAGGGTTCTAAAGTGGTCAAATTTTGCTTCATATGAGGTATCAAGATGTCCAAATAGTCTCTTGGGCAAGTTTAAAAGCATGAATATGACTTGAATGAACTGCCCAAGTGGCCCCAAACCTCATACATCTCAATTTGGCTATTCCACTTTCATTTATACATACATTTCCAAGATGCTAGTTTGCCATTACATGCCTAAAATGTACATTCTCATGCATGTGACCTTAGCTCTCATTTATACATAATGTATCAACATAATTACACATGTTCATATGGTTACATAACAATTCCATCAAGGGATTACATCATGTACCATATGTATGGCTAAAAGGAAAGTAAAACTAAGCATATTCATATACTTTGATGTCAATCTTCTTCTTCAAGGCTTGGTGGCCTCCAATACCTTACTCAATTGTTCCACGTAACATGTTAAGACATTGGAAAAGAGGGAATGAGATTCAAAGAATCCCAATAGCTCATCTCCCATTCAATCACACATAAAGTATGTAATATAAGTCTCACAAATGCATGCATGGGCATATTAATATGTGCAATCATTTAAGGAGCATTCTTGGTATTTGAAAAAGTCATACATGGCATATATAGGCTTGCCAAGTAAGTGGATTAACCTCACCCATTCACTTGTGGAGCTTAGACTTGCCTCACCCATTTCTTTAAGAGGTTCTTGGAGTCAACCTTACTCTTGAGAGTTAACCACACTTTTAGGAGAATCTTTGCTTTGTCTCAACCAATTCTAAGGGTTCTTGGCTCATCCTTACCATGGTTAAGGGTTCTTGGCTTCACCACATTCAAACAAAACAAAGTAAGCATCATAAATATCATTTAGAAACATAATGCATCATCATGGTACCATGGCATATAAAATCATGCTAGAATACTTTTCATGGCTTAAAACACATATGCACACATCCAAGACAACGTAAGCACAAATCTATGCATGAGAGAAGGTGGAAAGTGCTAACTTACTTGCATTTGCACACTTTTTCCTTAAGCCTTGAATCCTCTCCTTTGACCTCACATACTCAAAAAGGTGTAGATCACTTCCCTTAGCCTAGACACATTATATGGAAGCTAATTATACTCTTGAATCAATTTTTAAGGCCACATAATCACCAGAAAAGTTACATGACTCATAAGACTCTTTTATGGTTCCATAATGCACTTAATGAAGCAACCTTCAGAAAACATCATCTTGGCTCCATTCTATCTATTCATTTATGATTCTTGACTCCATTTAGATCTCTTAGAGTCATCACACAATCAATTTTAGGGGCCTAGCTAGGTGTTGCTTCTTTAAGCCATATTATGGAATATATAAGGCCATCTCACTATCTATGGTTTTTAAAATTTTTCCAAGGCTTCCTCTCATATTCTCCCATTATACATGATGCAAAACTAAGCTTAGAACAAATTAAAACTACCCTTAGGTGCCATTTCTACTCTAGGCCGAAGCTATGTTTTCATAAGGCACCAATGGAGTTTTCTTGCTTCCTTTGATAGGAGAATCATGTAGGAAGCTCTTTTGGTGTCTTAGGAACTCATATGAACACTTAAACATCATAAAATATGGCTAGGGTTCATGATAGAGTTCAATGTGCAATCAAAACCCTAACTTTTCTATCTTGCAAATTCATGGTTTTTACTTGGATTTATTTGCATATTCTTACTCTCCTCCCTTAAGTTCATAGAATTCACCCTTGGTTCTCCACAAAGTTCTAGCCCTCTAGCATCTACATGCATGGGGTGAAATATGAAGAAGAAGGGGGAAGGAGTAGCTACCATAGGATGTAAGATTTACCTTGTTTTTCCTTATTTTCTCACTTGAATCTTGTCTTCTTTGGCCACCTCTCTTCAAATCCGAATTTTTCCCTTAATTTCTCCCTTAAAACAGATTTATAAATTTCATTATAATCACAAGAAAGAAAGGGGAATGGAGAAGGAGAGGTTTAGAAAGGAGAAAGCATGAAAAACTATTAAAATTTTATACCTTTTAGCTTAGATTTCTCCTCCTCTCCCTTTTCCTCTTGTGCGCCACTCTCCTTAGGATTTTTCTCTTGTTTGGGACAGAAACATAATGGGTTGAATGAAGGAGGAGATGGGGTGCCACTTATATATAGGAAGGAGGAAGAAAGACATTTCAAAAATTCCTGTTTTGCCTTTCATTTTTGGCAATTTCGTTTTCAGTTTGTTTTAGCTTCTTTTTTAAAATTGTCTTTTCTATTATGAAATTTAATTTCCCAATTTAGTAAAATGCCTTTGGAATCACTCAAATCGGAGCTAAAACCTTCCCGAACGAATTGTCAAACTTTGGGTACACCAACGTTGGAAACCTTCATAGGAGGAGTTTTAACTGTCCCGAGGCTTTCCATGGTTTCTAGGGCCTCTGAAAATCCCAAAAAACTCAAAACTTTCATTTAAAAAGATCTCCTATGAGAATTCCAAAATTTTCTCAAAATGATGAAAATGCCCTTACGTTTCGTCAACTTTTGGTTTAAATTTATTTTTTCATTCTAGCTCCATTTTTCTTTCCATTTGAGCCTGAGATTCTTATTTTTAAGAGTCTAGAATGCTTCCCAAATTTTTTAGGACCTTAACTACATCATTTTGGAGGACTTCCTTTTGTATCTGGTGAATTTCGTTCGTTTACGGAGAAACCGTACATTATGTTTATCATATTTTCTCTTTTTCTTTTTCAGAAAATTGGATGTTACACTAATATTGTTTTTTATTTGCTTTACTTAAAGATGAGTAAAAGTTCAAGTTTGGGGGTGTGATAACTCCTTGTTATTGATGTTTTTATGCATATTTTCTTTTAGTGAATATGGATTTAGCCTCTAACTATAGGGTAAATAATACTATTATATATAAAATAATCATACTTAGGATGAATAGCTCCATACTCCATTTCTACATTGTCAATGATAGGTTTTGTTTTAATTTTAAGTATATTGAGAACTAATCACACTTTGCTCTTGTTATAGGATGTATGTTTAAGAGAGAATTGAATTTTCTCATGTCAAAAAGGCTTCAAAGTATTAGTTCCTTTTGTTTTAGAAGTTCGCTATGACTAGACTTCATCAAGCAATGGTTGAAAGGGAAGAAATATGAAGGCAAGCATCTAGGGCAACTTGCACCATGGTGCACACAATCATGCCATAGCAAAACATCACACAGAAGCAAAACGCACGGCGATGAGAATGTGTTGAGTCACAGTGCAAGTCGAGATAAGTTGAAACATAGCAAAAAGCATGTTGAGCTATGGCATGATGTTATGCAGAGGTTAAATGCACCGTGACTATGATATTTATGCTGTGGTGTTGAACGCATCCAGTTTATACAGTAGCATGAATTGGCAAGTTAAGATGCATATTCATTCAGTGCTCAAATGCGCCACAGCATGACTCATTTTAGCTAAATGCAACATTTTTTCTTGCTAAAATTTTGAGGGTTTCTCACTTCTTATGTCGTTGCTACAAGGGGAGCTATCATTCTAGGTTGCTTTTGGTCTAGTTTGAGTGTGTAGAGGCTAAAGGAGAAGCTATGGAAGACATTTTTTAAGGGATGCTAGGGATTGAGGATTGAAGTAAAGACAAGATTCATTTCTAAGTTCTTTCCTTCCTTCTTCTTTTCTTTTTTTTTTCTCTGATGTAATTAAGTTTTACTTTGAATTTGTTGCTGGTTTTCATGAACATGTATAACTAAACTCCCTAATCTAGGATTATTAGAAATTCTTGTATAGATTAATGGGTGTTCTTCACTCTGAACTTGCAATTAATGATGATTACATATTTATTCAACTCCATGATTATTGCTCTCTGATTGCTTAGCCAACAATTAGAATGATTTGTTACTTGTGCTTGAACTTGGAGAAAGAAAGTGAAGTAGAACAAGAGTTGAGTAGTGTGAGTTCTTGAAACTTGTGTTGGAAAAGTGGATGGTTTAGTTAATGAAATAGGAATATTCATTAACCTCACATAGTCCATCAAGTATTGTGCTATCCATTTGCTCTTGGTTAATTTCATAAGGAACTATAAAGTTAATCAGATAACCCTATATAAGATTTGGAAAAATACTTATAAGAACAAATGAATTCTAGACTAACATGTATCACCATTGAGAGCAAAGGTATTGAGTGTTGAGTAACTTGCTATGAAATACAAGAGGGAGTAATAATCTTAAATGCTAATATTCACTTGAAAATCCAAATACTAACTCTCAACTTTGCATAGTCTATAATCCATAATCAATTCTTGTTTGTACAATCATTTCAAATTAATTTGCTTAATTTAAACTAGGGTGTGAGTTTAGGTATTTGACAAGTTTTGACAACAAATCCTCGAGGGAACGATCTTTTCTTATCACTATATTGCTTTCACGATATGTATACTTACGTGTATGCTTCAAGTTAGCAACAACCCTTCTTATCTATAAGAAAAACATTGATTGATGCACAAAAAAAGAGCTGACTATGAGGGTGAATGATCAAGAAGTAACCTTCAACATGTATAAAGCATTAAAGAACTCGAATGATCTAGAAGAATGTTGTTTTGTGCGGTTACAATGCAGTGCACAAAAGAGTTTTATAAATCAACCCTTAAAGTCCCTTTAGAAGTATCACTAGTTGGGGTAGTTAGAAAGGAGGAAAATGGAGTTAAGGAGTGTATCAAGCTATTTGAAGCCACTCAAAAACATTTTAAGGCTTCACAACAATTTGAATCACTTGATTTACCATCTAGAGAAAAATCTATTTTAAAACCATTAGCAGAGGAACCTCCATCACTAGACTTGAAGCCACTACCCTCTCATTTGAAGTATGCTTATCTTGGAGAAAAATGCACCTTACCGATGATAATTTCTGCCTCTCTCATTGAACAATAAGAAAAAAGAACTCCTCTGAGTACTAAAAGCTTTCTAGAGAGCCATTAGGTAATCAATAACAAACATAAAAAGGATCAGTCCCTCCATTTGTATGCACAAGATACTTTTGGAAAAACTCACAAGAAATCTATTGAACATCAAAGAATGCTTAATCCTATAATGAAAGAGGTGGTTAAGAAAGAAATTTTAAAATGGCTTAATGCAGGGATTATTTATCCCATCTTAGATAGCTCATGGGTGAGCCTAGTTAAATGTGTCCTTAAGAAGGGAGGCATGACTATAGTGGCTAACACTCACAATGAGCTAATCCCTACAAGAATGATGACAATTTGGCATGTATGCATGGACTACTAGAAATTCAATAATGCCACCAGAAAAGATCATTTTCCTTTACCCTGTATTGACCAAATTTTGGATAGACTAGTAGGGAAGGATTATTTCTATTTCTTAAAAGGGTATTTAGGATATAACTATATTGTTTTTGCCTTAGAAGACTAAAAGAAGACAACCTTTACTTACCCATATGGCACCTTTGTTTTCACAAGAATGCCATTTGGATTGTGTAAGACATAAGCTACATTTTAACGGTATATGATGTCCATTTTTTTTGACATGATTAAGAAAAATATGGAGGTTTTCATGGATGATTTTTTTATTTTTTAGAAATTCATTTGAAGAATGTCTTATCAACTTGGAGCAAGTTCTGAAGAGGTGTGAGGAGACTCATCAAGTTCTAAATTGGGAAAAGTGCCATCTTATGGTACAAGAAGGCATAGTTCTTGGTCATCAAGTTTCAAGTAAAGGTCTTGATGTGGATAAGGCAAAAATTTCCATTATCAAACAACTTCCTCCCCCAACTAGTGTCAAAAGAGTCTGGAGTTTCTTAAGTCATGTAGGCTTCTATAGATGGTTTATCAAAGATTTCTCTAAGAATGCTAAGCTACTTTGCTAATTGCTTGAGAAAATATACCATTCAATTTTGACAATCAATGGTATATGGTATTTAAAGAGTTGAAGAAGAGATTAATATCTACTCCAATCATTGTGGCTCTTGATTGGACCATTCCTTTTGAGGTAATATGTGATGCTAGTGATTATACTATAGAGGCAGTATTAGGCAATGAAAGGGAAAACTTTTTCACCCAATGTACTATATAAGTAAAACTCTATCTAATGCTCAATTGAATTATATTACCACAGAAAAAAAGTTTTTAGCAGTGGTGTTTGCTTTTGATAAATTTAAAGCATATCTTGTGGGCACTAAGATGACTATTGTCAGAAATAATTCAGCTATCAAATACTTGATTAAGAAGAAAGACTCTAAACCAAGGCTCATTCAATGGATTCTTCTCTTACAAGAATTTGATTTGGAGATTGTAGACAAGAAGGGAAGTGAAAATCAAGTGGCAAATCATTTATCTAAGTTGAATACTAAAGCTCAAAGTGGGAAGAAGCAAATAAATGAGAATTTTGCTATTGAACATTTGTTTTATATGGATTAGAATATATTACCATGGTATGCTGACTATGTGAACTACCTCGTGTGCCATGTACTACCTCTAGACTTGAAGCATCACCAAAAGAAAAGATTTTTGAATGGTGTAAAGCTTTATGCTTGGTGTAACATTTGGCTTTTAACTGAACTAGAGCATATATGTTAATAAAAGAGGACCCTAAAGTAAGTGGAATTAATGTCAAATAAGGATAAAATGATAATTAGCATATCAAGAAACGGGGATAAGGAATCATAAATACAAAGAAAATGAAGCTAAAATAGCTAAATAGAGAAAAAAGACCATATCACCAAAAGAAAAGTGTTTTAAAAGCCTAAAATTGAGCTCACTAGAGTTTTTAAAAATCTTGAAAATCATAAGGACAATTAGAATTAATTAAGACCTTTTTGGTGTGTTAAAAGAGTTAGATAATGTTGAGACTTTAGGCAAAACTATTTTTCACCATTTTAAGCTATCTAAACCTCAAAAATAATGTTTTTATATGAAAGAGCACTCAAAAATTTGTAGGGAGCAATCAAATTCTAAGAGGATTGAAAATGAGTCCAAACGGAGTAAATGTAAGAGTAGAGCAAAATGGTCATTTTGAAAAATTATAAAATCAAGCTTCTTTTGAAAGCCACGTCCCACCATCTTCTTTAAGCCTCCATTTTTAGTTTTTGAGACCTTTAATGGTGTCACACTTGAAAGAGGAGAGAAGAGGACTTTAAACTTCTATTTAAGCAAGCAAACAACCTCATTTTATCTCGCGCTAGTGAGAAAAGTTGTTTCTCTCTCTAAGAACTTTCTAATGGTAGTTTTCTTTCCATGAAATCTTGAAGTTTAGATTTGGTCCAAGGTAAAAAGGAGTTTTTTTTCAAGCAACCAATAAGTGGAAATCAATCTATGCAAAGAGTACTTCGCAGTGAGGTAAGTTTTTACTTGAAACACTTGCAAAAATTTATGTTTCTAAGCCTTGAAAGTTTTGGTCAAGAGAGAGAAAGTGAGGAGGGGAGTTTTTATTCATGAGTTCTTAATAGAACCAAGGGTTTTAACATGCAAGTATTTCATATCTAACACTAGTTTCCATTGAATCATGAAAGGAAGCAACCTAAACCATGTCATGCTGTAGTTTCGGCCTAGGCTAGCTATGTCACATCATCACATATCATATGCTATAACTTGACATGTTAGAGAATCTTGTACTACTGACAAAAAACCTTGTTGACAAGGTCTCGGATTTCACAGTGTAGAATATAAGATATTGTCAAAAAAATCCTACACCTTGTTAACAAGATATTATCTCAATCTTTATATTGACATGATTTGATGCTAACTCATCCTTAATAAACTTGCTAAACTAGAAATATTGCAAAAGAAGCATGATAATCGGGTTTAAGATTAAGCATCACAAGTTAGCACAAGTACACCATTCCATGTAATTTTATAATTCTGCCACTAATTTCAAAAATTCATAACTTGAGTTAGAGAACTCCAAATCATGCAAATTAGGACTTTTTTGGAAAGCTCAGGATATCATCTAATTATGATAAAAATTTCAAATCAAAACAAGATCATTTGGCTCATGAAAACTAATTGAATAGTAATTGGGGTCTGTTTCTCATACTGCAACAAATATGCAACTTTAAAAATTTATATCTCACTGTACAGAGCTCTAAATTGAGTGCTCTTAGTGGTTATTGAAAGCTTATGATGTGAGCTATATGGTTGTAAAATTTCATAAGTTTTGGACTTCATTGGCCCCTTCAAAGACACCAAAAACTAGACTGCCTAGATAAACAGTGCATTGTTAGTTTCTGCATAATTTGGCCAACTTTGAAAAAATCATACAATATTCTATAGAGCTCCAAAAATTATTATTTTTAGCTTTGTGAAACACTCTCAATGAGATCTATATGCTTATCAAATTTCATTCCAAAACTCATTTATTTGGTCTACTTTTGGTTTATGGGCAAAATATGGCTTATAATAGTAACCATATGGCTTTAAATGGTACCAAATGGCCTCCTAGATGAACTATGACCATTTGAGTAAGTCTAAAAGTTCAATTACACTATATAGAAATATCATAATAAGTCCAAGTCCTCATGGAACTCAAATTCATCATCCCACATGCTTTTATACATAAGCACACTATGGCTCATGGATGTCAAAATCATACATTTGGCTCCAAATTCATTACATACAAATATTCATATACTTTTACACATGTTCAAAAGATTACATGTCATAAATAGCGTATACATACATACTTTGACATCAAATTACACAAAATCCTATTCAATTGTCAAAGTATCATCAATCATTCTCCTTGGCTCCCATTCGTTGCTCCATGAGCTTCACTTAGACAAAGTTAGATAGAAACTAGGGGAGAGTAAGATTCAAAGAATCCTAACAGCTCTTTTATCCTTTCAAGTAGATATAAATGACATATTATCATGTTAAAGAACACAATCATGCACCAAAAGCTTCCAAGAATCAAACATAAACATGTTTTCAAGATCACATTAACATGTTAAGATCAAAATCAAGCTCTAAAGACTTTTGGTTTAGCCTCACCCAACTATTTAGGAATTTTGGATTAGCCTTGTCATACCACATAATTTCTATCATTATACTTTTCCATTCTAGGAAATCAAGTACATGTTCTTAGGAAATCATCAAGGAAAGCCATAATTTCATATGTTTGTATCACGTTACATAAGGATTAAATTTTCAATTCGGGTTATGTGGCCCTGTGGATTTTCCAACAACATTCTATAGTCATTTACCACTTATAAAAGTCATATATAATCCAAGACAACACAAAATACACGGATCCAAACTTGAAAACCACTCATTTTTACTTATTCTTCTTAGATAACAAGAGGCAGATTTTATGGGTAACTTTGAAAAATTATAACTAAATCTAGAAAAATCAAAACTAAGCAAACTATAGCTTGTTGGAAAGATCTGGATGTTAAATTTACACTAAAATAATTTCTAGCCATGAAAATCTTATCTAGACCATGCTTGACATCAGAAAAAGCAGGGAGGTCTAGCTGTCCAAAAATCTGATACAACTTACTGATGCAAACTTTGGAAATTCGTAATTAATTCCACAAAAATCCAATCCATGTAATATATACCAATTTAGAAAGATACATATGTTAAATAGAGGAAAAAATAGTTCCAAACCAATTTATGAGCATTCAGACCCTAAAAATTGATAGAATAGTACTGAGGGTTTAGAGGTGCACCTAGAACAGAATAGCAATTTCAAAAATTCATATCTCCCTCTTTAGACATTCAATTGAGGTACTTCTAGTTGACACAAGTCAATGGGAAGGTTTAGTTTCTACTTGTAAGATTTCATGGCATTTGGACATCGTTTTCCCTCACGAGTGACTAAGATTCATTTCGGACCATTTTGTATATACACTGAACCAAAATCAAAAAATTTTCCCACTTCAAAAATTCACCAAAAATTCCACAAACCTCCAAATATTACCTACTTTAGCTTTCCAAAAAACTCTCAACAAGCTCTAGTAGCATGTTAAATTTCAGACCAAGAAGAGCTCATTTGGACAAAAAGTGGTATAACTCACCAATTTGGTCCATTTTGCTCCACATGAGGTACCAATTTTATCTAAATGGCTTCCTTTAATGTTTGGCACCCCTTGGACAAGTTTAAAAACATAAATATGACTTGTATAAGCTGTCCAAGTGATCTCAAATACCATACATCTCATTTTCATCATCCCACACTCAATAATGCATGCATCCAAGTAAGCATCCAAGTGTTCAAAATTCATATTCTCATTATCTTGGTACCATACAATGTGTATACACCATTTACATATGATATTACAATTGTTCAATGATTCATAATTCAAAAATAATATTTACATAACCATTTTAACTATTAGGTACAAAAGGAACTACCTAATAATCAAATTATGATCTCTTTAAGATGCTTGACTTGCATTCCTTGGTTCTTAAGAGCCACCTAAAGCAATAGGGATAAAGGAGGGAAGGGGAGTTAGATTCTTAGAATCTTAATAGCTCACATACCCATTCACACACACATTTAAGATATACATACATCAAAGGCACACTTTTGGAACATGTCTCAACATAATCATATACAAGAACATATACCTTCATGCCATCGAGTCATTTTCAATTCAAGAACATGCTCTAGGGATTTTTGGTTTTGCCTCATCCTAATTCTAGGACTTTTAGATTTGTCTCACCCTTGGCCTAGGGACTTTTGACTTGGCCTCACCCATTCAAGAGACTTTTGGCCTTGTCTTGCCCATGTCATGAAACTTTTGGCATCTCCTCACCTTCACTAAGGGACTTTTGGTATCACCTCACCCTTATAAGCCATTTCCATAACGAAAGCTATTTAAGAAGACACATTGGTACCAATGCAATATCAAGACATCAAGTGGCATGTTATGAAGTCACCAGGGCACATACAAGCACACAATGACATATATATGCACACAAGAATGTAAGGAAAATAAGGTGGAGAGCTACCTTGAACATTTGCAAACTTTTCTTTATCCATTTCCTCCTTTTTCTCAGTTATAAACACACACAATGTGGTGAATTGGGATCCTCTTGGCCTAAGCACCATAAAAAACACACAATCATACATTTGAAGCAAGCCAAGACACTAAACTCACTCTTAAATACATACTTAGTTCTATAAGTGGCATCGTTGTTCCATAAATGGCCCATTGAAGTAACTCTCATCATTCAAGCTCTAGGCTTTATTCTCTTTTCATTTCTAGGTCTCTTGACCTCATTCAAGGTCCTTGGAGCCCTCACACATTCATTTGCACAATTTCAGAATCAAGTTGTTTCATAAGGCACCATTATCCCATCTTCCAATCCATGGCTCCTAAAGTTTTTCTAATGGTGTCTCTCATCTTTCAACATCATATGAAGTCTATAACCCAAGCTAGAATAAATTAAAACACTCCCTAGCCTATCTAACCTTACTTGGCAGAGGAATAAGGCAATAATGGGGGTTTAGGAGTTTCAAAATTTTCCTTGATGAGAGAGTCACTTAGGGAAGTTTCTAAGGGTCTTAGGAGCTCAATGGAACACTTAAATAGCCAAGGAAGTTTATGTATAAAATCATATTTCACAAAACCCTAAAGGATCCTACACTTTTTTAGCTTGATTTCTATTAGTGTTTCTTGGAATTTTTTGGCATAATCTTAGTCTTCAAACTCTTTTTCTTAAGATTCTCCCTTGATCCTGCCAAAAATCCAGCCCCTACTACTCCTCCCTAAGTTGGTCAAAACTTAAAGCAAGAGGAAGCAAAGAGAAGAAGTAACTTAAAGTATGATTTAACTTGGATTTCAACTTAGTTTCAAGAGCTTTTCTCCTTGGTTTGCCGTTTCTCAATTAGTTCAAACTACCCCCTTATTCTTTTCTTGGCTTTTCTTCCTCCTTCTTCTCCTTCTCTTGGTGCCCCTAGGAGTTTTATTTTTGTACAGAGAATATGTCAGCCTAAGAAGGGAGAAGAAGAGGCTTAAAGTGGCGTGAAGAATGGAGAGGGTTCAAGAAGCTTCCTTTTTAAAAATTTTCTAATTTTGTCCTTTCGTACTGCCATTTTTGGTTTAGCTTTATTTTAGCTCTTTTTTAAGAACCATCTTTTTCATTATAAAATTTAGGTTCCTAATTTAATAAAATACTTTTGGAATCATTCAAATCAGAGCTAAAACCTTTCTGAACGAATCTATCAAAGTTTGGGTTCATCATCTTTGGAAAAAGTATACCTGAGGGGTTTTACAGATCCTAAGGTTTCCCATGATTTTTAGGGCCTCTGAGAACCCTGAGCAACTCAAATTTTTCATTTAAAAAGCCCTCCTGTAAGCTTTTCCAAAAATTATACTTATTTACAAAAATGCCATTACGTTTCATCAAATTTTATAACAATTTCATTTCTCCATCCTAACTCTATTTTTCTTTCCGTCTGAGCCTGGAATTATCATTTTCAAGAGCCTCAGACTCTACCCAAATTTTCCTTGACATTTTTTAGCTCATTTCAAGGGACATACCTTTATACGACTCATTTCGTCATTTTATAGAAATTATGTTCTTTACATTTTCCACCCCCCTTAAAATAAATTTTGTTCTCAAAATTTAACTACATACATTAGGGAAATAACTCTAGATATTTCTGTCTCATTTCATCTTCTAGCTCCCAGATTGCCTCTTTAAATGTCAGACCTTTTCAGACCACTTTCACCAAAGGAATGTTCTTGTTCCACAACTGTTTCAGCTTAGTGTCCACAATTCTCTCTGGTTTCACTATGAAGGAAAGATTTTCCTGTAATTGAATATGCTCATATTTTATAACATATGAAGGGTCTGGTAAATACTTTTTCAATTAGGAGACATGAAAAATATTATGGATTTGGGCTAGATTTGTGGGTAGAGCTATCCGGTAGGCCATGAGTTTAATTCTTTTAAAGATTTCAAATGGATCAATATACCTAGGACTGAGCCTCCTTACCCTCATAAACCAACCTACCCCAGTTACTGGAGACACTTGGATGAATACGTGGTCTTCAATCTCAAACTCTAATGGCCTCCTTCTCTTATTGGCATAACTTTTTCTACCTACTCTAGGTCGTAAGGAGTTTCTTTCTAATCATTTCTATTTGCTAGGTAGTTTGATCTACTATCTCAGGCCCTAGCCAACTCCTCTCACCTAGCTCTACCCAACACAACAGAGATTTACATTTTCTCCCATACAGAGCCTTATAAAGGGCCATTTGAATACTGAAATAATAGCTATTATTTTAGGCAAATTCTGCTAATGGTAGATACGCATCCCAGTTACCCCTCAAATGGTAGCTATTATTATAGGAAAATTCTACTAATGGTAGCTATTACAAAAATTATGTTTGTTACAAGCCTCACCAACTTTTTAGGGACTTTTGACTTAGTCTCACTCATTGCAAGAGACTTTTAGCTTTGTCTCATCTATTCCTAGAGATGTTTGGCTTCACCTCACCCATTCAAAGGGACATTTGGTATCACCTTACCCATCAAGAGCAAAGTCACATTCCAAACATAATTCAAGAAGCATAATGGTACCATAGCATTAAACCAATAACTAGAGGCATGTTTCATGATTCAAACATATATAAAAGCATTCAATGACAATAAAAACAACTAAGAAATGCATATAAGAGGATGGAGAGCTACCTCAGTTCAAGTAGCACAACTTTCCTTTGATTCTTTTAGGTTTTTGGTTCAAGCTCACACACACACTTAAAGGAGACTTGGTTTGCTTGGCCTAAACTTATCAAACAAGACACAAATACATCATTGGAACCATCTCTAGCCTCACATAAACTCCATACAAGCTATTTCTAGTTTATGCCATGTTTATGGCTCTATACAAGGGCATAATGAAGCAACTCACATAACTCAAGATCTTGGATCTAATTTCTCACTCAATCTAAGTCACATAACTCCATTTAAACTCATTAAAGTCATTATAAGCTCAATTCAATGAGCCTAACACCAAGTTGTCTCTTTATGCATAAAAGGACCCTAAAGTTCTAACTTTCAAAATATGGTTTCTAAATTCACACTAATGGTTCCTTTGGTGTCTATTATTCATTTCTAGGCCATTTTTATCCTTGGAATCAAAGAAAACTCTCCCTAGGTACCATCTTCCCTCTTTGTTAGAGGCATAGAACATATTAAGAGCCCATGGGGTCTTGTTGGTTTTCCTATGGAATTTTCCACTTGTGAAGCTTCCTAGATGTCTTGAAAACTCAAACATACTCTTACACAAATTAAGTCATCACTAAAGAACTTTATAAATCCCTAGGTGCAATTAAAACCCTAACTTTTACAACTTAATTTCTAAAGCTTTTCTTTTGGTTCCAATTGCATATTCTTATTTCTTATGCTCTAAAGCCCCAAATCCTATCAAGTTTAGATTAAAACAAAGTCCCTTACATATACCCTTAATTCTAGCTGAAACATGAAGAAAGGGAAAAGCCCAGAAGAAGAAATTTCTCATAGCAAAGTTTACCTTATTTTCAAGGTTTTCAAGAAAGCTTTCACAAGCTTCTAAAAGTTCTTCTAAATTCTCTTTCCTTTACTAAACCAACCACAAAAGCATGTCCAATTAAGTTATCAAAACCATGAGAAGAGAGAGGAGAAAGAGGAGAAGGGGTTTAATGAAAGGAGAAGCATGAAAAAGAGACAATTTCTTACACTTTTTAAGCTTACTTTCCTTCCCCTTTACTCCCTCTTTAGTGCTACACTTAAGGTTGGTTTTGCTTCTATTTCAAAGTGAAAATGAGTCAATTAAGATGGAAGTAGAAATGGGACATTATTTAAGAAGTGGAGGACCATTTATAATAATTCTCAAAAATTCTAACTATGTCCCTAAACTTTGTTTTCTCTGTTTCAACTCATTTCACATCCTTTTTTAGTACCATCTTTTCCATCATGAAATTTTGGTCCTCTAATTCATAAAATGCCTTTAGTTCCATCCAAATTGGATTTAAAACCTTATTAAATGATCTAGTCAAAGTTTTAGTCAATTGACATTCTAAAATACAAATTGTAAGGGTTTTGACCATTCTAGGGGTTCTTATCGCTTTTAGAGCCTTTGAGCACCCCAGAAAATTCAATTTTTCTATTTAAAGGCCTCTCTTTTGAGTTTTCTAAGAGTTACTTGAAATCATGAAAATGCCACTAGCCTCTGTAACTCTCTATTTGGTCATTTTGGCTCTAGTTCTGTGCTAACCTTAGGCTTTAACCTACATTTTAGATGATTTAATCAATATCTTAATTTTATTAGCCTCAATTTGTTTTACTATAGGGTGTTCCAATATCAATTTATTAGGTTCAGTTCAGTTTTTAAATTATCAGATATTACAAGTTGAATGGGTAACAATGTAAGTTTCAACTTCTAATTAGTCTGTTTAGATATTTTATGATGCAAGGAACAAGAATCTAAGTCTAGAATTTATTAAAGAATTGAAATGTCCAAGTTAGGGTTTTATGGTACCTTTTTTAGCCAAGAAGCAATTCAAGGGGCTAGGAAGTTGTTTAATTGATTTTAGGGACATGAATAGCATTAAATTGATATAAGAACAATATTGGAAGCATTAGATTGAATTTAAAATTTTGATTTTGGAAATTGAAAATTTAGGGTTCAAAAGAGGGCAAAATGCAACCAATATGTGTTAAGTTATGTGAGCAAGTCTATAATGCATTTAATAAATCCTAATATGGCTATATAGATCATATATGATGAGATTTTGAAGCCTAGAAATTGAATTTTGGAAGTTAGCCCTTGAATCTTAAGATTACATAATGAGTCCCATTATGTGGAAAAGTAGGAATATCAAATAAATAGTGCTAATGACCATATGAATGGTAAACGTGGAATTCGTGGGCTTAAATTATAAATTTTAAAAGCATAAGTTAGCTTAGGATTTAAACTTAGTGAAATCCTTAACCTAAAGTCTAAGTGATGAATCAATTAAGGGAAGCTAAAATCTAAAAGGAATTTCATAAATTTAGGCCCTTGAATATGGTTAAATTTGAGCATTTTAGATGGCATATTTATCACCCAAATAAGCTTGTATCTTGAAAGTATGTAAAAGAGGGTTTTTAAGTATACCTTAAGTGGCTTGAAGTATATATAAAATTTATAGAGATTTAAGAGAGGTTGTTATGAGTTTTAGATGTTGGTGATATGTTTACGTGATATTTTTAAGACAAGCTGGGAGGCTCCATCCTATTGTAGGTGCAGAGCTGAGAAAGAGAAGGAAACAGAGCAAGAAATAGAGTGGGAAGGTTATAGGTTTTATTAGGTTCTTATCACCTATACAAGGTAGCTTACTCTTCCCTATCTAGTTATATACAAACTTATTTGAGCTTGATATGCATTGTATTGTATTGGTTATTTTATCACAGTATATGTTATATTGCATTTCATTAGTTATATGTCATGTTTTGCATATTATATTTAATGAGCTGAAGTTATGAGATAAAGAAGGGCAATGGGAATGAATGCAATAGTTTTCCTAAACCCAAGAGAAAAGCCTAAGCTAAGCTGAGATTTGTGGCCATGATAGAGTATGTTGTAAGTATGTAAAATGTTTATGTTAGTTTTATGTGACCATGTATACTTGCATTATTCTTGCTTAACTATCTCATGCTTGTTCTGGGTGATTTAAGTATAGCTACTAAGATTCTTCCTAATCTCACCCCATCTCTGTTTTCCCACTAACTAGTGCTAGGTGGAAGTTCCAATGCCAGTAATGAAAAGGAGAAAGAATGATGTTTGGATTAGCAAAATCATATGAATGTTTTACAACTAATTTTGTTGTAATATTACAATGAATATATATATATATATATTAAGTTTTACTTCCTTAATAATGTATCTATATGCACCAGTATATTATTGATAGTGATGTAACTTCAGTTTAAGTTATCAAGTGCTAGATGATGTTATATGTCCAAATTGTTGTTTGATACTATTATTATTTGTATTTTTCCATGTTTGTGAGTATGAACTGAAATGTGAACAATTTATTGGTATGGATAGTCAATTTTATAAAGAGAAACTATCAGATTTTCCTTAGAATGTTATGTATATTTTGCTTATGGGGTTAAAATTGGATTGACATGGAAATTATGAAAAAAAAAGTGTTTGTATTTTGGAAATTTTAAATTCAGTATTTTTCTTTCATCATTAAATGGACTTACTGTTAGACCGTAATAAGTAAAGAAAAGCTAAACAATTAAGGTGTCACATTTGGGATGAACTATTCTTATTGAGAACTTGCGCTAATAAGATATTAAGAAGGTGTATCCTGGAAGAAGAGAAAGAATCCATTTTACAAATATGCCATGCATCAAAATATGGAGGGCACTTCAATGGGCAACAAATTGCAGCAAAAGTCTTCTAATCAGGTTCCTATTAGCTTCTTTGTTCAGAGATGCTTATGATTTTGTTATGAGATGTGATAAGTGTCAAAGATTTGGTAATATCTTAAAATAACATGAGATGCCTTTGAACAATATTGTAGAAGTGGAGGCATTTGATGTTTGGGGAATAGACTTTATGAGGCCCTTTGTTTCTCTAAAACAACAATATATTCTTGTGGCTATTGATTTTGTAACCAAATAGGTTGAAGGCATAGCTTGTCACACAAATGATGCTACTATGGTGGTGAAATTTTTGAAGAGAAACATTTTCACCAGATTTGGTGGACTTCAAGCTATCATTAGCGATGAGGGAACCCATTTTAACAATATCAGTTTAAAGCATTCTTGAAAAAATATGGAGTTTAATACAAGATGGCATTGGCCTACCATTCTCAAACTAATGGCCAATGTGGGGTATCTAATAGGGAAATCAAGAGGATTTTGGAGAAGATAGTAAGTTCCTCAAGAAAGGATTGGTCCCCCTCTATATAAGCTTGTTTTCAGTAAAGTTGTCATTGCCAGTAGAACTTGAACATTGTAATAACCATTTTTTCATAAACTAAATTAAAACTGATAAATTGATATGGGAACATTCTAAAGTATAATACCTTAATGTCCTAGCCCTTACACAATGGTCACATTGGCTATTTAAACACATATTTGGCATATTGGAACACATTTGCAAGAAAGCATGCACTTTTATACGTGGATAATTATGTAATTAAGAAGCCATATACATGACTCATGGCTTTAGGGACCATGTGAACTCATTAATATCATTTTTCATCCATAAAATATCCAATCATGTCATAAAAATTATAATTCATCTCATACATCAGGGATTTGGAACCAAAATTCAAGAAGAACTAGATTTGCTCTCGGGTTTGCTATTATAGTTTTCTAGTGTGAACTTTGAAAATTCATAACTAATTCTAAAATACTTGAAATCATGTATATGCTAGTTTTATGCAAAGCTCTAGATGTTATCTAATGATAAAAATAGTTTCAAACCAAGATATAAGCATTTAGCCTAAGAAAAGTAATAGAATAATACTTTAGGTTAGTTCTTGGATAGCTCCAAGACCTGAAACTTCAAAATTTTGGTTCTCCCTCTATAGAGCTCCATATGAGGTGCTCTTAGTGGCTATGGAAAGTTTATGGTGTCTAATTTATGTCTATAAAACTTCATGAGCATTGGACTTCATTTGGCCACATGTGACATGAAGAAGCAAACTCGCTATATGAATAGTACCTATACCAATTCTGCATAATTTGGCCAACTTTGAAAAATCATAACAAATTCTATAGTGCTCCAAATTGAGTGCTCTTTAGCTCTATGAAAAACTCTAGATGAGACTTATGTTTGGCAAAAACTCATTCATTTGGTTAAACTATGGTTTAGCTCAAGAATTGGTCAATTTTGAAGTCCATAATGGTATTATAAGGCACTAAATGACTTTCCTAACATTCCATAACCACTTGGGCACATCCAAAAGTAAAATTACAGCATATGGAAGCATGCCAAATGGTTTAAATCATCATAGAGCTCATTCTCACCTTGCCACTTACATTTATACACATGCACATAAAGGCTCATAGGTGGCAAAAACTCATGTATTCATTCTTTTGGTTTCAAAATGGATACATACATCATATTTACATGCATTTGAACTTGGTCAAAGGTCTACATCATATATGCATCATATGGTTATAATTCTTGACATCAAAATGCTAATAAAAAGCCTATTTCTCTATCCCTTTGTCAAAGTCTCACTTCTCAAGGTTGTTGGCCTCCATTTCTTAGTCCACTTGGCTCATCTAGACATGGTTATACATTTATAGAGGAAGAGTGAGATTCAAAGAATCTCAATAACTCTTGACCCTTTCAAACATATATAATGGATGCAAATTCATATCAAAGAATGCATGTATGATATTTAAGCTACTAATGAACATACATAAAATATTTTCCTTAGCATATAAACTCATACATATCAAACATAGGCTTCCAAGAGCATTGGTCTAACCTCACCCAACTTTCTTCGAACTTTTGGATTTGCCTCATTCACTTTCAAGGGGCTTTTGACTTAGTCTCACTCTTCTTGAGACTTTAACTTTGTCTCACCCATTCCTAGGGAATTTTGGCATAACCAAACCCATTCAAGCCATATTACATACATGAACATATTTCAAGAAGCATAATGGTACTATAACATGTATTCAATGGCTAGAAACATTTCTCATAGTTCAAACATGCACATAAGCACTCAAAGACAAGTAAACATCCAAGCAATACATGTGAGAAAGTTTAGAGAGCTACCTTGAAGCAAGAATACAACTCTTCCCTTGGCTTATTCTTTCCCTCTCTGGGCCACACGCTTGAAACTAGGTGGTAGTTGATTCTCTTAGCCTAGACACAACAAATAGGACATATTTCAATTATAGGAACAAGCTTTAGCTTTACACATACTCCATGGAAACTCACTTTCCCATATGACTCCATAATGGTTCCATACAAGACCTAATTAAGCAACTCTTGAAATTCATGATCTTGACTCCCTTTTCTCCTTCAATTAAAGTTTCTTTATTCCATTTGGACTCCTTGGAGCTATCACAAATTCATTTCTAGGAGCCTAGATACAAGTTTCTTCTTTAATTCTTAAAATAGAACCTACACCTTCATCTAACAAACTAAGGTTTTTAAATTTATTCCAAATGCTTCCTTTGGTGTTCATTAATCATATTTGGTCCTTTTCTAGCCTTAGAAAAATTTAAAATACTCTCTAAGTGTATGGAGCATGTTTGGCCGAGACATGCACTTGGTATGAAGCCCATGGAGTTTTGCAAATTTTCTTTAAGGAGTTGGCACATGTAAGACTTCCTAGGTGTCTTGAGAATTCATTCACACTCTTATATAACCTAAATTATCATTGGAAAGTATCATACATATCAAGGTGCAATTAAATCCCAAGCTTCAACTTGTTCTCTAATGCTTCTTATTTACTTCCAATTGTATCTTCTTAATCCTCATACCCTAGAACCCTTAATCCTACCTTAATATGGTTAGAATTTATCTCTTATAAGATGGGCTTAGTGTTGGACGAAGAACACCATGAAGGAACAAGCAAGGAGAAGCAACAAAAGCAATGGTTTTTACCTTAGTTTCAAGGCTTTTTCAAGAGCTCTTTCCTTTGCTACAAGCTTCTCATTCAAATTCTAACTTCCCCTTATTGAACAAGTCCCGAAACAGTCCTAAATCAAACATTAAAACCATAGGAAGGAAGAGGATAAGGAGAAGAACAAGGTTAATAAAAGGAAAGAGAATGAAATTCTAAGGTTTTCTTACCTTTTTCCTAAGCTTTTTCCCTCCTCCTTGGCTCCCTTTGTAATACCTTAACCTCCTAGCTCTTACACAATGGTCCCATTGTCTATCCTAATCCATTTCAAGTATATTGGACAACATTTGTAAGAAAGCATTTATTTTAATACATGGATAATTGAGTAATTGGAAGGCCATATACATGATTCATAGCTTTAGAGACCATGTGAATGCATCCACATCATTTTTTATCCATAAAATATCTATTCAAGTCATCAAAATCATCATTTATCTCATGCATCATGGCCATTAAGTATTTGATTGAGAAGAAGGAATCTAAACTAAGGCTTATTCGATGGGTTCTTCTTCTATAAGAATTTGATCTAGAGATTGTTGATAAAAAGGGTAGTGAGAACCATGTAGTAGATCATTTGTCTAGATTGAGTACTAAAGCTTGGGATGACAAAGAGAAACAGATTAATGAGACCTTTAAGGATGAGAGTTTATTTTTTATGGAGCAAAACAAAGTGCCATGGTATGCAGATTATGTGAACTACCTAGTGTGCCATATGCTGCCCCCAGATTTGAGCTCCCATTAGAAGAAGAGGTTCTTGCATAATGTAAATTTATATGTTTAGGACGAACCATTCTTATTTAGAATGTGTGCAGATTAGATATTATGGAGATGCATCCCAAATAAGGAACAAGAATCTATTCTACTAGGATGTCATGCAGCTGAATATAGAGGACACTTTAATGGGCAAAGAACTACAGCCAAAATCCTCCAATTAGGCTTTTATTGGCCCTCGTTGTTCAAGGATGCTTATACTTTTGTAGGAAAATGTGAAAAATGTCAAAGATCTAGTGACATATCAAAAAAACATGAGATACCTCTGAATAATATTTTAGAAGTGGAAGCATTCGATGTTTGGGGGATAGACTTCATGAGGCCTTTTACTTCTTCTCAAAATAACCAGTATGTTCTTGTTGTTGTTGACTATGTGACAAAGTAGGTTGAGGCAATGGCTTGTCATACTAATGAGGCTAGGCTAGTGGTGAGATTTCTAAAGAAAAATATTTTCACCAGATTTGGTGCCCCTCGAGCAATCATTAGTGATAAGGGGACATATTTTAATAATCACCAGCTCAAAGCATTCCTAAAAAAATATGGAGTGCAACACAAGGTGGCATTAGCGTATCATCCTTAGACCAATGGCCAATGTGAGGTTTCTAATTAAGAGATAAAGATAATTTTGGAGAAAATAGTAGGTCCATCAAGAAAGGATTATGCTGAGAAGTTAAATGATGTCTTGTGGGCCTATCATACAGCATATAAAACTCTAATTGGTATGTCTCCCTACAAGCTTGTCTTTGGTAAAGCCTGTCACCTACGAGTTGAACTCGAGCATAATGCCTTTTGGGCTGTGAAGAAATTGAATTTTGACTTGAGAAAGTTAGTGGGAAAAGACTATTGCAATGCAATGAGCTTGATGAATTCAGCCTTCATGCTTATGAAAGCTCTAAGCTCTACAAAGAAAGGATAAAGCAATGGCATGATAGGAAACTTTTATAGAGAAAGTTTAAGCCTGGGCAACTAGTGCTATTGTATAATTCAAGGCTTAAACTCTTTCCAGGAAAGCTTAAGTCATGGTGGTCAGGACCTTTTATGGTGGTGGATGTCTCTCCATTTAGTGCTATGGAAATCATGGAGAAAGAGTTAAATAGAAAGTTCAAGATTAATGGTTAGAGACTTAAACACTATCAAGAAGGAGAGGTAGACCGTCAAAAGTGCACCATCACACTGGAAGACTACATGTAAAGCTACTAAAAGTCAGGTTGAAGATTATAAACTTAGCATTTCTTGGGAGGCAACCCAAGTTTCTTCATTTTTAGTGTTTATTTTGACATTAAGGAGTACATCAATTCCGTATTGGTAACTGTTGGTTATTTGTTGTGGTTTAAAGAGAATTTATGGGAGGATTGTCAAGTTGGCAAAACTATGGAAGCAATTTCAAATAACTCACTCATCAATTGATTCAAGAACAAAAACAAAAGGAAAAAGAGGGAGTATTTCTGACTAGATTCTAATGAATTACTGCCCTATTTATGTTTTTAGATTTCAAAAAAAAATAGAAGGATTTAATTGGGAAATGAATACTGAATTGTTGGGATATATGAAAATATGTTTAGCATTATTGGAAGATGTTGCGTCACGGCTCAGATGATTCACACCGCAGGCCAGGGCATGTCTTAAGGGCTCGGTAGCAAATATAGCCATAACTTGGTAATTTGCACTACAACATCCTTTGAAGTCAGAAGCAAATTTTACCACGACACAACAATCATCATCGTGCCATCCATGAGGGGTAGTAGCAAAATTCGCCTTAGCTTTGAAACTCAAGCCGCAGTATAAATCGTATGAAGGTATTTTCCATGTAGAAGTAGTGGGGAATTTTGTCGTGGCACCCATGAGAGGCAATAGCAATTTTTGCCGTGGCCCTAAAACTCAGGCCACGGCATGTATCAGATTTACGCAATTCCTTAGGTCCTTATCGCCGCGGCTTGATTTGTCAAGCTATGTCATGAGTCATTTTTCTTTAAAAGAAAAGAAAAACAAAAGGGGTCCGTTCACTAGTTTAGGATCTACTACCATCTCAGGCGTAGGCACCTTCCTTAGATGCTTTATTCACGATGATTCAGGATCTATCCCTCCGTGCTTAAGCTATGGACCGTTGGCTATACCAATGTTGGAGACACTTAGCCAACTGTCTCTAATGGGACTCGCCTGAGCTTCCACCCCCTTTTGATTTTGTACTTAGTCCCACTAGATCACCACCTCAAGAGCCACCTTGATGAACGCTAGTTTTATATATATGAATCCTCCTAATTTTGGGTTTTTAATGATTAAATATGGCTTTTAGATTTTAATTAGATGAGATTTTATTTTAATAGCCATTTATGCACTCAAGGAATTTTATTTACAAAATTTTAAATTTTAATGGATAAATTTCTATAGATAATTTTATAGTTTTTCCTACTTAATTTTTCTTTCCATTCTTGGTGTGCAGATCATTGGGCTTTCTTAGTTTCATACATGGGATGGACTTCCACATATGGCTCCACTTGTAGCAAACACACACTCATACGTGGAGAAGAGAAATGAATGAAAAGAAGGTATTTGAAGATGCACATGAGCATGCATTAGTTTTACGTGGCAAAGGATTCATATATGCAAGTTGGTCAATGTGATTTACTAATGAAGCTGCATGAAAGGAAGCTACGGGTAGAACATGGTTTATGAAGAGAGAAAGAAGCTACGAGTTCCTTGCATTTACATGTTGACATACACATGGACCACACATCTAGCTCACCCACATGCAAAACAATAAAGCAGCTTTACAAGCACACTTCCACATCTCATATTCCATATAACACACTTACACAGTAGCAACTAATTCCACATGAGCAAAGAGCAAATGAAGAAGGAAAAACAGAGAAGAAAGATAAGCTACACAAGGAATTTGAGCTGAATGAAGCAAGAAAGATGCAGCTATGGGTTCCAGTAAGAAGTAGCATGCGTAAGAGCTTGGGTCTGATGTAGAATGAGTGAACAAGAGTTTAGCTGAAAAAGAAGCTACACACAGAAATAGGGAAGAAAGAGAGTGCATGGGTTTCTGGATGTAGAGGTTTCTCGAGGAGAAAAGAAAACATACATACACTCATGGTCTAAAGGGTAGAAGTTACATGCAATGAGAGCTAAGTTGAATGAAGATGCAGGCAAAATAGAGGAGAAAAAAATAAAGCAACATAGAGCAAGAATGAAGAGAAGCAACATGTGAGAAGTTACGTGATTCATGAAGGGAAACAAAGCCGTGCATGCAAGGGCAGTAGTTAAATAGAGATACAGCCACGTGGAATGTTTTCAATATAGGATGAAGAAGAGACACACTCGAATGCAGAATAAAACATGAACATAAGAGGAACACCACCAGTTCTGACGTAGAGAAGGGCTGCAGTACAAGGAAGAAGCAGGGAAAGAAAAGAAGGAAACAAGCACGTTGTGAAGGGGCTAATTGATTATCCTAGGGTGTTAATTCAAAGGCTAATTGATCAATTAATCACTTATTTAAGTGTTCAAAGATCTTAATCACAAGAATTAGTAATTTAATGGGAGTTGAGGTCTCAATTAATATCAAATTGCTAATTTCTTGAATCTTGAATGGTAATTCAAGATCCCTTGCCAATGAACACAATTAGAGACTCTTAGGCCAGAATTAATCACAAATGAATTAGGATAAGGATAGTGGATACCAAGAGATCAATCTAAAGCTAGTCACAAGCCTATTATCAACCATAATTCATCCAATTAGGTAGAATTTAGGAACTTTGTTTTAATTTTATTTTAGTTAGTCTAATTAAATCAAAAACCTCCCCTAAATTAGATAGCTTTTAGGATCTTTCACTTAGAAAACTCAATTAAACATTGAACTCCAATTCCAAGGGAGATGACCTAGGTTGTGCCACTAGCTATATATAATCCAACCTAGTTTTATTTTGAGGGTTGCGCAATAGACCCGTCAAAATTTGGCACCGTTGCTGGGGAATTGGATTTTCAATTGTTTGAGAAAGTTTTCTAAGTGTTTTTGTTCTATTTTAGCTCTATTTTTGTTTAGCTTTTCCCCCTGTTTTAAGCTTAGATTTGGATCATTTTGGTGTTATGTGTCAATTATCATGCTTGCTGGAATTTTTGTTTGAAGTACCCAGAAAATTCTCAAACTTTGTTTTCTAAGGTTTTTGGGTGTTTTGAGCAAAAGTAATAGCATAACTATTAGGTGCACTATTTTTTAGCTAAATTCTAACACTTAAGGCACTTTTTCGAATTGTTTAGTATTTTTTCAAATTTTTTTAGGAATTTTTCAATTTTTCTAGATTTAATTTCTTTATTTTTTTGTGAGTTTTTTATGTCATTAACCTCTGTTTTAGCGTGTTTTTTATTATTAGGAACTTTTTAGCTTCATTTGATTTTTATTTTCTTGATTTAGAATTAATTTTAGTTATAATTTGTTAATGATTTATTTGTGCTGAAATTAATTGTGCTTCTTATACTTTGTGCTTCATTTGATTTTTATTTTCTTGATTTAGAATTAATTTTAGTTATAATTTGTTAGTGATTTATTTGTGCTGAAATTAATTGTGCTTCTCATACTTTTTGCTTTAAATGGATCCATATTATTATTCTAATCAAGGTGTTTATGATTCTTGTGCAAATGATGGGATCCTCAGGCAATTGGATGATCTCAAGACAATGCTTCAAGGCCTTCTTGAACAGCAAAGACAAGAGCAACAAAGCCAATAATACCAACAAGTCCAATCATTCAACCATAATTCATCAATTAGGTAGCAATTAGGAATGTTATTTCAATTTTATTTTAGTTAGTCAATTAAATCAAAAACCCCCCCTAAATTAGATAGCTTTTAGGATCTTTCACTTAGAAAACTCAATTAAATATTGAACTCCAATTCCAAGGGAGATGACCTAGGTTGTGCCACTAGTTATATATAATCTAACCTACTTTTATTTTGAGGGTTGCCTGTCACACCCGTCACATCTCAGGAGCCACCACAGGACCCTGTCATCTTACACCCTTTTCTAATTCCCTTATTCCTATGTCAATTGCATCTATTTAGCTGTTTGCATTATGAATTATGAATGTTATATTTTGTTATCCGTAGGTGTTGACTTGATGTCTTCTTTGTTCTTTTCTTTTTATGTTATTGCCTTTATATTTTATTTCCCATTTCTTCTTTTTAATCTATTAAAAACCAAAAAAAAAAATAAAAAATAAAAAGAAACTAAAGCAGCTTAGGTCAATCCTTATGTACATAACTATCCTTCTTAATTTTCTTAGATTTTCATTGTCCCTCAACATTAGAGACAATGTTGACTTTAAGTTTAGGGATAAGGTAGTTTAGACAAGCATAATTGATGGGAATAACATAAAATTTTGTACTTGAACTTTTGCTTGACAAGAAAATGTTTGAAATTCTTATCAAATTAGTGTGTCTGTTGGCCTGTTGGTTTTGTTTTCGCTTCCTTCCAATGATAGTGTTATGTGTCAAGAGATATTTGGTAGGAATTCTATGCTAACTGTGTTTTGATCTTAGTTCAAGTGCATAAATTAGGATTTCTTCCATTTTTGTAAACCATGATATGCACCGTTTGGCCAATCCACAAATCAATTGCTAGTTTTAGGAGAAAATTCTTTGTAATATAATTTGTATGGCTAGTCTCAAATTCAGGGCTTTAGAACTTGTCTTCTACCTTCTTGAGGCAAATCAATAAGTATGGCATGACCCTTAGAGATGATTCATGTATTCCTTAGTTGAGATTGTGCCTTTCAAGTCTAACCTTGTTGTAATTATATTAATGCTTGGACCTTATTTGAGCCATTTAAAAAAAACCATAGGAGATTACATCTTATTCTGTTGCGTCTGAGTTGCCAACATGAGTACCTAACCTGGTTTGCCTTATAAAGATTTATAATCTTGCCTCTTTTCTTGAGAAAAAGATAATAGTGTGTTCATGAGAAAACAAGCATTATAGTAGATTCAACTATATTAAAAAAAATTAAGATAGGGATCCTGTTGAAATCATTGCTGAAGGTTCATTGAGAGAACCTCTGGTTTATGTATACTATCATATAGATTTTCTCAAGATCTTTTGCACTGACTTTGCCTATCATTTGTAGCCACAACCCTAGCCCCATTACAAGCCTAAAAATCCTTTTGATTTAGTGGTTTTGTGGTGCCTAATTTAGTGGAGAAAAGGAAAAAGGTGAGCTTATGAAATTCCTGTCATTGAGGTTGGTTATACTTGTTAGAGTGCAAAAGATTAATTCTAACACTTGTTTGAGATGAGTGTTTGGCCAAACTCACACACACACTTCGAAATGGTTAGAAGTCTTGGCTTTATCATTTGAACTTTGCTTCTAGCATATATTGCTTGTTCTTTCTATTAAATGCACTCTCTAAGGCAACAAGTGAGGACTATAGCAGACGTTAATGTTCACCAGACCAATGGATGCTCTAATAGTGTTCTTGGTTTGTTTTACTCGAAGACAAGTAAAAGTTCAAGTTTAGGGGTATGATAATTCCCGACTATTCATCTTATTGTACATATTTTCTCTTAGTAAAGATGATGTTAGCCTTTAATTATAGGGTAAATAATACTTTTATAGATAAAATAAACATACTTAGGATGAATAGCCCTATACTTAATTCTTACTTAGAAAATGATAGTTTTTGTTTTAACTTTAAGTATATTGATAACTGATCACACTTTGTTCCTATTATAGGATGCATGTTTCAGGGAGCGTATTGAGCATTCTCAGGTGAAAGAGGCTTTAGAGCTGTATCTATATTTTTGAAAGCTTACCGCGGCTCAGATTTCATCATGTTGCAGTAGAAAGGGAAGAAATTAGAGCAAGTGTGTTAGGCAACCTGTGCCACAGCGAAAATCTACTCAAAAGTTGACGACATCCTGATGAGGACATGTTGAGCTGTGGCATTGGTCGAGAGAAGCTAAATCCACAATGAGGAAACTATTGAGCTGTAGCACAAAATCACACAGAAGCCAAACTCCCTGCAACAAAAATACTGTGTGCCAAGCGAGGAGCATGCATTCCATCCAGAAGCCAATCTCACTACGGCTCATCCTAATCAGGTTGCGGTGTATATTCACCCAGAACTCAGCTTGGCCACAGCACAAAATGCTAGGCCGCAGTGCAAAATAGATTAGCCAAATGCAACATTTTCTTTACGTAGTTTTTAAGGGTTTCTGGCTTCATATGCGAGGGAAATCGAAAAGTCTCACAGCCCTGCCGATATTGTCCCCCCCTTAGCCACGCTAACCACGTGGGGGATTTTGTTCTTCCCTTGGTTCTGAGTTACCTCTCCTTCCCTTGGGAAAACGCGTCGGCAAGGGGAGGAAGTCACCCCCCTCTTATATGGGCTGATCCCAGGACCGCACCAGCCGATGTGGGACTTCACAAAAAGAGCCATCATTCTGGCTTATTTTTACTTTGTTCCAAGTGTATGGAGGCTAGAGAGAGCTAAGAAGGCATCTTGGAGAAGAAGGAAGCTAGAGATTAAAGAGTGAAGCTGAAACAATCTCCATTTCTAAGTTTCTTCTTCCTTTCTTTTGTTCTTTTAATTATTTCTAATGTATTTAACTTTCACTTCAATTTTACCTCTAGTTTTCAAGATCATGTATAGCTAAACTCTCTCTAATCTAGGATTATTAGGAATTCTTGTGTGGATTAATGATTGTTCCTTACTCTAACTTTACAATCAATGGTTAATATCTATTCATTCAACTTCATGCTTCATGCTCTCTAATTGATTGGCTAACAATTAGAGTGATGTGATACCTTGCATGAACTTGGAAAAGGGAAAAGGGAGGTGAGATCAAGAGTTGAGTGGTGTAAGTACTTGAAACTTGCTAGGGTAGGTGGATGGTTTAATTAATAAGATAAGAATATACTAATTAGCCTCACATGGTCTAATTAGGTATTTTGCTAGTGATTTGATCCTTGTTGGTTTTATAAGGAATTATGAAATTGATTGGATAACCCTATATAGGATTTGGAAGAAAAATTATAAGAATAAGTGAACCCTAAGCCAACATGTATCATCATTGAGAGCAAAGGTACTGAGTGTTGAGCAAATTATTATGAAATACAAGAGGGAATAATAATCCTAGATGCCACTATTCACCCAGAACATCCAAATACTAACCTTGAGCTATATATAGCTTTTAATCCATAATCATCTCTTTCTAACACCAACTATTAAAAATTGATTCGCTTGATTTAAGCTAGGGTGAATTTTAGTACTTGACATTATTTTGACAACAAATTCTCGAGGGAACAATCTTTTCTTATCACTATATTGCCTTTGCATTATGTATACTTGCGTGTACACTTCAAAGAAGCAACATAGTGGTAGGATAATTTTTCTATGGTTTCAACACTAGAGATTGATTGATACCATGATCAAATAGTTAAGAAAATAGGAATGTCTCTCTGGTAAAAAGTGACTTGAAAAGGTTATAATGGTTTAACTGATATGTATCCTAAATTTTGAGGACAAAATTTATTTTTAAGGGGGAGAAATGTAATACCTGGTTCTCTAAAAACGAGAGGAATTACGAGAAACATAATGAATGGTTTCTTTGTTAACGTACAAAATTCACCAAATACAAAAGCAAGTCCCTTGAAATAACTTAGTTAAGGTCTTAAAAAATTTAAGAAGTGTTAGACTTCTAAAAATGAGAATCCTAAGCTCAGACGGAAAGGAAAACAAAGCTAGAATGAAGAAACGAAATATAACAAAAGGTTGACGAAATGTGAGGACATTTTTGTCATTTTGAGCAAATTTTGGAATTCACACAGGAGGGCTTTTTAAATGAAAGTTTTAAGTTTTTGGGGGTTTTAGAGGCCCTAAAATACATGAGAAGCTCCGGGATAGTTAAAACCCCTCCTATAGATGTTTTCTAATGTCAGTTGACCTAAACTTTGACTGATTTGTTTGAGAAGGTTTTACCTCCAATTTGAGTGATTCCAAAGGCATTTTACTAAATTGAGGACCTAAATTTCATAATGGAAAGGACGGTTTTTAAGAAGGAGTTAAAATGAGTTAGAAACGAAAATGCTAAGGATGAAGGGTAAAATGAAAATTTTTGAAAAGTCTTCTTTAAACCTCCCTATATGTATGAGGTGCCCCACCTCTTCACTTCATTTAGCCACACTTGTTTCTGCCCTAAACTATAGAGAAACCCTCACAATGAGGAACATAAGAGGATGCAAGAAGAAGGGGAAAAGCAAGCTAAGAAAGGTATGAAAATCTTGGTTTTTAAAGCACTTTTCTTCACTGAACTTCTCCTCCTCCTTCTCTTCTTTCTTTCTTATGGTTTTATTGAAGTTTATGGATATGTTTTAATGGAAAAACAAAGGGGAAAATTCGGATTTGAAGAGAGGAGGCCAAGGAAAGTGAGAAACAAGCAAGAAAAGCCGTAGAAACAAAGTAAAATCTTCATCTTATGGTCGCTACTCCTTCCCCCTTCTTCTCCCTATTTTGCCCCATATATGTAGCTACAAGCGGGTTTGAATTTTAGGCAGAACCAAGAGTGAATTCTATGAAATTAAGGGAGAAGAGTAAGATTATGCAAAGAAATTCAAGTAAAAGTCATGGCTTTGCAAGATAAGGAGGCTAGGGTTTTGATTACACCTTGAACTCTATCATAAACTCTAGCTGTATTTTATGATGTTTAAGTGTTCATATGAATTCCTAAGACACTAAGAGAGCTTCCTACATGATTCTCCCATCCAAGGAAACAAAGAAACTCCATTGGCGACACATAGAAGCATAGCTTCGACCAAGGAGAGTTCATGCACCTAGGGAGTGTTTTAATTCCTTCCAAACTTAGTTTTGCATCATGTATGATGGGAGAATATGAAAGGAAGCCTTGGAGAAATTTTAGAAACCATAGATAGTGAGATGGCTTTATATGTTCCATAATATGGCTTAAAGAAGCAACACCTAGCTAGACTCCTGGAATTGATTGTGTGATGACTCCAAGAGGTCTAAATGGAGTCAAGAATCATAAGTAGATGGAGAGAATGGAGCCAAGATGATGTTGTCCAAAGGTTGCTTCATTAAGTGCATTATGGAATCATAAAAGAGCCTTATGAGTGACCTAGCTTTTCTAGTGAATATATGGCCTTAGAATTTGATTTAAGAGTATACTTAGCTTCCATATAATTTGTCTAGGCCAAGAGAAATGATCACCACCTTCTTGGGTGTGTGAGATAAAGGGAAAGGACTCAAAGTTCAAGGAAAAAGTGTGTAGATACTAGCAAGGTAGCTCTCTTCACCTTCTCTCATGCATGAATGTGTGCTTACATTGTCTTTAGATGTATGAATATGTGTTTTAATCCATGAAAAATATTCTAGTATGATTTCATATTCCATGATACCATGATGATGTTTTATATATTTAAATGATATTTTATGTGCTTGCCTTGGTTTGCTTAAGTGTGGAAAAGCCAAGAACCCTCTAGCCATGGTGAGGATGAGCCAAGAACCCTTAAATTTGGTTGAAACAAAGTAAAGAGTCTTTCAAGAGTGAAGTTGACTTCCAAGAGTAAGGTTAAGTCAAAAATCTTTTAAAGAAAATGGGTGAGGCAAGTCTAAAATCCATAAGTGAATGGGTAAGGCTAATCCACTCACTTAACAAGCCTATATATGTTATGTATGACTTGTTCAAATGCCAAGAATGATTCTTGAATGCTCACATACATTAATATGTCTATGCATGGATCTTTTAGGCTTGTATTGCATACTTTATGTGTGATTGAAATGGGAAATGAGCTATTGGGATTCTTTGAATCTCATTCCCTCCTCTCCAATGTCTTAATATACTAGGTGAATCAATTGAGCAAGGTAATAGAAGTCACCAAGCCAAGAAGAAGGAGATTGACATCAAAATGTATGAAATGGCCTAGTTATGCTTCTCTTATATCCACACACATGGCATATAATATAATCCCATGATGAAATTGTTATGTAATCATATGAACATATGTAATTACCTAAATGTATGATGTATGAATGAAATTCAATGCCAAATGTATGAGATAACATGTTTCGGGTACTGTATGGCAAGAGCTAGTATGTGTAATCTTATGTATATCATAGGGTGAATGAGTGAGTTTCAGAAATCTAGGTTTATGTACATTTGCAATAAGTTTAGAGAGTCATTTTGGTGCATTCCCACGTGTTGAAGTGGCCACACAAGTTTGGGAAGCAAAATTGGACACTTTGATGCTAGTTGAGAACATAAAAATGACCAAACCGGAACCCTATGGCACAAACTGACTAAATGGATGAATCTTCCCATAAAATTTGGCATCCATGTAGAGCTCATTGAGATATTTTTGAAAAGCTAAAGTGTAGAAAAATCTGAGCTCTACAAAATTAATTATGAATTTTCAAATTTGGGATTTTTTTGCTATTTTGGTGCATGTATTTTGATATGGTCAATTTTGTGTTCTGTGTCATCTGATAGCAAAATGGTGTCTAATGCTTGTGAAATTTTACAAGAACAAATTAGAGGTTATAAGATTTCTATGGCCACCAAGATCACCTTGTTTGAAGGTCTAAGCAGAGAGTTATGAATTTTTGAAGTTTAATGTCAGTACTAGTAATGCCACTGGACCTCCAGTACTATTCCATCATATTTCAATCCATAAATGGACTTGGCATGGTCTGGAGATATTTTTTCCTTAGATTTAACATCTATAGCTTCTCAGATTGATTGAATTTGCATGATTTTGATTTTTTTAAAATTAGTTATGAATTCCCAAAAATTTATGACAATAACCTATGATTATAGCCCAAACAGCTGAGACCTTGGGTGCTTTTTGAATGTCAAACACCTTCTACTTGATGCTCTGTAACCTAGAATTATTTTTACAATAAATTAGACCTATATAGATTTCTAGAATGGTAAAGAATGCAAGATTTTGATCACCTCGTTTGGAGGTCTAAGTAGAGAGTTTATGAATTTTTGAAGTTTAATGTTAGTACCAGTAATGCCACTAGACCTCTAGTTCTGTTCCATTATAATTCAATTCATAAATGGACTTGGCATGGTCTGGAGATATTTTTTCCTTAGATTTAACATTTGTAGCTTCTCAGATTAATCAAATTTGCATGATTTGGATTTTTGTAGAATTAGTTATGAATTTCCAAAAATTTATGACAGTAATCTATGATAGTAGCCCAGATAGCTGATACCTTGGGTGTTTTTTGAATGTCAAACACCTACTTGATGTTCCATGACCTAGAATTATTTTTACAATAAATTAGACCTTTGTAACTTTCCAAAATGGAAAAGAATACATGATTTTGATATTTCTAGAATTAGTTATGATTTTTCAAAGTTTGTAACAGGAAGCATGCAATTCTGGCCGAGGCTACACTATGGAATTTTATGTATTTCTTTCAGTTGCACGAGTTTTAGGCCTCTTCCTTAGATTGTTTTCAGTTGCATTAGTGTAATTAAATATAAAAATGAGTTGAATAAGTTTATATAGTCCCCAGGACACCAAATGAAAAATTCATCCCCTACGTGGCACAAATTTATTCATTATTTTTATTGCTCTTTCCTTAGAAACTTTTGAAATTCTTGGAAATGAGCTTAGATAAGGAATGAGATGAGCTATATAATTATGATGTTACATTTATTGGCATCAGAGCAAAGTTCCAGGCTCTCTCAGAGTGGATTTGGGTTTAGGATATAGCAATAGAGCTATGTAAAGGGTTTGTATAGCTATGTAGAGCCTTGTATGAGACATTTTGGGTGTGCGAAGATAGTTTATGGCTATGTTTATAATAATTGAGTTGTAGAATGGTCTTAGAGTAGATAATGAACATCGGGGAAGGTTGGCCTCTAGAATCGCTTGAACAGAGCTAAAGGATCCGGCGATTAGAGCTCTATGAGATATGATTGCTCGCCGGGATCAGTAGCAAGCCTTAGGTATGAACAATGAGAAATGATCTTGTTAATATAAAGAGGCTTGCCAGAGAGAGTACATGAGGCCTTATTCTCCCTGGTAGTTATACTCAGACTATTCTGAGATATCCTGTGTAATGCAGAGACAAGTAAGATGTAGCGATATAAGATGAGACTGCAACTGCATATGACTAGCATGGGGGAGAAGTGAGAAAGAAAGTAACCCCCTAGCTATGACACCTAAATGTCTAGATAAGTTTTAGAGCACAAAAGGTTAATTCCTTCAAGCCAGAGGTTAAGTTACAAGCTACACCCCTTAGAGCCCAATAGTCCAGAGGAGACAACTAGTTATGTATGAATGAAGCAAGAGGAAGAACCCTCTAGCTTGATGATGGGCTGCATATAAAGGCAATGAGGATCGAGTTTTGTAGCTAAAGGTGAAGTTCCAACTCATAAAGAAGCAAGCCAACCAAAGGCCATTAGCCACAGCCAATTAACTACTTAGCCACGGCCAATTATTCCAAGAAGCAGCGAGGTATAATCTAAACATTGAGAACACATGTCCTAGATTAGGTTAGTAGAACCCTAAAATTAGTATACTATGCTCCTAGGGATGAGGCTAAAGAGGCTAAACAGAAAGAAAGCTTAGCTTTGATCCAAATGTATAAATGAGCGGACATAAACAGTTAGTGCCTTAGTACCTTCAAAGAAGCTCAAGGGAGCTAGAGACTGCCTAAGAAGGAGAGCTTTGCATTGTGTAGATAAATAGTGTAAGCCGAGAGCGCCATAGAATGTAATTCTTGAGATTTCATGAAATAGAACTCTTCTTACCAAGGGGTGGTTTAGTTAAGAGCAGAGCAAGAGTATAAGAAAGTAGACCCCTTTAATGTTATAGAAAGTGAACAAGTAGAGGAACTCAGGAAAAATATAGGTACTCTTGAGTGTGAAGAAACTCAAACTAGCGATAGAGATAATCGGTATTAGAGCATCCTTTTACCTAAGTAAAAAGATAGTAAAGGTAAAAGAGAAAGAAGATATGACAGTGTTCAAGTCGAGTACATAGTAGATTAAGAATAAATATCAAATTAATGTGCTTGAGTATTTGAGAAAGCACACTTGTCCTTGACATAGATGCCTTTGTAGCATGATAATGCCCAAAGTAAAGAATAGTCAGGCAATATAAAGTGATCTCAGGATGAAGTAGAGGAAGAGTCCTATTTTCCCTAAGTATCCTACATGAATAGGGCAAATAAAGAAAAGTACGAGAAGAATACTTTAGATTATTGGGAAACTTGTAATATACTGGCGATAGTGGCTTTGGGCTTAATCATGAGGCACTCATGTATTAGTGTTTGATGTTATGGTTTGCTTGCAACAAGGGTTACATGATATTGGGTTTGACCAATCTAGTAGTAATGTGACTTGAGTGTGTAGCAAACGATGACATCAATCACTAAAGTGTCCCAATAATCGAAAGGTATTCTAGTTAGTTAAAGAACTAGATGAGTCAAAAAAAAGAGGTAAAGGGATTCCAAGAATATTAGAACAATAAGAAAAATATGTAGAAAGGAATCCCTAGTAAAGAATAATAATATAGAAAGGAACGTGCTAATAGTAAGAAAGGTTCAGATTCAGATAGCACAAGTTTAGTATGCATAGCCTGAGTCCCTTATAGCATATGTAAACAAATGAGAAGGGACCAATGTATAGCCTCTCTCTTGCCAAAGATGTTAGCCACACTCAGTGTGTGAGATGCCCTAGTGCCAAGGCACTCAAAAGCAGAATGTGGGCATAGTTAGAAATTGTGGGATATAAGAAGAAAGTTAGAATGAGTACACGTAAAGTAAGTAAGTCAATAGAGTAAGAATAAAAAGCCCAAGTAAAAAAGGCTAAAGTGGGAACCTAAGGATCTCATGAGGAGTGATAAACAAAAATTAAAATGCTCCTAAGTATCAGTATGATGGGATTTTAGAAAATTAGACGACACAAAGCCCACTTTGTATGAAGAGCATGATGTACCTCTGAGTTTAGCCTCAATTATTATGAGCAATGGACACCAAACTTAGTGAGTATGTGTTTTACTATCAGATACAATGATCTTAGGCTTTAATGTCTCCCAGAGATAGATCACAGTAGATCCTAGCATAGCACAACGGGTTACGGTAGACTCTAGTAGGGCTTTGAGAGGTCGCAGTAGACCTAGGGGTCGCAGTAGATCCCACAGAGTTACAAAGAGCCCCCAGTTACAGCATGATAGCTTTTTGGTGAGATAACAGCTTGAGATAGTTTTTACAAAGCAGTTAGTCTCAGAGACCAATATAGTCACAGATAGTTTTATCTAAAAGACTAGAGATCTCCTGAGTTTGGTAGACTGTTGCCACAGAGATATGAAGACTTTAATCAGATAGTTTGGCCACTGACTAGATCTCTTGAGAGATGAGTGTAAGATGTGATGAGGAAAGTAAGAAAGTAGCTTTCTAGAGTTAAAGCCAGATGAATCACTACCCAGCAGATATTAGCCTTGACTAAGGGATAGAGATATCCCTATATGCTAGAATATGTATACAGAAAGGGGTTAGGTATAGTTCTAAATGAGGTAAGTGGTACAATATGTCTCCAGTGATCAAAACTATGAGTATAGTTAGCATCCCACCAGAATTCAACAATAGCTAGTAGTAGTTTCTCTTCGATGCCAGTATGAGGAATATAAGTTAGGCCTACCAGTGCTAAGATATGAGACTATAAAATGCCACTGTAAGTGAGCAAAAAGAGAAAGGAAAAGTCCCAGCTTAAAGAAATAGATATAGCAATAAACAAAGAAACTGGGATCATTAAAAGTGAAAACTTCTTAAAGGAGCTATAATCCCAGTAAGTAACTAAGATATGAGGCCTATGATGAAAAGAAATGTGAATTGTAATCATGGGATGAGATAGTAAGAAAGAATGCAGAGATGGATAGTGGATATTATATTTTAAATCAGTAAGTAGGCAGAAATCTCTAATGGCTGTGATGATCAAAAAAAGACAATGAGACGCTATGAGAAGCCATTGGGAAAGGATACAAGAGATTTAATACAAAATAAGTTACCTCCTGAAATGTGTAAATAAGTCCACTAAAAATAACGTTAACCCCTATCAACGGGTTAAGACTAACTCGACATGATTAGTAAACTCTCCCAAGATAGGCCTCTAGAGTCAAAAATTTCTTTCCCTTATGAAAAGAACTAGCTAGTACTCTATAATAATAAAGCCTTCATTAAGAGCTAGCAATGAAAAAATTTCCTGGCCGAGAGAAACTCAAAGGAGTGAAAGCACTGAGAGAAACATATAGAGCCAAGAAGAAGGGAAAGAAAGGAATAGTTAACCAGTATATAAAAGTAAAAGGAAAGAGTACCCCAAATTTTGAGGATGAAATTTATTTAAGGTGGGAAGAAATGTAATACCCGATTCTTTAAAAATGAGAGAAAATATAAGAAATATAACATACAATTTCTCTGTCAACGTACAAAATTCACCAGATACAAAAACAAGTCCCTTGAAATGACTTAGTTAAGGTCCCAAAAAATTTGGAAAGCATTCTAGGGGTTTTGAGCAAATTTTGGAGCTAAAATGAAGAAAAGAAATATAACGAAAGGTTGACAAAATGTGAGTCCATTTTTGTCATTTTGAGCAAATTTTGGAATTCACATAAGAGGGCTTTTTAAATGAAAATTTTGAGTTCTCTAGGGTTCTCAGAAACCTTGAAAACTATGAGAAGCTCTAAGACAATTAAAACTCCTCCGATGGATGTTTTCTAATGTCGGTAGATCTGAACTTTGACTGATTTGTTTGGGAAGGTTTTAGCTCAAATTTGAGTGATTCCAAAGGCATTTTACTAAATTGAGAACCTAAATTTCATAATGGAAAAGACAGTCTCAAGAAGGAGCTAAAATGAGTTAGAAACGAAAATGCCAAGAATAAAAGGTAAAATGGAAATTTTTAAAAAGTCTTTTTTAAACCTCCCCATATGTATGAGGTGCCCCACCTCCTTACTTCATTTAGCCATACTTATTTCTACCTTAAACCATAGAGAAACCCTAAGGATGAGGTACACAAGAGGAAGTAAAAAGAAGGGGAAAAGCAAGGCACGAAAGGTATGAAAATCTTAGTTTTTCAAGAACTTTTCTTGACCAAACTTCTTCTTCTCATTCTCCTCTTTCTTTCCTATGGTTTTATTGAAGGTTATGGATCTATTTTAAGGGAAGAACAAAGGGGAAAATTCGGATTTGAAGAGAGGAGGCCAAGGAAAGTGAGAAACAAGCAAGAAAAGCCATAGAAACAAGGTAAAATCTTCATCCTATGGTAGCTACTCCTTCCCCCTTCTTCTCCCTATTTCGCCCCATATATGTAGCTGCAAGAGGGTTTGAATTTAGGCAAAACCAAGAGTGAATTCTATGAAATTAAGGGAGGAGAGCAAGATTATGCAAAGAAATTCAAGTAAAAGCCATGGATTTGCAAGATAAGGAGGCTAGGGTTTTGATTACACCTTGAACTCTATCATAAACCCTAGCCATATTTTATGATGTTTAAGTATTCATATGAGTTCCTAAGATGCCAAGAGAGCTTCCTACATGATTTTCCCATTAAAGAAACAAAGAAACTCTATTGGTGCCATATGGAAGCATAGCTTCAGCCAAGGATAGTTCATGCACCTAGGGAGTGTTTTAATTCCTTCCAAGCTTAGTTTTGCATCATGTATGATGGGAGAATATGAGAGGAAGCCTTGGAGGAATTTTAGAAACCATAGATTGTGAGATAGTCTTATATGTTCCATAATATGGCTTAAAGAAGCAACACCTAACTAGACTCCTAGAATTGATTATGTGATGACTCCAAGAGGTCTAAATGGAGTCAAGAATCATAAGTAGATGGAGAGAATGAAGCCAAGATGATTTTTTCCAAAAGTTGCTTCATTAAGTGCATTATGGAACCATAAAAGAGCCTTATGAGTCACTTAGCTTTCTAATGAATATATGGCCTTAGAATTTGATTCAAGAGTATACTTTGCTTCCATATAATGTGTCTAGGCCAATAGAAATGATCTCCACCTTCTTGGGTATGTGAGGTCAAGGGAGAGGACTCAAGGTTCAAGGAAAAAGTGTATGAATGCATATAAGGTAGCTCTTTCCACCTCCTCTCATGTATGAATGTATGCTTTCATTGTCTTTAGATGTGTCTATGTGTGTTTTAAGCCATGGAAAGTATTCTAGTATGATTTCATATGCCATGGTACTAAGATGATATTTTATGCATTCAAATGATATTTTATATGCTTACTTTAGTTTACTTGAGTGTGGAGAAGCCAAGAACCCTCTAACCATTGTGAGGATGAGCCAAAAACCCTTAAACTTGGTTAAGACAAAGTAAAGAGTCTCCCAAGAGTGAAGTTGACTCCCAAGAGTAAGGTTGAGTCAAAAACCTCTTAAAGAAAATGAGTCAGGCAAGTCCAAAATCTATAAGTGAATAGGTAAGGTAATCCACTCACTTGGCAAGCCTATGTATGCTATGTATGACTTGTTCAAATGCTAAGAATATTTCTTAACTGCTTACATACGTTAATATGTCCATGTATACATTTTCAAGGCTTGTATTGCATACTTTATGTGTGATTGAAATAGGAGATGAGCTATTGGGATTATTTGAATCTCATCCCATCCTCTCCAATGTTTTAATATACTAAGTGCATCAATTGAACAAGGTAATAGAAGTCACCAAGCCAAGAAGAAGGAGATTGACATTAAAATGTATAAAATGTCCTAGTTATGTCTCTCTTGTAGCCACACATATGGCATATGATATATTCTGATAGCCACTAATTTTGCAAATAATTTTGCAAGTGTATGAATCGCTTTTGTAATATAATGAATCAAGGTTGTCCCATAGAGAATTGAATTAGACTCATTTGAGCCTAAGGAAATTCGCTTTTGCTTAAGTCAAGATGCGCAAATACCAATGTAATGGATTAACATAAAAGGACAGTAAACAAATATTAAGCGTCAAGATAGTTCTGATAAGATAAACCACTAAAAAGTATCCTAGGTTCCTATCCCCTTATTGCCATGAATTGAGGTGTTTGATTAATTGATTAATCAACAATCTAAAGGTTGGGGAGATTAATTGAGCCCAAATATCTCTCGAACCACTTAGACTTCTATTCTAATTAATTGCAAACTTCTCTCACAATTAATCAGATATAATACGTTTAGCCTCTTTCACCACTTAGAATTCTTGAGTATATTTCTATACCTAAGAACAAAACTAGTGTTACCTAATTTCAATCCTAAGTTGCTTAATCAATTGGTCTATGGAGATTTTCCTTTTTCAAGAGAAAACTTCAAACCCCTAAATCAACAAGAGATGGCCACACTCTTCATGAAACAATAAGAACAAATCAAGTATTCAAATCATTAATCAACTTAAATTAATCTTGCAAAATCCTCAATACATGGCAATAGGTTCAAGTAAACCTAGGATCAAAGAAATTTAGCTACACATAGCTCTACACATTGTAATCAAATTCAAAATTTCAAAGAGATAAGGAATCATGAAGGAGAAGATGGAGGATTGAGGGAAACTCAGTGCAATTGTGTTGATTCGGCCTTCAATCTTCAACCTAAGCCTTTTCTCCTCAAACCCTAGCTCTTTGGTGCATTTTCCCCTTCAAAATTTCTCCTTCCAGCTTAGAATGATGAAGCCCTAGCTCTCTCTCGTGTTTTTAGCTCATAAATCAAAGTTGTACATTTCAGTGACCAATCTCGCTATGGCGAGGGGTGGCTCTCGCTATAGTGAGAGCTTATAGGCACCCAGACTTTTGCTAATCTTGCTACTGCCTGTAGTATAGCTAGGAGCTCCCTAGAATTTATATGCATCACAACTTCGCTATGGCGAAATGACTTCCTTGCCATAGCGAACATGCATCCTGGCTACAGTGAATTGTGTTTTTGCTATAGCAAGAGGGCTTGTTAGGCTTGCTTTTTGACTTTCCAGCTTCTCTGCCTTTTCTCATTCCTTTCTACAATCTTCTACCTTTCTCCTGAAATAAAAATCAATCATCAAATGAGGCTTAAAACTGATAAAAATATAGCAATTGAGATATTTTCTTCATCTTGTTTGATTGAATAAAAAGTTAAGCCATGTTAGTCAAGAGAAAAGTACTTTGACTCCCTAATATATCATAAAATATATCTCTTTCTCATCCAAAATTAAGGAGTCATCAAACTCCCCACACTTATATTATTGCTTGTCCTCAAGCAATTCCTAAAAAATATCAATCAAATTGGCTGTTAACTAATTTTTTTCCATGATAAACACCTGATCAACTAAAATTTTAGATTCCCCCACACTTAGAATGAAACTAATATCAGAAGTAGAAGTTTAGCAAAACTTAATTTGAATTTCGGAACTAATGTACTCATAGCAACACCCTCCTGATTTGTAAAGTGTGTGTGTGTTCCATAAATAGATTTTTTAGAAGTGAACAAGTAATCTTCATTAAAAGCCTCAATATACTTCCAAGACCCAATCCAACTATCTACTCTAACTTCAATCGTCAGAATTCATTATCAAAGGTCTTTATTATTCAATAGAGTACTACTCTCAGCACAATCATTCTCATTCTTCTCTTCCCTTTTTTTTTTATCAATTTCTCCTCCTTATTTCTCTTAATCATTTTGACGCGAATGACAACATTGATTATGAAGCCACTTGGTTACTTAGATTAAGGAAATTGACTCAGAGTACTCAATAGCATACTCTTAGTTTCACCACTGTTTGATGACTTTTTAGTACAAACTCTCAATTACTAAGTGATTTAAACCATTGGAGTAGAGATATATCTGCATATGTTTCTTTATATATATATCCCTCTCAAATGATAATCAAATATCCATCAACAGCATATAAATTGGAGAGATCTAAAATTAATTTGGGGCTAACTAAAGAAAAAGCTTAAATTACTTCAATAATAGTCTTGCTAAAAACTGCTTCTATTATGGGTGTTTACTACAACTAAATTACTTGCTTTATTCTTTTTAAGTTTGCCTAACCCCCACATTCATTGTTTAGTAATCATCTGAAGCCAGGGGGCTAAATCTGGTTAAAATTGGAGGAATTATGGTGGACTGATTATAATTGGTATTATTATTATTGTTGTTTATTTAGGTCCGCATGTTTTCCTAGCCTATATTTACCTTTCCCCACACTCAAAGAAAACATTGTTCATAAGGTTTAAAACAAGAGATACTAGAATCAGAAAAGTAGAAGTGAACTAGGGTGAAGGTAAGGGATGTAAGTAGAAAGAAAGAAACGGGACTCCCTTGATATGAAAAGTTAAGGACGAGAAGGAAGTACGCGAACATAACCTATAGCTGAGAGACAAAAAATATACATAGACCATGTAGCAAACAGTAAGTGGGCATTAGATATAAGACATCAAATATAAAACTAGTAAGTGCATAATCTAAAAACATTATGAGATACAGTGATCCATATATAGTTATTCAAAAATGAAAGCAGAAAAACAAAAAGGATCATGTAATTAAAATAAAAACTCTATGAGTCAGAGGGCCCAGGCATATCATGTGGTGCAGGGTCTTATGGAAGAATAATGACTGATAACTGAGGGACCTTTGGAGGTGGAGGTGGAGGTGGAGGGGCAGGCATCAAATAATCTATAAGCATTTGTAATTGATCTTTCATTGACAACACATGCCCCTCTAGTTTGTCAATGGAATCCCTCACCCAGCCCTTAAATTAAGTCTGAGGTGGTGCATCCTATAACATAGGTTCTGGAGTATCCACTTGCTACTGTAGAGGAGGTAGAGATGCTTTGCACTATGGTTATGCTTGTGCCCGGTGTCTGTGGGGTCTTCCCGGTTCATCCTTCATGCTATCATACTTAAAAGGGCCCTTTGGTTTAAATTGAGCATTATTTTTAGATACTTGGCTTCCCTCCATTGAGAGTAACTCAGTAAGCATGTAGGGGTATGCCAAGCTTGCCCTATCTGACCTTCCAATTTGCTTGAAGTTTAGGATACTTGTTGCCGTGGAGGAGGTGGAGATGCTTTGTGCTATGGTTGTGTTTGTGCCCGGTGTCTGTGGGGTCTTCCCGGTTCATCATTCATGCTATCATACTTAAAAGGGCCCTTTGGTTTAAATTGAGCATTATTTTTAGATACTTGGCTTCCCTCCATTGAGAGTAACTCAGTAAGCATGTGGGGGTATGCCAAGCTTGCCCTATTTGACCTTGTAATTTGCTTGAAGTTTAGGATCATAAGGCAGGGAATATTCACCCGTTGCCTAGTCATAAAGTAATAAGTCAAAATAGCCTATTCTTGGATTATGTCAAACCAATGAGAACTAGTCAAGACATTGCTAATGATGAACTACAACCAATATCGAGTAGGCTTATTTAGTTGGTTGACTATATACACTTTGTTAGTCAACCTTGCTCGTCTTTCATTTGCTATGGTCGTCTCTACCTCTTCCTATGGAATGGATTGCTAATTAGTCAAGTAAGACTGAAACGTTGATGAATGCTAGATTTATATACATGAATCCTCTTAATTTTGGATTTTTAATTATTAAATAGGGCTTTTGGATTTTAATTAAATGAGATTTTATTTTAATAGCTACTTTTGCACTTTGGGAATTTATTTACAAAATTATTGAACTTTAATGTTTAAATTTCTTTAAATGATTTTTATGAATTTTTCCTATTAATTGTGCAAATTTTCAATAGGTAATTGGAGCTTGAATAGAAAATTGAATTGAAGAAGAAAAAGAGAAGATATGGGTTTCAAGTATGTTAGTGTGCAATCTCAAAAGGAAATAATTTTCACAATTTGTGCATTTGTTTGGGCAATAGAGTTACTTAAAAGCACAAGCAAAATAGATCCATGCATAGGATATAAGAAGGAAAATAAGAAGGAGAAAAGCACATTGAAAATGCATGGAAAATACGTGGAAGAATTACATATATGAGCTAGAGATTAGAAGAACAAAGAAGAAGCTATAGGCTGGACTTCTCAACGTGGCAGCAACAAAATAAGCACGTGGGAAGCAAATGAAGAAGAAGCTAGATGGAGGAACACATGAGAAGTTGACGTGGATTGCTACAGGTTTGGAGAACATCAAAAGGAAGAGCAACATGAGCTGTTTGTGGTAAGAAGAAAAAAAAACTACGTGATGAGCTTGGGTGAGTAAAGAAGAAGCCACGGGTTGCTCTATGTTGTAGCACACAAACAAACACCTTCCATGTAGCATAAACACATGTAGAAAGAAAGTAAAAGGAGCTCAAGTAAAAGCCTTCGTGGAAAACTCATGAACAAGGTTGTGGTGATTAGGAGGCTGAAGCTAGGAGAGTTGGATAGAGCGTGGAAGAGAAAGGAAACCCAGGCAGAATGTGGAGCTAAAAGATGCAAGAAGCAACACGAAAAAAAGAGCAAGCATGCCATACATACATGCACATGCACAACCACACGTCCAACACAACATGTTACACATATTAGCACGTGGGTTTGATGCTAAAAGAAGTGTAAAGCAAAAACAAATGAAAAAGCAAACTCGACCAAATGAATGAGAGAAAAAGACGTCAGGAACACAAAAAAAGGAGCAGCAATCACATTGAACACACAAGAGAAGGAAGCTTCAAGTTAGTGAGCTGGAGGTTTTTGATCTGATTATGAAGAACCAGCTACAACACGGGGAAGCTATAGGCTCGAGGAAGTGAAGGAAAGAATCATGAGCTATAGAAAAGGATGAAGAAGAGCTATATGAGGAGTTTGAGCTGCATGGATAAGCTATGGGCAAAAACACATGGAGAAGAAGAAGAACACATAAATTTTGATATGGGTAGAAGAAAAGCAACCACGTGGAATGTGCTGAACAGAGAAAAAAAGCTATGGGTTTTTTTTTGGATGAGAAGGAAGCAGATGAAGACATGGAATAACAAGAGCTGAGGGCTGGACGAGAGATAGAGCTATGGGCTGATTTGTATTAATGTAACACGTGAATGGAGCATGTAGACCCACACTTATACACTCATGAAGGAACATGTGGAGCTAACATAGTAAATGCAAAAGAAGTAGCACGTGATTAATAATGGAATAAAATGCATGTGCTTCTCACGATGGAATTAAAAAAAGAACACACTTGGGCAAGGGGATCCAAATATACAATCCATCCATCAAATAAAGGAGGATACATCATTGAGACACACATGCTGTCATTCCACATTCACTCTATCGTCCCTTCCTTCATCCAGAGCCACTCCACGCAATCTTCTCTTCCATTCTCCATCTCCATCTCGCCACCATGAAGCATAATCCACCTCTGTGACTAGCTTGGAAGAAAATTCTTAGTGGAAGCTTGAACCCATTGATTAGAAAGGGATTTTTGGCTAAGATTCACATCTCTTTCTACACTTTTCTCTTTCTTGTATTTTCTTGGTTAAGATTGTATTTGATTGGAGATTTGTGTTGTTTATAATTAGTGGTTAGTTAGACACTAATTAAAAGATTATTTTTGTTAATTAATTAATTGAATCAAGTGCTAAATTTTTTAATTTCCTATAATTATCCATGTATGCAATCAAGGTGTTTGATAAAATGTATGTGAGAGATTGAGTGTTTAATTGTCTAATTTGAGGATCCATTGGAGTTTAATTAGTTAACTGAATCTCCTAGGGTGTTAATCCAGAGGCTAATTGATCAATCAATCATTCAATTCAGTTGTTCATAGATTTTAAAGACAAGAATTAGCAATTTGATGTAGGATTAAGGTCTCAATTCAACATTAGATTGTTAATCTCTTGATTCTTGCGTGATAATTCAAGATGCATTTGCCTTAGACACAAATAGGGACTCTTAGGCCAGAATTAATCACAATTGGATTAGGATAAGGATAGTGGATACTAAGAGACGAATCCAAAGTTAGTCACAAGACTATCATTCACCTTATTAGTTCATGCAATTAGGAATTTAGGGATTTTAATTTAATTTCATTTTACTTAGTTTAATTCAATAAAAAACCCCCTAAATTAGGTAGTTCTACAATCCTTTAACACTTAGAAAACCTAATCAAATATTGAACTCTAATTTCAAGGGAGATGACTTAGGTTGTGCCCTATATTGCATATAATATCCAACCTAGTTTATTTTGAGGGTTGCGCGACACAACCCCTCAAAATTTAGAGGCTCGTCGCGTAACCCTTAAAATAAAACTAGGTTAGATTATATATAGCTAGTGGTACAATCTAGGTCATCTCTTTTGGAATTGGAGTTCAATGTTTATTTGGGTTTTCTAAGTGTTAAAAGACTCTAAAAATTTCTAAACTAAGGGGGGTTTGATTAACTTAAACTAATTAAAATGAAACCAAATTAAAATTCCTAATTACTACCTAATTACGTGAATTATGATTGATAATGGGCTTGTGACTAGCTTTGGATTTTTCTCTTAGTATCCACTATCCTTATCCTAATTCATTTGCGATTAATTCTGGTCTAAGAGTCCCTATTTGTGTCCAATGGCAAGAGATCTTGAATTACCACTCAAGATTCAAGAAACTAACAACTTGATATTAATTGAGACCTAGTTTTCTTTTCTTTTCTGCATTACAGTTCATTTTGTTTCTATTTTGTAGGCAACAAATTGCTAACAAGCTACATGGGAATCTAAGCCTACCTTGAGATCTTTGATTCAAGTTCATCCAGTTGTACACTCTCTTTTCACTTTTTATCTTGTGTTATTTATCTATTTACTGGATTGTGTGCTGACATTAAGGATAATGCAATATTTAAGTGTGGGGGGGGGGGGGGAGAGTCATTTCATTCCATTTCATCTTCTCTTTGCTTCCTTTGTTAAAAAAAAAATTGATTGAAAAATTTTTGAGAAATTTTTTTAAAAAATAACCTGATTCTTTTCAATTTTTTCTGTGGAATTTGCAAGTTGAGATGATTATAGCTTAGATTCACTTTGACATGATAAGCAATGAATCTTGTGTTTTGATTCAAGTGAAGTGGCAATGAATTTGATTTCAATGAATTATTTGATAGCCATTAGTTGGTAAGGATTTGAGCCATAATTGTTCGATTCTAATGTGTATTCACCTATCACTGCTTTCACTCTAGAACTTATCGTGATTCTTTGTTGAGACCACATTTGCATTTGCATGAATGAAAATGATAAGGCATTCCTTTCTTTTATAGCTAGATAGCCAAAAAACCAACCATACATTCATTTTATCCATTATTTAGCCACTTTGAACCTTGATTTTCTTTTCTTGTTGAACCATAGTCGTTAAAAATATTTTCCACCTTGTTTTAAGATGCCTTAGGAATTTCAAGGAGCATTATATCTAAGTAGGATAGGTGAATTTGTGCTTTGCATCCATTAAGGCCATTGTTATTCAACCAATTTATTCTAAGAAAGAAAAAAAATGGAAAGAAAAGAAAAGATGGAAAAACAAAAGAAAAGCAATGAAAAGAAAATGAAAAAAAAGGAAAAGCAATTGAAAATCAAAAGAAAGAAGTGTTTCAAATTGATTTTGTAGTTGCCTATTGCTAGCTGGAATTAAGGCCTAGAAATTCCCTATCCTAGGTTTCATTGATTGCTCTTAAGGTTCTAAGATATCCATTTGTTTGTCCTTCCTTGAATGTCCATTTATTCCACTTCCTTAACCCCACTACAACCCTAAATAAAGTCCTTTGATTGGTGTATTGCATTTAGCATGGGTGGTGGAGACTTAGAAGCTTGACAAGCTTATGGTAGTGAACTTTGATAGGTGGAACTTGAGTGATACATATACCTTGACCATTTGAGAGTTGAGAGTAAATACTAAACCATGTAAGAGGCTATGCATTTTCAATTCATTCTTTTCAAATGAAATTGCCATGGAATTTGTTTTCTTGATGCAAGTGAAATTAGCTTTGATTGTTGGAGTGATGAAGAGTTGTGATTAGTCTCTAGCTTGTGATTTTTACACTTTCTTTTCCATTTTCATTTTCCACTTGCCATTCTACTAACTGGGTGTTTCAATTCATTCTTTTATCTTGGAGAATTGAGCTATTAATTTGCTTTGAGCTTCCTTATGCTAAGTGACCTATACAAGTCCATTTTTCTCAATTTCCTTTCCATTATCTCTTTCTTGGAGCTTTAGTTTTCTTTTACCTGGGAGTGCAAAGGTTTAAGTGTGGGAGAATTTGATCATTCAAATTTTCTCTATATTTTTACTCATTAATTATGTATTTTTGTTAATGAATTAATGATGTTTTGAACTTTAGTGAATACTATTTGGATTAGGAAATAAAATATTATCTTGTGGAATTTTAGTGAATAACTTGGACATTTTAATGGTATTCTATTTCCTAGATGATAATTGTATTCCATGGGCCATTGACTTTGTTTATTTTGACTTAGGGCTTTTGATGTAAAAGGAAGCAAATTTATTCTTTCACATGTTGCATGGGCTTCCTTAAGTTCTTTTAACCAACCACCAAGCCAAGCATGTGAAGAAGCAACTCCTTACATCCATTCTTAGTGAAGCTCTCACCCATTCCACTAAAAAGAAGCATTTCCACGTAGCAAATGAATCACACAAAGGCTACATGCTAGAAGGTTTTACGGGTTGAAAGAAGAAGAAGCTTGTGGGCAAAAAGAGAAGCAAACTCTAGCTCCCTTGTTCTCCCATGGAAGACATAGACACAAGATCTCTCCACGTACTTACACGTAGGCAACGAAGCACACTCATATAGCAATAGCCCATCATCTTAAAGCTCACACATCTTAACTACATATATCCATAAAGCATTTGAACGAGCTACCAGTCCACACTCCCAATTCATCATTTACATAACCCACAAGTTCTAGCAACAGCCAACCACGTTGCTTCACTTATGAGCTTTCCCTTGACAATAGAACATGATTTTAGAGGCTTGAGTTGATGGTTCCTTCGGTTTACGGGAGGAAGAGGCTATGAAAGAAAGAAGCATGAGTTAAAGGATGAATGCAGCTGCATGAAAGGAAGCTAGAGGAGGCTGGGAACTAGCTTAATAGTAACGTGAAAAGAGAAAAAGAAAAGAGAAGCTGGATTGAGAGCCATGCATGCATGCACACTTACGGGTTAGAATGAGCTGCTTGTGGGGAGAAGTTTAGGCCACGAAAACACACACATGCAAAGGCAGAACTTAGGTTAGACGTGGAAGAAATGAGCTGAATGGATGGAGGAAAAGTTAACGTGGGAAAAACATAAAGAAGCAAGCTAAACCATATAAGCAAGATGTGGAACAGACGTTGAGTAAAACGTGAAGAACTTCTAACTATGGGTTGAAGAAAAGTAACACATAAGAAGTATGTCAACTTTTATCATGTATGTTGCACCCACAGTAAACTTCAAGAGCACGTAAAGATAAGAATAAGCATGCAAAATACATAGAGGAAAGAATTAAAGCAACGAGTTTTAGCACAGTAGCTGCATGAGGGAACGCGTGATCATTACTTAGGCAAAAGGCAGCACGAGAGAGAAGCAGCTGAGTAGGGAAGAAGCTATGGGTTTTATGTGGAATAGTAGCATGAGCTAATGAGTATATAAGAAGCATATGAATAGAGCATGAAGAAAATACGTGAGGAATGTAGTAGAATCAGCACGAGAATTATGGGAAGATTATAAATAAGGCACATGACTATTAAGTGAAGAAAAGAATGTAGGCAGCACGTGAGAGAGGGTGGAAGATTAACACGAGCTAGGGGGATTCATCCACCACTCCATCGTCATATCCATTCGTATGCTCACTTTATCCAGATGCTCCCATCATCATTCCTTCGTCCATTCACTCTGTCATTCCATTCGCATGCCCCTTCATCTAGAAACCATACTCCACGCCATTTTCATCCACTTCCTCCATCTCCTTCCATTCAAATGAAGCTCTAATCCTCCATCTGTGACTAGCAAGGAAGAAGGACCTTGGAGAAGCTTAAATCGATGGAATTACAAGCAGAATTTTGGCTAAGGATTTCTATTTTCCTACACTTTTTCATTTTTCTTGTACAAGCTTAGTTAAGTTGTAGTTGATTAGGAATTTGTGTAATTGTGATTAGTGGCTGGTTAGACACTAATTAGGAAGCTTTTTTGTTGATTGATTAGTTGGATTAAATACTGAATTTTACACTTTCCTTTAATTTCCCATGTATGCCACGAAGGTGTTCGATGAAATGCATGAGTAAAATTATGAGGTTTATTATTTGATTTAAGGATTCCTTAGAGTTGGGTTAGTTAATTAAACATCATAGGGTGTTAATTTAGAGGCTAATTGATTAATTAATCATTCAATTCAAATGTTCATCGATCCTAAAGGCAAGAATTAATGATTTAGTGTAGGATTGAGGTCTCAATTCGACATTAACTAATTAATTTCTTGAATCTTGAGTGGTAATTCAAGATCATTTGCCAATGGACATAATTAGGGATTCTTAGACTAGAATTAATTACAATTGGATTAGGATAAGGATAGTAGATACCAAGAGATCAATCCAAAGCTAGTCACAAGTCTATCATTCACCTCATTTGTTCATGTAATTAGGAATTTAGGAATTTTAATTCAATTTCATTTTACTTAGTTTAATTCAATCAAAAACCCCCCAAATTAGGTAATTCTAGGATCTTTTAACACTTAGAAAATCCAATTGAACATTAAACTCCATTTCTATGGGAGATGACCTAGGTTGTACCACTAACTATAGAATTTAATCTAACTTAGTTCTATTTTGAGGGTTGTGCGATAGACCCGTCATTCTGTGACATTGGGTAATTCATAAAAGTCCTAAATGTCCTTCTCATTGATTTGTACCCATGCTGATCGGCAATAGTATTTATCATCGTCCTCCTCTGTGTCTTTAAAATTAACATACAATTCTTGGATCATTAAAGGGATCCGATGCATAGGCTTTTTTGTGAAACCTTGCAGGCCATGCCATTCAAGATTACTATAAGTCAAATCCAAGATGTGGGGTGTATAATATCTATCTTCAACAATACCCCAGTCAGAGACGAGGCACTCAAAGCAGAATTCAACTCTTGAAGAAGCAAATCTATCCTTGTCGTATAGTTTCTTCTTCTACTTTAAGAAAGATGCTTCAGCGATTTTTGTTTGCTTTTTAGGAGCCATCAACTCTGTAATCCAAATAAAAATCAGAAAGAAATAGTGTAAGTAGCTATAGCAAACTACAGAGCAATCATAGGCAAATGCGATGTCTATAGGCACAGTGATGGATAGGAGAAAATAGCAAATCAAATTAATGTTACATGCTTATGATATAGAAATGAACCTCTAAGAGCAAACGGGGTGTTAAGGAAGAAGAAACTTAAAGCAAGCAAGGCAAGAAGTGCCTAGAAAAGAAACAACACGTTTTGGAGAAGAACGTTCAAACCTGCTATAGTGAGAACGAACAGATTTCCAAAAACTTGGATTTAGCCTAAAAAATTCTAGATTAATGAGAACTTTCTGCACAGAAATAGTCGACCAACAAAACACAACTAGAATTGCTAGCCTATTGAGCCCTAATTACGTAGGTGAAAGTAAATGGTTTCACAGCCTTAAAAACCACAGAGTTAGCTATAATGTGCAGCGATTGAGGAAATAAAGGGCGAGGAATGTACCTAATGCGAGGAAAGTAGTGCACGAGGGGAATGGGGGTGTGAAAAATAGGGATTACTACAAAAGGAATGAGGAAAGGGATGGGGGCACACAAGCGAGAAACAAGTGCGATGAAATTAGTGTATGTAAGGTATTTTGTTATTTTGTTAAATTATTATTATTTAAAATTTTTTTTATACGAATGGTTAGAGACCTCGCTATTGCCTAGGCAATAGCAAGGTGATCTCTGGAAGAAGTACCCTTCGCAATGGCGAGAATACTTGGGTAAATCTTGTTAGCTGAAGAATCTTGCTATAGCCTAGCTATAGCGAAAAACTCTCTGGTGTCTGTACCTGTCCATAAGTATACTACAGTCGCTATAGCGAATTGGCCATATCGCAATAGCGAGTATACTTGAAAAAATTTGGCTATAGCGAGAAACTCTCTGGACTTTGTACGAGATTGTAAAGACAGGGAATTCACTATGGCGAAATAGTGGTCTCGCTAGAGCAAGAATACTTGACATCTCTCAAACAAACTTTGGCTCGCCACAGCCTACGCCATAGTAAGGAACTCTCTATTTAATGTAAATGCTCCATTCTCTTTCTTTCTTTAACAAAGGTTGGTCTAAAACTTCCAACCTCTCTTATACATTCCAACCTTGCAAAGTTAAAATAAGGCTCAAACATTCATAATCCTTTTAACAAAAATTAAAATAAAAGGAGATAAAGCTGTAAAAGATAAAAGTTAGGGCTACCTCCTAAAAGTGCTAAGTTTAAAGTCTTCAGCTAAACTATCCCCATTGTTCAAGGTGGTGTGGTGAAGCTCTGAACCATCTTATGTCTATTCCATTCTCCCCCAAAATATTATTTTCACCTTTGTCCATTGACCTTGAATTGATCCGCTGATCATTCATCTGTAATTTCCACTTCTCCATGAGGTGCAACTGAAATCACAGTATACGGGCCAGACCATCTTGATTTAAGTTTTCCAGGAAATAGCTTGAGTCGTGAGTTGGATAGCAGTACTTATTATCTTGGTGTAAAGGTCCAGTGGAAAATGTGGTGATCATGCCATCTCTTAGTTCTTTCCTTATAGATCCTTGAGCTTTCATATGCTTCTAGCCGAAATTCATCCAACTCATCTAGTTGAAGCATTCTCTTTGTACTTGCTAGAGTAGGATCAAGATTAAGCTATTTAATAGCCCACCATGCCTTATATTCAAGTTCCAGGGGTAAATGACATGCTTTCCCGTAAACAAGTCTATAAGGGGACATCCTTATGGGTGTCCTATAAGCTGTTCATTAAGCCCATAGTGCATCATCTAACTTATCAGACCAATCTTTTCTAGAATGATTAATAGTTTTTCCAAGATTCTTTTGATTTCCCTATTAGTATGCTCACACAAGCCATTGGTCTGAGGGTGGTAGGCAAGAGACATTTAATGATGTACCCCATATTTCAATAGTAGATTCTTCAACTGCTTATTGTGAAAATGAGTACCTTTGTCAGTGATAATAGCCCGAGATACCCCAAACCTATTGAAGATGTATTTCTTAAGAAATTTGATTACTATGTTGGAATCGTTGGCTATACAAGCCAATGCTTCAACCCACCTACTCACATATTCCATAACCACCAGTATGTAATGATTACCTCGAGATAAAGGAAAGGGGCCCATGAAGTCCATTCCCCATACATCAAATAGTTTAACTTCTAAGATCCTAGACTGTGGAATCTCATGTCGCCTTGAGGTGTTCATTGTTTTTTGACATCTATCACACTGAAGAACGAAGCTGTGAGTGTCTTTTAAACAATGTGGGCCAATAAAAACTCAATTCCAACACCTTATGTGTAGTCTTTTATCCCCCAAAATGGCCCTCATAAGTTGACGAATGGCATGTATAGAGGATGGCAAGCTGTTCTATTTCAGGCACACACTTTCTAATTACAGAATCAACACACCTCTTAAAGAGAAAAGGTTCCTTCCAAACATAGTAATTGACATCATGTAGAAATTTCCTCTTTTGGTAGTGACTAACATCAGGCAGTAGAACATTACACACAAGGTAGTTTACAATATCAGCATACCATGGGATGTCAGTTAAATTTGCCACATGAAATACTTGTTCATTAAGAAAACTTTCATCAATCACGATTTCATTAGTACATTCAGACTCTTGAACTAGACGTGATAAATGATCAGCTACCTGATTGTCACTACCCTTCCTATCCACTATCTTTACATTGAATTCTTGTAAGAGAAGGACCCATCTAATTAGCCTCAGTTTTGACTCTTTTTTACTCAATAAGTATCTAATGGCTGCATGATCAGTATGCATGATTAGTATGTATAATTACATTAGCACCCATTAAATAAACACAAAATTTGCTAAAAGCAAAGACCATGGCCAACATCTCCTTCTCAGTTGTAGTGTAATTTACCTGGGCTCTGTTTAAAGTTTGACTAGCATAGTAAATGGAATGAAGTACCATGTCCTTCCTTTGACCCAGAATAGCTCTTACTATATAATCACTGGCGTCGCACATGAGTTCAAAGGGTTAACTCTAGTCTGGAGCTACAATGATGGGATGCAATGATCAATCTCTGCTTTAGCTCTTCAAATGCCTTCAGGCACTCATCAGTAAATTGGAAGGGTATGTCCTTCTCCAAGAGTCTGCATAACGGCTTTGTAATTTTTGAAAAATCCTTAATGAACCACCAATAGAAACCAGCATGACCAAGAAAACTCTAGATTCCCTTTACATTTGTGGGTGGTGGGAGGTGTTCAATCACTGCTGTTTTGGCATGATCCACTTCTAGACCATGTTTAGAAACTTTATGGCCTAAAATGGCATTTCTCCCACTTCAACACTAGATTTGTCTCTTCACAACACTTCAGGACTTACGCTAAATTTGCTAAACATATATCAAGGGACTCTCCAAACACGGAAAAGTCGTCTATAAACACTTCCATGGTGTGTTCAATGAAGTCTGCAAATATAGACATCATACAGCATTAGAAGGTGGCCAGAGCATTGCATAACCCGAACGGCATCTTACGAAATGCAAAAGTTCCATAAGGACAAGTGAATATTGTCTTTTCTTGATCTTTTGGAGTGATTGCTATTTGGTTGTATCCGGAGTATCCATCCAAGAAACAAAAAGTATTATTTCCCAGCCAAGTAATCAAGCATCTGGTCAATGAATAGGAGGGGAAAATAATCCTTGCGTGTTGCCACATGTAAAGTAATCCATGCAAATTCGCCACCCAATAACTGTCTTGGTAGAAATGACCTCATTTTGGTCATTCTTTACCACCGTCATTCCTCCCTTTTTAGGAACACATTGTACTAGGCTGACCCAGCTGTTATCAGAAATAGGGTATATGATCCCTGCATTCAACCATTTCAGTATCTCCTTCTTAACCACTTCCTTCATGATTGGGTCACCTTTGACCATTGACAGATTTCTTATGCTTATCTTCCAACAAAATTTTGTGCATCACTATTGCTGGGCTGATGCTTTTGATATCTGCGATTATTTAACCCATAGCTGATTTGTGAGCTTTAAGTACCTCAATTAACTTATGCTCTTGTTTCTCATTTAAAGATGCAGAAATGATCACGGGTAATGAATCATACATTCCTAAATAGGCATACTTCAAATGACAAGGCAATGGTTTCAGCTCCAATTACGAAGCTTTTTCAATAAATAGCTTCATTGATGAGGTCACTCTATCTTCCATCTCCAATAATTCAAATTTTCTTGAAGAATTCAACCAGTGGGAATTTCCATGCATCATCATCTTACATTCATCAAGCCCTTGTTGTTCAATTGTTTTCAGCTCATGTAACAATGCCTCTAATGAGTCTATTTCTTTATATGAATCTAGGACGCCTTGAATGTATTCTTCATAGATTTCAACCTGAAAACAATCATCTATCTGATCAAAGAATTTTAAGGCCTTGTTCATATTGAACAAGATCTCCTCATCCCAACTCGCATCTTGATTTCGCCTATTTTCACATCAATTAGAGCTCGAGCTATAGCCAAGAAGGGTCTGCCTAACAGAAGAGGCAACTTCCTATCCATTGGTATGTCTAAGATGATAAAGTCCACTAGAAAGATAAACTTGTCCACTTTAACTAGAACATCTTCAATAATCCCTTTTGGCTTAGACAGGCTCTAATCCGCTAACTGTAACATAACTGAGGTGGGATGTACTTCCCCAAGTTAAAGTTGTTCAAAAATTGCAAGTGGCATCAAATTCACACTTGATCCTAGATCACAGAGAGCTCCTCCTTTGAATTTATTTCCAATAATACACGGCATTTTGAAGGTACCTGGGTCACGTAGCTTAATAGAAAGCTTATGAAGGATTATTGCGCTACATTTTTTTGTAAGCATGACTGTGCCTAACTTATTTAACTTCTTCTTGTTGCTTAACATTTCCTTCAGAAACTTAATATGTAAAGGCATTTGCTCTAAAGCTTCTGCGAATGGGATGTTAATATGCAATTATTTGAATATCTGAAGAAATTTCTTGTACTTTTCATCTAAGGCTTTCTTTTAAAACCTTTAGGGGAAAGGAAATGGAGGCATTCTTTTCTGAGGTTCTATTGTCTTATCTTTACTTTTATTTTCTGTCTCTACACTCTTGTGTTTCTCTTTCTTTCTCTTTTCTGTCTCATCCTGCTCCACTCACTGAGTCCTCCCTAGCTTTGTGAACTTCAGGCAATTGTTTCCCACTCCGCAAAGAGATACTTTACATTATTCTTTCCCTTCCCTTCTAGGATTGGGAACTATATCACTTGATAATCCACCTTGCTTCATTGTATTCAACTCTGATGCTAATTGCCCAATTTGCATTTCCATGTTTTTCATTGCTGCCTTTTGTTTGGCTATAAACTGCATCATTTCTTCCATGCCTGACTTCTTTTCTTAAATAAGGACTTGCTACCTTAGTTGCTATGTAAATCCTGGTAGTCACATAGGAGCTGCTGGTCTGAGTCCAGACGACGATTCTTGATTCAACGATGTACCTTGACTCTATTAAAAATTTAGGTAGTTCCTCCAACCAAGATTGTATGTGTTGGAGTAAGGGTTATTGGGACCCCTTTGTTGGTTTCCAGCATAATTGCATGACTTTAGGATAGTCCCTGTTAGGCAAAATTCAGACGGGTGTGCTTCCCCACAATAATTGCAAGGATTGGTAGGCATGTGTACTACATTAACTCCTGTATAGCTGTTATTTTTCTGAACTTGGAGTTCCAGTTGATCAAAGCGCTTGTTCATAGATGCCAGCATTGCCACTTTTTGAGAGGTGGTGTCTTCAACCATTTTCACCAGTCTCTACTCATTAGAACTCTGTGTATGCTTAGCTGCTAAGTCATCTAGACATTTTATTATATTATTCACTAGTTATCTTCCAAAGCCTCCATTTGTCATAGAATCCATCAAAGTCTTGGACTCCGGAGTTAACCGCAAATAAAAGGATTGAACTAAGACCTATTTGTCCTAATTGTGGCTTGGGCATTGTCTGACTAACTGTTTAAACCTTTCTCATGCTTCATACAAGTTCTCACCCAGTTGTAGTATAAAATTAGTGATTGCTACTCTGGCATCCACCATCTTATCGTGAGGGAAAAACCATGCCCAGAATCTTTCTTTTAGATCCTCCCATGTCTCGATTGAGCCTTTAGGCAGATTATTCAACCATTTCTTGGCCTTCCCTTGTAGAGAAAGGGGAAAAAGCCACAAACGAATCACATCCTTTGGCACATCATTTTGCTTGAATGAGTCACACACCTCCAAGAAGGTTAAGAGGTGTTTATTAGGATCCTTCTGGTAGGTACCACTGAATTGTCTATTCATTTGTAACATTTGTAGCATTGTCTATTTTATCTCAAAATTGTTAGTTTGAAACTCTGGAACTTTGATACCCGACTGATATACTCTATTGTTGTGACTAAGAAAATCATTCACTCCCAACCTTTCATACTCTTCTTCAGCCATGGTTGTAACTTCTCTCTGTCTTCCTCCTAAAACTGAGTTTTCTTCTTCAATATAGGTTGCCCCTTGCAGTTCAACTGGAGTTTTCTCTTGAGTTCCAATTTGTTCCAGCTCTTCTTCCTCACTGAATGTGAGTTCTATAGGTGAACTTTTAGCTATAATATTTTAGATGCTTCCAGTCTTGACTTTGGTTCTCACTTTAGGTTTCACCTTGGGTGGCATAAACTGTATTTCCTGCAATACAATATATTCAAAAGTGAAATCCTAATATTGGAAAGAAATTAACTAATATAATAAAAATCTTGAACTAAAACTACTAAGAATTTACTTAGTCTAAAGAAATCTAATTCAACTCCCCGGCAATGGCGCCAGAAAACTTGATAGCCACTAATTTTGCAAATAATTATGCAAGCGTATGGATCGCTTTTGTAATATAGTGAATCAAGGTTGTCCCACAGAGAATTGAATTAGACTTAATTAAGCTTAAGGAAATTCACTTTTGCTTAAGTCAAGATGCGCAAATACCAATGTAATGAATTAACATAAAAGAAAAGTAAACAAATACTGAGCATTAAGATAGTTCTGATGAGATAAACCACTAAAAAGTATCATAGGTTCCTATCCCCTGATTGCCACGAATTGAGGTGTCCGATTAATTAACAATCTGAAGGTTAAGGAGATTAATTGAGCCCAAATGTCTCTCAAACCACTTAGACTTCTGTTCTAATTAATTGTAGACTTCTCTTATAATTAATCAGATATAATACATTTAGCCTTTTTCACCACTTAGAATTCTTGAGCATATTTCTATACCTAAGAACAAAACTAGTATTACCTAATTTCAATCCTAAGTTGCTTAATCAATTGGTCTATAGAGATTTCCCTTTTTCAAGAGCAAACCTTAAACCCTCAAATCAATAAGAGATGGCCACACTCTTCATGAAACAATAAGAACAAATCGAGCATTCAAATTATTAATTAACTCAAATTAATCTTGCAAAATCCTCAGTACATGGCAATAGGTTCAAGTAAACCTAGGATTAAAGAAATTTAGCTACACATAGCTTTACACATTGTAATCAGATTCAGAATTTCAAAGAGATAAAGAATCATGAAGGAGAAGATGGAAGATTGAAGGAAACTCAGTATAATCATGTTAATTCAGCCTCCAATCTTCAACCCAAGCTTCTTCTCCTTAAACCCTAGCTCTTTGGTGTGTTTTCCCCTACAGAGTTTCTCTTCCTAGATCAGAATGATGAAGCCCTAGCTCTCTCTCCCGTTTTTAGCTCGTAAATCAAAGCTGTGCATTTCAGTGGCCGATCTCACTATGGCAAAGGGTGGCTCTCTCTATAGCAAGAGCTTATAGGTGCCCAGATTTTTATTGATCTCGCTACTGCTTGCGCTATAGCTAAAAGCTCCCTGGAATTTGTATGCATCACAACTTTGCTATGGCAAAGTGACTTCCTCGCCACAGTGAATTGTGTTCTCACTGTAGCAAGAGGGCTTGTTAGGCTTGCCTTTTAACTTTCCAGCTTATCTCCCTTTTCTCATTCCTTTCTACAATCTTCTACCTTTCTCCTGAGATAAAAATCAATCATTAAATGAGGCTTAAAACTGATAAAGATATCGTAATTAAGATATTTTCTTCATTTTGTTTGATTGAATAAAAGTTAAGTCATTTTAGTTAAGAGAAAAGTACTTTGACTCCCTAATATATCATAAAATATATCTCTTTCTCATATGAAATTAGGGAGTCATCATAATCCCATGATAAAATTGTTATGTAATCATATAAAAATATGTAATTACCTAAATGTATGATGTATGATGTATGAATGAAATTCGATGCCAAATGTATGAGATAGCATGTTTCGGGTATTGAATGGCAAGAGCTAATATGTATAATCTTGTGTATATCATGGGTTGGGTGAGTGAGTTTGAGAAATCTGGGCTTATTCACCTTTGTAATAAGTTTAAAGAGTCATTTTGGTGCATTCTCGTGTGCTCAAGTGGCCACACAAGTTTGGGGAGCAAAATTGGACACTTTGATGCTAGTTAAGACAATAAAAATGACCAAACCAGAACCCTATAGCACAACTTGACCAAATGGATGAATCTTCTTATGAAATTTAGTAGAAATGTAGAGCTATTTAAGAGCTTTTTAGGAAGTAAAGAGTCTCCCAAAAATGATGTTGACTCCCAAAAGCAAGGTTGAATCCAAGAACCTCTTAAAGAATGGGCGAGGCAAGTCTAAAATCTATAAGTAAATAGGTGAGACCAATCCACTTGCTTGGCAAGCCTTTGTATGCTATGTATGACTTGCTCAAATGTTGAAAATGCTTCTTGAATATTTACACATGACAATATGCCCAGGCATGCATTTGTAAGACTTATTTTGTATCTTTTATGTATGATTGAATAGGAGATGAGCTATTGGGATTCTTTGAATCTTATTTCCTCCTTTCCAATGATCAAACATGCTAGGTGGATCAAGGGATCAAGGAAATCGAAGCCAACTACATGAGAGATGAAAGCTTGACATCAAAATGCCTAGATTTTGTTACTTTAAGACCTTATGGATGACAATTGATATACTCCATTATTGTATATGACCTATGACTACTTGAACATGTATAATTATGTTAATATGTGATGTATAAATGATAGATTATGTTATGTGACCATTAGAATGTATATTGAGTATCTAATGGCAATTTTTGCTTCTTGGAAGTTTGATGCATTAGTTGTATAAATGGAAGTGGAATGGCCAAATTGAGATGCATAAGGCTTGGGACCATTTGGGCAGTTCATACAAGTCCTAATTATGCTTTTAGACTTGCCCAAAAGGTGCCAAACATCAAGGGAAACCATTTAGACATTTTGGTATCCTATATGGAGTATAAATTGACTATATTAGAAACCTACATCACTTTTTATCCAAATGAACTCTTTTTAATATGATATTTGACATGAAATTAGAGCTTGTTAAGAGCTTTTTGGGAACCTAAAGAATATAATTTTTGGAGGTCTAGAGAATATTTGATGAATTTTCAAAGTTGGTCAAAATTCTAGTTTTAGTCTGATGTATTGTTCACTCAGGTTTGAACTTGATTTTTGTCACTCAAGGGACAAATGATGTCCAATTGCTATGAAAGTTTATAGGGAGAAACTAGACACTCTTAGTGATTTGTGTCAACTACAAGCAACCCATTTGGATGTCTAGAGAGGGAGATATGAATTTTTAAAAATTCTGCCTAGTACCAAGCGCTTAAACTGACCTCAAGTATTGTTTGATTAGGTTTTGAGGTCTGGGCATACCTGAACTAGTCTAGAGTTATTTTTTTCCTCTATCTAACATCTGTAGCTTTCCATATTAGTATCATTTTTATTAATTAGATTTTTGTGGAAGTAATTGGATATTTTTTAAGTTTGTTACAAAAACCTGTGACAGTATCAGTAGATAACCAGACTTGTGGATCTTTTCAAATGTCAAATGCCTTTTGTATTATGTCTCATGGCTTGGACATATTTTTATCATAAAGTAGACATGTGTAGCTTTCTATAATGGCAAATAATTCATGATTTCAATTTTTCTAAAATTAGTTATGATTTTTTAAAATTTGTGACAGAGAAAGAGAAATTCTGCTCGAGAATGTATATATAAGTTTTATGCTTCCTTTTGCCTTCCACGAGTTGTAGACCACTTTTAATGATGGAAATAAGTTGTATTCATGTAATTAAACATGAGAAATGTGATACATGAGCTCACATGATCTATGTGACACTGAATAAAATTTTTATATGTGACGCAACGCTAAAATACTCATTATTTTAATACCATTGTTTTGCCTCTTATGTAAATTGCATGATGTGAAGCATAGAGATAGCATGAAATGAGCTAGAAATTTATAATGTTACATATAATGCCAAGGCTTGTTCATATGAGTAATTCATGTTTCTTTTGGTGTGTTTAGGCCAAGAGAGGTTAACGCTCCTTAAGCTTTTGGTTGGGCCGAGGAGAAGGAAGGAAAATTTAAAGAAAAAGTATGCTTGTATAACCAAGGTAACTCTCTCTACTTTCTTTCACACATAAATGTATGCTTACCTTATCTTTGGATGTGTGTATGTGTTTTAAGTCATAAAAAGTGTTATAGCATATGCCTTTGTTCCATGGTACCATGATATTGTAATATATTCTCAAATGATGCTTAGTATGTGTGCTTGGGTTTGCTTAAGTGTGGTAAAGCCAAGAACCCTTAGCCATGGTGAGGATGAGTCAAGAACTCTTAGAAATGGTTGAGACAAAGTAAAGAGTCTCCTAAAAGTGAGGGTGAGTCAAAACCTCTTAGAGCAATTGGGTGAGGCAAGTCCAAAATCCATAAGAGAATGGGTGAGGCTAATCTACTTACTTGGCAAGCCTATGTATGCTTTGTGTGACTTGTTCAAATGCTAAGACTACTTCTTGAATGATTACACATTTCATTATGACCATGCATGCATTTTCAAGACTTGTATTACATTCTTTATGTGTCATTTAAAGGGAGATGAGCTATTAGGATTCTTTAAATCTCATTCCCTCCTCTCTAATGTCTTAACATGCTAGGTGGAGCAAATGAACAAGGTAATGGAAGCCACCAAGTTGGGAGATAAGAGATTGACATCAAAGTGACTATAATTGCCTAGAATTATTCCTTTTGTAGCTATACACATGACATATGATGTAATCCTATGATAGAATTATTGTATAATCATTTGAACATGTGTAATTACTCATATACTTGAGGTATGTATGAGGTTTAATGCCAAATGAATGAAAATATGTATTTTGGGTAATGAATGGCAACTTAAAACATGTGAAATCTTGTGCATGGCATAGGGTGAAGGAGTGAGTTTTCAATTTATAGGTTTATGCACCTTTAAGACAAGATTAGAAGGTCACTTTGGTGCATTTCCACATGCTCAAGTGGTCATGGTTGCCTTGGAGTTCAAATCGGATCATTTGGACCCTTTGTAAGACTCAAAAGTGACCATTTCACAACCCAATGTCAAAATCTAACCAAATGAAGAAATTTGCCCATGAAATTTGGCATGAATATAGATATTATTTAGAGCTTTTTGGAAAATAAAAGAACAAATTATTTGGAACTCTGTGGAATTCATTATGATTTTCCAAAGTTGTCATTTTTTTGTTAAACTGATGTAGACACTGTTTATTTGGTTAGTAACTTGGGTTGTGTCATTCAAGACCCAAATGATGTCAAATGCTCATGAAATTTTACACACATAAACTAGACATGATAAGATTTTCATGGCCATTGAGATCACCCCAATTGGACATCTGAGTAGAGATATATGAATTTTTGAAGTTAGAGAATAGTACTAGTAATGATAATCGACCTCTGGTACTGTTCCATCAAATTCCAATAGCTAGCAGCCTCTTTTGTAGTATGGATTTATTTTTAGCATAAATTATACATCTGTAGATTTCTAAAATGGTATAGTGTTCTTGATTTTTATTTTTCTAACATTAGTTATGATTTTTCAGAATTCAAGTATAGAATTTAGACTGGGTACTCGAGGTTGCACACTACATTTGTGAGTATTCTATCCACTTGCATAAGTTCTAAGCCACTTTTTAAGTTTGTTATGAATTGTATTTGTGTATTTAAATGTGAGAATGAAATGGATGAGTCCATATGACCCACAGAACACTGAATGAAAATTTTATCCGTGACATAATGTAATTAAATTGATTATTTTTATTGGTTTTCCTTCTTCCTCTTATATTGTTCATGGAAGGAAGCCTAGAATCTATATGAAATGAGTTCTATAAATATGGTGTTACATTCAGTGAGTAGAGAGAGAGAGGGAACATGAGACTGACTATAAAAACAAGAAGAAGCAAAGACAAAGGGGGGTTGGCTTTGCATAGGAGAAGAGATTAAAGGGGTTTGGAGACCAAGAGAAGGAAGGCACATGAGGTTCAGAGAGGTTTTAAAAGGGAGGAGTTGAGAGCAGAAGATAGGAGCTTCTGATATATAGGAGAAAGAGGAAGAAGAGGGAAAGCAATGAAAATTTAAGGAATTTCTAAAAAAATGGCATGCTGACAGAAGTGAGAAAAATCCATGAGAAAGATTGAGAACTAAGAAAGGAGATTAACGAGAATAAGGGACAGGAGAGTGAGAATAGGGAGCTACTTGAGACAGAGGTATGGGGAAGGAAGTTACTAGAGAGAACAAGAGGAGAGGGCAAAAAGGAAAGGAGATTTCAAGTTCATCTATCCATGTTGGCTAGAAGATTCTCGACTATTAACTAAGGGGTCTTGAGGTTTTGTTTTCGAATGAAGAATGATGATGAAGCAAAGTGATCCAAATGTAGTAGAAGAATAATGAAGGAGAAAGATTACTCAGTGAAAGAAAAATTAATAAAGAGGAGCCCATTTCCTCAACTATGATACCTACGGGTAAGCTATAAGCCTTGCACCTTGTTATGCCATTGCTTAGACCAATTTGCGGTTAGATTGTTTATAACATCTAGTCCCTCCGTAAATGTGAGAAACGTGATATTTGGTTTTTTTGTAAACATCAGAAATAGGTCAGATACAAAAGGAAGTCTCTGAAATAAAAGGAATTGGGGCCAAATAAAATTAGAATAAAATTTTAAATGATAGAAAATAAGGATTTGAACCTTGAGTTACCCAGAAACTAGGACCGAAGTGATTCAAAAAATTTACCGAAAAGCCAATGGTATTTTTGTCAATACGGGTAACTTTTGAAAAACTCACAAGAGGGCTTTTAAAATATAAAATTTAAGCTTTCAGGGGTGTTCAGAGGCCCTAAAAACTATGGGAACTCTCAAGATAGTTGAAACCCTTCTAGTGAGCTATTTCAGCCATCGATTGACCAAAACTTTAACCATTTGGCCGAATGGTTTGAAATAGTTTTAAATTCAAATTGAGTGATTCTAAAGGTATTTTATAAATTAGAGAACCTAAATTTTATAATGGAAAAGATGGTTCTCAAAAAGGATATAAAACGAGTTCAAGCGGCTTGGTGAAAGTACAATGGCAAAAACATAAATAAGGTGAAAGGTTACAAAAATCCCTTTCCTTCATTTTAAAAGTGGCACATCCCTTCTTCCTCATTCTGCCACCGACTTCTAGCAGCTCTAACAAGTCTGGCATGGCGTCCAAAGAGGCGGGAGAGAGAAGGGAAAAGAAGGCAAAAAGGGTATGGAAATCCACCAAATTTCATGGTCTTATTTTTACCAATATTCTTCCTCTCCTCAACCCTTTTCCATTGGTGGTTTTAGTTTCAAAAAAGGGGCAAATTCATTGCTGGTTTCTTGGAAGAAGGAAGGATTTTGAGGAAACTTTTGATAGCATAATTTTCTCCATAGAACAAGGAATCCAACAAGGTAAGTTACCACTTGAAATGCATGCTCTTTCTTTGTTTTTCTTCTCCCTATTTATTCGGCGATTCCAGGGAATTATTGAAGGAGAGTCAATTGAGACTAAAACTTGAGTAAACTAGAGGTTTGGATGGGAGAGGAACAAGATTAGGCAAGTGAAATTAATTGAAATGCATTAGAATGTAAGATATGGATATTAGGAAGTGTGTTGCATTATGATTTGTGTGAAGCTTCTTAGTAGCATTTTCAATTGTCTAAGAACTTATATGAGTTCTTAGGGTCCCTAAGAAGCTTCTTACTTCCATCAAGAAAAGGAAGCAAACCCATTTGATACTCATATGGAGCATGGTTTTGGCCTAGGCTAGAAGGAGTACCAATAGGAAGTTTTAATTTGTTCCAAGCTTATTTTTTAGTCATGTAGGATGGAAGAGGATAAGAAGAAGCCTTGGAAAAGTTTTACAAGCCATAGATAGTGAGATGGAAGTATAGGCTCCATAATGTAGCATAATGAAGCAACTCCTAGCTAGGCACTTTAAAATAATTGTGTGATGACTCCAAGGAGTCTAAATAGAGTCAAGAATCATAGATTGAAGGAGAGAAGGGAGCCAAGATCATGAATTCTTATAGTTGCTTCATTAAGTGCCTTATAGAAGCATAATGGGGCCATAGACTAAAGTAGCATCATGTAAAGTGTGTATAATGCCAAGGCTTGTTCCCATGAGTAATTCATATTTCTTTTGGTGTATTTAGGCCAAGAGAAGTTAATGCTCCTTAAGCTTTTGGTTAGGCTGAGAAGAAAGAAGGAAAATTTAAAGAAAAAATATGTTTGTATGGCAAAGGTAGCTCTCTATCTTTTCTCCCATGCATGAATGAATGTCTACATTATTTTTGAATGTGTGTATGTGTATTTTAAGCTATGAATTGTATTTTAGTATGATGCTTATGTTCCATGGAACCATAGTATTGCATTATGTATTCAAATGATGCCTAGAATGTTTGCATTGGTTTGCTTGAATGTGGAAAAGCCAAGAACCTTCTATCTTCGATAAGGATGAGCCAAGAGCTCTTAGAAGTGGTTAAGACCAAGAGAAAGTCTTCCAAGAACAAGGCTTAGTTCAAGGCCTTTGAGAAAAAGGGTAAGGCAAGTCCAAGAACCTTGAAGAAAGTGGGTGAGACCAATCCGTTCATTTGGCAAACCTAAATATGTTGTGTGCTTTGTGTAAATGCCAAGAATGTATCTTTAACCATTTCAAATGCTAGTATGCCATGCATGCATTTTAAGGTTTATATTACATTCTTTATACATGATTGAATGGGAGATGAGCTATTGGGATTCTTTAAATCTCACTCCCTCCTCTCTAACATCATAATATACTAGGTGGAGCTAATGAACAAGGAAATGGAAGTCATCAAGGTGGAAGATAAAGCTTTGGCTCTAAAGTGTTTGCTTTTTCTTATGTTGTAATCAAAGAAGTGGAAAATGATGTAAAATTTTGATAGAATGGATGTAACATGTGTAAATATCCCAATAGATGATATATGTATGACAATTAATGATAAATGAGTAGTGATGCAATTTTTGGGTATTGGATTACTATTTCCCACATGTATCTCTTTACATATGGCTTAGGGATGGTGATGATATTTTTTGTTTTAAGTTTCTAAACCCTTAAGACAAGTTTAAGGAGTCTTTTTGGGCCATTCCTACGTGCCCAAGTGGCCACAAGAATCTTAGGAGCCATTTTGCACACTTTTGCACTATTAAAATGCATCAAAATGACCCAAATGGCACCCTATAGCACATTCTAACCAAATGAAGGAATTTATCCATTAAATTTGCCATAAATGTAGAGCTCATTGAGAGATTTTTGGGAAGCTAAAGTTCATAAAAAACAGAGCTCTACAAAATTAGTTATGAATTTTCAAAGTTGGGATTTTCAATTGGTTCTGGTATGTGCACTGTTCACACTGTCAGATTTGTGTTCTATGTCATCCGATGGGCAAACGGTGTCCAATACTAGTGAAATTCTACAGACAAAAACTAGAGGTCACAAGCTTTCTGTAGCCATACAAATCACCTCATTTGAAGGTCTGACCAAAGAGTTATGTAATTTTGAAGTTTGCTATCAGTAGCAGTAGCGCCCCCTGAGTCCAATAACTATTTTATAGATTTCCAATGACTAAACGTTTCTGTTTCATTTTGGAATCTTTTTTCATATAAATTTAACATCTGTATCTTTCCATAATGACCAAATATATGTGATTTTAATTTTTATAGAATTATTTATGAATTTTGAAAGTTCATACCAATAATCTAAACTAGTGGCCTAGGCAGCAAAGACCTCAGTGGATTTTTGGATGTCAAAAATTTTCCCCTTAAAGGTTCATGAGCTGAAATTATTTTTACCATGGGGTAGACATCCAGAGATTTCTATAATGGTAAAGTTTTCTGGATTTTGATTTTTGTAGATTTAGTTATGAATTTCTGAAATTATGATAGAAAAACTGAAAATCTAACCATGGCTAATTCGTGAAAATTGGTGTGTTTCATCCACTTGTATGAGTTCCAAGCCACTTTCTTGGATGGTTTTGAATTGTATTAGTGTAATTAAATATGAGAATGAGTTTAATGAGTTCCCTTGATCCATGGAATGCCAGATGAAAAAAAAATTTTCGCTACGCAATGCATGAAAATGTAATATTTTAATATCTTTTTCTTGGAAACTCATATGCTTCATGGAATAGAACCTAGAAATGGTATGAAATAAGTTATAGTATGATGGTGTTACATTGTTCAAGTGTGTTAATGGATTCATATATGGGAAATACCATGCTTAATTTTTTGGGTGTCTTCCTTAGATGGGATAACTATATACTTCTTCTAAATGGCTTAAATCTCTGTTGGTAAATTGATTATAACTATGTGAATGGATATAATGCCTACGAGAACACCTTAAGTGAGATTTGAAGTTTAATGTTACGTATCACTTGGTAGATTTTTCTCTTTGCCTAAGTAATGTGCTGATGATACCACACTCTTGCTACGTCAATCCATTTCTGCATGTTATTCCGATTGGTTCTTCTTATTGGTTTGTACCTTAACTTTATGAACATTTAATTTTCCTGGTTAGGTTCATCTAGTTTTGACAATAAAATATGTTTTAAATCCCTCATTTTGGAAATCTAAAGTTTGACAAGAGATTTGAATGGGGATAGGAAAAGGAGGTTGTGTGGCTATTTCTTGTGTGAAAATCTGACATTCTAATTTTCTGCCTTTGTAATGATCTATTTTACCTCTATTTTGGTTGAGCTACTATGGAATATCATCTCCATATGGCCCTTAGATTCTGGCCCTATTTGGTGAAATGGACCTACCCTATTTAAGCCTTTTTGCATCCATCTCTAGATTCCTCGGTTTTGTTAATATTTAGTCATGGATATAAATTATTTTAAGATTGCGTGTGCTGGACTTGGTTATGGTGTTGTTTAAAGTTTTAAAGTTCTTGCTTTCCTTTTAAAAAGAAAAATCATCGAATGACTGTTGAATCACAACACTTAATTTGGTTGTCACCTGTCTAGATTATATTTTGCTTTATAATTATTCTAATTTAAGTTGCTGTTTGAACCAGTGTGCTGTTTTTCATGTGGTTTCAGTTCAAGCCATGATTAGGGGTGTGAATGCTTTATAAAAAATGTCAGGCCTTAGTCCTATTACTTTTAGTTTTGCTAGGAAGTTTAATTGATGGCCCTCAATATGTTCTTAATTAGACTCCTTTAACATGATTTTGTAGCAAAACTTGTTATGGTTCCTTAGAATTTAACAAAGATTTACTCTTCATTTTGTTTAATATTCTTGAAAGCTAAGATCTACTGTCCTTTTCCTACCATTAACTTATTTATCATTTAACATGTGGAATATGGGGGAGCCACTCATCACTTTAATCAAGGGAATGAGAAGGTGGAGCCATATAAAGCTTGGCAGGACAACACCTACGAAGTTCATCATCAATCCAACCAAAAAGATAAGAGGCAATTGAGTCCTAATTGTATAATTTCTCCTTTTACTCTTGTAAATATACTTAAGAGTGACATAGTGAATCATGGCTGAACACCAAATACCCACTCTCACAAATTATTGTTTGATTGTAAATATTATATTATTTTATTTTGTATTTTATCACTTTTTACTTTTAGAGTAGTCGTATAGGATTTTATATCCCTTCAGGTGTATAGAAGTTAACCGGAGTATCATGTGTGACAATAAAGTTTTCTTAGTGCTTATTGGGTTTTTTTTTTGAATATTTGCAAGTTTTGGGTTTTAATGGCCTTATCCAATTAATTTTGTTTTAAAAAATTTAAGGAAAAGAAAATATGCTAAAAAATAAATATATAATTCAAAACAAAATTAAAAAAAATTTAGGACACTAAATGAAGTTCCTTAGTTTTTAAAAAATAAAGCATGTTATTAAAAATCAAAAAAGAGAAACAAAAAAAATCTTTTTCAACAAAAAGTTACTAATCTTAAAAACTTTTTTCTTTTCTTTTTTCAAAGGTTCTTCTCTAAAAATAAAAAGTTAGTATTTTAAAAATTCAAAATTAATTGTTCTTTTTGGAGTATGTCTTTTTGAAAAAAGATAAAAAGTAAAAAAAAAAAAGAATTTTCTAAACTAATAATAATAAATAAATAAGGGAAAAAAACAATAACAACCACAACAAAAGAAAAAAAAATTAAAACAAACAAACAAAAAGAAGAGAGAAAAAAATAAAAAATCAATTATAAAAAAAACAAAAATCAAAAAAATAAAAATACAAGAAAAAATAACCAATCAAATAAAAAAATTAGAAAAGAATAACAAAATCCTTTTTAACATTATCAAAAATTTAAAAAAATTATGGAAGTTATAAAAAACAAAACAAAAAGAAAAAAAAGAGGTAAAAAAGAAAAGAAAAAAGAAAAGAGTAGATATGTGAAATTAATTTAGTTGTTCTCAAATCAAAACTTATCAATCAATTTCAAAACTATTTTATTTGCGAAAGTAAAAGTTATTTTTACTATCTTTTTCCTTTCATTAAAAACAAAAGAAAAATAGAAAAACAAAACACCAACTAACAAGAATAGGTTTGTTTTGAACTACATGGATTTTGATCTATTTCAAAGGGTACGTAAGCCCTAGGCTCTCATTTTAGGTCAAGTCTGCCCTTGTAAATAAATATTTTACGTTAATTCTATTTCCTTGATTTCTTTCCTTTTTATTTTACCTTTAATTTTATTTTCTTAAGCTCTTTACTTTTTATTTGGCATGTGATTTATTAAGGGAATTTAAATAAAATAAAGGCCATATTAATTTTGCATAACTAACTTAGGGTAATCGTTCTTAGTAATGGGTATTATGGGGTGCCTAACAACTTCTCCACTCACAATCGACTCCTAAACTCATATCTGGTTCATAGATCATTTTCTTACAAAAAGATTTTTTCAAAGTTTTGCCTTTTAAAAAAATAAAATTTTAGTGGTGACTCTACTTTTACTTTGATTTTGGTTTTTGTTTTGACAAAAATCAAATTTTGTGAAAATTTTTCTTTTTGGCGCCATGCAGTCGCATTTTCGGGTGTAACAATTATCATATTTTTAAGGAATGTTTGTTGCTAATTGCTTTTAATGCACTTATTAAGCAAATATGGAAGTCCATAACCGAGTTGAGTTTATTTTTTAAGGAATTATTTTCAACAACAAATGAAGTGGATGACTTAATGTAAATGAAATGCAACATTCCTATCATTTTTTGCAAACTAGAAAGAATATTTCTACAAGGTTTCTTTGATTCTATGAAACATTTATTGGTTCATTTGCCATTTAAGGCTAGGGTTGGTGGCCTAATGTAGCATCAATGGATGTATACCTTTGAAAGGTAATTGATACTTAAGTTCTCTCCATGTCTAAATATTGTTGGCTTGAAACAATATATTATAGTCTCTCATTTCTCATCATTTGGTCATGTAGATTTTAAATAGATTAAAATGCATAGTTAAAAATAAAGCTTGTGTGGAAAGTTCTACCTGTAAGGCGTACTTGTCACAAGAAGTATCTCACTTTTATACATATCATTTTGAGTTACAAGTATGTTTGGTATGAACAAGAGATAGGTGGACCAACTTTATCAATTTTTACTAAAATTGGATGGTCACTTGGAAAGTACTCAACTTGTTATTTGAATGTAGAGAAATGACTATTGCTTATCTTCACATCTTGTTGAATTGTAATGATGTTAAGCCTTATATCAAGTAAGATTGAAACTTATCACACTGATAATTCATCATGCATTGTATGATTTTTAAGCAAGAGTTATCAATGTTAAATCCATACATTGGCTCATGAGAAATCAATAACAAAATTAAGCAAAAATTTGTACAATGGTTTAAATCCTATGCTTGTAGCACCATCATTCTTTATTCTTTTATTTATACATTTGTCTACTAATTGACTTACATGATATTGACCTAATTTTCTTTTCAAATAGGTTCTTAATCAACCTAGATTCAATGACAATAAATATTTGAAGAACTTAGTTTACAGACCTAGGGAAAAGGTGTTTGGTGGTTTGCCATGAATACCAAAGCAAGAAGTGTGGTGGTTGATAGTAATTCATAAGAGGTTGTTTATTAAGATGATGAGACTTAAGTAAGAGTAGTAGATAATGAAATATTATCTAATAACTTACATGATGAAGGGGAAATGAAAAAGATGGATCTTCGTATCGATTTCAAGATATGAATTTCTATATAGATATGCAAGATGAGAAGATGAAAACTGAGATGATGATGATAACTAGGAGGAAGATGAAGATGAGGATGAGGATGATGAAGACACTGACAAAAATGACGATAATGATGAAGTCGAAGAAGATGATGAATAATAAATTAGTTTATTTTTTAATAATAATAAAAATAATTATTATTATCATTAATTTTTTTTTCTTTTATTTTATTATTAAGTTTTTAATAATAATAATAATAATACTTATCACATTGAATTTTATTTTTTCAAATTTTACTTTAATAACAAATAATAATAATTTAATTTATTTTTTTAAGTTTTTCTTTGTATTTTATTTATATATTATAATGAACAATTTATTTGTGATATTGTTTATTATTTTATTTTACTTTTTAATATTTTTAAAATAAAAAGTAATAAATGTTCACTTGAAGTTGAGAGATGTTAGCCTTCAAGTGAACTACCAAATAATTATTAAGCTTTGGTTCACGTGAACCAAGTCTTTGTCAATTCACATGATCCAAAAGTAATGTCAAGGCTTTGGTTCATGAACCAAAGCCTTGATAATAATTAATTTATATTCATTGTAAAATAAGAATATTAATATAATAACTTATTTTAACCATTTGTTATATAATATTTTTTATTTATGTTAATTATAATTTGTTAATTTTAAAAATTAATCAATATTTAAATATAAATTATGAATAAAAATTCATTTAATAAATATTTTAATAAATACTTTGTTAAATGTTAAGGTGAAGGCTCAGATGTCTTTTCACATGAACTCAATTATTTATCTTTGGGAACCTTTGGTTCATGTGAACCAAAGAAGTTTCTTTTTTTAAAAAAAAAAATTGTTATCAACACACACACACATGCATATATATATATATATATTCTCTTCTTTCCTAACATGCTGCTCCTCTTTTATGGATCTCTTCCTCTAGAACTTCTAAGGCCAAATGTGACCTAAACTTGTTATCATACAAGCTCAAATAGTAATTTTATAAATTTTTTATTCTTGTTAAACCATATAAATAATTTTTTTCTCTTTAATTTGCTACTAATATCATTTTATTTTGAATTTCAAGCACCAAGTAATCAAGATACACACTCCTTTTGGAGTTGTAACTCATTTCCTAGATTCTCGTAATAAGAATAAGTAGCTTTACATAGATTTTAATTTTGTACTTGACTTTAAAGTTATTGTAGTAGTAATTGAGTTTGTTTGGAAATTTAATGACAAATTGATTTTGCTTATCAAAAGTGCAGTTACATGTAATGCCCAGTATGTTGTAAAAACACTGAAACAGGCTAGTTTAAAAAGCAAGTCCCTTGAGATGAGTGATTCAAGGCCAAATAAAATTTTTATAAAATTTTAAATAATAGAAAGTGAAGATTTAAGCCTTGAATTTCTTAGAAATCAGGGTCAGAGTAGGCTATCAAACATGGCTTGAATGTCTAACAACCTAGATTTGTAAAACTCACTCTCCCACACCAAAACATACACCATGTACATAATGCTAAGATCTTGCTATTCATACTAAAACTTGCTACATCATGCACCATAGTTCTAATTCTCATACATATACTTTGCTAATTTCCTTAGCTTCAAGCTTGGTGGCTCTCATGTCTTTGTTCACTTGATCCACCTAGCATGTTAAGATAGTGGAGAGAAGGGGATGAGATTCAAAGAATCCTAATAGGTCATCTCTCATTCAATCATACATAATATATGTAAAGCAAGCTCTTCAAATACATGTATGGAAAAATGGAAGTCATGGACAATTTCAAAACAACCTTGGCATGTGAATCAATCATATAAGACATTCAAGGGTTCACCAAGTGTTTAGATTGGCCTCACACTTCTCCTCATGGATTTTGGACTTGCCTCACCCACTCTTGAGCACTTTGGACTTAACCACATTGCTTTTGGGAGAACCTTTGCTTTGTCTCAACGAAGCTCGAGGGTTCTTGACTTATCCTCACCCAAGGGAAGAGTTCTTGACCTTTCCACACTCAAGCAAACTCATACAAACATCATGGATTCATTTAACACATAACATAGCATCGGGGATCATGACATGTAAAGGCATGCTAGCATACTTTCCATAGCTTGAAAATACACATACACACATTCTAAAACAAGCTAAACACACATCCATGCATGAGAGAAGGGAGAGAGAGCTACCTTATAGGATAACACAAGCCTTCCTTTTCAATTTGTCTTCTCCCTTCTTGATTTCATAATCACAACTAGATGGAAGTGCTTCTCTTGAGCCTAGACACACAAAGAACATGGAATTACTCTCTCATAACTCAATACTTATTTATAAAACTAGGGGTTTCTTTATAGCAAACCCTACCAAGCATATAAGAAACTAGGGGTTCTTTCTCTCTTTAGAAGTTCACTAACTTTTCCTCTCTCTCATGTTCTCAAGTTGGTAGAACTAACATACCTAGGGAAAACAAAGAAGTAACCTTCTTCAAGAGTGGTTTTCCACTTTCCTTCTTCTGAACCAAGCCCAAAACATAGCTAATTCAACATCCAAAACCATAGCAAGAGAGGGCAAAGAGAGAAGAACAAAACTCTAAGAAGAAAAGCTATAGAGATCTCAAGTTATGCTTACCTTTTTCTTGTTCTCCTTCCTTCTCTAGGTCTCTCTCTCCCTCCTCAGCCCTTTTCTCTACCTTGGATGAAGCCTAAGTCGGTTAAGAGAAAAAGGAATGAATTGGGATGCTTTAAGAAGTCAAATTCTCTTTTTTCATGCTTTTCCAGACTAACTCTCGCTATAGCGAAGAACAATCTCGCTACGACGAGCATGTATCAGTCCCAGACCCCTATTTTCGCTACGGCGCACACTATGGCAAGGAACCCCCTGGTTTTTGTATGGGATGCCCACACTCGCTATAGCTAGAAGCATTCTCGCTATAGCTAAAAGGCACTTTCGCTATAGCTAGACCCTTTCTTGCTATAGTGAACAGGTATATTCGCTATAGTTAGGCTATTTCTTGCTATAGCTAGCAGACTTAGAAAATTTCAAGACTTCAAAAATTTTTCAGCTTCTTCTTTTCTTATTCTTTTTTTTCTCTTTGTTTTTGCTAGTTGTTACATTTCCACCCTCTTTAAAAGAAATTTCGTCCTCAAAATTTAAGGGTACACTTTCTCTTACTCTTTTATATTTTGGCTAATTGTTCCTTTTTTTTCCTTCTTCCTAGCTCCATATGTTTTTCTCTCTGGTTTTACTTGTTTAAGTTTTCTCTCAGCTAGGGAATTTTCATTGCTAGCTTTAATGAGGACTCTATCATTATAGAGTACATGCTAGTCCCTCTTATAAGGGAAAGAAATTTCTGACTCTAGAGGCCTATCCTGGGAGAGCTTACTCATTACAGCGGGTTAGTCTTAACCTGTCATAGGAGTTATCATTCTTTTCAGTGGACTCACTTACATATCTTGGGAGGTACTCATTTTATATCACATCTCTCGTATCCTCTCTAAATGGCTTCTCATAACATCTCATCATCTTTTCTGATTATTAAAGCCATTAGAGATTTTTTTCTGTCTACTGTTTTGAAGTATACTGTCCACTGTTCATCTCTGCGTTCTTTCTTACTAGCTCATCCCATAATTACAATTCACATCTCTTTCTGTCATAAGCCTCATATCGTAACTGCTTACTGGGATTACAGCTCCTTTGAGGAGTTTCTGCTTTTAATGATCCCAGTTTCTCTGCTTATTACTATATCTGTCTTTGTAGGCTGGGACTTTTTCTCACTTTCGTTGCTCACTTACAGTGGCATTTTATAGTCCCTTCTTCCAATATTAATTTGCCTAGCATATATCTCATACTAGCACCGAAGAGCTACTACCACTAACTATTGCTGGGCTCTAATGGGATGCTAGCTAGTGTCACAGGTTTGCTCACTGGAGATATACTGTACCACTTACCTCATATAAAAACTGCACCTGACCCATTTCTGAGTACATAAGTTAGCATGCGAGGATCTCTCTATCCCTCGGTCAGGGCTACGGCCTGTTAGGTAGTGGTTCATCTAGCTCTAACTCTGGAAAGCTAATTTCCTACTTTCCTTATCCCATACACTATGCTCATCTTTAAAGAGAGCTAGTCAGTGGTCTAACTGTCTGAGTAAAGCCTTCATGTCTCTGCGGCAACGATCTACCAGACTCAGGAGGTCTGTAGTCTCTGAGACAAAAGTTAACTAAAACTGTACTGGTCTCTGAAACTAATTGCTCTGTAAAACTATCTCAGGCTGTCATCTCACCAGAGAACTATCATGCTATGACTAGGGCTCTCTGTAACTCTGTGGGATCTACTGTGATCCCTGGGTCTACTACGACCTCTCAGAGCCCTGCTAGGGTCTGCTGCAACCCGCTATGACATGCTAGGATCTACTGCGATCCATCTCTGGGAGACGTCAAAGTCTAAGATCACTGTATCTGATAGTGAAATATATACTCACCAAGTCCAGTAACTATCGCCCATAATAGCTTAGGCTAAACTCAAAGGTACATTGTGCTCTTCGTGCGAAGTGGGTTCTATGTAATCTGATTCTCTAGGATCTTGGCATACTGATACTAGGGAGCACTTCAATTTTTACTCATCGCTCCTCATAAGATTCTCAAATTCCCACTTCAGCCCCTTTTGCTTGGGCTTTCTTTTTTTTTACTCTATTGACTTGCTTACTTTCATATATTTGTTTTAGCCCTCCTCTCATATCCTGTAGTTTCTAACTATGCCCAAATTCTGCTTTTAAGTGCTTTGGCACTAGGGCATTTCACATATTGAGTGTGATTAACATCTCTAGCAAGAAAGAGGCTATGCATTGGTCTCTTCTCATTTTGTTTACATATATTGTAAGGGACTCAGGCTATGCATACTGGATCTGAATATTTTCTACTGGGGATTCCTTTCTGCATGCTTTTCTCATTATTCTGATATTACTAGAATCCCTTTACCTTTTTTTTATCTCGTTATCTAGCTATCTAGGATACCCTTCGATTATCAGGACACTTTGGTGAGTGATGTCGTCGTTTGCTATGCACTTAAGTTACATTACTACTAGGTTGGCCAAACCTAATATCATGTAGCCTTTATTACAAGCAAACCATAACATCAAACACTAATACACCGATGCTTCATGACTGAGCTCAAAGCCATTATTGCCAGTATATTTCAAGTTCCCCAATAATCTAAAATATCCCTTTCTTACTTTTCTCTATCTGCTCTATTCTCATAGAGTGCTCGGGGAAAGTAGGATTCTTCCTCTACTACATCCTGAGATCTCTCTGTATTGCCCAACTATTTTTACTTCGAGTGCTATCATGCAAAAAAGGCATCTATACTAAGGATATGTGTGCTTTCTTAAATACTCGAGCACATTAACTGGATATTTACTCTTAATGTATTATGTCTTCAGTTAGAACACTGTCATAAATTCTTCTCTCTTTTACTTTTACTATCCTTTTACTTAGGTAAAAGGATGTTTTACTACTGGTTGTTTCTATTGTCAGTTCAGATTTTTCTATACTTAAGAGCACTTACATTTTGCCGAGGTTCCTCCACTTATTTACTTTTTGTAACATCAAGGGAGTCTACTTTTCGTTCATACCCTTACTCTATTCTTAACTAGACCATCCTTGGTAAGAAGGATTTTATTTCATATAATCCCAAGAATTTCATTCTATGGCACTCTCAGCTTACCTTCTTTCTCTATATAATACGAGGCTCGCCTCCTTAGGCAGTGTCTAGCTTCCTTGAGCTTCCCTGAGGGTACTAAAGCACTAACTGTCTGTCTCTGTTTATTTCTACATTTAGATCAGAGTTAGGCCTTTTCTCTATTTAATCTCTTTAGCTTTACCCCAGGAGCACAATATACTATTTTTAGGGTTTTGCTAACCCAATCCAGAATACATACTCTCAATGTCTGGATTCTACCTCACTAAAGCTGATGCTCTACTGGGTGCTCTAATCACTCACGTGCCTTAACCCTATATCATTCTCATATTAGGGAGCTCATCTGACTAGCTATCAGACCCCTATCTGTTTATCTTTTTGGGCTTAGTTTGCTCATCTAATCATGACTAAAGTAATGACATCTTTTCTGTAGCTAGTTTCTTAGCTCTTCCTCGCTTCCCTTTATGACTCAGGGGATCTATCTGGGAAAATTTACTAACCACTACTAGGCGGTTTCCCTGACTCAGGGTGTCTCATCTTTTCTTTCTTGATCCAGGGAGAACTTTCCTTGAGCCTTTCATTTACATATCTCACCTGGAATGATGCTACTGGTCATCTCCCCTAGGTTTTAGCTTATGCTCAGCCTGGGCTAGTCATCTCATTAGACCTGTAGCTTACTAACTATTCTCATTCTTTTTTAGGTCTTTGTTACTAGCTACTCATACTTACTTCTAGGTGTTACCTATGAGGTACACCTTTCTAAGCCACTCGCTATGTGCCTAACTACTGGTAGTCTTATCTTACGTTATTTCGAGACTACACTAACATTCTGTCATTCAATGTCTCACAAGGTAGCACCCTAGGTTGGAGTCAATGCCTCAAAGGCAAGCCTTAATAACCTGATTATCCCTGTGTTTAACTTTCTTTATGCTGAGCTTTTTTCTCAGTCCCATTTACTAGGTCCACTAATTTCTTACTAATTTTCTGTAATCATTCATTACTCTTTTCTCTATTTATATTAGGGGTTCCTGCTCTCTATGGGTTGTTTGACCCCTTATCAACTTCTTTCTTAAGTTGGCCTGAATATGACTAACAAGGTATTTATGGTGCTATTCGCCGCGGCTAACATATCATTCGCCGCAGCTAATCATCCTCAGGTTCACTCTAGTTCTTCGTCTAAGTATTGGTTACAACTAACTTCTTAATTAGTCGCGACGAGGAATTCTCTGAATTGCCTTGCTGTTTCTATGGAATAATTGGCCTCGACTAATGGTCTCTGATTGGCTTATTTTTTAGGGATTGGATTTTTATCTTTAGCTACTAACCCGAACCTCACTGCCTCTATATCTAGCTCGTCATCAAGCTAGAGGATTCTACCTTTTGCTCCACTCATAAATAACTAATTGTCATCTTTGGGCTGTTGGGCTTTAGGGGTGTAGCTTATAACTCGACCTCTGGCCTGAGGGAATTAGCCTTTTGGGTTCTAAAATTCATCTAGACATTTGGGTGTTGTAGCTAGGGGGTGACTCTTTTTCTCACTTCCCTTCTAAACTAGTCTTGTGCAACTGTAGTCTCATCTCATACCGCGCTGCATCTTACTTGTCTCTGCATTAAGCGAGACATTTTGGAATGGCCTGAGTATGACTACCAAGGAGGATTAGGCCTCACATACTCTTTCTAGCAAGCCTCTTCATATCAACAAGATCATTTCTCATCGTTTATGTCTAGGGCATACCACTAACCCTGGCAAGCTATCATATCACATGGAGCTCCAGCCGTCGGATCCCTTAGCTCCGCTCAAGTTTAGCTCTGCTCAAGCTACTAAGCTACTCTAGAGGCCACTCTTTCCCGATGTCCACTAACTACTCTAAGACCATTCTACAAATTACTTATCATGAATAAAGCCACAAACTACTTCCATACACCCATAATGTCTCATACAAGGTTCTACTTATCCATTCGAGTCTTTACATAGCCTTAATGCTACTTCCTTAAGCCAAATCCAATCCAAAAGAGCCTAGAACTTTTCTCTAATACCAATAAATGTAACACCATCATTTTTAACTCATATCCATCATCCCTTATATGCTCATGTGAGATATAGCAAGAATAAAGTGAGAAATTCCTTCTTGCGTTGCGTTATGATTAAAAATTTCAATCCGTGTCACGTGGACCATTTGAGCTCATACTATACTTCCTCATATTTAATTACATCATTAAAACTTATTTGCCTCATAAAAACATGCTTTCAACCCATGGAAACCGAAATGAGATGTGGAACATGCATATTCATTCTCGGCCAGACTTGGCCCCATTTCTAGGCAAAGTTTGGAAAATCATAACTAAATCTAGACAAATGGAAAACATGCAATCTTGGTCACTATGGAAAACTTGGGATATATATTTCATGTTAAAAATATGTTAAAGTGATAAAATCCCACACACAAGACGTTTGACACATGAATTGGTCTGGAGGTCGGACTGGGTCCTGATGCTGTCATAGTTTATTGATATGGATTTCAAAAATGTCCAACTAATTCCAAAAAAATCCAATACATGAAAATATACCAATATGGAAAGTTGTAGATGTTAACTAGAGAGAAAAAATATCTCTAGATCAGTTCATGAAGCCAAGCTCTCAGAAATCGATGGAATAGTACTTCTGGTCAGGCAAGATGACTAATACTGGGCAGAAACTTTAAAAATTCATATCTTCCTCTCTAGACCTCCAAATGAGGTACTTCCAATTACTAAAATCATTGTGAATATCTAGTTTCTTCCTATAAAATTTCGTAGCCATTGGACCACGTTTGCCCCTCAGATGACACAATTACACAACTGACCAAATGAACAGTATTGGAGCAAATCTGAAATTCTGATACCAACTTTGAAAAATCCTAAAAATTTCCACAAACCTCCAAATGACCTGATCTTTGCTTCCCAAAAAAATTCTAGGCCAGATCTAGTCACATGAAAAATTTCAAGGCAAGAAGAGGCTATTTGGTCAGACTTTGACATAAGGGGGCAAGGTGCCAATCTCTTTTGTTAAAAGAGGGCTCCAAGGGTTCACATTTGCTTCTCCTACTCATAAGGCTCTATGAGCACGTGGGAAAGCATCAACATAGGCTATCAAACATGGCTCGAATGTTTAACAACCTAGATTTGTAAAACTCACTCTCCCACACTAAAACATACACCATGTACATAATGCTAGGATCTTGCTATTCATACTAAAACTTGCTACATCATGCACCATAGTTATAATTCTCATACATATACAATAAATACATACATTTACAAGTATTTATAAGTGCACATCCCATGTACATCATTAGATTACATCTCTTAACAACAAAGTGGTGACAAAATGGCTATTTCACAAATCCTTTGCTAATTTCCTTAGCTTCAAGCTTGGTGGCTCCCATGTCTTTGTTCACTTGATCCACCTAGCATGTTAGGATAGTGGAGAGAAGGGGATGAGATTCAAAGAATCCCAATAGGTCATCTCTCATTCAATCATACATAATATATGTAAAGCAAGCTCTTCAAATGCATGTATGGAAAAATGGAAGTCATGGACATTTTCAAAACAACCTTGGCATGTGAATCAATCATATAAGACATTCAAGGGTTCACTAAGTGTTTGGATTGGCCTTACACTTCTCCTCATGGATTTTGGACTTGCCTCACCCACTCTTGAGCACTTTGGACTTAACCACATTGCTTTTGGGAGACCCTTTGCTTTGTCTCAACCAAGCTCGAGGGTTCTTGGCTCATCCTCACCCAATGAGTTCTTGGCCTTTCCACACTCAAGCAAACTCATACAAACATCTTGGGTTTATTTAATACATAACATAGCATCAAGGATCATGACATGTAAAGGCATGCTAGCATACTTTCCATAGCTTGAAAATACACATACACTCATTCTAAAATAAACTAAACATACATCCATGCATGAGAGAAATGGGAGAGAGCTACCTTATAGGATAACACAAGCCTTCCCTTTCAATTTATGATCTCCCTTCTTAATTTCATAATCACAACTAGATGGAAGTGCTTCTCTTGAGCCTAGACACACAAAGAGCATGGAATTACTCTTTCATAACTCAACACTTATTCATAAAGCTAGGAGTTTCTTTATAGCAAACCCTACCAAGCATATAAGAAACTAGGGGTTCTTTCTCTCTTTAGAAGTTCACCAACTCTTCCTCTCTCTCATGTTCTCAAGTTGGTAGAACTAACATACCTAGGGAAAACAAAGAAGTAACCTTCTTTAAGAGTGGTTTTCCACTTTCTCTCTTCTAAACCAAGCCCAAAATCATAGCAAGAGAGGGCAAAGAGAGAAGAACAAAACTCTAAGAAGAAAAGCTATGGAGATCTCAAGTTATGCTTACCTTTTTCTTGTTCTCCTTCCTTCTCTAGGTCTCTTTCTCTTTCCTCAGCCCTTTTCTCTGCCTTGGATGAAGCCTAAGTTAGTTAAGAGGAAAAGGAATGAATTGGGATGCTTTAAGAAGTCAAATTCTCTTTTTTCATGCTTTTCTGGACTAACCCTCGCTATAGCAAAGAACAACCCTCACTACGACGAGCACGTATTAGTCCCAAACCCCTGTTTTCACTACGGCACGCACTATGGCGAGGAACCCCCTGGTTTTGTATAGGATGCCCACACTTGCTATAGCTAGAAGCACTCTCGCTATAGCTAAAAGGCACTCTCGCTATAGCTAGACCCTTTCTTGCTATAGCGAATAGGTACATTCTCTATAGTTAGGCCATTTCTCGCTATAGCTAGCAGACTTAGAAAACTTCAGGATTTCAAAAATTTTTTAACTTTTTATTTTCTTCTTCTTCTTTTTTTCTCTTTGTTTTTGCTGGTTGTTATATGAGACATACCACTTGATGCTATGTTGCTATTTTGGTACCAATATGCTTTCTTGAATGTCTTTGAATTGTGGAAATGGCTCACAAGGGTGAGGTAGTGCCAAAAGTCCCTTAATATGGGTGAAGAGATGCCAAAAGTCCCTTGGATGGGTGAGGGTAAGTCAAAAGTCCCAAGAACCAAGAGTGAGGCAATTCAAAAGTCCTAGAAATAGGGTGAGGCCAAACAAAAAGTCCCTAGAGCTCATTCTTGTGCTTGACATGAGTTCGTGACACAAAAATGTGAAAGATGAATGCTTCATTGATTGATTGATTGCATACTTATACCTTTGACATGTTGTATGCCTTGAAAATGTGCTTGAATAGGTGTATGAGCTATTAAGATTCAATGAATCTCACTCCTTCCTTTCTCTCATCTCATATGATCTAGGTGGAGTTCAAGATCCAAAGGATGGAAGCGAAGGAGCTTAAATCTCCATCTCTTGGCAAATCTTTCCATTTTTATGTATTAGGATGTCTAGAATGTCAAAGTAGATATGTACATGTTATTTTTAAGCCATGACACTTTGAACAATTGTAAAACTATGTAAAGTTAGTATATGTATCAAGAATAGAGTTTAATGAATAGAAATGTGTATTTTGACCACTTGGGAGCCCACTTGTACATGTATGTTTATGGAAGTAGCATGGTGAATTTGAGTTGCATGAGGATGTAGACCTTATGAGAGGCTCATTTATGCTACATTTCTGCTTTTGAAGTTGCTCAAATATGTGTAAAACAATGGATGGCTCATTTAGACCAAATTTGCTCCTTTATTGGAACCAAAAGTGCCATAATCTTAAGCTATGGCAAAGTCTAACCAAATGACCTCTTGTTGACTTAAAATTTTGTATGAAATTAGATTTTACCTAGAGCATTTTTGGAAAGCTAAAGATCAGGTCATTTGGAGGTCTGTGGAATTTTCTATGATTTTTTAAAATTGGTATCAGAATTTCGGATTTGCACCAATACTGTTCATTTGGTCAGTTCTGAAATTGTGTCATTTGAGAGGAAAATATGGTCCAATGGCTACAAAATTTTATAGGTAGAAACTAGGCATTCACAGTGACTTGTAGCAACTAGAAAAACCTCATTTGGAGGTCTGAGCTAAGAGATATGAATTTCTAAATTTTTAGAATAACAACAGTAGCACAGCACAACCTGAGTCATTGTTCCATTAAATTTTGGTAGCTAAACGTTCTTTCTCTAGTCTAAGTCTATTTTTGCCATAAATTTAACATTTATATCTTTTCAAATTGGTATCATTTGTATAGATTTTATTTTTTTGGAATTAATTGAACATTTTCGAAGTTTATAGCAGACACTTGCATCAGTACCAATAGCTATCCGAACCTTTACCCCTTTTCACATGTCAAATGCTTTCTATGTTATGTGTCGTGACCTGGACATATTTTTGGCATAAATTAGACATGTGTATCTTTTTGGAATGGCCAAGAAATAATGATGTCAATTTTTCTATAATTAGTTATGAATTTTGAAACTTCATATCAGTAATCTAAACCAGTAGCCTAGATAGCAGCGACCTCAGTGGCTTTTCGAATGTCAAATGTTCTCCCCTTAATGATTCATGACCTAAAATTATTTTTACCATGGGGTAGACATCCAGAGATTTCTGGAATGGTAAAGTTTTTTAGGTTTCAATTTTTATGAATTTAGTTATGAATTTCTGAAGTTGTGACAGAAAAACTGAGATTCTGACCGAAAATAATAGTGAGTTTGATGCTTCCCTTTGAATTCCACGAGTTATGGGCCAACTTTGGTGATGCAAATGAGTTGTATGTATATAATTAGATATGAGAATGTGATGTATGAACTCATATGGTCCGTGTGACACCGAATGAAATTTTCATACGCGACGCAATGCGAAATAAGGCATTATTTTAATGCCATTTTTCCATTTCCTTTTGTGCAATTCATCATGTGAGACTTAGAAATGATAGGAAGCAAGCTAAAAATATATAGTGTTACATTACACATGTCTATATACTTGTCAATATAAGTACAGGAAAAATTTAAAACCAAAAAAATATTTAAAAAAAATTAAAAGGATTTAACAGTGAATAAACCACCATAAAACCCCTCCGTAACAAAGTGGTGTTAAATGTGCTGCTATTAAACCATGGATTTAATGGTGGTTTGCTAATTGTTGTTAAACCAATGGATTTAACAACAATTAAACTATACTACCATCAAATGCATGATTTAACAATGATTGTCATCATAGATGCTAGGAACCATTGTTGAAGCATTCATGGTAGATGGTTCAATGATAGTATCAGCAACCATCATTAATCCTTATAGCAATGGTTAGAGCTAAGGAAGAAATATTGTTAGGACACCTTTCTCTTTTAGTAGTGTTATTAAGGGTCTAAAAGGACAACATGATTAAACAAATGAAAAAGGAGGCAAAGATAGCTGATGATGACCAATATGTCTCATATTTATAGATATATTTATATCTTTTTATAAGACTTATCATATTAATTTCAAGGTTATTTTAGATTTTTGTAATTAAAGTTAGTTAGTAGTTTATACATAAATTTGTAAATACTTCTTCAATTAAGTTTTAAAGTAGTTTTGCATAGATTTTAGGTTAATTAGGTATATTGACTACATTTAATAGTTTGCGCATATTTTGTAGGTGAAACATATTGAGTTTTGTATTGTAGACAACAACTAAATTGCATTTAAGTCTAAATTCTTTTCTTTTAAATGTTTACCCCTTTAGATAAAGAGTTTGTAAATCTTTCCTTTAGTCAGTGCATTGTCCTTCATATGCTTTTAATTTTGTTTGCAAGTAAACTTGATGGTCCAAAATCATTAGGGTAGATTTAGTTAAGATTTGATAAAAGGGAAATTAATTAAATGAAGTATAAATATTGTTCCATTAAATAATTAAATTAACAAACGTAAGTTATTATAAAAAACATATAAATATATTAATAATATTTAATTAATCACACTTATTTGACATATTTATTAGTATATTTATAATAGGTTATATTTTTATCCAATAAAATTATCCAAAGGTGTGAATTATAGAAACAATATGCCTTGTTCTAATAATGCCACACCCCATAATAGAGACATAATTGACACAAAATATGAGATGATCTCACGTATGTAAGCCTAACCAACATATATAATCTCATTCTCTTGTTATGTTGATCAAACCCTATGAAAAGTAACAAAAGTTAACACTTTAATACAATATTACCTTCTAGGTAAATTCTCTTAACCATATCTCAAATTTTGTTCATACATGTAATATCATCATAATACTTCATTTGTAATAAGTTTGAAGAAAATTTGACAAAATGTCCTCTGTAAGTAGAACATCACAGATTATTTACTACAACCAATCAATTAGAAATAACAAAAGAGCGCTTTACTTTTTAATTTTTATTCAACAAATAAATGTAGTGGGATCATGTTTGTAATCTGTGGAGCAGACTTTAGATTTCAAACATGTGCACAAGTACAAAGGACAATAACTAGTATTATTGAATGGATTGACAATTGGTTCTTTACTAGTTATATTCTTGAGGTAGACTAGGAAACATTTAGTGATAGCTCTACTATCTATAATAATAAATAAAGGAATGATTGCGATACTCATTAGATAGAAGTTAGTTTTGGTGGAATATTATATAGTAAGGTATCAAGTGGAAATTTAAAAATGATAAGCTTCAATAAAAATAAAATTATAATCTTTAACATAAAGAAGTTCATACATACATTGTCATGAATTCAATTAGTACTACCATTATACAAATAAATAGAAGTACATAGAACATGTTTATTGGCAAGTTCAATCACAATACATTAGTTGGTTGATTTATGAAACTTTAGATGAGGGAGTTAGCATACTTTAAGAAATAAATCAATGCATGTAAAAAAGTTGCTTGTTAAGGTTGGACATTAATTATAACAAGACACAATTAAAAATAGTACAAGGAAAATCATATAAATTAATTCTTAAAGTAGAGCAAATTATTAAACAATAATTGAAAAACATTAATTATCAATTAAAAACCATTTGATATTATTACAGAAAACAATTTATTGTAAATTTTCTATTAGAAGGTCTGTGTAGAACTTTAACTTTTAACATAGTGATGACTCCCTAATTTTGGTAAAAGTAAGGTATATTTTATGATGGATTAGGGAGTCAAATTGCCTCGTTCTTGGGTGACCTTTTATAAATTGTTATCTAATCAAAGAAAATAAATAAAATATATCATTTGGAATATTTTTAGTAGTTTTGAGTTTTATTTGATTTTGATTTTAATCTCAAGAGAAAGGTAGAGATTTGCTAGAAAGGAATGAGAAAAAGGAGAGAAGTTTGAAGTTCAAAAGCAAGCTGTTCAAGTCCCCTCACTACAGTGAGTATACAGTTCACTGTAGCTAGGATGCCTTTTCACTGTGGCGAGGAAGTCCATTCGCTATAGCGAAACCATGACTCATACAAAATCCAAGAAGCTTCTCGCTATAGCATGGGTAGTAGCGAGATTAGCAAAGATCTTGAACCTATAAGTTCTCGCTATAGAGAGAGACAACCCTTGCCATAGCGAGATCAGTTACTGAAATGTACAGCTTCGATTTGTAAACTAAAAACGCAATGGGTAGCTAGTGATTCATCATTCTAAGCCTGGAGGAGAGTTTTTGAGGAGAAAAACATACCAAGGAGCTAGGGTTTGAAGAGAAGAAGCTTGGGTTGAAGATTGGAGGCTAAATCAATGTGATTTCATTGAGTTTTCTTACATTCTCCATCCTTTCTTTCATGACTCCTTGTCTATTTGAATCTCTAGTTTTGTTTGCAATGTGTAGAGCCATATGTGGCTAGATTTCTTAGATCCTAGGTTTACTTGAACCTATTGCCATGTAATGGAGATTTTACAAAGTTAATCTAAGTTGATTATTAATCTAAATGCTTAATCTATCTATTGTTCTTTATTTAAAAGTTTGGCCATCTCTTTTGTGGAATTGGGGAGTTGAGATTAGCTCTTGAAAGAGAAAAATCTTAATGGACCATTTGATTGAGCAACTTAGGATTAGGTTATTCTAGTTTTTTTCTTAGGTATAGAAATATACTCAAGAGCTCTAAGTAGTGAAAATGGTTGAATAAAATTAACCTAATTAATTGCAAGAGAAATCTGCAATTAACTAGGCTAGAAGTTTAAGTGGTTCGAAAGACACTTGGGCTCATTTAATCTCCTTAGTTTTTAGATTGTTAATTAACTAATTAATTGAGCAATTCAATTAGTGGCAATTAGGGGATAGAAACCTAGGATACTCCTTAGTGACTAATCTCATTAGAATGATCTTAATGCTCAGTATTAGTTTAAATTCATTTCTTTTAATTCCTTACATTGGTAGTTGCTTGTCTTGAGTTAAACAAAAGCAAATTTTCTTAGGCCTAACTGGGTCTAATTCAATTCCTTATGGGACAACCTTGATTCACTATATTATAAAAGTGATCTGTACACTTGCAGAATCTATTACAAAAAACAAAAAATAGTGGCTATCAAGATTTTTGGCATTGTTACCAGAGAATTGAGCTAGATTTCTTTAGATTAAGTATATTGTCAGTAGTTTTAGTTCAAGACTTTTGTTAGTTTTGTTAATTTCTTTCTACTATCGAGACTTAACTTTTGGATATATTGTTTAGCAGGTACTATAGTTTATGCCACCTAAGGCAAAAACTAAAGTGAGAGCTAAGTTAAAGACTAGAAGTATCTAAGATATTATAGTTGAAAGCTCACCTATAGAACTCACATTCAGTGAAGAAGAAGAGCTAGAACGAATTGAAACTTAAGAGAAAACTCAAGTTGAACCACAAGGGGTAACCTATATTGAATAAGAAAATTTAGCTCTAGGAGAAGGATAAAGAAAGGTTCTAGCCATGGCTGAAGAGAAGTATGAAAGGTTAGGAGTGAATGATTTTCTCAATCGCAATAATCGGGGATATCAATCAGGTATCAAAGTTCTAGGATTTCAAGCCAATAACTTCGAGATTAAAAAAATGATGCTATAAATGTTGCAAATGAATGGACAATTTAGTGGTACTTACCAGGAGGATCCTAATAGACACCTCTAAGCTTTTTTGAAGGTGTGTGACTCTTTCAAGAAAAATAGTGTGCCAAAGGATGTGATTCATTTGTAGCTTTTTCTCTTTTCTTTGCAAGGGAAGGGCAGGAATGGCTGAATAATCTACTGGAAGGTTTAATTGAGAGATGGGAGGATTTAGAAGAAAGATTCTGGGCACGTTTTTTCCCTCATGATAAAATGGTGGATGTCAGAGCAGTAATTACTAATTTTAGACAACAGCCGAGTGAGAATTTATATGAAGCATGGGAAAGGTTTAAATAGTTAGTCAGACAATACCATAGCCATAAGTAGGACAAATAGGTCCTAGTTTAAACATTTTGTTTGTGGTTAACCCTAGAGTCTAAGACTTTGATGGATTCTATAACAAATGGAGGCTTTGGAAGACAACTAGTGAACAATGTGATAAAATGTCTGGATAATCTAGCAGCCGAGCATGCACAATGTTCTAGTGAGTAGAAATCAATGAAAATGGTTAAGAAAAGTTTAGAGGATGTCACTTCTCAAATAGTGGCAATGCTTGCATCCATGAACAAGCATTTTGATCAGTTGAAACTCTAAGTTTAAAAAAATAGCAGCTATACAGGAGTTAACACAGTACATATGCCGACCAATTCTTGAGAATATTGTGGAAAAGTACACCCTTCTGAATTTTGTCCAATAGGGACTACCTTTAAGTTGTGTAATTACGCTGGAAATCCACAAAGGGGTCCCAAGAACCTATACTCTAACACATACAATCTTAGTTGGAGGAACCACCTGAACTTTTCATGGAGTCAAAGTATATCTTTGAATCAAGCATCGTCCTCTGGACCTAAACCAATAACTCCTATGTGACCACCAGGATTTACATAACAACTAAGGCATCAAGTCCCCATTCAAGAAAAGAAATCAGGTATGGAAGAGATGATAATGCAATTTATGGTTGAATAAAAGGCGGCAATGAAAAACATGAAAATGCAAATTAGGCAATTAACATCAAAGTTGAATACAATGAAGCAAGGTGGATTACTAAGCAATACAGTTCCTAATCCTAGAAGAGAAGGGAAAGAGGAATGTAAAGCAATCACTTTACATAGTGGGAAGTAATTGCCTGAAGTTCAGAAATCTAGGGAGGACTTAGTAAGTGAAGGGGATCAAGTCATTCAGAAGAAAAGTGTGGAGTTGACTGAAGTAGAAAAGAAAAAGGAAGAGTTAAGAAAGGAAAAGAAAAACAGGGATTTAGAGACTGAAGATAAAAGTAAAGATAAGATAGTAAAACCTTAGAAAAGAATACCTCCTCTTCCTTTCCTGTAAAGGTTTCAAAAGAAGGCCTTAGAAGAGAAATACAAGAAATTTCTCTAGATATTCAAACAGCTTCATATTATCATCTCATTTGTTAAAGCTTTAGAGCAAATGCCTCTATACACCAAGTTTTTTAAGGAGATGCTAAGTAACAAGAAGAAGTTGAATGAGTTAGGCATAGTCATACTTATAGAAAAATGCAGTGCAATAATTCTCAATAAGCTTCCTCCTAAGCTACGAGATCCGGGTACTTTCTTAGTGCCGTGTGTCATTGGAAACAAATTCAAAAGGAGAGCTCTTTGTGACCTTGGATCAAGTGTGAATTTGATGCCACTTGTAATTTTTGAATAACTTCAACTTGGGGAAGTACATCCCATTTCAGTTACTTTACAACTAGCGGATCGGAGTTGTCTAAGCAAAAAGGTATTATTAAAGATGTTCTAGTTAAAGTGGATAAGTTTATCTTTCCACTTGCTTCATCATCTTAGACATACCAGTGGATAGGAAGTTACCTTTTTTGTTGGGTAGACCATTTTTGGTAATAGCTCGAGCTTTAATTGATGTAGAGATAGGTGAAATTAAGCTGCGAGTAAGGGATGAGGAGATTCTATTTAATATGAACAAGGCCTTGAAGTTCTTTAATTAGATAGACAACTATTTTCAAGTTAAGATTTATGAGGATTACATTCAAGGAGTATTGGAAACATATAAAGAAAGAGACTTATTAGATGCATTGTTACATGAGCTGGACATAATTGAACAACAAGAGACGAATGAATGTAAGATAATGATACATGGAAATTCTCGATGGTTAAACTCTTCGAGGAAATTTGAATTATTGGAATTGGAAGCTAGAGTGACCCCATCAATGAAGTCGTCTATTGAAGAACCTCCGCAGTTGGAGCTAAAACCATTGCCATCTCATTTGAAGTTTGCCTATTTAGGAATGGATGACTCCTTACCAGTAATTATTTCTGCATTTTTTGAATGAAGAACAAGAGCAAAAGTTAATTGATCTACCTAGAACTCACAAATTAATTATGGGTTAGACAATTGCGGATATCAAGGGCATCAGCCCAACAATAGGGATGCACAAAATCCTGTTAGAAGATGAGCACAAGAAATCTGTTGAGGGGCAAAGGAGACTGAACCCAATCATGAAGGAAGTGGTTAAGAAATAAATTCTGAAGTGGTTGAATGTAAAGATCATATACCCTATCTCTAATAGTAGTTGGGTCAGCCCGGTACAATGTGTACCTAAAAAGAGAGGAATGATAGTGGTAAAGAATGGCCAGAATGAGGTTATTTCCACTAGAATGGTTATTGGGTGGCGGATTTGTATGGATTATAGGAAGTTGAATGCAGCAACACACAAATATCATTTTCTCCTCTTATTCATTGACCATATGCTTAATCACTTGGATGGGAAGCAATAATTTTATTTCTTGGATGGATACTCTGGATACAATCAAATAGCAATTGTCTCAGAAGATCTGCATTTCGAAGGATGTCATTTGGGCTATATAATGCTCCAGTCACTTTTCAATGATGTATGATGTCTATCTTCACATATTTCATTGAACACACCATGGAATCTTTTATGGATGATTTCTCTATTTTTGGAGAATCATTTGAGATGTGTTTAGCAAATTTAGCGCAAGTCTTGAAGTATTATGAAGAAACAAATTTAGTGTTGAATTGGGAGAAATGTCATTTCATGGTTACTAAAGGAATTGTCTTGAGTCATAAAGTTTCTAAGCATGGTCTAGAAATGGATCGTGCCAAAACAGTAGTGATTAAGTAACTTCTACCACTCGCTCATGTGAAGGGAATATGGAGTTTCCTTGGTTATGCCAATTTCTATCACCAGTTCATTAAAGATTTCTCAAAAATCGCAAAGTCACTTTGCAAACTTTTGGAGAAAGACATACCCTTCCAATTTACCGATGAGTGCCTAAAAGCATTTGAAGAGCTAAAGCAGAGATTGATCACTGCACCCATCATTGTAGCTCTAGATTGGAGCCAACCATTTGAACTTATGTATGACGCAAGTGATTATGTAGTAGGAGCCATTCTCAGTAAAAGGAGGGGCAAGGTATTTCACCCCATTTACTACGCTAGTCATGTAACACCCCATAATTAATTAAGGTATTAATCATGGATTAGAATTAATTAAGAGTAATTAATATGGGCTCATTGGGCAAGTTAAGTGAATAGAGACTTTAGAGAGATAAATTATTAATATGGGTTTGAGATTTAATTGGGATAGAAATTCTATCTAGGCCTAAATTAATAGAGCATGAGAAAAGGCTAATGGAGGCCCAAGATTTATTTTGTATAGACTCTTTTAAGTGGCCCAATAATCCTTGTGCAGACATAAAACTCTTGAGCTCTTCAAACTTGGCCCAAACCTAGTTAAATTTCAGCAACTTAAGTGTAAAAAAAAAAAAAACTGGCCCAGTAAATTCTGCAGCCCAACACCTCTAAACTGGCCCAACAAATTTAAAAAAATCTGAAGCCCAAATGAAAGTGGATCTTGGAGCAGCCCATGACCCATACTTGACCCATACTTGACCCAACTTAAACCCTAATACCCCACCCACTTACTCACTTGCTGAAACATAAGATTCAAGAGGCAAAATCGGAGGTGGAGAAGGAGGCTAGGGTTTGGGACCAAATTTCTGCATTTTCTCATACTTAGAGCAAGATTCAGCCAAGGTAATAGTTATACAACTTAATCCCCTCATCTTTCTCCTTAATTTGGTCCGATTAGTTTTTCATTTGGAGCATTTTCATCCTACCCAAAATCTGAAATGTGAGTGTTTGGGGATTTTCTTGATGAAATTCGTAGGTTGGGATTAAGGCTGACTTTGGGTGAGTTTAGACCCTCCATTTTGATGCTTTAATGGTTAATTTGAGACCCCCATAGCTAATTTATAAAATGGGTGTTAATTATGTACGAATTTGCTTAGGATTTTGGGTGGAACATTGAATTTTCTGGTGGAGGAAACTTAAATCCGAAATTGGGACTTGTTGTGGCTGGGTAAATGATTCTTGGGTAGTCATTAGCATTTTAAATTCCTTGGGTACTGATTATGGATTATTAATGATGAATTAGAGTAGTAATTATGTGATGTTGTGGTTATAGGAGGAATTCTGCACCATTGGTGATTGTTACAAGTGTCTACAAGTGAGGTAACCGGGTTTATGTCAATTCCATGTATATATTTGATTTAGTTTCATATGATGCTGTATATGATTGATTGAAAATGTTGAATGAATTGATTGGCTATCTGTTATATTGTATTGGACCTTGTGAGTCCATGGTGGAGCTGTGGTGCGGCTGCCACCCGTGCATGTGCTATGATCAAGCACCGGGTTATGATCAAACCCAGATGCACTGAGCCCCGGTTGTGCTCAATAGGGAGTAGGTGCCGTGGACGGACCTCTCCGGTGTTAATGGCCTTTAACATGTGATAATATGATTGCTAGTATGGGATAGTAATCATGATAGCCTAATTGTTTCATTTGCTGTTATAATGGATGTGATTCTGATGTTGATTTTGATTTATGCATATATGGTAATTAAACTGAATATGTGATGGAATTGCCTTGGTTACTGAGATTCATATCTCACCCCGTTTTATGGGATTAATATTTCAGGTGAAAGTTCCTCGGGTAAGGATAAGGGTAAGCAAGTGGATGAACATCCATGAGCTGAGGCTGGGTGTGGGGAGCTACACTTGGTCTGGGTATAATAGGATAGATGCAATTTTTGTTATTAGTTTACCTAGCATCATCATGTAATCATATTGCCAAGTGTAGGCGTTTATATTTTGCTTGATTGAAATGTAACCGTTAAGGATTTAGAGCACATCATAGTGGAATATCAATGTATGAACTTATAGCATTATATATATGTATGTAGTTCTGCTGAAATGGTGATATGGATCACCTTATGGGAATTGTAGACATATGATGTCTTAGAGGTAAGCTATTGTTGAATGGAATATCTATGGAATGTGCATGGGATGCAAATTGTTGCTAATGCATGTGTTCTTGCTGCCATTTAATTATGAATTTGTTTGTATGAGTTAGTGGAACAAGTAGGAAGTGACATTTGAGTTTCACAAGGGTAATGATAGATTAGTTGGGTAATTAAGGTACATAATTACCACTAAAGTTGCATAAATTAAGGTAGAATGGCCCTAGAGTGATATTGGAGGGAAATTGGAGAGTATAAGATGAAATCTTGGGAGTAGTAGGAACAGAAGGGAATTGGCCGCGGCCAATATTTAATTGGCCTAGGCCAATTCATAACAGAGAATAATTGGCCGCGGCCAACATTTAATTGGCCTCGGCCAAATGTGGCGAACCTGCCAGGGAAGAAAACAGAGAGCAATTGGCCGCGGCGAATGGTGACGTTAGCCGCGGCTAAGCCTGAGAGGCAGATTTGGGGGTGTTCCAGAGGGTATTTGGCCGCGGCGAAAGGGGTATTTGGCCGCGGCGAAATGTGAAAAAAAATTGTGAAAGCATCAGGAGTTGAACCGAGAGTAATTGGCCGCGGCGCAAGTGAATTTAGCCGCGGCGAAAGTGCTCTATTTCTCATATTCACCTAGAAACCTTAGTTTCTCTTAAGGTAATGCTAAGGAATGATTTAGAAACACTTGTAGGAGAATTTTATGAGTTGGAAATGATGGATGGGAGTATCAAAGGCTCCTCATTAATAATTAAATTCACTCATGCGTTCGAATAATTGTGGTTGTCTAGCTAATGACCCTAGCAACATTAAGGTTTCAATTTTCCTCACTTGTTCCCGATGTAATTAATTTTAATGACTTCAAACCTTGATATATGATTATTAATCATGTACTTAACCTTAATTACTATAATTGAAAGTTAGGGTCGTCACAGTTGGTATCAGAGCAATGGTTCAGGCAAATGTGTTTGATTTATTGCTTTGTGGTTAGGAAACTTGGCAATCATGATGCATGAATGATAGGAATAGGAACATTATGACCTGATAATAACCCTCATACTTGTATATATACTTGCCATGGGTGGAATTGCGTTTTGTTGCCTTGGACTGTGGTTAATGGGAGATTCTTGTGGTTGTGCTTATGGCATTGCAGAACTAGATGGCCACTCGTAGAGAAACAACTGAGATGTTAAGGGGCATGCAAGAGGCCATGGCTGCAATGGCCAACCGAATGAGAGAACAAGCTGAGGCCCATGAGACTACGGTTAGGGCAATGACTGACCGGCTTCGAGAGCAAGCCGAGGCTCATGCAGCGACTGTGCAAGTGCTGCAACAGCTACATGAAAATATGAATAAGCGGAATGAGGAGGTGCCATTGGAGAATCGTGTGGGGGCTGGTCATAACCCCGGTGTGGGACACCAAGGGAAGGACAATGACCTGTCTATTGCATTAGCCAAATTCAGAAAAGCTGATCCTCCATCGTTCTTGGGGGAGTTAGATACTGAGAAAGCCGAGAGATGGTTGATGCAACTGGAGAAAATCTTTGCGGTTATGACTTGCACCACCGAACAAAAGGCAAGGTTGGCCATTTATAAGTTGGAGGGTGAGGCTGAACATTGGTGGAGGAATGCCTCCAGATTGTTGACTGCAAGGGAGATACCCTTGACGTGGGAAAGTTTCCAAATTGCTTTTGAGAGCAAATATTTCCCACCATCCGTAAGGGCTGACAAGGAAGCAGAGTTTAACTTCCTTGAGCAAGGGGACATGAATGTGGACCAATACGCAGCCAAATTTATCCAACTATCTCGCTTCTCCTCTTACTTGAAGAGATTTGACGATGAGCCATGGAAGGCTGAAAAATTCGAAAGGGGTTTAAGACCGGAAATCAAAGATAAGATTGTATCTCTACAAATTCGTAATTTTGACGAATTGGTGGAGAAATGTAGAGTAACAGAGAGGGCCATGATGGAAAGTGAGGCCAAGAGGAAAAAGACCCTGGAAGGAAAACGTGACCGAGGTATGGAGCCCTTTAGGGGCGGAAGCAAGAAAGGAGCCCATAGTGGAAGCGGCTCTTGGGGAAGGAGACAACCCCTAAGGAATGTCCCTCAAAGAAGAAGTATGGGACCACCCAGAAATGCAATTAGTGCCCCACCTGCTTGTGCCAAGTGTGGCAAGAACCATGGGAATGGACCATGCCCAGTGTGCTATAATTGTGGGAAGCCTGGACACTATGCACGGACTTGCACGGTGTCACGGGAGTCGGCGTCATCGGTTAAGCCACCTATCCAAGGAAGGGTGTTTGCAATTACGCAGCAAGAGGCTAGTAGATCCCCTAGTCTGATCCGAGGTACTTTACTTGTCCATAATCATGTAGTAGATGCATTATTTGACTCGGGTGCAACCCACTCATTCATCTCATATGACTGTGTTAAGTGTCTGGGTCTTAAAATTAGCCTGTTGCCATTCGAATTATCTGTGTCCACCCCTACTGGATATTCTATGATTACATCTGATGTATGCTTAAATTGTACTGTACAATTGGATAGCCGTTGTACTACCCTTGATTTGATTTGCATCCCTTTGTGTGACTTTGATGTAATCATTGGTATGGACTGGTTGTCGGCTAATAGTGTGATACTTGACTGTAACCGTAAAACTGTTTCCTTACCTGCAAATATATCTGAAACTGGTCCGGTGACTGAGCTTACTTGTTTGTCTGCCACCCAAGCTGAGAGGTGCCTTAGGCGTGGTTGCCAAGGGTTTCTAGTATTCTTTTCATTGCATGTAGAGGTTGATGATGGGTTGGAGGATATACCTGTGATTAGGGAGTTCCCTGAAGTTTTTTCTAAGGAGTTTAGTGGACTACCTCCAGAGAGAGAGCTAGAATTTTCTGTTGATTTGGTACCCGGTACTGGTCCAATCTCTAAGGCTCCGTATAGAATGGCGCCTGCCGAGTTGGTTGAGTTGAAGAGTCAACTAGAGGAGTTACTTGAAAAAGGGTTTATTAGGCCAAGTGTGTCCCCATGGGGAGCACCGGTATTGTTTGTCAAGAAGAAAGATGGTAGTCTTAGACTTTGCATTGACTATAGACAATTGAACCAAGCAACTATTAAGAATAAATACCCTTTGCCTAGAATTGATGACTTACTTGACCAATTAGTTGGAGCGTCGGTGTTTTCAAAGATTGACCTTAGATCAGGGTATCACCAACTTAGAGTCAAGGCTGAGGATGTATCTAAAACTGCCTTTAGAACTAGATATGGCCATTATGAGTTCCTAGTCATGCCTTTCGGGTTAACCAATGCCCCTGCCATTTTCATGGATTACATGAATAGGATTTTTAGGCCTTATCTGGATCGATTTGTGGTAGTGTTCATTGATGACATCCTCATCTACTCTAAAAGTAGTGAAGAGCATAAAGAGCATCTTAGGATAGTTCTTCAAACCTTGAGAGAGCATCAGTTGTATGCTAAGTTGAGCAAGTGTGAGTTTTGGCTACGGGAGGTCAAATTTCTAGGTCATGTGATATCGGAACAAGGGGTAGCGGTAGATCCTAGCAAGGTAGAGGCGGTACTGGATTGGGAGAGACCTAAAACAGTGACCGAAATCCGAAGCTTCTTAGGTCTAGCTGGCTACTATAGAAGATTCATTAAGGGATTTTCTCAGTTAGCCATGCCTTTGACTAAGTTGACTAGGAAGGACCAACCATTTGTGTGGGATGCTAAGTGTGAGAATGCCTTTCAAGAGCTTAAGGATAGGCTTACCACCGCACCTGTGTTAGTGATACCTGACCCTAAGGAGACATTCACAGTCTATAGTGACGCTTCAAAGAAAGGATTAGGGTGTGTCTTAATGCAACAAGGTAGGGTGATAGCCTATGCCTCTAGACAACTTAGACCCCATGAGGAGAATTATCCCACCCATGACCTAGAGCTAGCGGCTGTAGTTTTTGCCCTTAAGATTTGGAGGCACTATCTCTATGGTGCCCAATTTGAGGTGTATAGTGATCACAAGAGTTTGAAGTACTTATTTGACCAAAAAGAGTTGAACATGAGACAAAGGAGGTGGATGGAATTCCTTAAGGATTATGACTTCTCCTTAAAGTATCATCCAGGGAAGGCGAATGTGGTCGCCGATGCCTTGAGTAGGAAATCTATTCACATGGCAATGATGATGCTTAGAGAGCAAAGGTTGATTGAGGAGATGAGAGATTTGAATTTATCAATTTCAATGAACCCTAGTAGTATTCTTTTGGGAGAGTTGAGGATAGAAAATGACCTTAGGAAGAGAATTAAAGAGGCCCAAGAGCTAGATGCCTACTGGGGAGGAATTAGAGAGCAATTGGGGAGCGGTGAGGTCAAAGACTTTGACCTATCAGAAGATAGTTTGGTGAGGTATCAGGGTAGAGTGTGCATACCCAAAGATGAAGAGTTGAGGAACATTATACTATCAGAAGCTCATAAGAGTAAGTACACCATCCATCCGGGCACCACTAAGATGTATAGGGATTTAAAGAAGAGCTTTTGGTGGCCTGGGATGAAGTCGGACATAGCAGAGTTTGTTGCTAGGTGTCTAATTTGTCAAAGGGTTAAGATTGAGCACCAAAGACCCGCAGGTTTGTTACACCCTTTAGAAATTCCTGAATGGAAATGGGATAGTATATCTATGGATTTTGTGATGGGTTTGCCTAGAACATCCTCGGGTTATGATGCTATTTGGGTGATTGTGGATAGATTGACGAAGTCTGCCCACTTTCTACCTATTAGAGCTACTTATTCCCTAGATAGACTAGCTCAACTGTATGTTCGTGAAATTGTGAGATTGCATGGTGTTCCTAATAGCATTGTGTCAGATAGAGACCCAAGATTCACATCAAAATTTTGGCGATCTCTACAAGAAGCTTTGGGTACTAGTCTTAACTTTAGCACTGCTTACCACCCTCAGTCTGACGGACAGACTGAGAGGACCATTCAGACCCTTGAGGACATGCTTAGAGCGAGTGTACTGGAGTTAAAAGGGAGTTGGGATGTGTACTTGCCTTTAGCTGAGTTTGCTTATAATAATAGTTACCATTCCAGCATTCAGATGGCACCATTTGAGGCACTTTATGGGAGGAAGTGTCGGTCACCCTTGTGTTGGGTAGAACTTGGTGAAAGAAGTCTCTTAGGTCCAGACATAGTGGACCAAACCACCCATCAGATAGAACTCATTAGAAAGAAGTTGTTGGCTGCCCAGAGTAGGCAAAAGAGTTATGCGGATAAGAGAAGGAGACCCTTAGAATTTGAGATAGGAGACCATGTGTTCCTTAAAGCTACTCCAGTGACGGGTGTAGGACGGTCTATTAGGACAAGAAAGCTCAGTCCTCGTTATCTTGGTCCTTTCCAAATCCTTGAAAGGATAGGACCCGTGGCCTATAGAGTTGCTTTACCTCCAAACCTGGCCAGATTGCATGATGTGTTCCATGTGTCCCAATTGAAAAAGTACCACCCGGACCCTTTGCATGTCATTGAGCATGAGAATGTGCATCTACAAGATGATTTGTCTTATGTGGTTGAGCCGGAAAGGATTGTGGACTCAAAAGTCAAACAGCTGCGTAATAAGGACATCCTCCTGGTAAAGGTAGTATGGAGAGGACTTACTCCGGATGAAGCAACTTGGGAAACTGAGGAAGCAATGAGGAAGGATTATCCTGCATTATTTGAGTAAGGTATGTTTAATTTTGAGGACAAAATTTCTAAAAGGAGGGGAGAATGTAACACCCCATAATTAATTAAGGTATTAATCATGGATTAGAATTAATTAAGAGTAATTAATATGGGCTCATTGGGCAAGTTAAGTGAATAGAGACTTTAGAGAGATAAATTATTAATATGGGTTTGAGATTTAATTGGGATAGAAATTCTATCTAGGCCTAAATTAATAGAGCATGAGAAAAGGCTAATGGAGGCCCAAGATTTATCTTGTATAGACTCTTTTAAGTGGCCCAATAATCCTTGTGCAGACATAAAACTCTTGAGCTCTTCAAACTTGGCCCAAACCTAGTTAAATTTCAGCAACTTAAGTGTAAAAAAAAAAAAAACTGGCCCAGTAAATTCTGCAGCCCAACACCTCTAAACTGGCCCAACAAATTTAAAAAAATCTGAAGCCCAAATGAAAGTGGATCTTGGAGCAGCCCATGACCCATACTTGACCCATACTTGACCCAACTTAAACCCTAATACCCCACCCACTTACTCACTTGCTGAAACATAAGATTCAAGAGGCAAAATCGGAGGTGGAGAAGGAGGCTAGGGTTTGGGACCAAATTTCTGCATTTTCTCATACTTAGAGCAAGATTCAGCCAAGGTAATAGTTATACAACTTAATCCCCTCATCTTTCTCCTTAATTTGGTCCGATTAGTTTTTCATTTGGAGCATTTTCATCCTACCCAAAATCTGAAATGTGAGTGTTTGGGGATTTTCTTGATGAAATTCGTAGGTTGGGATTAAGGCTGACTTTGGGTGAGTTTAGACCCTCCATTTTGATGCTTTAATGGTTAATTTGAGACCCCCATAGCTAATTTATAAAATGGGTGTTAATTATGTACGAATTTGCTTAGGATTTTGGGTGGAACATTGAATTTTCTGGTGGAGGAAACTTAAATCCGAAATTGGGACTTGTTGTGGCTGGGTAAATGATTCTTGGGTAGTCATTAGCATTTTAAATTCCTTGGGTACTGATTATGGATTATTAATGATGAATTAGAGTAGTAATTATGTGATGTTGTGGTTATAGGAGGAATTCTGCACCATTGGTGATTGTTACAAGTGTCTACAAGTGAGGTAACCGGGTTTATGTCAATTCCATGTATATATTTGATTTAGTTTCATATGATGCTGTATATGATTGATTGAAAATGTTGAATGAATTGATTGGCTATCTGTTATATTGTATTGGACCTTGTGAGTCCATGGTGGAGCTGTGGTGCGGCTGCCACCCGTGCATGTGCTATGATCAAGCACCGGGTTATGATCAAACCCAGATGCACTGAGCCCCGGTTGTGCTCAATAGGGAGTAGGTGCCGTGGACGGACCTCTCCGGTGTTAATGGCCTTTAACATGTGATAATATGATTGCTAGTATGGGATAGTAATCATGATAGCCTAATTGTTTCATTTGCTGTTATAATGGATGTGATTCTGATGTTGATTTTGATTTATGCATATATGGTAATTAAACTGAATATGTGATGGAATTGCCTTGGTTACTGAGATTCATATCTCACCCCGTTTTATGGGATTAATATTTCAGGTGAAAGTTCCTCGGGTAAGGATAAGGGTAAGCAAGTGGATGAACATCCATGAGCTGAGGCTGGGTGTGGGGAGCTACACTTGGTCTGGGTATAATAGGATAGATGCAATTTTTGTTATTAGTTTACCTAGCATCATCATGTAATCATATTGCCAAGTGTAGGCGTTTATATTTTGCTTGATTGAAATGTAACCGTTAAGGATTTAGAGCACATCATAGTGGAATATCAATGTATGAACTTATAGCATTATATATATGTATGTAGTTCTGCTGAAATGGTGATATGGATCACCTTATGGGAATTGTAGACATATGATGTCTTAGAGGTAAGCTATTGTTGAATGGAATATCTATGGAATGTGCATGGGATGCAAATTGTTGCTAATGCATGTGTTCTTGCTGCCATTTAATTATGAATTTGTTTGTATGAGTTAGTGGAACAAGTAGGAAGTGACATTTGAGTTTCACAAGGGTAATGATAGATTAGTTGGGTAATTAAGGTACATAATTACCACTAAAGTTGCATAAATTAAGGTAGAATGGCCCTAGAGTGATATTGGAGGGAAATTGGAGAGTATAAGATGAAATCTTGGGAGTAGTAGGAACAGAAGGGAATTGGCCGCGGCCAATATTTAATTGGCCTAGGCCAATTCATAACAGAGAATAATTGGCCGCGGCCAACATTTAATTGGCCTCGGCCAAATGTGGCGAACCTGCCAGGGAAGAAAACAGAGAGCAATTGGCCGCGGCGAATGGTGACGTTAGCCGCGGCTAAGCCTGAGAGGCAGATTTGGGGGTGTTCCAGAGGGTATTTGGCCGCGGCGAAAGGGGTATTTGGCCGCGGCGAAATGTGAAAAAAAATTGTGAAAGCATCAGGAGTTGAACCGAGAGTAATTGGCCGCGGCGCAAGTGAATTTAGCCGCGGCGAAAGTGCTCTATTTCTCATATTCACCTAGAAACCTTAGTTTCTCTTAAGGTAATGCTAAGGAATGATTTAGAAACACTTGTAGGAGAATTTTATGAGTTGGAAATGATGGATGGGAGTATCAAAGGCTCCTCATTAATAATTAAATTCACTCATGCGTTCGAATAATTGTGGTTGTCTAGCTAATGACCCTAGCAACATTAAGGTTTCAATTTTCCTCACTTGTTCCCGATGTAATTAATTTTAATGACTTCAAACCTTGATATATGATTATTAATCATGTACTTAACCTTAATTACTATAATTGAAAGTTAGGGTCGTCACAAGTCAAACCTTGAACGGTGCTCAGGTAAATTATTCTACAACTAAAAAGGAAATATTAGCCATGGTCTTTACTTTCAATAAATTTCATATTTATTTAATGGGTGCTAATGTAACTGTACATACTGATCATGCGGCCTTTAAATACTTATTGAGTAAAAAAAAGTCAAAACCTAGGCTAATTAGATGGGTCCTTCTCCTGCAAGAATTTAATGTGAAGATAGTGGATAGGAAGGGTAGTGACAATCAGGTAGCTAATCATTTGTCATGATTGGTTCAAGAGTCTAAATGTATAGATGGAACCATGATTGATGAACATTTCCCTGATGAACAAGTATTTCATATGGCAAGTTTAACTGACATTCTATGGTATGTCGATATTGGAAATTACCTTATATGTAATGTTTTACCGCTTGATGTCAGTCATTACCAAAAGAAGAAGTTTCTACATGATATAACTTACTACATCTGGGAGGAACCTTTTCTTTTTAGAAGGTGTGCTGATTCTGTGATTAGAAAGTGTGTGCATGAAATTGAACATGCTATCTTCTATACTTGCCATTCGTCAGCCTATGGGGGTCATTTTGGGGGTCAAAAGACTGCACATAAGGTGTTAGAATCTGATTTTTATTGGCCTACATTGTTTAAAGATGCTCACAATTTTGTTATTCAGTGTGATAGATGTCAAAAAATAGGGAATATCTCAAGGCAACATGAGATGCCATAGTTCGAGATTTTAGAAGTTGAATTGTTTGATGTATGGGGCATGGACTTCACGGGCCCATTTCCTTCATCCTGAGTTAATCATTACGTACTGGTAGTTGTGGAATATGTGAGCAGGTAGGTTAAAGCAATGGCTTGTATAGCTAATGATTCTAACACAATGATAAGATTTTTCAAGAACTCTATCTTCACTAGATTTAGGGTGTCTCAAGTTATTATCACTAATGAAGGTACTCATTTTCACAATAAACAGCTGAAGAATCTGTTAATTAAATATAAGGTGCATCATCAAATGTCTCTTGCATACCATTCTCAGACCAATGGCTTGTGTGAGCTTACTAATAGGAAAATCAAAAGAATATTGGAAAAAACTATTCATCATTCCAGAACAAATTAGTCTAACAAATTGGATGATGCATTATGGGTATACTGAACTGCTTATAGGACACCCATAGGGATGTCATCCTATAGGCTGGTTTATGAGAAAGCATACCATTTACCCTTGGAACTTGAGTATAGAGCTTGGTGGGCCATCAAACAACTCAATCTTGATTCTAAACTGGCAAGTACTTAAAGAATGCTTCAACTTGATGAATTAGAAAAATTTCGTTTAGAAGCATATGACAGCTCAAGGGTTTATAAAGAAAAAACAAAAAATGGCATGATTGCCACATTCTCCACTGGACCTTCACACCAAGACAACAAGTGTTACTATTTAACTCAAGACTTAAGCTATTTCCTGGGAAACTTAAATCAAGGTGGTCAGGGCCTACACAGTGATTGTTGTTGCACCCCATGGAGTAGTGGAAATTAAAGATGAAAGATCAAAAGATCAATTCAAGGTCAATAGTTAACGACTCAAACAATATTTTTGGGGTGAATGGAACCAGTACAAGATGGTTCAAAGCTTCACAACACCTCCTTTAGTACTGGGGATAGTCTAGTTGAAGACTTTAAACTTAGCGCTCCTGGGAGGCAGTCCAAACTCTTATCATTTAAACTTTTGTTTTTCTTTTATTTTAATTTTTGTTGAAAGGACTTTGAATTTTTAATCCTTGTTTTGATTTTGCAGGATTGGAGTGTACAAGAAAGGTTGGAAGTCTTGGACAAACCTTCTTTGAAGAAAGCATGGTAATAAAGCAGTTAAAAGAACTAGGGAGTCCTTTCTCATTTAGTAAATATGTTCATTTCACTTCATTCAAGTTTCAGTTTTATTCTAAGTGAAAGGAAATATGTTAACGGATTAAACAAAGTAAGGCAGGATTTCTTCTTTAGTTTTTTTAAATTTTAACATTTTTGTTCTTCGCTATGGCGAGATGCCCCTTTTGCTATTGCGAGTGTGCTTGTTCTACGTTTGGTACAATAAACAAGGAGTTCCTCGCTATGGCGTGGGCAATAGCGAGCCAAAATGTGTTTAAAGGATGTTAAGTGTTTTCTCTATAGCGAGATCACCCTTTCACCATAACAAGTTCCCTGTCCTTCCAGTCTAGTACAAAGTCCAGAGAGTCTCTCGCTATTGCCCAGCTATAGTGAGAGATAAGGTTTGCATAAATGTATTGAGTGTGTTCGCTATTGCAAAATGGCCATTTCACTATAGTGAATTCAGTATACCCACGGACTAGTACAAATACCAGAGAGTTTCTCACTATAGCCTAGGCTATAGTGAGATTCTATGGTTGACTAGAATCACCCAAGTATACTCGCTACTACGAGGGAGTCACTTCACTATTGCGAAAAAGGAACATTTTGTTATGGTACATTTTTTAGAGATCTCCTTGCTATTACTTAAGCAATAGCGAGGTCTCTAGCCATCAGTTTAAAAAAAAAAAAAGAGAGAACTAAAATAAAATAAAATAATATTTTATTTTTTTCCCACTGACCCCTCTCCTCTCCTTCCCTCGTCGTTCCCTTCGCTATTACATGCTCTTCTCCCTTCCATCCCTTTCCTCACTTCTTCTATAGAAATTCTTGTTTTTCACATCCCCATTCTCATCGTTTACTCTTCTCCTCGTATTAGGTACGTCGCTCATACTTCTTCTCCTCAATTTCTGCTTGTTATGGCTTATTTTGTTCCATTTAGGGCTACAAAATTCTCTACATTTGATTACATAAATATGGATACATAGGCTAGCAATTTATGGTTTTATTTTGCCTATCGCATGTTTCTGTGTAGGAGGTTTGCATTATTCTAGGGTTTTAATAACAGAAATTGCAACTCTGCGAATTGGGCTCTTTCTCACTATGGCAAGGATAAACTCGCTATAACGAGTTTAAATGCTTTTTCTAGAAAATGTCATTTCATTTCTATGCAACTTACTGCCTTGTCTACTTCAATTTCTTTTCCTTTAATAACTTGCCTACTCTTAGATGACCCCTCACATAACGTGTGGACTTTAAAATTGAATTGAAATGCATCTTCCTTGTCCACAACCTATTTCTTTTGCAATTGCCATATCTTCAACATCTTGTGGATACTTTACTGTTTAGGTGGTTAGCTATCATTTGGCCAAGAATGCCTTGTTTGTTTGCTATATCTGATTTACACTGGATTGATTTTGGATATTATTTGGTTTGTAGATTGTATGGCTCTGAAAACAAAAATGAAAATAGCTAAAGCATCTTCCTCAAAGCAAAAGAAAAAAAACTTATGATAAGGATAGATTTGCTCCTTCAAGAGCTGAATTCCACTTTGAATGCCTCTTTTCAGATCAGGGAGTCACTGAAGACAGATACTGTGAGCCCCATCCATTGGATCTAACTTTCAGTGACTTCAAATGGCATGGCTTGCAAGGCTTCACTAAAAAGCCTATGCATCGAATCCCCTTGATGATCCAAGAATTTATGCCAACTTTGAAGACATGGAGGACAATCAAGATGAATATTATTGTTGATCTACATGGGTCAAAATCAATGAAAAAGTTATTCAAGACTTTTATGAATTACTGAATGTGGACTAATGTGCCTTCCAAGCTTATATGGACAAACCAACAGTCCATACCATGGGAAGAGGTGGAGATAACTATAGCCAATGAAGGTCGAGCACAGCTAACCAACAAAGTGTACATGATTAACCAATTGAATAAACCTATTTGGTATTGGCTGTAGTTTATTACTAGTAACGTGTTGACTAGTTCCCATGGGTCCGATATGACCCAGGAAAAGGCTCTTTTAACCTATTGCTTCATGACAAGGATAGGGCAAGTGGTATGGTCAGATAGGGCAAGCCTGGCGTACCCCCACATATTCACTAAGTTACTTTTAATGGGGGGAAGCTAGGTGTCTAAAAATGATGCCCAATTTAAACTAAAGGGTACTTTCAAGTACGATAACATGAAGGATAAGTCAAGAAGACCTCAAAGACAGTGGGCACAGCATCATCCACAACACAAAACACCTTCACCTCCCCCACAGCAATGAAAGGATGCTCCAGAACCCATAATGCAGGATGCACAACCTCAGACTCAGTTTGAGGGTTAAGTGAGGGACTCTATTGAAAGACTAGAGGGGCATGTACTATTAATGAAGGATCAACTGTAGATGCTTATTGATTATCTCATGCCTGTGCCTCCACCACCACCTCCAAAGGTCCCTCAGTCATTTGTTATCATTCTCCCACAGGACAAGCATCGCAGGATATGCCTGGTCCTTCTAGTCCATAGTGTTCATATGTTATTTGCATGATCTTTCTTGTTCTTTTTTGTTTGTCTCTTTGGGATAACTGTATATGGATAACTATACCCTCTAACCTCCCTTTTTGGATTTTTCAATTGATGGTTATATATTTGAATCCTTATATCTAACGCTCACTTACTCTTTACTTCTTAATCTGTTGTCTTTTTTTGTCTTCCAGATATAGGATTTGTTCGTGTCTCTCTCTCTCTCTCTTAATTAAATCTTTATGTTAGGGGAGTTTCTATTTCTCTCTTTCTGCTTCTATCTCTTGCCTTTACCTTATTTTATCTCTAATTTTCTGATGTTGGTTATCTCCTTCTTTAACATTGAGGATAATGTCCATTCTAAATGTGGGGGGGAGGGGCAGATATAGGCTAGGTAGATATGTAGATCTTAATAAATAACAAATAATCATAATCATAATCATAATTAGTTTATCATAATGCCTCCACAATTTTAACCAATGATTTTAGATTCAGTTCCCCCTTGCTTTAGGTGAATACTGGACAACGAATTTAGAGGTTGAACAAACTTGAACTGAATAAATTAAGTAATGCAATTTGTAGTAAACACTTTTAATAGGAGCACTTTTTAGCAAAATGGTTATTGAAGTAATTCAAGCCTTTTTATTTAATCTCAATTATTTTTAGGTCATTCCAATTTATCTACTGATGAATGGATATTTGATTGTCATTTAAGAGAGATATATGTGTCAAAAAAATAAAAAAAAAATTAATATTTCTACTCTAATGGTAGAAATCACTTAGTAATCGAGAGTTTGCACCAAAAAGTGTGAGCTTTCACGTCAAACAGTGGTGAACTAAGAGTATGCAATTAAACACTCTGAATCAATTTTCTTAATCTGAGTAACCGGGTGGTTTCATAATCAATGTTGTCATTCACGTAAAAAGGCTTAAGAGAAATGAGTAGGAAGATGAAAAAAGAAAGAGAAGAAATTGTTTAAGAAAATAAGGAAGAATGGTTGTTTAGAGATTAATACATTGTTGAATAATAAAGCCATAGACCTCTTTTAATTAACTCTGACGATTGAAGTTGGAGTAGATGATTGGAATTGGTTTTGAAAATATATTGTGGTTATTAATGAGATCACTTGATTACTTCAAAACTATCTGTTGAATACACACACCACTTTAGATGTAAGGAGGGTGTTGCTATGATTACATTATTTATGGAATTCAAATTGAGCTTTGCTGAATTTCTACTTCTGACCTTGGTTTCATTCTAAGTGTGGGGGGATTTTTAACTTTGGTTGATTGGATTCTAATTGTAGAGAAGAATCAGGTTAGTAGCCACTTTGATTGATATCTTTAAGAATTGCTTGAGGACAAGCAATAATACAAGTGTGGGGGAGTTTGATGACTCTCTAATTTTGGTAAGAGTAAGGTATATTTTATGATGGATTAGGGAGTTAAATTGCCTATTTCTTGGGTGACCTTGTATAAATTTTTATTCAATCAAAGAAAATAAATAAAATATATCATTTGCAATATTTTTAGTAGTTTTGAGCTTTATTTGATTTTGATTTTAATCTCAGGAGAAAGGTAGAGATTTGCTAGAAAGAAATGAGAAAAAGGAAAGCTAAAAGTTCAAAAGCAAGCTGTTCAAGTCCCCTCGCTACAACGAGTATACAGTTCGCTGTAGCTAGGATGCCTTTTCAATGTGGCAAGGAAGTTAGTTCGCTATAGCGAAGTTATGACTCATACAAAATCCAAGAAGCTTCTAGCTATAACGTGGGCAGTAACAAGATTAGCAAAGATCTGGAACCTATAAGTTCTCGCTATAGCGAGAGACACCCCTTGCCATGGTGAGATCAGTTACTGAAACGCACAGCTTCGATTTATGAACTAAAAACGCGATAAGAAGCTAGGGATTTGTCATTCTGAACCTGGAGGAGAGTTTCTGCGGAGAAAAATGCACCAAGGAGCTAGGGTTTGAAGAGAAGGACTTGGGTTGAAGATTAGAGGCTGAATCAACACAATTTCACTAAGTTTCCTTATATTCTCCATCTTTTCTTTCATGACTCCTTGTCTATTCGAATTTTTGGTTTTATTTGTAATGTGTAGAGCCATATGTGGCTAGATTTCTTAGATCCTAGGTTTACTTGAACTTATTGTTATGTAATAGAGATTTTACAAAGTTAATCTAAGTTGATTATTGATCTAAATGCTTAATCTATCTATTGTGCTTCATTTAAGGGTTTGGCCATGTCTTTGTGGAATTGGGGGATTGAGATTAGCTCTTGAAAGAGGGAAATCTTAATGGACCATTTGATTAAGCAAATTAGGATTAAGTCATTCTAATTTTGTTCTTAGGTATAGAAATATACTTAAGAGCTCTAAGTAGTGAAAATGTTTGAATACAATTAACCTAATTAATTGCAAGAGAGATCTGCAATTAATTAGGCCAGAAGTCTAAGTGGTTCGAGGGACACTTGGGTTCATTTAATTTCTTTAACTTTCAAATTGTTAATTAACCAATTAATTGAGTAACTCAATTTGTGGCAATTAGGGGATAGAAACCTAGGATAATCCTTAATGACTAATCTTATTAGAACGATCTTAATGCTCAGTATTAATTTAAATTCATTTCTTTTTATTCCTTACATTGGTAGTTGTTTGTCTTGACTTAAACAAAAGCGAATTTTCTTAGGCTTAATTGAGTCTAATTCAATTCCCTGTGAGACGAACTTGATTCACTATATTACAAAAGTGATCCGTACGCTTGTGGAATCTATTGCAAAAAAAAAAACTAGTGGCTATCACATAAACATACAGCTTATGAGATAAGTAATTATATATTCAAACACTAACACACAATTCATAAGGGTAAGTAACCATATATTTAGACATGGGCACACAGCTTATGAGGGCAAGTAATCAAATTAAACATGGGCACCTAGCCCATAAACATTCAAAAAGTATCTAGTTCATTACCTTTTAGGTACTTAACTACAATTCTATGTGAAGATATCCTAAGTGCACCAAGGACTAGTAGGACTGCTATTAGTAGCTAGTCTTTTGCCAATTTTACCTCATAATGAATTGAAAAATATATAGCTTATACATAAATCTTCCAACTAATATGGTCCATAGCATAATTATATGTTTACTGTAACACCTTCATTATCTAGTTCTGCTTTAGCTATCATGGTTCCTTAGTGAGTCCATTTACTTATGCAGGTAAGATGCTGAATCCATAGATTTTAAATATATTCACTTGTCTTTATCTATAATTTCATGTTATTCCAATTTAACAAATAAAGTATTGGTAATCCCTTATTACCAATTTACTTAATAAATGAAAACTAAAAACAAACTTACATTACATTCTAAGAAAAACCCAACAGAGTTTTTCCTTGTAAAATTAGCTATCCAGACCACTTAAATTATCACATTATAGCCTAAAACTCATAAACATGGAAAATATAAATAGTAATAAAATCAAATAACGCTATTTAGACATACATTATCCTCTGATACTAACAAATTTAACTTGGAGTTACATCACTATTAACTTTATACTATTTCACATATTACATCACCAAGGAAGTAAAATTTGACATATACATTCATTGTAATATTACAACAAAATCATATACATATATGATTCATATTGTTTTCTAATTCTAACATCATTTTGTTTCTTTTGCTTTGCTAGCATTGGTACTTCCATTTGGCACTAGTTAGTGGAAAGAATAGAAATAGGGGTGAAATTTAAGAGAATCTTAGTAACTAATCTCAACCAAGTCAATGCATACAAAAATATCATGAGAAAATGCAATGCATGTGGTGTAAGCATGTGATTCTTATACATTATGAAACTCCAATACAACTTTTAGCATGAAAACTCATTTCACAATAAGTCATGGCATCCAAACATACTAGTTGGGCCCCACTTAACTCATTTTTAGACCAAGGAAGAGCTACTGCATTCAATTCTCCACCATAAGGAGTTAGGAGCCAAAACATAATACTTTTTCATACTAGCTAGGCTCTACCAAACTCAACTCTAAGATAAAGAAGAGCTACTATGCTTAATTCTCCACTTTAATGAGGTAGGAGTCAATCATAACATCTTATATGCATAAAATTTATGATACAAGCTAATTCAAAGTATAACTCATGAAATCATTAAACAAATAAGCATACACGTATTTCAAATCATTCAAACACTCAATTACATTCAAGATAAAGAGAGATTGCTACCTAGGAAATTGAGAGTTGATCCAAAACTTCTTACTTTGTCTCTTGCCTTATCTAACTCTCTTCAACTGTCTCTTTTACTTGACCTTTATTAGCTGAAATATTTACTTCTTGGTTTTTTTGTCCAAAGACCACTATAACTATTTCCACATGCCTAAAACATCACATTAAGTATGAAAAATAAGTAACCAATGCATATCTAAGCTAACTTGCTTATATACCCCTCAAGTGCCCCTTATATCACATATTATGGCTTAATTTTAAAATTGTGTAGCTTTGGCTAGGGACCTCCAAATTAGGTAAATAATACCTTTTTGGAAAGCTTATCATATTTACATTCTACTGTAAAAATATTAGATTTAATTGAATTCACATGTTCCCTTATAAATGTCAAAACAAGGGCTAGTTCTTGCTGTAGGACAATTTTCTAATGCTAACTTTGAAAACTTATAACTTTTTTTAGGAATGTCCAAATTGGGCAACTAAGACTTGTTGAAAAGCTCTTGATGTGTCCTATCTACTGTAAAAATTGCAAGTTAAAATGAATCCATTTGGTCTTTCAAAGAACATCAAAACCATAGCTATACCAAAAACCAAAACTAATACAGGGCAGTTTTATTAGGGCAAATTCAAAAATTTATAAAATATTTTATGCTAAGCCAAAAAATACAAAATTTAACTCATATGAAACTTTAGGATGTTTTCTAGAAGTTTGCTAAGTGTCACACCCAAATTCATCTATTAAGACCTCCATGGATAAAGATACATTTTTTGACTCATTATAGATCTATTTTGACCATTTTAGGTTCTAAACTTGCCAATTTCTTGCTAAATTCATGTATACTCTAATTCTACATGCTCCACACTATCATTAAAGTGCATGAAAGCATGGAGAAGAGCTCTCTCTCTCTACAAGAGGCATTTTAAGCTCTAGGATTCTATGTATAGTTTGATTCAAGGTTTAACTCATACCTCATCTTGAAACCCTCTTTGTGCTCATCAATTTCCACTAATCAAATTCTTGAAAAGAGCTTCTTTTTACCTTGGAGGTTTAATCACTGTCTATCTAATCCCTACTTCAATAGTAGCATTAATATTGGTTTAGATTATTTAGTCAATTAGTCTAATATTTCAAAACAATAGTGAATTTCATCCTTTGGGGGTTTAATCTTGAAATTTGGAACTAATGTGTGGCTCTCCAATAATTTAGTTGTATATCTATGATGATTCTCTTCCAAGAGAACTCATTACAGTGCACTAGGAACAATAAAATAAAAAGGTAGATTTCAATTTCCTCAATTGTTGCATCCTAACCAAAAGAGGATTAAAAGAAAGCAAGTAGTTTACCTAGAATTCTCCAATTTTGCAGCCCCATTTCCATCAAACCAAACAAGCTAAGTAACGAAAGTAGAAGGAAATTGACGGGCAACCCAATTAGAACAGAATAATAATATTTAAATAAATAAAATTTATCTCATATTTAAGTTAATTATTTTATTTGAATTCTTATTATTATCATCATTAATTTGGATTTCAAATAAATTTATATTTCTAAATTGAAAGGTGTTACAAATAAAGCAATTTATTGGTACTCAATCATTATTACTTATTTTTATATTTAGACATCTTAATTAGAGAAAATTACATTCAAAAATTTAGGTTTTGCAAAAATTACAATAAAAGGATTTTCAAAATTACCTTCAAAGAGGAAAACTATTATTAAGTTTTAAGAGATTTATTATTAGATTTTAAAAAATTACTATTAAATTTTAAGAAGGTTGCAATTTAAATAGAATTAGTAGTAACTTCCTCAAAACCAAATAATAAATGGTAGTAATTTTTATTCTTGAGAATAATTTCAAATTTTAAAACCTTTTATAATAAATTATACAAAATTTAGGTCTTCTAATATGATTTTTTTAATTAATTATATTCACTGCCTGCAAAACATTTTTAGGACTTGATATTTAATTAAACTGCCGACTAATTAAGAAAATTCATTGCCAACACGTTGTTATCTAATAACTAAAGGCTAGCTAGCGAGCTAGCAATAGTCTGTTGAATCGTACTTTGCACGGTAGTGTGCCTGTAATGATAAGTTTACAAATTTGCTACTTTAATTTTTGGTAAAGATTTTAACTATGCTATTTAATTCCTTATATAGTACTAAGGCAAATTATATTTTTGAAAGTATTAAATTGATATGAAAATTATGTGGTGTATTGAATTAATATCAACTTCATGTTTTGAAGAGCGAGTAATATTGTCGTGAAAAGAATTTTATATAAATGACCATCTTCCCGTAAAATAATTTATGAGGAAAATAGTTTATCAAAATCTTCTACCAAAAATTAAGTTCTATAAAATGTGGTACCCACATGTATTAATTCTTTTTGGTATACAAAGTAACCCCACACGTTTTAAATAATCCAATAAAAAAACTGCAAATCATCTTCTGTGACAAATAAATTAGGCAAAAATGTGATGGATCAGCAAATTAATATTGAGGAATTAAACCATTTTTTTCAACCAGTGTACGGTTGTCTATGGCCCCCTTAATTAGAAAGAAATATTTAGATGAAGAAAGGCCGTTGTAAAAACTGATAAATTAAAGCCCACCATGCTTGATGTGTGTGTGTGTATATATATATATATATGACATGAACAATATATATTTGCAATATTATATGTATAAGATATCCCAGTGCACAGTTTATTGCGTCTGTCATGTTTAGTTTCCCTTCATACATTATGAAGGCACTCCACTTGTTTATAGATTTTTGTACACTTATTGGGAAAATTATTAACGAACTACATGACAAAAGTAGTTAGAAAAAAAAATCTTAGACAGTTAAAAGGCAAAGTTACTTAAACTTCAATTTTTTTTTAAGAATAAAGATATTTACTTTAAGAAGGTATAAAGCTTGAAAAGAAGAAGTAATAAGATAAGTTCATGTCATAGGCTTGTCTTGTATGTATCCTGAAGCTTACAAAACAGAGCAATAAAAGAGTAAGAAAATTAACGAAGAAAGCAGCCAACTGAGACTGACAACATTCATTCATACATATGCCAAGTTGGACTACAAAGAAGATCTGAGAGAAGAGATTCATCTCACTTATGGGAATGATTCCTCTCGGCGCTGACGCCTGCCCAGCGTCGGAAGGTCAAAATCATCAAATCAATCAGACCATGATTTAAATTAAATGCTTTTTTCTTATTATTTTCAAAAAAAAGAGTCGCTCATATTCGCAACCACATGACTCGAGTTGGATAACTCTCAAATAGGTATACACAAAAAAAACTATATTGGCATGCAACAGCAATATGTTCATATGATTGGTTACTATTAACCGAGGAAGAGAGAAAGAGAGATGAGCGTTGATAGAGAGGTCTTCTAAGTCCTGATCAATCATGCCCAAAAAATCACACGAAGTTAGGCAACCAACTTGGGTTTCAAATTAAGTTAGCTACGGAGAAGGAATGACAAATTAAAACCTAACCATTTGTATAACAAAGAAGATTTCGTGTTTGAATATTTGAATTTTTAGCTAAAATGCTTCCAAAGTCAAAAGACTAAAAAATTAAGGTTGTCCTTTTTTCTTGGCAAAGTAAACAGAGTAAAGTCAACATTAGTAGCTACTTTATTCCTTGCTTACTTGATTGCACCCTCTATCAAATTCAAATCTACGGTTCCAAACACACTTGGGATCCCAATGGTCCAACAAATCAATAAGTTATTCATTATTAAAAAAAAAAAAAAAGGTTCATTCAATAGTTTTAGGATGTTATTCAAAATAAGGTAATCATTTTTACCAGTTAAAGTGAATTTACCAAGATGATTACTTGGTGTAAAATGGGTAAAAGGAGAAGCTATATAAAGGGTGGCTCTTGCTGTCCTAAGAGCACAACGAAAACCCAGTTGAAAAGAGAAATGGCGTCTCTAATGGCCTCTCTCACTCTTCTATTGGCTTTAGTCTCTCTCAGCTCAGTATCTCAAATCTCTGCTGATCACTACGTCTCCTCATCTCCTCCACCTCCCAAGGAGTATCCTCCAGCGACCCCTCACTATCACTACCCATCACCACGGCCTCCGGTCTACTCGGCTCCCGCACCAAAGAGCCCTTACCATTACACCTCCCCACCCCCCCCGGTGTACTCTCCTCCTCCTCCTCCTCCCAAGCATCCCCACCATCACTCCTCTCCTCCGCCACCAGGTTACTCGCCACCTCCACCGGTGTACTCTCCCCCACCTCCAGTCTACTCTGCGCCGCCACCAAAGGCACCTTACCATCATCCATCTCCTCTATCACCACCTAAGAAGGGTGGCAGCGTTTACCATTCTTCTCCTCCACCAGTTTATGGGTACCCTCCTAAGACACCCCACCACTCTCCACCACCACCAAAGAAGTCTTCCAAGTACCCTTCTCCCCCACCTCCATACACTCCCCACCCAGTGTACCCTCCCCACATTCCTCGCCCAGTACACCACTCTCCTCCTCCTCCTCCTTCCACCCCTGCCTATTCCCCACCCCACAAGCCCTATGTCTATGCTTCACCACCCCCTCCTTACTACCACTAGATAGCGGCTTTGCATGGCTAGCATCTCACTTGTAAGCCTCATTTGCCTCTCTTGATGAAGAATTAGCAATTTTTTTTTTAATTTTTATTAGTAGGCAAAATCTCTTTGCACCACGTTCATAAATGAGTGACTACTAATAATAAAATATACAACTTTGATGTAAAATTTCTTGAATTTTGTATGGCGAAACTCATTTTATGGATATAATACATATATAACGTGAGAAACAGTCCTTACTTAAAAAATGCTTCAAAATTTTTTTGGTGTTTGTCAGTCTTTCAATCAAATTATAATATGTGAAGTTTTTCTTTTTTAAACAATTTTACATCATATTATTTACTCCTTGAAATAAAAATTCTTTCGATCACACTTTTATGTTCGAGAGTAAAAATAGACATTGTATATAAATTTTTTTTCTTTTTTCTAAATCCTTCAAAATGCAGAAAAACAGAAATAATTATAAGTTCTTTTTTCTTGTTTTAAGTTGTGAGCCTACTAATTTCGTTTATATAAACCATTTTGTTATTGTCGTTATTATTACTATTAGACATGATTAAGGGAGACCAATGACATGGACTGACAGAGCAGTAATGTTCATGTAAATTTGTAGGGTTTGAAGAATATATACTGGGCAGAATAAAGATAGCGATGGAAAGAAGAAAGGAAGCACTTTACAATACACACAGTTTCCGCGTTTTGTCTTTTTTTTTCTCAAAAAAAAAAAAAAATAGTGTCATATGAGCAATATGAAGTGTTGATTTAGTTTCAGTCTTTTTCTTCTTGGTGTGGGTAATGTATTTCGACAATTGTTAAGGCACTGCCCTGAGATGGTCCATGTACTCGCTTCTGTTAAATTCATAATACATGCTTGCGTGCTTTGTAGTAGTTTTCAAGTCAGTGCCTGCCTTTGCAAAGGCTACTGAGAAATAATCTATATAATAAAATCATAATATTCTCTCTCTCACTTTCTCTTTCTATGGTCCGCTTTTTGAATTTTCAATTTCCAATTGGTCCACGTTTCGCATGAATGGCGAAGATTTCACTTAGTAGACTGAGATACTAGATGTGAAATATTATTTTTCTGTATATTAGGATGAGAGATATTATCTTGTTGGCGTTAAATTAATTTTTCTTTTGGGTATGATTTTAGAAACAATCTTTCAAATAGATTTAGTGCCCCATAATGTGCATGAACAAAATAAGTATACTAGAACATTTTGTTGTGCATTTGTTGTATGAGACTACAAGGTTGGAGATCTGATACAATATAGGCCGACTAATCTCTTTGAGAGGTGTATGTTGTATTTAAAGAGGAAAGCAAAAGACAAGCCTAGAGTCAAGCACTCTATTTGCTAGGTATATATTTGAAAAGACATCTAACTTTGCCTCGCTGCACTTTGAGTCATACTTGCAAACCACATGCACTCAAGTTTCGCAAAATGACAATAGTGGGGATGACACATATGGTTAGTGCTTATCCATATTTGCACATCCATGCTAGGCCATGGAGAGATCTTGCATGAAGTCCTCACAAACATAGAGCTTTGCATTTGCCATACATGTGTTTTGGTTAACTACTCCAAAATTAAGCCTCATCTCCAAAAAGTTACACATATATCTTAGTTAATTAGTAAGATTTATCTATATCTACCTCTCACAATTCATAATTTTGATACCACTTTCATTCATTCAAACATGATGAAATATTGACCCATCGCAATGCATAATTTACTAAATGGTTTAAACAACTTTTAAGTTTATATTTCTAGCATAGTAATGTAGCATGTGTATCTTATAACTAAGCCGTTTGATGGTCCCTAAGTAAATATAAGTGAAGTTGATGAACAAATAATTCAAAACCCAATCTCCAGTCTGACAAAGCAGGTGAAGTGCAATCATGAAAGTGTGTCTCAATGAGAGGTAGTCTGCATGGTGAAGGTGAATTGGATTACTATGGTATTCCTAAGGCGATTAGAGTTGTCATATATAAGAGTCCAAAATCAAGTATTTTTGTTTCAGTGCCATTGGTTTGATATGAGCAATGGTATCAAGGTTGATGACAAGTTTGTATTGGTTGATATCAAGCCTTGAACATCATTCCAAACGTCTACTGTGTTTGATGACAAGTTTATGCTATATCTCTATTGTTACATGATTTACAAATGTTAACATATCACGTTTTTAAGGTAAGCTAATGTTAGCAAAGAAGAGCATAAAGGCCTAGATATTGTAATGGTTATGGACTTCTAAAATATAATGCATAGCTTTGTAATGTATATTTTATTTTATTTTTAATTGCTGGCTGGCTGCTTGTATGTCTATTTCATTACAGGTTACATATGGGAATGGATATAGAACAAATTAAACATTGCAAATTTTCTTTTAACCAATGGCCAAATAGTGAAGTATTAGCGATGGATTACCAAGAGAAAGTAGTGAAGGAATGAAGGAGTAGCAAGGAAACGCAATGAGGGAACTAAGAGGGATTAGCAAATTATGAGGTAATAGCTAGGGGAAAAAGCAAAAAACCTAGATAGGAAGGGCAAGGGAAATTAATGAGCAAATATTCCTTTGCCATTATCTCACTAATTGGCAAGAGAATTGTCATTTGCTAATCCAACTATAGTGATGAAATGCACAAGTGAATTACCATTGCTAGTTTTGTTAACAAGGGACTTTACCAAAGGATCGAGGAGGGAAATTTTCCATTATAGATTAACAACCATTGTATAACAAGGGAATATTTCCTCACTGTTTCATTGTTATGCTCTCACTGTAGCCATACAACATGGCAACGTTCCCTTGCTATTTTCTCATTCCTTGTTGTATTTTTATATCTTGCTAGTCTTTGTTGATGTAAAATTAAAAATAATTGTGTATTAAAATTTATCAAAACAAGTTATAGATAAAATTCAAGTTAAAGAAAGAGCCAAAAATTGTGTATAATGAGTTATGACAATGCCAAATTCGGTCACTTTCTATTGGTTTTCCTAATGCTTTTTGGACACATCTTATTATAAAAACATCATTAGCTAGAGACATGCATAATTAAGGTCCTACTATCTTATCATTTGCAAATGTGCCTCATGACTTGTTTGGTTTGGTGAGTTTGGGATGTTGATAATTGATTCCTTTTTATTTTCTATCTTTCATTTGGATGTGTTTATTCAAATTCTATTCTTTGAAAAATAAATTAGGCAAAATATTAGAGCTACAAAGTATGTTGGCCAATGCAGGCCATAGGGGTTGGCCCACTATGGGTTATAAAATTTAACCCACCTACTTTTAAATAGGTTAAAGATTTTAACTTAGCCACCATGTTGTTTAATCAAGCCAACCCATTAAGCCTACCAAAAAAATTAAATATAAAAATAAATGATATTTATTACGATAAAAAGTATCTTCCAAAGTTCAAACAATTATTTCAAATAATTAAATCTAAACTTTAAACATTCAAACAACGCTTTTAAGATTCAACAATCAAATAAAAATAACTAACTAACCAAAGTCTCATGGAACAACTAAAACAAAGTAAAATAAATATTAAAATTCTTTAAATTTTTTCCTCAAAAGTATTTGAATCTTGTCTTGAAAAGTCAGTTCTTATAGGAAGAGTTAAAATGTCATCTCAATTGTTAAAATTATTAAGATTAATAAAAAAAAGGGCTAGGTTAAGTGGGTTGGCCCACCGAACTCAATGATACATACTCTTAAAATTATTTGAGTTGACAAAATATAATCCAACCCACGAAAATAGTGCATTAAATGGATTTATGCCGATGACTTCAACCCATTTAATGGCTCTACAAAATGTGATAATAATACTAAATAAACATTAAAAAATCGAACGATTTTCACAAGTGTCAGGTTCTTTATGGTCCCATTAATTAGAACGAAATATTTAGGTGAAGAAAAAGGCCATTGCTATTATATTCAATCGTAAGTGTATCCTTAACTAAGTAACTCCATCATGGCTATCATTTTCTTCTTTACAACAGTCAAACACCAATAACAAACATTGTTGAAACTTGAAACAGATTCCCAAATTTAACTAATTTTAGGATTTGAAACAGAAATGAATACTCAATACTGAGTAAGACTGAATTTCATAGCCCGATCTCTTTCCATATGTTGAAATTTTTCAAATTTTTAGCTCAAATTAACCTGCAATCATGGAGAGATCCAAGGAAACTTTTTCTAGTTTATATAAATATATGTATCCAACCAAAAAAGAAAAAAAAACCTGGTTCACAAAGTCAAACAATATTTTCTGCAATTTAATTTTTTATTAAGTGATCATTGGATTTGTCCGGATAAGAGTTAGGCACCATTTTAGAATATTAAACAGTATTTCAAATATTACAAATTAAAGATCATTAGGTAGAGGTGTTTGTATAACATATACTTTAATAAAAGAAGACAGCCGCGTGTCTATAGTCTAAAGAATTGATCAATATTAAATAAATATATGAGTTTACCTCTTTCTCAAAATCAAGGGTGATATCGCTGTCTGCTAGTGTGCAACAAATTAAGAAGAAAGAAAAGAAGAAAAGCCAAATATATAAATCCCTTTATTTTCTGGTTTGATTAGTTTCTACGTATAGGACTAACATAAAATCTACTATGGTCAGAAAGGTCGCCCAATTACTTAGCTATTTTTGTTAGTTTCAATTAGAACAACTTATTTAATCAGAGTTTTTGTTGTATACGGCCTGATCCTAATTATAAGCAGATTTTGAATTTTGTCATAAATGAAAGTTTATTGAGTTTTGAATTTGGATATTTCTTTTAAAGATAGACAAAAATCAATTTCATATTTCAGACCTGTAATCAGCTCTAATATGAATCTGCAAAATTTTTTAAGGAATGCCTAGCGTACAACATGTTTTACTCGTAATTAAGCTCATATAACTTTTCATATATAAATTTTATCACACATTCAATTGACTTACTTTAAGTAAAAAGATGCAATTGAATTTAAATGCAGCGTAGATTTCCAATTTGAGAATTTACTATTAGACTTCAGTTTATTTAATTGAAGGCAGCTACGCTCATCAGTTTTGAAGTTTGAACAGACCAACAACTTTCACAAAAATAAAATTACAGAAAAAAACAAAGATATTAGGTTTGTTGCGTCGAAGATGTTTTGGTTTATATTGAATTTGCTTCTCTAAAGGAACAAACTTTTAGACGGCGTCCACCGCCTTGATGTTGGTAGATTTGTAAACAGCAATCATATAAATATACTTTAGATAATATTTTATTAGGGTTAACGTCTGGTTTATTTCTCTACAAGTTTTATTTTCTTAGTTACATCAGAGCATGCTCTTTTCTAAAATATTGTGATCAATAAAGCTAAAATTTTGATTATTCAAACTTTAATGAATTAAAATTTTTAATTGTTTTCAAATTTATAGGGGAAAAAATACTTTTTAGTGCCCAAATTTATTTAAAAAAGAGTAGTTTTGATTCATGGTAGTCTTTCGAATTATTCTTCACTCGTGTCGTGCTCGGCTGCCAAAAGGCTTTGTGGTATTCATTTCTTTCTATTTCTTAATGATTGACGTGAGGAATATGGACCTAGAAAATCTCCATCATCTCACATGATTACGTCTCCAATGGTTTCTTTCGATAGAGGCTATTAAATAATGTAGTACCAGTGAACATTTTCTTTCAATCATTATAATTTTGGCCTTTAAAATAAGAACTACACACACACACATATAGAAACAGCAGTAGAAACGGAAATTACTAAACTATAAAACCGTTCTTAAGCTATCTATTTCAATTACTATTCTCTTCTAAATTAAATTCCTTTTAACAAATAATATAACTAGTTATACATATGCAATATCTGGCTAATAAATTGATTTACCATTGATGACTCCCAATATTTTGTATTACTTATAGTTAACTTGATTGAATTTAAGAGTCATCCATTAAAGTTTTAGTGGGATTTATTCACTATTTTTAAGTAATTTAGGGAATTGAAAGTGAAAGAGAGAAATGAAGTTAACTGTGATTAATTATGATTGAGTAGATATTGCATTAATGGAAAATATTTCTTGTTTTAGAATTTTTATCTATAAGGATTTTGAAGCCATTATATTGTTCTTAAGCTCCAGGTAAAGATGCAATCGCATTATCTAAAGCTGCGGCCACGAAAATCGGCGTCAAAACTCTGCATTTTGATTAATGAGGATAGAAAAAGCGAGATGCAGCTAGGTTTTTGGAGAGTCTATGGCAGAAAAGGTTTCTGGGTGTCCAGGAGGCGATTTTGGGAGGTTTTGGTGATTCATTAAGCTTGGAGGAGTGAAGGAAGAGGAAGAATCAAAAGACGAGCTCAATTTTCTGCATATCTCTTATTCTTTTGTTTTCTTTCTCTGCTTTTCTTCATCTTCTCTATGTATTTGATTGGGATTTATTGTTAGATTTAGCTATATATAGCTAAACTTATCTTTACCTAGAGCACTATGAACTTAATGTGAACTAGATCTTTGTTTTTCTTGTTGATTATAATGATTGGAGCTTTGTGTATCCTCTTAATGCTTTTTTAGGGATTGGCCACCTCTTGGATTTGATTTGGGTAATTGGAATTTACTTTGAAAAAGGAGTTCTAATTGGATTTAAGAGTTGGATAGATTAAGTTAGATTTGTCTAATTTGTAATTGGGATAGAAATATACCTAATTGCCTTAATTGGTTTGTAAAAGGTTATAGTATTTAATGCACTCTAACCTAATTCTAAGGGCACTTAGATTTTAGGGAAAAGTAGGGCTATAATTACATCGATGTACAGTTATAACTTATGAATCTCTTAACCCACAAGGTGATAATTAATTGCAATTGAACAAGTAATTAAGTTCTAGTAAGCATCAAGGGAATAGTAACTCTAGGTAACTTCAAAACCTTGGATTTTTGTCTAAATTTTCTTTGCCAACCAAGTTTTCTTTAAATTGTTTTGTTTTAAAATTAGTTCTAAGTTCATGAATTGCTTAATTGGTTGCTTAACGCGGATGAAAGTGGGTGGTTCATTGTCTAATTGCATTTAAGTCATTCTTTATGGGAACGATACTCATACTTATCATTGAACTACTTGATCCGACTCGTGCACTTGCGAAAACATATAATTTTTCGTGGTCAAGTTTTCTAGTGTCGTTACAGGGGATGGCTTATATGTTCAGTTAGAAGTGTGAAATCTTTAGTAGTCCTCAATTAAGCATTAGTTAGTTAATTAGTTAGAATTTCTCTTCATTCTATCCTTTGCTTTTGCTTTTTGTTTAAAGTAATATAGTTGGTTGAATTCTCCTTTATAGGTACCACGGTACATGTCCAGGCGATCCCCTACAAAGAAGAAGCGTACAACAAAGAAAGTTAGTGATCTTGTGGTGAACTTGAACTTTGAAGAAACTCCTCCTAAAGTTCAAAATTCAGTATGTAAAGAAATAGCTCAGGAAGGGAATCAAAATCAGTCCATAAAAGAATTTGTGGGTCGTACTATGAAGGGCACTCTATCCAGCATAATAGTGCCGGACTTTCAAGCTGCTAATTTTGAGTTAAAGCTAGTGATGATCTCCATGTTGTAGCTCAATGGACAATTTACTGGTGAGAGGTCCGATGAAGATCCCAACCGTCATATTATGTCATTTTTGAGAGTGTGTAATTCATTCAAGTAGAATGAGGTACCAAGGGATGTTCTGAGACTTACACTATTCCCACTCTCTCTACAAGGAAAGGCTAAGGAATGGCTACTAACTCTACCGGAGGGTTCAATTGATACTTGGGATAAGATACTTGGGATAAGCTAGAGGCAAGGTTCAGAGATCACTTCATTCCAAATAATAAAATAGTGGATGCCCGTCATGAGCTTATCAACTTCAAGCAAGCTTCAGATGAGCACTTGTATGCTGCATGGCAGAGGCACAAACATTTGCTACGCCAATGCCCGAGCCATGGGATGGATAACTATGCCATTGTTTAGAATTTCTGCACGCGTCTAACTTCACAAACTAATACAATGTTGGATGCTATTTTAAATGGGCGTTGGGATGAAATGCCTGTAGATGATGTTGTTCAGGCATTGGACATATTATCTGAAAGCTACGTGCAAAGAGGAAGTGACAGAAGGGTGAGTGCTAATGTTGCTAATACTCAAGAAGACTCTTCTACTCCACTTGTAACTATTCTCTCTGCTCTGAACAAAAGATTTGATATGCTGGAATCTCAAGTGTAGCGAAGTCAGTATATGAATGTCTGTTCTACTCAAGTGGCCCCAATTACTTGTGAAAATTGTGGGGATCTACACTCAGTGGATTATTGTCCCTTGGCATCTTCAGAATCAGTTAACTATGTGGGAAACTTTCTGAAGAATTAGAACCCTTACTCTAATAATTACAATCCTGGGTGGCAAAATCATCCAGACTTCTCTTAGAAGCATGGCCTAGCACTGAATCAACCAGTAGCTTCTTTAGGCACTAAGCCTACTCGACCACTGGGTTTTGCTCAACCTGTGAGGCAAATGCACCTATTCAAGAACCTAAGACGAGTTTGGAAGATGCCTTGGCTAAATTCATTAGTATCCAAAGTAAGCAAAATGAAGAGCAAGTTCAAGTGAATGCTAGAGTTGACACCTCCTTGAGAAATTTAGAGTTGCAAATAGGTCAATTAGCTTTAACAATGAATTCAGTGAGATGAGGGGGATTGCCAAGTGATACGATGCCTAATCCTAGAAGAGAAGGCAAGGAAGAGTGTAAGGCTATAACTCTTCGAAGTGGAAAAGTGTTGCCAGATATTCAAGCACCAAGGGTGGTTAGCCACACACCTACATCAAATGTTGTTATAGAGGATGATAAAGGTGAAATTGCTACAAAGGTGAAGAGTGAAGATAAAAGAATAGGAGAATAACATGTGGATGCATCAACTAAAAAGAAGAGAAAAGTGAGTAGTGAAGAAGTTAAAAAACATGTGGATGTTGATAAGGGTGAGAAACAAGGAGAAAAACTACAAACACTGCCAAGGATAATACCTCCATTACCATTTCCTTAAAGATTTCAAAAGAAGGTGGAAGATAAGCAATATAAAAAATTTCTAGAAGTGTTCAAGCAACTTCATATAAATATTCCTTTTTCAGAAGCTTTGGAGTACATGCCTAAATATGTCAAGTTTTTAAAAGAGATGTTGAGTAAGAAGCGAAAATTTGGTGAATTTGAAATTGTAGCACTTACTGAAGAATGCAGCAAAATAATCAACCCATTGATTCCAATGAAGTGCAAAGATTCTGGTAGCTTCTCTATGCCTTATAAAATAGGTACTCACTTTCAAGGTAAAGCTTTGTATGATCTTAGAGCCAGTGTAAATCTTATGCCATTATCTGTCTTTGAGAAATTGCAACTCGGTGAGGCAAGACCTATTACAGTAACATTGCAATTAGCGGATCAGAGCTTAGCATATCTAAGGGGTATAATTGAAGATGTTTTAGTGAAAGTTGGTGAGTTCATATATCCAACTGATTTCATTGTTGTAGACTGTGAAGAAGATAAAGATAATCCCTTGATTGTTGGCCGTCCATTCTTAGCTATAGCTAGAACTCTTATTGATGTAAAGAAAGGGCAAATAGTGATGAGATTGGGGGATGAGCAGGTGGTGTTTAACATGGACAAAGCATTTAAATATCCTAGAGATGTTGAAGATTGCCTCAAAGTTTTAGTAATTGATGATTTGGCTCAAGAACAATTTAATACACTGATAGTTCAAGATCCTATTGAAGCATTATTAATGGGAGTGAAGCATGAGAAAACTGAAGCTAGTTATGAAGTAGTCCAAGTATTTAATTTTTCAACCACTCAAGTTAAAAAGCATTGGCAAGTGGAATCTTTAGATTTGGCTTCCCGTTCAATTCCATCTCTTAAGCCTTCAATTGAGCAACCACTAATTTTGGAGTTAAAACCTTTCCCTAAGCATATGAAATATGCATATTTAGGGGATTTAGAGATACTTCCTGCCATCATTTCTACATCATTGGACTCTTATCAAGAACAGAGGATAATTGAAGTGCTAAATAGTCATAAAAAGGCTTTAGGTAGGACAATTGCATATGTCAAAGGGATAAGCCCTTCCATTGTGATGCATTAAATTTTATTGGAAGAAAATCATAAACCATTTGTAGAAAATCAAAAAGGCTTAACCTGATGATGAAGGAAGTTATCAAGAAAGAAATCATAATGTAGCTTGATGCCGGAATCATTTATCCAATTTCAGATAGTGCATGAGTCAGTCCAGTACAGTGTGCCCCTAAGAAAGGGGGAATGACAGTTATGGCGACTGAAAAAGAAGAACTGATTTCTACAAGAACTGTCACTAGATGGCAAGTATGTATGGACTATCGGAAATTAAACACAGCCACTCGAAAAGATCATTTTTCTCTCCCCTTCATTGACCAAATGCTCGATAGGCTAGCAGGGAAGGAATATTTTTATTTTTTGGATGGTTATTCAAGGTATAACCAAATTTCTATAGCACTTAAAGACCAAGAGAAAACAACTTTTACCCATCCCTATGGCACTTTTGCTTTCAGGAGAATGCCATTTGGGTTGTGTAATGCACCAGCAACCTTTCAAAGGTGCATGACATCAATCTTTTCTGATTTCATTGAAGATATCATGGAGATCTTTATGGATGATTTTTCTGTCTTTGGTGATTCATTTGAAGTTTGTTTGAAGAATCTCTCTAAGGTGCTTAAAAGGTGTGAGGACACTGATTTAGTCTTGAATTGGGAAAAATTCCATTTCATGGTGAAGGAGGGAATAGTATTAGGGCACAAGGTATCTAAGGAGGGTTTGGAAGTAGATCGAGCTAAGACATCACTAATTGAGAAGTTGCCACCTCCTACTAGTGTCAAAGGAGTCAGAAGTTTTCTTGGGCATGTGGGTTTCTATAGAATATTCATCAAAGATTTTTCAAAAATTTCGAAGCCCTTGTGCAAGCTATTAGAAAAGGACACTAAGTTCCTTTTTTATGATGATTGTTTGAAAAGTTTTGAAGAGTTAAAACGGAAGCTAGTAAATGCACCTGTAATAGTTGCTCCGGATTGGTCATTACCTTTTGAGATCATGTGTGATGGAAGTAACTATGCAGTAGGAGCTATTCTTGAACAGAGGCGAGATCGAGTTTTTCATCCTATCTACTATGCCAGTAAGACATTAGCGGATGCTTAGGTTATGTCTACCACTACCTTTGGTGCCATTGAAATTCAAGATGAGAAAAATGGAGAAACTTTTAAGGTAAATGGCCAACACTTGAAGCATTACCTTAGTGGACTGGTGGACCAGATGAAAGCAAATGTGCAGCTCCAAGATTTTTCATGAAAGTGTCAAGATAGTCCAACTGAAAGACTTTAAACTTAGCGCTTTTGGGAGGCAACCCAAGTGTTTTTTTTTTTTGCTTTGTTCATTTCTTGGTTTATGAGATAGTTTGCGATAGGTTTAATTGCTTGTTTTTATTTTGTAGATGGAGCAAATCTTCTTCCCAAAGAATCTTTTAGTTGATAAGCATGAGGATGGATTGATTCAATGGGAAATAATGGGCAACAATCTCATAAAAAGGGGGAGTGTTTCTTAACCTATTTAATTTCTTAATGATGATTTGAAGTTTGAAGTTTGTTAGTGCTGAATTGTTTTCTTCATATGTTATGAGGGAAAATGTTAGTTCATTTATAAGGAGTTGAATTGAGTAAGGTTTGGTTATAACTTGTTCAGATTTTGTGAAACTTGAAAGAAAAATTCGAATCAGTTGCTAATATCTGGTTCTGTCATGGTTAACGATAGCATCCTTGTTTTTAGCGATCGCTAATCTCTACAATTGATTTCCCCTATATTTTCTTGAAGTGCTTAATGCGGTAGCATTGTTTTGGGAACGTGACAGCATATTTTAAGTTTAGTTGGATTAGCTATCGCAACCTCAGTTTTAGCAGTAGCTAAAAATGCTGCAGACTCCTTCCCATATATTTTCCCGAATAGCATGATGCGATGGCTTTTTACTGAGCATGTGGCTGCATCTTTTCTTGTTTTATCTTTGTGCAAAAAAATTTGTAATTAAAAAAAATTATTAAAATTAAGTATAAAAAAAATTAATTTTTATTAAAAAAAATTTAGATTTTTCCTGTTCACTTTTCCTTCTTGCCATCGAACCCAGCCTTAACTCCGCTTCGCCATTGCTCTTCCTCATTCTTCCCTGTCTCTATTCCTCCTTGCCACTTCTTATCTTCACCATCACCATCGCTCCTCCCCACCATCATTCTTCTTGCCATTCATCATCATCGCATCATCTCCCTTCTTTTCACCATCGAACAGCCTACCTCATCTCCCTGTTCCAGCTAGAATTTGCCCTTTATAGTGATTCAAGTCTCATTCATTCTCTATTGGTAGCTTATCTACAATACTCTATTTGGTTGAGTGCGAGCATTTCTTTGGGGCAAGAATCCATTGTGTTGTGCTATTCCTTTCTTCTTAACCTGTAAGCTCCCTGATGCCTTGTTCTTAGTTGTAATTTCAGTTTAGTTTTTTTTTTGGTTTTTTGAAGTGCTATGTTGGATGTAGCTGGCTTAGGTGTTCCCTTTCGAGACTTTGAGCTTGCTTGAAAAAAATATTGTTTGCTCAAAATAGCATTGTAACCATGTTGTTTAGTTGTGAATTGTTGCTATGTTATAACTTAATTGTGTATACATGAAGATAATGAAACATACTTTTTTTGGCTTGTTCATTGGCTAGCTCAATTTTGGATTTCATTGCTGTCTTATCTATTAGTTGGTTGCAAAGTTTGCTGAATGCTTACCATGGAGGTTTGCTTGTTAGTTTTGAAATTTATTTTTTTTGGCTTGCATAATCTCTTTTGTTCTTTTGCTGTTAGTTTGGTTTAGTTGGTCTGAAAATTCTGGTTAGGATTTGGGAAATTCTTGAGTAAAATGGGATTGGTTCTTAGAGAGGCCTAACAATGCCATATGCCCCATTGTTTGCCAGTTTTATGCCAATGCTAAATGGCATGCGGACAATCTGCATTGGATAAGGAAGAAAAGAGTTTTCACAGATGAAGATGTGATTCGAGAGCATTATGCACTTCCTTCTGTGGAGAACTATGCTTATCAAGAATTGATGCAAGATTTAACAAAAGTGGATTACAATCAAGTGGCAAGGAAGTTGACCATAAGAGGCCAAGGGAAATGGAATTGTGGATTGAAGTACCATGAGCTATATAAGGAAGCAAGATTTTGGGTTACTTTCATTTCACGTAATGTCTTACCAAGCTCCCATAACAGAATTATCATTCGAAGTAGGGCGTTGTTGGTGTATTGTATCATGGAAGATTTAGATATTGATTTTGTAACATCTTCATTTCTAGCTCATACCCATCATGCCTTACATGCTCATATACATATGGGAAACATAAAAGTGGGATCTCCCTTCCTTAGGTGCTACCCTTTTCTTGTTATTATGGCATGGTAAAAATGGGTTTTTGTGTCACGTGGACCGAGTGAGCTCATTCTATTCATCCTCATGTTTATTTGCACCATTAAAACTTATTTTAATCCCAAAAACATGCTTGAAACTCATGGAAAGCAAAAAGGGATATGAGACATGCAAATTCGTTTTTAGCAGATTTGGCCTCATTTCTGGGCAAAGTTTGGAAATTCATAGCTAATTACAGAAAAATATAAAGCACATGATCTCGGTCATTCTAGAAATATTAAGACGTCTAGTTCATGATAAAAATATGTAGAAACCTTAAAATCTCATGCAAAAAGCGTTTGACATCCGAAAACATCTACTGGTCAGAGGGGGTTCTGTTACTGTCACAGTTTACTGATATGAACTTCAAAACTGTCTAACTAATTCCACAAAAATCCAATGCTTGAAAAAGATATCACTATGGAAATATGTGGATGTTAACTAGAGAGAAAAAATGTCTCTAGATCAATTCATCGAACCAAACTCCCGGAAACCGATGAAACAGTACCTCGGGTCTGGTAGGATGACTGATTCTGGGCTGAAACTTTGAAATTGCATATCTTCCTCTCTAGACCTCCAAATGAGGTTCTTCCAGTTCCTATAAGTCACTGTGACTATCTAGTTTCTGCCTATAAAGTTTCGTAGCCATTGGGCTACGTTTACCCCTCGGATGACACGGTTTCTAAACTGACCAAATGAACAGTGTTTTCTGAAATCCGAATTTCTGATGCCAAATTTGAAAAATCATAGAAAATGCTATAGACCTCAAAATGACTTGATATTTAGCTTCCCAAAAAGCTCTAAACAAGATCTAGTCATATGTCAAATTTCAAAGCAAGAAGAGGTCATTTGGTCAACCTTTGACATCATGTGCAAAAAGGCCATTTTCTTGATTTAAAAGGGGCTCATGGGGTCCAATCTTAGTTCTTCTACCTTTGGGACTCTTTGAGCACATGAGAAAGCATTTATATGGGCAATCAATCATGGCTCAAGTGTCTAACAACCCAGATTGGAGAAACTCACTATCCCACAACCCACTTATACACACATGTGGCCTATACTAACATTATGCATTTCATAATAAACTTGCTTCTTCATTCCAAATCATTCTAATTCTCATACATACATCATGAATACATTGATTTACAAGCATTTGTAGGTACTACATCATGTACATCATTAATTTACATCCCTTGTTTTAAGTACAACATAATTACAAGAAGTTCTTTTACAAGTCTTCATTAATCTCCCTAGCTTCAAGCTTGGTGGCTCCCATCTCTAGCCTCACTTGGTCCATCTAGCATGTTTGGATGGTGGAGAGGGAGAGTGAGATTCAAAGAATCTCAATAGCTCATCTCTCATTCAATCATACATATATAGCATGCAAACAAGTCTCACCATGTATGTATGGCATGTTAGCATATAAAATCATAATGAAAGCATTTGCAACATTTAAACTGGCCATGCATAAAAGAAAAACATTCTCAACATGTGAGTAGGCCATACATAACATATGAAAGCTTGCCAAGTACATGGATTAGTCTCACCCACTCACTTATGGATTTTGGACTTGCCTCACCCATACTTAAGAGGTTCTTAGACTCAACCCTTGCTCTTTGGGAGTCAACCTCACTTTTGGGAGACCCTTTACTTTGTCTCAACCAACTTGAGGGTTTTTGGCTCATCCTCACCATAGCTAAAGGGTTGTTGGCTTTTCCATACTCAAGCAAACCCCAAACAATCACATAAAACATCATTTAAATTCATAAGGTATCATCATGCTAACATACTTGTCATGGCTCAAAACATACATACACACAAGCAAGACAATGTAAGCACACATCTTATGCATGAAAGAAGGTGGAGAGAGCTACCTTATTAGCTAATCACAACTTTCCTTTTCAATTGTCTCCTCCCTTGATGGTTTCACAACTACTTCTAGATGGGAGTGCTCTTCTTGAGCCTAGCCACACAAGAAGTATAGAATTATTTTTTGAATACTTATTCACAAGCTAGGGATTTCTTTCTAGCAACCCTACTAAGCATGTAAGAGCTAGGGTTCTCTCTCTCACTAGAAACTCATCCACTCTCCTTCCTCTCTCAAGCTCTCACACTCTTAAGAATAGAAAGCAAGGAAGAGAGGGCTACATGACTTCTAACCTCCCTCAAGAGTGGTTTTCCACTTTCCCTCCTCTGAACCAAGCTTAAAACATGACTACTTTTACTACTAAAACCATAGAAAGAGAGGATAAGGAGAGAAGAACAACATACTAAGAGAAAAGCCATGGAAATCCTTACCTTTCTTGTTCTTCCTTCCTCCTCTAGGCTTCTCTCTCTCTCCTCTGCCCTTTTCTCTCTCTTAGAGTAAGCTTAAGTCGGTTACAGAGTGAAAGAAGGAGTTGGGACGCTTTAAGAAGTCAAATTCTCTATTTTCACGCTTTTCCGGACTAACCCTCGCTATAGCGAGCCATAACCCTCGCTACGGCGAGTTCGAATCAGTCCCAGACCCCTACCTTCGCTACGGCGAGCAACTCCCTGGTTTTTGTATGGGGTGCCCGAACTCGCTATAGCTAGAAGGCACTCTCGCTATAGCTAGACCATTTCTCGCTATAACGAATAGGTACATTCGCTATAGCCGGGCTGTAGCTAGCAGACTTAGAAAATTTTTCAGCTTCCAAAAATTTTCAACTTTTCTTTTCTTTCCCTTTTCTTTTCTCTTTTCTTTTCTTCTTCTCTCTTTTTCCTGGTTGTTACAGATTTACCTCCTCTCATTCTCGAAGGCTTAAAATCTATTTATTCATCTATGAAGAAGTCCCTACCTTTTCCTTTCATGATTTCAGGCATTATCACCAACAAGATTGTTGGGATTTTTACTGATCAAGAGGAGCAATTATATCCCATTGGTGGTGTCACTTATCAATTATTGAAGGCAGAAGAAAAAGATTTCTTGGGGTAAGATGAAGAACATGACGATCATCCAGCTGAACCTTTAGTGCACGAACAAGAACCTATCCAAGAACAACCTGAGATTTCCTTGGAGGCCACTTCATAGGATATGATGGTTGAGCTCTTGCAAGACAATATTGTGCAACAAGGCCTCATTCTAAAAAAAAAGAATAGCTTGAGCAGCAATGTGAGACGATGACACAGAAGATTGATTCATTGCTTCTATTTTGTGATGAGCTGACATCTTAAATGGCATGAGTTATCAATCTTTTGCAACCTCCACAGCAGCTCGGGGTGCCCTCAAGGCAATCAGAAGGTTTGAAAGTGGATGCACAGCAGACAGACGCTAGTGTGGGCATGACTGATAGTGCACAAGAGTACTCCTCAGCTAGGGAGGACTGATTATCATTATGATGTCTATTTTGTGCAGGAGGATTTGATTCTGTCTCTTGTCTTGTTTTTGTTGTTTCCTTAGTCAATTAGTAGTTAGATACTTGTACTTGTGTTTCCTTCCTTTAATTTCTTCAGTTTAATGGATGACTATTTGGGAATTCTTGTTGTTCTGATTGGCGCATGAAAGATCTATGCTTACCTATCTCTTTTGGCTTCTATGTATACAGATAGTAGGTTCTGATGCATATTTGCTTCTCTCTTTCCCTCTTTTCTTTCTTCTCTGTACTTTCAGGGAAGTCTCAATATCTTATCTATTCTGCCTCCTTTACTCGTTGCCATGTTTATTCACATTGAGGACAATGTGTGATTTAAGTGTGGGGGAGATAGAGGTGTTTACTAAAGTTGGTTTTTGTGTGTATATAAAAAAAAGAATGAATGAATGAAGATTTATGAGAAAACAATAAGATGACTACAGTGTTTTAGAGGATTTAATTGAGTTTAATTTCCCTCTTAGTTTTTTATGGCAATTCTTGTGACAAGTAGTTAAAACTTGCGTGATTTAATTGTAAAAGCATAAAGTGATCGAATTGGTTAAGTTCTAATATAATTTGATTACAGTCTTGCTCATGAATTCTTATAATGGGATTGGGGTTGTTGATTAGAAGAGAGATATTCCTTCTTGCTTAAAAAAAAAGAAAAAAAAAGAAATATATATATACACAATAATGATAGAGATTCTTCTCCTCTAGTGGAAGCTACCTAATAACCGGGGGCTTTCATTACCAATTTTACCTCTTGCGTAAAATAGTAGTGGAACCTATGAGTATGCAAAGCACCCTGATTGTGTCATCTTAGTCTGAGTAACCGAGTGGCTTCATTACAAATGTAGCCATTCGTGTAAAAAGGACTTAGGAGACAAGGAAGGGAAGAAAATCTCTATATATTAAAAATAAAAAAATAGAAAAAAAGGGAGAGAAAAAGAATAAAATGATATTTGTAGAAAGCAATAAAAGAAGTGGATGATCTCTTCTAGTTTAGAATTTCAATTTTCATTTTATGAGTGCATGGGTTGGCCTTGCAAATTGTATTGGAAATGTGTAAATTGTGAAGTTAAGTCACACTTGTTTAGCTTCTTAGTTACACAAGGTAGCTGGATTCAAGCATGAGGGAACTTTAAGCTAGAATTAAATGTTTTGAGATATTGTGTTATTTTATTGTTTGTTTTGAAAGTATGGATAAGTGAGTTTTGCTTGAGGACAAGCGATTGTCTAAGTGTGAGGAAGTGATGACTTCCAATATTTTGTATTACTTATAGTTAATTTGATTGAATTTAGGAGTCATCCATTAAAGTTTTAGTAGGATTTATTCAATATTTTTAAGTAATTTAGGGAATTGAAAGTGAAAGAGAGAAATGAAGTTAATTGTGATTAATTATGATTGAGTAGATGTTGCATTAATGAAAAATATTTCATGTTTCAGAATTTTTATCTATGAGGATTTAGAAGCCATTATATTATTCTTAAGCTCCAGGCAAAGATGCGATCACATTATCTGAAAATGCGGTCGCGAAAATCGGTGTCAAAACTCTTCGTTTTGAGTAATGAGGATAGAAAAAGCAAGATGCAGCTAAGTTTTTGGAGAGTTTGTGGTAGAGAAGGTTTCTGGGCGTCTAGGAGGCAATTTTGGGAGGTTTTGGTGATTCATTAAGCTTGGAGGAGTGAAGGAAGAGGAAGAATCAAAAGAGAAGCTCAATTTTCTGCATATCTCTCATTCCTTTGTTTGCTTTCTCTACTTTTCTTCATCTTTTCTATGTATTTGATTGGGATTCATTGTTAGATTTAGCTATAAATAGCTAAACTTCTCTTTACCTAGAGCACTATGAACTTGATATGAATTAGATCTTTGTTTTTCTTATTGATTGTAATGATTGGAGCTTTGTGTATCCTTCTCTTTACTTAATGCTTTCTTAGGGATTGGCCACCTCTTGGATTTGATTTGGGTAATTGGAATTTACTTTGAAAAAGGAGTTCTAATTGGACCTAAGAGTTGGATAGATTAAGTTAGATTTGTCTAATTTGTAATTGGGATAGAAATATACCTAATTGCCTTAATTGGTTTGTAGAGGGTTATAGTATTTAATGCACTCTAACCTAATTCTAAGGACACTTAGATTTTAGGGAAAAGTAGGGCTATAATTATATCGACGGACGGTTATAGCTTATGAATCTCTTAACCCACAAGGTGATAATTAATTGCAATTGAACAAGTAATTAAGTTCTAGTAAGTATCAAGGGAATAGTGACTCTAGGTAACCTCAAAACCTTGAATTTTTGTCTAAATTTTCTTTGCCAACCAAGTTTTCTTTAAATTGTTTTGTTTTAAAATTAGTTCTAAGTTCATGAATTGCTTAATTGGTGGCATAAAGTGGATGAAAGTGGGTGATGCATTACCTAATTGCATTTAAGTCATTTTTCGTGAGAACGATACTCATACTTATCACTGAACTACTTGATCTAACCTGTGCACTTGCGGAAACACATATAATTTTTTGGTGGTCAACCATAATTTATGTATAACATCTGACATCTTGTAGTTGTGAGGTTAATTTGTCCTTTATTTTAAAATTCCACTTACTTTGTTATTACTATTTTTTAACATAATAAAAAAAGGACAATAATTATTTTATCAAAAACACAGACCCTTCTTAATTACCCAAAAAGATTATTATGAATGAAGAAAGGAAAAACTCTAAAAAGTACATTTGGGTTTTTGGTGATGAGGTTTTAAAATAAGTAGACAATGAAAAAACACTCAACCTATGGAAGATGAAGGAAAAATAAAAATAAAAACAAACAAAAGGAGGCATAATCTAGAATATATCTGATACAAGGGTCCAGGGGATTTCATAATAGTGGAAAGGTATGGAAACACAATTATGAATGGGACCCTTTCTCATAAACAAAACAAATCTATGTATGGGACACTATTATTTAAGATTAAGATAATTTTCTTAATGTGTCTCCCCGTATGAAAGCTCTTTAACCTTTAAGTGTGAATAAAACAAAGATACAGGGTTGGCTATATATTAGAGATTGTTTGAGAGAGAGAGAGAGAGAGTGTGTGTGTGTAAAATGCAATTTTTTGTGTTACATATACAGCTGGCTATGTCCAAGTTTGAAAATAATTAAAAAAAATACTAATCAATATGAAACTTTAACCATTGGATGAAGGTTAATTAAGAATAGTTTTAATTTATATGTTTAATAAAGAACTTATAATCTATGTAAACTCGATTTTAATTAAAAACGCTAAGAACTTTCCGTGGTTTAAGAGATGATTGTGGTTTTCGGTAAAGGCACTTAATGATGATTAAATGTCTATAAAATTTAAGAGTATTTACGTAAACTTGTTTTACAGCATAGCTTTCAGATTATTTTGTAAAGAAATTAAGTCAATATTTTGGTCTTATAATAAGATTTATTTTTCATTTCTTCCTTAGGTATTGTCATGGAGTCTTACAAATATATCAGCCTTTACTGTTAAAACCCATACCTAGTAACAGCGCTTAGATCCCTAGATATATAAGGAAAATGAATCCCAATCAGTAACAAACTAGAGGCAAGAATATTGATACTAGGACACAATCTCCAGAGTTAAGAACATTGCTTAAGACACTATTATAGTGGCCATAGTTTATCTTCTTTCTCTAAGCTCATAGAGGGGGAAAAAAAAGACTTGTAATTTTACTGTTATCCTAAGCAATACAATATTATGGTGCTGAACAAAGCCTCTTGTTTCCGTTTGAGCCATAACCCAAGTATCAACAAGTATGTTCCTAGATGATTGCACAAATATTGGATCATGAAAAGTTCTAGGGAATTTTCTCGCAAACAAATATGTACTAATTAAATTTTTGTTTAGTGATCACCATAATATTATAGATAGTTTTTGGTAACTAGACTACATAAAATTAATGTCCTGGAATTTAATACTGAAGCAGCATTACTGAAGCAACCTAACAGATCTAGTTGCGAATGCTTTTTAAATTAATCTCTAAAAAATAAAAAAGTTGTTGGTCACTACCAGTTGTAACTATCAAACTTGTTTATCTTTTTGCATAGTAATTTGATATTGAATTTCTTAACAAATGATTAGTAGTTTAATCATGTTCTGGGACAAATAAATTATGCAAAAATGTGAAGGATCAGTAAGTAAATATTGAGAAATTAAACGTTTTATTTTTTAAACAGAGTAAGGTTGTGTTTTGCCCCCTTAATTAGAAAGAAATATTTAGATGAAGAAATGCCGTTGTAAAAACCGATAAATTAAAGCCCACCATGCTTGATGTGTCTATATATATATATATATATATGAGATGAACAATATATATTTGCAATATCTAATGTATAAGATCTCTCGGTGCACAGTTTATTGCGTCTGTCATGGTTCGTTTTCCTTCATACATTATAAAGGCACTCCACTTGTCTATAGATTTTGGCACGCTTATTGGGAAAATTATTAACGAACTGCATGACAAACAGTAGTTAGAAAAAAAAACAAATCATAGACAGTAAATAAAAGGCAGAGTTAATTGAGCTTCATTTTTTTTAGAATATTTACTTTAAGAAGGTAGAAAGCTAGAAAAGAAGAAGCAATAAAATAAGTTTATGTCATAGGCTTGTCTTATATGTATCCTGAAGCTTAGAAAACAGAGGGAAAAAGAATGAGAAAACTATCGAAGAAAGCAGCCAAGTCACACTATTCCCCCAACTGAGACTGACAACATTAATCACTCATGCATATGCCAAGTTGAACTACAAAGAAGATCTGAGAGAAAAGATTCATTTCAACGATGGGAATGATTCCTCTCGGGGCGGACGCCTGCCCAGCGCCGGAAGGTCAAAATCATCAAATCAATTAGACTATGATTTAAATTAAATGCTTTTTTTCTTATTCTTTTCAGTAAAAAGAATCACTCGTATTTGCAACCTCATAACTCAAGTTGGAACTGTTGGATAACTCTCAAATAGGTATACAAAAAATATACTATATTGGCATGCAACAGCAATATGTTCATATGATTCATTACTATTAATTGAGGAAGAGAGAGAAAGATGAGCCTTGATAGAGAAGTCTTCTGAGTCTCTGATCAATCATGCCCCAAAAATCACACAAAGTTAGGCAATAGGCAACCAACTTCGTTTTCAAATTAAGTTGGCTACGGAGAAGAAACGGCAAATTAAAACCTAATCCATTTATATAACACAGAAGATTTCGTGTTTGAATATTTCAATTATTAGCTATAATGCTTCCAAATCCAAAAGACCAAAAAGTTAATGTTATTGTCCCTTTTTCTCTGCAGAGTAAACAGAGTAATGTCAACATTAATAGCTACTTTATTCCTTGCTTGCTTGATTGCACCGTCCATCAAATTCAAATCCACGGTTCCAAACATACTTGGGATCCCAATGGCCCAACAAATCGATAACTTATTTATTAAAAAAAAGTTCATTCAATAATTTCAGGATATTCTCCAAAATAAGGTAATCATTTTGACTAGTTAAAAGTGAATTTACCAAGATGATTACTTGGTGCAAAATGGGTAAACAGAGAAGCTATATAAAGCGTGGCTCTTGCTCTCCCAAGAGCACAACCAAAACCCATTTGAGAAGCGAAAATGGGGTGTCTAATGGCCTCTCTCACTCTTCTGTTGGCTTTAGTCTCTCTCAGCTTAGTATCTCAAATCTCTGCTGATCACTACGTCTACTCATCTCCTCCACCTCCCAAGGAGTATCCTCCAGTGACTTCTCCCAATCACTTCCCATCACCACCGCCTCCGGTCTACTCGGCTCCTGCACCAAAGAGCCCTTACCATTACACCTCCCCACAGCCCCCGGTGTACTCTCCTCCTCCTCCTCCTCCTCCTCCCAAGCATCCCCACCATCACTCCTCTCCTCCGCCACCAGGTTACTCGCCACCTCCACCGGTGTACTCTCCCCCACCTCTAGTCTACTCTGCGCCGCCACCAAAGGCACCTTACCATCATCCATCGCTTCTACCACCACCTAAGAAGGGTGGCAGCGTTTACCATTCTTCTCCTCCACCAGTTTATGGGTACCTTCCTAAGACATCCCACCACTCTCCACCACCACCAAAGAAGTCTTCCAAGTACCCTTCTCCCCCACCTCCATATACTCCCCACCCATTGTACCCTCCCCACATTCCTCGCCCAGTACACCACTCTCCTTCTCCTCTTCCTCCTTCAGCCCCTGTCTATTCCCCACCCCACAAACCCTATGTCTATACTTCCCCACCCCCTCCTTACTACCACTAGATAGTGGCTTTGCATGGCTAGCATCTCACTTGTAAGTTTTATTTGCCTTTCTTTATGAAGAATTAGCAATTTTTTTTTGTTTTTATTAATAGGCAAAATCTCTTTGCACCACGTTCATAAATGAGTGACTGCTAATAGTAAAATATACAACTTTGATGTAAAATTTCTTGAATTTCGTGTGCAAAATTTTTTGGTGTTTCTCAGTGTTTCAATCAAATTATAATATGTGAAGTTTTTTTTAACAATTTTCCATCATATTATTTACTTGTTAAAATAAAAATTCTTTAGATATGTTCGAGAGTAAAAATAGATATTGCATATAAAATTTTTTCTTCTTTCTAAGTCCTTCAAAAGGAAAAAAAAAGAAATAATTATAAGTTCTTTTTTCTTGTTTTAAGTTTTGTGAGCCTACTAATTGTGCATTTATATAAACCATTTTGTTATTGTTATTATTATCGTTAGACATGATTGAGGGAGACCAATGACATCGACTGACAGAGCAGTAATGTTCATGTAAATTTGTAGGGTTTGAAGAATATATACTGAGCAGAATAAGATAGCAATGGAAAGAAAGAGGGAAGCACTTTACAATACACACAGTTTCCGCGTTTTGTCTATTTTTTTTTCATAAAAAAAAAATAGTGTCATATGAGCAATATGAAGTGTTAATTTAGTTTCTGTCTTCTTCTTTTTGGCGTGGGTAATGTATTTCGACAATTGTAAGGCACTGTACTGAGACGGTCCATGTACTCGCTTCTGTTAAATTCATAGTACATGCATGCGTGCTTTGTAGTAGTTTTTATGCCGCTGCCTGCCTTTTGCAAAGGCTTCTGAGAATCAATCTATATAATAAAATCATAATATTCTCCCTCTCACTCTCTGTCTCTATGGTCCACTCTTTGAATTTTCAATTTCGAATTAGTCCACGTTTTGCATGAATGGCGAAGATTTCACTTCGTAGACTGAGATATTAGATGTTAACTATTATTTTTCTGTATATTAGGATGAGAGATATTATCTCGTTAGTGTTAAATTAAATTCTTTTTTATTTTGTATAATTTTAAATACAATCTTTCAAATAGATTTAGTGCCCCATAATGTGCATGAACAAAATAATTATATTGGAACATTTTGTTGTGCATTTGTCGCATGAGACTATATGGGTGGAGGCGAGATACAATATAAGTAGATAAATCTATTTGAGAGGTGCATGGTGTATTAAAAGAGGAAGGAAAAAATCAAGTCTAGAGTCAAGCACTCCATTTTCCAGGTATATATATATTCGAAGAGATATCTAACTTTGCCTCACTATACTTATGAGTCACACTTGCAAACTACATGCACTCCAAAATGATAAATCAAGTTAGTGTTATCCATATTTGCTTATCCTTGCGGGTCCATGATGACTCCCTAATTTTGGTATAATATGGCATATGTTATGATGAAATAGGGAATCATCTGGTTATTTTCTTACAAATTTTGTACTTTTGTATAGTTTTTCTCCAATCAATATAAATAAAAAATATAGCCTTTGTAGTCATTTTAGCAATTCTGTATTTCATTTCATTTTGACTTTAATCTCAGGAGAGGGATAGAGATCTATTAGGAGGGAACAAAAAAAAGAAGAAGGTTGAAAAATCAAAAGCAAGTCGCCAAAGTCTTCTCACTATAATAAGGATGCTAATTCGCTGTAGTGAGTTCGTGACCACACAAAATCCAAGGAACTTCTAGTAATAACGTAGGTTGTGGCGAGAAAACTTGGACTCTAAAACTGATAAGCTCTCACACTAGCGAGAGATGTTTCTTGTTATACCAAGACTCATTTATTGAAATGCACAGTTTTGATTTTTGGATTTAAAACTTAAGAGGTAGCCAAGGTTTCAACAATCTGAGCCTTTTGGGAGATGTTTTAAAGGGAAAAATGCATAAGGGAGTTGAGATTTAGAGGTAAGAAGCTTGGATTGAAGATTGGAAGCCAAATCAACACATTATCACTGAGTTTTTTGATCTTCTCCCTTTTTTCTTCTATGAATTCTTGTTTCTTCGAATCTTTTGTTTGGTTTGTAATGTTTAGAGCTATGTGTGGCTAGATGTAGTAGATCCTAGGTTTACTTGAACCTATTGCCATGTAATGGAGATTTTGTGTAGTTAATTTGGTTTGATTTTTAATTTGAGTGCTTAATCTGGTTATTTTTATTCATTTAAGAGTTTTGCCACCTTTTTCATGGATTTAGGATTTAAAATTAGCTCTTAAGAAAGAAAAAACTTAATGGACCATTAGATTGAGTAACTTAGGATTAAGTTAACCTAATTTTGTTCTCAAGTATAGAAATATATTTAAGAACTTTAAGTGGTTTAGAAAGATTGAACATAATTAACTTAATTAATTGTGAGGGACATTTATAATTAAATAGGATAGAAGTCAGAGTGGTTCGAGAAACACTTAAGTTTACCTTAATTCCTTAACTCTCATATCACTAGTTAAACTAATTAACTGAACAAGAAAATTTTTGACAAAAAGGGGATAAGAACCTATGATGCTTCTCAATGTTGATTCTCGTTAGAACAATTTTAAAAACTTAGTTTATTTTTCAATTTCAATTTCTTTTATTACGCTGGTATTTTGGTATATTTCTTGACTTAAATGAATACAAAACTTCTTAGGCCCAACTTCGTTTATATTAATTATCTGCGGGACGGCCTTGATCTATTGTACTAAATATTTGATCCATACGCTTGTAGAATCCATTGCAAAATTAGTGGTTATCAAGCCATCAAGAGATCTCGTATGAAGTTCCTCATAAACATAGAGCTTTGTGTTGCCCACACATGTTTTTTGGTCAATTACTTTAAAATTAAGCCTTATCTTTAAAAAAATTACACATATGTCTCAGTTAATTAATAAGATGTATCTATATCTACTTCTCACAATTCATAATTTTAATACCACTTTCATTCATTTAGATATTCAAAGACTCACTTTGACAACAAAACCATAATATCACACATGATAAAATATTGACACCTTGCAATGAAAAATTTACCAAATGGTTTAAACAACTTGTAAGTTTATACTTTTAGCATAGTAATGTAGCATATCTATCTTATAACTAAGCCATTTGATGGTCTATAAATAAATATGGGTGAAGTTGATAATCAAATAATTCAAAACTTAATCTCTAGTTTGACAAAGTAAGTGAAGTGTAGTAATGGCATGATAGTCAACAAATATAAATTCCACACAAAAGAATATGGCCAAAATACAACAACCATGAATATTGGTGTCTTAATGAAAGGTAATCTATATGGTGAAGATGAACTAAATTACTATAATATTCTTAGGATGATTGGGGTTGTCATATATAAGAGTCCGAAATTAGGTATTTTTGTTTTCGTGCCATTGGTTTGACCTAAGCATTGATATCAAGGTTGATGACAAGTTTGTATTAGTTGATATCAAACCTTGAACAATCTTCCAAACTTATACTGTGTTTGTGTTGGCTGAACAAGCACAAGTGTACTATATAAGATACTTGCTTGGTTGCAGTAGAGGTAGTGTGGAATACATAACCCATCGATTACTACCAAGAGACATGTTTCCAAGAAATGTACAACATGTCTCCATTGGGGATGATAAATTGGTAATTGTATTGTTTAATGCACTTGCTTCGAGGAAGAAGTCACCACTAATGAAATACATAATCCATCGGACTTTCAGTCTATCAATGACTTCATTGATGACAACGAAGACATTGATGATATTAAGGTCTCTAGGAAGGAGAAAGACGAGGTCGGCCTAGACAATATTGATTTTAATAGTTCTTAATTCAACAATATGTTGAAGTTCCTATTCCTTTTCTTATTTTCACATTATACATTGAAGATGTTGTCTTTATATTTATGTTACATCTTTATTATTACATGTTTTTCAAATATTAGTATATCACTTTTTTTCAAGTATGCTAATGTCAACAGAGAAGAACATAAAGGCCTAGATATTGTTAAAAGTTTTATATTAACATTTTTTCTTGTGGTTATGGACTTCTAAAATATAATATACAACTTTGTAATGTATATATATATATATATTTTTTTTTAATTGTAGGTTGGCCACTTATATGTCTATTTGATTATAGGTTACATATGGGAATGGATATAGAACAAATGAAACATTGTAAATTTTCTTTTAACCAATGGCCAAATAGCAAGGGATTAGTGAAGGATCAATGATGGATTACCAAGGGAAAGTAGTGAGGGAATTGAGGAGTGGTAGGGAAACACAATGAGAGAACTGAGAGGGATTAGCAAATTGTGAGGTAATAGAGAGGAAAAAAGTGAAAAATAGATAGGAATGGCGAGGGAAATAAGTGAGCAAATATTCCTTTGCCATCACCTCACTCATTGGCAAGGGAAATGTCATTTTCAAATCCAATTATAGTGATGAAAATGCACAAGTGAATTACCATTGCTAGTTTTGTCAGTGAGGGACTTTATCAAAGGACTAGGGAGGGAAATTTTCCCTCAAAGATTAGCAACCACTATTTAACAAGGGAACATTTCCTAACTGTTTCATCGTTATGCTCTCATTGTAGCCATACAATGAGGGAATGTTCCCTTGCTATTTTCTTTTTTATTGCTGTGCTTTTATATCTTGCTAGTCTTTGTTGATGTAAAATTAAAGATAATTGTGCTTTAACATTTATCAAAATAATTTATAGATAAGATTAGAGTTAAAGAAAGAGCTAAAAACTATGTCTAATGAGTCATGACAATGCCAAAATTGGTCACTTTCTCTTGCACTACAAGGATGTATATATTTTATGACAAAAAGTTGCAACGAACAATGACAAATCTAATTATTTATTAATAAAAAAAGGGATGAAAGGATGAGCAACAAAATTTTGATTACTCTGTTGCCACAAATGGCGACTGAACTATGGTTTAGGGCTTTAGGATTTACAAACCCAACTATTATTCTATCGCCATTTGTGGTGACAAAATTATGATTGGGCAACTTAACCATTATTCTATTGCCAAAGTGAAAAAAAAATTATAGAAAATAATTTATATGATAATAACAATATTTTCTAAAAAAAACTATAAATAATATTAAATTTTCATTTAGACAAATACCAAATATGTATAATTTTTAAATATAATATATTGTAGATTATAAACATGATTATATATTATAAATATATAATAAATGTATTATAAATTCTGATTTCATTTATAGTATAATTACGTAATTACATTACAATTTATAATAATGATATTTATTTTCAAATAGAAAAAAGTAAATATTATATGAAAAATAAATATAAGTAATATTAATTTTTAATTTAGATAAATAAAAAATATAATTCTTAATTATAATATAGTATAAAGAAAATATTATAAATATATCATAAATATATTATAAATGTTGATTTAACTTAGGGTATAATTATATAAATTATATCAGAATTTACATTAAAAAAGATATTTATTATCAAATAAAAATAAACAAAAAAGTAGCACCCCAGCAATATCCAACGATTCTTCTGTCGCTTTGCATAAAAAATATATAAATATTATTAATTAAAATATTCAAATATTATAATTTTCATAAATATTTTAATTTTAATAAAAATTATATGTAAATATTATAATTTTAATAAATATACAAATAAATATAAAGAATATAATAAGTGAATTTTTTTTAACACTACTGTACTCCTCTGCTCAATTATCTACAATTTAAAGTTTTACAGGTCTCTTAGTTGTAAACCCTCCAGGTAAGTCTGTGAAAATTATAATATAAAGGATTTTTATCAATGCTGTCCAATATTTCTGTATTCTGTTTGATCCACACCATATTGGAAGTCTCTCCAACAATTGGCCAAAATTTTCGGGTTCACAAAAATAAAAGTTTATGTTAATCTTCATTTAGTTCATACAATTTCTAATTCAATCATTCTTATATATAGTATTGGGAGAATTTATTATGGCATGGAGGTCCTTGATTTCCATATTATGTGTATTCAAAGTCTAACTTGTAAATTTTGGAGACTTGCAATTTTTTCTCTTTTTCCTAATTCAGAGCTATAGTTATTAATTAATATAATTATGTTCTTTGTTTTAGAGAGAAACTAAAAGGTAGTAAAATTTAAAATCAGCAAGTGAACATTCAGATGTATATGATCAAATGAAGCACCACTTAAATTAATTAGTAGAAACTACAAATGGAGGTTGAAAACGATTCTAATGAAGCAAGCAAAAGAATTTATGAACAAATCTAAATATTCTATTACAGAAAGAGAGAATAAAATTATCCTAGTTTATTCAACTTTCAACAATATATGCATAAATCTAAATATATTCTTTTGATTTTTACACCCAAATATTTATGTTCATAAAATTCCCTTTTATTTAATACCCATATGATGATATTGCAAAGTATAAAGTTATTTAAAGATAGCTATAGCTTCTGTTGGGAGATAACACCATGTTTGGGTAGCCATTTGGGAAAACCACACTTCCTAATGCCTTGTCTATAAGTACCAATCACCTCTCAATCATAGCACAGTATATAATACTTGTGATAACCATGAATTTTATATGTTTTAATTCTCCTAACTTAAGCATTTTAATAATGAATTATGGCTTTAAGACTTTAATTAGATAAGATTTTGTTTTAGTAGCCATTTCTATATTTTAGGAGTTAATTTGCAAAATTGTGGGATTTTAATGCATAAATCTTTTTAAATGAATTTTGTGAATATTCCAATTTCATTCTTTCCATTCTTTTGTGCAGATTTTAATTGGCCAATGAAGCTTGAATGAGAATTTGATTTAAAGAAGAAAAGGAAAAGAGGTGGAAGCTTTCCAAGTCCAAGGAAGCAACATTAAGAGAGTATGTGAGAAGGGAGCATCCATGGAAAGGAAGAAGTGTGAAGGAAAAGCTATGGTTAGATGGAAGAAGATGCATAACTCATTCATCCACATAGACTTTCACCCACTCACACTTTTAGCTTCATCCAATCACACATGGCACTTTCACAAGACTAACATGTAGCATGCATCCACCTTCAAGAACTCAAGTCCTTCCTTTCCCTCACTTGAATACACTTACACTTAATCATTCATCCATTCTCCACGTTGATTCACTTCATCCACGTAGGCAGCTTCTTCACAAGATTACACACATAATGCCATGAGCTTCATACACTCACCAGCCACGTCTACACATTGCAAAACCTTCACACAAGAAGCATGCATCATCACACTCTCACACTTTCACTCACAAATCACTTGAGCACACCACCAGTCATGGGTTCACACTTAAGAAGGAGGCCTCACGTCATTCATATGGCACAAACACATCAGGCAGAAGTTACACGTTTAGAGGAGAAGAATAGAATGTGGATTACATGGAAGAAGCAAAGAGCAAAATGCGAAGGAAAGATAGAGTGGATGGCTGAATAATGACGTGAAGAAGGAGCTTGGTTTTGACGTAAAAGAAGCAAAGTGAGCTGAACCATACAAGAGAAGATGAACATGGAAGAATGTAGGTTCTGGTTGAAAATCAAGAAGCTACTATTTTGAAATGGAGGAAGAATGATGAAGCAGCCTCAAGCAACAAATTTAATGATTATTCATGCATACAAGTTGATATGGATGAAGGATTAAATGAAATGAAGCATGACGTGGGAAGCTTGAGCTAATTTTAAATAAGCACGTGAAGAAAAAGGGAAGAAGGGGGCAACTGAAAAACAACGTGAGAAGAAAGCTAAATGTCACGGGGTCATTACCCTCTCTCCAAAAGACGCACCATTTGGAACGTGCAGCCCCCTGCTTATAAGCCCCTTCACCTCCCCAGGTCTAATCGATGTGGGACGTTACACTCTCCCACGGCCAATTCGTGACGCCCTCGTCACGGGTGGCCCACCGGTGGGGTCCACCTTTGAACCAAACCCGGGACAGGCTCTGATACCACTTTGTCACGGGGTCATTATCCTCTCTCCAAAAGACGCGCCATTTGGAACGTGCAGCCCCCCGCTTATAAGCCCCTTCACCTCCCCAGGTCCAACCGATGTGGGACATTACATGAAGGTGAAGCCATGTTGGAAAATGTAACTACAAGCTGAATGAGCAAAGAAGCAGCATGTGGAATATTATATTTAGCTTCAAAGTGGGACCCACACCATACACAATAGAAGAAATATACACAGACAGCACACATAGAGCTAATGTGTAAAGAGGAAGAAAAGGGAGCATGTGAAAAATAAACAAGGCATGTAAGGGAGATTAAAAATTGCACTCGTGGCAACATCAGGGAGGGTTCATTTTTCATCGTCATATTCACGCTATATTCCATTCGCACATTATTCACACACACTCTGTCAGAATCCATCGTCATTCATTCCATTCCTTCATCCAAAGCCATTCCACGCCATTCCTCATCCCATATCCTCCATTCTTCCATCCAATGAAGTTTTAATCCTCCATTTGTGACTAGGAAGGAAGAAGGCTCTTGAGTTGAAGCTTGAATCCATGGAGAAGAATTCAGAAATTTGGCTAAGATTCATATCTCTTTCTACATTGATAGTTATTTTATTTGCTTGGTTAAACTTGTAATTGGCTGGATTAATGTAGTTTATGATTAGTAGATGGTTAGATACTAATTAGGAGAGAAATTGATGTTTTAATTGATTAATTTTAGTGCTGAATTTTTACTTTTCTTTAATTTTTCATGTATGGCATAAAGGTGTTTGATGAAATGCATGAGTGAATTATGAGCTTTATTGTTTGATTTAAAAATTTTTTAGAGTTTGGTTAGTTAATTAAATATCATAGAGTGGTAATTCAGAGGCTAATTGATCAATTAATCATTCAATTTAAGTTTTCATTAATCTTAAAGATAAGAATTGACAATTTGATATAGAAATGAGGTTTCAATTCAACATTAGATTGTTAATTTCTTGATTCTTGCATGGTAACTCAAGATACATTTGCCATGGACACAAATAGGGACTCTTAAACCAGAATTAATTACAATTGGATTAGGATAAGGATAGTGGATAACCAGGGATGATTCCGAAGCTAGTCACAAGTCCATCATTCACTCATTAGTTCATGCAATTAGGAATTTAAGGATTTTAATTCAATTTCATTTTACTTAGTTTAATTCAATCAAAAACCCCCTTTAATTAAATAGTTCTAGAATCTTTTAACACTTAGAAAACCCAATTAAACATTGAACTCCATTTCCAAGGGAGATGACTTAGGTTGTGCCACTAGCTATATATTTAGTCCAACCTAGTTTTATTTTGAAGGTTGCGCGATAGACCCGTCAACTTGCAACAATGATCAATATTCATCTACTGGTTTGACTTCCAATTTATGAATTCCATGGCTTTAGATTATGGAACTAAAACTGCATATGGACAGCAAAGGATGCAAAAAAAGAATTAGAAGAGCAATCTCCAAACTAGATGGCAATATCCTCATTCTCCAATCTCTTAGTTCTTTGTGCTTTTTATTTATTCTTTCCTTTCCTTTTATATTGTACAAGTATGGATAGCTAGGAGATAAAAATGGATAACTAGAAGGTGGCAGTCATAAGGTATATGAATAAAAGGCAGGTGTTAAATATGGTGAGAACAGGAAGGAAGATAAAGCATTGGCGATTTCTAATTGACAGTGAATACTATCCATATGCATCTCAGTACTTGGATGAATCTACCTTTACTTCTTCCTATAACTACTACATGTATAGTAACAATAAGAGCTTTCATGGTTATTTTTTCCTCCAAATGACTAATAAAATCAGAATTAAAATTGGAATAAAAAAAGTATAAGATGCCTACCATATGCCATCACATGTTAACCTATAAATTCATCATCATCATAAAGCTTAACCTATAAAATGTCAATGACAAAAACAATGTGGGAGTCATAACAAATGAATATTAACAGGAAAATAGTTGAACAAGCAACAAAAAACTTAAAAAAGAAAACTTACGGTGTTTATATCTAGATTGGTAGTCACAATTTGTTTTTCAACAAGCATAAATTTATTTAGTCATACAAAGAGCGTGGAGACAACTTGTTAAAGACAAAAGGCTGAGACAAGTTGATTGGACCATTAGGATAATTAGAGGAATTGGTGAGGGAAAGGGACATATCTCACCTATGGTTTTTGATGTCACTTTTCTTTTTTCCAATGCCACTATTTTTCTTAGATACTTGTTCATTCTCATTTTTTATGTTTATTTTGGTTCATAAAATCTTAATAGTGCATTGGGATTTATGAAATAGAAAACAGCCCAATGAGCCTTGGTCACCACACCATAGCTAGCACTGCCAGAAGCACCGAAAGGCAGAGAACTAAGCCCATTGCAATAAACACAACCTAGTAGATAGCAACCACTTCCTGCAGTCTTGTTTTTTGTTTCCTAGTTTAATTTGCTTAAATTTTTCTAAGTGAATGCAGCAAAAGAAAAATAATGATATCATTAAAGCCTCACTTGACTCACCACATCATCTAACAAAGTAACTTTTTGGCTCAATTAGTAATATATGAATGATACCTATAATTACCTTGACAATGAAATTATGGCTTTGGCTTATATAAAATGCATATATGGACATACATACAAGAACCATCAGCTTCATTTGCATAAACTATTCATTGATTAATTTATATAAATTAAGACCTAGCCCTTTCGCACATGGCCAAGGCATTGACAACCATATAAATATACACATCAAACTTGGAAGATTCTTATAATAGTCGTACTCTTCCAATTTAAATCATTTTTTTGCTTTTACTATTGGCACTAAACTAAACAACTAGGCAATAAAACATAAGGATCTGCACAATTTGACATTTGAAAATTGTAATACCATAATTTCTTATCTCATTCCATGCTATTTTTATACCTCGTATCAATCAATTCATATGAGAGGCAGAAAAAATAGCATTAAAATATTGATTATTTTTGTGTTGTGTCTCGTATAAAAATTTTGTTCGGTGTCACATGAACCGTGTGAGCTCATACAACATATTTCCATATTTAATTACATGGATACAGCTCATTTGGATCATCAAAAGTGGCCTACATCTCAAGAAACTCGAGATGAAGCATAAGATATAGACATTCATTTTCGGCCAGCTTTGGCTCATTTCTGTCACAAATTTTGAAAAATTATAACTAATTCTAGAAAAATTGAAATCATGCATTCTTTGCTATTTTAGAAAGATACACATGTCTACTTCATGTGAAAAATATGTCCAGGCGGTGAAACAAAACATAAAGGATGTTTGACATTCGAGAAGTTCCAGAAGTCTGGCTGTCCCTTGGTGCTATCATAGAATTCTGCAGTAAATTTTAAAAATGTCCAATTAATTCCAAAAAAATCTAATTCATGTAAATGATATTAATATAGAAAGATATGGATGTTAGCTAGAGGGATAAAATAACTCTAGACCAGCTCAGGCTCACCCAGATCTCGAAATCTAATCAAATAGTAACTGAGGTCAGGTGAAGTTCCTGATACTGGACAGAATGTTCAAAAATTCATATCTCCTTCTCTAGACCTCCAAATGAGGTGATTCTAGTTGGCACAAGTCATTGGAAATGTCTAGTTTCTTTGTATAAAATTTTGTGAGAATTGGACATCATTTGCTCCATGAGTGAAATTTAATTTCAAACCAATGCTACAGTACCAAGGACCAAAACTAAAAAAATTTTCAACTTCAACAATTCACCAAATATTCCACAGATCTCCAAAAATTACCAACTTTAGCTTCCCAAAAAGCTCTCATAAGCTCTAGATACATGCCAAATTTTAGACCAAGAAGAGTTCATTTGGAGAAAAAGTGATGTAGCCTCATGAAATGGTCATTTTTACTCTCTATTAAGAGTCACTTTAGTCCAAATGGCCTCCTCTTGAGTTTGGCACCTCTTGGGCAAGTTTAAAAGCACAATTATGACATGTGGGAGCTGTCCAAATGGTCCTAAACCCCATGCATCTAAATTTGGTCATTCTACATCCAAGAATACATAGTTGCATCAAGCCATTCAAGTGCCAATTTGCATAATTCCATAGATTTAGTGTCACATAAGGTCTACATCATATTCATACATTATTCTATATTTGTTCATGGTCTTACATCACAAAAATAACATGTACAAGCTCACTTTGACATCCAAATACAAGTAAGGTAACATAATATACAAAATATAATCTCTTAAGGTCTTTGGCTTGTACTCTTTGTTTCTTGAACATCACCTAGCATTTCAAGATAATGGAGGGAAGGGGAGTGAGATTCCTAGAATCTCAATAGCTCACACACTCATTCACACATACATTCAAAACATAATTACATCAAAATCTCAAGTGTGCAAACATAAAGTGTATAATACTACATTTCCATGCCACTTTTTCACATCAAGCTATTTTCATGCTCTTGGGACTTTTGGTTTTGCCTCACCCCATTTCTAGGACTTTCGGATTTGCCTCACTCTTGATCTTGGGATTTTTGACCTCGTTTCACCCATCCAAGGGACTTTTCGTCTAGTCTCATGATGGGTTTGTTGCGTGACCCTCAAAATAAAATTAGGTTGGACAAAATATGTAGCTAGTGGCACAACTTTGGTCATCTCCCTTGGAAATGGAATTCAATGTTCAATTGGGTTTTCTAAATGTTAAAGGATCCTAAAAACTATCTAAATTAGGGGGTTTTTCATCTAATTAAATTGAGTAAAATAAAATTGAAATAAAGTTCCTAAATTCTACCTAATTGGATGAATTATGGTTTATAATGGACTTGTGACTAGCTTTGGATTTGTCCCTTGGTATCCACTATCCTTAACTTAATTCAATTATGATTAATTCTGGTCTAAGAGTCCCTAATTGTGTTCATTGGCAAGGGATCTTGAATTACCACTCAAGATTCAAGAAACTAGCAACTTAATGTTAATTGAGACCTAAACTCCTATTAAATTACTAATTCTTGTGATCAAGATCTTTGAACACTTAAATAAGTGATTAATTGATCCATTAGCTTCTGAATCATCAACCTAAGATGTTTAATTAATTAACTAAATACTAAAAAAATCCTCAAATCAAATAATCAAGCACATAATCTCACTTATGCATTTCATCGAACACCTTCATAGCATACATGGGAAATTCTAGAATAATAAAAAATTCAGCACTAAATCAATCAAATAATCAGTCAAACAATATCCTAATTAGTGTCTAACCAGCCACTAATTACAATTACACAAATTTCCTATCAAATACAACTTAACCAGCTTGTACAAGAAAAAGAATAAGTGTAGGAAAATAGAAATTCTTAGCTAAAATTCCTTTGATCTCTCTATGGATTCAAGCTTATCCAAGAGCCTTCTTCCTTGCTAGTCACAGATGGAGGATTAGAGCTTCATTGAAATAGAGGAATGGAGGAAAATGGTGAGGAGTGTGTTCTGCGAATGAGACAATGGATAGAGTGTATGCGTTTGGATGTAGAATGGATGAAGGGTTCTCCTTGGTTTTATTTGATGAATTATGGATTGATTCGTGGATCCTCCTCTGCCTCTACCTGAGTGTATTTTCTTTTATTCCTCTCAAGTGGCTTATTTTATCACTTTCACGTGCTTCATTTATTCTGCCCGAGTGTTTTTAATCCTTTAATGAACCACGTGGCTTCTTAATGCCTCCTTCAACCTAAGCCAAATGCATGCGCTCTTCTTGTGCCAATCAACGTGCTCAGCTGGTGTGTGTTTTCTTCATGCTCTTCACGTGTTCCTTCATGCATCTAATTTCCATATATTGTTTCCACGTACCTTCCACGTCAACCCCATGCTTCTTCAGCTGGTCCCATGGCTTTGCATGTTCTCAGCTCCAGCGTCTCTTTATCACAGGTTTGTTGCTTCCATTATTTCACGTGCTGTTCTGCTCTTTGCGTTTTTTGACATTAATACTCTTCATCATGTGCTGCAGCTAGTGCTTCATCTGTCCATAGCTTTTGTCTCGTATTTCTCTTCCTTTTCAAACCAAAACCCATATTCTTCTTCTTTAACCCATGGTTATCTACTTCTCTTATCTGTTCAGTTGCTACCTCTATGTGCATGGCTCTTCTTTTGCTCATTCCACGTGCAACCCGTAGCTTCATTCCTCCTGCTTGTGCAAGCTTCTTGACGTGAGCTCATAGCTTTCCTTCATGTGCTGCTTCCTGTGTTCTTTGGTTCTACCTCGTGGATAGTTCCTTCTTTCATTCTATCTTTGTTGCTATCTACATGTTGTTCTACTTCCTGCATTCTCACCAAAACAAGGCATCATCCATGCGAGTTGATGTGTGTATGACATGAGCTTCATTCAAGTGCTGTGTAGAGATGAACACAATTGTAAAGAAATAAAAACAAAACAAAAATAAAATAAAATAAATCAAAGCCCAAAATAAAATAAAACAAGATAAAACAAAATAAAATGAAATCATTATCTAAGAAAATGAAATAAAATAAAGTAAAATAAAATCATTAAAAATCCTAATTTATTCAACAAAATTTTAAAAGATGAAATTATTTTCTAAACTAAGTAATATTCAGTTTAAAGCCTAAAATATCATCAATTCATAAATAAAAAGCCTCAAATTAATAGGTAAAAATGCAGAGAAAAATTGAGTTATCATCTCACCCATGCCTTAAGACTTTTGGCAGATCCTCACCCACTTTAAAGGACTTTTGGCATCACCTCACCCTTAAGAGCCATTCTCACAATCAATGGCTTTTAAGACAATACATTAGTACCAATGCAACCTTAAGACATCAAGTGGCATGTTCTCAAATCACAAGAGTATATACAAGCACATAATATATACATATGGACACAAGAATGCAAGAGAATGAGGTAGAGAGCTACCTTTTAATTTATGCAAGCTTACTTTGCCAATTCCTTTCCCTTCTTGGTCTCACAAGAGCACTTAGGTGGAGTAGAGTTCTCTTGACACAGACACCACAAACATCACACAATTACGCACTTGAAGCAAGCCAAAACATTAAACTAAAGCTTAAACACACACTTGGTTTCATACTTGGCATTATGGTTCCATAATTGGCCTAATGAAGAAACTCTTGCATTTCAATTTCTAGGCTCCATTCTCTTGTTATTTCTAGACTTCTTGGACTCATTTAAGGTCCTTGGAGCCATCACACATTCAATTGCATAATTGGAAAACTAAGTTGCTTCATAAAGCACCATTATGGACATCGTTGTCCCATTTCCCAATCTAGGGCTCCTAAATTTTTCCCAATGGTTTATCCCATCTTTTAACATCATATAAAGTCCCAAACCAAGGTTAGAACAAATTAAAACATCCCCTAGCCTAATGAACCTAACTTGCCGAAATATGCACCATAATGGAAGTTCATGGACTTTATGATTTTTCCTTGATGGGAGAGCCACTTGGGAGGCTTTATAGAGGTCTTAGGAGCTTAAGGAAATATTCAAATAACTAAGGAAACATTCACACAATATCAGATTTTGCAAAATCCTAAAAAATACTACACTTTTCTAACTTGTTTTCTATTAGTTTTTCTTAGAATTTCTTGCCATATTCCATCTCCCCATGGCCTAAAACCCTTGTTCCTTCCTTGTATTTGGATAGAACGTCCTCCCCTTCTTTGGTTCTGTTCTTGGCGGAAATACACACAAAGGGAGGGGGAAGAGAAGATGCAACAAAAAGCAAGGATTACCTAAGATTCAAGTGAGCTTTCAAGTGTCTTTCTCCTTGGTTCTCTTAAATAAAACCAAAAAGCTCAACTAAACCATAAAAAGAGAGGAGGAAAGGAGAGGAACAAGAGTAAAGGAAGATGGAGCATGAAAATCTACAAGTTTCCTTAGCTTTTCCTTGATTTCTCTCCTTATTTTCTTCCCCTTTTTGATGCACCTAAGAGAGTAGACCAACTTCTGTATTTTGGGCAGAAAATTTCGTGCTTAAGAAGGTGGAAGAAGAAAGGAGAAGTGTGTGGGAGTTTCTAAAAGCATACTTTTCCAAAAATTACAAGTTTGTCCTTCTGTAATGGCAATTTCATTTCGGTTTTGTTTTATCTCCTTTCTTAGAACCGTCTTTTTCATTATAAAATTTAGGTTCCCAATTTAATAAAATACCTTTGGAATCACTAAATTTGGAGCTAAAATCTTACCGAACGAATCGATCAAAATTCAGGTCAACTAACATTGAAAAACCTACACCGGAGAGGCTTTACCAGTCTCGGGGCTTCCCATAATTTTTGGGGCCTCTGAGAACCTTGGGCAACTCAAAAATTTCATTTAAAAAGCCCTCCTATGTGATTTTCCAAAAGTTGTACTTATTTATAAAAATGTCATTATGTTCGTCAGTTTTCGTCACAAATTATTTCTCCATTTTAACTCCAATTTTCTTTCCGTCTGAGTCTAAAATTATCATTTTTAGGAGTTTAGGACTCAACCCACTTATTTTAGGATATTATCTAAGTCATTTCAAAGGACTTACTTTTATATGGCTCATTTCGTTGTTTTACGAAAATTACGTTTGTTACAAAAATGGTCTTTAAACATAAATTAATGTTCTATTCTCATTGAGTTTCGAGAGTTATTATTTGTATATTGTTAAAAACTAGGCTCTGTAACTTTTATATAATAATCGAATGTATATATATATATATATTATGAAACATACATAGACGGACAAATGGAAGTAGGATGGAACTCTAACTAGGATGAATACACTAAAACATTTGTGGGGTTGTTAGGAATCAAAGGAAAGTGGCTTAAATGAAGAAGCAACCCTTCAATTTATTAATAATATGAATATGGCCTCCTAATGCATTGTTAAGAAAATGAAAGCAAAAAACCATGGCTAGCAAGTGTTAATGAATGCCTGCTCAAAATTATTACTTCTAAATTTGATTCATGTTGACCAATGTGCAGAGTAGGATGAACTAGGGGCTACTGGTCAGAGAAGATTTAGATTGTGTAGTTTTGTATTAAAACCCATTTTTGTAGAGGGTGGACTTGGAAGACTATTTGAAGGAAGAAATTTCTAGATCAGGCATATTATATAAGTTGGACATAGCCATAAAATTTAATAATTGTTGCAGCAGTCTAACTGGAATCAAAATTTATATTTATATAATATATTACTGTTATAATATATTTGTATCGGTTTAGGTCATTTGATCAATTGATTAAATTCTACAACCCCTATCCATCAAACCAAAACCCCTTTAAATGGAACAAAACCCAACCATCTAAACCTAAATATCTAACAAATGAAATTGAAACAACCTTCATGGTTTGGTTAGATTTGATATTACAAAAACGTACTAGAAGGATGAGATGAAAATATACAAATCAATAGAACATCACTGAAAAATAGCATTTTTGGAAAGCAAAATAGAGGCTTGTAAATTGTACCAGTGATAGGAGAAGCAAAGAGAACACTATCGACTACCAAAACCCTTAAATGTTAAGCAGAGATTTGGGAACGAGGATGAAAAACTGCTCTGCTTTCTCCTCCTCACTTGCTTGCCAGATGACCCCTTCTCCACCCTTTCGCACATGTGCAAAATTAGTGGGTGAGGAAAATTTTGAGATAGCATGGAATTTTTGATGCCATCTAGAGGAAGCATGAATGGAGAGTGAAATTTTGGGCTTTTTTTACCTATAAGAATGGTTATGGGTGGAAAAATGTTTAGTTAGACTTTTACCCACACTTTTAGTCATAAGTAAAGGTATTCTTTTTTGTACCTATGGCTATTTAAATTATTTGTAAGTAAAACTTATTTTTACTTACACACTTTTTGTCTATCATTTTAAGTGACCATGGGTACATGGCAATTTTTTTGTAGTGAATACTATTGTTTTAGTGCCATTGGTTTAACCTAAGCATTGATATCAAGGTAGCTAACAAGTTTGTATTAGTTGATATCAAGCCTTGAACAATCTTCCAAACCTCTACTGTGTTTGTGTTGGCTAAACAGGCATAAGTGTACTACACAAGATACCTACTTGGTCGTAGTAAAGGTAGTGTGGAATACATAACTAATCAATCACTACCAAGAGACATATTTCTAAGAGATGTATAGCATGGATCGATTGGCGATGATAAATTAGTAATTGCATTATTTAATGAACTTACTCTGAGGAAGAAGTTACCACTAATGAAATACATAATCCATCAGACTTTCACTCTAACAATAACTTCATTGATGACAATGAAGACACTAATGATATTAAGGTCTCTAAGAAGGAGAAAGATGAGGTCGACCTAGATGATATTGATTTTAATAGTTCTTAATTCAAAAGTATGTTGAAGTTTCTATTCCTTTTCTTATTTTCACATTATACATTGAAGATGTTGTCTTTTCATTCATGTTACATATTTATTGTTACACAATTTACAATTGTTAGCACATCACTTTTTTTTAGCTATGCTAATGTTAATAGAGAAGGACGTAAAGGCTTAGATATTGTTAGAAGTCTTATATTAATTTTTTTTCTTGTGGTTATGCACCTCTAAAATATAATGTACAACTTTGTAATGTATACATATTTTTATTTTTAATAGCTGGTTGGCTATTTGTATGACTATTTGATTACAAGATACAAATGAGAACAGATATAGAACAAATGAAACATTACAAATTTTCTTTTAACCAATGGCTAAATAGTGAGGGATTGGTGAAGCATTAGTGATGGTTTAGCAAGGGAAAGTAATAGGGGAACTATGGAGTAGCGAGGAAATGCAATGAGGGAACTGAGAGGGATTAACAAATTGTGAGGCAATAGAGAAGGAAAAATGCAAAAAACTAGATAGGAAGGGTGAGCGAAATCAGTGAGTAAATATTCCTTTACCATTACCTCACTCATTAGCAAGGGAATTGTCATTTGCTAATCCAATTATAGTGATGAAACTGCATAAGTGAATTACCATAACTAGTTTTGTCAGTGAAGGACTTTACCAAAGGATTGGGGAGGGAAATTTTCCCTTATAGATTAGCAACCACTATATAACAAGGGAACATTTCCTTACTATTTCATTATTATACTCTCATTGTAGCCATACAATGAAGAAATGTTCCCTTGCTATTTTCTTTTTTCTTATTTTGTTTTTATATCTAGTTAGTCTTCATTGACATAAAATTAAAAATAATTGTGCATTAAAATTTATCAAAACAATTTATTGATAAGATTCAAGTTAAAGAAAGAGCCAGAAATTATGTTTAGTGAATCATGACAATGTCAAAATTGGTCACTTTCTTTTGCACTACAAGGATGTATATATTTTACCACAAAAAGTTGCAATAGACGACGAAAAATCTTATTATTTATTGATAAAAAAAGGAAGAAAAGATGAGTGATAGATTTTTGGTTAGGTAGCCCAACCATGGTCTTATCGCCAAAGTGATAAAAAATTTATAAAAGAATCAATTTATATGATGATAAGAATATTATATAAAAATAACTATAAATATTATTAATTTTTTAATTTTGTCAAATACCAAATATATATAATTTTTAAATATAACATATTACAAAGAATATATTATAAATATATAATAAATATATTATAAATTATAATTTCATTTAGAGTATAATTATACAAATTCTATTACAATTTGTATTAATTATATTTATTATCAAATAGAAAGGAAAAAAGTTACAACTTAGCAATAGAAGAATAGTTGGATAAAGCAAAGGACTTAGAAATGATAAATTAGACAAACAATTGATGAAATAAAAAAAAGTAACCAAGTTAAAAATATAGTTATAATTATAAATAGTATATACATTAATTTTGTTGTTTTTATATATTATATGTAATGCCTGGTTTTTCCGTAAACATACGAAACATACTGGATATAAAAGGAAGTCCCCCAGATAGAATGAGTTGAGGCTTGTTAAAATTAGAGTAATAATCTAGACCTTAAATAAGGAGGATCTAAGACTAGAAGTGCCTTAAAAATGGACCTAAAATAACCAGACGAAAATTGGCAAAAATATAGTGGCATTTTCATAATTTCATACACTCTATAGAAAACTCAAAGAAAGAATTTTTAAATGGAAAAAATGAATTTCTCCGGGTTCTCAGAGGCCTAAAAAATCATAGGAACTCCTAAAATGGTTCAAACCCTTTCGGTTGATGTTTTACGACGTAAATTGACCTGAACTTTGACTCGCTTGTTCGAAAAGGTTTAAGATCCAATTTGAGTGATTTTAAAGGAAATTTATAAGTTAGAGAACTTAAATTTTATGATAGAAAATACGATTCTAAAAAAAGAGCTAAAATGAGTCTAAAACGAAAAAGCCAAGAAATGGGACATAAAAGGAATTTCTAATGAACAATTTTTAGAAGCCTTGTCTTATGAAATAGCATCCCATCTCTTCTCCCATCTAACCGACCTACTTTCTGCCCAAACCAAAGGAGAGCTCTACCCCAAAGAGATGCACCAAGAGGGAGGAAGAAGAGGAGGAAAAATCTAAGAAAGTGTAGAATTTCATGGTTCCTCCTTTACAAAAGATGTTATCCTTTTTCTCCTATTTCTTTTTGTGGTTTCCATGAATGATTTGGGGCTATTTTAGGTCTAGTTTAGAGGGAGGAAGATAGATTTTGAAGAAGAGGACTACATTAAGTGAAAGAGCTCTTGAAACAAGTCTAGAATCAAGGTAACTTTCATTCTTTTCTTGCACTTCTTTGTCCATTCTCCTTGGGTGTGTTTCGTCTCACTTAGAGCCTAACCAAGAGAGAATGAATTCTAGTCCTAGCAGGAGAGAAACATAGGTTTTAGAGTGTGGGGAACAAGTATATGCAAAGAAATCCAATTAAGATGCATTAGAAGTAAAGTTACAAATATTAAGGATTTTGTTACACCATGATATGTAGAAGGCTTTCTAATGATAATTTAGGCTATCTAATAATATGAATGAATCCTCAAGGCACCTAGGAAGTCTCCTATAAGCCAACTTCTTAAAGAAAGCAAGCAAAATCCTTTAGTGCACAATCATGAAGCATGTCTCAGCCAAGAGAGGTCTAACCACCTGAAAAGAGTTTTAAATTATCTTAAGCCTAGAATGGGACTAGGTATGATGGAAGCCTTGGAAAAAATTTAGAAGCCATGAAATGTGAGATAGAGATGTAGGTTCCATAATAAAACATAAAGAAGCAACTTATAGCTAGGCTTCTTAAAATGAATGTGTGATGACTCTAATAAGTCTAAATGGAGTCAAGAGACCTAGAATGAATAAGAAATGGAAGTAAAGATCATGAACTTCAAGAGTTGCTTCATTGTGTCTTGTATGAAAGCATAATGGAGCTATATGAGAAAGTAGCATAGCATAGGGCTTGTGATAAGTTAGGGCTTGTTCCCATGATCTAAATATGTTTTACTTGATGTGTCTAGGCCAAGAGAACTAAGGGCCACCTAATTACAAGGCTTGGCTAAGAAGGGAGCGAAGAATTCCAAGAGAAAAGTGTGTGCAATTGCTCCAAGGTAACTCTTTAACCTTTCTCTCATGCATTTTTAGATGTTTTCTTATCCTTGGATGTGTGTATATATGTTTATGCCATGAGAAATGTTTCTAGCTATTGCCTACATGCTATGGTACCAAATGTGTTTTATGAATGTATTTTGGCTTGAATAGGTATGGTGATGCCAAAAGTCCTTTAGCAAGGGTGAGGATAGGCTAAAAGTCCTTGGCATTAGATAAGACCAAGCCAAAATTCTCAAGAAAAGTGAGGCTTAGTCAAAAGTCCCTTGAAAATGGGTGAGACAAATCCAAAAATCCCAAGAAAAATAGGTGAGGCTAAACTAATGTCCTTGAGATCTTATGTATGTTATGTATGAGTTTCTTGAATATGAAAAATATTATGTATATGTTCACTAGTAGCTTGAAAGCCATGCATGCATTTTTTGACATGTTTATGCATCCATTATTTATGTTTGAAAGGGTTAAGAGCTATTGAGATTCTTTAAATCTCACTCTTCCCCTTCCATATGCTTATTCATGTCTAGGTGAGCGAAGAAGTCCAAGGAAAGGAAGACCAAATGTCTTGGAGCATGATACTTTGACAAGGAAGTAGCTAACTAGTTGTTTTAAGGACATATTGATGTTGAGAAATGTATTCATATGGTGTATAAGAGATGTAACCATTTGAACAAGTTTGAATGTATATGTGATGTATGTATGAATCTTGGAGTTATTTGTATGGAAATGTGAGATTTTGCCACCTATATGCCAGTTTGTATATGTGTAAGGATGTAAGTGACATGACAAGTTTGAGCTTCATAATGTTTGGGACCATTTGAGATGTTTCCCTAGGTTGTGGTTGTAACACCATAAATTCTAGCTCATTTCATGACATTCATGGGCTTCACTTCATCAATTCCATGAAAGTGTAGAGAAAAAGGAAATAAAATAATGACTATTTTCACGTTGCGTCATATTTAAAATTTTCATTCGGTGTCACGTGGACCGTGTGAGCACATACTATACATTCTCATATTTAATTACATCAATGCAACTTTTTTGCATCACAAAATTATGCCCACAACTCATGGAAACCGAAATGAAGCACAAAATGTGGTTATCTAATTTTGGCCAGATTTACCCCTTTTTCTGACTAAATTTGGAAAATCATAACTAATTTTAAAAAAATAAAAATCATGTAATCTTGGTCATTTAGGAAAGATACGGATGTCTATTTTATACTAAAAATATTCCTAGATCATAACATCCATCACAAAGGATGTATGACATCCAAAATAGTCCAGAAGTCAGACCACATTCTAGAACTATCACAGAATTCTGCAGAAAAATTTGAAAATATCCAATTAATTTCACAAAAATCCAATCCATGTAAATGATACCAATATAGAAATTTGTGGATGTTAGCTAGAGAGAAAAAAATGTTTCTAGACCAGCTCAGGTAACTCAAACCTCAAAATTTAATAGAACAGTAACTCAAGTCAAGTAAGGGTCGTGATACTAGACAGAATATTCAAAAATTCATATCTCCCTCTCTAGACCTCCAAATGAGGTGTTTCTAGTTAGAACAAGTCACTGTGAATACCTAGTTTTTTTGTGTAAAATTTTGTGGCAATTGGATATCATTTGAGTCTCATGTGACAGAATTTATTTTTGGACCAAATGAATAGTGCAGCAAACCAAAACCAAAAAAATGGCCAACTTTGAAAAATTATCAAATATTCTGTAGACCTCCAAAAATTATGTTCTTTAACTTCCCAAAAATCTCTCAACAAAATCTAAATTTCTACCAAGCCTCAGATCAAGAAGAGCTCATTTGGCCAAAAAGTAATATAGGGTTCCATTATGGTCATTTTTGGCTCCATATAAGGTACCAAAGTTGCCAAATGGATTTCTCTTGGTCTTGCCACCTTTTGGGCAAGTCTAAAAACACATTTAGGACTTATATGAGCTGCTTAAATGGTCCCAAACCTCATGCATCTCATTTTGGCCTTTTCATCCACACTTATGCACATTTCCATAAACTCATTCATGAAGCTATCCTTGCCATACATACTCAATTCATGTTCCATCATTCACATAATACATACTTTCATTTTTACATCATATAATAGCATAACTACATATGTCTCAAGGGTCATAAGCCATCTACAACGATAATATACATCATTATGGTTCATTATGGCCTTCAAAAATAATTGCTAAACACATGGATGTCAATCTTCTTCCTTTAATGTTGTTGGCTCCCATTAGCATATCCACTTGGTCTGCCTAGCATGTGAGATCATTAGAGAAGAGGGAATGAGATTCAAAGAATCCCAATAGCTCATCTCCTACTCAATCATACATAATATATGTAAAGCAAGCCTTAAAAATGCATGCATGGATATAATAGAAATCATGAACATTTAAGAAGCAAGTTTGGCATGTGAACAAGTCATACAAGACATTCAAGAGCTCGCCAACTATTTGGATCATTACACAATTAAAACAAAGGGCCTATCATCATGTTGCTTCTTTAGGTCATAATATGGAACCTAAAGCACCAACTCATTTTCTATGAGTTCTAAATTTTTTCTAAGGCCTCCCCTCATATTTATTCATCATATATGACACAAAAATAGGGTTGAAAAAATTTAAAACTTTCCCTAGCTACTCCATCCATGCTTGGCTGAGACATAGCCCATTTTTGGCCTCCTTGGAATTCTTTGTTTCCTTGAAGGAGGAAGCATGTGGGGAGCATCTTAGGGATCTTAGGAGCTCATTTAAACTCTTAGTTGGGCCTAGAAATTATCATATGAAATCAGATTTTGGAAGGTGCACACAAAACTCTAGAATTTGCATCTTGAAATCTAATGATTTTTTGATAATTCTCTTTGCATATTCTTAATCTCCACACCCTTTTCCTTAGATTCATGCTTGGTTCTACCTAAAAATCATCTCCTTCTAGGGTTTTCTCAAGTGGGGCAAAATGGTGGAGAAGGAAACTAAAGATGACAACCATAGGAAGAGAAATTACCTTGTTTTCTTGTTTTTTCTCACTTGAATCTTATGTTCTTTGAGCTACTCTCTTCAAATCTGAATTTTCCCCTCAATTTCTCCTTTAAAATAGATCATATACTTCATTATAATCATAGGAAATAAAGGAGAACGAAGGAGAAGAGGTTTGGAAGAGAAAGAGCATAAAAAACTACTAATTTTCATACCTTAAGCCTTTGATTTCTCCTCCTCTTTGCCTTCCTTTTGTGTGCCACTCTCCCTAGGGTTTTCCTCTGGTTTTGGGCAGAACTTGGTCGTGCAACATGAAGGGAGAAGAAGGGTGCATCATATATATAGGTGGGAGGAAGTTACACTTTTCAACAATTCCCATTTTGCCCTTTGTTCTTGGCATCTCCGTTTCTCCTTTGTTTTAGCTCCTTTTTTAGAACTGTCTTTTCCATTATAAAATTTAGATTCCCAATCTAGTCAAATTCCTTTGGAATCACTCAAATTAGAGCTAAAACCTTCTCGAACGAATCCGTCAAAGTTCGGGCACACCGACGTTGGAAAATGTCCACCGGAAGGGATATAATTGTCCCGGGACTTTCCATGATTTTTAAGGCCTCTGAGAACCCTAGAGAACTAAAAACTTTCATTTAAAAAGCTCTTCTATGTGAATTCCAAAATTTGCTCAAAATTATTAAAATGCCATTACGTTTTGTAAGCTTTTCGTAAAAAATTGTTTCTTCATTATAGCTCCATTTTTCTCTCCATCTGAGCCTGGAATTCTCATTTTTATGAGTCTAGAATGCTTCCCAAATTTTTTGGGACCTTAACTATATCATCTCGGGGGATTTCCTTTTGTATCTGATGAGTTTTGTTCATTAACGGAGAAATTGTATGTTATGTTTCTCACGTTTTCTTTCATTTTTAGAGAACCACATGTTACAGTGGTTGTGCTATGGGAAGAACATTTTGTACTACTTTGACCTAATTATAATGCTAAAAGTGACCAAATCTTGAGCTTAACCCCAAACTGACTAAATGGATGAATTTTTCCATGAATTTGGCATGAATATCTCATCTAGAGCTTTTCACAGAGTCAAAGAACACCCAATTTAGAGCTTTAGAAAATTTATTATAATTTTTCAAAGTTGAAAAAATTCTGCTAATATGATAACAGTACTATTCATATGGTTAGTTTATGTTTCTATGTCATACATAAGCCAAATGATATCCAATGCTCATGAAATTTTATAAGTGTAAACTAGACAATATAAACATTCCATAGCCATGGAGATCACCCCATTTGGAGCTCTATAGAGGGAAAACCAAATTTTTAAAGTTGCATGATAGTACCATTAATGCAACCTAACCTTTGGTATTATTTCATTATATTTTGTAGGCTAAATGCTTCGTTTTTGGTCTAGAACTATTTTTATTCAGTACTTAACATCTAGAGATTTCCAGAATGGTATGGTTTGCTTGGAATTAATTATGATTTTTTAAAGTTCATATTAGTAAGCTAGAATTGTGAACCCAAGGCCAAAATCTGGTTTATGTAATGTATGGTTCCTAGCTCAAGATATATGAGATGAATGGTGATGTTTATGATTTTTATGGATGTAATATAGGTAGAAAATTATATGGATGAGTTCATGTGGCCCACAAAAGCATGAAACAAAATTTTTGGGCCTTACATAATGAAAAATAATGCTATTAAAAATATTGCTCTTCATGTAAAGTGTATAAACTAAGCCTTGGTAATGGGATGAGAAGGCTAAGGTATTATATTATATATATGATATATATATTTTTTGTTTATAATATTTTATTTAGAAGTTTATATATATATATATATATATTAAATAATACATAATATGATTACAAGAAGTTTGTGATACAATCAACTAAAGTGTTAGCAACTTGCTTTGGGGTCTTTGGTTTGAGTTTCGATCATCCCACTTTTACATATAAAAAATTCTACCAAATAATCAAATGTCACCTCTAAAAGTTACATTTAACAATGACTATAAGTTGCCACAAAAAGGTTTTAACACCAAAATTTTTGAGTCCCGAAAATTTTTTTTGCCAAACTTGTAGTTACAACCACTTTTAGTGGCAACATTTGGTTGCCACTAAAAGTTTTGGCAAAAAAATTTTTAGATCCCAAATAAATATTTTGCCAAACTTTTAATGACAACTTCTATAGGTTATCAGTAAAAGTTTTGGCAAAAAAATTTTTAGATCCCAAATAAATATTTTTCCAAACTTTTAATGACAACTTCTATAGGTCATCAATAAAAGTTTTGGCACAAAAATTTTTGGAACAAAGGAAAAAAAATTGCCAACTTTTGGTTGTAATAAAACGTGGCCACTAGAAGTCACTTTAAGTAGAGACCATGTTAGTGTCACCACTAAAAAGGTATTTTGTACTGACATTTTTGCTATCACAAATGACTTTTAGTGGTGACATTTTTAGTGTCACCACTAAAGGTTTTCCATAATGAGGAATATTATTTTAGTGACAACTTTTAGCGGTAACCTAATAAAGTTGTCACTAGAGGTATACTTTTAGTATTAGTTGTCACTAAAATTTATTCCTAAAAGTCTTTTATTTTTTTTTTTTGGGTAGTGTCGTAAGTAATTAAGGCTCAAGGAAGGCATGGAAATAGCATTTTCATATTCACACTCTCAACTACACTATTGAAGAATACGACTCAAGTTGAAAGAAAACTTGTAAGAAAGCTACAATAAAAATTTTTTAAGATGCAAATAAGAAGTCAACCAATAGAAACAAAGCTAAAGGTTCAAGAAAGATAACTACCATGCTACTATAACAACACAACTTTAACTCAAGAACAGAGGTGGATGGGTGGTTATAGCTACATAAGCACATACTAGGAAGACAAAGGATGGAATTTCTAACACAAAACAAAGCAACCAAATAGAGAAAAAATTGAATAAGAGACGAGAGAAAAAAGCCATTGCATTCAACTAACCATTGTTGCTATGAGCTAAAAAAGGCAACACACCAACATAATTGAAATTCTTGAAGAAATGAAGAGATCAATGGAGTGTGCTTTCAGCCAATCCATTAAGCAAGGATTTGAATTAAGCTTAGGGAGATACTTTTGGAACACAACACATAGAGAAGTCATATGTGCTAATGCCAAAATATTTAAAATCTACTTAACATGTTAAAAAGAAGAAAAAAAACAAGGGGTGGATAGTAAATATAGAAAATGATAGTAGGTACATTATAAGAGTTTTGGTCGACATGAAGAACATTGGATTTTAGAATAATAATGATAGTAGGCACATTAATTTTAGAATAATAATGCTCTAGATATTGTAACATTACTACAAGTTTTATGCTTTCTAATGTTTATGATCTTTTTCTAATTTTTTTATGTATTGACTAATTTTTAACAAAAATGTGTTTTTGTGTTGTTTTCTTAGATTTGTGTAGTTTTTTATTCTTTAGGATTTTTGGATATGATGATACTATGCTTAGAATTTTAGAATACTATTGTTTTATAATATTTGAGGCTTGCAAGTTATACTTCTTTCAAGTTCTAGTAATATTGCCTTCTAATAAGTCCTAATTTTTATATATTTTATCTCACATTTATCTATGATTTTGATGATGATTCAAGTCTTTTATGTATTACTTGAATTATTGGACATTTTTTAGGAAAAAAGTATAAATATAAAAAATTTGGGGGCAAAAGTGTAAATATTTTAAGGTTTCCAATTTTTGATTGAAATTTAATATTCTCTATTATTTGATTTACTTCCCAAATTTTGGAACTTAGTTTTGGAGAATTTAATTTAGAAATTGCAATTGTTATTTGGAGGAATTTTGAATTTAATTAAAATTCTCCTCCAAGTGGCAAGCTTTTGTTAATTCCCTTTCATTTTATTTTGAAAATTTTATTTTTATGTTTTTATTCTCCTTATATGGTGCCATATGGCCTCTTTTTAGGCATTCTTAGATTTTATTTTATTTTTGGGCCTAGGTTATATTGCATGCTACATGAATATATTTTGGACATAACCTTCACTAATGAGTGCACTTTAACTTTTTAGGCCATGGAAGTATAATTAATGAAATCCTATGGTGGAGATTAAATCTTGGGTGCCAAAAGTCATCTAATGGCTAAAACTTTGGAAGACTTTCTTAAAGATCATTAAGGGTGTAATAGGCAAACCACTTCATGGAAAAATCAAGGGAATTGTTCTTTTTCTTTTTATCTTTTATCCTATTGGTCTATTTGAAACATGATGGCTAGAATTTCTCTAAAACTCTCTACTCACTCTTGTAGCCATTGAATCAAAGCTTCTTTTCTCCTTTCTTCCTTAGTCACCCCCCTCTTTTCTCTTATGTAACACCATATTACTTTTCCCATAGATTATACCCCATACATGCTTCATGATTGCCTCATACATGAGTTTCAAGGAAAATGGATTACAATCATGGAATATTATAGCATTGCGTAGCACTTTAACTATTCAAAATTTTACTTTATGGATGCTATGGACTCCCCAATATCATCCTTTACTCATATTCCATCTAAAGAAGTCATAACCATTGTAAAACATTCTATACATTTCAATTTAGGAGCCATACATCAGGAAAATGGAGTTTTTGCCTCAGGTCTTGAATTCAAGTTTCTGCCACCAATTTTGGAAAATCATAATTATTTCTAGAAAAATTAAAACTAAGCAAATGATAGCTTTCCAAAGAGCTTTGAATGTCAACCATAGGATAAAAATAATTTCAGGCCATGAAAACCTAGCTGTACCATGTTTAACAATAGAAAATCACTAAAGCTCTGGCTACCCTAGATTGTTATTATAGGTTACTGATATGAATTTCAAAAATTCATACATAATCCTATAAAAATCAAAACTAAGGAAACCATACAATTATGGAAATCTATAGATGTTAAGTTTATGAAAAAAATAGGTTCAGAACATGTTAAGCCCGTTTATGGACCAAATTATAATGAAACAATACCTAAGGTTAGCTGGCGTCACTGGTTCTGATACAAATCTTCAAAAATTCATTTCTCTCTCTATAGACCTCTAAATGAGGTGCTTCCAATTGCTATAGATCACTATAAATGTCTAGTTTCTATATATAAAATTTTAGAACCATTGGATCTCTTTTTCCTTCCAATGACATGAAAATGGAATCTACTGATGTGAACAATGCCCATACCAAAATCAATTTCTAATATAAATTTTGAAAAATCATAAGAAATTATATTGACCTACAAATAATTCGATTCTTAGATTAAAAAAATCTCTATATGAGATCTATATGCGTTCAAAATCTTATCCTCAAAATCGTTCATTTGGTCAGGTTGGGGTTTAGCTCACAAAATGGGTCATTTTTTGTCTCAAAATGGTTCATTTAAGTGCCAAATGGTCTTCCCCTTGAACCAAGACCACTTAGGCATGTGGAAAAGCTTCAAAATAGACCTCTAAACATGTCTAAAGGGTTTAGATATCCATATATTACAAAATCACTCTCCCACTTGTTCATATGCGTAAGTTCTTAAAGGTACATCCATGCATCTCAATGTAAAAAATACCTATTCTCATTCATATGCTTTCAAATCTCATACATATATCACATTTCCATGTACATACATATATTCACAAGTCTATATATCATATACATCATGATGTTACATCATTTGATAACAAAATGGCTAGATACATAATTTTTTTGTCAATCTCTTCTCTTCAAGTGTTGTGGCTTCCATCACTTGGCTTACTTGGTCTACCTAGACATGTTTAGGTAATGGAGAGGAAAGAGTGAGATTCTAGAAATTCCAATAGCTGTTAACTCTTTCAATTATGCATAATAGCCATGCTTTCGGGCTAAAGGATGCATATATGAACATTTTGCTACTAATAATCATACATAGAATAATTTTGGGAGAATTGTAATAAAAGACCAAAAAGTGAAGAATTTTATTCTTAAGGACCTGTTACCACTTGTTTTAGGATAATTACCACTGAGTTTAGCAACAAACAGTTGAATCTAATGGTAACAAGTCCTTAAAAATGAATTTTTTCACTTCTTGGTCCTTAAACATAATTTTCCTAATAATTTTCATATGCAAGAACTTATACACATCATATGTTGGCCTTTAAGAACATTGGTTTAGCCTCACTTCCTTTCCTTAGGACTTTTAGACTTATCTCATCCATTTTCAAGGACTTTTGACTAGGCCTCACTCTTCTTGAGATTTTTGACTTTGTCTAATCCAATTCTAGGAACTTATGGCTCATCCTCACCTTTGCTAAAGGACTTTTGGCTCTACCATGTTTATTCAAGCCAACCATAATTCATAAAACATATATTAAGCATATAATGGTACCATGGCATGTAGAAAATCACTACAAACATTTCTCATGGTAAAATCATACATACATACATACATCCAAAGACAAGAAAATAACTAAGCATGCATGGAAGAAAAGTTAGAGAGCTACCTTGAATGCAAACACAAACTTTTGCTTGATTTCTCTTCCCTTCCTTTGGCTACACCCTTGTAAGTGGGTGGAGTAGGATTCCTTTGGCCTAAACACATCAATTAGGACCCAATTACACTCTTGAAACAAACTTTAGCACCACACACACTCTAGAAATGCTTGAGTTCTTATTTGCTTCAATTATGGTTCCATATAGCACCTAAGGACTTTGTTTTGTTTCTTTGATAGTAGATGCATGTGGGAGGCTTCCTTGATGTCAAATGAACTCATACCAACTCTTAGACAATTGGAAATATCACTAGGAAGCTTCACACAAACCATGGTGCAACAAAATCCCTAGAAATTGTATCTTGAAATTTAAGGGTCCTTTCTTGGATTTCTTTGCACCGTCTTGTTTTTCACACTCTAACTTCTAAGTTTCACACTTGGTTTAGTTCGAAACAACTCCCCCTTGGCTATCCCATAAGTGGCCAAACCAGACACATAAAAGCAATGGAGAAGAAGCATGAAAAGCAATAGATGTACCTTGGTTTTTAGCTTTTCTCAAGAGCTTCTTTCTTTGCCTTGGCCTCCTCTTTCAAGAACTAACATTCTTCTTCTAAATCAAGGCCAAAATAGACCCACATCACTAACTAAAACCATGGAAAGAAAGAGGGAAGAAAGGGGAGCAAGGTTCCTAAAGGTTCTACCATACAAAGTCTTGAATTTACATACCTTTCTCCTTGTTCTTTCTCTTCCCTTGAAGCCTTTCCTTGTGCGCCCTCCCTACCTCTCACCTATGTTTTAGGTAGACTAAAGGTTGGTTAATGAAGGAAAGAAAGGGATGCACCACTTAAAGAGGAAAAATAAAATTATTGCAAAGAATTTCCATATTCGTCCCTTATTCTTGGCCTTTTCATTTTAGGTCCTTTTTTAGAATCGTCTTTTTCATTATAAAACATAGGCCTTAAATTTTATAAAATAGCTTTGGAAGAACTCAATTTGGATCTAAAACCTTCTTAAAAGGAAGGTCAAAGTTTGGGTTTACCGACATTAGAAAAAGCACACCGAAGGGAGTTTAAACCATTCCCATGGCCCCTATGGTATTTAGGGTCTCTCAGAACCCCAAGCAACTCAAATCTTCTATTTAAAAATTGCTCCTTGGTGTTTTCTTAAATAGGTTTTGCTATAGCATAGGACACTTTTTACTATTACGAGAGCTTCTCTGTTGTTCTCGTCACAGCTGGTGCTATTGCGAGAAGCTTTCTGGATTTTGTATAGGCTGCAAACTTGCTACAATGAACTGACATCCTCGCTATGGCAAACTATCATCCTCACCACAGGGAATTGGCATCCTCACTATAGAGAGAAGACTTGAACATATTATGAAACCATGAGTTCTTGTTTCTACTAAAACTCAAATGTTACATTTCTACCCCTTTTAAATAAAATTTTATCCTCAAAATTTAAGACATACCTCAGGGGAATAGCTTTGGATACTTCTTCCTTATGTCTTTCTCTAGCTCCCAGGTAGCTTCCTCAGGAGATAGTCCCTTCTAAACTACTTTCACTAGCAGTATCGTCTTGTTCCGTAGCTGTTTAAGTCTAACATCCACGATTCAATTTGGTGATACTATATAAGACAGATTGTCCTATAATTTCACATTTTCATATTCTATGACATATGAAGGGTCAAACCGGTACTTTTTAAGCTAGGACACATAGAAGACGTCATGTATTTGACTTAGGTTTGGAGGAAGGGCAAGTTTGTAGGTCACAGGTCCAACTTTATCAAGAATTTGAAATGAACCTTTGTACTTCGAACTAAGCTTTTTACTTTTAATGGACCTACCTATTCTTATGATTGGAGACACTCTAACAAAAACATGGTCTCCAACCTTAAACTCTAACGACCTTCTCCTTCTATCTGCATAACTTTTCTGTTTACTCTATACCATTAGAAGTTTCTTTCTTATAATTTCTATCTATCTAGAGATCTAGTTAACTAAATTTGTACCAATGAGGCTCCTCTCTCCTAACTCAATCCAACACACTGGTGACTTACACTCTCTCTCATACAATGCCTTATACAGTGCCATTTGGATACTAGTATGATAATTATTATTATAAGAAAACTCTGCTAGAGCCAAGTATATATCACAATTACCCTTTAGCTTTAAAACATATGCCCTCAACATGTCTTTTAGGGTTTGAATGGTTCTTTCTATTTGACCATCTGTCTGAAGGTGATAGGCTATGCTGAATCTTAATTTGGTTCCTAGGGCATCCTGTAATGATCTCCAAAAATTCAAAGTGAATTAGGATCTCTATCTGATACAATGCTCCTAGGTACATTGTGTAATCTAATTATATCTCTGATGTACAGTTGGGCTAACTTGTGTAAGTGGCTTTCATTGCTAGAAAATGTTCTAACTTTGTTAACCTATCCACTGTCACCTATATTACATCATGCCCTGATGATGTCCTGGTTAAACCCATGACAAAATCCATAACTATACTATCCTACTTTTACTTAGAGATATTTAAAGGCTGAAGTAACCCAGTTGGCCTCTGATGCTCTATCTTAACTTTTTGACATACTACACACTGGGAGACATACTCAACTATGTCTGATTTCATCCTAGGCCACCAAAATATTTTTTTTTTAAATTGTGATGCATCTTGTTACTGCCTGGATGAATCGTATACTTACTTTTATGTGTCTCTTCTAATATCCTTTCTATAATTTCTAAATTCCTAGGCACATACAGCCGATCCTTATACCTTACTATCCCATCCTTAGAAAGATTGAAGTCTATAGTGCTACTTTGGGACATCTGGGCCTTAATCTTCCTTACATGTTCATCCTCTTATTAGGCCTCTCTAATCTAACTCCTTATGTCACTTTCTATTCAGGTCTCGCTTATATATAATTTCCCTAAATGCATGTCACACAAGAGATTCATATCCCTGAACCTTTCAATCAACTTCTATTCTTAGATCATCATGAAGGCCATGTGTATAGATTTCTTACTCAGAGCATCTGCAATCACATTAGCCTTGCCTGAGTGGTATTTTAGAGTGAAATCATAATCTTTTACAAACTCCAGCCGCCTTCTCTGCCTCATATTTAACTATTTCTGTTCAAATAAATACTTAAGGCTTTTATGGTCATTATAGATTTTTATAGTTGCTTCATATCGGTAGTGTCTCCATATTTTAAGTGTAAATACCACTGCTGCTAGCTCTAAATCGTGTGTGGGATAGTTTTCCTTATGGGGTTTCAACTATTTAGAAGCATAAGCTACCACTCTACCCCTTGCATAAGCACACATCCTAACCCCTTCTTTGAAGCATTACTATAGACTATAAAAGTCTCTTTAGGGTCAGGAAGCACTAAAACTGGAGTTGTGGTTAATCTTTATTTCAACTCCTGAAAGCTCCTCTCACACTTCTCGTCCCACACAAATGCTATGTTCTTTCTAGTGAGCCTAGTCAGTGATAACGCTATCTGAGAAAAGTCCTGAATGAATCTCCTATAGTACCTCGTTAAATCTAGGAAGTTTTTAATCTCTGTAATTATCCTAGGTCTTTCCCACTACAATATAGCCTCTACTTTATGGGGATCTACTGTGACCTATGCTTGGGAAATCATATGGCCTAGGAATGGTACCTCAGTAAACCAAAACTCACATTAACTAAGTTTAGCATACAACTGCTTCTCTCTCAATATTTTTAGGGCTAATCTTAGGTGCTACTCACGTTCTTCCCTACTTTTTGAATAAATGAGAATGTCATCTATGAAGACCACTACAAACCTATCCAGGTATGGCCTAAACACCCTGTTCATATAATCCATAAACATCGCAGGTGCATTCTTCAACCCGAAGGGCATAACTAAAAACTCATAGTGCCCATACTTAGTTCTGAAGGTTATCTTAGGGATATCCTTAGCCATAATCCTGAGCTAGTGATACCCTGATCTAAGGTCTATCTTAGAGAATATTGATACTCATATTAGCTGGTTTAGGAGGTTATCTATCCTAAGAAGATGATACTTGTTCTTAATAGTAAGTTTATTAAGTTCCCTGTAATCTATACATAACCTAATGCTCCTGTCTTTCATCTTTACAAATAAAACTGGTGCTCCCCATGGTGATACATTGGGTCAAGTAAAACCCTTCTTTAAGAGCGCTTTTATTTGTTTCTTTAGCTCTACTAGCTTGGTGGGAGCCATCCTATACAAGGCCATAGACACTAGACCCGTCCCAAGTACAATGTCTATAACAAACTCAACCTCTCTATCTGGGGGTAGTATGCTAATCTCCTTAAGGAAAACTTCTGAAAACCCTCTCACTATTGGGATTGTAACATCATAACTTCCTAACTTTTCTCATGTTATTCTCATGCTTCACATCATGTAACTCATGGAAGAGCAAAGAAAATAACATAAAATAATGAATATTTTAGCATTACGTCGCGTATGAAAATTTCATTTAGAGTCACATGAACCATGTGAGCTCATACATCACATTATTATATTTAATTACATGGATACAACTCACTTCCATCATTAAAATTGGCCTAAAGCTCATGTGTAGCAAGAGGAAGCATAAAATTCACATATATATTTTCGGCAAGAATTTCCCTTTCTTTGTCACAAACTTTGAAAAAATATAACTAATTCTAGAAAAATTGAAATTATGAATTCTTGACCATTCTAGAAAGATACACATTTCTACTTCATGCTAAAAATATTTTTAGGCCATAACGTTCAACACAGAGGATGTTTGACATTTGAAATAATCTAGAGATCAAGTTGTTCACTGGTGCTATCACATAATTTTGTAGCAAATTTAAAAAATGTCCAATTAATTCCAAAACAATCTAATCTATGAAAATAATACCAATTTAGAAAGATATGGATGTTAGCTAGAGGAAAAAAATAACTCCAGACCAGTTCAGGCATGTCCAGACCTCAAAACTCAATCAAATAGTAACTAAGGTCAGGTGGTGTGCCTAGTACTGGAAAGATTCTTTAAAAATTCATATCTCCGTCTCTAGATATCCAAATGAAGTGCTTCTTATTATCACAAGTCTCTAAAAATTTTTAGTTTCTATGTATAAAATTTCATGGCAATTGGACATCATTTGAGCCCTGTGTGACAGATTTCATTTTCAGACTTGAGTGAACAGTGACATGACCAAAACCAAAAAATTTGTCAACTTTGAAAATTTATCGAATATTCTGTAGACCTCCAAAAATTATCTTCTTTAGCTTTCCAAAAAGATCTCAACAAGCTCTAATTGCATGCCAAATCTCAGATCAAGAAGAGCTCATTTGGACAAAAGTGACATTAGGTTCTAAATTAGTCAATTTTGGCTCTATATGGGATACCAAAATGTCCAAATGGCTTTCCTTTGGATTTGGCACCTTTTGGGCAAGTCTAAAAGCATAATTAGGATTTGTGTGAGCTACCCAAATGGTCCCAAACCTCATGCCTCTCATTTTGACCATCTTACCCACACTTATACACAATTCCATAATAGCATTCAAGAAGCTACAATGCCATAACATGCTCAAATCATAATCTAATGGTCATATAATACACCCTCCCATTCATACATGACATGTTATCATAAATACATGTGTTCATAACATCATAATACATATACACCCATGGGTTACATCTTTTGCCATTTGTATGGCCTTAAAGTAACAAAATTCATGTTCTTGGATGTCATACTCTCATCTTCAAGGTGGTTGGCTCCCATTACCTTGTCCACTTAGTTCACCTAGCATGTGAGATCATTAAAGAGGAGGGGATGAGATTCAAAGAATCCCAATAGCTTATCTCCCATTCAATTATACATAATAGATGCAAAACAAGTCATACAAATGCATGCATGGCATGTGGACATGTGTAATCATTCAAAAAGCATTCTTAGCATTTGAAAAAGTCACACATAGCATACAAAGGCTTGCCAAGCAAGTGGATTGGTCTCACCCAATTTCTTGTGGATGTTGGACTTGCCTCACCTATTCTTTAAGAGATTTTTGGACTCAGCCATGCTCTTGGGAGTCCATCTCACTTTTGGGAGACTCTTTACTTTGTTTCAACTAATCCTAAGGGTTTTTGGCTCATCCTCACCATGGCTAAGTGTCACACCCGAAAATGCGACCGCGTGGCGCTAAATCGAAGTCAAAATTAATAATGGTAGAATAATAGGTTCAGGAGTCGCTACTAAATTTTTATTTTTGAAAAGGCAAAATTTTGGAAAAAACCTTTTTAGTTTGGAAAATAAGAAAAATAGTCTACAAACCAGAAAATAGATTTGGGAGTCGATTGTGAGTGGGGAAGGTGTTAGGCACCCTACAACACCCGTTACTAAGAACGGTTATCCTAAGTTAGTTGTGCAAAATCAATACGGCCTTTAATTTATTTTGATTCTCCTTAACAAATTACATGCAAAATATAAAATAGAAATAAAAGAAATAAAATTAAAAATAAAAGGAAGAAAGAAATTAAGGAAACAAAATTAGAAAATCAAAATAAAAGAAAAAAAATTAAGAAAATGCAAATTGAAAAGAAAATTTTATTTACAAGGACGGACTTGACCTATGATGAAAGCCTAGAGCCTACGTACCTTTCGATAGGGATCAAAGTCCACGTAGTTCAACGCAAAGGTCACGTTGGTTTGTTTTTGTTTGTTTTTTTGTTTTTGTTGTTGTTGTGGTTGTGTGTGTGTGTGTTTTTTTTTCTTTTTTTGGTTTTATTTTCTTGTTTTTGTTTTATTTTCGTTTATCGTTATATTTTTTTTTTGTGGGAAAGGAATGAAAAATAAAAGTTAACTTTACTTTTAGCAAATCAAATGAACTTAGAACTGATTGATGTGTTTGAATTTGCTAAAAATAAAGTTAATTTTACTTTTTTTTTTGTTTTACGCTTCTCTCATTTTCAGCTTTTCCCCTCCTTTTTAATTTTTATTAGTGATTCTTGCTTTTTGTTTGTTTTCTCCTTAATTTTTGCCAATTTTGATTCTTTTAATTTCTTTGTTTTGACTTTCCTTTATTATTATTATTATTATTATTATTTTTTGTGCTCTTCAATTTTTAATTTTTTGGTTTGTTTTTCTTCTTTCTTTTTTCTCATTTTGTCTTATATATATTTTTTTGCTTTTCGTTTTTTTGTTTTTGGGTAAAAAAGCAAAGAAAACAAAATTTTCATTTTCTTTTAGCAAACAAAAATGGGTTTTAAAATTGATTGATGTGCTTTGATTTGCTAAAAGTAAAATTAATCTTACTTCTTTCTTCCCCTTTTTTTTTGCATTTTTAATTATATATTTTTTTGTTGTTTTTTTTTTCTTTGATTAATTTCTTTTTGGTTTTTTCGATTTTCTTGATTTTTTTTAACTAATTTTAGATTTTTGTTTTTGTATTGCGTTTTACTTTATTTTTGTTTACTTAAGCAAAGTATACTTCGTTAAAACAAAACTTCGGAAAAAGTCTATAAATCTCAGAAAAGTTAAGTTCTAGGTTCCTTCTCCTATTTCCTTTTTTTTTTGGTTCTCTTCCTTTTTTGAATTTTGAAAATGAGACTAGTGAGGTAGGGTTATTGGAACCCAAAATTAAAATACAAGAAAAGATCCAATAAGCGCTAAAGAGACTTATTGTCTCACATGATTCCTCGGATAATTCTAAATATATGAGGGGATGAGAACTCCCACACGACAATTTTAAAGATGAAGTGAAACAAAACTAAAATAAATAAATAAATAAAAGGGGTCGAGGTCGAATATTAGTCCAACATTCACAAGCCAAAAAAAACAACTTAAATTCCGTACTAGATCTGCATCTTTGTTTTAGCTTCAATCAATCACATTTTTTTTAAAGACCATGGCATGTCAAGGATACAAACAGTGATTACATCTAACTTTCTTGTATCAATTATTGAATCGAACCATTTCGAGGTCATGAAATCACCGAACACATGTTCAAATTATAGATACATGTTCAATTTATTTTGATTTCATAATTTTTGAAACTAAAACCAAGGTCAAATCAAGCAATAAAGCCCATTAGGGGTTCATTAAGATTCCCCACGCGTAGAGTAAAATCTTTAAGATTTATTAAGACTTGGTCAGGATACCACAAAAGCAAGGTTCAAACAAAAATTATGAATGAAGATTTGGTCACGTGATTTGATATATATATATATATGTATAAATGTGTGAAAAATTGGTCACATACAGCATTTTATTGTCCAACATAGAATCATAAGTTGAGCAGCCATTAAACACAAAATCCTTATGCGGAAGTATAGTCGAACAGAATCCAAAACTATACAATCGTAAGATACAGCCCTTGAGCAGGAACTCATCCATACACAGTGCACTCATATGCAAAATAGAAAAAAAAATGCAGCAACATGACACAACATTTCACGCAAAACTCATTCGTGTGCATTACACTTTCTTTGCGAAACAAAATCGAAGACTAGGTGATAGTAAAGCACAGAATTTAGCATGGGAGCTCACGCGATATGCAGTGTTTACAAACACAAAACCCAAACTACAGTCTCCATAACAGTAAAACATAGGGTCTTATGCAGAAGCTCATACAAAATCCAACATACAAAGCGAAAATCCCATGAACCAAACTCGTCCAAAACAACTCAAAATGCAAGGATTACATTGCCACACAGTCCACCAACCTTTTGCTAAAAAAAATCAAACCAAGACTTTCATAGAAGGTAATAACTTAAAATACATGTCCATCCATTACGAAATAGCAGTGATTGAAGGATCGAAACTACATTAGTATGGCCTTAATAGACTCAACAGGTCAAATTATTGACATAGTAACCTCCGTTAATGGAAATATAACAATCAAAAGCTTATGCCTATTTCAGACTCCTCTCAGGCATTCCATCGAGCAACTATTAAGCATACTTAAAGGCATGTGCAGAACTCAGCTTTTTTGGACTCCATCTGTAGCTACTCAGTACAAGAATGCTACTTAATCCCTAGTACCATTTCAGACCATCAACAATCATGAGGAGATTTCACTGATAAAGAAAGTAAACCATACATCGTGACTTACCTGCTGGGATTTCAAGGGAAGGAGAGGCTTTTCTTCTGCATTCCCCTCTCGATCTCTGCCTTCACTCCCAGTTCTTGCCTCTCGAGTCTCGCTTCTCTTAATCTTTTGCTCCCCTCTGCCTTATGCTTTCTCTCGCTCTGAATCTCCTTCGATTTTTCTTCAGACCCCTCCTCCAATCTTTCCCCCTCCTTCGCCCTTTATCCATTTGCCTCAGAGCTCTCTCCTCTAATAGCGAAAGGATGCGAACAAAGTCCCACGCCTCGAGCCCCCCATTGTTGCCTCCCTCGTCTCAATCTTCCCACTGAATCCCTTTCTTTTTTTTTGAATCCGAAGATCTCCTCCCCTTCGAAACTCTTTGCCTCCATTTTTTCAGTCCCTCTGTCTCCTTTCCATTCTCACATTAACATTTCTCTGCCATGCTCTATCTCTCCTTTGCCCCGTATAGTCTCTATCGTGCTCCCTCTCCTCTCTCCCGTTTGGTCTGTGTTTTCTTCACTAGTGGTAGCAACAAACGTGTGAAAGGGAGTTGTTGGGTTAAAAAGCAGGGTTTCTGCGTTTTGAACCCTTTCTCTTTTTTTTTAAATATTTGACTATATATATATTTTTTTTCTTCCTTTTTTTGAATTATTCCTCTCTCTTTTTTATTTTTTTTTTTATTTTTCCCTTTTGGATTTTTGATTTTTTTTGTTTACGGCTTTGGTTTTTTTCTTTTTTTTTATTTTTTTCCAATTTTGTTTTGTTTTCTAAAGCTCTTTTTTTATTTTTTTTTTCATTTTTTCATTTTCTCCTAATTCTCTATTTTCTTTCTTTTGTTCTACTTTTTTTTGTTTGTATTTTTGTTAATTTGATTTTGTAGGTTGTCCAGCCAAAATGCGGTGTTCACACTAAGGGTTCTTGACCTTACCACACTCAAGCATACCTAAGCAAACATCACAACATCATTTAGAAACATAATATATCATCATGAAACCATGGCATATGAAATCATGCTAGCATACTTTTCATGGCTTGAAAATACAGATACACATATTCTAAGACAATCTAAGCACACATCCATGCATGAAAGAAGGTGGAGAGAGCGACCTTGCTAGCATTTGTACACTTTTTCCTTAAGCCTTGAATCCTCTCCCTTGACCTCACACACCTAAGAAGGTGGAGATCATTCTTTTTGACCTAGGCACATCATATGGAAGCTAATTATACTCTTGGAGTAAAGTCTAAGGCTACATAACTTGCTTAAACTCTAGCTTGACCTATAAACTCCTTTGTGGTTCCAAAATGCACTTAATGAAGCAACATCTCTTAAATATATTCTAGGATCTATTCTTTCCTTTCAAATATGATTTTTAACTCCTTTTAAGCCTCTTGGAATCATCACACAATCAAAACCAAGAGCCTAGCTACATGTTGCTTCTTTAGGTCATAATATGGAACATAAAGCACCAACTCATTCTCTAAGCTTACTAAATTTTTCTCAAGGCTTCCCCTCATATTCATTCATCATATATGACTCAAAAATGGATTTAGAAAAAATTAAAACTCTCCCTAGCTATATAAACCTCTCTTGGCCGAACCTATGCTAAGTTTTAGCATCCATAGACTTTGCTTTGTTTTCTCAAGGGGAGATGCATATGGGGAGCCTCTTGGGGATTTTCGAAACTCATTTAAACTCTTATTTAGGCCTAAGAATCATTGTACACAATCAAATTTTACAAGGTGCAATTAAAACCCTAGAAATTACATCTTGAAATCTAATGGCTTTTTGTTAATTCTCTTTGCATATTCTTAATCTCCATACCCTTTTTCCTTAGAATCACCCTTGGTTCTGCCTAAAAATAAAATCCTCTTAGATCTTCTCAAGTGGGGGCAAATGATGGAGAAGGGGAACTAAAGGTAGCAACCATGGGAGGAGAAATTACCTTGTTTTCTTGCTTTTTCTCACTTGAATCTTGCTTTTTTCAAGCTCCTCTCTTTAAATCCAAAATTTCCCCTGAGTTTCTCCCTTAAAATAGATTTGTAAACTTTATTTTAATCAAAGAAAACAAAGAGAGGTTTATATAGTCCCTAATCCTTTCCCTTGACCTCACACACCATTTTAAAAGCCTAGAGGGATGTCTTCTAGGTGATCAAAAGGTTCCTCAACTTCAATATCAATTTAGTGCCTTTCCACCTATAGTCTGCTTCTTTCTCTAACTAAAAAATGACCATTATGGCCTTCTGCTCAGACATACACTCTATCATTCGGAAGATCTTTTCTAACTGCATAATCTAGGCCTATGCTTTTTTTGTATTCAACTCTTAATCAAAGGTAGAAGCCCCAAATTTTATGAATTGAGCTATGACTTGCCTTGTGGGAGGCTGCTCTAGGGTGGAAGGTGTTTGAGCTGGTGGAGTTTGAGAGGTATGTGGGTGCTAGCCTGAAGGGACTGCCTCTGAATCCTTTAGATGGTCTGAGTGTCATGGCAAAGGAAGAGTAAATCTCTCAGTATCTCTCTGTGCAACCCTCTCTTGTAATTGCATTATCATAGCTTGTTGTTAATCGAGGTGAGCCATAATAGCTTGTAAAGCTTCAACCATCAGATCACTAGGCTTGGCCTTAGCCTTTCTAGGCTCTGTTATACCCTCTCTAAGCTTTGCTCTAGCCATTCTGAGAGGCCTATCTCTACTTCTCTATGTGTTCACCATGTTTCTAAAATGACATTAACATAGTTTAATGCCAAATATGAGCATATGCCACATCCCCACACTTAAATCATCCATATTCAATGCATAAACATATAGCAAGTCACATTCTCAAGCCATAACCCACCCTAAAATGCCTGAACCAAAGCTTTGATACCAAAAATGTAACACCATATTACTTTAGCCTCACTTTCCCATACATTATACCCCATACATGCCTCATACATGAGTTTCAAGAAAAATGGATTGAAATCATAGAATACTATAACGTTGCGTAGCACTTTAACAATTCAAATTTTGCTCTATGGACCCTGTGAACTCCCCAATATCATCCTCTACTCATATTCCATCTAAACAAGTCATAACCATTGTAAAACATTCCATGCATTTTGATTTAGGAGTAACACATCAAGAAAATAGAGTTTTTTGCCTCGGGTCTAGAATTCAAGTTTCTGCTACCAACTTTAGAAAATCATAATTAATTCTAAAAAATTAAAAACCAAGAAAATGATAGCTTTTTAGAGAGCTCTAAATGTCAACTATAAGGTAAAAATAATTCTAGGCCATGAATTATAATAAAAGAGAACCCAAGGTTTAGACCATGTTAAGCTTATTTAGGGATTGAATTATAATAAAAGAGTACCCAAGGTCGACCGGCATCTTTAGTTCTAATGTAAAACTTCAAAAATTCATTTCTCTTTCTAATGACCTCCAAATGAGGTGTTTCTAGTTGCTTTAGATCACTGTGAATGTATAGTTTCTTCATATAAAATTTTAGAACCATTGGACCTCTTTTGACTTTTGGATGACATAAAAATGGAATCTACTCATGTGAATAGTGCCCTAACCAAAACTAATTTCTGATATAAATTTTGAAAAATCATAAGAAATTTTACAGACTTCCAAATAATGCAATTCTTGGCCCAAAAATAACTTTATATGAGGTCTATATGTGTGCAAAATCTTAGCCTCAAAATCACTCATTTGTTCAGGTTAGGGTACAGCTCACAAAATGGGTCATTTTTTATCCCAAAATGGTTCATTTAAGTGCCAAATAGTCTTCCCCTTAAACCAAGGCCACTTGGGCATGTGGGAAAACTTTAAAACAGACCTTTAAATGTGTCTAAAGGGTTTAGATATCCATATATTACAAAATTACTCTGCTACTTGTTCATATGCACAAGTTCTTAAAGGTACACCTATGCATCTCAATGTCAAAAACACACATTCTCATTCATATGTTTTCAAATCTCATACATATATCATATTTCCATGTACATACATATATTCAAGTGTCTATACATCATATATATCATAAGGTTATATCATTTGGCAACAAAATGATTACAAAATGTCTAGATACATAATTCTTTTGTCAATCTCTTGTCTTCAAGTGTGGTGGCTTCCATCTCTTGGCTCACTTAGTCTACCTAGACATGTGTAGGTAATGGAGAGAGAATAGTGAGATTGTAAGAATCTCAATAGCTCTTAATTCTTTCAATCATGCATAATAGCCATGCTTTCGAGTAAAAGGATGCATATATGAATATTTTGCTACTAATAATCATACATATAATCATTTTCATATGTAAGAAATTATACACATCATATGTTGGCCTTCAAGAACACTGGTTTAGCCTCACCTCTTTTCTTTAAGACATTTGGACTTGCCTCATCCATTTTTAAGGGACTTCTGACTAGGCCTCACTCTTCTTGAGACTTTTGGTTTTATCTCACCCAATCTTAGGGACTTTGAACTAATCCTCACCTTTGCTAAAGGACTTCTGGCTCCACCAAGTTTATTCATGCTAATCATCATTCATAAAACACATATTATGTACACAATGCTACCATGGCATGTAGAAAATCACTAGAAACATTTCTCATGGTAAAATCATACATACACACATCGAAAGACAAGAAAGCAACTAAGCATGCATGGAAGAAAGGTTAGAGAGCTACCTTGAATGCAAGCATACAGTTTTGCTTGATTTCTCTTCCCTTCCTTTGGCTACACCCTTACAAGTTAGTAGAGTAGGATTTCTTTAGCCTAAACACATCAATTAGGATCCAATTACACTCTTGAAACAAACTCTAGCACCACACACACTCTAGAAATGCTTGGGTTCTTATTTGCTTCAATTATGGTTCCAAATAGCACTTAAGGACTTTGTTTTATTTCTTTGATGGTAGATGGATGTGGAGGCTTCCTTGATGTCATATGAACTCATACCAACTCTTAGACAATTGGAAATATCACTAGGAAGCTTCACACAAACCATGGTGCAACAAAATCCCTAAAAATTGTATCTTGAAATTTAAGGGTCCTTTCTTGGATTTCTTTGCACCGTCTTGTTTTTCACACTCTAACTTCTAAGTTTCACACTTGGTTTGGTTCAAAACAACTCCCCCTTAGCTATCCCATAAGTGGCCAAACCAGACACATAGAAGCAAGGTAGAAGAAGTATGAAAAGCAATACATGTACCTTGGTTTCTAGCTTTTCTCAAGAGCTTCTTTCTTTAACTTGGCCTCCTCTTTCAAGAACTAGCTTTCTTCTTCTGAATCAAAGCAAAAACAAATCAATATCACTAACCAAAACTATGGAAAGAAAGAGGGAAGAGAGGGGAGCAAGGTTCCTAAAGGTTCTACCATACAAAGTCTTGAATTTACATACCTTTCTCCTCCCTTGAAGCCTTTCCTTGTGTACCCTTCTCCCTGCCTCTCACCTATGTTTTAGGTAGACTAAAGGTCAGTTAATGTAGGAGAGAAGAGGGACGTACCACTTAAAGAGAAAAAATAAAAATTGTTGTAAAGAATTTCCATATTCATCCCTTGTTCTTGGCCTTTTCATTTTAGGTTCATTTTAGGTCCTTTTCAAAAATCATTTTTTCCATCATAAAACATAGGCCTTAAATTTTATAAAATAGCTTTGGAAGTACTCAATTTGAATCTAAATCCTTCTTAAAGGAAGAAGTCAAAGTTCAGGTCAACTGAGTTAGAAAAAGCACACCAGAGGGGGTTTAGACCATTTTCGGGGCCCTTATGGTATTTAAGGCCTCTCAGAACCCCAAGCAACTCAAATTTTCTATTTAAAAATCTCTCCTTAGTATTTACTTAAATAGGTTTCTCTACAGCGAGGGACACTTCTTGCTATTGAAAGAGCTTCCCTTTTGTTCTTGCCACAGCTGGGGTTATTACAAGAAGTCTCTAGGATTTTGTATAAGCTGCGAACTTGCTACAATGAACTGATATCCTCACTATGGTGGACTATCATCCTCGTTACAGGGAACTAGCATCCTCGCTATAGCGAGAAGACTCGAACAGATTCTAAAACCTTGAGTCCTTATTTCTATTAAAACTCAGATGTTACATCTTTTCCTCTTTTCATGTCAAGTTAGAACGTCTTCTTCCTCCCTCTCCATCTCTCTCATGACTACACACACACACACACACACTCAATACTCCATTAAAACTTAGGTTTCTAGGTTTCTTCTCCATCATTCACGCCTCCCTATCCCATCTCCACCATCATCCACTCACCTTCACACCACCTTTCCACTTATATTCCCCCATGGCCAAAGCTTGCTTGGTGCTTAGAGGAAGGATGAAATTCATGGTAGCTTAAGCAAGGAAGGAGCCAATTAAAGTAAGGCAAGGAGATGAAGTTTGAGCTCATGGAATGAAGATTAAAGACTTGAGGGAGAAATTTTTTTATTTTCCTATTTCAATTCAAGATACTTAAAGTTCTTAGTTTTAAGAATTTCTAAGTAGTTTTTCATATGTTCAATCTAGTTATAGGTTGGAATTTTCATTTGTCTTAGTTGTATTGGATAATGGGCTAAAGTTTTGATGTTTTGGATAATGAATTTGGATTGTAACATTGCTGGAATTTTGATTTTGGAATGACATTTGAGTTCAATTTAATTTGGCTTGATGTTATTTGCCTAAATTTAATTGGTACTTGGTTTTGCATTGTTAAATTGGATTGTCAATTAACGTCATTATTCAATTAGGTTAGTTGAGTTTTAATTCCAAATTTAAAGGGGTCTAATTTGTGTTTAGATTAATGGGATAATTGCCATTAACAAATATTTGTAAGTCAAAATATATTAGAGTTCTTTAGATAGGTTGAATTACACTTACTTGTACTTAGGGTTCCCTAAATCTTTACTTTTCAATCAAATCCATTAGTCTACTTTAATTCACTTTCCTTAAGTCTAATTAATTAAAATTGAGTAAGGAAAGCCAAGTCTCATTAGCCAACCCTTAGTTTCCCCTTAATACAATTGAATTAAAAAAAATTCCTAATTTAAGAATTAGTAGTTAATTTGTTAATTTCACTTAGTTTAATTCACTTAATTTTTAATTTAATTTCCTTACAATAAAACCCCCCTCAATTTGCATTTCCATTCATCATATTAGAATTGCATTTATTATATTGCATTTCATATAGTTAGTGCATGGCATCTACATAAACACAGTAGTGTTTAATGTGCATTCTAGCTAATTTAGTTGCATTTAGAGTTTATAGTATCTTGCATTTTAGTTTAGGTCCATTCTTTTGCATCTTGAATCACTTAAAAAAATTTGAACCTAAGAAAGCCCATAACTTGTTCCCTAAAAGTAATGACCTAAGTCGACCCTAACTATAAAATTAATTTGGACCTAGTAAATTGATAGCTGACACAACTAAGGCCAATCACCTTCTCTAATATTTGAGATAGGAGGCTATCATTGCTTAAAAAATGAAATTAGTTTTGTGTAAATTGTGAAACATACTTCACTATAATACTAATTAAAAAAAACTTTTGCTTAAGTTCTTATTTCCTAGTATATAAACTTTCACTCTATATTTATTTCTTTCTAATTGTATTAAGTAAACCTTTTTTTAAATTGACATTAGACATAATGTTTTCAAAAATGGATAATAACACTTCTTAACAATCTTAGCAATTTACTGTTAAGCAAATGGATATTTTTTGTCAATGGTTAGGAAAAGGCCCGAAAAAATAAACAAATAAGGAAAAAATGAACAATCCCACATACTGGAGGGTCAAAGAGCCTTATGTGCTAAAGATGATAAGTTAAAATAGTATGTAATAATTATTACTTGGAAATGTTATTTCTAAATGAACATGCTTTTATGAAGTTGTAAGAGGCTTAATGTGGGTGCACAATCTCAAGGGAAGAAGTTTGGATGACCAATCATTAAAAGCCAAATGGGGCTTTCATCAATGATGTATCTAGAGGACTAATTATATGTGTTTAATTGTGATTGGAGTTCATATTTGGAAATATGTGATTATGAGTTATTAAATTGGCCATCCTTGGTAATATCTTAATTATGGGTTATGGATTTGGTAATATTTTGCTCAGTGATTGTGAAATTAAGAATATTTGGTAATATTGTGATTATTGGTTGTGGAATTGGTCATACTTGTTAATATTTATAATTGTGGTTTATGTTTGACAGTATTGTAATTGTGATTTTGGTAATAGGTTTGTATTTGGAAATATTATGATTGTGGTCTTGTTAACTTGACTATGCTTAGTAATATCTTGATTATGGGTTGTGGACTTAGTAATATTTTACTTAGGGTTTGTGGAATTAAAAATATTTGGCAATGTTGTGATTATAAGTTGTGGAATTAGTTATATTTGACAATATTGTAATTGTGGTTTTGGTAATAGGTTCACTTTTGCAAATATTGTGATTATGGGTTATTGACTTGGTCATGTTTTATAATTTTATGATTATGGGTTATGAAATTGGTTATACTTGACAATTTTTGTAATTATGATTTATGTTTGGCAATATTGTGATTGTGGTTTTGTTGAATTGGCCATGCTTAGAAATATCTTGATTATGGGTTGTGAACTTGGTAATATTTTGCTTAGGGTTTGTGGAATTGAGAATATTTGGCAATATTTTAGTTATAGGTTGTGGAATTATTCATATACTTGGCAATTTTTGTAATTGCGGTTTGTGTTTGGCAATATTGTAATTATAGTTTTGGTAATATGTTCATATTTTAGAATATTGTGATTGTGGTCTTGGTAATATTGTGGTTATGCAAGGAAATATTTTTGAGCATGAATCTAGTTTAATGTCATTATCCTAAGAGATATTACAAATGATTCATTGGCTTGCACTCTAAGAAGTCAAAATCATTGGGGTTATGTTTAAGGCTTGGGATTGGGTCCTTCTCCATCTCAAGTTTTTGGACATTCCACCCACTTTTATAATGAGATAAGCTCTTCTACTCATTTTACTAAAAGGTTAGAAAGTCAAGTTTTCTTGATTGCAATCAATAGTGGCTAAGCAAGCAGAAAAGCTTGATGCAACGATGGCTTTCATTCTTTAAAATTTTTAGGGGTCACCTCCCATTGAGTTTGCTTCTTTCTAAGTTCCAATGGTAATATTTATAATGAATTCATTGAATAATATTTTATTTTTGTAATTTAATTTTTATATGTTTCTAATGATATTTTCTATTTTTAATTTAGGCACTTAATCACGGGAGTGAGTATCGAGCAATTATAGGAGAATGTTCCAATCAAGAAGACCATTAGTAGATTTATCACTTGTAGGATTTTTTGTTAAATGATATTGTAATTGTATGACTTATTAATTGACTTGTAGAACTTCTATTTTCATGATAGTATTATTTCATGTACTAAATCTAATTTTTTATTTTATATGTAATTATAATTTAAAATTTATAATTATTGTGATTATTATGTATTATTTATTTTTAGTTATGTTTATAATTAAGTTCAAATTAAAGCGAAAAACATAATTTTGTACAAAAAAAAGAACAGTAGGAATTGTTGCTAACAGGTATTCCTTTTTTTTTTTTAAGCGGTGGTTGTAACATAACCACTACTAAATTAGTGCCATAACTTAGCTGTTGCAAAATACTCATTATAAGAATTGTTCCTGCGGTTGAAAATAGCCATCACAATGTGACTTATAAGGGAGCTTTTAGCAGCATATTTTGCAACCACAATGAAAGCTTTTATATCCAAAAACAAGGAATGAAGGTGTAAATGAAATAGATGAGAAATAACTCTCATACCCATACTTTAAAAAAAGTAGTTAAAAGGGATAGACACTATTGAAAAATAATAACAAGAATATAATAGACCTTGCAAAAAACATTATCCCATTTTCCTTTTCCACCATGCAACTAACCAATCTCTAGCGTCAACCAATAAAGCAAATATAAGCTTTTTACTAGTTCTTCCTTTAAATAAATAAATTTTATCTCATACTTAAGTTAGTTTATTTTAATTAGATTCTTCTTTTTCATCATCATTATTTTAGATCCCAAACAAATTTACATTCTTTAAGGTGTGTTACAAATAAAGCAACTTATCATTGGTACTCTATCATTATTATCATTCCTCTGTTTAGGGATATTAATTCATATTTAACTGTATGCAAACCATTTTTAAGACTTGATATTTAATTCAACTATTGGCTAATTATGAAAGTTTATTACCAAAATGTTGTGGTTGAATAAATAATGGCTGGCTAGCTAGCTAGCTAGCTTATGTGTATTGAATCGTACTTTGTACAGTAGTGGCCCTATCAAGTAATTAAAATCTACTTACTTTCACATTTTATTTTTGGTTTCTAATAATAAGTTTACAAATTAGCAAGTGCTAGTTGTTATTAATTTATCAAATGGCTTTGTAAGGATTTTAACTATGTTATTTACTTACCTTTATAGTATTAAAGTAAACTATATTTGTGAAAGAACTATATAAATTGATATGAAAATTTTGTTTTCAAGAGTAAGATTTTCAGGAAAAGAATTTTATACAAAAGACCATCTTCTAGTAAAACAATTTATCAGGAAAATCGTTTATCAAAATATTTTACCCAAAATTATATTTTATAAAATATAGTACCCTATAACACCATAATGACTTAGCTCCAACTAATCTTCCTCTAGATTTGATTCCATATAATTTCTGAAGAACAAGTATAAACCGTAGTATTTTTATGCTATAAAACGAGGTTCAAACGCTCATAATTTACCCCGTGGGTCTCGTGAATCCATCAACCACATACTCTACTCAAAATCCATTTATAAAACTCATACATAGCATCAAACAACCCATAAACCACGGATATGAAGCCAAAAACCAAGAAAATGTAATTTCTCAAATGGGCCCAAAAGTCATATTTTTGGCTCTAATTTTAGAAAATCATAACTAATTCTAGAAAAATGAAAATCAAGCAAATCATAGCTATTTGGAAAGCTCTGGATGTTACATTCACAATAAAATATGCCTAACCACAATCTCAGCGTTTGGACCATGTTTGATATAAAAAAAGAGACAGAGGTCCGGCTATCCCCGGTACTGATGCAGCTTACTGTCATGAACTTCAAAAATTCATAACTAATTGCAAAAAAATATAATCTATGTAAACTATACCAATTTGGAAAGCTAAAGATGTTAGCTAAAGGAAAAAAATAAGTTCAGATCATTTTAGTAGCCCTTGGACCTCAAAAACTGATGGAACAGTAATGAAGGTCAGATGGCTTCCCTGATGCTGATACAGAACTTCAGAAAGTTATTTCTCCCTCTATAGACCTCCGATTGAGGTGCTTCTAATTAGTATTGGTCATTGTGGATATTTAGTTTATCCCCATAAAATTTCATGACAATTGGACACCATTTGGTCTATGAATGACACAGATTCATTTTCAAACCTAGTTGCATAGTACAATAACCAAAATCAAAAAATTCTCCAACTTCAACAATTCACCAAATATTCCCTAGACCTCCAAATATTACTCACTTTATCTTCCCAATGAGTTCTCTACAAAATCTAGAGGCATGCTAAGTTTCATATCAAGAAGAGCTCATTTGGTCACATTTTGACAAAGTTCACAAATTTGATAGTTTTAGCACCCAAAATGGTTCAAAATGGGTCCAAATGGCCTCCCACATGTTCTAGCACCTCTTGGGCAAGTTTTAAAGCATAAACATAGTATATATGAAATGTACAAGTAGTCCAAATCATCATACGTTTCAAACTCACTATGCTACGGGCCAAAATGCACTATTGCATACAATCCACAAAAGGGCCAAATTCCACATTTTCATTGCTTTGGCTCTCTATATAGTTCATACATCATTTATACATGCTTTTACACTTGCTTAAGCATTTGCATCTCAAAAGAATATGTATACATAAGAACTTTAGCTTTTCTATACATCAAACTATGTGTAAGTGTGCACAAGTGGCAAAACAAAGGTCTTCTATGCCTCATGGCCTCCACTTTTAAGCTCTTGAGCTCCACTTGGACTATATGAGATGGGCGAGGGAAGGGGGTGAGATTCATGGAATCTCAATAGCTCATACACTCATTTAAGGAAGCAATCAAGATATATAAATAAGTCAAAGCATGCAAACCATTCATAATTACACAACACATGATTTTCATGCCATGATTTCATATCAATGGTAAGAATAAGCTCTAGGGACTTTTGGTCTAGTCTCACCCGAGTTTTTGGGACTTTTGGATTGGCCTCACCCTTGGTTTAGGGACTTTTGGCTCCACCTCACCCATCTCAAAAGACTTTTGGCACTACCTCACCCGAACAATTTTCACAACTCAAAACATAAGCATATTGGTACCAATACATCAAGGCAATATCAAATGACATGTCTCACAATACAAGCGCATATACAAGTATACAATGACTATTACACATCTAAGAATGCAACAAGAAAGAGTGGAGAGCTACCTTATAAGCCAACACAAGCCTTCCCTTTCAATTTCTCTTCTCTCTTCTTGGTTTCACAATCACAACTAGATGGAGGTGCTTCTCTTAAGCTTAGGCACAACAAAGAGAATGAAATTACTTTCTCATAATTCAATAATTATTCACAAAGCTAGGGAACTCTTCATCAAGGCAAACCCCACTACATATGTAAGAAACTAAGGATTCTCTCTTTAGAATTTCACTAACTCTCCTTCCTCTTTCAAGCTCTCAAGAAAGGAAAGCAAAGAAGAAGAAGTGAAGATACATGAGTTTTAGCCTTCTTCAAGAGTGATTTTCCACTTTCCCTCTTCTGAACCAAGCCTAAAACATAGCTAATTCAACATCCAAAATCATAGCAAGAAAGGGCAAAGAGAGAAGAATAAAACTCTAAGAAGAAAAGCTATGGAGATCTCAAATTATGCTTACCTTTTTCTTGTTCTCCTTCCTTCTATAAGTCTCTTTCTCTCTCCTCAGCCTTTTTCTCTGCCTTGGATGAAGCCTAAGTCGGTTAAAAGGAAAAGGAATGAATTGGGACGCTTTAAGAAGTAAAATTCCCTTTTTTCATGCTTTTTCAAACTAACCCTCACTATGGCGAAGCATAACCCTCGCTACGGCGAGCATGTATCAATCCCAGACCCTTGTTTTCGCTATGGCGCGCTACGGTGAGCAGCTCCCTGATTTTTGTATGGGATGCCCATACTCGCTATAGCTAGAAGCATTTTCACTATAGCTAAAAGGCACTCTCACTATAGTTAAAAGATTTCTTGCTATAGCGAACAGGTACATTCATTATAGTTAGGCCATTTCTCCCTATAGCTAGCAGATTTAGAAAATTTTAGGACTTCGAAAAATTTTCAGCTTATTTTTTTTCTTCTTTTTCTGGCTGTTACATATCCCGGATGTATTAGTTCTTTTTGGTGTACAAAGTTACCTAACATGTTTTAATTAATCTATTAAAAAACTCAAATCATGTTTAGTGACGAATAAATTAAGCAAAAATGTGATAGATCTCAATAAATAAATATTAAAAGATTGAACTTCTTTTTTTTTTCCCAGTGTAAGGTTGTTTATGGCCCCATTAATTAGAAAGAAATATTTAGGCGAAGAAAAAGGCTGTTGAAAATTCTTATAAATTAAAGCCCATCATGCTTGACGTATATATATGGTCAACAATATATATTTGCAACAATATATGTATGAGACCTACAAGTGCATAGTTTATTGAATTTGTCACATTTAGTTTACCTTCATACATTATGAATGCGTACTCCACTTCTTCGAAGATTTCCCCACACTTATTGAGTAAATCATTAATAAATCACATGACAAATAGTATTAAAAAGATATAGACAGTTAAAAGATAAAGTTACTTATGATTCATTTGTTATAATAAAGATATTTACTTTAAGAAGCTAGAAAGCTAGAAAAGAAAAAGTATAGTAAGTCCATGGCATAGGCTTGTCTTATCTTTATACTAAAAGGCTTATGGCAATTGAAGCATAGGCATGCAACAGCAATATGTTCAAACGATAGGCTACTATTAGTTGTGTCTATGTGTTGTTTTTTTTTAGGTGCATATGTGTGAGAGAGAGAGAGAGAGAGATGAGCTTCATAGAGAGGCCTTCTATGTCTCTGATTAATCAAGCCTAAAAAATCACACTAAGTTAGGCAACCAACTTAGGTTTCAATTTAAGTTAGCTATAAAGAAGAAATTACAAAGTAATACCTAATCCATTTATATAACAATGAATATTTGAATTATTAGCTATAATGCTTCCCAAGCCAAAAGACTAAAAATTAAGGTTATCTTCCATTTTTCTAGGTAAAGTAAACAAAAATTAATGCTACTTTTTTCCCTACTTTGAATTTTCACCCTTTGTCAATCCAAATCCACGATTCCAACACCCTTGGGATCCCAACGGTCCAACAAATCAATTACTTATTCTTAAAAGAAAAATGACATTCAATAATTTTATGATATTCTTCAAAACAAGGTAATCATTTTTACTAGTTCAAAGTGAATTTACCAAGAAGATTACTTAGTGTAAAATAGAAACAAAGAAGCTACACAAAGGATGGCTCTTACTCTTCTAAAAACACAACCAAAACTCATTTGAAAAGTAACAATAGGCTCTCTAATGGCCTCTCTCACTTTTCTATTGGCCTTAGGCTCTCTCAGCTTGCCATCTCAAATCTCTACTGACCATTATGTCTACTTATCTCCTTTACCTCTTAAAAAATATCCTCTAGTGTCTTCTCCCTACCACTACCTATAACCAAAGTAAACAAAGATTAATGCTACCTATAACCATTATGTCTACCTATAAGCATTGATTCTGCTCTACTTGGCTCCTCCACCAAAGAGCCCTCATTACTAATAATCACACCTAAAGAAGAGGTGATTAGGTGTAATGAATAGAAAAAATAAATGGGGCAAATTTCTGAGACTCAAGAAGTTAGAGCTCACTTTTAAGAATTTGGAGTATACTCTAAATAAAGTATAAGAACTTTGGAGCTAGCTTTAACTTTTGGAGTAGCCTTTAAAAATAGTCAAATAAAAAGAGAGTTAGGGAAAGAAATGACACTATTGAGTTATCCTAATATAATTACTTTGGCCTATGTCTAGCTCCCGTAAACTCTTAAGGGATTTCCTTTAATCAAACAATGTACAAATGATAGGCTTTGTCATGTTTACCTCTAACTTCAACTCATCTTAAACTTTACCATCACTAGATTTTCAAAAGCTCATCCACAACTCACTTTTACTCACAAAGAGATTTACAAGGAGAATAAGAGTAGTTTTGAACTCTTTAAATAAGAAGTACAATGAACATTCAAATTAAATACTCTCAATAGCAAATATACCTAAAACTAATATTACATAGTAGGAGAGTAAGAAATAAATACAAGCTTTGAATGCTTTATTTTTTGTTGATATTTTACTCTTTGAATCTTTAATTGCATTTATATCTAGCTATTAGAGATGTTATGGTTTTCTTTTCTCTTACTACTTGTGGAAGCATAGATTAAAGAGTCAAGTCCTGCAACTTTTTAGCTTGTCTAGAGTAGATAATATTGCAACATTCAAATCCTTTCTCTTTGCATTTTTCAATGTGATGACTCCCTATTTTTGGTGTTCTACGATATATTTTATGGTGGAATAGGGAGTCATTTAGTTATTTTCTTACAAATTTTACATTTGAGTGTATATTTTTCTTCAGTCAATGTAAATAAATAAAATGTAGCTTTTGTAGTAATTTCAACAGCTCTTTGCTTCATTTCATTTTGATCTTAATCTTAGAAGAGGGATAGAAACTTGCTACAAGGGAATAAAGAAAAGGACAGGCTGAAAAATCAAGAGCAAGTTGTTCAAGTGTCCTTCCATTAGTGAGGATACCAATTTGCTATAGCAAGTGCATGGCTCATACAAAATTTAAAGAGTCTTTAGCAACAATGTATGCTATGGTGAGAAGACTTGAAGTCTAAAACAGATAAACTCTTGCAATAGCGAGAGCTATTTCTCACTGTGGCAAGGTTTGTATACTGAAATGCACAGCTTTGATTTTTAGATTTATAATGTGAGAAGCAGCGAGGGTTTTTGGGAGTTGACCTTTTTGGAAGAGGTTTTGAAAGGGAAACGCATAGAGAAACTAAGATTTATAGGCAAGAAGCTTGGATTAAAGGTTGGAGGACAAATCAACACATTAGCACTAAGTTTTATGATCTTCTCCCTTTCTTCTCCTATGGATTTTTGTTTCTCTAAATATTTTGTTTGGTTTATAATGTTCAGAGCCAAGTGTGGCTAGATTTTGTGGATCCTAGGCTTACTTAAATCTATTACCATGTAATTGAGATTATGTGTAGTTAAATTGGATTGATGTTGGATTTGAGTGCTTAATCTAGTTTGTCTTGTTCATTAAAGAGTTTAGCCACCTCTTCCATGGATTTGGGATTTAAGATTAGCTCTTGACAAAGAAAAATTTTAATGGACTATAGGATTGAGCCAATTAGGATTAGGTTAAGCTAATTTTGTTCTTAAGTATAGATATATATATTTAAGGAACCTAAGTAGTTTAAGAGAATTAAGCATAATTCACCTAATTAATTGTGAAAGCGATCTACAATTAAATAAGATAGAAGTCAAAGTGGTTTGAGAGACAATTAGGCTTAAATTAGTTCCTCAACTCTCAAATCATTAATTAAACTGATTGAGTGAATAACTCAATTTTTGGCAGTAAGGGAATAGGAAACCTAGGATGCTTCTCAATGCTAATTCTCATTAGAACAATTCTAAATGTTTAGTTTTATATTTCAATTTTATTTTAATTTATTATGCTGGTATTTTGGTATATTTCTTGATTTAAATGAATGTAACACTTCTTAGGCCTGACTTCATCTAAATTAATTCCCTATGGGATGACCTTGATCCACTATACTGCATAATTGATCCATACACTTGCAGAGTCCATTGCAAAATTAGTTGTTACCAAGTTTTCTGGCACTATTACCAAGGAATTAAGTTAGATTGTTTTGGACTAAGTAAGTTCTTAGTAGTTTTAGTTCAATATTATTGTTAGTATAGTTAATCCTTTTTGTCATTTGGACTTAAATTCTAGATATATTGCTTGGTAGGTAACATAATTTATGCCACCTAAGGTGAAATCTAAATTGAGAACCAAGTCAAAAACAAGAAGTGTCCAAGAGATTCTAGCTGAGAGTTTACCTACAGAACTCACATTTACTAAAGAGGAAGAGTTGGAACAAATTAAGAATCAAGAGAAAGTTCTAATTGAACTATAAGTGTTAGCTCATACTGAAGAACAAGGGATAGTTCAAGTGGAAGACCAAAGAAGAGCTCTAAACATGGCAAAGGATGAATATGAGAGGCTGAGAGGTAACAACTTTCTCAGTTAGAACACTCGTGGTTATCAACAAGGGATCAAAGTTCCAAAATTCCAAGCAAATAATTTTGAGATCAAACAAACCATGCTGCAAATGTTGCAAATGAATGGACAGTTAATGGTGCCTACCATAAGGACCCGAATAGACATCTCATTTCTTTCTTAGAGGTGTGTGATTAATTTAAGCAGAATAGAGTGCCAAAGGATGTGATCTAATTGCAGCTTTTCCCTCTATCTCTACAAGGGAAAGCCAATGAGTGGTTGAATAATTTGCTAGAGGGTTCAAGAAAGATTCTGGGCACAATTTTTCCCTCATGACAAGATGGTTAATGCTAGAGCAGCCATTACTAATTTCAGACAATAGCTAGGTGAGAATTTATATAAAGCATGGGATAGGTTTAAACAACTTGTCAAATAATGTCTCAATCATAATAAGGACAAATAGGTCCTAGTCCAAACATTTTGTTCATGGCTGACTCTGGAGTCCAAGACATTGATGAATTCCGTGAAAAATGGAGGTTTTGGGAGGCAACCAGTGAATAATATGATAAAATGTTTGGATGATCTTACAGCAGAGCATGCATAGTATTCTAATGAGTGACAACCAATAAAAATGATTGAAAAGAGTTCATATAATGCTACTTCTCAGATAGTGGCAATTTTTGCATCAATGAATAAGGATTTTGATTAGTTAGAAGTCTAAGTTTAGAAAAATAGTAACTACACAGGAGTTAATGGAGTACACGTGCTGACTAATTCTTGTAACTACTGTGGGGAAGCACATCCTTTTAAATTTTGTCTAACCGAGACTACCTTTGAGTCTTGCAATTATATTGAAAATCTTTAGCGAGTAAAAATAATTCATACTCCAACACATACAATCCTGGTTAGAGGAACCACCCAAATTTCTCATGGAGTAGAGTGCATCTCTTAATCAAGCATAATCTTCCGAGCTTAGACCAGTGGCTCTTATGTTGGCCATTGGGATTTAGACAATAGTAAAGGCAACGAGTACCCATTCAAGAAAAGAAATCAGGACTGGAAGAGATGATGATGTAGTTTATGGCTAAGTAAAAGGTAGCAATGAAAAACACAAAAATGCAAATTAGGCAATTGGCATCGGAGTTGAATGTGATGAAGCAAAATGGATTACCTAGTGATCCAATTCCTAATCCTTGCAGAGAGGGAAAGGAGGAGTGTAAAGCAATCACCTTGCATAGTGGTAAGCAATTGCCTAAAGTTTATAAGTCCAAGGAGGAATCAGTATGTGAAAGGGATCAAGTCATTTCGAAGGAAAATGTAGAGTTGAATGATTCAGAAGAGAAAAAGGAAGAGTTGAGCAAAAAACAAAAAAATAGAGGTGTAGAGAAAGTAGGTAAAAGTAAAGATAAGATAGTGGAACCTCAAAGAAGAGTGCCTCCCTTTCTTTTTCCACAAAGATTTCAAAAGAAATCTTTGGAAGAGAAATACAAAAAGTTTCTCCATATATTCAAACATCTCCATATTAACATTTTGTTTGCTAAAACTTTGGTGCATATGCCTTTATATACAATATTTTTGAAAGATATGTTAAATAACAAGAAGAAGTTGAATGAGTAGGGCACCATGATGCTTACACAAAAATGCAATGCGATAATTCTCAACAAATTACTTCCTAAGCTATGGGATCCTGGTACTTTCTCAATGCTGTGTGTTATTCGAGATAAATTTGAAGGAAGGGCTTTATGTGACTTAGGATCAAGTGTGAATTTAATACCACTTGTATTTTTTGAACAACTCCAACTTGAGGAAGTACAATTGTCATATTTGATTCTCTGAAAATGAGAGAAAATGTGAGAAATATAACGTACAATTTCTACATAAACAAATAAAACTCACCGAATACAAAAGAAAGTCCCTCGAAATGAATTAGTTAAAGTTTCAAAAAATTTGGGAAGCATTCTAGACTCCTAAAATGAGAATCCCAGGCTCAAACGAAAAGAAAAACAGAGCTAGAATGAAAAAATAATTTCTTACAGAAAACTTACGAAATGAAATAGTATTTTTATAATTTTGAGCAAATTTTGGAATTTATAGAAGAGGGCTTTTTAAATAAAATTTTGGAGTTCTTCGAGGTTCTCAGAAGCCCTAAAAATTATGGAAAGCCCCAGGACAGTTAAAACCCCTCTGGTGGACATTTTCTAACATCAGTTGATCCAAACTTTAACTGATTCATTCGAGAAGGTTTTAACTCCAATTTTGAGTGATTCCAAAGGCATTTTTCTAAATTGGGAACCTAAATTTCATAATGGAAAAAATAATTCTAACAATGGAACTAAAATGAATTAGAAACAAAAATGCCAAGAATGAAGGGCAAAATGAAAATTTTTGAAAAATCTTATTTCCTCCACTTATATATTTGAGGTGCCCCATCTTCTCCTTCATTTAGCCTCAGATGTTTCTACCCTAAACCAGAGAAAGAAGCCCTAGGATGATGCGCACCAAGAGGAGGATGAAGGAAGGAAGGAAGAAAACAAGGTAGAAAAGTATGGATTTCATGGTTTCTTCCATCCAAACCTCTTCTCCTCTATTCTCCTTTATTTTATTTGATTATAATGAAGTTTATAAATCTTTTTTAAGGAAGAAATTAAGGGAAAATTTTGGATTTGAAGAGAAGAGCTTTAAGAAAACAAGATTCAAGTGAGAAAAAACAAGAAAATAAGGTAATTTCTTCTTTCATGGTTGCTACCCCTTACTCCTCTTCTCCACCCATTTTGCCCCATTTAAGAAGACCTAGGAGGGCTTGGTTTTTTAGCAAAACCAAAGGTGATTCTTATGAAAAAGGGTGTGGAGATTAAGAATACGTAAAGATAATTAACAAATAACCATGAAAATTCAAGATGCAAAGTCTAGGGTTTCAAGTATTCCGTACAAAATTTGATTTGATCTCTTAATTCTTATGCCTAAATAAGAGTTTAAATGAGCTCCTAAGATCCCTAGAAGTCTCCCCATATGCTTCCTCCATCAAGAAGACAAACCAAAGTCCATCGAAGTCCATTTCCCTCATTGTCTCGGTGATAATTGTTAACTATTCATGTTATTGTACATATTTTCTCTCAGTAAATATGATGTTAGCCTCCACTTATAGGGTAAATAATACTTCTATAGAGAAAATAAACATACTTAGGATGAATAGCTCTATACTATAGTCCTACTTGGAAAATGATAATTTTTGCCTTAATTTTGAGTATATTGATAACTAATCACACTTTGTTCTTCTTATAGGATGCATGTTTCAAATAACATTAAGCAATCTCAAGTGAAAGAGGCTTCAAAGTGAGATTTTTGAAATCCCACCATGGCCAAGTGTTCCTCACGCCGTGGCTGAAAGGGAAGAATTCAAGGATAAGCATGCGGTGCAATTTGTACCACGACAAATCATGTTATCGTTGCGGTGAAAATTTAGTCAGAAGCAAATCACACCGAGGCAAAAGCATGATGAGCCATGGCACTAATCAAGTGAAGCCAAATCCACAGCATGTGTGTTGAGCCACGACACGAAGTCACATGAAGCAAACCTTGCTGCGACAAAAATGCTATGCGTCGAGGTGAGGAGCGTGCATGCCACTCAGAAGCTTTCCAGAAGCCAATCTCGCCACAATGCTTGATATTCAGGCCGTGGTGCTTATTCTCCCAGAAATCAATCTGGCCGTGGCGTAAAATGCAGAGCCACAGCGCAATGCGAATTAACTGAATGCATCATTTTGTTTTCAGAATTTTTGAGCGTTTGAGGCTTCATATTTCAAGAGGAGAGGAAAGAGCGATCATTCTAGGTTATATTTTCTTTGTTCCAAGTGTGTGGAGGCTGGAGAGAGCTAAGGAGGCATCTTGGAGAAAAAGGAGGCTAAGGATTGAAGAGGGAAGCTGAAACAAGCTCTATTTCTAAGTTTATTCTTCCTTCCTTTTGTTCTTTTGATAATTTCTGATGTATTTATTTTACACTTCAAGTTTGCCTCTAGTTTTCATGATCATGTATAGCTAAACTCTTTAATCTAGGATTATTAGGAACTCTTGTATAGATTAACGATTGTTCTTCACTTTAATTTTGCAATCAATGGTTAATATATGTTCATTTAACTCTATGCTTCATGCTCTGTAATTGATTAGCTAACATTTATGGTGATTTGATACCTTGCTTGAACTTAGGAAAGAGAAAGAGAGGTTAGATCAAGAGTTAAGTGATGTGAGTACTTGAAACTTACTAGGGAAGGTGGATAGTTTAGTTAATGAGATAGGAATATACTCATTAGCCTCACATGGTCCAATTAGGTATTATGCTAGCATTTTGATCTTTGTTGATTTTATAAGGAATTATGAAATTAATTGGATAACCCTATATAAGATTTAGAAAAATACTTATAGGAATAAATGAACCCTAGGCCACATATATTATCATTGAGAGCAAAGATTCTAAGTGTTGAGCAATTCGTTATGAAACATAAGAGGAACTAATAATCCTAAATGCCACTTATCAACCGGGACATCCAAATATTAATCCTGAGCTCTGTATAGCTTTTGATCCATAAACAATTTCTTTTTAACACTAACTATTAAAAATTGATTTGCTTGATTTAAGCTAGGGTGTGAATTTTAGTACTTGATATTGTTTTGACAATAAATCCTCGAGGGAATGATCTTTTCTTATCACTATATTGCCTTCGTGATACGTATACTTGCGTGTACGCTTCAAAGAAAGCAACAAGTTTTTGGCACCGTTGCTGGGGATTTGTGTACCAAAATATTTCCCTGTCAATATTGATACTAACACACCTAGTTTGAACTTAAGCACTGTGCATATTTTTACTTTATCTATTTTCAATTTCTTTTCTGTTCTATCTTGTAGTGGCTACCTTCTGTGAGTGCACAACCTCATATGCAAGAAATTGTAAGTCTAGAAGTGGTTTTGTTTCAAGAAGAATCAGAAGAAGCATCTAATCAAACCCAGAGAGACGATAGTGAAACTTCTGACTTAACCACAAACATGGTGCATGAGGATGAAAACCATGTCTGCATAGTAAATGATTTTGCTACTTTGAATATGCAAGGATACCACTCCAGTATAAGAAGACCAGCCATTCAAGCAAATAATTTTGAAATGAAGTAAGTGGTGTTGCAGATACTTCAAATGGCTGGGTAATTTAGTGGCTCCCATCTTGAAGACCCAAACACTCACCTCTCCAACTTCTTAGAGGTGTGTGATTCCTTTAAGAAGAATGGAGTATCAAATGATGCAATTTGGTTGAGGCTATTTCCACTCTCATTAAGGGGCAAAGCTAATGTATGGTTCAACTTATTGCCGGATGGGTTCATAACTACTTAGGATGATCTAGTTACAAGATTTAGAGCCAAATTTTTTCCACTGGCTCGATCAGTAAAGTTGAGAAATGACATCACCTCCTTCATGTAACAAGATGATGAGCCATTATATGAAGCCTGGGAAAGATTCAACGAATTGTTGAAAAAGTGCCCGAATCATGGATTTCCTAAATGGGTGTAGGTGCAAACTTTCAACAATAGATTGTTACCTGAAACAAAAGCCATCCTTGACTCAGCTTCATATAGGAGTATCACAAGCAACTTGAATGTTGATACAGCATATAATTTGTTAGAGAATATGGTAGCTAACTCCCTCCAATGGTCTACATCTAGACCTCATAAGAAAAAGGTGGCTGGGGTACATAAAATTGATGCTCTAACCACACTCTCAGCTCAGATAGCTACAAGGAATAAGAGATTTGACAGTCTTGAAACATGCTTCAGTGCACCGATGGGGGTTAATGCTATTCAAGCTCCAGTCATCACTTGTGAGCACTGTAGAGAAAAACATTATAGTGATCAATGCCCTTCCTTGGTAGAAGTAGTTAACTACATAGGCAACTATGGGAAAAACCAAAACAAATTCTATTCTAACACCTATAACCCAGGATGGAGGAATCATCCAAATTTCTCATGGAGCCAAGGACAAAAGTAGGCCTAGTCATCCTTTTCTGGTATAAGACCTTCTCACCCCCCTGGGTTTTTTTGTTCAAGGAAGACCATTGATGCCAGAAAAGAAGCCAAACATAGAGGAAATGCTCATGCAGTATATGGCTAAGAAAGATGCCATCTTAGCTAGACAAGATGCAACAATGACAAAACATGAGACTGCAATTCAGAATATAGAAGTGCAAATTGGTCAATTGGCTTCTTTTATAGTCTTAAGATAGCTTGGGGTGCTACCAAGTGACACTGTTCCTAACCCCAGAAGAGAAGGCAAAGAGGAATGTAAGCCTATTGCATTGAGAAGTGGCAATGAGTTACCAGAAGTGTTACCATTAAAATAAACTAACAAGTTTAACCAAGATCAAGGCAAGGTGGAAGAGAAGGTTGAGAAGGAGAAACTTGTGGAAGAGAAGAGTGAAGTGGTGGAGAAGAGGAAAGACAATGCTGAGAAGAATAGTTAAGAGAAAGGTCAAGAGAGAATCATTCCCCCACTACCATTTCCTCAATGCTTCAAGAAGAAAAATCTAGACAAGCAATATCAGAAATTCTTAAAAATCTTCAAACAAATATTCCATTTGCAGAAGCTTTGGAATAAATGCCAATTTATGCTAAGTTTATGAAGGATATGCTATCTAATAAGAGACGATTTGGAGAATTTGAGACGGTGGCTCTAACTCAAGAATGTAGTGCTATCCTACAAAAGAAATTATCACCTAAGATAAAAGACCTAGGGAGTTTTACCATTCCCTATAACATTGGGAAACATTTCATTGGAAAATGCTTTGTGTGACCTAGGGGCAAGTGTGAACCTAATGTCACTGTCAACTTTCAAGAAGCTTGGATTAGGAGAGGCAAGGCTAATAACCGTCACTTTGCAACTAGCTTATCGATCTTTAGCTTACCCCAATGGGGTTACTGAAGATGTCCTAGTCAAGGTTGATAGGCTAATTTTCCTAGCAAATTTTATAATCTTGGATTATGAAGAAGATAAGGATATTCCTATCATTTTGGGTCAACCCTTTTTAGCCACAAGCAGAACATTGATTGATGTACCAAAATGAGAGCTTACTATGAGAGTGAATGACCAGGAGGTGACATTCAACATGTACAAGGCAATGAAGAGTCCGAATGAACCAGAAGAATGTTGCTTTGTGCATCTAATCACCAATGCAGTACATGATGAGTTCATTGAATTAACCCTTAAGGATCCTCTAGAAGCATCATTAGTTGGAATGGCTAGGAAGGAGCATAATGGAGTGAGAGAATATATTAAGCTATTGGAAGCTACTCAAAAGCATTTCAAGGTTTCTCAACAGTTTAAACCACTTGATGCATTAATTGGAGTCAAATCTATGTTGAAACCATCAGTAGAGGAACCTCTATCTCTAGAATTGAAGCCATTACCATCCTATTTAAAATATGCATACCTAGGAGAAGAAGGCACCTTACTCGTAATCATTTCTGTTGCTCTCTCTGAGCAACAGGAAAGGGAGCTTCTCTGGGTCCTTAGAGGTTTCAAGAGAGCCATTAGATGGTCAATAGCAAACATAAAAGGGATAAGTCCCTCCATTTGTATGCACAAGATACTATTGGAGGACAACCACAAGAAGTTTGTTGAACATCAGAGAAGGCTCAACCCAATAATGAAGGAGGTGCTCAAGAAGGAAATCTTGAAATGGCTTCATGCTGGGATTATCTATCCAATCTCAAATAGCTCATAGGTAAGCCTAGTCTAATGTGTCCCTAAGAAAAGAGGCATGACTGTAGTGGCTAACACCCACAATGAACTGATTCCTACTAGAACAGTAATGGGGTGGCGGGTATGTATAGACTATCGAAAACTAAACACTACCACTAGGAAAGATCACTTTCAATTGCCCTTCATTAACTAAATGCTAGATAGATTAGTTGGGAAGGCTTACTTCTACTTCTTGGATAGGTATTCGGGATATAATCAGATTGTTGTTGCCCTGAAAGACTAGGAGAAGACAACTTTCATATGTCCTTATACAACGTTTGCTTTCAGAAGAATGCCATTTGGACTGTGCAATGCACCAGCTATATTTCAGAGATGTATGATGTCTATTTTCTCTGATATGATTGAGTAGATCATAGAAATCTTTATGGATAATTTCTCAGTTTTCGGGGACTCATTTGAAAAATTCCTTGCTAATTTAGAGTAAGTTCTGAAGAGGTGTGAGGAAACTCATTTAGTCCTGAATTGGGAAAAATGCCATTTTATGGTGTAAAAAGGTGTAGTACTTAGTCATCGAGTCTCAAGTAAGGGCCTTGAGGTGGATAAGGCTAAAATTTCTCCAATTGAATAACTTCCACCTCCAACTAGTGTAAAAGGAGTTCGGAGTTTCTTGAGTCATGCAAGCTTTTATAGAAGGTTTATTAAAAACTTTTCAAAAATTGCCAAGCCCCTCTATCAACTACTTGAGAAAGACACTCCATTCAATTTTGACTATCAATGTCATATTGCTTTTGAAGAGTTGAAGAAGAAATTAGTATTTTCCCTATTATCATGGCACCTGACTGGACCAAGCCCTTTGAAGTGATGTATAATGCCAGTGACTATACTGTAGGGGCTGTACTAGGGCAAAGAAAAGGGAGGCTCTTTCATCCAATATACTATAACAGTAAAACTCTATCCAATGCTCAACTAAATTATACTACCACCGAAAAAGAATTGTTGGCAGTAGTATATGCATTTGAGAAGTTCAAATCCTATTTGGTAGGCACCAAGGTTACGATTTTCATAGATCATTCAGCCATTAAGTATTTGATTGAGAAGAAGGACTTCAAACTAAGGCTTATTCGATGTGTTCTGCTTCTACAAGAATTTGATTTGGAGATTGTTGATAAAAAGGGTAGTAAGAACCATGTAACCGATCATTTGTCTAGACTGAGTATTGAAGCTCAAGATGACCAAGAGAAACAGATCAATGAGACCTTTCTGGATGAGAGCTTATTTTTTGTGGAGCAAAACAAAGTGCCATGGTACTCAAATTATGTGAATTATTTGGTGTGCCATGTATTGCCTCTAGATTTAAGCTCACACCAGAGGAAGAGATTCTTGCATGATGTAAAGTTGCATGTCTGGGATGAGCCCTTCCTATTTAGAATATGTGCGGATTAAATATTGCAAAGGTATGTCCTAGATGAGGAGCAAGAATCTATCCTACTAAGATGTCATGTAGCTGAGTATGGACGGTATTTCAATGGGCAAAGAACTGCAGCCAAAATCCTCCAATCGGGCTTTTATTAGCCTTCATTGTTCAAAAACACTCATACTTTTGTAGGGAGATGTGACAAATGCCAAAGAGCTAGTAACATAACTAAACGACATGAGATGCCTCTAAATAATATTTTGGAAGTAGAAGCATTTGATGTCTAGGGGATAGACTTCATGGGGCCTTCTACCTCTTCTCAAAACAACCAATACATGCTTGTTGCTGTGGATTATGTGACAAAGTGGGTTGAGGCAGTGGCCTGTCATACTAATGATGCGAAGGTGGTAGTGAAATTTCTAAATCAAAACATTTTTACCATATTCGGGGCCCCTAGAGCAATCATTAGTGATGAAGAGACTCATTTTAACAATCGCCAACTCAAAGCATTCCTGAAGAAAAATAGAGTGCAACACAAGATGGCCTTGGCATATCATCCTCAGACTAATGGCCAATGTAAAGTTTCTAATCGAGAGATAAAGAGGATTTTGGAGAAAACAGTAGGTCCCTCAAGAAAGGATTGGGCTGAGAAGTTAGATGATGCTTTGTGGGTTTATCGTACAACATTCAAAAGTCCAATTGGCATGTCTCCTTACAAGCTTGTCTTTGGTAAAGCCTGTCACCTACCAGTCGAACTCGAGCACAATGCTTTCTGGGCTATGAAGAAATTGAATTTTGATTTGAAAAGAGCTAGTGGGAAAAGACTGTTGCAACTTAATGAGCTTGATGAATTCAGACTTCATGCTTATGAAAGCTCTAAGCTCTACAAAGAAAGGACAAACTAATAGCATGACAGGAAAATTTTACAGAGGAAGTTTAAGCCTGGTCAACTGGTGTTATTGTATAACTCAAGGCTTAAGCTCTTTCCTGGCAAGCTCAAGTCGCGGTGGTCAGGACCCTTTGAAGTAGTTGATGTCTCTCCGTTCAGTGCTATGGAGATCATGGAAAAAAAGTCAAATAGAAAATTCAAAGTCAATGTTAGGAGATTCAAACACTATCAAGGAATAGAGGTGGACCGTCAAAAGTCCACGATCACCCTGGAAGATTGCATATGAAGCCATTGAAAGTCGGGCTAAGGACTATAAACTTAATACTTCTTGGGAGGTAACCTAAGTTCTTTTCCTTTTAATTTTATTTTTGAGATTAAAGAGTGTGAGAATTTCATGTGGCTAATTTTTGGTTGCATATTTTTTGTTTCAAGAGAATCTAGTGAAGGGTGCTAATCATGTGAAGCCATAAGAAGAGTTCCAAACAATTCATGTAGCAGTGAGATCAAGAACACAAAAGCCAAAAGGAAGAAGAGAGAGTATTTTTAACTTTATGAAATTGACTTATTGCCTGTTTTGTGCTTTAAATTTCAAAACCTAATGTGTTCAAAGCAAGAAATAGTGCTACAGCTGTAAGAGTAGACAGAATTTTTAAATGGATGCATCAAGGTAGATTTGCATTACGGCTCAATGATTTTACGCCATGGCATACTTGAAGTTAAGAGCTAATGTCGTCGTGGCTCAAAAATCATCGCCATGACATCCATGAGGGCAGTAGCAAAAGTCACCATGACTTAGGAAACTCTAGTCGTGACATGAATCGTATGAGGGTATTTTCACATAGAGTCAGTGGCGAATGTCGCCATGGCGCTACAAACACCACCGTGGGTTCTTTAGGCCTAGTAGCCAAAGTCACTGCAACGTGAGTCATGTTAGGTAGTTTCTACTTGGTGGCAATGGCGAGTTTCACCGCGGCTCACTTGTACAAGCTGCGGTGTAAGTCATATAAAAATAAATAAATAAATAAATATAAGGGTGTTCAAAAAATTGAAAGGGGCTTCTGAGTTTCATTCTCGTTTTCATCCGGCAATTTCACCTCATTCAGCACACTTCCCCCACTTCCTCTGCCGTTATTTTTTTTTCACTTCCATTCAAGTGCTTAAAGTTCCTTCCTGTAACACCCCATAATTAATTAAGGTGCTAATCATGGATTAGAATTAATTAAGAGTAATTAATATGGGCTCATTAGGCAAGTTAAGTGAATGGAGACTTTAGAGAGATAAATTATTAATATGGGCTTGAGATTTAATTGGGATAGAAATTCTATCTAGGCCTAAATTAATAGAGCATGAGAAAAGGCTAATGGAGGCCCAATGGATTATGTGCAGACCTAATATAATTTAGAGGGATGGAGGCCCAAAATTTATCTTGTATAGACTCTTTTAAGTGGCCCAATAATCCTTGTGCAGACCTAAAATTCTTAAGCTTCTCAAACTTGGCCCAAACTCAATTAAACTTCAGCAACCCAAATGCATAAAATTGGCCCAACAAAATTCTGTAGCCCAACACTCCAAAAACTGGCCCAATAAGCTAAAATCTGAAGCCCAAGTGGAGATGGATCTTGGAGCAGCCCATAACCCATACTTGACCCATACTTGACCCAACTTAAACCCTAATACCCCACCCACTTACTCACTTGCTGAAACATAAGATTCAAGAGGCAAAATCGGAGGTGGAGAAGGAGGCTAGGGTTTGGGACCAAATTTCTGCATTTTCTCATACTTAGAGCAAGATTCAGCCAAGGTAATAGTTATACAACTTAATCCCCTCATCTTTCTCCTTAATTTGGTCCGATTAGTTTTTCATTTGGAGCATTTTCATCCTACCCAAAATCTGAAATGTGAGTGTTTGGGGATTTTCTTGATGAAATTCGTAGGTTGGGATTAAGGCTGACTTTGAGTGAGTTTAGACCCTCCATTTTGATGCTTTAAATGGTTAATTTGAGACCCCTATAGCTAATTTATAAAATGGGTATTAATTATGTACGAATTTGCTTAGGATTTTGGGTGGAATATTGAATTTTCTGGTGGAGGAAACTTAAATCCGAAATTGGGACTTGTTGTGGCTGGGTAAATGATTCTTAGGTAGTCATTAGCATTTTAAATTCCTTGGGTACTAATTATGAATTATTAATGATGAATTAGAGTAGTAATTATGTGATGTTGTGGTTATAGGAGGAATTCTGCACCATTGGTGATTGTTACAAGTGTCTACAAGTGAGGTAACCGGGTTTATATCAATTCCATGTATATATTTGATTTAGTTTCATATGATGCTGTATATGATTGATTGAAAATGTTGATTGAATTGATTGGCTATCTGTTATATTGTATTGGACCTTGTGAGTCCATGGTGGAGCTGTGGTGCGGCTGCCACCCGTGCATGTGCTATGATGAAGCACCGGGTTATGATCAAATCCAGATGCACTGAGCCCCGGTTGTGCTCAATAGGGAGTAGGTGCCGTGGACGGACCTCTCCCGATGTTAATGGCCTTTAACATGTGATAATATGATTGCTAGTATGGGATAGTAATCATGATAGCCTAATTGTTTCATTTGCTGTTATAATGGAGGTGATTCTGATGTTGATTTTGATTTATGCATATATGGTAATTAAACTAAATATGTAATGGAATTGCCTTGGTTACTGAGATTCATATCTCACCCCGTTTTATGGGATTAATATTTCAGGTGAAAGTTCCTCGGGTAAGGATAAGGGTAAGTAAGTGGATGAACATCCATGAGCTGAGGCTGGGTGTGGGGAGCTACACTTGGTCTGGGTATAATAGGATAGATGCAATTTTTGTTATTAGTTTACCTAGCATCATCATGTAATCATATTGCCAAGTGTAGGCGTTTATATTTTGCTTGATTGAAATGTAACCGTTAAGGATTTAGAGCACATCATAGTGGAATATCAATGTATGAACTTATAGCATTATATATATGTATGTAGTTCTGCTGAAATTGTGATATGGATCACCTTATGGGAATTTTAGACATATGATGTCTTAGAGGTAAGCTATTGTTGAATGGAATATCTATGGAATGTGCATGGGATGCAAATTGTTGCTAATGCATGTGTTCTTGCTGCCATTTATTTATGAATTTCTTGGTATGAGTTAGTGGAACAAGTAGGAAGTGACATTTGAGTTTCACGATGGTAATGATAGATTAGTTGGGTAATTAAGGTACATAATTACCACTAAAGTTGCATAAATTAAGGTAGAATGGCCCTAGAGTGATATTGGAGGGAAATTGGAGAGTAAAAGATGAAATCTTGGGAGTTGTAGGAACAGAAGGGAATTGGTCGCAACCAATATTTAATTGGCCTAGGCTAAATCATAACAAAGAAGAATTGGCCGCGGCCAATATTTAATTGGCCTCGGCCAAATGTGGCGAACCTGCCAAGGAAGAAAACAGAGAGCAATTGGCCGCGGCGAATAGTAACGTTAGCCGCGGCTAAGTCTGAGAGGCAGTTTTGGGAGTGTTCCAGAGGGTATTTGGCCGCGGCGAAAGGGGTATTTGGGCGCGGCTAAATGTGAAAAACTCGTGAAGTCGTAAGGAGTTGAACCGAGAGTAATTGGCCGCGGCGCAAGTGAATTTAGCTGCGGCGAAAGTGCTCTGTTTCTCATATTCACCTAGAAAACTTAGTTTCTCTTAAGGTAATGCTAAGGAATGATTTAGAAACACTTGTAAGAGGAATTTATGAGTTGGAAATGATGGATGGGAGAATCAAAGGCTCCTCATTAATAATTAAATTCACCCATGCGTTTGAATAATTGTGGTTGTCTAGCTAATGACCCTAGCAACATTAAGGTTTCAAATTTTCTCACTTGTTCCCGATGTAATTAATTTTAATGACTTTAAACCTTGATATATGATTATTAATCATGTACTTAACCTTAATTACTATAATTGAAAGTAGGGTCGTCACACTTCCCCCTTCCCCCATCTCCTTTGCACTACTACTCCACCACTGCGCCTCCATTCTCCTTTTCTTCTCCCCCTGTTCAACATTTCTTCAGTTCAAATTTAAAGGTAAGCCTCCAATTTATAGTTGCATTAGTCAATTCTTTGGCAACTATGTGTTTTTCTCTTTATTGGATGGCTCCGTAAGAATGGATAGAGGTCCTTTGATTTGGGTTGAACGTTGCAATAGTGAAGAAAATTGTTGCACACTAGCTGTTTGATAAAATGCCTGAATGAGCTTGTAGTGTGTGTGGCTCTTTTCTGCATGCTTTTGTCTATATATTCCCTCCTTGTTTGTACATAGCTAATGGATAATGCCTCATGGATGTCAAAAATTCTTCTAATTTTGAAATTGCCACCATGCATACTAACTGTTTGTTTCAATGCTTGAGAGAAAATTACTCCTTGATTCGCTCTTGTTTGTGTGCAACAATGACTTCTCCATGTGTCTCCTCTAGTTAGAATTTTCTGGACAAGATTTTTACTCCATTTGGGATTGTGAAGTGGTTAATTTGTATGATTTTTAGATCATTCATTCATGGTATTTGCGTGTTAGTTAGATCACTTTGTGCATCATAAAGGTCATTTGTAAGTTCACCTTGTGCTATGTTTAGAGAGGGATCCTAATTGCTTAGCAAAAACTAAAATTGCATGAGCTTAGGGCTTTTGTTTCATCCTTATTGCTCAGTTGCCCATGTTAATTGTTTATAAATTCTCTTGGCAGGTTTCTCCCTAATGGCTCTTAAAAAGAAAGCACGGGGTGAAGCATTATCATCATCTGCTGCTTCATTTGATCGCTCTTGCTTCGTGTCCTTAGCAGCTCAAGAGCGATACAATAAAGTCACTTTTTACTGAGCTCTGATTCCAGGGAGGAAATTCAGTACTGCACCTACCGAGAGTTAGGAAGTAGCGAATCAAATCTCTGCCAGAAGATAGGGAACATTCTGTTATGAGCCAGTAGCTGCAATGGTGCCCATCGTCCGTGAATTCTACACCAACACCCTGTTTTGTTACGAACACTTGTATAGAGTCTGAGGGCGCACAGTTACTATCAATGAACAAGTGATTCGAGATAGATATCACCTTTCTTTGGTGACTGACTATGAGTTCTACATGTACTAGATGAGTGGGGAGACCCCCGATTTAGATGATGTTATTGCAGAACTGACTTTTTCAAGGCAAAATATTTGGAAGATGTCACGAGGGGTACCCAAGGGCATTTTACGGGGTAATTTGAATCGAGTGGCCCACTATTGGGCTCACTTCGTATGCACTAACTTGCTTCTGAGCGGCCATTTGAGTGATGTAACCATTGACCGGGTGATCTTGATTTACCTGATCATGATTAGGAGGCTGATAAATGTCGGTTACATTATTTTTGAAAGCATTAGACGGATTTCCTAGTTTACAATTTCGCATGGCACATTCTCATTTGATCACAGAGTTGTGCACCACTACAGGGGTTCCATTTGAGCCGCATGAGGATTTTGATGATTGGTGATTTGAAGGCTAAAGGAAATGAGCCAGTAGAGGAGCCTATTGACGAACCAATGGATTGAGAGTAGAGAAAATTATTAAAAATATTACAAAGAAAATCATATAAATTAATTGAGCAAATTATTAAACAATAATGGGAAAACATTAATTATCAATTAAAAACCATTTGATATTATTATAGAAAAACAATTTCTTGTAAATCTTCCATTAAAAGGTCTATGTAGAACTTTAATTTTTAACATAGGCATACAGCCCATGAGATAAGTAATTACATATTCAAACACCAACACACAATTCATAAGGGTAAGTAACCATATATTTAGACATGGGCACACCGTCTATGAGGGTAAGTAATTAGATCAAACATGAGCATCTAGCCCATAAACATTCAAAAAGTATCTAGTTCATTACCTTTTAGGTACTCAACTACAATTATGTGTGAAGATATCCTAAGTGCACCAAAGACTAGTAGGACTGCTATTAGTAGCCAGTCTTTTGCACAATCTTACCTCATAATGAATTGAAAAATATATAGCTCATACATAAATCTTCCAACTAACATGGTCCATAGCATAATTATATGTTTATGGTAACACCTTCCTTATCTAGTTCTTCTTTAGCTATCATGGTTCCTTAGTAAGTCCATTTACTTATGCAGGTAAAATACTGAATCCATAAACTTCAAATATATTCACTTCTCTTTATCTATAATTTCATGTTATTCCAATTTAACAAATAAAGTATTGGTAATCCCTTATTACCAATTTACTTAATAAATGAAAACTAAAAACAAACTTACATTACATTCTAAAAAAAACCCAACGAAGTTTTTCCTTGTAAAATTAGCTATCCAAACCACTTAAATTATCACATTTTAGCCTAAAACTCATAAACATGGAAAATACAGATAGTAATAAAATCAAATATCACTATTTAGACATACACTATCCTTTTATACTAACAAATTTAAATTAAAGTTACATCACTATTAACTTTATACTATTTCACATATTACATCCTAAGGAAGTAAAATTTGACATATACATTCATTGTAATATTATAACAAAATCAGATACATAGATGATTCATATTGTTTTCTAATTCTAACATTATTTTGTTTCTTTTCCTTTACTAGCATTGGTACTTCCACTTGGCACTAATTAGTGGGAAGAATAGAAATATGGGTGAGATTTACGAGAATCTTAGTAGTTAATCTCAACCAAGTCAATGCATACAAAAATGTCATGAGGAAATACAATGCCATGTGGTGTAATCATGTGATTCTTATGCATCATGAAAATCCAATACAACTTTTAGCATGAAAACTCATTTTACAATAAGCCATGGCATCCAAACATACTAGTTGGGCTTAACTCAGCCCATTTTTAAGCCAAGAAAGAGTTACTGCATTCAATTTCCTACCATAGGGAGTTAGGAGCCAAAACATAATTCTTTTTCATACTATCTAGGCTCTACCAGACTCAATGGTAAGTTAAGAAAGAGCTACTATGCTTAACTCCCCACCTTAATGAGGCAGGAGCCAATCATAACATCTTATGTGCATAAAATTCATGATACAAACCAATTCAAAGCATAACTCATGAAATCATTAAACAAACAAGCATACATGCATTTCAAATCATTCAAACACTCAATTGCATGCAAGATAAGGAAAGATCACTACCTAGAAAATTGAGAGTTGATCCAAAACTTCTTACTTTGTCTCTTGCCTTGTTTAACTCTCTTCAGTTGTCTCTTTTACTTGACCTTTATTAGCTTAAATCTTTACTTCTTGGTATTTTTGTCCAAAGACCACTCTAGCTATTTCCAAATGCTAAAAAATCACATTAAGTATGAAAAATAAGTAACCAATGTATATCTAAGCTAACTTGCTTCTATACCCCTCAAGTGCCCATAATATCACATATTATGGCTTAATTTTAAAATTGCATAGCTTTGGCTAAGGACCTCCAAATTAGGTAAATAATACCTTTCTAGAAAGCTTATAAAATTTACTTTCTACTGTAAAAATATTAAATTTAATTGAATTCACATGTTCCCCCAAAAATGTCAAAACAATGGCTAGTTCCTACTACAGGACAATTTTCTAATGCTAACTTTGAAAACTTATAACTTTGGTTAGGAGTGTCCCAATTGAGCAAACTAAGACTTATTGGAACGCTTTTAATGTGCCCTATCTACTGTAAAAATTGCAAGTTAAAATGAATCCATTTGACTCTCAAAGAACATGAAAACCATTGTTGTACTAGAGACTAAAACTAATACAGGGCAGTTTTACTAAGGCAACTTTAAAAATTTATAAAATGTTTTGTACTAACTCAAAAATTACAAAATTTGAATCATATGAAACTTTTGGATATTTTCTAGATGTATGTTAAGTGTCACCCCCAAATTTGTTTATTAAGGCCTCTATGGATAAAGATACAGTTTTGGAATCATCATGGATATATTTTGACCATTTTAGGTTCTAAACTTGCCAATTTCTTGCTAAATTCATGTATACTTCAATTCTACATACTCTATACTATCATTGAAGTGCATGAAAGCATGGAGAAGAGCTCTCTCTCTCTCTCTCTCTCTCTCTCTCTCTCTAGGATTCTATGTATGGTTTGATTCAAAGTTTAACTTATACCTCATCTTGAAACCCTCTTTGTGCTCCTCAATTTCCACTAATCAAATTCTTGAAAAGAGCTTCTTTTTGCCTTGGGGGTTTAATCACTGTCTATCTAATCCCTACTTCAATAGTAGCATTAATATTGGTTTAGATTATTTAGTCAATTAGTCTATTATTTCAAAAAAAATAGTGAATTTTATCTTTTGGGGGTTTAATCTTGAAATTTAGAACTAATGTGTGGCTCTCCAATAATTTAGTTGTATATCTACGATGATTCTCCTCCAAGAGAACTCATTACAGGGCACTAGGTACAACAAAAGAAAAAGGTAGATTTCAATTCCCTCAATTGTTGCATCCTAACCAAAAAAGGATTAAAAGAAAGCAAGAAGTTTACCTAGAATTCTCCAATTTCGCACCCCCATTTCCATCAAACCAAACAAGCTAAGTAACGAAAGCAGAAGGAAATTAACGGGCAACCCAATTGGAATAGAATACTCATATTTCAATAAATAAATTTTATCTCATATTTAAGTTAATTATTTTATTTGAATTCTTATTATTATCATCATTAATTTGGATTTCAAATAAATTTATATTTCTAAATTGAGAAGTTTTACAAATTAGGCAGTTTATTCATACTCAATCATTATTACTTATTCTTATATTTGGAGATATTAATTAGAAAAAATTACATTCAAAAACTCAGGTTTTGCAAAACTTACAATAAAGGTTTTTTAAAAATTGAAATTACCTTCAAAGAACAAAATTATTATTAAGTTTTAAAAAATTTATTATTAAATTTTACGAAAGTTATAATTAAATTTTAAAAAGGTTGCAATTTAAATAGAATTAGTAGTAACTTCCACAAAACCAAATAATAAATGGTAGTAATTTTTATTCTTGAGAATTAATTTTAAATTTTAAAACCTTTTATAATAAATTATACAAAATTTAGTTTCTCTAATGTGATTTTTTTTATTAATTATATTCACTGCCTGCAAAACATCTTTAGGACTTGATATTTAATTAAACTGCCGACTAATTAAGAAAATTCATTGCCAACACGTTATCTAATAACTAAAGGCTAGCTAGCTAGCTAGCAATAGTCTGTTGAATCGTACTTTGTACGGCAGTGTGCCTGGAATGATAACTTTACAAATTAGCTACTTTAATTTATCAAAAGGTTTGGTGAGGATTTTAACTATGGTATTTAATTCCCTATATAATACTAAGGCAAATTATATTTTTAAAAGTACTAAATTGATATGAAAATTATGTAGTGTATTGAATTGATATCAACTTCAGGTTTTGAAGAGCAAGTAATATTGTCGTGAAAAGTGTGAGACCCCGACATGAATGCAGGAAGGGAAGAAAAAAAATGACGTGCTGCATGCAGAAAAAGGAAGCTACGTGGTGCATGAAGTTGACTTTTCCATGTTAATTCAGCAGCTGCCACGTATGGAGTTTTATCTTTCTGCAACTTACATATTTACCCTCCATTTTAATCACTTCAGCTGGTTTGTTTTGGTCATTTCCTCCTCTAACTTCTGCAGCTCATATCCTCCAGCGCAGCAATTACAGAACCGCCTGAAATCATCTCTTCATCCCCTGTTTTCGCTGGATGCTACCATCTCTACTCATGCGAACTGCTGGACGCTGGTTTCTTCCTTCTGCACGCTGTGAAAACTCTCCTGGTGAGTGCTCCATTCCAGTCGCATCTCCTCCTTGCTGAACGAATTGGTATGGATTAAATTTGCAGCTCATCTACTCCTCTGTTCAGCGTTTCTGGTTGCTCTGTTTCAGCGTTAATCTGTTCGAGTTCCAGCTGCAGTTTCTTCTTGAATCTGGTTGAGTTTTGCTGCTGTTTTGGGTGAGGTTTTGCTGCTGTTTTGGGTAGAAGCCACGCTAGAAATTTCCATCATCTCCTTCTCTATTCAGCGCCTCCAGTAGACACATGGTTCAGCGCTGTTTTGGTCCGAAAATTTAACTCCAAGTTGCTTCCTGAGTTGCCAAATTCCAGCGCTGGTTCTGTTGTGTGTAATGCTCCTGCTGGACCCTTTTTCAGTGCCTCATCTCCCTTGGTGTTGCTGAACAGCGTCTCATCTCCCTCATACCACCTCCACTTCATTTTTCTGGTTTGATTCTTGTTCCTTGGTTGCTCCTCATTTGAGCTGAGTTAGTGGCTATGTGTATGGCTTGAAGTAACGCCATTTAGGGCCCATTAGGTTTGGGAAAAAATTTTGGTTGCATGTGTTGCTTCTTTGATTCCAAATTCTGGCGCTCCTCTCCCCTGTACCTTAAGACTGTAACACGTTTTGTACTGGCCAGCAAAGGGAGGTCCTGCGCAGGAGAAAAAGTGATGCAAAAAAAAAGTGACTTTAATTGGTTTGAATTTGATTTTCCTCATGCTAAATTATATACCAATTTTTCTATATACTAAATTCCTTCAATTTCTGCATATACCTTCCTCAAAAAAATTGATTGTTATACTTCTTCTTAATTATTAAATTATATGTATGCAGAATAAATGTTCCGATTAAAATGGTATAGCTCCCTTTTAGTTTTTGAATTAGGGTAACTCCAAAGTTGAACCAAGAAAAAGAAAGCATAAAAATAGGAATATGGAATATACTGTCCTAGTCGAAATAAGTCCAAGTCCTTTATGAAATTAATTGGAGTAATTCATTGTCTAAATTCTGGTGAACGGGTATTGTAGGAGATTCTGAGACAGAGATATAGCCGAGGAACGAGTCAGGGACTTTTGTGGTATCTCGAAAGGTGAGTAAGTATGCGGACCAAAGACTCAGAAATTTCTTGTTTCGATACTAAGTTTCCTTGTAGTGTTTCAACAATATGATTATTTATTTATAGAAATATATATTTCAATGCTTGGTCATATGCATATTTCTCCAAAATCGGTTCGAACATGAATATGTTTAAAATCGATAGATGTTGGAATTAATTGGAAATTTTATGATGAACTCGATCTGGAAGGTATTCTGTCTGGAAAACTACATGATTTTAGGAAGTTATCTGCTCAGAACCCTGTAGCTAACAGCAGTAGATGTTAGCCTTGGTGCACCATGATCTGAACCTCAGCTAGCAGGGGTGGTGCTAGCCCCGTGTGCAGGCCACCACACGCGGAGTTATTGTATTTTCGCAAGCTGAAAGCTTTGCGTCTGTAGTGATTTTCCCCGCGAGCTGTGTGCTCTGCGTCTGTGTTCCGATTGGTTCTGTTTAGATGCGTTCGGTGTATTTGAAAAAGAGTCGGTTTAAAATCAGTTTCATATGGTCTATATCTGTATATATATATATGTGTAAACTTATTTGACTTACTTTATTTTAAAAAGGGTCGGTGTGCTTATTCACTGAGTATTCGACTCATTTTTTTTGTATATATATATTTTTCAGAGAGCAGTAGGGACTCTAGTCTGCCCCCAGCCGCCTTCTAGTGGCTGACCTCGGGAGACGTTCTTTGGCGAGCCTGCGGAACTCCTGTGGGTGTATTGTGATTGTATATATATATTTTGTTTGAAAATTTGTAAACCCGTGTAAAGCTGGCTCCACTGAATCATTGTTAGGGTATCCCCACACCCCAGATGTTTTCTTTTGGTCTGATTGCGCCCTTTCGGGCTATATTGTACTGTCTGAGCGTTTGTAGAAATTTCGGGAGGTCTTCATTATAGAGGAGACTCTGCCGAAATTTCTACAAATGTCCTCTAAAGAAAAACTCACATGTTTCATATGATTTGAATGAATGCCATAAGTATTTCCTCTAGAATTCCGCTTCCGCGCATGTGTACTAAAAATTTGGGGTGTGACAAAAAGAATTTTATATAAATGACCATCTTCCTGTAAAATAATTTATGAGGAAAATCGTTTATCAAAATCTTCTACCAAAAATTAAGTTCTATAAAATGTAGTACCCACATGTATTAATTCTTTTTGGTATACAAAGTAACCCCACACGTTTTACATAATCCAATAAAAAAACTGCAAATCATGTTCTGTGACAAATAAATTAGGCAAAAATGTGATGGATCAGTATATAAATATGGAAGAATTAAATTTTTTTTAACCAGTGAAAGGTTGTCTATGGCCCCGTTAATTAGAAAGAATATTTAGATGAACAAAGGCCGTTGTAAAAACTGATAAATTAAAGCCCACCATGCTTGATGTGTGTGTGTGTGTGTGTGTATATATATATATATATGACATGAACAATGTAAATTTGCAATATTATATGTATAAGATCTCCCAGTGCACATTTTATTGCGTCTGTCATGTGTAGTTTCCCTTCATACATTATGAAGGCACTCCACTTGTTCATAGATTTTCGCACGCTTATTGGGAAAATTATTAACGAACTACATGACAAAAGTGGTTTAAAAAAAAATCATAGACAGTTAAAAGGCAAAGTTACTTGAACTTCAATTTTTTTTAAGAATAAAGATATTTACTTTAAGAAGGTATAAAGCTTGAAAAGAAGAAGTAATAAGATAAATTTATGTCATAGGCTTGTTGTATCGTGAAGCTTACAAATCAGAGGAATAAAAGAAGAGCAATTTTCATATACACTTAATATATTACGTTTTTTATACATTTAGTGGTTAACGTTTATTTTACATGTGAATCCTATTTATACTAAGTATAGACTCTACCCATACAACTTCAATTTTAGTCTTTAAATTTTTGCAGGTGTATTTAATGCAAATTTCATAAGAAAATAAGAAAATGATCGAAGAAAGCAGCCAAGTCACACTATTCCCCCAACTGAGACTAACAACATTCATTCATACATCTGCCAAGTGGGACTACAAAGAAGATCTGAGAGAAGAGATTCATCTCGCTGATGGAAATGATTCCTCTCCGGGTTGACGCCTGCCCAGCGCCGGAAGGTCAGAATCATCAAATCAATCAGACTATGATTTAAATTAAATGCTTTTTTTTTATTCTTTTCAAAAAAAAGAGTCGCTCATATTCGCAACCGCACGACTCAAGTTGGATAACTCTTAAATAGGTATGCAAAAAAAATACTATATGGGCATGCAACAGCAATATGTCCATATGATTGGTTACTAGTAACCGAGGAAGAGAGAGAGAGAGATGAGCGTTGATAGCGAGGTCTTCTAAGTCCTGATCAATCATACCCAAAAAATCACACAAAGTTAGGCAACCAACTTGGGTTTCAAATTAAGTTAGCTACTGAGAAGGAATGACAAATTAAAACCGAACCATTTGTATAACAAAGAAGATTTCGTGTTTGAATATTTAAATTATTAGCTATAATGCTTCCAAAGCTCAAAGACTAAAAAATTAAGGTTATTGTCCTTTTTTCTCGGCAAAGTAAACAGAGTAAAGTCAACATTAGTAGCTACTTTATTCCTCGCTTACTTGATTGTACCCTCTATCAAATTCAAATCTACGGTTCCAAACGCACTTGGGATCCCAGTGGTCCAACAAATCAATTACTTGAATTTACTAGTTAAAAGTGAATTTACCAAGATGATTACTTCGTGTAAAATGGGTAAAAGGAGAAGCTATATAAAGGGTGGCTCTTGCTGTCCTAAGAGCACAACGAAAACCCATTTGAAAAGAGAAATGGCCTCTCTAATGGCCTCTCTCACTCTTCTATTGACTTTAATCTCTCTCAGCTCAGTATCTCAAATCTCTGCTGATCACTACGTCTACTCATCTCCTCCACCTCCCAAGGAGTATACTCCAGTGACTCCTCACTATCACTACCTATCACCACCGCCTCCGGTCCACTCGGCTCCTGCACCAAAGAGCCCTCACCATTACACCTCCCCACCGCCCCCGGTGTACTCTTCTCCTCCTCCTCCCAAGCATCCCCACCATCACTCCTCTCCTCCGCCCCCAGGTTACTCGCCGCCTCCACCGGTGTACTCTCCCCCACCTCCAGTCTACTCTGCGTCGCCACCAAAGGCACCTTACCATCATCCATCTCCTCTACCACCACCTAAGAAGGGTGGCAACGTTTACCATTCTTCTCCTCCACCAGTTTATGGGTACCCTCCTAAGACACCTCACCACTCTCCACCACCACCAAAGAAGTCTTCCAAGTACCCTTCTCCCCCACCTCCATACACTCCCCACCCAGTGTACTCTCCCCACATTCCTCGCCCAGTACACCACTCTCCTCCTCCTCCTTCCACCCCTGTCTATTCCCCACCCCACAAGCCCTATGTATATGCTTCACCACCCCCTCCTTACTACCACTAGATAGTGGCTTTGCATGGTTAGCATCGCACTTGTAAGTTTCATTTGCTTTATGAAGAATTAGCAATTTTTTTAAAATTTTTATTAGTAGGCAAAATCTCTTTGCACCACGTTCATAAATGAGTGACTACTAATAATAAAATATACAACTTTGATGTAAAATTTCTTGAATTTTGTATGGCGAAACTCATTTTATGGATATAATACATATATAACATGAGAAGCAGTCTTACTTAAAAAATGCTTCAAAATTTTTTGGTGTTTGTCAGTCTTTCAATCAAATTATAATATGTGAAGTTTTTCTTTTTTAAACAATTTTGCATCATATTATTTACTCGTTGAAATAAAAATTCTTTAAATGACGCTTTTATGTTCGAGAGTAAAAATAGACATTGTATATAAATTTTTTTCTTTTTTCTAAATCCTTCAAAATGGAAAAAAACAAATAATTATAAGTTCCTTTTCTTGTTTTAAGTTGTGAGCCTACTAATTTTATTTATATAAACCATTTTGTTATTATTGTTATTATTACTATTAGACATGATTAAGGGAGACCAATGACATGGACTGACAGAGCAGTAATGTTCATGTAAATTTGTAGGGTTTGAAGAATATATACTGGGCAGAATAAAGATAGCGATGGAAAGAAGAAAGGAAGCACTTTACAATACACACAGTTTCCGCGTTTTGTCTTTTTTTTTCTCAAAAAAAAAAAAAATAGTGTCATATGAGCAATATGAAGTGTTGATTTAGTTTCAGTCTTTTTCTTCTTGGTGTGGGTAATGTATTTCGACAATTGTTAAGGCACTGCCCTGAGATGGTCCATGTACTCGCTTCTGTTAAATTCATAATACATGCTTGCGTGCTTTGTAGTAGTTTTCAAGTCAGTGCCTGCCTTTGCAAAGGCTACTGAGAAATAATCTATATAATAAAATCATAATATTCTCTCTCTCACTTTCTCTTTCTATGGTCCGCTTTTTGAATTTTCAATTTCCAATTGGTCCACGTTTTGCATGAATGGCGAAGATTTCACTTAGTAGACTGAGATACTAGATGTGAAATATTATTTTTCTGTATATTAGGATGAGAGATATTATCTTGTTGGCGTTAAATTAATTTTTCTTTTGGGTATGATTTTAGAAACAATCTTTCAAATAGATTTAGTGCCCCATAATGTGCATGAACAAAATAAGTATACTAGAACATTTTGTTGTGCATTTGTTGTATGAGACTACAAGGTTGGAGATCTGATACAATATAGGCCGACTAATCTCTTTGAGAGGTGTATGTTGTATTTAAAGAGGAAAGCAAAAGACAAGCCTAGAGTCAAGCACTCTATTTGCTAGGTATATATTTGAAAAGACATCTAACTTTGCCTCGCTGCACTTTGAGTCATACTTGCAAACCACATGCACTCAAGTTTCGCAAAATGACAATAGTGGGGATGACACATATGGTTAGTGCTTATCCATATTTGCACATCCATGCTAGGCCATGGAGAGATCTTGCATGAAGTTCCTCACAAACATAGAGCTTTGCATTTGCCATACATGTGTTTTGGTTAACTACTCCAAAATTAAGCCTCATCTCCAAAAAGTTACACATATATCTTAGTTAATTAGTAAGATTTATCTATATCTACCTCTCACAATTCATAATTTTGATACCACTTTCATTCATTCAAACATGATGAAATATTGACCCATCGCAATGCATAATTTACTAAATGGTTTAAACAACTTTTAAGTTTATATTTCTAGCATAGTAATGTAGCATGTGTATCTTATAACTAAGCCGTTTGATGGTCCCTAAGTAAATATAAGTGAAGTTGATGAACAAATAATTCAAAACCCAATCTCCAGTCTGACAAAGCAGGTGAAGTGCAATCATGAAAGTGTGTCTCAATGAGAGGTAGTCTGCATGGTGAAGGTGAATTGGATTACTATGGTATTCCTAAGGCGATTAGAGTTGTCATATATAAGAGTCCAAAATCAAGTATTTTTGTTTCAGTGCCATTGGTTTGATATGAGCAATGGTATCAAGGTTGATGACAAGTTTGTATTGGTTGATATCAAGCCTTGAACATCATTCCAAACGTCTACTGTGTTTGTGTTGGCTAAGTAGGTAGAACAAGTGTACTTCACAAGATACCCACGTGGTTATGGTAGGGGTAGTGAGGAATACATAATCCATTAATTACTACCAAGAGACATGTTTCCAAGAGATGTACAACATGTCTCCATTGCAGATGATAAATTGGTAATCACATTGTTTGATGAATATATTCTAATGGAAGAAGTTACTGTTAATGAAATATATATTCCATTAGGCTTTCACTCTAACAATGACTTCATTGATGACAATGAAAACACCAATGATATTAAGGACTCTAAGAAGGAGGAAGATGAGGTTGACCTAGATGATATGGATTTTAATAGTTCTTAATTCAAAGGTATGTTGAAATTCCTATTCATTTTCTTATTTTCACATTATACATTGAAAATATTGTCTTTTCATTTATGCTATATCTCTATTGTTACATGATTTACAAATGTTAGCATATCACTTTTTTAAGGTAAGCTAATGTTAGCAGAGAAGAGCATAAAGGCCTAGATATTGTAATGGTTATGGACTTCTAAAATATAATGTACATCTTTGTAATGTATATTTTATTTCTTTTAATTGCTGGTTGGCTACTTTTATGTCTATTTCATTACAGGTTACATATGGGAATGGATATAGAATAAATTAAACATTGCAAATTTTCTTTTAACCAATGGCCAAATAGTGAAGGATTAGCAATGGATTACCGAGAGAAAGTAGTGAAGGAATGAAGGAGTAGCAAGGAAATGCAATGAGGGAACTAAGAGGGATTAGCAAATTGTGAGGTAATAGCTAGGGGAAAAAGCAAAAACTAGATAGGAAGGGCAAGGGAAATTAATGAGCAAATATTCTTTTGCCATTATCTCACTAATTGGCAAGAGAATTGTCACTTGCTAATCCAACAATAGCAATGAAATGCACAAGTGAATTACCATCGCTAGTTTTGTCAGTGAGGGACTTTGCCAAAGGATTGAGGAGGGAAATTTTCCATCATAGATTAGCAACCATTGTATAACAAAGGAACATTTCCTTACTGTTTCATTATTATGCTCTCACTGTAACCATAACAAGGGAATGTTCCCTTGCTATTTTCTTGTTTCTTGTTGTGTTTTTATATCTTGCTAGTCTTTGTTGTTGTAAAATTAAAAATAATTGTGCATTAAAATTTATCAAAACAAGTTATAGATAAAATTCAAGTTAAAGACAGAGCCAAAAATTGTGTATAATGAGTTAGGACAATGCCAAATTTGGTCACTTTCTCTTGGTTTTCCTAATGCTTTTTGGACACATCTTATCATAAAAACATCATTAGTTAAGGACATACATAATTAAGGTCCTACTATCTTATCATTTGCAAATGTGCCTCATGACTTGTTTGGTTTGGTGAGTGTGGGATGTTGATAATTGATTCCTTTTTATTTTCTATCTTTCATTTGGATGAGTTTATTCAAATTCTATTCTTTGACAAATAAATTAGGCAAAATATTAGAGCTACAAAGTATGTGGGCCAATGCAGCCCATAGGAGTTGGCCCACTATGGTTTATAAGTTATACAAGTCAGCCCATTTAACCCACCTACTTTAAATAGGTTAAAGATTTTAACTTAGCCACCATGCTGTTTAAATAAGCCAGCCCATTAAGCCTACCAAAAGAATTAAATATAAAAATAAATGACATTTATTACAATAATAAGTATCTTCCAAAGTTCAAACAATTATTTCAAATAATTAAATCCAAACTTTAAACACTAAAACAATGCTTTCAAGATTCAACAATCAAACAAAAATAGCTATTTAACTAACCAAAGTCTCATGGAACAACTAAAACAACGTAAAATAAATATTAAATTTCTTTAAATTTCTTCATCAAAAGTATTTGAGTCTTGTCTTGAAAAGTCAGTTCTTATAGGAAGACATAAAATGCCATCCCAATTGTTAAAATTATTAAGATTAGTTCCAAAAAAAAAAAAGGCTAGGTTAAGTGGGTTGGCCCACCTAACTCAATGATACATAATCTTAAAATTATTTGAGTTGACAAAACATAAATCCAACCCGCCAAAATAGTGCATTAAATGGATTTAAGCCGATGATTTCAACCCATTTTAATGGCTCTACAAAATGTGATAATAATACTAAATAAACATTAAAAAATTGAACGATTTTTGCAAGTGTAAGGTTCTTTATGGTCCCATTAATTAGAACGAAATATTTAGGTGAAGAAAAAGGCCATTGCTATTATATTCAATCGTAAGTGTATCCTTAACTAAGTAACTCCATCATGGCTATCATTTTCTTCTTTATAACAGTCAAACACCAATAACAAACATTGTTGAAACTTGAAACAGATTCCCAAATTTAACCAATTTTAGGATTTGAAACAGAAATGAATACTCAAGACTGAGTAAGACTGAATTACTAACACGATCTCTTTCCATATGTTAAAATTTTTCAAATTTTTAGCTCAAATTAACCTGCAATCATGGAGAGATCCAAGAAAACTTTTTCTAGTTTATATAAATATATGTATCAAACCAAAAAAGAAAAAATATATACCTGGTTCTCAAAGTCAAACAATATTTTCTGCAATTTAATTTTTTATTAAGTGATCATTGGATTTGGCCGGATAAGAGTTAGGCACTATTTTAGAATATTAAACAGTATTTCAAATATTACAAATTAAAGATCATTAGGCAGAGGCGTTTGTATAACAGATACTTTAATAAAAGAAGACATTCGTGTGTCTATAGTCTAAAGAATTGATCAATATTAAATAAATATATGAGTTTACCTCTTTCTCAAAATCAAGGGTGATATCGCTGTCTGCTAATGTGCAACAAATTAAGAAGAAAGAAAAGAAGAAAAGCCAAATGTATAGATCCCTTTATTTTCTGGTTTGATTAGTTTCTACGTATAGGACTAACATAAAATCTACTATGGTCAGAAAGGTTGCCCAATTACTTAGCTATGTTTGTTAGTTTCAATTAGAACAACTTATTTAATCAGAGTTTTTGTTGTATACGGCTTGATCCTAATTATAAGCAGATTTTGAATTTTGTCATAAATGAAAGTTTATTGAGTTTTGAATTTGGATATTTCTTTTAAAGATAGACAAAAATCAATTTCATAACTCAGACCTGTAATCAGGTCTAATATGAGTCTACAAATTTTAAGGAATGCCTAGCGTACAACTTGTTTTAGTCGTAATTAAGCTCATATAACTTTTCATATATAAATTGTATCACACATTCAATTGACTTATTTTAAGTAAAAAGATGTCAATTGAGTTTAAATGCAGCATAGATTTCCAATTTGAGAATTTATTATTAGACTTCAGTTTATTTAATTGAAGGCAGCCACGCTCATCAGTTTTGAAGTTTGAACAGACTAACAACTTTCACAAAAATAAAATTACAGAAAAGAAAAAAAGATATTAGGTTTGTTGCCGTCGAAGATGTTTTGGTTTATATTGAATTTTCTTCTCTAAAGGAACAAACTTTTGGACGGCGTCCACCGCCTTGATGTTGGTAGATTTGTCAACAGCAATCATATAAATATACTTTAGATAATATTTTATTAGGGTTAACGTCTGGTTTATTTGTCTACAAGTTTTATTTTCTTAGTTACATCAGAGCATGTTCTTTTCTAAAATATTGTGATCAATAAAGCTAAAATTTTGATTATTCAAACTTTAATGAATTAAAATTTTTAATTGTTTTCAAATTTATAGGGGAAAAAATACTTTTTAGTGCCCAAATTTATTTAAAAAAAATTAGTTTTGATTCATGGTAGTCTTTCTAATTATTCTTCACTCGTGTCGTGCTCGACTGCCAAAAGGCTTTGTGGTATTCATTTCTTTCTATTTCTTAATGATTGATGTGAGGAATATGGACCTAGAAAATATGATCATGTATAGCTAAACTCTCTCTAATCTAAGATTATTAGAAATTCTTATATAGATTAACGATTATTCCTCACTCCAACTTTACAATCAATGGTTAATATTTGTTTATTCAACTCCATGCTTTATGCTCTCTAATTGATTGCCTAAAACTTAGAATGATTTGATACCTTGCTTGATCTTGGGAAAGGGAAAGGGAGGTGAGATTAAGAGTTGAGTGGTGTGAGTACTTAAAACTTGCTAAGATAGGTAGATAGTTTAGTTAATGAGATAGGAATATACTCATTAGCCTCACATGGTCCAATTAGGTATTATGCTAGTAATTTAATCCTTGTTGGTTTTATAAGAAATTATGAAATTGATTGGATAACCCTATATGATATTTGGAAGAATACTTATAGGAATAGATGAATCCTAGGCCAACATGTATCATTATTGAGAGTAAAGGTATTGAGTGTTGAGCAAATCATTATGAAATACAAGAGGAAATAATGATCCTAGATGCCACTATTCATCCGGAACATCCAAATACTAATCTTGAACTCTGTATAGCTTTTAATCCATAATCATCTCCTTCTAACACCAATTATTAAAAATTGATTTGTCTAATTTAAGTTAGGGTGTAAAATTTAATACTTGACATTTTGACAACAAATTTTTAAGGGAACAATCTTTTCTTATCACCATATTATCTTCGTGATACATATATTTGTGTGTATGTTTCAAGGAAGCAACAAAAGGCTATTATATAATGTAGTACCGGTGAACATTTTCTTTCAACCATTCTTAAGCTATCTATTTCAATTACTATTCTCTTCTAAATTAAATTCCTTTTAACAAATAATATAACTAGTTATACATATGCAATATCTGGCTAATAAATTGATTTACTATAATTTATGTACCATATCTGACATCTTGCAGTTGTGAGGTTAATTTGTCCTTTATTTTAAAATTCCACTCACTTTGTTATTACTATTTTTTAACTTCATAAAGAAAAGGAAAATAATTATTTTATCAAAAATACAGACCCTTCTTAATTACCAAAAAAAGATTATTATGAATGAAGAAAGGAAAAACTCCAAAAAGTACATTTGGGTTTTTGGTGATGAGGTTTTAAAATAAGTAGACAATGAAAACACTTAACCTATGGAAGATGAAGGAAAAGTAAAAATAAACAAAGGGAGCCATAATCTAGAATATATCTGACACAAGGCTCCAGGGGATTTCATAATAGTGGAAAGGTATGGAAACGCAATTATGAATGGGACCCTTTCTCATAAACGAAACAAATCTATGTATGGGACACTATTATTTAAGATTCAATAATTTTCTTAATATGTCTCCCGGTATGAAAGCTCTTTAACCTTTAAGTGTGAATAAAATAAAGATACATGGCTGGCTATATATTATGGATTGTTTAAGAGAGAGAGAGAGAGAGTGTGTGTAAAATGCAATTTTTTGTGTTACATATACATCTGGCTATGTCCAAGTTTGAAAATAATAATAAAAAAATTACTAGTCAATATGAAACTTTAACCATTGGATGAAGGTTAATTAAGAATAGTTTTAATTTATATGTTTAATAAAGAACTTATAATCTATGTAAACTCGATTTTAATTAAAAACGCTAAGAACTTTCCGTTGTTTAAGAGATGATTGTGGCTTTCGGTAAAAGCACTTAATGATGATTAAATGTCTATAAAATTTAAGAGTATTTACGTAAACTTGTTTTGCAGCATAGCTTTAAGATTTTTTTGTAAAGAAATTAAGTCAATATTTTGGTCTTATAACAAGATTTATTTTTCATTTCTTCCTTAGGTATTGTCATGGAGTCTTACAAATATATCAGCCTTTACTGTTAAAACCCATACCTGCTAACAACGCTTAGATCCCTAGATATATAAGGAAAATGAATCCCAATCAGTAACAAACTAGAGGCAAGAATATTGATACTAGGACACAATCCCTAGAATTAAGAACATTGCTTAAGACACTATTGTAGTGGCCATAGTTTATCTTCTTCTTTCTCTAAGCTCATAGAGGGGGAAAAAAAAGATTTGTAATTTTACTCTTATCCTTAGCAATACAATATTATGGTGCCGAACAAAGCCTCCTCTTTCTGTTTGAGCCATAACCCATGTATCAACAAGTATGTTCCTAGATGATTGCACAAATATTGGATCATGAAAAGTTCTAGGGAATTTTCTCACAAACAAATATGTACTAATTAAGTTTTTGTTTAGTGATCACCATAATATTATAAATAGTTTTTGATTACTAGACTACATAAAATTAATGTCCTAGAATTCAATACTGAACCAGCATTACTGAAGCAACCTAACAGATCTAGTTGCGAATGCTTTTTAAATTAAAAATCTCTAAAAAATGAAAAAGTTGTTGGTCACTGCCAGTTGTAACTATCAAACTTGTTTATCTTTTTGCATGGTAATTTGATATTGAATTGCTTAACAAATAATTAGTAGTTTAATCATGTTCTGTGACAAATAAATTAGGCAAAAATGTGAAGGATCAGTAAGTAAATATTGAGAAATTAAACGTTTTATTTTTTAAACAGAGTAAGGTTGTCTTTTGCCCCCTTAATTAGAAAGAAATATTTAGATGAAGAAAAGCCGTTGTAAAAACCGATAAATTAAAGCCCACCATGCTTGATGTGTCTATATATATATATATATATATATGTATATATTTGCAATATCTTATGTATAAGATCTCTCGGTGCACAGTTTATTGCGTCTGTCATGGTTCGTTTCCCTTCATACATCATAAAGGCACTCCACTTTTCTATAGATTTTGGCACACTTATTGGGAAAATTATTAACGAACTGCATGACAAACGGTAGTTAGAAAAAAAACAAATCATAGACAGTTAAAAGGCAAAGTTAATTGAGCTTCATTTTTTTTAAGAATAAAGATATTTACTTTAAGAAGGTAGAAAGCTTGAAAACAAGAAGCAATAAAATAAGTTTATGTCATAGGCTTGTCTTATATGTATCCTGAAGCTTAGAAAACTGAGGGAAAAAAGAATGAGAAAACTATCGAAGAAAGCAGCCAAGTCACACTATTCCCCCAACTGAGACTGACAACATTCACTCATGCATCTGCCAAGTTGGACTACAAAGAAGATCTGAGAGAAGAGATTCATTTCAACGATGGAAATGATTCCTCTCGGGGCTGACGCCTGCCCAGCCCCGGAAGGTCAAAATCATCAAATCAATCAGACTATGATTTAAATTAAATGCTTTTTTCTTATTCTTTTCAGTAAAAAGAATCACTCGTATTGACAACTCATAACTCAAGTTGGATAACTCTCAAATAGGTATACAAAAAATATACTATATTGGCATGCAACAGCAATATGTTCATATGATTCATTACTATTAATTGAAGAAGAGAGAGAAAGATGAGCCTTGATAGAGAAGTCTTCTGAGTCTCTGATCAATCATGCCCCAAAAATCAGACAAAGTTAGGCAATAGGCAACCAACTTCGTTTTCAAATTAAGTTGGCCACGGAGAAGAAACGGCAAATTAAAACCTAATCCATTTATATAACACAGAAGTTTCGTGTTTGAACATTTCAATTATTAGCTATAATGCTTCCAAATCCAAAAGACCAAAAAGTTAATGTTATTGTCCTTTTTTCTCTGCAGAGTAAACAGAGTAATGTCAACATTAATAGCTACTTTATTCCTTGCTTGCTTGATTGCACCGTCCATCAAATTCAAATCCACGGTTCCAAATATACTTGGGATCCCAATGGCCCAACAAATCGATAACTTATTTATTAAAAAAAAGTTCATTCAATAATTTCAGGATATTCTCCAAAATAAGGTAATCATTTTGACTAGTTAAAAGTGAATTTACCAAGATGATTACTTGGTGCAAAATGGGTAAACAGAGAAGCTATATAAAGCGTGGCTCTTGCTCTCCCAAGAGCACAACCAAAACCCATTTGAGAAGCGAAAATGGGGTGTCTAATGGCCTCTCTCACTCTTCTATTTGCTTTAGTCTCTCTCAGCTTAGTATCTCAAATCTCTGCTGATCACTACGTCTACTCATCTCCTCCACCACCCAAGGAGTATCCTCCAGTGACTTCTCCCAATCACTTCCCATCACCACCGCCTCCGGTCTACTCGGCTCCTGCACCAAAGAGCCCTTACCATTACACCTCCCCACCGCCCCCGGTGTACTTTCCTCCTCCTCCTCCCAAGCATCCCCACCATCACTCCTCTCCTCCGCCACCAGGTTACTCGCCACCTCCACCGGTGTACTCTCCTCCACCTCCAGTCTACTCTGCGCCGCCACCAAAGGCACCTTACCATCATCCATCGCTTCTACCACCACCTAAGAAGGGTGGCAGCGTTTACCATTCTTCTCCTCCACCAGTTTATGGGTACCTTCCTAGGACACCCCACCACTCTCCACCACCACCAAAGAAGTCTTCCAAGTACCCTTCTCCCCCACCTCCATATACTCCCTACCCATTGTACCCTCCCCAAATTCCTCGCCCAGTACACCACTCTCCTTCTCCTCTTCCTCCTTCAGCCCATGTCTATTCCCCACCCCACAAACCCTATGTCTATACTTCCCCACCCCGTCCTTACTACCACTAGATAGTGGCTTTGCATGGCTAGCATCTCACTTGTAAGTTTTATTTGCCTTTCTTTATGAAGAATTAGCAATTTTTTTTTGTTTTTATTAATAGGCAAAATCTCTTTGCACCACGTTCATAAATGAGTGACTGCTAATAGTAAAATATACAACTTTGATGTAAAATTTCTTGAATTTTGTGTGCAAAATTTTTTGGTGTTTCTCAGTGTTTCAATCAAATTATAATATGTGAAGTTTTTTTTAACAATTTTCCATCATATTATTTACTTGTTTAAATAAAAATTCTTTAGATATGTTCGAGAGTAAAAATAGATATTGCATACAAAATTTTTTCTTCTTTCTAAGTCCTTCAAAAGGAAAAAAAAAGAAATAATTATAAGTTCTTTTTTCTTGTTTTAAGTTTTGTGAGCCTACTAATTTTATTTATATAAACCATTTTGTTATTATTGTTATTATTACTATTAGACATGATTGAGGGAGACCAATGACATCGACTGACAGAGCAGTAATGTTCATGTAAATTTGTAGGGTTTGAAGAATATATACTGAGCAGAATAAAGATAGCGATGGAAAGAAAGAGGGAAGCACTTTACGATACACACAGTTTCCGCGTTTTGCTTTTTTTTTTTTTTTGATAAAAAAAATAGTGTCATATGAGCAATATGAAGTGTTAATTTAGTTTCTGTCTATTTCTTTTTGGCGTGGGTAATGTATTTCGACAATTGTAAGGCACTGCACTGAGACGGTCCATGTACTCGCTTCTGTTAAATTCATGGTACATGCATGCGTGCTTTGTAGTAGTTTTTATGCTGCTGCCTGCCTTTTGCAAAGGCTTCTGAGAATCAATCTATATAATAAAATCATAATATTCTCCCTTTCACTCTCTGTCTCTATGGTCCACCTTTTGAATTTTCAATTTCGAATTGGTGCACGTTTTGCATGAATGGCGAAGATTTCACTTCGTAGACTGAGATATTAGATGTTAACTATTATTTTTCTGCATATTAGGATGAGAGATATTATCTCATTAGCGTTTAATTAAATTCTTTTTTTATTTTATATAATTTTAAATACAATCTTTCAAATAGATTTAGTGCCCCATAATGTGCATGAACAAAATAATTATATTGGAACATTTTGTTGTGCATTTGTCGCATGAGACTCTAAGGTTGGAGGCCAGATACAATATAAGTAGATAAATCTATTTGAGAGGTGTATGTGGCATTTGAAGAGGAGGCAAAAATCAAGACTAGAGTCAAGCACTCCATTTTCTAGGTATATATATTCGAAGAGATATCTAACTTTACCTCACTACACTTATAAGTCACACTTGCAAACTACATGCGCTCAAGTTTCACAAAATGACAATGGTGGGGATGATAAACCAAGTTAGTGCTTATCCATATTTGCTTATCCTTGCAGGGCCACGATGACTCCCTAATTTTGGTATTATATGATATATTTTATGATGAAATAGGGAGTCATCTGGTTGTTTTCTTACAAATTTTGTATTTTAATATAGATTTTTCTCCAATCAATATAAAAAAAAAAAATCTCTTGTAGTCATTTTAGTAGCTTTGTATTTCATTTCATTTTCATTTTAATCTCAGGAGAAGGATAAAGACCTATTAGGAGGGAATAAAGAAAAGAAAAAGGTTGAAAAATCAAGAGCAAGTTGCCTAAGTCTTCTTACTATAGCAAGGATGTCAATTCGCTATAGTGGGTTCGTGACCATACAAAATCCAGAGAACTTCTAACAATAGCGTAGGCTATGGCAAAAAAATTTGGAGTTTGAAACTAATAAGCTCTTACACTAATGAGAGGTGTTTCTTGCTATAGTAAGGCTTGTTTAATGAAACACAGTTTTGATTTTTGGGTTTAAAACTCGAGAAGCAGCCAAGATTTCAACAATCTGAGCCTTTTGGAAGACCTTTTAAAAGGAAAAACGCACAAGGGAGTTGAGATTTAGAGGCAAGAAGCTTGGTGATGACTCCCTAATTTTAGGTGAGAAAAAGGTGTATTCTATGATAGATTAGGGAGTCAAATGACCTATTTCTTGAGTGACCTTGTTTAAATTTCTATCTAATCAAAGAAGATGAATAAAACATATCATTTGCAATATTTTTATTAGTTTTGAGCTTCATTTGATTTGGATTTTTATTTCAGGAGAAAGGTAGAGAATTGCTAAGAAGGAACGAGAAAAGGGAGAGAAGCTAGAAAGTCAAAAGGCAAGCCTTTCAAGTCCATTCGCTACAGCGAGTATGAAATTCCCTGTAGCTAGAACGCCTGTTCGCTATGGTGAGGAAGTCAGTTCGCTATAGCGAAATCATGATTCATACAAAATCCAGGGAGCTCCTAGTTATAACGTAGGCAGTAACAAGGCCAGCAAGAATCCAGAAGCCCATAAGTTCTTGCTATAGCGAGAAACGCCCCTTGCCATAGTGAGATTGGCTACTGAAAAGCACAACTTTGATTTGCAAACTAAAAACGTGAGGGGTTGCTAGGGTTTGGGCATTTGAGCTGAGAGGAGAAATTCTGAGAAGGAAAATGCACCAAAGAGTTAGGGTTTGAGGAGAAAGAGCTTCGGTTGAAGATTGGAGGCTAAATCAACGCGATTGCACTGAGTTTTCTCATATTCTCCATCTTTTCTTTCATGATTCCTTGTCTCTTTGAATTTCTGGATTTGTTTGCAATGTGTAGAGCTATGTGTGGCTAGATTTCTTTGATCCTAGGTTTAGTTGAACCTATTGCCATGTAATGAGAATTTTACAAGGTTAATTTGAGTTGATTAATGATTTGAATGCTTAATCTATCTTTTATGCTTCATTTAAGAGTTTGGTCATCTCTTGTTGAATTTGGGGGGTTGAGGTTAGCTCTTAACAGAGGGAAATCTCAATGGACCAATTGATTAAGTAACTTAGGATTAGGATTAGGTCATACTAGTTTTGTTCTTAGGTATAGAAATATGCCCAAGAACCCTAAGTGGTGAAAGGGACTGAATACACTTAACCTGATTAATTTTGAGAGAAGTCTGCAATTAACTAAGATAGAAGTCTAAGTGGTTTAAGAGACATTTGGGCTCATTTAATCTCTTTAACTTTCAGATTGTTGATTAACTAATTAATCGGGCATCTCAATTCATGGCAATCAGGGGATAGGAACCTAAGATACTCCTTAGTAATTGATCTCATTAGAATGATCTTAATGCTTAATATTCTTTTAATTCTAGTTTATTTTAATTCCTTACATTGGTAGTTGCTTATCTTGACTTCAACAAAAGCGAATTTTCTTAGGCCCAATTGAGTTTAATTCAATTATCTATGGGACAACCTTGATTCACTATATTACAAAAGCGATCCGTACACTTGCGAAATCTATTGCAAAAATAGTGGTTATCACTTGGATTAAAGATTGGAAGCCAAATTAACACATTATCACTGAATTTTCTGATCTTCTCCCTTTTTTCTTCCATGAATTCTTGTTTCTTTGAATCTTTTGTTTGGTTTGCAATGTTCAGGGCCATGTGTTGCTAGATATAATGGATCCTTAGTTTACTTGAACCTATTGCCATGTAATGAAGATTTTGCGTAGTTAATTTAGTTTGATTTTTAATTTGAGTGTTTAATCTAGTTATTTTTATTCATTTAAGAGTTTTGCCACCTCTTTCATGGATTTAGGGTTTAAAATTAGCTCTTAAGAAAAAAAAAATCTTAATGGATCATTAGATTGAGTAACTTAGGATTAAGTTAACCTAATTTTGTTCTCAAGTATAGAAATATATCTAAGAACTTTAAGTGGTTTAAAAAGATTGAACATAATTAACTTAATTAATTATAAGAGAGATTTACAATTAAATAGGATAGAAGTTAGAGTGGTTCAAGAGACACTTAGACTCACTTTAATTCCCTAACTCTCAAATCACTAATTAAACTAATTAACTGAATAACAAAATTTTTGACAATAAAGGGATAGGAACTTAGGTTGCTTCTCAATGTTAATTCTCACTAGAATAATTCTAAACACTCAGTTTATTTTTCAATTTCAGCTTCTTTTATTGCGCTGGTATTTTGGTATATTTCTTGACTTAAATGAACACAAAACTTCTTAGGCCCAACTTTGTCCAAATTAATTCTCTATCGGACGACCTTGATCCACTATACTAAATATTTGATCCATACGCTTGCAGAATCCATTGCAAAATTAGTGGTTATCAGGCCATCAAGAGATCTTGCATGAAGTTCCTCACAAACATGGAGCTTTGTGTTGCCCACACATGTTTTTTGGTCAATTACTCTAAAATAAAGCCTCATCTTCAAAAAAATTACACATATATCTCAGTTAATTAATAAGATCTATCTATACCTACTTCTTACAATTCATAAATTTGATACCACTTTCATTCATTTAGATATTCAAAGACTCACTTTGAGAACAAAACCATAACATCACACGTGATAAAATATTGACACCTTGTAATGCAAAATTTACTAAATGGTTTAAACAACTCGTAAGTTTATATTTTTAGCATAGTAATGTAGCATATCTATCTTATAACTAAGTCATTTAATGGTCCACAAATAAATATGGGTGAAGTTGATAATCAAATAATTCAAAACTTAATCTCTAGTTTGACAAAGTAAGTGAAGTGTAGTAATGGCATGATAGTCAACAAATATAGATTCCACACAAAAGAATATGGCAAAAATACAACAACCATGCATATTGGTGTCTTAATGAGAGGCAGTCTATATGGTTAAGATGAACTAAATTACTACAATATTCCTGGGGTGATTAGAGTTGTCATATATAAGAGTCTAAAATCAAGTATTTTTGTTTTGGCGCCATTGGTTTGACCTAAGCACTGATATTATCACACCATATTTTTTCTAGAATCAATTTCCTTTATCAAGGTGGGATTACACAAAGTAGCAAGGAAATCCCAAGAATTTTTCATTTAAAATTATGACTTATTGGCGTTATGTCGAGGTGAGGATTCAAATCTCGATTCGTGAACCCCCGAAAACTTACCAACAATATCTTTTAATTATTTTCTATTCATACAAATCATAAACATCTTAAAACTTCACATGAATCACGGATCAAGAACTAAAAATCACAAATTCTCATGTTTTGCCTCGGGTTTCAGGGTGGCAGATTTTGCGGCAACTTTGAAAAGTCATAAAAATGTAGAAAAATCAAAATCTGCCATACCATAACTTTCTAGAAATCTCTAAGTATTAACTTTACATAAAAAAGAAAATTCATGTAATGAACATGGCATTTGGACCCTGTTTAACATCAAAAAAGGCACAAAGGTCTGACTAGTTACTGGTATTGATACAAGTTTCTGATATGAATTTTAAAAAAATCCAATTAATTCCACAAAAATCAAATCCATGAAAATGATACAAATATGGAAAGCTATAGATGTTAGCTAAAGGGAAAAAATCATTCCAGACCATTCCAGGTTCGTTTAGGCCATGAAAATAAATCAAACAATGACACAGGTATGACTGGATACCTAGTACTAGACAACCACTTCAAAAATTCATATCCCCCTCTCTAGACATCCAAATAGGGTGATTCTAGTTGGCATAAGTCACTGGGAAGGTTTAGTTTCTTTCTATAAAATTTCATGGCAATCAGATATCATTTTCCCCATATTTGACATAGATTCATTTTCGGACCAAAGCTACAGTACACTAACCAAAACTAGAAAAATTTCCAACTTAAAAAATTCACCAAATATTCCATAAACCTCCAAAAATTCTGCACTTTAGCTTCCTAAAAATATCTAGATGAGCTTTACAGGCATTCAAATTTCATGGGAAAATTTATCCATTTGGTCAGTTTGTGATATAGGGTTGCAAAATGCCCCTTTTAAGCTTCATATGAGGTCTTAAGGGGTCTATTTTTGCTCCTTCTCATTCTATGGCCATATGAGCACGTGAAAATGCATTAAAACACTCTATCAAACATGTCTTAAGGGTTAATAACCCAGATTCTATAATCTCACTCATTCACACCAAGATATACACAAGAGCCATACTTATATAACTTGGCATATCTAAGTCAAATTCATGTAATATCATTCACATGGGTCTAGTTCTCATACATATACAATATACTCATTCTTTTACAAATATTCATATGCTCATACATCTTATACATTATGGAGATACATCATGTGACAACCATATAACTATAATACAAATATTTTACAACTCCATTGCTAATCTTCTTGCTTCCAAGTGTGATGGCTTCCATTTAATCCACTTAGGTATATTAAGTAATGGGGAGGGAAGTGTGAGATTCTAAGAATCCCAATAGCTCATCTCTCTTTCAAACACACATACTTGATGTAAGTTTCAAGTCTAGATGCATGTATGCTAACATGAAATTCTCAATCATACATAAAGCATTCTCTTCATTCATAAGGACATAGATAATATATATAAGCTTGCCAAAGCATTGGTTTAGCCTCACCCACTCTCTTTGGGACTTTTGGACTTGCCTCACCCATTTTCAAGGGGCTTTTGACTAAGTCTCACTCTTGCTAAATATTTTTGGCTTTGTCTCACCTAACCTTAGAGACCTTTGGCTCATCCTCACCCTAACTAAGGGCTTTTGGCTTTTCTAAGCTCAAGCAAACCAAAGGTATTCATCAAAGCATCATTTCAATATATAATTAAAGCATCAAGATACCATGGCATGGGAATGCTTGCTAGAAACATATTTCATGACTTTAAACATACACACACACATTCAAGGCAAGAAAAACACTTAAACATGCATGAAAGAAGGAGGAGAGATCTACCTTGTTATCTATGCATGCTTTACTTTGCCTTACTCCTTCCCTTTTTTGATTCCACAAGAACACTTAGGTGGGGTTGGTTTTCTTAGCCTAAACATCATGAATAACACTCAATTATATTCTTGAAGCAAGCCAAAGCATTCAATTTACTCTTAAGAACATACTTGGTTTTTATAAGTCACATAATGGTTCCATAAATGGCCTATTGAAGCAACCATCATGATTTAAGTTCTTGGCTCCATTCTCTTCTCATTTCTAGACCTTTTGACCTCATTTAAGGTCCTTGGAGCCATTACATAATCATTTACAAAAGCCTAGATACAAGTTGTTTAATAAAGTCACATTATGGAAGCCATTGCCTCATCTCCCAATCCATGGCTTCTAAATTCTTTTTAAGGGTTCCTCCCACCTTCTACCATCATAATAAGTCCCAAACCAAGGCTAAAAAAAATTAAAATAGCCCCTAGTCCAATGGTTTTGCCTTGGCCGAATTGATGGAGGGAGGAAGAGTCCATGGGTTTTTTGATTTTTTCTTGATGGGAGAGACACTTGGGAGGCTTCCTAGAGGTCTTAGGAGCTCAAATAAATACTCACACATGCAAGGGAATTTGAGAACCAAAATAGTTTTTACAAAGTGTTCAAGAACTTTACACTTTTCTAACTTGAATTTCATTAGCTTTCCTTACAATTTCTTTACATTTCTTAAGTTCCCATAGCCTAAATCAATGAATTCCCATTAGCTCTTGGACAGAAACTCCTCCCCCTTGAATGCTCTGTTCTTGACGGAGACTCACATGAACCAAACAAAGGAAGAAGAATGTATGAAACTAAGATTCATACCTTGGGTTCTTGTCTCCATCAAAGGCTTTCTCACTTGGTTTAAGCCTCTCTTTGGAACTCAACTCTTTTCTCTCTGAACCCAGTCCAAAACAAACCCAATGCATCCATCACAACCATGGAAAGAGAGAGCAAGGAGAGGAGAACAAGGTTTGTAAAAGGAAGACCATGGAAAATCTTAAAATTTCATACCTTTCCTTAAGTTCTTTCTTCCTTCTTGGAGCTTCTCTTGGTGCATCTCACTCCTTTTGTCTCATGCTCTATTTTGGGCAGCAAGAAGGTCTGTTAATAAGAGGCTAAAAGAAACGTGCTTTAAGAAGGTGAAGAGTCCACTTTATGCACTTTTCTATTTTGTATTTTAGTCCCTATTCTTTGTTCTTATCATTTTGACTCAAATCAACTTCTTTTTGAAATCCATCTTCTCCATCATATTCCTTAGGCTCATAATAATTACCTTTGGAATCACTCAAAAAGGATTTGAAACCATTCCGAACTATTCGGTCAAAGTTTTGGTCAATTGACGGCCGAAAGCGCTCACCAGAGTTTCAACTATTCTAGGGATTCCCATAGTTTTTAGCTCCTCTAAGAACCTTAAAAAACTTAAATTTTCTATTTAAAAAGCCTTCCTGTGAGTTTTCTAAATTTTTCAGAAATTACAAAAATGCCCCTACTTTCTTCGGCAAATTTTCTGAGCTTTTTTTGCTCTAGTTTTTGGGCATCTTAAACCTCGAATCCTCATTTTCTAATATTTAAAATTTTATCATCATTTTAGTTGGCCACAAATCCTTCTATTTCAGGAACTTCCTTTTATATCTATCCCATTTCTGACGTTTACTGAGAAACTGAACATCACATTTCTCATGTTTACAAAGTGACTGGATGTTATAGATATCAAGGTTGATGACAAGTTTGTAATGGTTGATATCAAGCCTTGAATAATCTTCCAAACCTATATTGTGTTTGTGTTGGTTTAACAAGCACAAGTGTACTACATGAGATACCTACTTGGTTGTAGTAGAGGTAGTGTGGAATACATAACCCACCGATTACTACCAAGAGACATGTTTCCAAGAGATGTACAACATGTCTCTGTTAGGGATGATAAATTGGTAATTGTATTGTTTAATGTACTTGCTTTGAGGAAGAAATCACCACTAATGAAATACATAATCCATCAGACTTTTACTCTATCAATAACTTCATTGATGACAACAAAGACACTAATAATATTAAGGTCTCTAAGAAGGAGAAAGATGAGGTTGACCTAAACGATATTGATATTAATAGTTCTTAATTCAAAAGTATGTTTAAGTTCATATTTCTTTTCTTATTTTCACATTATACATTGAAGATGTTGTCTTTTCATTTAGGTTACATCTTTATTGTTACATGATTTTCAAATGTTAGTATATCACTTTTTTCAAGTATGCTAATGTCAGCAAAGAAGAACATAAAGTCCTAGATATTGTTAAAAGTATTATATTAACATTTTTTCTTGTGGTTATGGACTTCTAAAATATAATGTACAACTTTGTAATGTATATTTTATTTTATTTTTTAATTGCAAGTTGGCTACTTGTATGTCTATTTGATTATAGGTTGCATATGGGAATAAATATAGAACAAATGAAACATTGTAAATTTTCTTTTAACTAATGGCCAAATAGCGAGGGATTAGTGAAGGATCAATGATGGATTACCAAGGAAAAGTGGTGGGGGAATTGAGGAGTAGTGGGGAAACACAATGAGGGAACTGAGAGGTATTAGCAAATTGTGAGGTAATAGAGAAGGAAAAAAGGAAAAAACTAGATAGGAAGAGTGAGGGAAATTAGTGAGCGAATATTCCTTTGCCATTACCTCACTCATTGGCAAAGCAAATGTCATTTTCTAATCCAACTGTAGTGATGAAAATGCACAAGTGAATTGCCATTGCTAGTTTTGTCAACGAGGGACTTTATCAAAGGACTGGGGAGGGAAATTTTCCCTCAAAGATTAGCAACCACTATTTAACAAGGGAACATTTCCTTATTGCTTCATTGTTATGCTCTTATTGTAGCCACACAATGAGGGAATGTTCCCTTGCTATTTTCTTTTTTATTGTTTTGTTCTTATATCTTGCTAGTCTTTATTTGTTGATGTAAAATTAAAAATAATTGTGCTTTAACATTTATCAAAATAATTTATAGACAAGATTTAAGTTAAAGAAAGAGCTAGAAACCATGTCTAATGAGTCATTACAATGCCAAAATTGGTCACTTTCTCTTGCACTACAAGGATGTATATGTTTTATGACAAAAAGTTGCAACAAACAGTGACAAATCTAATTATTGATTAATAAAAAGGGGAAGAAAGAATGAGCAACAGATTTTTGATTACTCTGTTGCCACAAGTGGTGAGTGAACTGTGGTTTAGGGCTTTAGGGTTTATAAACCCAACTATTATTCTGTCACCATTTGCAATGACAAAATTATGGTTGGACAACCTAACCATTGTTCTATTGCCAAAGTGAAAAAAAAAAAGTATAGAAATAATTTATATGATAATAAAAATATTTTCTAAAAATAACTATAAGTAATATTAATTTTAATTTAGATAAATAAAAAATATATAATTTTTTATTATAATATAGTATAAAGAAAATATTATAAATATATTAGAAATTTTGATTTAATTTAGGGTATAATTATATAAATTATATCATAATTTACATTAAAAAAGATATTTATTATCAAATAAAAATAAACAAAAAAGGTAGCACCCCAGCAATATCTAACCATTCTTCTATCGCTTTGCATAAAAAACATATAAATATTATTAATTAAAATATTCAAATATTATCAAATATTATAATTTTAATAAAATTTATATGTAAATATTATAATTTTAATAAATGTACAAATAAATATAAAGAATATAATAAGTGAATAAAATTATTATTAGAGATAATCAATGTTTTGAAATTTTTTTTTATATTTTACATATAAAAAAGTGATCTATGCTTAGGCCACATAAATATATATATTACTAGCAAATAAAATAAAAGAGTTGTAGATAGCCATTGAAAAAAAATTGTTGAAAAAGCTATTGGATGTGTTGCTTACATAAACTTGGTGGGATTATATCCATCTCTTACCCTCTTCCTTATCTTAGAATTCTGTTCCCATTTTAATGCTCAAATTTTTAGAATTTTGTCATCCTATTTTCTTACTCAAATTTCCAGAATTTCGCAATTCGGTTCAAGTGGAGAATAGTTCAAGTAGAGACTTTGTTCATCTCAAGGTAAATACAAATAATTATATGATAATATTTGTATGAAATATATAGTATAATATTCTTATGACTTATTGATTAAAAATAATTGTTGCTTGATTCTTTTGTGATGTAATAATATAGTGGAGAAAGATATTTAGGTAATATTGATAAATTAATATACAAAAGTCTAGTGATAACATTTGTGTTCAGTCAAGTATCATATTAATTTGATAACATGTGAAAGGTAGATTTTGTTATCAAAATTTGTAAAGTAATATTTAAAATATTTATTATAACAAAAATGGAAATTCCTAACAATTGAATATAGATATATAATATATTGAATCCTGGACATAAAGGATATATTGATGAATTTTTACAAGAAGTAGAAGAGTTTATTACTTTTATGTGTGAAAATGTACCATGATAAGGAGGAGGAAAATTAGATACCCTATTCTATGCATAAAAATACAACATATTTTACTACTAATGAAGAAAAAACTTATCTTTATAAAAGAGAGTTTTAGCTTATATATTGGTATTGGATATGTCACAGTGAGACCGAACCATCCCTAATACCTAACATATATGTTGGAACATCTAGCTGATCACGATTAGTGAATGATGATCATGATAATAGATATGAAAGAATGATCTTTGAAGTAGCTTGTCCTAGATTTAATGTTGATATCTATGCTAAAGTAGATAATGATGATAATTATGTCGAGAAAATGCCAAATTTGGAAGTCTAACAATTTTTTGACTTACTAAATGCATATAAGAAACCACTCTAGCTAAGATGCAATAATTAGTCTAAGTTGTCTGTTGTTATAGAAATGTTAAGCATCAGATATGATACTAATATGTTACAGTATAGTTTTAATTAATTTGCAAGTCTTTTAAAAAATAGTTGTATGCCTGATAATGTTGTACCTAATAACTAATATCAAATAAAGAAAATAGTATTAAAACTTAATTTATTTGCACAAAAAATTGATGTTTTCATCAATGGGTATATATTATATTATAAAGATGATATAAGTGACACAATGTGTAAATTCTATGGAGCATATAGATATAAAACTAGTCTATCTAATTGAAGACAAAGTTTAAAGAGATTTTATTTAAAACAATGGATTATTTACTAATTATCTTTAAATTATAAAGGCTTTATATTTCAATGAAATCTACTGAGCTTATGCAATGGAATTAGAATAATAGAAGGTATGCAGGTATATTGTGTCATCTATCTAATGGAGAAGTATAGAAATATTTTGATAGGATATATTCTAATTTTGCGATGGAGCCAACAAATGTTTGTCTTAGTCTTTGCACAGATGGGTTCACTCCTTATAGTCAGTTTGCTTTGCCATATTCATGGTAACATTTGATAATTACTCTTACAATCTCCCTCCTGAAGTTCGCGTGACTATTTCTTGCTTATTTTTAATAGCAATCATTCCCATACCACAAAATTCCAAAATGAAGTTGATATATTTTTGCAATTATTGATTGATAAGTTAAAGTAGTTATGTGAAGAAGGAATATCCATATATGATGTCTCAAAGAAGCAGAACTTTCAAATGCAAACAGCATTAATGTAGACAGTAAATGACTTTTTAGCATATGAAATGTTGTCTAGATTGAGTATTACTAGAAAATTAGCTTGTCCTTATTGTATGGAAAACTTAAAAGCTTTTACCCTGAAGTATGGGGAGAAGAACTCTTAGTTCAATTATCATCAACAATTTCTATTTGTAAAGCATGTTTTCAGAAGGAATAAAGATACTTTCAAAAAAATAAAATTAAAAATGATCCCCTCCCACTAAGATTGGATGGAGAAGAACTATGGCAACATGTAAAGATCCATCCAAGAGTAGTTGATCAAGGCGTTTTTAGATTACCAAGTTATGGACAATATCACAATTGGACGAAATAGAGTATATTATGAGAGCTTCTATATTGGAAACATTTATTAATTTAGTATATTTTAGATGTCATGCATATAAAAAAAAGTATTTGATAATATTTTTAATACTATTATGAATGTGAAAGGAAAAACTAAGGATAATATAAAAGTTAGGATGAATTTAAAATAATATTGTAAGCAGAGAGACTTAGAGCTACAAGAATTAGCTAATAGAAAAGTGGTAAAACCAAAAGCTAAGTTTATTCTCATAATTAATCAAGAAAGGTAATCTATTAGTGGATAAAAAGATTAAAAATGCCAGATGGATATTCTTCGAATTTGTTCAAATGTGTAAATTCAACAAAAGGAAAGTTAGTTGGCCTTAAAAGTTATGATTATCACATTTTTATGGAATGCTTGTTGCCGATCACTTTTAGTGCACTTCTTGAGCAAATATGAAAACCAATAATTGAGTTGAGTCTATTTTTTAAGAAAGTATGTTCAACAACGATTATTTTATTTTACTTTTTAATATATTTAAAATCATAAATAATAAATATTCACATGAGGACTGAGAGATATCAGCTTTTACATGAACTACCAAACAATTATTAAGCTTTGGTCTACGTGAACTGTAACATCTGGTTCCCTGAAAATAAGAGAAATGTAATGTATAATTTCTTCGTAAACGAACAAAACTCACCAGATACAAAAGGAAGTCCCCCAAAATGACATAGTTAAGGTCCCAAAAATTTTGAGAGGCATTCTAGAGTCCCAAAAATGAGAATCCAAGCTTAGACGGAAAGAAAAAAGGAGCTAGAATGAAAAAACAATTTCTTACGAAAAACTTACGAAACATAATGGCATTTTCATAATTTTGAGCAAATTTTGGAATTCACACAAGAGGGCTTTTTAAATGAAAGTTTTGAGTTTTCCAGGGTTTTCAGAGGCCTTGAAAACCACGGAAAGGCTCAGGACAGTTAAATCCCCAATGTTGGTTGACCCGAACTTTAACTGATTTGTTCAGTAAGGTTTTAACTCTAAATTGAGTGATTATGAAGGCATTTTATTAAATTGGGAACCTAAATTTTATAATGGAAAGGATGGTTCTAAAAAAGGAGCTAAAACGAAGCCAAAACAAAATTGCGATTACGGAAGGATAAAATTGAAATTTTTGAAAATGTGTGTTTCTAGAAGCTCCCACACACTTCTCCTTTCTTCTCCCATCTTCTTAAGCATGAAATTTCTGCCCAAAATACATAATATGATCTACTCTCTTAGGCTCACAAGATGGGGAAGAAAAGGAGGAGAAAAATCAAGAAAAATGTATGGATTCTTGGTAGCTTTCTATGCTTTCTTCCATCCAAACCTCCTTTCCTCCACTCTCCTTTATTTCCTTTGATTAAAATAAAGTTTTCAAATCTGTATTAAGAGAGATAGTAAGAGGAAATTTCGGATTTAAAGAGAATAGTTTGAAGAAAACAAGATTCAAGTGAGGAAAAGTAAGAAAAAAAGGTAATTTCTTCTTCCATGGTTGATATCTCTTCCTTTCCTTCCTCCACCATTTCGCCCCACTCAAGAAACCCTAGGAGGGTTTGATTTTTAGGCAGAATCAAGGGTGATTCTTAGGAAAAAGGGTGTGGAGATTAAGAATATGCAAAGGGAATCAACAAAAAATCATTAGATTTCAAGATGTAATTTCTAGGGTTTCAATTGCACCTTATAAAATCTGATTTTGTATGATGATTCCTAAGTCTAAATAAGAGTTTAAATGAGCTTCCATGATCCCTAAGAGGCTCCCCATATGCATCCTCCCTTGAGAAAACAAGGCAAACTCCAAAAATCCCCATTGCTTCCATAGCCTCGGCCTAAAGGGGTTTGTGTAGCTAGGAAGAGTTTTAAATTTTTCTAAGCCTATTTTTGAGTCATATATGATGAATGAATATGAGGGGAAGCCTTGAGAGACTTTTAGAAACCATAAAAAGTGAGTTAGTGCTTTATGTTCCATATTATGACATAAAGAAGTAACATGTAGTTAGGCTCTTGGTTTTAGTTGTATGATAACTCCAAGAGGCTTAAAAAGAGTCAAGAATCTTATTTGAAAGGAAAAAACAAAGCTTAGAATTTATTTGAGGGGTGTTACTTCATTAGGTGCAATTATGGAACTATAATGAGGTTTATAGATCAAGCTAGAGTTTAAGCAAGTGTGTGGCCTTAGAATTAATTCTATGAGCTTAATTGGCTTCCATAAATTGTGTTTAGGCCAAGAGAAAACTTTCCCGCATTTTTTATGTATATGTGGCTGAAAAAGGGAACTTGGATTCAAAGGAAAAAGTGTGTAATTGTATACAAGGTAGCTCTCTCTACCTTCTCTCATGTATGGATGTGTACTTAGCTTGTCTTGAATGTATGTATGTGTATTTTTAAGCCATGAAAGTGTTCTAGCATGACTTTAATTCTATGGTGCCATGATGTTACAATATGCTTTTATATGATGTTTTGATGTGTGCTTGGGTTTGCTTGAGTGTGGTGAGGCAAAAACCCTTAGCCATGGTGAGAATGAGCCAAGAACCCTTGAGATTGGTTAAGACAAAGCAAAGAGTCTCCTAAAAGCAAGATGGACTCCTAAGAGTATGGTAGAGTCCAAGAATCTCTTAAAGAATGAGTGAGGCAAGTCCAATATCCACAAGAAATTGGGTGAGGCCAATCTATTTGCTTAGCAAGTCTTTTTGTATGCTATGTATGACTTTTTCAAATGATGAAAATGTCTCTTGAATATTTGCACATGTCAACATGACCATACATGTATTTATGAGACTTGTTTGCATCTATTATGTATGATTGAATGGGAGATGAGCTATTGGGATTCTTTGAATCTCATCCCCTCTTCTCTAATGTTCTAGCATACTAGGTGGACTAAGAGAGCAAGGTAATGGAGGCCAACTACCTTAAAGATAAGAATATGACATCCAAGAACATGAATTTGCTACTTTAAAGCCATACAATTGGCATATGATGAAATCAATAGATGTATATGTAATATGATGTCATGAACATATGTAATTATGATAATATGTCATGTATGAATGAGAGAATATGTTATGTAACCATTAGAATGTGATTTGAACATGTTTTGGCCAATGAGCTTCTTGGATGACATTATGGAAATGCGTATAAGTGTGGATGAGATAGCCAAAATGAAATGCATGAGGGTTAGAACCATTTGGGCAGCTTACACAAGTCCCAAATATACTTTTAGACTTGCCCAAGAGGTGTCAAACCCTAAAAAAAACCATTTGGACATTTTGGTATCCTATATGGAGCCAAAATAGACCATAATGAAACCCTATATCACTTTTTATCCAAATGAGCTCTTCTTAATCTGAGATTTGGCATGAAATTAGAGGTTATTGAGAGATTTTTGGAAAGCTAAATAACATAATTTTTGGAAGTCTAGAGAATATTTGATGAATTTTTAAAATTGAAAATTTTTCTTGTTTTGGTCAGTCACTGTTCATATTTGTCCAAAAATGAAATCTATCACACAGGGCCCAAATGATGTCTAATTGCCACAAAATTTTAAAAAAAGAAACTAGACATTGCTAGAAACTTGTGCCAACTAGAAGCACCCATTTGGATGTCTAAAGAAGGAGATATGAATTTTCAAAGAATCTGTCCAGTATCAGGAACTCCACTCAATCTCTGTTACTGTTTGATTGAATTTTGAAGTCTGGACGTGCTTGAACTAGTCTAAAGTTATTTGTTCCCTCTAGATAACATCTATATATTTCTAGATTCATATTATTTGCATGGATTGAATTATTGTGAAATTAATTGGATTTTTTGAATTTTGCTGCAGAATTCTGTGACAACACCAGTGGATAGCCTGACCTTTAGACTATTTTGCATGTCAAATGACCTCTGTATTAGATGTTATGGTTTGCACATATTTTTATCCTAAATTAGACATTGTAGCTTTCTAGAATGACCAAGAATGTATAATTTCAATTTTTCTACAATTAGTTATGATTTTTCAAAGTTTGGACAGAAAAGAGGCAAAATCTACCGAGAATATATGTGTATATTTCATGCTTCCCTTCAAGTTTCTTAAGATGTGGGCCACATTTTGATGATGCAAATGAGTTGTATTCATGTAATTAAATATGAGAATATGATGTATGAGCTCATATGATCTACGTGACACCGAATGAAATATTCATACGCGACGCAACGCAAAGAAATGTATTATTTTAATGAATTTTTCTCACTCCCTTCATAGGATGTATCATATAAGTATACAAATGTGTATGAAATGAGTTAGAAATATAAGGTATTACATGAACCAAGTCTTTGTCAATTCACACGAACCAAAAGTAATGAGCCTTGATAATAATTAATATATATTTATTGTAAAATATTAATATTAATATAATAAATTATTTTAATCATTTTTTTGATATAATATTTTTATTTATGTTGATTATACTTGTTATTTGTTATTTATAATAATTATAATAATTAATTAATATTTAAAAATAGATTACAAATAATAAATTAATTTAATAAATATTTTAATACATACTTTATCAAATGTTGAGGTAAATGCTCAGATTTCTCTTCACACGTACTAAATTATTTATCTTTGGGTTTTATCCTTAGTTCATGTGAACTAAAGAGGTTTTTTTTTTTTAATTTGTTCTCAACATATATATATTGGTTCTTTTCTTTCTTAGTGTGCTGCTCCTCTTTTATGGAGCTCCTCCTTTAAAACTTTCTAAGGTCAAGTGTGATCTAAACTTGTTATCATACAAGCTTAAATAGTAATTTTATAAGCTTTTTATTCTAGTTAAATCATATAAGTAAATGTTTTTTTTCTTTAATTGTTATTAATATCATTTCATTTTGAATTTCAAGCACCAAGTAATCAAGATATACATTCCTTTTGGAGCTACAACTCATTTCCTAGATTATTGTAATAAGAATAAGTAGCTTATACATAGATTTTAATTAAGTTTGTACTTGACTTTAAAGTTATTGTACTAGTAATTGAGTTTGTTTGGAAATTCAATGCCAAATTGGTTTTACTTATCAAAAGTGCAATTACACATGTATAGATATTTGTCAATATAAGTAGGGGAAAAATTTAAAACCAAAAATATATTTTAAAAAATTTAAAAAGGATTTAATGATGAATAAACCACCATAAAACCCCTTTGTAACAAAGTGTCATTAAATAGGCTGCCATTAAACAACAGATTCAATGGTGGTTCGCTAATTTTGTTAAACCAATGGGTTTAACAGTAATAAAACTATACTACCATCAAACCCATGATTTAGCAACGATTGTCATCATAGTTGCTAGGAACCATTATCGAACCATTTGTTATAGATGGTTCAATCATAGTATTAGGAACCATCATTAATCCCTGTAGCAATGGGTAGAGATAGGAAACAAATTTTGTTAGGACACTTTTTTTAAGTAGTGTCAATGGCATCAATATGGTTATTAACGGCCCAAAAGGACAACAAGATTAAACAAATGAAAAAGGAGGCAAAGATAGCTGGTGATGACTAATATGTCTCAAATTTATAGATATATTTATATCTTTATATAAGACTTATCATATTAATTTCAAGGTTATTTTAGATTTTTGTAATTAAAGTTAGTTAGTAGTTTATACATAAATTTATAAAATACTTGTTTAATTAAGTTTTTAAGTAGTTTTGCATAAATTTTAGGTTAATTAGGTATATTGAATGCATTTAATAGTTTGTGGTTATTTTGTTAGTGAAACAGATTGAGTTTTGTATTATAGACAACAAATAAATGGCTTTTAAGTCTAAATTCTTTTCTTTTAAATGTTTTCCCCTTTAGATAGAGTTTGTAAATCTTTCCCTTAGTTAGTGCATTGCCCTTCATATGCTTTTAATTTTCCTTGCAAGTAAACTTAATGGCCTAAAATCATTAGAGTAGATTTAGTCTAGATTTGATAAAAGGGAAATTAATTAAATGAAGTATACATATTGTTCCATTAAATAATTAAATTAACAAATGTAAATAATTATAAAAAACATATAAATATATTAATTATGTTTAATTAATCACACTTATTTGACATATTTATTAGTATATTTATAATAGGTTATATTTTTTTATCCACTAAAATTATCCAAAAGTGTGAATTATGGAAAAAATATGCCTTGGTCTAATAATGTCACAACCTAGAATAGAGACACAATTGGCACAAAATATAAGATGATCTCACATAAGTAAGCTTAACCAACATATACAAACTCATTCTCTTATCATGTTGATCAAACCCTATGAAAAGTAACAAAAGTTAACACTTTAATACAATATTACCTTTCAAGTAAATTCTATTAACCATATGTCAAATTTTGTTCATACCTGTAATATCATTGTAATACTTCATTTATAATAAGTTTGAAGAAAATTTGGCAAAGTGTCCTCTGTAGATAGAACATCCTAGATTGTTTACACCAACCAACCAATTAGAAATAACAAAAGGGAGCTCCACTCTTAATTTATATTTAACAAACAAACATAGCTGCGATCATGTCTATAATCTATGGAGCAAACTTTAGATTTCAAACATGTGTACAAGTACAAAGGACAGCAACTAATATTACTGAATGAACTAATAATTGCTTCATTATTAGCTATATTATTCTTGAGGTAGACTAGGAAACATTCAATGATAGCTCTATTATCTGTAATGATAAATAAAAAAATGAGTTGTGATACTCATTGAGTAGAAAATCAAGTACGATAATTGAAGGAACAAATGAACGTAGATTTTTTTCTTCCCTTCTTACATGGAAATTAGTTTTGGTGGAATATTATATAGTAAGGTATTAGGTGGAAATTTGAAAATGATAAGCTTCAATAAAAATAAAATTACAACCTTTAAGATAAAGAAGTTCATAAATACATTATTATGAATTCAATTAGTTCTACCATTATAAAAATAAATAGAAGTGCATAAAACATGTTTATTGGCAAGTTCAATCACAATACATTAGTTGGTTGATTTATGAAACTTTAGATGAAGGAGTTAGCATACATTAAGAAATAAATCAATGCATGTAAAAATGTTGCTTGCTAGGGCTAGACATTAATTATAATGAGACACAATTAAAAATAGTACAAGGAAAATCATAAAAATTAATTCGTAGTGTGGAGCAAATTATTAAACAATAATTGGAAAACATTAATTATCAATTGAAAACAACTTGATATTACTATAGAAAAAAATTTCTTGTAAATCTTCCATTAGAAGGCTTGTGTAAAACTTTAGGGCCTGTTTGAAATTGTTTTTGTTTTAATGTTTTCAAAACATATGTTTTCAAGAACAAGTTTTTAAGAACAAAAAAATTAAAAAATCTGTTTGAATCATTATTTTGAAAAGTAATTGTTTTCTGTTTTTTACCTGATTCTGTAGAACAAAAATTACAGAACACTTAAAAAGTGTTCTGAGTTTTTTGTTTTTAAAAAAAAATTTGTTTTTTTGTTTTACAAAACATTTCATTAAAAACACATTATCAAACAGGTTTTTTTGTTCTTTTGTTCTTGAAAACAAAAAAATTGTTCTGCAGAATCAAATCAAACAGGGCCTTAATTTTTAACATAGACATATATCCTATGAGAGTAAGTAATCACATTCAAACATCGACACACAATTCATAAAGGTAAGTAACCAAATATTTAGACATGGGCACAAAGTCTATAAGGGTAAGTAACTAGATCAAACATGGGCACCCATCCCATACATATTCAGAGAGTATCTAGCTTAACACCTTTCAATACTTAACTGCAATGCCATGTGGAGACATTCTAAGTGCACCAATGGCTAATATGACTGCTTTTAGCAGCTAGTCTTTTGTAAAATCTTACCTCATAATGAATTTAAAAATATATAGTTCATTCACATAAATCTTCCAAATAACATGGTCCATAGCATAATTATATGTTTACTACTACGACCTTTCATCATCATAGATCATCTAAGAAATATTCGCATAAATATAAGAAAATGAATCTTTCAACATTTCCATTTTTTGATTCTAACATTTCGGTCATTATATAGTTCCATATTTACCTTGATAGCACAATCGTATATAGCATAGCATAATTTGGAAGATTTAACATTCATAATATAGCATACACAAAGATACTTTAGGAAGTCCATCCCAATGAACACGCAAGAGTGCAAACAATAAATGGAAGAGATTAAAAAGAAGAGATAATAAAAATGTATCATACTTTATTGCATACTCATAATGCTTGCTAAATGATAGTAGTTTCTCTAAACACCATACCATTGGGAAATCTCCCAAACAGGAAAATCTGAAATGTTTCCTAAAACACAACTATAAAAGGCATTCAATTTCAAGAGTTCAATCTATGTTTCTTTTTTCCCATTAAACCTAGTCAATTGAAACTATTCTATGTTGAATTCTAATCCTATACTATCTACTTTCTAGTCATCATTTCCCTAAGCTAGGTCATCTTAAATTTTATCATATCTTATTTAATTAGCCTTATCACCTAGTGATTCCTAACTTAACTAATTTAATCAACATCTATCTAATCCCGACTTCAATACTAGCATTATTATTGGGTTAGATTATTTAGTTAGTTAGTCTATTATTTCAAAATAATAGTGAATTTTATCTTTTGGCCATTTAATCTTGAAATTTGGAACTAATATGTGGCTCTCCAATAATTTAGTTGTATATCTATGATGATTCTTGTAACACCATAATGTCTTAACCTCAATTATTCTCCCTTTAGGCTTGATTCCATATGATTTCCCATGAAAAGGACCAAAACCGTAGTATTTCAATACTTTAAGTCAGGGTTTAAACACTCATATTTTGCCCCATGGGTCCCGTGAACCCATCATTCACATTCTCTACTCAAACTCCATTTATAAAACTCACACATAGCCTTAAATTACCTATAAACCATGGATATGAAGCCAAAAACCAAGAAAATGCAGTTTCTCAAATGGGTCCAAAAGTCAGATTTTTGACTCTACCTTTGAAAAATCATAACTAATTCTAGAAAAATAGAAATCAAGCAAACCATAGTTTTCTAGAAAGCTCTGGATGTTAACCTTATCTGGGCAAACTACACCAATTTGGAAATCTATAGATGTTAACTAGAGGAGAAAAATAAGTTCAAATTATTTCAGTAGCCTTTGGACCTCGAAAACTGATGGAATAGTAACGAAGGTCGGATGGCTTCCCTAATGCTGACACAGAACTTTAGGAAGTTCTTTCTTTCTCTACAGACCACCGATTGAGGTGCTTCTTGTTGGTATAGGTAACTGTGGCTATCTAGTTTATGCACATAAAATTTCATGACAATCGGACACCGTTTGGTCCATGAATGACACAAATTTATTTTCGAACCTATGGTAACAGTGCATTGACCAAACTATCAAAATTTCCAAATTTCAACAATTCACCAAATATTTTCTAGACCTCAAAATATTACCCATTTTAGCTTCCCAAGAAGCTCTTAATAAGCTTTAGAGGCATGCCAAATTTCATATCAAGAAGAGCTCATTTGGTCATACTTTGATAGAGTTCATAAATTTGGCGATTTTAACACTATAAAGGGTTCAAAATGGGGTAAATGATCCCCTACATGCTTTAGTACCTTTTGGACAAGTTTTAAAGCATAAACATAGTATATATGAATGGCCCAAGTGAGCCAAACTGATACACATCTCAAACTCACTATGCTATGGACAAAAATACACTACTGCAGATAAGCCACAAAGGAGTCAAATCTCATAATTTCATTGCTTTAGCTCTATACATGGTTCATACATCATTCTTACATCTTTTACACTTACTTAAGTATTTACATCTTAAAAATAATAGGTGCATATTCATTTTGGCACCTCTTTACATCAAAAGAACTAAAATAACTATACAACTCCTTAAGCATGCTCAACTAGGCTCCTTGGTGTGCACTTTGATCTCCTTGAGGGAAGGGGGTGAGATTCATGGAATCTCAATAGTTCATACACTCATTCAAGAAAGCAATCAAGATATGTAGATAAGTCAAAGCATGCAAACCATCCACAATTACACAACACATGATTTTCATGCCATGAATTTCGTATCAATGCTAAGAATAAGCTCTAGGGACTTTTGGTCTAGCCTCACCCGAGTTTTTAGGACTTTTGGATTGGCCTCATCCTTGATTTAGGGACTTTTAGCTCTACCTCACCCATCTCAAGGGACTTTTGGCACCACCTCACCTGAGCAATTTTCACACATAAGCATATTGGTACTAATGCATCAAGGCAACATCAAATGATATGTCTCACAATATAAGCATATACACAAACATACAATGACTATTATACATCCAAGAATGCAACAAGAAAGAGTGGAGAGCTACCTTATAAGCCAACACAAGCCTTCCCTTTCAATTTCTCTTTTCCCTTCTTAGTCTCACAATCACAACTAGATGGAGTTGCTTCTTTTGAGCCTAGACACAACAAAGAGCATGGAATTACTCTCTTATTACTCAACAATTATTCATAAAGTTACATGATTTTTCATAGCAAATCGTATAAAACATATAAGAAACTAGGGGTTCTTTCTCTCTCTAGAATTTCACAAACTTTTTTTCTCCTTTCTTTACATTTCTCACCTTATCACACTCTCTTTCAAGGGTTTTTTTACTCATTCTAGGTCAGAACAAAGCTTTCTTACTCGACAATTCGTGGAAAGGAAACTTAGAAGGAGAAGAATAAAATCAAGAAGAAGAAGCATGAAGATCTTTAAAGGTTCTTACCTTTCTTCCTTAGCTTCCTTCCTTCTCTCTTAGCTTCTCTTAGTTTCCCTCTTTCTCTCAAGCCTTTTTCTCTGCCTTGGATGAAGTTTAGGTCAGTTAAAAGAGAAAGAATGAATTTGGACACTTTAAGAAGTCAAATTCTCTTTTTTCATACTTTTTCGGACTAACCCTCGCTATAGCGAAGAATAACCCTTGCTATGGCGAGCACATATCATGTCCCAGACCCCTGTCTTTGCTATGGCGCGCTATTGCAAGAAACCCTCTAGTTTTTGCCTGGGATGCTCGCACTCGCTATAGCTAGAAGCATTTTCGCTATAGTGAAAAGGCACTCTCGCTATAGCTAGACCCTTTCTCGCTATAGCGAACAGGTATATTTGCTATACCTAGGCCATTTCTCGTTATAGCTAGCAGACTTAGAAAAATTTTAAGACTTCGAAAATTTTCAGGACTTCGAAAATTTCCAGCTTCTCTTTTTTTTATCTCCTTTTTTTTGGTTATTACATTTCTACCCCTCTTAAAAGAAATTTTGTCCTCGAAATTTAAATACATACCTCAAGGGAATAATTCTAGATATTTTTATCTCATTTCATCATCTAATTCCTAAGTTGCTTCCTCAGATGTCAGGCCTCTCCAGACCACTTTCACCAAAGGAATGTTTTTGCTTCTTAGCTATTTCAGCTTAGCATCCACAATTCTCTCTGGTTTCACTACATAGGAAAGATCTTCCTGTAATTGCACATGCTCATATTCGATGACATGTGAGGGGTCTAGTATATACTTTTTCAACTGGGAGACATGAAAAATACTGTGGATTTGCGCTAGGTTAGGAGGTAAGGCTATTCGGTAAGCCATGGGTCCAATTTTCTTAAGGATTTCAAATGGACCAATATACCTAGGGCTGAGCTTCCTTACCCTCATTGACCGACCCACTCCTGTCACTGGAAACACTCGAATGAACATATGGTCTCCAATCTCAAACTCTAACGGCCTCCTTATCTTATCGGCATAGCTTTTCTAGCTACTTTGGGCCGTGAAGAGTCTCTTTCTAATCAATTCTATCTGTCAGGTAGTCTAGCCCACAATCTCATGTCCTATCATACTCCTCTCACTTAGCTTAACCCAGCACAGAGGGGATCTGCACTTTCTCCCATACAAAGTCTCATAAGGGGCCATTTGAATATTGAAATGGTAACTATTATTATAAGCAAATTCTGCTAATGGTAAATACGCATCCCAGTTATCCCTCATTTCTAACACACACGCCCTCAGCATGTTCTCTAAGGTCTAGATGGTCCTCTCAGTTTGACTATCTGTCTGGAGGTGATATGCAATACTAAACTGCAACCTAGTCCCTAAGACATGCTACAATGACCTCTAAAAGTTCGATGTGAACTTGGGGTCTCTATTCGAAACTATGCTATTGGGTACTCTGTGAAATCTCATTATCTCTCTGATATACAATTGGGCTAATCTATCCAGTGTATGAGTAGCCATGATAGCTAAAAAGTGTGCAGACTTCATCAGTTTATCCACAATTACCCAAATAGCATCATGTCCAGAGGATGTCCTGGGTAACCCCATAACAAAGTCTATGGCTATACTATCCCACTTCCACTCAGGGATATCTAGTGGTTGTAACAAACCAGCCAGTCTTTGATGCTCTATTTTTACCTTTTGACACACTAGGCGTCTAGCCACATAATCCATTACCTCATTCTTTATCCCTAACCACCAAAAAATCTGTTTCAAATCCTGATACATCTTGGTGGCGCCTAGGAGAATAGTATACTTACTTTTATGTGCCTCTTCTAAAATGCTTTCTCTCAACTCATTTTGACTAGGCACACAGATTTTATCTCGGTATACTATCATACCATCCTCAGACATCTTGAAATCTGAGGTCTTACCTCGAAAAATCTCATTCCTGATCCGTCTTAGGAACTCATCCTCTCTCTAAGTATCTAAAATCTGGGTTCTCAATACATTTTCAATTCAGGTTTCACTCAGATACAAATTACTCGCACCACCTAATAAGAGAGGTTCATGTTTCTAAATTTCTCTAGGAGCTCTTACTCCCTAATCATTATATGAGCTACATGGATGGATTTCCTACTCAGGGCATCTGCCACTACATTGGCCTTTCCTGGAAGATATTTTAACACATAATCACAGTCTTTTAGGAACTCCATCCATCTCCTCTGTCTCATATTAAGTTTCTTCTGGTCAAATAGGTATTTCAGACTCTTATGATCACTGTAAATCTCTATGGTAGCACCATACAGATAGTGTCTCCATATTTTAAGAGCAAACACTACGGTGGCTAACTCCAAGTCATGCGTAGGATAATTCTCCTCATGAGGCCTCAACTGCCTAGAGGCATATGCCACTACTCTAACCTACTGTATTAACACACATCTTAACCCTTTACCTGAGGCATCACAATAAATCACAAACAGTTCACTAGGGTTAGGGATAATCAGTACAGAGGCAGTGGTCAGACAAAGTTTTAACTCCTGGAAACTCCTCTCACATCTATCATCCCACACGAATGGTGTCTCTTTCTTAGTTAGCCTCGTCAATGGCAAGGCCATCTAAGAAAAGTTCTGAATAAACCGTCTATAGTACCCTGCCAAACTTAGGAAACTCTTAACCTCGGTGATCATTCTAGGTCTATCCCACTGTAACACAGCCTCAACTTTATGGGGGTCAACCGCGACCCCGTCTTGTGAGATCACATGACTTAAGAATCTCACCTCAGTCAGCCAAAATTCACATATACTAAGTTTGACATACAACATTTTCTCTCTCAAGGTCTCTAGGACTAATCTCAAATGCCTTTCGTGCTCCTCAAAGGATCTAGAGTACACTAGGATATCGTCAATGAAGACTACCACAAACTAATCTAGATACGATCTAAATACCCTGTTCATGTAATCTATGAACACAGTAGGCATATCCGTCAACCTGAATGGCATCACAAAAAACTCATAGTTCTCATATCTTGTTCTAAAAGCCATCTTGGAGACGTCTTTAGTTCTCACTCTCAACTGGTGGTACCCAGATCTAAGATCTATCTTGGAAAACACAGATGCCCCAGCTAACTGATCTAACAAATCATCAATTCTGAGGAGAGGATATTTATTCTTAATGGTAACTTTATTCAACTCTCTGTAATCGATACACAAACGTAAGCTACCATCCTTTTTCATAAATAACACCGGAGCTCCCTAAGATGAAACACTAAGGCGGATAAACCCTTTCTCTAACAATTACTCTATCTGCTTTTTCAACTTAGCGAGCTTGGCAGGAGGCATCCTGTAAGGAGCCTTGGACACTGATCCAGCCCTAAGCACTATGTCTATAGAGAACTTTAGTTCTCTCTCAGGGGGTAGACCACTAAAGTCAAACTCTTTAGGGAAAACTTCTAGAAATTCCCTGACAATTGGGATCTCCTCTACCCCTTCCTCTGCTTCAGCTTGAATAGAGAAAAATACTAAAAACCTTTGACATCCATACTCTAAATGTCTCTTAGCTTGGGCAGTAGTCACAAAGGATAACTCAGTTCCTACCCTAGGTATAGTCCCATAAGCAGGTAGGGAAATGGTTCGGTGTTCACAATCAAGTATTGCATTATTTGTAGCTAACCAATTCATACCAACAATTAAATCAATATCATGGAAGGGCATATAGATCAAATCATAAGTGGTATGACAATTATTGAACTGAACAGTGACACTCAAATAGGTATGGGACATAACCACGTGGCCTCCAGTAGGTGTAGTGACAGACAAGTCAAATGGCAAGACACTAACAACCAAACCCAATTGCCTCACATAATCATAGGATATAAATGAGTGACTAGCACCCGAATCAAACATAGCAACTACAGGAAAGCCATTCACTATCAGTGTACCTCGAATCAAACTGGAGGACGCACTGGCTTCCTACTGAGTGAGGGTGAACACTTGGCTTTGGGTCTGCGGCCTAGGAGGAGGAACTGTATCCATCTGAGGACAGTGTCTAGCAATATGCCCTAACTTCCCACACTTGAAACATGTCACCGGAGACTATTGGAAGGATGACTGGCTCCGAGGAGGTGGCATTGGCTTACCCCGCTGTGGCCTTCGACTCCATGGCCTCTTGCCTCTCCTCTTGGTGCTAGGTGTCACACTAGAACCCTTTTTTGGTCTTGGTCTTTTCAATTCCGAAATCCCCTTCTACTAGCTATAACCACAGTAGGCATGATAGCTCGCAGGTTAGTCTCAATCACCCTGCTTACCTCCATAAGGGTATTGAACTTCCTAATTCGCTGTGGGATAACTCTGTCGCTAATCAAGGGCTTCAACCCAGTCACTGCTCACATCTCCAGGGTTCATCATCATACGTCTAGAGGTAAGAGGAATACTGAGACAACTCAATAAATTTAGCCACATACTGGTCCACAGTAATCTCATTCATCTGTCTCAAGCCCATAAATTCCATCTCTTTTTTCTTCCTCACCGAACTAGGGAAATATTTCTCATAAAACTCCACCAAGAAAGTTTCCTAAATGATCAGTACATTCTTGGTCTTTATCAGGGGTTTTGTGCTACGCCACCATCTATCGGCTTCCTTTTGTAGCATGAAAGTGGCTAGCTGAACTTTCTGCTCGGTGGTACAATTCATCACCGAGAATATTTTCTCTAACTCTATAACCCAAGCCTCTGCCTTATCCACATCCAACTCCCCATCAAACGAGGGTGGACTGTTCTGTCTAAACTGTTTCAACAATTTCCAGATAGGCATCTGTGTCTGAGCAGCAGTAGGCTCTTAGGAAGGTGTAGGTAGAATGCCAGATGTCGATGGTTGAGGTACAGGGACTTTTCTCTTAGCTTCTTCTTGCCTGGCCAGGGTATCTTGCAAGTGCATGATCATATCATGCTATTGCTGGGTAATGTATCTTTGCTGTTCTAGCATCTCCTGGTGCTGGCCCATCATGGCTTTATATAGGTCAAGTCTCTCCGTGATAGGCTGTAGAGAATCCTCAGGCCCAACCGGAACCTTTGGCTCAACTCTTTGAGCTCTGGGTGGCCTGCCTCTACCCCTGCCCCGTCTAGTCTCAACCATGTTTGAAAAGAAGTAGCAATCCTTACTTCACAATTATAGCACAAGCATATATGCAAATGTATGCTACCACTTCCATGGCAATTCACACCATACACAACCAAATCACATCATTCAAGAGCCCAACATCGAGCAAAAGTGCCTAAACCTTTGCTCTGATACCAAAAATATAACACCATAATGTCTTAACCTCAATTAATCTCCCTTTAGGTTTGATTCCATATGATTTCCCAAGAAAAGGACTAAAACCATGGTATTTCAATACTTTAAGTCGAGGTTTAAATGCTCATATTTTGTCCCGTGGGTCCTGTGAACCCATCATTCACATTCTCTACTCAAACTCCATTTATAAAATTCACACATAACCTCAAATAACCTATAAACCATGGATATGAAGCCAAAAACTAAGAAAATGCAGTTTCTCTAATGGGCCCAAAAGTTAGATTTTTGGCTCTAATTTTGGAAAATCATAACTAATTCTATAAAAATGGAAATCAAGAAAACCATAGCTTTCTGGAAAAATCTAGATGTTAACTTTACATAAAAATAATTCCAAATCACAATCTCAGCGTTTGGACCATGTTTGACATCGAAAAAGAGACAACGATCCTGCTGTCCCTGGTACTGATGCAGCTTGCTGTCCTGAATTTCAAAACTTCATAACTAATTCCACAAAAATCAAATCTAGGAAAACTATACCAATTTGGAAATCTACAGATGTTAACTAAAGGTTAAAAATAAGTTCAGATCATTTTAGTAGCCTTTGGACCTCGAAAATTGATGGAATAGTAACAAAGGTCAGATGGCTTCCCTGATGCTGACGTAGGATTTCAGGAAGTTCTTTCCCTCTCTACAGACCTGCAATTGAGGTGTTTCTAGTTGGTATAAGTCACTGTGGCTATCTAGTTTATGCCTATAAAATTTCATGATAATCGGACACCATTTGGTCCATGAATGACACAAATTCATTTTCGGACCTATGGTAACAATGCATTGACCAAACCATCAAAATTTTCAAATTTTAACAATTTGCCAAATATTCCTTATACTTCAAAATATTACTCACTTTAGTTTCCCAAGAAGCTCTTTACAAGCTCTAGAGGCATGCCAAATTTCATATCAAGAAGAGCTCATTTGGTCATACTTTGACAAAGCTCATAAATTTGGCGATTTTGACACCATAAAGGGTTCAAAATGGGGTAAATGGTCCCCTACATGCTCTAGCACCTCTTGGGCAAATTTTAAAGAATAAACATAGTATATATGAATGGTCCAAGTGAGCCAAACCAACACACATCTCAAACTTACTATGCTACGGATAAAAATACACTACTGCAGATATGCCACCAAGGAGTCAAATCTCATAATTTCATTGCTTTGGCTCTATACATGGTCCATACATACTTTTACACTTGCTTAAGCATTTACATCTCAAAAATAATAGGTGCATATTCATTTTGGCATCTCTTTACATCAAAAGAACTAAAATAACTATACAACTCCCTAAGCATGCTCAACTAGGCTCCTTGGTGTGTACTTTGATCTCCTTGAGCGCCACCTAACATGTTAAGATGGGAGAGGGAAGAGGGTGAGATTCATGGAATCTTAATAGCTTATACACTCATGTAAGGAAGCAATCAAGATATGTAGATAAGTCAAAGCATGCAAACCATCCACAATTACACAATATATGATTTTCATGCCATGAATTTCGTATCAATGCCAAGAATAAGCTCTAGGGACTTATGGTTTTGCCTCACCCGAGTTTTTGGGACTTTTGGATTGGTCTCACCCTTGGTTTAGGGACTTTTGGCACCACCTCACCTAAGCAATTTTCACACATAAGCATATTGGTACTAATGCATCAAGGCAACATCAAATGACATGTCTCACAATATAAGCATATACATAAACATACAATGACTATTACACATCCAAGAATGCAATAAAAAAGAGTGGAGAGCTACCTTATAAGCCAACACAAGCCTTCCCTTTCAATTTCTCTTCTCCCTTCTTGGTCTCACAATCATAACTAGATGGAGTTACTTCTTTTGAGCCTAGACACAACAAAGAGTATGGAATTACTCTTTCATTACTCAACAATTATTCACAAAGCTAAGGGGTTTGTTCATAGCAAACCTTACAAAACATATAAGAAACTAGGGGTTCTCTCTCTCTCTAGAATTTCACCAACTTTTCTTCTCCTTTCTTTACATTTCTTACCTTATCACACTCTCTTTCAGGGGTTTTTTGCTCATTCTAGGTTAGAACAAAGCTTTCTTACTCGACAACCCATGAAAAGGAAACTTAGGAAGAAAAGAATAAAATCAAGAAGAAGAAGCATAAAAATCTTTAAAGGTCCTTACCTTTCTTCCTTGGCTTTCTTCCTTCTCTCTTAGCTTCTCTTAGTTTCCCTCTCTCTCTCAAGCCTTTTTCTCTGCCTTGGACGAAGCTTAGGTCGGTTAAAAGAGAAAGAATGAATTTGGGCACTTTAAGAAGTCAAATTCTCTTTTTTTATGCTTTTCCAGACTAACCTTCGCTATAGCGAAGAATAACCCTCGCTACGGCGAGCACGTCTTAGTCCCAGACCCCTGTCTTCACTACGGCGCGCTATTGCGAGAAACCCTCTGGTTTTTGTATGGGATACTCATACTCGTTATAGCTAGAAGCATTTTCGCTATAGCGAAAAGGTACTCTCGCTATAGCTAGACCTTTTTTTGCTATAGTGAATAGGTACATTTGCTATAACTAGGTCATTTCTCGCTATAGTTAGCAGACTTAGAAAAATTTCAGGACTTTGAAAATTTTCAACTTCTCTTTTTTTTGTCCCCTTTTTTTTTCTGGTTGTTACATTTCTCCTCCAAGAGAGCTCACTACAGTGCACCAGGTATAATAAAAGAAAAGGGAAGATTTCAATTTCCTCAATTGTTGCATCTTAACCAAAAGAAGATTAAAAGAAAACAAGTTTATATGGAATTCTCCAATCTTGCAACCGCATTTCCATCAAGCCAAACAAGTAAAGTAACGAAAGTAGAAGGAGATTGATAGGCAAACAGAATACTCATATTTAAATGAATAAAAATTTTTATTTCATATTTAAGTCAATTATTTTGATTAAATTCCTTTTATTATCATCATTATTTTAGATTTCAAATAAATTTATATTCCTAAATTAAAAGGTGTTACAAATAAAATAACTTATTGGTACCCGATCATTATTACTTATTCTTGTATTTGGGGATATTAATTAGAGAAAATTTCATTTAAAAACTCAAGTTTTGTGAAATTTACAATACAAAAATTTTAAAAACAGAAATTACTTCTAAAGATCAAAATTACTACTAAATTTTAAAAGATTTGCTAGTAGGATTTAAGAAGGTTACTATCAGATTTTAGAAACATTATAATTTATGTAGATTTAGTAATAATTTTTCAAAAACTTAATAATAAATTGTTGTTCCTTTCCTTGAAGCATACACGCAAGTATACGTATCGTGAAGGTAATATAGTGATGAGAAATGATCGTTCCCTCGAGGATTTGTTGTCAAAACAATGCCAAGTACTGAAATTCACACCCCAATTTAAATCAAGCAAATCAATTCTTTGGTGTTAAAGGAAATTGTTTATGATTCTAATGCTATGTAGAAATCTAGGTTAGGATTTGGATTTTCGGGTGAATATTAGCATCTAGGATTATTGGTCCTCTTGTACTTCATAGTAGTTAGTTCAACATTCATTCCCTTCTGCTCTCCATAATGATACATGTTGGTCTAGGATTCTATTTTTCCTATATATATTTTTCCAAATATTATATAGGGTACTCAGCTAATTTTATAATCCCTTATAAAATCAACTAAGATCAATCTATGAGTGTAATACCTAACTAGACCATGTGAGGTTATTAAGTATATTCCTATCTCAATAACTAAGCTATCCACTCACCTCAGCAAATTTCAAGCACTCACACCACTCAACTTTTGATCTAACCTCCCTTTTCCTTTCCCAAGTTCAAGTAAGGTATCATATCAATCTAAATGTTGGCCAATCAATCAGAAAGCATGAAGTACAAAGTTGAGTGAACAAGCATGAACCATTGATTGCAAAATTAGAATGAAGAACGACTACTAATCCATACAAGAGTTCCAAATAATCCTAGATTAGATAGGGTTTAGCTATACATGATCATAAAATCCAAAGTCAAACTTGAAGCAACAATCAAATATATCAAAAACTATGAATAAGACAGAAGAAATGAAGAGGAAACTCAGAAACACAAGGATTTAGCTTCAATCTTCAATCTTCAACCTCACTTTGCTTCAAGATGGCTTCCTAGCTCTTCCCTCAGCCTTTGCACACTTGGAATAACCCAAAAACAACCCAGAATGACGGCTGCCTCTACCCTTCTTCGCATATGAAGCTTCAAACCCTCAGAATTTCTCAAAGCAAAACGCTGCATTTAGTTAATTCGATTTACGCCGCGGCTCAGAATTTTGCGCCGCGGCGAGATTTGGTTCTATAAGCCTGAGCGCCGCGGTCTGGTTTGAATGCGCCGCAGCAAGATTTGAATTTGTCTGACTTCTGAGGCCTGCATGTCTCACGCCTTGGCGCACTCATACTCGCCGTTATGAGTTTTGGTTCTGCCTGAGGCCTCGCCGCGGCTTAGACATTTCCGCCGCGGCGCACGATGCCCTGCACACTTCCTTCGAATTTTTGCACATTCCGCCTCGGCGCAAGGAAACCCAGCCGCGGCGAGATTGACAAATCCAACACTTTGCAGCCTTTCTCTCCTGAATTTGCTCCAAACTCTTCACAACATGCATTCTAAGAAAACCAAGTATGATTAGCTATCAGTATACTCAAAAATAAAGATAAAGTTGATGGTTTTTCAAGTAAGTATTGAGTCTAGAGCTATTCTTCCTATGTATGTTCATTTCTTTCTATGGATGTATTATTTACCCTATAAGTGGAGGCTAAAGTTATATTTACTGAGAGAAAAATATGTACAATAACATGAATAATTGGGAATTATCAATTGTAGTAACTTTGATCTTTGAGAGTAATTTCAAATTTTAAAATCTTTTATAATAAATTTTACAAAATTCAAGTAATGCAATGTAATTTTTCCTATTACTTAACATTAACTGTGTGCAAAACATTTTTAGGACTTGATATTTAATTACACTGCCGACTAAGTATGAAAATTTATTGCCAACACATTGTTATCGAATAACTAATGGCTAGCTAATGGAAAAAGATCCTCTCCCATGCCTTTCTCTCCCTTACCTCTCCCATAAGATTTGGACCATTCAAAATTTAATATGAATGGTTCAAATTTTTTTTAGTTTTTTCTAGACTTAAACAATTTTTTTTTTAAATTTTACAATTAAAAAATAATTTCATTTTGTATTTTACTCTCTTTTGAAGAATTATTTTTTAAAAAATATAACAAAAATAATTAAATCTGGATCGTCCAGATTAATTTGAACAATCCAAATCTGACACTATAAAAAGTATGGGAGAGGATCCAAATCCCTAACTAACTAGCTAGAATGGTGTGTTGAATCGTACTTTGTACGGTAGTGTGCGTGACAAAGTAATGATAAGTTTACAAATTAGCTACTGCTAATTTTTATTGATTAATTTATCAATAAAGATTTTAATTATGCTATTTAATTCCCTATATAGTACTAAAGCAAATCATATTTTTGAAAATACTAAATTGATATGAAAATTATGTAATGTATTGAATTAATATCAACTTCATGTTTTGAAGAGCAAGTAAAATTTTCCCGAAAAGAAATTTATATAAATGACCATCTTCCTGTAAAATAATTTATGAGGAAAATCGTTTACCAAAATCTTCTACTGAAAGTTATGTTCTATAAAATGCAGTACCCCACATGTATTAATTCTTTTGGCATACAAAGTAACCCCACATGTTTTAAATAATCCAATAAAAAACAGCAAATCATATTCTGTGACAAATAAATTAGGCAAAAATGTTATAGATCAGTAAATAAATATTGAGAAATTAAATTTTTTCTTAACCAGTGTAAGGTTGTTTTTGGCCCCCTTAATTAGAAAGAAATATTTAGATGAAGAAATGCCGTTGTAAAAACTGATAAATTAAAGCCCACCATGCTTGATGTGTGTGTGTGTATATATATATATACATATGACATGAACAATATATATTTGCAATATTATATGTATGCGATCTCTCAGTGCACAGTTTATTGCGCTTGTCATGTTTAGTTTGCCTTCATACATTATGAATGCACTCCACGTGTTTATAGATTTTCGCACACTTATTGGGCAAATTATTAACGAACTGCATGACAAACAGCTGTTAAAAAAAATAATAGACAGTTAAAACGCAAAGTTACTTGAGGTTCATTTTTTTTAAGAATAAAGATATTTACTTTAAGAAGGTAGAAAGCTTGAAAAGAAAAAGTAATAAATTTATGTCATAGACTTGTCTTATATGTATCCTAAAGCTTACAAAACACAGGAAAAAAAGAACAAGAAAATTATCGAAGAAACCGGCCAAGTCGCACTATTCCCCCAAGTAAGACTGACAACATTCATTGATCCATATGCCAAGTTTGACTACAAAGAGACGGGAATGATTGCTCTTGGGGCTGACGGCTGCCCACACCCGGAAGGTCAAAATCATCAAATCAATTAGACTATGATTTAAATTAAATTTTTTTTTCTTATTCTTTTACGAAAAAAGAACCACTCGTATTCGCAACCTCATGACCCAAGTTGGATAACTCTTACGTAGGTATACAAAAAATACTATATTGGCATGCAACTGCAATATGTTCATATGATTGGTTACTATTAACTGAGGAAGAGAGAGAGAGATAAGCGTTGATAAAGAAGTCTTCTAAGTCTCTGATCAATAATGCCCCAAAAATCACACAAAGTTAGGCAACCAACTTGGGTTTCAAATTAAGTTAGCTACGGAGAAGGAATGACAAATTAAAACTTAATCCATTTATATAACAGAGAAGATTTCGTGTTTGAATATTTGAATTATTAGCAAAAATGCTTCCAAAACCAAATGACTAAAAAATTAAGGTTAGTCCTTTTTTCTCTGCAAATTAAACAGAGTAAAGTCCACATTAGTAGCTACTTTATTCCTTGCTTACTTGATTGCACCCTCTATCAAATTCAAATCTACTGTTCCAAACACACTTGGGATCCCAGTGGTCCAACAAATCAATAACTCATTCATTAAAAAAAAAAGTTTGTTCAATAATTTCAGGATATAATTCAAAATAGGGTAATCATTTTTACTAGTTAAAAGGTGAATTTACCAAGATGATTACTTGGTGTAAAATGGGTAAATAGAGAAGCTATATAAAGGGTGGCTCTTGCTGTCCAAGAGCACAGCGAAAACCCATTTGAAAAGAGAAAAAGGCGTCTCTAATGGCCTCTCTCACTCCACCAAAGAGCCCTTACCATTACAGCTCCCCACAGCCTCTGGTGTTCTCTCCTCCTCCCAAGCATACCCACCATTACTTCTCTCCTCCGCCAACAGGTTACTCGCCACCTCCACCGGTGTACTCTCCCCCACCTCCAGTCTACTCTGCGCCGCCACTAAAGGCACCTTACTATCATCCATCTCCTCTACCACCACCTAAGAAGGTTGGCAATGTTTACCATTCTTCTCCTCCACCAGTTTATCGGTACCCTCCTAAGACACCTCACCACTCTCCACCACCACCAAAGTAGTCTTCCAAGTACACTTCTCCCCCACCTCCATACACTCCCCACCCAGTGTACTCTCCCCAAATTCCTCGTCCAGTACACCACTCTCCTCCTCCTCCTTCCACCCCTGTCTATTCCCCACGCCACAAGCCCTATGTCTATGCTTCACCCACCCCTCCTTACTACCACTAGATAGTGGCTTTGCATGTCTAGCATCTCGCCTGTAAGCTTCATTTGCCTTTGTTTATTAAGAATTAGCAATTTTAAAAAAAAATTTATTAGTAGGCAAAATCTCTTTGCACCACGTTCATAAATGAGTGACTACTGATAGTAAAATATACAACTTTCATGTAAAATTTCTTGAATTTTGTATGGAAAAACTCATTTTACGAATATAATACAAAGATAACGTGATATGCTGTCCTTACTTAAAAAGATGCTTCAAAATTTTTATGTGAAGTTTTTTCTTTTTGACAATTTTACATTGTATTATTTACTCGTTAAAATAAAAATTCTCTAGATGCCACTTTTATGTTCGAGGGTAAAAATAAACATTGTATATAAAATTGCTTTTTTTTTCTAAATCCTTAAAAATGAAAAAAAGAAGAAGAAGAAATGATTATAACTTATTTTTTCTTGTTTTAAGTTTTGTGAGCCTACTAAATGTGCCTTTATATAAACCATTTTGTTATTGTTATTCTTATTATTACTATTATTACACAAGATTGAGGGAGACCAATGACATGGACTGACAGAGCAGTAATGTTCATGCAACTTTGCAGGGTTTGAGGAATATATACTGAGCAGAATAAAGATAGCGATGGAAAGAAGGAACGAAGCACTTAACAATACACATGGTTCCGCGTTTTGTCTTTTTTTTTTTCTTTTTCAAAAAAAGAAAAAAGAATAGTGTCATGTGAGCAAAATGAAGTGTTAATTTAGTTTCCGTCTCTTTCTGCTTGGTGTGGGTAATGTCTTTTGACAATTGTAAGGCACTGCACTGAGATGGTCCATGTACTCGCTTCGGTTAAATTCATAGTACATGCATGCGTGCTTTGTAGTAATTTTCATATGTCGCTGCCTGCCTTTGCAAAGGCTTCTGAGAATCAATCTATATAATAAAATCATAATATTCTCTCTCTCACTCTCTGTCTCTATGGTCCACATTTTGAATTTTGAATTTCCAATCGGTCCACTTTTTGCATGAATGGCGAAGATTTCATTTAATAGACTGAGATATTGGATGTGAAATATTATTTTTCTGTAAATTAGGATGAGAGATATTATCCTGTTGGCATCAAATTAAATTCTTTTTTTTTTTGTATGATCTTAGATTTAGTGCCCCATCATGTGCATGAATAAAATAATTATGCTGGGACATTTTGTTGTGCATTTGTCGTATGAGACTATAAGATTGGAGGTTTGATACAATATAGGTAGATGAATCTATTTGAGAGGTGTATGTTGTATTTAAAGAGGAAGGTGAAAAACAAGACTAGATTCAAGCACTCTATTTGTGAGGTATATATATTCGTAGAGATTCTAACTTTGCCTCTCTGTACTTTGAGCCACACTGGCAAACTACATGCGCTCAAGTTTCATAAAATGACAATGGTGGGGATGACATATTTAGTTAATGCTTATCCATATTTGCACATCCTTGTTGGGCCATTGAGAGATCTCACATGAAATTCCTCATAAACATAGATATTTGTGTTGCCCATACATGGGTTTTGGTCAACTACTCTAAAATTAAGCCTTATCACCAAAAAGTTACATATATATCCCAGTTAAATAATAAGATTTATCTATATCTACCTCTCACAATTCATAATTTTGACACCACTTTCATTCATTTAGAAATTCAAAGACTCACTTTGAGAACAAAACCATAACATCACACATGATGAAATATTGACACATTGCAATGCAAAATTTGCTAAATGGTTTAGACAACTTGTATGTTTATATTTTTGGCATAGTAATGTAGCTTATCTATCTTATAACTAAGTTGTTTGATGGTCCCTAAGTAAATATGGGTGAAGTTGATGATCAAATAATTCAAAACTTAATCTCCAGTTTGACAAAGTAGGTGAAGTGTAGTAATGGCATGATAGTCAACAAATATAGATTCCACACAAAAGAATATGGCTAAAATACAATAACCATGAATACTGGTGTCTTAATGAGAGGTAGTTTGTATGGTGAAGATGAACTAAATTACTATGGTATTCCTGGGATGATTAGAGTTATCATATATAAGAATCCAAAATCAAATACTTTTGTTTTAGTGCCATTGGTTTAACTTATGCACTGATATCAAGGTTGTTGACAAGTTTGTATTGGTTAATATCAAGCCCTGAACAATCTTCCAAACCTTTACCATGTTTGTGTTGGCTGAATAGGCATAAGTGTACTACACAAGATAGCCACTTGGTTGTAGTAAAGGCAGTGTGGAATACATAACCCATCAATCACTACCAAGAGACATGTTTCCAAGAGATGTACAACATGTCTCCATTGGCGATGAGAAATTGGTAATTGTGTTGTTTAATGAACTTGCTCCGAGAAAGAAGTCACCACTAATGAAATACATAATCCATCAGACTTTCACTCTAACAATGATTTCATTGATGACAACGAAGACACTGATGATATTAAGGTCTTTAAGAAGGAGAAAGATGAGGGCGACTTAGATGATATTGATTTTAATAGTTCTTAATTCTAAAGTATGTTGAAGTTTCTATTCCTTTTCTTATTCTCACATTATACATTGAAGATGTTGTCTTTTCATTCATGTTACATCTTTATTGTTACATAGTTTACAACTGTTAGCACATCACTTTTTTAAGCTATGCTAATGTTAGCAGAGAAGGATGTAAAGGCTTAGATACAGTTAGAAGTCTTATATTAATTTTTTTTCTTGTGGTTATGCACCTCTAATATAATGTATGTAATACCATATATTTCTAGCTCATTTTATAATATTTCCATGCTTTGCATCATAGATTCCATGAAAGAGCAAGAAAAAGGGAATTAAAATAATACATTTCTTTGCGTTGCGTCGCGTATGAAAATTTCATTTGGTGTCACGTGGACCATATGAGTTCATACAACACATTACCATATTTAATTATATGAATACAACTTATTAGAATAATCAAAAGTGGCCTACATCTCATGAAATTCAAGGGGAAGCATAAAATACATCTATATATTTTCGACCAGATTTGTCCTCATTTCTGTCACAAATTTGAAATATCATAACTAATTTTAAAAAAATTAAAATCATGCATTCTTGGCCATTCTAGAAAGCTATACATGTCTAATTTATGCTAAAAATATGTCCAGATCATAACATCCAACACAAAAGATGTTTGACATTTGAAATGATCCAGAAGTCAAGCTGTTAACTGGTGCTATCACATAATTATGCAACAAATTTCATAAATATCCAATTAATTTCACAAAAATCCAAACTATACAAATGATACCAATCTAGAAAGATGTGGATATTATCTAGAGAGAACAAATAACACCAGAGTAGCTCAGGCATGTTCAGACCTCGAAACTTAATCAAATAGTAACTAAGGTCTGCTAAAATTCCTGATACTGGATAGATTTTTGAAAATTCATATCTTCCTCTCTAGATATCCAAATGTGGTGCTTCTAGTTGGCACAAGTCATAGGAATGTTTAGTATCTTTGTATAAAATTTTGTGGCAATTAGACGTCATTTGAGCCCTATGTGATAGATTCCATTTTCGGACTTGAGTGAATAGTGACATGACCAAAATCAAAATTTTTACCAACTTTGAAAATTCATCAAATATTCTCTAGACCTCCAAAAATTTTGTTATTTAACTTTCTAAAAAGCTCTCAACAAACTCTAATTGCATGCTAAATCTCAGATCAAGAAGAACTCATTTGGACAAAAAGTGATATAGGGTTTCATTATGGTCAATTTTAGTTTCATATAAGATACCAACATGTCCAAATGGCTTTCCTTGGGGTTTATCACCTCTTGGGTAAGTCTAAAAGCATAATTATGACTTATGTGAGCTGTCCAAATGGTCCCAACCCTCATGTATTTCATTTTGGCTATGCCACTTGTACTTATACACAATTACATAAACTCATTCAAGAAGCCACATTATCATAACATACTCAAATTACATTCTAGTGATCACATGATACAGTCTCCCGTGTATATATGACATATTATCATAATTACATGTACTCATAATATCATAATACATATACATCCATTGGTTATATCTTTTGCCATTTGTATGGCCTTAAAATAGCAAAATTCAAGCACTTTCATATCATCTTCTCATCTTCAAGGTGGTTGGCTTCCATTACCTTGCCCACTTGGTCCACCTAGCATGTTAGAACATTGGAGAGGAGGGGATGAGATTCAAAGAATCTCAATAGCTCATCTCCTATTCAATCATACATAAAAGATGCAAACAAGTCTCATAAATACATGTATGGTCATGTTGACATATACAAACATTCAAGAGGCATTTTCATCATTTGAGAAAGTCATACATAGCATACAAAGGCTTGCCAAGCAAGTAGATTAGTCTCACCACCCATTCTTTAACAGGTTCTTGAACCCAACCATGCTCTTGGGAGTCAACCTCACTTTTGAGAGACTCTTTACTTTGTCTCAACTAATCTTAAGGGTTCTTGACTTATCCTCACCATGGCTAAGGGTTCTTGGCCTCACCACATTCAAGCAAATCCAAGCATACATCATAAACATCATATGAAAGCATATTGTAACATCATGGTACCATGGAATCAAAATTATGCTAGAACACTTTTCATGGCTTAAAAATACACATACACATATTCAAAGACAAGTAAAGTAAGCAATCATGCATGAGAGAAGGAGGAGTGAGCTACCTTGGATACAATTACACACTTTTTCTCTTGAATCTAAGCTCCCTCTTTCAGCCACACACACACAAAAGTGTGGGGATAATTTCTCTTTGCCTAAACACAATTTATGGAAGCCAATTAGGTTCACGGAATTAATTCTAAGGCCACACAACTTGCTTAGACTCTAGCTTGATTTATAAACCTCATTATGGTTCCATAAATGCACCTAATGAAGCAACACCCCTCAAATAAATTCTAAGCTCTATTCTTTCCTTTCAAATATGATTCTTGACTCCTTTTAAGCCTCTCAGAGTCATCACACAATTAAAATAAAGAGCCTAACTATATGTTGCTTCTTTAGGTCATATTATGGAATATAAAGCACCAACTCATTTTCTAAGTTTCTTAAATTTTTTCCAAGGCTTAATCTCATATTTATTCATCATATATGACTCAAAAATAGGCTTAGAAAAATTTAAAACTCTCCCTAGGCACTCAAACCTATCTAGGCCGAGACTATGTATGATTTTGGCCTCCTTGGACTTTGCTTAGTTTTCTTGATGGAAGAAGCACATGGGGAGACTTTTAGAGATCTTAGAAACTCATTTAAACTCTTATTTAAGCCTAGGAATCATTGTACAAAATCAGATTTTACAAGGTGCACTTGAAACCCTAGAAAGTGCATCTTGAAATCTAATGGCTAATTTGTTGTTTTCTTTGCATATTGTTATTCTTCTTCCTTAAATTCCTAAGATTCACCCTTGGTTTGATTGAAAACTTGACTACTTAAGGCTGACCATATATAGGTCAAAATACTCACAAGAGAGGGGAGGAAGAAGATCAAGTGGAAAGATTGCATGATACCTTGTTTTCTTTGATTTTTCTTGCTTGTTCTTTACCTTCATTGGCTTCCTCGCCTAAATTTCAAAATTTCCCCTCTGTTTTCTCCTTCAACACAACCCCTAAAACTTTAACAAAATCATAGGAAAGAAGGGGGAAAAGGAGGAGAAGAGATTGGCTAAGAGAAAGCATGAAGAACAATCAAATTTCCATACCTTATGTCTTGAATTTCTTCTTCTTCTTCTCTCCCTTTGGTGCACCTAAATCCTAGCTCTCTCCTCTGAAATTTGGCAGAAAATATGAGACTAAATAAAGGAGAGAGTGGGGTGCCTCCTATTTATAGATGGAGGAGAATGACTTTTTCAAAATTTTCCTTTTTGCCTTTCGTTCTTGGCATTTTCGTTTTTCCTTCATTTTAGCTCCTTTTTGAAAATTGTCTTTTTCATTATAAAATTTAAGTTCCCAATTTAATAAAATGCCTTTGGAATCACTCAATTCAAAGCTAAAACCTTCCTGAACAAATTCGTCAAAGTTCGGCTACACTAACGTTAGAAAACGTCCACCGGAGAGGATTTAACTGTCTTGGGACCTCCCATGATTTTTAGGGCCTCTGAAAACCCCAGAGAACTCAAAACTTTCATTTAAAAAACCCTGCTGTATGAATTTCAAAAATTGCTCAAAATTACAAAAATGCCATTATATTTCATAAGTTTTCTATCAAAATTTGTTTCTTCATTCTACCTCCATTTTTCTTTCCATATAATGCTAGGATTCTCATTTTTAGAAGTCTAGAATGTTACTCAAATTTTTTAGGACCTTAACTAATTCATTTTGGGGGACTTGTTTTGAAAACGCACCCGTTTCTGTTGTTTAACGAACACCGACATTACAATGTACAACTTTGTAATGTATATATATATATGTTATTTTTAATAGTTGGTTAGGTGTTTATAGGTCTATTTGATTACAAGTTACATATGAGAATGGATATAGAACAAATGAAACATTGCAAATTTTCTTTTAACCAATGGCCGAATAGTGAGGGATTAGTGAAGCATTAGCGATGGTTCAACAAAGGAAAGTAATAGGGGAACTACGAAGTAGCGAGGAAATGCAATGAGGGAACTGAAAGGGATTAGCAAATTGTGAGGTAATAGAAAGGGAAAAATGTGAAAAACTAGATAGGAAGGGCGAGTGAAATCAGTGAGTAAATATTCCTTTGCCATTACCTCACTCATTGGTAAGGAAATTGTCATTTGCTAATCTAATTATAGTGATGAAAATGCACAAGTGAATTACCATAACTAGTCTTGTCAATGAGGGACTTTATAAAAGGATTGGGGAGGGAAATTTTCCCTCATAGATTAGCAACCACTATATAACAAGGAAACATTTCCTTACTATTTCATTGTTATGCTCTCATTGTAGCCATATAATGAAGGAATGTTCCCTCACTATTTTCTTTTTTCTTATTGTGTTTTTATATCTAGTTAGTCTTCGTTGACATAAAATTAAAAATAATTGTGCATTAAAATTTATCGAAACAATTTATAGATAAGATTCAAGTTAAAGAAAGAGCCAGAAACTATGTTTAGTGAATCATGACAATGTCAAAAATTGGTCACTTTCTTTTGCACTACAAGGATGTATATCTTTTACCACAAAAAGTTGCGATAGACGACGACAAATCTAATTATTTATTGACTAAAAAAGGAAGAAAAGATGAGTGATAGATTTTTGGTTAGGTAACCCAACCATGGTCCTATCGCCAAAGCGATAAAAAATTTATAAAAAATCAATTTATATGATGATAAGAATATTAAATAAAAATAACGATAAATATTATTAATTTTCAAGTTTGTCAAATACCAAATATATATAATTTTTAAATATAACATATTACAAAGAATATATTATAAATATATTATAAATTATAATTTCATTTAGAGTATAATTATATAAATTCTATTACAGTTTGTATTAATTATATTTATTATCAAATAGAAAGTGGGAAAAAAAGTTGCAACTTAGCGGTGGAAGAATAGTTGGATAAAGCAAAGAACTTAGAAATGATAAATTAGAAAAAAAAATTGATGAAATAAAAAAATTAACCAAATTAAAAATATAGTTATAATTATAAATAGTATATACATTAATTTTGTTGTTTTTATATATTATATGTAATACTCGATTTTTCTGTAAACGTACGAAATGTACTAGATATAAAAGGAAGTCCTCCAAATAGAATGAGTTGAGGCCTAATAAAATTAGAGCAATAATCTAGATTTCAAATAAGGAGGATCTAAGGGCAGAGATGCCATGAAAACAAAGCCAAAATAACCAAACAAAATTGGTGAAAATACAGTGGCATTTTCCTAATTTTAGGTACTTTTGAGAAAACTCAAAGAAGGAATTTTTAAATGAAAAAATGAGTTTTTCTGAGTTTTCAGAGATCCTAAAAATCATAGGAACCCTTAGAATTGTTCAAACACTTTCAGTTGACGTTTTACAACGTCGATTGACTCAAACTATGACTCGCTTGTCTAGGAAGGTTTTAGATCCAATTTGAATGATTTCAAGGGCAATTTATAAGTTAGAGAACCTAAATTTTATGATAGAAAATACAATTCTAAAAAAGGAGCTAAAATGAGTCTAGAACGGAAAAGCCAAGAAATGGGACATAAAAAGAATTTCTAATGAACAATTTTAAGAAGGCTAGTCTTATAACATAGCTTCCCATCTCTTCTCCCATCTAACCAACCTACTTTCTGCCCAAACCAAAGGAAAGCTTTGCCCCAAAGAGACACACCAAGAGGGAGGAAGAAGAGGAGGAAAAATCCAAGAAAAGGTAAGAAAAAATGTAGAATTTCACGGTTCCTCTTTTATAAAAGATGATCTCCTTCTTCTCCTCTTTCTTTCTGTGGTTTCCATGAATGATTTGGGGCTATTTTAGATCTAGTTTAGAGTGAGGAAGATAGAGTTTGAAGGAGAGGACTACATAAAGTGAAAGAGCTCTTGAAATAAGCCTAGAATCAAGGTAACTTTCATTCTTTTCTTGCAATTCTTTGTTCATTCTCCTCGAGTGTGTTTCATCCCACTTAGAGCCTAGCTAAGAGAGAATGAATTCTAGTCCTTGCAAGAAAGAAACATAGGTTTTGGAGTGTAGGGAACAAGTATATGCAAAGAAATGCAATTAAGATGCATTAGAAATAAAGTTACAAATATTAGGGATTTTATTGCACCATGATATGTAGAAGGCTTTCTAATGATAATTTAGGCTGTCTAAGAATATGAATGAATCCTCAAGATGCCTAGGAAGTCTCTTATGAGCCAACTCCTTAAAGAAAGCAAGAAAATCCTTTGGTGCTAATCATGGAGCATGTCTCAACCAAGAGAGATCTGACCACCTAGAAAGAGTTTTAAATTATTTTAAGCCTAGAATGGGACTAGGTATGTTGGAAGAACATTAATGGAAGCCTTGAAAAAAATTTAGAAGCCATGAAATATGAGATGGAGGTGTAGGTTCCATAATGAAACATAAAGAAGTAACTTATAGCTAGGCTCCTTAAAATGAATGTGTGATGACTCCAAGGAGTCTAAATGGAGTCAAGAGACCTATAATGAATGAGAAATGAGAGCCAAGATCATGAACTTCAAGAGTTGCTTCATTGTGTCTTGTATGGAAGCATAATGGAGCCATATGAGAAATTAGCATAGCATAGGGCTTGTGAGAAGTTAGGGCTTGTTCCCATGATCTAAATATGTCTTGCTTGATGTATCTAGGCCAAGAAAACTAAGAGCCACCTAATTGTAAGGCTTGGCTAAGAAGGGGGGGAAGAATTCCAAGAAAAAATGTGTAATTGCTCTAAGATAACTCTCTAACCTTTCTCTTATGCATTTTTTTGATGTTTTCTTGTCTTTGGATATGTGTATGTATGTTTATGCCATGAGAAATGTTTCTAGCTATTGCCTATATGCCATGGTACCATGATGATCTTGAAATGTGTTTTAGCTTGAATAGGTATGGTGATGCCAAAATTCCCTTATCAAGGGTGAGGATGAGCCAAAGGTCTTTCAAATTGGGTAAGACCAAGCTAAAAGTCTCAAGAAGAGTGAGGTTTAGTTAAAAGTCCCTTAAAAATAGGTGAGGTAAATCCAAGAGTCCCAAGGAAAATGGGTGAGACTAAACCAATGCCCTTGAGAGCCTATATATATTATGTATGAGTTTCTTGAACATGGAAAATGTTATGTATATGTTCACTAGTAGCTTGAAAGCCATGCATGCATTCTTTAGCATGTATATGTATCCATTATATATTTTTAAAAGGGTTAAGAGCTATTGAGATTCTTTAAATCTCACTCTTCCCCTTCCATATGCTTATTCATGTCTAGGTGAGCCAAGAATTCTAAAGAAAAGAGACCAAATGCCTTGGAGCATGATACTTTGACAAGGAAGTAGCTAACTAGTTATTTTAAGGACATATTGATGTCAAGAAATGTATTCATATGGTGTATATGAGATGTAACCATTTGAAGAAGTTTGAATAGATATATATGTGATGTATGTATGAATCTTAGAGTTATATGTATGGAAATGTGAGATTTTGCCACCCATATGCTAGTATGTATATGTGTAAGGATGTAAGTGACATGATGATTTTGAGCTCCATAATGTTTAAGACCATTTGAGATGTTTCCTTAGGCTGTGTTTGTACTATGGGATGTGTTCAAGTGGCTATGGTACATGAAGAAGAACATTTGGTGCTACTTTGACCCAATTATAATGCTAAAAGTGACCAAATCTTGATCTTAACCCCAGACAAACTAAATGGATGAATTTCCCCATGAAATTTGGTATGAATATAGGTCTCATCTAGTCATAGAGTCAAAGAGCACACAATTTGGAGCTTTAGAAAATTTATTATGATTTTTCAAAGTTAGAAAAATTCCACTAATATAGTAACAATACTGTTCATATGGTTAGTTTATATTTCTGTATCACACATAGGGCAAATGATATCCAATGCTCATGAACTCTTACAAATATAAACTATACACCATAACCTTTCCAAAGCCACTAAGATTACCTTATTTGGAGCTTTGTAGAGGCAGAACCAAAGTTTTAAAGTAACATGATAGTACTAGTAATGCAGCTTGACATTTAGTACTTTTCCATCAGTTTTTGTAGGTTAATTACTTATGTTTTGGTCTGGAACTATTTTTATCAGTAGCTAACATCTAGGGATTTCTATAATGGTATGGTTTGTGTAACACCCTAACCTCTAGCTCATACCCAACATGCCCTCTAGCCCATATGGGCAATGCGGAACTCACAAGGGAGACACTTTCTCTACCTTATGCTTACTTTCTCTATGGCACTATGTGTGGGTAGAGCTCCACTTAGAAGTAACATGAACCAGTTGAGCTCTCTCTCTGATTCTTCATGCTCAATTACTCTTTTGAGATTCATTTCAATCCCCACTATATGCTTAAAACTCATGGAAAGCAAAAAGGGATTGGAGACATGCATTTTCGCTAGTGGCAGATTTTGCTTCTTTTCTGGGCTAACTTTGGAAATTCATAACTAAATGCAGAAAACTCGTATCTACATGATCTGGGTCATTCTAGAAAGTTTGAGACGTCTAATTCATGCTAAAAATACTTAGAAGTCTCAATCTCTCACTCATTCTGCGTTTGACATCGAAATAGTTCACTGGTCAGAGGGGGCTTCTTTACTGTCACAGTTTACTGATATGGACTTTGAAAATGTCTAACTAATTTCACAAAAATCCCATGCTCACAAACTCTATCACTATGGAAAGATGTGGATGTTAGCTAGAGGAGAAAAATATCTCCAGATCAGTTCACCTAGCCAATTTCCCGGAAACCGATGAAACAGTACCTCGGGTCTGGTTGGGTGTCTGATTCTGGGCAGGAACTTCGAAATTGCATAACTCACTCTCTAGACCTCTAAATGAGGTGCTTCCAGTTCCTACAAGTCACTGTGACCATCTAGTTTCTGTGTATAAAATTTCGTAGCCATTGGACTATGTTTGCCCCTCGGATGACATGATTTCAAAACTGACCAAATGAACAGTGATTTTCTGAAATCCGAATTTCTGATGTCAACTTTGAATGCTCATAGAAAATGCTATAGACCTCTAAATGACATGAACTCTAGCTTCCCAGAAAGCTCTAAATATACTCTAGTTCCATGTCAAATCTCATGGCTAGAAGAGGTCATATGGCTATTCTATGACATCATGTGCAAAATGGCCCTTTCTTGGCCAAAAGTGTGGCTAATGGGGTCCAATCTTAAGTTTTCTACTTCTATGACTCTTTGAGCACATGAGAAAGCATCTTTAGGAGCTATCAATCATGCCTCAAGTGTCTCATAACTTAGATTGGGGAAACTCACTACCCCTAAGCACCAAATGTGACCTTTATATACTAGGCTATCATGAGCATTTCACATCAAAATCTACTTTCTCATTCATCATAACCCTCATTCTCATACATACATCATTCATACATGATCTTACAACATTTATAAATGTTACATCATATACAACATTTACATCTCATAGCTCATATACAATGTATTACAAAACTTTACATTCTTCTTCATCTTTATCCCTAGCCTCATGCTTGGTGGTGGTTGCTCCCATCCCTTATCACACTTGGGCCACCTGGCATGGTTGGATGGTGGAGAGGGGGGGTGAGATTCGGAGAATCTCAGTAGTTCAACTCACATTCCAACATACATATATTGCATGCAACAAGTCTCATTATGCATGTATGGCATGTTAGCATATAAAACATGATGAAAACATTTAAAACATGTGAAATGGCCATGGATAACATTCATGAGTTCGCTGAGTACTTGGATCGGCCTCACCCCTTCCCTTATGGCTTTTGGATTTGCCTTCCCATACTTTAGAGGTACTTAGACTCACCCTTACTCTTTGGGAGTCAACCTCGCCTTTGGGAGACATGGCTCAACCAACTTAGGGCTTCGGCTCATCCTCACCTCGGCTATAGGGTTATTGGCTTTTCCATTTCCTCAAGCAAACCAATCAAGCATTTAAAACATCATCTCAATCATATCACATAATCATGCTAACACACTTCTCATAGCTCATATCATTCATACACACAAGCAAGACAATGTAAACACACAATTATGCATGAGAGAAAGTGGAGAGAACTACCTTTGTTGGCTATCTACTACTTGCTCTGTCAATGGTCTCCTCCCTTGTTGATTTCACAACAACTTCTAGATGGGAGAGTTCCCTCTTGAGCCTAACCACACAAAAGCATGGAATTAATACCTTACTACTCAATTCTTAAGCTAGGGATTACTTCTAATAAGCTCTACTGAGCTTCTCACTCTAGGTCTTTTCCTTTCACTAAGGTCCATCAGCTATCCCTCTCTTTTCTCAACTCTTAAGAAAGGGGAAAAGCAAGATAGAGAAGACTATATACTTCTAATCTCTCTCAAGAATGGTTTCCCACTCTCTCTCCTCTGAACCAGACTCAAAACCTAACCATTTCTATCATCTAAACCGTAGGAAAGAGGGGAAAAGGGGAGAAGGGCAAAATACTAAGAGGAAGTCATGAGAATCCTTACCTTTCTTGTGCTTTCCTCTTCTCTTCAGCTTCTCTCTCTCTCCTCAGCCCTTTTCTCTCTCCTAAGACGAGTTTGAGTCGGTTAGAAGAAGAAAGAAGAGATTTGGAAGCTTTTAAAAGTCAAATTCTCTTTTTCTCGCTTTTCAGGACCGCTCTCGCTACAGCGAGTTAGTGCCCTCGCTACGGCAAGCTCGTGTCTGTTCCAGACTTCTGCCTTCGCTATGGCTTCGCTACGGCGAGATCGTGTCTATTCTCGACCTTCGCTATGGCGAGATCGTGTCTGTTCCAGACCTCTGCCTTCGCTATGGCGTCGCTACAGCGAGCAACTCCCTGGTCTCTATATGGAATGCCACACTCGCTATAGCTAGGAACAATTTCGCTACGGCGAAGAGGCATTCTCGCTATGGCGATTCCATATCTCGCTATGGCGAGAAGACTTAGAAAATTCTCAGTTGTTCGAAAATTTTCCAGCTTCTCTTTCCCTTTCCTTTTCTCATGTTCTTTTCTATTTTCTTTTTCTGGGTTGTTACAGTTTGCTTGATTTCAATTTTTATAGAATTAATTATGATTTTTCAAAGTTCATATTAATAAATTGGAACGGTGAACCCGAGGCTAAAATTTGGTTTATGTAATGTATGGTTCCTAGCCTGAGATATATGAGATGAATGGTGATGTTTATGACTTTTATGGATGTAATATGGGTAGAAAATGATATGGATGAGTTCACGTGGTCCACGAAACATGAAACGAAATTTTTAGCCCTTACATAATGCAAAATAATACTATTAAAAATATTGTTTTTCATATAAAGTGTATAAACTAAGCCTTGGTAATGGGATGAGAAGGCTAAGGTATTACATTATATATATGATACATATAATTTTTGTTTATATTATTTTATTTAGAAGTTTATATATATATATATTAAATAATAGATAATATGATTACAAGAAGTTTGTGATACAATCAACTAAAGTGTTAGCAACTTGCTTTGGGGTCCTTGGTTCAAGTTTCGATCATGCCACTTTTACATATAAACAATTCTACCAAATAATCAAATGCCACCTCTAAAAGTTACATTTAACAATGACTATAAGTTGCCACAATTGTTTTGGCATCAAAATTTGAGTCCCAAAAAAAAATTTTGCCAAACTTTTAGTGGAAACCATTTTTAATGGCAACATTTGGTCGCCACTAAAAGTTTTGGCAAAAAAAATTTTTAGATCCCAAATAAATATTTTGCCAAACTTTTAATGGCAACTTCTATAGGTCGTTCCTAAAGTATTTGGCATAAAAATTTTTGGAACAAAGGAAAAAGAAATTGCTAACTTTTAGTTGTAATAAAATGTGGCCACTAAAAGTCACTTTAAATAGAGACCATATTAGTGTCGCCACTAAAAAGTGTTTTGCAGTGACATTTTTGCTATCACAAAAGACTTTTAGTGGTGAGAGTTTTAATGTCACCATTGAAGGTTTTGCCATAATGAGGAATATTATTTTAGTGACAACTTTTAGTGGTGACATAATAAAGTTGTCACTAAAAATATACTTTTAGTAACAACTATTTTTAGTTGTCACTAAAATTTATTCCCAAAAGTCTTTTTTTTTTTTTACGGTAGTGTAGTAAGTAATTAAGGCTCAAGGAAGGCATGGAAATAGCATTTGCATATTCACATGCTTAACTACACTATTTAAGAATACTACTCAAGTTGAAAGAAAACTTGTAGGAAAGCTACAATAAAAATTTTTTTGGATGCAAATAAGAAGTCTACCAATGGAAACAAAGCTAAAGGTTCAGGAAAGATAACTACCATGCTATGATAACAGCACAACTTCAACTCAAGAACAGAGGTGGATGGGTGGTTATAGCTACAAAAGAACATACTAGGAAGACAAAGGATGGAATTTCTAACACAAAACAAAGCAACCAAATAGAAAAAAATTAAAGAGAGACAAGAGAAAAAAGCCATTGCATTCAACTAACCATTGTTGTGTTTAGCTAAAAAAGGCAACACACCAAGAGAATTGAAACTCTTGAAGAAATGAAGAGATCAATGGAGTGTGCTTTCGGCCAATCCGTTAAGCAAGGATTTGAATTAAGCTTAGGGAGATACTTCTGGAACACAACACATAGAGAAGTCATCTGTGCTAATGCCAAAATATTTAAAATCTACCTAACATGTTAAAAAGAAGAAAAAAAAAACAAGGGGTGGATAGTAAATATAGAAAATGATAGTAGGTACATTATAAAAGTTTTGGTCACATGAAGAACATTGGATTTTAGAATAACAATGATAGTAGGCACATTAATTTTAGAATAATAATGCTCTAGATACTTTAACATCACTACAAGTTTTATGCTTTCTAATGTTTATGATCTTTTTCTAATTTTTTTTATGTATTGACTAATTTTTAACAAAAATGTGTTTTTGTTGTGTTCTTTTCTTAGATGTGTAGTTTTATATTCTTTAGAATTTTTAGATATGCTGATACTACGCTTAGAATTTTAGAATAATATTATTTTATAATATTTAAGGCTTGTACATTATACTTCTTTCAAGTTCTAGTAATATTGCCTTCTAATAAGTCCCAATTTTTATATATTTTATCCCACATTTATTTACGATTTTGATGATGATTCAAGTCTTTTTATGCATTATTTTAATTACTGGACATTTTTTAGGAAAAAGTATAAATATTATAAATTTGGGGGCAAAAGTGTAAATATTTTAGGGTTTCCAATTTTTGGTTGAAAATTAATATTCTTTATTCTTTGATTTATGTCCCAAATTTTGGAACTTAGTTTTGGAGAATTTAATTTAGAAATTGCAATTGTTATTTGGAGGAATTTTGAATTTAAATAAAATTCTCTTCCAAGTGGCAAGCTTTTGTTAATTCTTATTACATTTTATTTTGTAATTTTTATTTTTATTTTTTTTATTCTTCTTACATAGTGCCACATGGCCTCTTTTTAGGCATTATTAGATTTTATTTTATTTTTGGGCCTAGGTTATATTGCATGCTACATGAATATATTTCGGACATAACCTTGGGTGCACTTTAACTTTTTAGACCATGGAAGTATAATTAATGAAATCCTATGATGGAGATTAAATCTTGGTCACCAACAGTCATCTAATAGATAAAACTTTGGAAGACATTCTTGAAGATCATTAAAGGTATAATAGGCAAACCACTTAATGGAAAAATCAAGGGAATTGTTCCTTTCTTTTTTATCTTTTATCCTATTGGTCTATTTGAAACTTGATAGCTAGAATTTCTCTAAAACTCTCTACTCACATTTCTAACCATTGGATCAAAGCTTCTTTTTTCCTTTCTCCCCTAGTCGGCCCCTCTTTTCTCTTCTTCTCTTTTCATGTCAAGTTAGAATGTCTTCTTCTTCCCTCTCTATCTCTCTCATGCTACACACACACACACTCAATACTCCATTAAAACTTAGGTTTCTAGGTTTCTTCTCCATCATTCATACCTTCCCATCCCATCTCCACCATCATCCACTCACCTTCACACCACCTTTCCACTCATATTCCACCATGGTCGAAGCTTGTTTGGTGCTTGGAGGAAGGATGAAATTCATGGTAGCTTAAGCAAGGAGGAAGGTAATTAAAGAGAAGCAAGGAGATGAAGTTTGAGCCCATGGAATGAAGATTAAAGATTTAGGGGAGCAATTTTTTTATTTTCCAATTTCAATTTAAAAGACTTAGAGTTCTTAGTTTTAAGAATTTCTAAGTAGTTTTTCATATGTTCAATCTAGTTCTAAGTTGGAATTATCATTTGTCTTAGCTGTATTGGATAATGGGCTGAATTTTTTTTTGTTTTGGATAATGAATTTGGATTGTAATGTTGTTGGAATTTTGATTTTGGAATGACATTTGAGTTCAATTGAATTTGGATTTATGTTATTTGCCTAAATTTAATTGGTACTTGATTTTGCATTATCAAATTGGATTGTCAATTAACCTCATTATTCAATTGGGTTAGTTTAGTCTTAATTCCAAATTTAAAGGGGTCTAGTTTGTGTTTAGATTAATGGGATGATTGCCATTAACAAGTATTTGTAAGTCAACATATATTAGAGTTCTTTAGATCGGTTGAATTACACTTACTTATACTTAGGGTTCCGTAAATCTTTACTTTTCAATCAAATCCATTAGTCTACTTTAATTCACTTTCCTTAAGTCTAATTAATTAAAATTGGGTTAGGAAAGCAAAGTCTCCTTAGCCAACCCTTAGTTGCCTCTTAATACAGTTGAATTAAAAAAAATTCCTAATTTAAGAATTAGTAGTTAATTTAGTTAATTTCACTTAGTTTAATTGATTTAATTTTTAATTTAATTTATTTACAATAAAACCCCCCTCAATTTTCATTTGAATTCATCAAATTAGACTTGCATTTATCATATTGCATTTTATATAGTTAGTGCATGGCATCTACATAAGCATAGTAGTGTTTAATGTGCATTCTATCTAATTTAGTTGCATTTTAGTTTAGGTCCATTTTTTTGCATCTTTAATCACTTAAAAAAATTTTGAACTTGAGAAAGCCCACAACTTGTTCCCTAGAAGTAATGACCTAAGTTGACCCTAACTACAAAATTAATTTGGACCTAGTAAATTGATAGCCAACACAACTCAGGCTAATCACCTTCTCTAATATTTGACATATGAGGCTATAATTGCTTAAAAAATGAAATTAGTTTTGTGTAGATTGTGAAACATACTTGATTATAATACTAATTAAGAAAAAAACCTTTCGCATAAGTTCTTATTTCCTAGTATATGAACTTTCGCTCTATATTTCTTTCTTTCTAATTGTATTAAGTAAACCTTTTTTTAAATTGACATTAGACATATTGTTTTCAAAAATGGATAATAACACTTTTTAACAATCTTAGCAATTTATTGTTAAGCAAATGGATATTTTTTGTCAATGGTTAGGAAAAGGCCTAAAAAAATAAACAAATTAGGAAAAAATGAACAATCCCACATATTGGAAGGTCAAAGAGCCTTGTGTGCTGAAGATGGTTAGTTAAAGTAGTATGTAATAATTATTACTTGGAAATGTTATTTCTAAATGAACATACTTTCTATGAAGTTGTAAGAGGCTTAATGTAGGTGTACAATCTCAAGGGAAGAAGTTTGGATGACCAATCATTAAAAGCCAAATGAGGCTTTCATCAATGATGTAGCTAGAGCACTAATTGTATGTGTTTAATTGTGATTGGAGTTCATATTTGGAAATAATGTGATTATGAGTTATTAAATTGGCCATCCTTAGTAATATCTTAATTATGGGTTATGGATTTGGCAATATTTTGCTCAGTGGTTGTGAAATTGGTCATACTTGGTAATATTTATAATTGTGGCTTATGTTTGACAATATTGTAATTGTGGTTTTGGTAATAGGTTTGTATTTGGAAATATTGTGATTGTGGTCTTGTTAACTTGACTATGCTTAGTAATATCTTGATTATGGGTTATGGACTTAGTAATATTTTACTTAGGGTTTATGGAATTAAAAATATCTGGTGATGTCGTGATTATAAGTTATGGAATTAGTTATATTTGACAATATTTGTAATTGTAGTTTGTGTTTGGCAATATTGTAATTGTGGTTTTGGTAATAGGTTCACTTTTGCAAATATTGTGATTATAGGTTATTGACTTGGTCATGTTTTATAATTTTATGATTATGGGTTATGAAATTGGTTATACTTGACAATTTTTTTAATTGTGATTTGTGTTTGGCAATATTGTGATTGTGGTTTTGTTGAATTGGTCATGGTTAGAAATATCCTGATTATGGGTTGTGAACTTGGTAATATTTTGCTTAGGGTTTGTAGAATTGAGAATATTTGGCAATATTTTAGTTATGGGTTGTGGAATTAGTCATACCCTTGGTAATTTTTGTAATTGCAATTTGTATTTGGCAATATTGTGATTATAGTTTTGGTAATATGTTCATATTTTAGAATATTGTGATTGTGGTCTTGGTAATATTTAGTAATATTGTGGTTATGCAAGGAAAGATTTTTTAGCATGAATCTAGTTTAGTGTCATTGTCCTAAGAGATATTATCAGATGATTCATTGGCTTGCACTCTAAAAAGTCAAAATCATTGGGGTTGTGTTTAAGGCTTAGGATTGGGTCTTTCTCCATCTCAAGTGTTTGGACATTCCACCCATTTTTATAGTGAGATAAGCTCTTCTACTCATTTTACTACAAGGTTAGAAAGTCAAGTTTTCTTGATTGCAATCAATAGTGGTTAATCAATCCAAAAAGCTTGATGCAACGATGGCTTTCATTCTTCAAAATTTTCAAGGGTCACCTCCCCTTGAGTTTGCTTTTGTCTAAGTTCCAATGGTAATATTTATAATGAATTCATTGAATAATATTTATTTTTTGTAATTTAATTTTTATATGTTTCTAATGACATTTTCTATTTTTAATTTAGGCACTTAATCACGGGAGTGAGTATCGAGCAATTATAGGAGAATGTTCTAATCAAGAAGACCATTTATGACGATCCTAACTTCTAATCATTGTAATTAAGGTTAAATACATGATTAATAACCATAAAGTAGTGTTACGTGTCATTAAGACTAATTACATTGTAGAAATATGGGGAAATTTGAACCTTAATTTCATTAGAGTCATCAACCATATAATTACGAACATTTACGTACCTCAGGGGAAACAAACATTCATTTATGAGCCTTGATTCTATTACCTATCATTTTCAACTCACCTTTATCTTCTATCAATGTTTACAAGTCATCCCTTGAGGTTACAATAGGGAAAACCAAGATTTTCTAGTCAATATAGGGATTTTAGGACATTTGCCGCAGCCAATTTCCCTTTAACCGAGGCCAATTCCCTTTGACTTCACCCTTTGCATCGCCGCGGCGAGTTGGACCTTCGCCCGACCAACCTACATGGTGTCGCAGCGGAGAAGCCTCCTGGAACTTCCCTCGCTCGCCTCTTGCTATTGGCCATGGCCAATTCCTCTCTGGAATGCCTGGCTCATTTTCACAAAAGTTCACCGCGGGCAATTCCCCTCTAGATGACTCCCAGTTTAGCCTCTCACATTTTACCGCGGCTAATTTTACATTCACCGTGACGAATTTCTCTCTGGCGCTCTTCTTGGGCAACTTCGCCACTATTGGCCGCGACTAACCATATTTTAGCCGCGGCCAAATGCCTCTTGATCCTACTACTTCGAAAATCTTGTCTCATACTCTCCACTATCTTTTTAGGGACATTCTAGGACCACTCTCCCTCTATTTGTGAACCTTTAATGGTGTTTATCTACTTGATTTACCTAATTAATCTATCCATATCCATCCCAAGACTTAAGGTATTGGTTTTCACTCACCAAGCCATCACAAATCAGCAAAAATCATAATTTAATGACAACAAATATATATTCTGGCCACAAGGTACACGGGGCCAATGCTTAATGTTCATATAAGGTCAAATCACTTATCTATTGTTAGTCAATTACAACCATAATGTTCAATCCCATGATAATTAAATTACATATACAGTCCCTATACTTGGAAATTCATGATGCAATGCAGCAATGATACAAAACTAGCAATCTAGTTACAATACAATTCAACAAGGCCTCCAAACCTATATGCTACGAAACCATTTAATGTGCTTCCATTAATTTCTCTCCTTGCCACTAAGAGGTCCGGTCCCTGAAAATGTTAGCCCATAATAGGGTGAGATATATAATCTCAGTAACAAAAGGCAATTCCCATATATATGTACAAGTTAATCAATCTAATGCAATTTCATATCATCAATTCTAGAATCATCAATTTAATTTGCAAATGAACTAGTTAAACTACCAATAACTACTGTCCCATACCAGCAGTCATACACAACATGTTAGTGGCCAATAACACCGGGAGAGGTCCGTCCACATCACCTACTCCATAATGAGCACAACCAGGGCTCAGTGCATCTGGGGTCTGATCACAACCCGGTGCTCGATCGAAGCACATGCACGGTTGGCAGCCACACCAAAGCTCTACCATGGACTCACAAGGTCTAATCACAATAACAATTTAAGTAGTCTACCAATCATTTAGCATTTCAAAATTATATATATGCAAACAATATCAGATTAACATGAACATATACATGAAATTGGAAAATTAACCCCAGTTACCTCAATGAATCCAATTACTCTTCCCTTAGCTACCATAATAATCCAAATGCACACCAAGCCTATAACAAGCATAATTTTCATCATTTCTAATCACAATCAAATATCCAAAGAGTTGAATTACTGATGATAGACTAGAGGTTACTCACCTAATTATCAAGGGATTTAATTTCGGATTCTAACTTTCCCATACCAGAAATTGCCATAGTTCACTCCAATTTCTAGGTAATTTCACATGAAACTAAAGCCCATATCATAGGTCAACTATAGGGGTCTCAAACTAACAGAAAATGCATCAAAATGGGAAGGAGATACTCAACAATAGCCATAGCCTCACCTCCTAAAATCCACCATGGACTCATCAAAATTCGCATTTTAATCATCAAGCCCAAAAAATTGGGTTTTCCACTATTATCTCCTTGTAATTTCACATAATAACAGAACCCATTATGATAATACATCCTTAAGGGCATTTTCCAGCAAAGTGATACACAAAATGAAAGGGAAAAGCTTACCTAATCCTCCTTCTAACCTCCAAGTCCAAAAATCTTGCAAGGAATCACCCAACACCAAATTTTAGATTTAAGAAGAAGATGAAAATGCTCAAATCCAAAAATTAATCGGACCAAAATGAAGAGGAGGATGAGAGAGTTAAGTTATATATAACTCACCTTGGCTAAATCATCCTCTAGGAGTCAAAAATGGAGCTTTCATGTTGGTAGAACCCTAGCCTCCCTTGAATCTCCGAATTTCCTCTCTTGAGTTTCAGCAAAATGAGGAAGAGGTTGAAGAGTTAAGGTTTTAGTTGGGTTTAAGTTGGGTCTAAGATAGGTCATCGGTTGCTCCAAGGTCCAACTCCAAATGAGCTTCAAATTTTTACTTTGTTGGGCCAGCTCTTATGTATTGGGCTGTTGAATTTTAATCAAGTTTGGGCTAAGTTTGAAGAGCTCAAGGATTTGGGTTTGCACAAAGGTTATTGAGCCACTCATAGAAGCCTATGCAACGTGGATCTTGGGCTTCCATCATATGGAATTAGATTGGGTTTGCACCTAACTCATTGGGCCTCCATTAGCCTCTTCTTATGATTTATTAATTTGGGCCTAGATGAAGTTTCTATCCCAATTAATTCTCAAACCCATATTATCTCTCTAAAATCTCCATTCACTTAACTTGCCTAATCATCCTATATTAATTATTCCTAATTAATCTGAATCTATGATTAACACCTTAATTAATTTTGGGGTGTTACATTCTCCCCTCCTTTTAGAAATTTTGTCCTCAAAATTAGTCATACCTTACTCAACTGATGTTGGAAAATTCTTCCTCATAACCTCCTCCTTGATAACTTAAATAGTCTTACCAGAGACTAGTCCCCTCTTACTACTTTCCTGGGGAGGACATTCTTGTCATACTACCACTTCACTTGATAATCACCACTCTATTTCCTCTAGTTAACCTACGTCAATTGACATACCAACCCGAATATTCCATATTCTTTCTTTGTCCATAACTAAAGAGATCCTGACTAAGCTACACTTGATCATCTTATAGCAAGTTCTAGTTACCCAGCTTAGATAAATCCTGATTTTCTCTTCCTTCATAGCTTTTTGTTTAGTTCTGTTTGATATTTTCCTCCCCTCTTTTTTTTTCTCTTCTTTCTCTCCTTTGTCATTTTTTGTTGTTGTCATTCTAATAGCCGATCATTACATGTTCATGTTAATTTCCTTTCCTGCTTAACTCTCAATCCGTTTAAGAGATAACTCCTAGATACTTTAACTTAACTCTCCCTATTAGTTGATACCAAGAACTACAAGGAATTCCACTTAGTCAGTTATCTTAGTATTTATTCCACTAATGGCAACATAAGTAAGCAACCTTATTTCACAATGAAATTTCATTCGCCCTTCACTTGGATTACCCCTACATTTCTTTAGTCCAACCTTCTTAATTGAAATGGGTTTTGCCTTTTACAGGTTCATCTAGTTTAAGTTTTCAAGTCTTACATTCAACTATCTCATAAATTATTGCACACATTACCCTTATTCATTGTCCGTTAGTAGAAGGTTCATTATTTTCATTGGACGTATAGAATTCCCCCCCCCCCTTTTTTTTTGCTCAATTAGTGCCTAAGATTGCTCTTTCTCATTTGTCGAGGTTCCCAAGGGCTAAAACTAATATGAAGTCTGATCTCACCACTAATCTCTTGAAGGTACCCAAACACTTTAGGTTCACCTTCCACATAATCGAAATCAAACATGATCTTCCAAGTGAAAATAAACAGGATATTCCAGGTCTAGATTATATTTTCTAATAAGACCTTATTTCAAAGGTAAGTGTACCTTGTCTAAAGTATCAAGGTAGTCTTCTAAGACTCAAGAAATGAGTTTCCTTGGATCTTACGAGCCACAACTCAAGTGCATGCTCTATTAAATGACACAGTTTCAACAACTTGCTTGTAACATTAGAAATTTTCATTCATAATGATGGTTCATCATAGATAATCTAATCGTCGTCTATAGGTGTAACCATCATAGGAAAGCCCTTAGTAGACCTCTTTTCTCTCTTTCTCTTCTCTCTCTCTTCTTCTTTTTTCTTCTTCTTCTTCTTCTTCTTTCCTTTTTTTTTTTGCACTTGTAAAGGCATTACCATAATTACATACATGTGACTCTAAAGTTCACCATGATCAATAGATCCCAATTTCTCATTTTAATTCTCAGTTACTACAAGCTTTAGTAGTCAACTTAATGGCATTTACACTTGTTTGAAGTCAACTAAACATCTCCTTGGATTTTATGTCGTTATATATATAGTCCCAAAGGACGACGCTTTTGTATCTTCTACCCCTAACTAAGTTATTTTTATACAAGTATAGTTATTCTTCAGTTAGCATACCTTTTTTTTCTCTAGTTTGGAAATTCATAATAATTCTTTAAAAGTAATTAAATAATATCTTGTCAACAAGGTTTAAGATCCTATTAACAAGGTCTTGTATTCATTAATGTGAAATCCGAGACTTTGTCAATAAGGTTCTCTGACAACAAGTACAAGGTCTTTTGACCATACATTATAGCATGATATGAGAGGGTATGATAGTTTTCGTCCCTACACAATGGCCTACGCCAACCACATCTAACTTTTTCACTCCCCTAAAAGTTTTTAGGCCTCAATTACGCCTAACCATTGGGAGTTAAATTATCATAATAAGGAGACTTAGTGAGTCTTTTTATTATTAAACATTCCCTAATTATCAACAGATCAAGTAGGGATTTCCAGTGAGAGAACTCAAGTACCATTTACCACTAGTGTTTCACCCTTCCTTGTCAATCATTATACTAAGGTTCTATTGTAATAAAATAAGTTAATTGCGTTACTGCCACCTCTCATTCCTTCCTCCTAGGTTATTATTCTAGATCAAGGAGTCCTTTTTCAAAATTAAGGAGCTTTACTATTACATCAATTATTTGTCCATTTCAACTTCCCAATGTTGTCTCTAGTCCCTTAATCATGCCACATGTGATACATAACAATAAGATTATTGATGGCAGAATCAGGTTTTGCCTTCAATATTAGCAGGCAATGTTTTTCTGTGGCCATACACATGCTCATCACCCCATGATGACTATATCTCAACCACTTGTACTCACACAGGTATAATTTTTTTATTCTCTTTTTAGGTGGGTCCTTACCATAAAGATCTCCTCTTTACCTTCTAGGTAGAAAGTCTACTTAGTCTAGTTTGATGCCAATTTGGTGGTTGAAATTCATCAAAACATATGATAAGTGACACGCCCAGCATGCCCTTAGCACCGAAGTGCCGATGAATGAGCACGTCCCACGTGCCTTTAGCACCAGAGTGCTATAGAATCTTACCTTACACTCCCCGAGTGTATCATGCACGTAAAGTGCCTTTAACTACCACCCAAATGCACGTCAACATATATCATAAGTAAACTAAACTACACGAGAGACAACATGCACAAGCACCCCGTGCCGGTGCACCTCACCCTTTTCACACTAAAGGGTAGTCTTTCCTCTTATCATAATCTCTCTCTTTTGCCATAGTACACTAAGGGAAGAGCCTCAAAGCTCTCAAGATTCTTTCCAAAACATAATCTCCTTTGATCTCTTGCTTTAAAGTCACTATCCCCCATTTAGAAATGGATTCGACAGTCTTAAGGGTTTCTCGCCCTCTTTTCTTGTCATCGTTAACTAAAGATGACTTACTCACTTTAATAGCTTGAATAAAGTAATTTGAAATGTTCTTTAGCTCTTATCACCTATATTCATTAGGCCCAAATTGTGGTAGCTAGGATTGAGTAATTGCATTCTTTATTAAACAGGATCAAGCAAGTGGGTTAGGACCTCTGTACCTATAAAGCCTCAACCTCAGGGACCTTTCAAAGTCTACATAATCCTAACTCATTATGGATTGTTCATCACTTTATATATTTAGTCAATCACACTTATTTATTACACACCAGTTTCATTATCAATTTCTTAATTACAAGTAAGGTTTACATCTTACCCTTCCGTAAGGTTCTTATAGCTAGTCAAGTGTTTTACTCTGTACCATTGCCTTTTAAGTTCTCAACATCACTTTAGATAGCCCTTGAAAAGTATAAAATTTCACTTAGAAAAAGAATTGCTACTCTTGTTGTGATCAGTTGACTACTTCGATAGGCTAGTCAACTGGTCGGCTATACCCAGTTGGCTTGCTTAGTAAATGGCGGTCAACTGGTCACAGATATTTTTAGTAGCTTTGTTCATCATCCTCATAAGTTACTTGGTCTCATTCATTCAGTCAACTGGTGCCTCACAGTGAGTGACTGGTGCATCTATTGCGTAGCCAGTTAGCAATAAGCCTCAACCAGTTGTTTATCTAAACTGAGACCAGTAACCCAATCTCCGAAGAAAAGAAGGGCAAAATTCTAGCCTTTTCATTGGCATTAACAATCTCACATCCCAAAATTAATACTACTAAAGTGTTATAAGCTAGAATCTCACTACACTTTATTATTCTCTAGGTACACTTACTGTGATGAGTGATGTTCTAAATAGAATTCAAGAAATAATCATTTTAATTAAGCATTACAAGCTTCATATCATTATTGCTCTATATTTCCTTCTAGAATATAAAGCATGACAACTATATGTTCACATAATTATCTATTCTTATAAGCTAATACCATGCCAAAAATGCATCAATATTGCCAAGCTTCTAATCATAAAATTTAAATTAGAGCGGTTCCCCTAAACCATTGCTTTGATACCAAATATGACGACCCTAACTTCTAATCATTGTAATTAAGGTTAAATACATGATTAATAACCATAAAGTAGTGTTACGTGTCATTAAGACTAATTACATTGTAGAAATATGAGAAAATTTGAACCTTAATTTCATTAGAGTCATCAACCATATAATTACGAACATTTACGTACCTCAGGGGAAATAAACATTCATTTATGAGCCTTGATTCTATTACCTATCATTTTCAACTCACATTTATCTTCTATCAATGTTTACAAGTCATCCCTTGAGGTAACAATAGGGAAAACCAAGATTTTCTAGTCAATATAGGGATTTTAGGACATTCACTGCAGCCAATTTCCCTTTAGTAGTGGCCAATTCCCTCGGCTTCACCCCTCACATCGCTGCGGCGAGTTGGACCTTCTCCACGGCCAACCTACATGGCGCTGCGGCAAATAAGCCTCCTGGAACTTCCCTCACTCACCTCTCTCTATTGGCTGCGGCCAATACCTCCCTTCCCTGCTGCCAATTCCTTTCTGGAATGCCTGGCTCATTTTCACAAAAGTTCATCGTGGCCAATTCCTCAATTCGCCACGGTGAATTCCCCTTTGGACGACTCCCAGTTTAGCCTCTCACATTTTGCCATGGCGAATTTCTCTCTGGCGCTCTCCCTGGGCAACTTCGCCACTATTGGCCATAGCTACCATATTTTAACTGCGGCCAAATGCCTCATGATCCTACTACTTCAAAAATACTCTCCGCTCTCTTTCTAGGGACACTCTAGGACCACTCTCCCTCCATTTGTGAACCTTTAATGGTGTTTATCTACTTGATTTACCTAGTTAATCTATCCATATCCATCCCAAGACTTAAGGTATTGGTTTCCACTCACCAAGCCATTACACATCAGCAGAAACCATAATTTAATGACAGCAAATATATATTATGGCCACAAGGTGCACGAGGCCAATGCTTAATGTTCATACAAGGTCAAATCACTTATCTATTGTTAGTCAATTACAACCATAATATTCAATCCCATGATAATTAAATTACATATACAGTCCCTATACTTGGCAATTCATGATGCAATGCAGCAATGATACAAAACTAGCAATCTAATTACAACACAATTCAACAAGGCCTCCAAACCTATATGCTACCAAACCATTTAATGTGCTTCCATTAATTTCTTTCCTTACCACTAAGAGGTCCGATCCCTAAAATGTTAGCCCACAACGGGGTGAGATATATAATCTCAGTAACAAAAGGCAATTCCCATATATATGTACAAGTTAATCAATCTAACACAATTTCATATCATCAATTCCAGAATCATCAATTCAATTCGCAAATGAATTAGTTGAACTACCAATAACTACTGTCCCATACCAGCAGTCATACACAACATGTTAATGGCTAAGAACACTGGGAGAGGTCCGTCCACAGCACCTACTCTATAATTAGCACAACCAGGGCTCAGTGCATCTGGGGTCTGATCATAACTCGGTGCTCGATCGAAGTACATGCACGGGTGGCAGCCGCACCACAGCTCTACCATGGACTCACAAGGTCTAATCACAATAACAATTCAAGTAGTCAACCAATCATTTAGCATTTCAAAATCATATATATGCAAACAATATCAGATTAACATGAACATATACATGGAATTGGAAAATTAACCCCAGTTACCTTAATGAATCTAATTACTTTTCCCCTAGCTACCATAATAATCCAAATGCACACTGATAAACACATATTTCTATCTATTTGATTCTCCTAACATAGGCATTTTAATGATTGAATATGGTTTTAAGACTTTAATTAGATAAGATTTTGTTTTAGAAGCCATTTCTACATTTTAGGAATTTATTTGCAAAATTATGGAATTTTAATGCATAAATCTTTTTAAATGAATTTGTGAATATTTCTATTTCATTCTTTCCATTATTTTTGTGCAGCTTTTCAATGCAAAATTGAGCTTGAATGGAAATTAATTTAAAGAAAAGATAAAGGCTTCATGTGTACAGTTTGGAGGAAATAGAATGGAAGCAACGTGGAGAAGAAGTGGTAGAATATGGGAATAAAGAATGTATAAAGAAGAAGCTTGAGGGGAAGGAGAATGAGGCAGCTCACATGTGAAGAGAAAGAAGGCACAAAGCCTCGGGCTGTAGCACTTACAAGAAGCTACGTGGATGAAGTAAATCGCATAAGAAGTAGAACAAAGCTTAAGAGCATGAGGAGCTTAAAGAAGAGGCAGCTTGTGTGAAGAGAAGATTGCATGGAAAATACTTGGAGCAACAAATGAAAGAGAAGTTCACGTAAGATGAAGCAATAAGCTGGAGCTGAGAGCAAAGCATACTACAGCCATTAAGGAGTTTGGAAGCTCGAGTTCTACTTGCATGTGAGTAAAATAGAAGAGAAGCAAGAGTTGGGTGTTGCACGGGCTGTAGCACTTATCAACCTAGTTTTATTTTGAGGGTTGCGCGACGAGCCACTCACACACCAAGCCTATAACAAGCATAATTATCATCATTTCTAATCACAATCAAATATTCAAAGAGTTGAATTACTGATGATAGACTAAAGGTTACTTACCTAATTACCAAGGGATTTAATTTCGGATTCTAACTTTCCCATACTAGAAATTGCCATAGTTCACTCTAATTTCTAGGTTGTTTCACATGAAACTAAAGCCCATATCATAGGTCAACTATAGGGGTCTCAAACTAACAGAAAATGCATCAAAATGCGAAGGAGATACTTACTTAACAACAGTCATAGCCTCACCTCCTAAAATCCACCATGGACTCACCAAAATTCGCATTTTAATCATCAAACCCAGAAAAATTAGGTTTTCCACCATTAGCTCCTTGTAATTTCACACAATAATAGAACCCATTATGATAATACATCCTTAGGGGCATTTTTCCAGCAAAGTGATACACAAAATGGAAGGGAAAAGCTGACCTAATCCTCCCTCTAACCTCCAAGTCCGAAAATCTTGCAAGGAATCACCCAACACCAAATTTTAGATTTGATAAGAAGATGAAAATGCTCAAACCCATAAATTAATCAGACCAAAATGAAGAGGAGGATGAGAGGGTCAAGTTATATATAACTCACCTTGGCTAAATCATCCTCTATGAGTAAAAAATGGAGCTTCCATGTTGGTAGAACCCTAGCCTCCCTTGAACCTCCGAATTTCCTCTCCTGAGTTTCAGCAAAATGAGGAAGAGGCTGAAGAGTTAGGGTTTTAGTTGGGTTTAAGTTGGGTCTAAGATGGGTCATGGGTTACTCCAAGGTCCAACTCCAAATGGGCTTCAGATTTTTGCTTTGTTGGGCCAGCTCTTATGTATTGGGCTGTTGAATTTTAATCAAGTTTGGGCCAAGTTTGAAGAGCTCAAGGATTTAGGTTTGCACAAGGGTTATTGGGCCACTCATAAGAGCTTATGCAAGATGGATCTTAGGCCTCCATCATATGGAATTAGATTGGGTTTGCATCTAACTCATTGGGCCTCCATTAGCCTCTTTTTATGATTTATTAATTTAAGCCTAAATGAAGTTTCTATCCCAATTAATTCTTAAACCCATATTAATAATTCATCTCTCTCAAATCTCCATTCACTTAACTTGCCCAATCATCCTATATTAATTATTTCTAATTAATTTGAATCCATGATTAACACCTTAATTAATTTTGGGGTGTTACACCATTAGTAGATTTATCACTTGTAGGATGTTTTCTTAAATGATATTGTAATTGTATGACTTATTAATTGACTTGTAGAACTTCTATTTTCATGATAGTATTTTTGCATGTACTAAATCTAATTTTTTATTTTATATGTAGTTATAATTTAAAATGTATAATTATTGTGATTATTATGTATTAGTTATTTTTAGTTATGTTTATAATTAAGTTCAAATTAAAACAAAAAACAAAATTAAAAAAAAAGCAACAGTAGGAATTATTGCTAAAAGGTATTCCTTTTTTTTTAAAGCAATGGTTGTACTATAACCACTACTAAATCAGTGCCATAACTTAGCCGTTGTAAAATACTCATTATAAGAATTGTTCCTGCGGTTGAAAACAGCCATTGCAATGTGACTTACAAGGGAGTTTTTAGTAGCATATTTTGCAACCACAATGAAAGTTTTTATATCCAAAAAAAGGAATAAGGGTGTAAATGAAATAGATGAGAAATAACTCTCATACCCATACTATAAAAAAATAGTTGAAAGGGATAGACACTATTAAGAAATAATAACAAAAGTATAATAGACCTTGCAAAAAATATTATCTCTCATTTTCCTTTTCCACCATACAACTAAACAATCTCTAGTGTCAACCAATAAAGCAACTATAAGCTTTTTACTAGTTCTTCCTTTAAATAAATAAATTTTATCTCATGCTTAAGTCAGTTTGTTTTAATTAGATTCTTCTTTTTCATCATCATTATTTTAGATCCCAAACAAATTTACATTCTTTGAGGTGTGTTACAAATAAAGTAGCTTATTATTGGTACTCTATCATTATTATCATTCCTCTGTTTAGGGATATTAATCATATTTAACTGCATGCTAACCATTTAATTAAACTATTAGCTAATTATGAAAGTTTATTACCAAAACACTATTGTCGAATAAATATTGGCAGGCTAGCTAGCTAGCTTGCGTGTATTGAATCGTACTTTGTTTGGTAGTGGCCCTGTCAAGTAATTAAAATCTACTTACTTTCACATTTTATTTCTAGTTTCTAATAATAAGTTTACAAATTAGCAAGTGCTAGTTGTTATTAATTTATCAAATGGTTTTGTAAGGATTTTAACTATGTTATTTACTTACCTATATAGTATTAAAGTAAACTATATTTTTGAAAGAACTATATAAATTGATATGAAAATTTTTTTTTGAAAAGCAAGTAAGATTTTCAGGAAAAGAATTTTATACAAAGGACCATCTTCTTGTAAAACAATTTATCAGGAAAATCATTTATCAAAATCTTCTACCGAAAATTATGTTTTATAAAATATAGTACCCCACATGTATTAGTTCTTTTTGGTGTACAAAGTTACCTAACATGTTTTAATTAATCTATTAAAAAACTCAAATCATGTTAGGTGACAAATAAATTAGGCAAAAATGTGATGGATCTCAGTAAATAAATATTAAAAAATTGAACTTCTTTTTTTACCAGTGTAAGGTTGTTTATGGCCCCATTAATTAGAAAGAAATATTTAGGTGAAGAAAAAGGCCGTTGAAAATTCTAATAAATTAAATCCCATCATGCTTGATGTATATATATGGTCAACAATATATATTTGCGATAATATATGTATAAGACCTACCAGTGCATAGTTTATTGCATCTGTCACGTTTAGTTTACCTTTATACATTATGAATGGGCACTCCACTTCTTCATAGATTTCCCCACAGTTATATTGAGTAAATCATTAATAAACCATATGACAAACAGTATTAAAAAGATATAGTCAGTTAAAAGATAAAGTTACTTGAGATTCATTTTTTATAATAAGGATATTTACTTTAAGAAGCTAGAAAGCTAGAAGAGAAAAAGTATAGTAAGTCCATGTCATAGGCTTGTCTTATCTTTATCCTAAAGGGCTCATGGCAAATGAAGCATAGGCATGGAACATAAATATGTTCAAATGATAGGTTACTATTAATTGTGTCTGTGTGTTGTTTTTTTTCGGGGGGGTGCGTGTGTGTGTAAGAGAGAGAGAGAGAGAGATGAGCTTGAAGGAGATGTCTTCTATGTCTCTGATTAATCATGCCCAAAAAATCACACAAAGTTAGGCAACTAACTTGGGTTTCAATTTAAGTTAGCTATAGAGAAGAAATTACAAATTAATACCTATTCCTTTTATATAACAATGAATATTTGAATTATTAGCTATAATGCTTCCAAAGACAAAAGACTAAAAATTAAAGTTATCTTCCATTTTTCTTAATAAAGTAAATAAAGATTAATGTTACTTTTTTCCCCTACTTATAGTTTGCACCTTCTGTCAGTTCAAATCCGTGGTTCCAACACCCTTGGGATCCCAATGGTCCAACAAATCAATTACTTATTCATAAAAAAAAAAAGGAAATTCAATAATTTTAGGATATTCTTCAAAACAAGGTAATCATTTTTACTAGTTCAAAGTGAATTTACCAAGAAGAGTACTTGGTGTAAAATAGGTAAATAAAGAAGCTACATAAAGGATGTGTAACGCCCGGTACGTTGTAAAAACACTGAAACGGGCCAGTTTGAAAAGCAAGTCCCTTGATATGAGTGATTTAAAGCCAAATAAAATTTGGATAAAATTGTAAATAATAGAAAATGAGAATTTGAGCCTTGAGTTGCCCAGAAATTGGGGCCAGAGTTATTCAAAAAATTTGCCGAAAGGCCAGTGACATTTTTGTAAAAAAGTATAATTTTGGAAAAATATCTATGAGGGCTTTTTAAATGAAAAATTTGAGTTTCCCAAGGTTTTCAGAGGCCCCAAAAACCATGGGATGCCCCAGGACCGGTAAAGCCCCTCCGGTGTACTCTTTCCGATGTCGGTTGACCCAAACTTTGATCGATTCGTTCAGGAAGGTTTAAGCTTTGATTTGAGTGATTCCAAAGGCATTTTGTTAAATTGGGAATCTAAATTTTATGATGGAAAAGATGGTTCTAAAAAAGGAGCTGAAACGAAGCCAAACCAGAAATACCATTATGGAAGGGCAAAAATGAAAACAAATTGCATAAAGAAGCTTCTAAATGCTCCTTTTAACTCCACGTTCAACCTCCCCCTCTCTAAATCGACTTTCTTCTGCCCAAATTTCAGAAAAGGAGCTGCTCTCTTAGGTGTACCAAGAGAGGGAATTTTGGAGGAAGAAAAGCCAAGGAAAGGTGAGAAAGTGTAAGATTTTCATGTTCCTTCCTCTTGAAACTTCATCCTCCCATCTTGCTTCATCTTTCCATGGTTTTAATGCAATTTTTGGTGCTGATTTGTGTCCAAATCAGAGGACAAAAATTCAAAATTTAAGGAGGAGGAAGAGGGAAGAAGAAGGGCTCTTGAAGAAAGCTTGATTTCAAAGTAGTTTCTCTTCTCTTGTTGCTTTTTTTTCTCCTTCTCCTCTTCCATGGTGGGATGCCTCAAACAGAACCATGAAGAGGAAAGAGTTTCTGTTTTATAATCCAAAAAAATCCATCAAACTAAACTATGGGAAGATGGATTACACTAAAGAAATGCATGAAAAGCTAGTAAAACTTAAGTTAGAAAAGTGTAAGGTGCTTGAACATAGTTTAAAATCTGGGTTGATTCAAGACTTCCCCATCATATGTGAGTATTTGTTTGAGTTTCTAAGACTCCTAGGGAGCCTCCCAAGTGCCTCATCTATTAAGGAAAAATCCCAAACTCCATGGGTCTTTAATAGAAGCATAAATTGGTCAAGACCTTTAAAGATATCTAGGGGATGTTTTAAATGGTTCCAAGCTTGATTTGAGACTTTATATGATAAAAGAAGATAGGGGAAACCCTTGAAAAAAAATTAGAAGCCTTAGGTTGGGAGATGAGGCAATAGCTTCCATAATTTAATCTTATGAAGTAACATGGACTTAGGTTTGTGAAAGTGAGTGTGTGATGGCTTCAAAGACCATAAATGAGGTCAAGAGGTCTAAATATAGCAAGAGAATGGAACCAAGAATTTTACTTGTGGTAGTTGCTTCATTAAGTCATTAATGGAACCATATTGGGCCAAAAAAGAATAAAGTGTAGTCTTAAGAGTGAGTTGGATGTTATAATTTATTCCAAGAGTATAATTAAGTGTTGTTTATTGTGAATAGGCCAAAGAAATCCAACCCCACCTCCTTGTATTTGTGGAACCAAAAAAAAGAAGGAAGAAGCAAAGTAAGGCTTAAATTTGCATTAAGGTAGCTCTCCACCTTTTCTGATTGCATTTTCTTGTTGCATATGTGTTATTGTGTACTTGTGTGTATGTTTATATGTTTGAGACTTGCCACTGAATGCTATGTTGCTATTTTGGTACCAATATGCTTTCTTGAATGTCTTTGAATTGTGGAAATGGCTCATAAGGGTGAGGTAATGCCAAAAGTCCCTTAATGTGGATGAGGAGATACCAAAAGTCTCATGGCATGGGTGAGACATGTAACATTCGATCCCTCCGTAAACGTGAGAAACGCAATATTTGGTTTCTCCGTAAACGTCAATAACGAGTTGGATACAAAAGAAAGTCCCTGAAATAGAAGGAATTGGGGCCAAATAAAATTATGATAAAATTCTAAATAATGGAAAATGAGGATTTGAGTTTTGAGTTGCCCAGAAATCAAGGTCAGAGTGATTCAATAAATTTGCCGAAAGGCCAATGGCATTTTCGTAAATATGGGAACTTTTTGAAAAACTCACAGAAGGGCTTTTTAAATGAAAGTTTCGAGTTCTCCGGGGTTCTTAGAGGCCCCAAAAACCATGGGAAGCCCCCGGGACTAGTGAAGCCCCTCCGGTGTATTCTTTCCGACATCGGTTGACCCAAACTTTGACCGATTTGTTCAGGAAGGTTTTAGCTCCGATTTGAGTGATTCCAAAGGCATTTTATTAAATTAGAAATCTAAATTTTATGATAAAAAAGATAGTTCTCAAAAAGGAGCTAAAACAAAGCTAAACCAGAAATGCCATTATGAAGGGCAAAATTGGAAACCATTTTAAAAAGGAAGCTTCTTTCTTCTTCTTTATATGCCACGTTCTTTCTCTCCTCTCTAAGACCAACTTAATTCTGCCAAAAACCAGAGGAGAAGCTGCCCTTCTTAGGCGCACAAGAGGAGGAAGATTTTGGAGGAAGAAATTCAAGAAAAAGGTAAAAATCTTTAAGAAATTCCATATGCTTCCTTCTTGAAACTTGCTCCTCTCCTCTCAAGCTTTCTTTCTATGGTTTTAATGAAGAGTTTGGTGCTGTTTTGGGGGTAGAACAGCGAGGAAAAATTCGTGTTTGGAGTGAGGCAACTAAGGAAAGTGAAAAGCAACCAAGAAAGAGCAAGAAAACAAGGTAAAACTTCCATTCTTTGGTAGCTTCTTCCTTCCCCTTCCTCTTGCATGAATTTGGGCACCATGATCCCAACTGTTAAGGGCTATTTTCTGCCCAATTTATGGAGGGATTAGAAGTTTTAGATGGCAAGGATTAAGAAGAAATCAATAGAATCAAGAAAGGAGCATTAGGAGATAAGATAGAACCATTAGGGATCCAAATGCTCCCTTGCAAATTTGATTTTATATGAATGTTCTTAGACTTAATTGAATGTTTAAACATGCTCCTAAGACCCCTAGAGAGCTTCCCACATGCACCTCCCATCCAAGAAAGCAAAGAAATTGCAAGAAAAATTAATGAACTCTAAGTAGAAAAAGTGTAGTGCATTTGAAGGGATTGTAAAAATTGATTTGATTTATGCATTCCCTAGCATATATGAGTATTTGATTGAGCTCCTAAGACCTCTAAGAAGCCTCCCAAGTGTGTCTACCATCAAGGAAAAATCAAGAAAGCCATGAACTCTTCTACTCCCCATAGTCTCGGCTAGGCAAGTTCCTATAACTAGGGAGAGTTTTAAATTTTTCTAAGGCTATTCTTGAGTCATATGTGATGAGTGAAGATGAGTAGAGGCCTTGAAAAAAATTTAGAAGTCAAAGAAAGTGAATTGGTGCTATAGGTTCTATATTAGGACCTAAAGAAGCAATATAATGCTAGGCCCTTTGTTTTAATGATATGATGACTCCAAGAGGTTTAAAAGGAGTCAAGAATCATAATTGAAAAGAAAGAATGAGGCCTAGAAGTCATTTGATGGGTGTTGCTTCATTAGGTGTGATTATAGACCATAATGGAGCCTGCAGAGCAATCTAGTGTTTTATCAAGTGATGTAGCCTTAGAATATGTTTCATAGACCTAATTGGCTAGGCCAAGAGAAACTATCTCCACCAAATTTTGGGTGTGTGGCCGAAAGAGGAGTCTTGAAAGCTAAGGAAAAAGTGTGTGAAATTGTGCAAAGTAGCTCTCTCCACCTTCTCTCATGCATGGATGTGTGTTTAGCTTATTTTAGAATGTGTGTATGTGTATTTTCAAGCTAAGAAAAGTATGCTAGTATGCCTTTATATTCCATGATCCTTGATGCCATGTTATATTTTAAATGAATCTATGATGTTTGTATAAGTTTGCTTGAGTGAGGAGAGGCCAAGAACTCTTCCCTTTGGTGAGGATGAGCCAAGAACCCTTGAGCTTGGTTGAGACATAGCAAAGAGTCTCCCAAAAGCAAAGTGGGCTCCCAAGAGTATGGTTGAGTCCAAAGCTCTTCAAGAATGGGTGAGGCAAGTCCAAAATCCATGAGAAGTGTGAGGCCAATCCAAACACTTGAGGAACTCTTAAATGTCTTGTATGATTGATTTACATGCCAAGGTTGTTTTGGAAATGTCCATGACTTCCATTTTTCTATACATGTATTTGAAAAGCTTACTTTGTACATATTATGTGTGATTGAATGGGAGATGAACTATTGGAATTCTTTGAATCTCATCCCCTCCTCTCCAATGATCTAACATGCTAGGTGGACCAAGTAACTATGGTGAAGGGAGCCAACATCAATGAAGAAGGAAGATTGATAACCTTGTGTCTTGTTTGATTAAGTTTGGAACCATAATGATGGTTCATCATGTATATGAGGTTGTAAATGTGTTATGAACCTTGAGCATGTATAAATATGTAATTATGTGATGTTTATAACCATGGATATGATGTATGAGCTCTAGAATACAATTTGAGTATGTAATGCCAAATTATGCAATTTGGAAGTTTGATGAGCTCTAGAATGGAATTTTCATACACGACGTAGCGCGAAATAAGGCATTATTTTAATGTCATTTTTCCATTCCCTTTGTGCATGTCATAATGTGAGATTTAGAAATGATAGGAAGTAAGCTAGAAATATATGATGTTACAAGATAGCTCTTACTCTTTTAAAAGCACAACCAAAACTCATTTGAAAAGCAATAATGGGGTCTCTAATAGCCTCTCTCACTCTTCTATTGGCTTTAGGCTCTCTCAGCTTGCCATCTCAAATCTTTATTGACCATTACGTCTACTCATCTCCTTTACCTCCTAAGAAATATCCTCTAGTATCTTCTCCCTACCACTACCTATAACCAAAGTAAACAAAGATTAATGCTACCTATAACCATTATGTCTACCTACAAGCATTGATTCTTTTCTACTTGGCTCTTCCACCAAAGAGCCTTCATCATTACTAATAATCACACCTAAAGAAGAGGTGATTAGGTGTAATGAATAGAAAAAATAAATGATGCAAATTTCTTAGACTCAAGAAGTTAGAGCTCACTTTTAAGAATTTGGAGTATACTTTAAATAAAGTATAAGAACTTTGGAGCTAACTTTAACTTTTAGAGTAGCCTTTAAAAATAGTTAAATAAAAAGAGTTAGGGAAAGAAATGACACTATTGAGTTATCTTGATATAATCCCTTTGGCCTATGTCTACCTCCCTTAATCTCTTAGGGGATTTCCTTTAATCAAACAATGTACAAATGATAGGCTTTGTCATATTTACCTCTAACTTCAACTCATTTTAAGCTTTACAATCACTAGGTTTTCAAAAGCTCATCCACCACTCACTTTTACTCACAAAGAGATTTACAAAGAGAATAAGAGTATTTTTGAACTCTTTAAATAAGAAGTACAATGAACACTTAAATTAAATGCTCTCAATAGCAAATATACCTAAAACTAAGATTACATAGTAGGAGAGTAAGAAATAAATACAAGCTTTGAATGCTTTATTTTTTGTTGATATTTTACTCTTTGAATCTTTAATTGCATTTAGATCTAGCTATTAGAGATGATATGCTTTTCTTTTCTCTTACTACTTGTGAAAGCATAGATTAGAGAGTCAAGTCCTACAACTTTTTAGCTTGTCTAGAGTAGATAATATTGCAACATTCAAATCCGTTCTCTTTGCATTTTTCAATGTAATGACTCCCTATTTTTGGCGTTATATGGTACATTTTATGGTGGAATAGGGAGTCATTTAGTTATTTTCTTACAAATTTTGCATTTAGTGTAGATTTTTCTTCAGTCAATGTAAATAAATAAAATGTAGCTTGCATAGTAATTTCAATAGCTCTTTGCTTCATTTCATTTTGATCTTAATCTTAGGAGAGGGATAGAGACTTGCTACAAGGGAATAAAGAGAAGGACAGGTTGAAAAATCAAGAGCAAGTTGTTTGAGTGTCCTCCCGTTAGTAAGGATACTAATTCGCTATAACGAGTGCATGGCTCATACAAAATTTAGAGAGTCTTTAGTAACAGCGTATGCTATGGCAAGAACTAGAACTGATGAACTCTCGCAATAGGGAGAGGTATTTCTCACTATGGCAAGGTTCATATACTGAAACACACAACTTTGATTTTCAGATTTAAAATGTGAGAAGCAGCGAGGGTTTGAGGGAGTTGAGCTTTTTAGAGGAGGTTTTGAAGGGGAAATGCACAAAGAAGCTAAGATTTATAGGCAAGAAGCTTGGATTAAAGATTAGAGGCCAAATCAACACATTAACATTGAGTTTTATGATCTTCTCCCTTCTTCTATGGATTTTTGTTTCTCTAAATATTTTGTTTGGTTTATAATGTTCAAAGCTAAGTGTGGCTAGATTTTGTGGATCCTAGGTTTACTTGAATCTATTGCCATGTAATTGAGATTATATGTAGTTAAATTGGATTGATCTTGGATTTGAGTGCTTAATGTAGTTTGTCATGTTCATTTAAGAGTTTGGCCACCTTTTTCATGGATTTGGGATTTAAGATTAGCTCTTGAAAAAGAAAATTTAAATGGACTATATGATTGAGAAAATTAGGATTAGGTTAATCTAATTTTGTTCTTAATTATAGATATATATTTAAGGGACCTAAGTAGTTTAAGAGGATTGAGTATAATTGACCTAATTAATTATGAGAGAAATCTACAATTAAATATGATAGAAGTCAAAATGGTTTAAGAGACAATTGGGCTTAAATTAGTTCCTCAACTCTCAGATCATTAATTAAACTAATTTACTAAATAACTCAATTTTTGGTAATAAGGGAATAGGAAACCTAGGATGCTTCTCAATGCTAATTCTCATTAGAACAATTCTAAATGTTTAGTTTTATCTTTCAATTTTATTTTAATTCATTACGTTGGTATTTTGGTATATTTCTTGACTTAAATGAATGCAACACTTTTTAGCCCTGACTTCATCTAAATTAATTTCTTGTGGGATGACCTTGACCGTGAAAAATTATATGTATAGCCACATGTGTACAGTTTGATCAAGTAGTTCAGTGATAAGTATGAGTATTGTTCCTACAAAGAATAACTTAAATGCAATTAGGCAATGCACAATCTACTTTCATCCACGTTAAGCGACCAATTAAGCAAGTCATGAACTTAGAACTAATTTTAAAACAAAATAATTTAAAGAAAACTTAGTTGGCAAAGAAAATTTAAACAAAAATCTAAGGTTTTGAAGTTACCTAGAGTCACTATTCCCTTTATGCTTACTAGAACTTAATTACTTGTTCAATTGCAATTAATTATCACCTTGTGGGTTAAGAGATTCATAAGCTATAACCGTCCATCAATGTAATTATAGCCCTACTTTTCCCTAAAATCTAAGTGTCCTTAGAATTAGGTTAGAGTGCATTAACTACTATAACCCTCTACAAACCAATTTAGGCAATTAGGTATATTTTTATCCCAATTACAAATTAAATAAATCTAAACTTAATCTATCCAACTCTTATGTCCAATTAGAACTCCTTTTTCAAGGTAAATTTCAATTACCCAAATCAAATCCAAGAGGTGGCCAATCCCTAAGTAAGCATTAAGCAAAAAGAAGGATACACAAAGCTTTAATCATTACAATCAACAAGAAAAATAAAGATCAAGTTCACATCAAGTTCATAATGCTCTAGGTAAAGAGAATTTTAGCCATACATAGCTAAATCTAACATTGAATCCTAATCGAATACATAGAGAAGATGAAGAAAAGAAGAGAAAGCAAACAAAGGAATGAAAGATATGCAGAAATTTGAGCTCCTCTTTTGATTCTTTTTCTTCCTTCACTCCTATAAGCTCAATAAACCACAAGACCTCTGAAAATCGCCTCCTGGAATGCTCAGAAGCCTTTTCTATCGCAGACTGACGAAAACCTAGCTGCATCTCGCTTTTCTATCCTCATTAATCAAAACGTAGAGTTTTGATGCTGATTTTTGCAGCTACATCTTTAGATAATGCGATCGCATCTTTGCTTGGAGCTTAAGAAAAATATAATGGCTTCTAAATCCTCATAGATAATAATTTTGAAACAAGAACTTCATTTCTCTCTTTCACTTTCAATTCCATAAATTACTTAAAAATAGTGAATAAATCCCACTAAAACTTTAATGAATGACTCCCAAATTCAATCAAATTGACTATAAGTAATACAAAATATTAGGAGTCATCACTCCCCCACACTTAGACAATTGCTTGTCCTCAAGCAAAACTCACTTATCCATACTTTCAAAACAAATAATAAAACAACACAATATCTCAGAACATTTAATTCTAGCCTAAAGTTCCCCTATACTTGAATCCAGCAACCTTGTGTAACTAAGAAGCTAAACAAACGTAACTTAACTTCACAATTTACACATTTCCAATACAATTTACAAGGCCAACCCATGCACTCATAAAATGAAAATTGAAATTCTAAACTAGAAGAGATCATCCACTTCTTTTATTGCTTTCCACAAGTATCTCTTTTTTTTTAGATTTTCTTTTTTTATTAGAGAAGGAATATCTCTCTTCTAATCAACAACTCCAATCCCATTCTAAGAACTTATGAGCAAGATCGCAATCAAATTATATTAGAACTTAACCAATTCGATCACTTCAAATCAAAATGCTCACTATAATTAAATCACACAAGTTTTAACTACTTGTCACAAAAATTGCCATAAACAAATAAGAGGGAAATTAAACTCAATTAAATCCTCAAAAACACTGTAGCCATTCTATTGTTTTCTCATAAATCTTCATTCTCTGTCGCAGACTAACAAAAACCTAGTTGCATCTCGCTTTTCTATCCTCATTAATCAAAACACAGAGTTTTGATGCCGATTTTCTCGGTCGCATCTTCAGATAATGCGATCGCATCTTTGCCTAGAGCTTAAGAACAATATAATTGCTTCTAAATCCTCATAGATAATAATTCTGAAACAAGAACTTCATTTCTCTCTTTCACTTTCAATTCCATAAATAACTTAAAAATAGTGAATAAATCCCACTAAAACTTTAATGGATGACTCCTAAATTCAATCAAATTGACTATAAGTAATACAAAATATTGGGAGTCATCAGACCTTGATCCACTACACTGCATAATTAATCCATACACTTGTGGAGTCCATTGTAAAATTAGTTGTTATCAAGTTTTCTGGCACTATTGCCAAGGAATTAAGTTAGATTGTTTTGGATTAAGTAAGTTCTTAGTAGTTTTAGTTCAATATTATTGTAAGTATAGTTAAGCCTTTTTGTTATTTGGACTTAAATTCTAGATATATTGCCTGGCAGGTAACATAATTTATGCCATTTAAGGTGAAATCTAAATTTACAACCAAGTCAAAAACAAGAAGTGTCCAAGAGATTCTAGTTGAAAGTTTACCTATAGAACTCGCATTTACTAAAGAGGAAGAGTTGGAACAAATTAAGAATCAAGAGAAAGTTCCAATTGAAGTACAAGTGTTAGCTTATACTGAAGAACAAGGGATAGTTCAAGTGGAAGACCAGAGAAGAGCTTTAGACATGGCAGAGGATGAATATGAGAGGCTAAGAGGTAATAAATTTCTTAGTTAGAAAACTCATGGTTATCAATCAGGGATCAAAGTTCCAAAATTCCAAGCAAATAATTTTAAGATCAAACAAATGACATTGCAAATGTTACAAATGAACGGACAACTTAGTGGTGCCTACCATAAGGACTCGAATAGACATCTCCTTTCTTTCTTAGAGGTGTGTGATTCATTTAAGCAGAATGAAGTACTATAGGATGTGATCCGATTATGGCTTTCCCCTCTGTCTCTATCAGGGAAGGCCAAATAATGGTTAAATAATTTTCTAGAGGGTTCAAGAAAGATTCTAGGCATAATTTTTCTCTCATGGCAAGATGGTTAATGCTAGAGCAACCATTACTAATTTTAGACAATAGCTAGGTGAGAATTTATATGAAGCATAGGAAAGGTTCAAATAACTTGTCAAACAATGTCTCAATCATGATTAGGACAAATGGGTCTTGGTTCAAAATTCTATTCATGGTTGACTCTGGAGTACGAGACATTGATGGATTCTATGAAAAATGGAGGTTTAGGAGGCAACTAGTGAATAATATGATAAAATATTTGGATGATCTTACAGCAAAGCATGCACAGTCTTCTAATGAGCGGCGACCAGTAAAAATGATTAAAAAGAGTTCATATAATGCTACTTCTCAGATAGTGGCAATTTTGCATCAATGAATAAGTATTTTGATTAGTTAAAAGTTCAAGTTTAGAAAAATAGTAACTACATAAGAGTTAATGGAGTACACATGCTGACTAATTCTTGTAACTACTGTGGGGAAGCACATACTTCTGAATTTTGTCTAATCAGGACTGCAAATTAGGAAATTGGCATCAGAGTTGAATATGATGAAGCAAAGTGGATTACCTAGTGATCCAGTTCCTAATCCGAGCAAAAAGGGAAAGGAGGAGTGTAAAGTAATCACCTTGCGTAGTGGTAAGCAATTGCCTAAAGTTTATAAGTCCAAAGAGGAATCAGTATATGAAAGGGATCAAGTTGTTTCGAAGGAAAGTGTAGAGTTGAATGATTCAGAAGAGAAAAAGGAAGAGTTGAGTAAAGAATAGAAAAATAGAGGTGTAGAGAAAAAAGGTAAAAGTAAAGATAAGATAGTGGAACCTCAAAGAAGAGTGCCTCCCCTTCTTTTTTTGTAAAGATTTCAAAAGAGAGCTTTAAAAAAGAAATACAAAAAGTTTTTCCATATATTTAAACAACTCCATATTAACATTTTCTTTGTTGAAGCTTTGGAACAGATGCCTTTATATATAAAACTTTTGAAAGAGATGTTAAATAACAAGAATAAGTTGAATGAATTAGGTAGCATGATGCTTACACAAAAATGCAGTGTGATAATTCTCAACAAATTACTTCCTAAGCTATGGGATCCTGATACTTTCTTAGTGCCATGTGTTATTAAAGATAAATTTGAAGGAAGGGCTTATGAGACTTATGATCAAGTGTGAATTTAATGCCACGTGTAATTTTTGAGCAACTCCTACTTGGGGAAGTACAATATACTTCAGTTACTCTTCTACTAGCTGATCAAAGTATGTCTAAGCTAAAGGGTATTATTGAAGATGTGCTAGTCGTGGATAAGTTTATTTTTTCAGTTGACTTTATCATCTTAGACATACCAGTTGATAGGAAGCTATCTCTTTTGTTGGGTAGACCCTTCTTGGTAACCGCTCAAGCTTTCATTGATGTAAAGATGGGTGAAATCAAGTTGAAAGTAGAGGATGAAAAGAGTCTTTTTAATATGAACAAGACATGAAATTCTTTAATTGTATAGATGATTTTTTTTTTGGTTAAGATTTATGAGGAATGCATTCAAGAAGTATTAGAAACATATAGAAAGAAAGAACCACTAGAAGTACTGCTACATGAGATGGACATAGTTGAACAACATGGGATTGATGAATGTAAGATGATGATACATGTAAATCCTTGATGGTCCAGTTCGTTGAGAAAATTCAAACCATTGAAGTTAGAGTCTAGAGTGGCTCTATCAATGAAACCATCTATTGAAGAACATCCAAAGTTGGAATTAAAATAATTGCCTTCTCATTTAAAGTACACTTATCTAGGTATAGATAATTCTTTCATTTCGACTTCTTTAAATGATGAGCAAGAGCAAAGGCTGATTGATGTGCTTAAAGCTCACAAAACTACTATGGGTTGGACAATTGCAAATATAAAAGGTATTTTTTTAGCAATAGTGATGCACGAAATTTTGTTGGAAGATGGGCATAAAAAATCCATAGAGGGGCAAAGGAGGCTAAACCTAATCATGAAAGAAGTAGTTAAGAAGGAGATACTTAAGTGGTTGGATACAGGATTATATACCCTATCTTTGACAGTAGTTAGGTCAACCCAGTACAGTGTGTATAAAAAAAAAAAAGATGAATGATAGTAGTGAAGAATGATCAGGATGAGTTTATCTCCACTAAAATTGTTATTGGGTTGCATATTTACATAGATTATAAGAAGTTAAATGCTGCAACATGCAAAGATCACTTTCTTCTCCTGTTCATTGACCAGATCCTTAATTATTTGGCCAAGAAGCAATATTTTTGTTTCTTGGATGGGTATTCAAGATACAATCAAATAGCAATTATCCCAGAAGATCAAGAAAAGGCAACATTTACTTGGCCTTATGGTACATTTGCATTTTGGAGGATGCCTTTCCTGCTATATAACACTTTTACCACTTTTCAACGCTATATGATGTCAATCTTTGTAGATTTCATTGAACATACAATGGAAGTCTTTATGGATGATTTCTCCATTTTTGAAGAATCATTTAAAGCTTGTTTAGCCAATTTGGAGCAAGTTTTGAAGAGATGTGAAGAAACAAATCTAGTGTTGAATTGGGAAAATGTCATTTCATGGTCACTGAGAGAGTTATTTTAGGTCACAACGTGTCTAAACATGGTTTGGAAGTGGATTGTGCTAAAATTGCAGTGATCAAGTAGTTTTCACCACCCATTAATGTAAAGGGAGTCCAGAGTTTCCTTAGCCATGCTAGTTTTTATCGCCAGTTTATCAAGAACTTTTCAAATATTACAAAGCCTCTTTGCAAACTTGGAAAAGGATATACCCTTTGATTTACTTATAAATCTCTGAGAGCCTTTGAAGAGTTAAAGTAGAGGTTGATCACCATGCCCATTATAGTAGCTACTGATTGGAGTCAACCATTTAAGCTCATGTGTGACGCAAGTGATTATACAACAGAAGTTGTGCTTAGACAGAAGAAGGGCAAGGTATTTTATCCAATCTACTATACTAACCAAACTTTGAATGGTGCTCAAGTGAGTTATTGCACAATTGAGAAGGAAATGTTAGCTATGATTTTTGCATTCAGTAAATGTTGTGTTTATTTGATGGGTGCTAAAGTGACTGTGCATATTGATCATGCAACCATTAAATACCTATTAAGTAAAACAGAGTCAAAACCTAGGCTAATTAAGTAGGTCCTTCTTTTACAAGAATTTGACATGCATATAGTGAATAGGAAAGAAAGTGAGAATCAAGTTACTGATCATTTGTCTAGGTTAGTTCAAGAGTTTAAATGTGTGGATAATGCTATGATTGATGAATGTTTTCCTGATGAGCAGTTATTTCTTGTTGCAAGCTTAACTGATATTCCATGGTATGTTGATTTCATGAACTATATTATGAGTAATGTCTTACTATCTGATTTAAGTCATTACTAAAAGAAATTTTTTTTGCATGATGTGACTTGTTATTTGTGGGATAAACCTTTTCTTTTTAAAAGATACACTAATTTTTTTATTAGAAAGTGTGTGCCTAAAGTTGACCAAAAGGCCATTTTGTGTGTCTATCATTCATTTACTTATAAAGGTTATTTTGGGGATCAAAAGACTGCATATCGAGCGTTAGAATCTAATTTTTATTGGCTTACATTATTTAAAATTCTCAGAATTTTGCCATTAAGTGTGATAGATACCAAAAATAGGGAACATTTCAAGATGGCATAATATGCAACAATTAGGGATCTTAGAAGTGGAACTCTTTAATGTTTAGGGGATGGATTCCATAGGTCCATTTCCTTCATTTAGGGGTAATTAATATATACTTGTGGCAGTAGAATGTGTGAGTAGATGGGCTAAAGCTATAGCTTGTTTAGCCAATAATGCAAACATAGTGATCCAGTTTCTTAAGAAAAATATCTTCACTCGATTTGGAGTGCCTTAGCCCATTATTACTAATGAAGGCACTCATTTCCATAACAAGTAGTTGAAGAATTTATTGGTTAAGTATGGGGTGTATCATCATATGTCCCTTGCTTATCATCCTTATACTAATGGGTTGTGTAAACTCACTAATAAAGAGATTAAAAGAATCCTAGAGAAAACTATTAATCACTCAAGAAAGGATTAGTCTGACAAACAAGATGATGCTTTATGGGCTTACTGAATTGCTTTTAGAACACCCATTAGAATGTCACCTTATTGGCTTCTTCATGGGAAAGCATGCCATCTACCTTTAGAGTTTGACTATAAAGCTTGGTGGGCTATTAAGATGTTAAATCTTAATTCCAAGCTTGCTACTGCTCAAAGATTGCTTTAACTTGATAGATTAAAAGAATTCTTATTGGAAGCACATGAAAGTTCAAAGATTTATAGGGAAAGAACTAAGAAATGGCATGATCGGCAGATTCTTAATCGAACTTTTAAACTAGGACAACAAGTACTACTATTCAATTCAAGGCTTAAGTTGTTTCCTAGAAAGCTTAAATCAAGATGGTCGAGGCCTTACACAGTTATTTTTGTTACACCACATGGAGTTGTCGAGATCAAGGATAAGAAGTCAAGTGACTAGTTCAAAGTCAATGGGCAAAGACTCAAACATTATTTAAGGGGAAAATGGGATCGGTAGAAGATGGTCTATAGCTTCACATCATCTTCTTAAGCATTTGGAATAGTCTAGCTGAAGACTATAAACTTAGTGTTCTTGGGAGGCAACCCAAGTCTTTTTCCTTTAAATTTTTTATTTTGGTTTTAATTTTATTTGTTGGACTCTAAGTTTTAATGCTTCGCTTGATCTTGCAGGTCTTGGAGTTTACAAGAAAGGTTGAAAGTTTAGGACAATTCCTTTTTGGTAGACGCATTGAAATGAAGCATCTAGTTCAAGCAAGAAGTTCTTATTAATCGGGCTAATGTGTTTATTTTGTTTCAATTAATTGAGTTTTTAACTTGAAATGAATTATGTTAAGGATTTGAACAGAGTAAGTCAAAATGTCTTCTTAAAATTTTCTAAGTTTCTTCAATTTTAATTTTCACTATAGCTAGTGGTGAATGTAGCTTGTTCAAGTTCTTGGTATAGAATCCAAAGAGTTCCTCATCATAGTGTGCACAATTATAAGAAATTTCATGTTTAAAATTCTTTCAAGTGTTGTTATTATTGCATACATGCCTTTTCGTAATGGCAAGATCTTTGTTTCTCTAGTCTAGTACAAATTCCAGAAAGTTTCTCACTATAGCTTACCAAAACCTATAAGTGTTCTCATTACTATGAGAGGACCACTTAGTAATTGTGAGATTAGGCAATTTTGTTGCTTGGTACATATTTCAGAGAACTACTTGCAATTGCTTGAGCAATAGCAAGGTTTTCTGGTGGCTTCAGATTGAGTGTTTGAAAAAAAAAACTAAAAAGTAAAAAATATATATAACAACAACAACAACAACAATAATAACAACAACAACAACAATAACAAAAAACAACAAAAAATAAAACAAAACAAAAATAAATTTTCTTTTCCTTCTCATTCTTTCTCACTATCGCATACGTTTTCTCCCCACTTTTTCTTGCTCTACTTTCCCCTTGATTTCTTGTTAGCAATTTAACCATTTTCATGCCATCTTCCTCATCTTTTAATATTATTGCAACATCAGGTATGTTTTTTATTTGTTCGTCTCTCCATTTTTCTACATCAGATTCACACTTTGAGGACTTAGGTTTAGTAATTTGCTTAGTTTAATTTGGCAAATGTAGGTTACTAGGATTGTAATAATTGATTTGGGTGTGCTATTTGCATCTTTCTGTGCATGTGGTTTCATTTTTCTTAGATGTTTTGGGTTAAAGATCACATATCTACATATACTGTTCTTCTTCATTTTGGCGAGGATGAACTCACTATAGCGAGTATGAATAAAATTTGCAGAATTCAAATTTTCATTTCCTTGCACCATTTGAATTGTTTTATTTCACTTCCTCTTCTTTGAATAAGTTTGTTTACTTCTATTTTATCCCTAACTAACTCCTTTTGACATAGGATTATCCCTAGGGTTCCTTGTGCTTAAGCAAAATATAATGGTTTTTCAATGCTTTAGTTGGCTTTGGTTTTGGAATATTAATGATTGAGCTGTTAGTTGCATATCATTCAATGATCAATTATCTTGAAAAGGGCACATATTTATATTCTTTATGCCTAACTATTTGTTAAAATTATTTCTATAGCATCTTAATTTCTCACCTTGTTTCTAAACTCCATGGCACCTAAAAAACAAGCTAAGATAGCATAGGCCTCCACCTCCAAACAAAAGAAAAAGAGTTATGACAAGGATTGATTTGCCTTTACAAGAGCTAATTTTCATTTTAATATGAGATTTTCAGATTGGGGACTCACTAAAGATAGGTACTATGAGCTTCATCCACTTGGCCTCACTTTCAGTGGCTTTAAGTGGTACCATCTGCATCACATTCCTATGACGATATAAGAATTATATGCAAATTTTTAAGACACTGAAGAAGATGAAGACAAGTACTATTGTAGAAGTGCATGGGTTTGGATTAATGAGAAAGTCATTCAAGATTTCTATAAGTTGCCTAATGTTGACCACTGTGCATTTGAGGCCTATATGGAGGATCACCAATCCATTCCTTGAGAGGATCTTAAAGTCACAATAGCCAATGAAAGGTGAGCTCAATTGACCAATAAATTATATACAATAGCTTAATTAAACAAACCTGCTCGCTATTGGCTTTAGTTTATTTCTAGCAACATTAACACAAGCTCCCATGGATCAAACATGGCTTAAGAAAGAGCCTTTCTCACCTATTGCTCTATAATGAGAAAGCGAGTGAACATTCCTTGCCTTATGATTCTGAACTTCAAGCAAGTGACATGTTCTGAGAAGGTGAGTCTGGCTTACCCCCACATGTTTACTGAGTTGCTTCAAATGGGGGTTAAATGGGTGTCCAAAAATGATACACAATTTAAGCCTAAGGATGCCTTCAAATATCATAACATGAAAGATGAACTTGGGAGACCTAGAAGACCTTGAGCACAACAGTAGTAGGAGATGCCTCCACCTCTGCAAGAGCAGGCACCAGAGCCCATGGTTCATGATGCACCACCTTAGGCACAGTTTGAGGGCTGGGTGAGAGAGTCAATTGAGAGATTAGAGGGTCATGTGCTCTCTATGCAGGAGCAACTGCAGATGTTAGTAGATTATTTGGTGCCTAATCCTCCACCACCACCTCCATAAGTGCCTCAATCTTCCATTATTATCCTTCCATAAGTGATAATAATTAGATTAAGCCTTGGTATGGAAACCTACCAAGTGATAACTTTCAAATTTAGAGAAACCCTAGAATTAACAATAGGCAATCCTAAGCCAAATCCTATTTTCTGAAAACTAAAAAGTGTTCAAAAAAGGAAAATAAAAAAAAAGGATAAGTGTAGAGACTCAATGAAAGTTATTCTAATAAATGGAGTTGACCGCTAAAAGTCATCACTGAAAACATGTTTTCTTGTAGTGTACTTCATTAATGATAACAAAGACACTGATGATATTAAGGTTTCTAAGGAGGAGGAAGACAAGGCTAACTTAGACAATACATATTTCAATAGTTCTTAATTCCAAGGTATGTTGAAGTTCCTATTCCTTGTTCTTATTTTCACATTACACATTGAAGACATTGTCTTTTCATTTATGCTACACCTATATTGTTGCATGATTTATTAATGTCAGCACATCACTTTTTTTGGGTATACTAATGTCAGTAGAAAATGATATAAAGACTTATATGTTGTTAAAAGTTTTCTATTAACATCTTTTTCAAATAGTTATAGACTTCCATAGTATAATGAATAACTTTATAATGTATATTTTATTGTTTTAATTGCTGGTTTGCTATTTGTATGTATGTTTCATTGCAAGTTAAATATGGGAATGGATGTAAAACAAATAAAACATTAGAATCTTTTTTTTTTTAACTAGCGACCAATAGTGAGAGATTAGCAAAGAATCAGTGGTGGATTAAAGAAGGAAAATAGCAAGGTAACTGAGAAGGAATAGCAAGGAAACACAATGAGGAAACTATGACACATCTTACTACACCTGGTAACTGCCTTAAGTAATTCATCACCAATATACCAAAAAATCCTTAACCAAGTCATAAAAAGTGGTAAAAATTTGAAACTTTTCCTTTTCAACAACATATCTATAGCACAGTCATCCTTTACTTCATCTTGTATTACATATTCTTTACATACTTCACATAACATGGATCATTTAAAGTTCATAATTTTCCATAAAATGATTCATAGGTGGTGCCACATAAATCATGCACTAAAACTTATAGAAATCCATAATGAGTCATAATATGTGCTTCAACTATAGTTTCATACTTTTTTTGGCAACACTAACAAAGTGGGACAAATTTTAAGGCATTAAGCCTTTTTCCATACTTCATACATCATACATGGTACTTAATTATCATAATAGTGAAGTCACAATTCCAAACAAAAGACCATAAAAATAGGTCCAAAGTTTGGCCCCAAGGGACCCCACTCAACCTTTCTTATTTGCTTAAAATTCCACATCAAGTGGCTTCAAGGACCATCTTAACAAGTAAATATAATATTTAATTGCATCTGGAGGTCCAATTAGCAACTAACCCCATTAGTGCCTTAGTTCTAACAATTTAAAGTAAAAGTGACAATTGAAATATTCTAACTCTTTGAATAAAATACCATAGCTATAACAACATTAAACCATAATTTCATGAGTTTGTCTTGGCCAAACAAGAAACAAGGTTATCAAAACCAGTCCAATCCATAATCATAGGCACATTCTTAGCCTTAAAGAAGAAAATGAGGGATATTCAAGCAAAACTCCCTTATAAAAATATAATCATGCATAGTCTCCACTATAAAGGCAGACATAAGGAAAAACTAAACATGATTCCACTTTTTGAACCAAATCTCATTCCATTCTATAATTCAAGTGTCGAAGGCTCCTTAGTTTAGTATGTCCATACACTTCTATTTTTGAATACATGTTTATGCAAAATTAAGGGCTCAAAAGTTACATTAACATTCTTCAACTAAGATCCATCATCCTAATTAGTTACAATAAAAAAAAACAACATAATTCGAAATGATTAGCCCCAAAGACATATTTAATACAATTTGCTACAACAAAAATAACTAAATGCTTCAAAAGTTCCCAAGCAAGCTCTCGGCTCTAAAGGGCCAACTTGCTTGCCCTTATCTTTTGCACAACTTTCGTTTGGCATGGATTAGTTTACATATAAAGAATTATATATACAATCTCAGTAGCAAATTCCATCATTCCAAATATATGCAGTATCACTCAAACAAAAGAACACAAGTATGCATAAACATCATCATTAAGGGACGTAGGTTGGCAATCACATAAGCTAGCTAATGGCTGTCTTCCCATGAACTTGCATACTATTTATTGGCTTGGGAAAAGCTAATGCACTTAATTTTCTACCTCACCATACTTGATGCTTGTTGCTTGTTTGAAAGCATACACAAAAGTATACATGTCGTAATAGTAATAAAGTGATAAGAAAATATCATTCTCTTAAGGATTTGTTGTTAAACTTGTCAAGTACCAAAATTTATACCCTAACTTAAATTAAGTGAATCAATTTTAAGTGTTTGTGTAATATAAAACAATTAAAGACTATCTATCATGCAAAATTTAGGATCAAAACTGATGTTTGGATTACCTGATGAAGAAAGGCATATAGAATTGTTAATCCCCTAAATATCTCAAAGCAATTTAATTCAGCACTCTTTACTTTTGCTCTTAATAGTGATACATGTTAGCCTAGAGTTCAATTATTCCTATAAGTAATCTTTCTAAATCTCATATAGGATTATCAAAATAATCCTATAATTTCTTATGAAATCAACTAATATTAGTTTAGTAGCATAATCCCTAATTTGGCTATATAAGGTTAATGAGTATATTTCTCTCTCATTAACAAAACCATTCATAGAAAGTTTCAAATACTCACACAATTCAAATCAAGACCTAATTCCATTTTTCCTTCCATAGGTTGAAGTGAAAACATCAAATCAATCCAATTGTTAGCCAAGCAATCAGAAAGCATATAGCATAAAGCTGAATAAACATATATTTACCACTAATCACAAAGCAAGAGTGAGAAATAACCAATAATCCATACAAGGATTCATAATAATTCTAAATTAAGAAGTTTAGCTACACATATTCATGAAAACTAATAGCAAAATTGAAACAGATTTAGAAAACATCTAAACAAATATAAAGAAAAGAAGATAGAAAGAGAAAACTAGTTATGGATACTTGTCTCCTATCTCTTATCTTCTTCAATCTATAATGCCTAGTAATCCCTTACTCCAAAATGCCTCCAAAAGTTCCTCCTCAACTTTGCACACACCCATAATAATGGGTCAGAATGAATGGAATGGTTATATACTGCAGAAACCCTTAAAATTTTAGTATAAAAGTATTGCGTTTTAGTAAGTGCAACTTGCTCTATGACCTAAATATTCTTGCCACGATGCAATTTGCCTATGGATGAAGTTGCGCCATAGCTTGATAAAGTTGTGTCGTGTCATAAGTAGCTTGATGAAATTATGTTACGACACAATTTTTCTTACCATGGCACAAGTTACTCTTGGATGATGTTTCCTCTATTCCTTTGAATCATGCCATGACTTGAAAATTTCTTGCCACGACGTACTTCCTTAAATCACTAAAACTTCCACTTTGAAGCCTCTTGACTTTAGATTTCCATCAATCCCCTTTCAAGATGATTCCTTCTCCATTTTTCTTGTATTTAGAACTTAAAGAAAGAGCAAAGTATAAGTAACTCATAAGATCCCCAAAACTAAGCAAAAACTTGTCATTTAAGGTATAAAAACTTAGTTTGGAACTATTTGTCCTAACTATGTACATTTTTCCTATAATTAATATTATTTACCATATAATCAAAGTATTAAGCACATATATACTAGACAAAACTTGCAAAATAACATGAATGATTAGGAGTTAACAATGCCATAAGGCACCCCTTGCCACAAAGGCTCACGAAACATATATACATAGCCAAGTCGTGCCATTAAACATTTACATTTGCGATATATAACCACATACAAGCATTTTAATTACCAAGCAACATGTATGTATACAAAGAAGGATGAAATTGTTACCTTGGAAGTTCACCACCTAATGCCAAGCAAACTCTTTAACTCCTATCCATAAAAGGGCCCTCCTTCTTGGTCCAACACTCAAACAATACCAATCAACTTAAATAATCTAAAAACATCATATTTGGTGATGTAATAAACAACTAGGCATTTAAGCATTCAATCCTATACTTATCCTAAATTTAACATGTAAAAAGGGCTTTCATACTACACTTTTGGTTTCAAAGCATGCTTTAACTTTCTAGGCTTCATATTTAATCATATCATGGTCTAAGACATGCAATTCCAATTATCAATCTAGGCCAAAACTTATGAAGTGTCATTACTGATACACTTTCTTACAATTCCCTCTTTCTTAGGCCAAAAATTAAGACTTTCAATTGGCAAGCTTTTTCATGCATCTTAGGCTTTCTGAATTTCTTATATTAGTCCAAAAGAACACTTTAAATGTCCATTTGGTCCAATTCTTCCATTTGCATTCATAACTCAATTTATCATCTTTTGTCTGAAAACTCAATATTGCTCCAAACATAGGACCATTCAATTTTCTTGATTCAAGTTTCATTTTCACAACTTGGATTAAATATAGCTCATAAGGGTAGCCACAACAACCAAATTTTAGTCCATGTATCACAATCCCAATTATGCATCAAACATAGCCAATATTTAAGAATGCACAAACTTAGCAAAATTGGCATCATAATGACTCAAGACTAACTCTAATTTACTTAACAAGCCTCTTTAATCCCAATTAAATCAATTAGTTCATCAATCTTGTAATTAGCTTCTCATGACCAATATGCACCCTAGAGCCCCCAATTTAGAGAATTTAATTTAACCCACTTTAAAATCATGTCTAAAACATACTTTTATGTTCTTAAATACCATACTCAAATAAGACCAACATCACATTCTACCCCCACCTCCATGATCAAAAATTAGAAGGAATTAGGGTTTCCAAAACACAAGTTTTCTTGGTGAAGAACTTATATGAAAATGCTTACCATTTTGCCTTGAGCTTTTTGGACCAACTTTCACCTCAGAATGAGTTTTTTAAGGGATCATGTCTAGCCACAAAACTTGACCATTCAAGATAAAATTTAGATCATTAGAAAGCTCTTAAAAAGAGGAGATACTTTCACAATTACGAGGAAGGCCAAAAGTAAATACATCTTACCTAAAAAGCTTGGTTTTCATTTCTCTCTCTTCTACCAATTTCTTCCTCCATTTTTACTTGGATTTTTGCTGCAATATCTTTCTCTTTTTACTTTTGGAACAAGCCCAGATCAGCCAAGGAAAAGAGGCAAAAGATGAAAGAGTAGGTGCACACTTCCCTACGCTTGAAAGTAACATATTTTTAACTATTTTACCCTTGCTTTGAATTTTTCCTCTAATCTAGCCCATGAGTCCTATATTTTTGTCTTACTCTACTAATTTATTTATTTTATTAGCTCTCATACTCAAAAAACTAAAATTTGGACCCTTAATAGCTTTAAATTGCCAAATTTACCCTTATGCCACTAGATTTTTCAATATGTGTGAAATTAGGGCTTTGGGCTATTTAAACTATTATGGAGCCTCTAATATATTAGGAGAAAATAATTTATTTTCTCATTATACAACTAATTTCACATAATTACCATTTTGCCTTTATTTTCTTGTACAATCCATTAAGGCACCCCTTTTTTGGGCCTTAAGCAAACTTTAACGCTTTTTATTTATTTTAATTAAGCTTCTAATTATTTTTATCCTTTCTCTTATCTTTATCTTATAGTTAATCCATTATAAAAATTACTAGTTGTTACAAGATGAAAGGTATTAGTGAGGGAATATAACATAGAAGTTGTGAGATAATAGCGAAGAAAAATAGCATACTACTAGGCCCGTTTGGTATGGTGAGGGAAAGTAGGAAGGAAAAGAAAATTTTTATGTAATGTCTACTTTGCCTTTATAATCGTTATTTAATTATTATTTAACACTATCTACTAATTATTACTTAATCATTAAAAGTAGGGGTAATAAAATTATTGTCTATCTCCAAAATATACAAAGGAAAATAGCACACTACTACATGAAGGATGTGGGAAATTAGTGAGCAAATATTCCTTTGCTCTTCCCATACTAATTGCTAAGGGAATTGCCATTTGTTAATTCAATTATAGACATATAAATGCACAAGGGAATAGCACTAGTTTTGTCAAGAATGGACTAGAGAGGGAAATTTTCCCTCATAGACTAGCAACCCCTATATAATGAGGGAACATTATGCACTGTTTATTCACTCTACCCCCACTATACCCATATAGTGATGGAATAGTGAGGGAATGTTCTCTCACTATTTTTCTTTTTTTCTTGCTTTGTTATTATATCTTGCTAGACTTTGTTGATGTGTAAAAATAACTACACATTTAAAATTTATCCCAAAAAAATTATGTATAGGATTTAAATTAAAGAAAGAGCCAAAAACTATGTATAGTGAGTCATAACAATGCCAAAGTTTGTCAATTTCTCTTGGTTTTCATAACATTTTTGGAGACATCTTATCATAAAACATTATTAATTAGTGACACACCTGATTAAGGTCTACTATCTTATCATTTGCAAATGTACCACATGACCCATTTGGGTTGGTGAGTTCGGGATGCTGAGAATTGATTCCCCTTTTATTTTCTATCTTTCACTTTCACGGGTTTATTCAAATTCTGTTCTTTGACAAACAAATTAGGAAAAATGAAAATGTGATAAGATTATTAAATAAACATTGAAAAATTGAACGAATTTTACAAGTGTAAGGTTCTTTATGGTCCCATTAATTAGAAAGAAATATTTAGGCAAAGAAAAAGGCCATTGCTATATATATTCAATCGTAAGTGTATCCTTAACTAAATAACTCCATTATGGGTATCATGTTCTTCTTTATAACAGTCAACACCAATAACAAACATTGCTGAAACTTGAAACAGATTCCCAAATTAAATTAATGTTAGGATTTGAAACGTAAATGAATACTCAATACTAACAAAGACTAAATTTCTTAGAACGATCTCTTTCCAATATGTTGAAAATTTTCAAATTTTATGCTCAAATTAACACTCTAATCTTGGAGAGATCGAAGGAAGTTTTTTCCCTACTTAATATAAATAAGCTGTTCCCAACCCAAAATATATACAATATATATATATATATATATACACACACACACATACACTCCAGTTCTCAAAGTCAGACAATATTTTCTGCAATTTAATTTTTCATTAAATGATCACTGGATTTTTGCCGTTAAGAGTTAAGCACCATTTTAGAATATTAAACAGTGTTTCAAAGATTACAAATTGCAGATCATTGGTAAAAGTGTTTGTATAACACATACTTTAATAAAAGAAGCAGCACTGTGTGTACAGTCTAAATATCGGATCTCACTATTAAATAAATATTCAAGTTCTACCTCTTTCTCAAAAGTAAGGGATTAGGGATATATCGTTGTCCGCTAATGTGCAACAAACTAAGAAGAAAAGCCAAATATATAAATCCCTTTCTTTTCTGTTTTGATTAGTTTCTATATATGGGACTAACAAAATTTACTACGGTCAACTGTGCTACATTTGTTAGTTGCAATTAGAACAGCTCATCTAATCAGAGTTTTTGTTGTATACGGCTTGATCCTAATTGTAAGTGGATTTTGAATTTTATGATACATGAAAGTTTATAGAGTTTTGAGTTTGGATATTTCTTCTCAAGATAAACAAAAACCAAATTCACAACACAGGCCTGTAATCATCTCTAATATGACACTGCAAAATTTTTTAAGGAATGCCAGGCGTACAACATTTTTTTCCTCGCAATTAAACTCACATAATTTTTCATATATAAATTGTGTCAAACATTCAATTGACTTTTTTTTTAAGTAAAAGGATATCAACTGAATTTAAATGCAACGTAGATTTCCAATTTATAATTTGAGAATTTACTATTAGACTTGAGTTTATTTGATTGAAGGCAGCCACGCTCATCAACTTTGAAGTTTGAATAGGACAACAACTTTCACAAAAATAAAATAAAAAAAACAGATATCAGGTTTGTTGCCATCGCAGTATACCAAAAAATCTTTTTATTAGCAATTCATTAATGACTAAAACTTTATTGATGGTAATTGGCTCTTAAAATTGAAATATTGCGACAAATATTCAATGATAAGTAATAACTGTAGATATACCAGCAATTAAGTCCAATTGCCCGTAAAAATAAGCTCAATTACGCACAAAAATACAATTTCCCTCCCAGTTTCATTCGAAAAAGGAAAAAAAAACATTTTCCCTCCAAGTTTCACTCTAGCAACAGATACTCTCCCAATTGCACACTTGCCTCGTTCGCAAACCCTATCCCTTCCAACACCTTAGTTTGGCTCAGCTTGTACTTGTCATCGAATTGCAACTTCCAACATTTGATTTCTCCCTCAACGGTTGGCGCTAATTCCTATGTATCTAAGGAAAATGACTCCTAATCAAATGGAAGTTAGTGGCAAGCAAACTGATACTAGGACACAATCTCTAAAATTCAAAACCTTCCTTAAGACACGATTGTATTCTGACAGTGATAGTCTATCTTTCTTCTTCCTCTAAGTTCACAGAGATCAACAACTTGTAACACCACCCTCATCCTAGGCAATAGAATACAGGCTGGATGCTCTGCATTAGATGATTTTACTGCACCATGTGGAGTAACGCCAGACGTTACTGTACATGGTGTAGTAAAATAATTACTGCAGAGGTTCTCTGCTCATACAACACTTTGTTGCTGAACTAAACTTCGTCTTTCTTTCTAAAACATAACCCAAGCACCAACAGGTATGTTCCCAAATGATTGCACACATATTAAATCATGGAAAGTTCTAGAGAATTTTCTCATAAACAAATATATACTAATTAAGTTTTTGTTTTATATAATATTGTAAATAGTTTTTGGTTTCCAGACTACATAAAATTAATATCCTAGAATTAAATATTGAACCCACATTGCTAAAGCAACCTGATAGATCTAGCTGCGAATGCTTTTAAATTAAAAATCTCTCAAAAATAAAAAATTTGCTGGTCACTAAAAGTTGCAACAATCAAACTTGTCCATCTTTTTGCATAGTAATTTGATATTGAATTGCTTAACAATTAGTTGTTTAATTTAATTTGTTAATCACTTTATATATGTAAATAATTTATACACAATTAATTAATCAAAATGATTAAGAGTATGGTAGTATTTGTCATAAACGGGAATTAAATTCTTAAAATAAAGAAAAGAAAGATAGATACAAATGGATGAATGATTTTTGCACACCCCGTGCCAATTGGTGTGAAACTTAAAAAAAAAAAAGTTATTAGATTCTATTTTTTACAAGATTGAATTATTTTGTATTAAATTTATTTTGATGTTTTTGTTTATAATAAGCTTTAAAAAAACTCAATAATAAAAGAAATGTTTCTTTTAAAATGTAAAGTTTTTTATAAAATTACTCAAATTTTTAAGTGAGGCTTACATTACTATTTAGTACGCAAGGTTACAGGGGTGATAGGAGTTTTCATTCTATCCACTTTTCTCATAAATTTCAAATATATCAGTACAAAAATTAGTAGTAAAACACAGATTAATTGATAAGCAAAAGAAATAGCTTATCCACTACAACAAAAGTTTGAAAAAGCGACTGAAAAAGTAGTCAGAAAAAGAAAATTTGCAGTCACAAATGGCGAATTTGCGACTTAAAAAATGACGCATATGTTCAGTCATATTTTGGATCCCTCCTGACTTTAGCGACTATAATGACATTATAATATTAAAATAATGGAAAGCTGCAACGTTCCAGCTTTCTTCAGTACAACTGCATAAAATTAATATATTTAATAAAATATTTAAATATTTTATTCATTTTAATGTATTTAATATATTATAAATATATTTGTTATTATTGTTTTAATTATATTATCTGCTTATAATTTATATAACATTATATATATTATTATAAATAATAGTTTTACAATATTAATATAAAGAAAAGACTAAAATTCAACCAGATTGAAATCCGAGTGCAAATCAGATGATTTATTCCACCGATTGTTAATCAGATAAGTGTGATTGACTATAACTAACTTTCAGTAGCTCATAATTTTTTTCACTTTAATCGCTTTTTTTAATGGGTATATTTATGGAAAAAAATGACTTTTATTGAACATGTTATATACATATATAGAGTATATTTATAAATTGTATTATTTATCATATTTAGTCAATAATATATTCATGTTAACTTTAATTATTACGTTGATTTATTTTTATATTGATAATTTCTTAAGTACCACTAACTAATTTTTCATAATTATATTATTAATATCCTATCATAGTCAATTATAAATATACTATTTCAAATTTAAGTATTATATTAATTATATTGGTTGTTCCTTAATCACCCCTGATTAAAATTGTATCACATTGTTAACTAAGTCCATCATTTTTTATATTGTTACTTCTCTTTTCTTTTTGCTCTTCTTTCTCCTTTGCTTCTTTTGTAAGATAAATATGTACGTTATTAATTTTACACTAACAATCACGTGTATAAAATGTAACAATACAATTTAATTGGATCTAGTACATAAACAAGAGCACATAAATACTTTTATAACTATAATTATAAGAAATTATCAAACCTGCATGCATACTTAACTTCTCTATTGAGTTAAGTGATAACAGACTTAGTTAACTCTTCCTTTCTTAACTATAGATATTTTAGCAACCGTTATGTCACACCATAATTTTAGTAGGCTTCATACACTCATATCAAGCTTGGTCTCATGTGAAATCAGTGAAAAACCAAGAAAAGGAATTAAAAAGATGGGATTTTCTTGTGTAACATCAAGGTTTAAAAATCCATTTCGTGTCTCATGAATTTCGTGAACTCACCAATATCATTCTCTACTCATACTCTATCCAAACAAGTTACAAACACTTTAAAACATTCGATAAGCCACGAATTTGGAACCAAAGATCAGAAAAATCACGTTTCAACCTTGGGTCTAGGATTTATTTTACTAATAGTAATTTTAAAAAATCATAATTAATTCTAGAAAAATCGAAATCAAGCAACCTATAGCTTTTTGGAAAGCTCTTGATGTAAATTTATAGTAGAAATAATTCCAAGCCATAATAACATCATTTGGACCACGTGTAATAATAGAAAAGTAATATAGGTAAGACTGTCTAGCGTTTCTAATACAATTTACTGATATAAATTTTAAAATTTTATAACTAATTCCACAAAAATCTAATTTAGGCAAACTATACCAGTTTGGAAAGCTGCAGACGTTAACTAGAGAGAAAAAATAAATCCATACAAGTTCAGAAGCCTTTAGATCTCAAAAACATATGGAACAGTAACCAAGGTCTGCCGGCATCCCTGATACTAACACAGAACTTTAGAAAATTAGTTCTCCCTCTACATACCTCCAATTGAGGTGCTTCCAATTGGCATAGGTCACTATGAATGTCTAGTTTCTCTTAAAATTTCATAGCAATTGGATACTATTTGTCCCATGAGTGATAGGGGTAAACTACTGACAATTTGTACAATATCATTGTCAAATTAAAAAAAATTTGCCAACTTTAAAAATTCACCAAAAATTCTTTAGAGCTCTAAATAATATACTCTTAAGCTTTACAAAAAGCTCCAGACAAGACCTATAAGCATGCCAAGTTTCAGACTAAGAAAAGGTTATTTGGTCAAATCTTGACATAGCTTTTGAATTTGGCAAGTTTGGTAGCATAAAATCGTCAATATGGTTCCAAATAGCCTCTTACATGGTCTAGCACCTCTTTGGCAAGTTTTAAAGTAAGAATGCATCATATATGAACTATCCAAATGGTCCAAACTATCATACATCTCAATTTCACCATGTTGCACACAAGAATGCATAACTACCTACAAATCACCAAGTGACCATATCTTATATTTTCATTCCAAATATGGTTCATACATCATTTATACATACTTTTACACTTGCTCAAATACTTATATCTCAAGAGTAACATGTATATATACACTTTGAAATTCTTTTACATCAAAAGCCATACAAAACTACACAAAAGTGTCAAGAAATAACTTTTCAAGATCCTTGGCTTCTATCTTTAGCTTCTTAGACACCACTTAAACATGGTGAGATGGGAAAGGGAAGGAGGTGAGATTCATAGAATCTCAATAACTCTTTTCTCTTTCAAGCACATATAATGGATACAAATTCAAGTCTAAAAATGCATGTATGGTTATCTTGAAATATATAAACATACATAGAATATTTCTTGCATTTAAGAAGTCACATATAACATATGTAAGCTTGCCAAGGCAATGGTTTAGCTTCACCCATTCTCTTTGGGATTTTTAGACTTGCCTTACCCATTTTCTTAAGGGACTTTTGACTAAGCCTTATTTTTTAGAAACTTTTGACTTTGTCTCATCCATTTTTGGGGACTTTTGACTCATCTTCACCCTAACTAAGGGACTTTTGTCTTCACCATGCTCAAGCAAGCCATTTATGTTCATAAAAACATCATTCAAGTGTATAAACAAAACATCATGGTACCATGGCATATAGATACATGATAGAAACATCTTTCATGGATTAAACATACTCACACACATTCAAAGACAAGAAAACATCCAAAGATGCATGAGAGAAAGGAGAGAGAGATACCTTGCATACAAGAACACATTTTAACCTCTTGAAATTCTTGTCCTTCCTTGGCCAAACATCCATAAAGAAGTGGAGCTTGATTCCTTTGGCCTAAACACATAGAACGAGATCTAATTATACTCTTGGAATATTTACTAAAGCCACACACACACTAGAATGACTTATGCACTCATATGGTTCCATAAGGCACCTAATGAAGCAACCTTAGGAATTCATGATCTTGGCTCCATTCTCTCCCTTAATCTATGACTCTTGACTTCATTTAGACTCCTTGGAGTCATCACACATTTATTTTAAAGAGCCTAATAAGGTGTTGCTTCATTATGCTAAAATAAGGAACCTATAGCTCCATCTCATTATCCATGACTTCTAAATTTCCAAGGTTTTCTCTTATACTCTCCCATCATATATGATACAAAACTAAGCTTGGAAGCAATTAAAACATTCCCTAAGTATTACTTCTGCCCTAAGCCAAGACAAGGCTTCCTTAAGGAGTCCATGTAGTTTCTTTGCTTTCTTAGATGGGAGGTGCATGTGGGAAGCTCTCTAGGGGTCTTAAGAACTTATGCAAACATTCACATAGGCTTGAAAACTCTTAGATTAAATCATATTTTAGGTTATATTTACAAACCTCTCACTTTTCTATCTTGTATTCTAATGCATTTTAGTTGATTCCACTTGCATATTCTTGCTTTTCTCCCATCTAAACCTCTAATTCAAGCATGCTTTAGTCACAATTACATCTCCTTTAGTGACTTCCTAGGATGGCCGAACCAATAGGGAAAAAAGAGGCAAGGAAAGAACATGTATTTCAAGTAGTATTTTACCTTGTTTAAGTCCTTGTTTCATGGAGAAAATTATGCTATCAAGAGCTTCCTCAAATTCCTCCATTCCTCTAAGAGACCAGCCCTAAATTTGATCATTTTAAGAAGCTAAAACCACCAATGAAAAAGGCTTAAGGAGAGGAAGAAGATTGGTAAAAACAAGACCATGAAATTTGGTGAATTTCCATACCTTTTTTACCTTCTTTCCCTTTCTCTCTCCCTCTTTGGATGCCATACCAGACCTGTTGGAGCTGCTAGAAGTCGGTCTAAATTGGAGAAGAAAAGAACGTGCCACTTAAGGAAGAAAAAAAAGATTTTTATAGCATTTCACTTTATTTATGTTTTTGCCATTGCACTTTGACCAAGCCATTTGAACTTATTTTAGATCCTTTTTTAGAACTGTATTTTCTATCATAAAATTTAGATTCTATAACTTATAAAATGACTTTGGAATCACTCAATTTGGATCTAAAATCTTCATGAATGAAGAGGTTACAATTCGGGTCAACCGACATTGAAAAGCATCACCGGAGGGGTTTTAACTGTCCCAAGGCTCCCCGTGGCTTTCGGGGCCTTTGAGAATCCTAAAAAACTCAAATTTTTCATTTAAAAAGCTTTCCTGTGAGTATTCCAAAAATTACCCGAAATCACAAAAATGCCATTACGTTTTTTGCAATTTTATTGAATTATTTCGACTCTAGTTTTTGGGCATCTTAGACTTTGGGTCCTCATTTTTCATTATTTAAAATTTTATCCTAATCTTATTTGACCTTAAATCATCCTCTTTGGAGGATTTTCTTTTGTATCCGGTGAATTTCATATATTTATGGAGAAATCGTACATTACGTTTCTCACGTTTTCTCTTATTTTCGAAGAACCAAATATTACACATTATAGGGAAGCAAACACTAAATTACAATTAAGGAGAGGATCTAGCCATAACTTAAATAGTTTATTATTGAGCCCTCTCATTATGGGCTTTAGTAAAACCTATAGCTTATACTTTTATGACTGTTAACTATAATTAAATTTAATATTTTAATATGTACTTAGCCAATTATCAAATGGTCAATTTAACAATAATTTTGGGCCTAAAAACCCTAATAGACCATGTGTCAACCCACATATTTTAGAAAATAAAATAAAATGGGATAATTAATGTGAGCCCACACAAGAAAATATTCCAACATTCTTCCACTTAGTCATATTAATTGTTATAAAAGAAATGTATATATTTTGTAAAATGACTATTGGGCTAACGAAACAAGTTTATATGTGCATCCTTGAAAATGGTCCCTAGATAACACAATGAATACAATTCGGTTCAATATAACCATTGACGGTTGTGTCACGCAACCTCAAAATAAAACTAGGTTGAAAAATATATAGCTAGTGGTGCAACCTAGACCGTCTCCCTAGGAAACAAAATTCAATGTTTAATTGGGCTTCTAAGTGTTGAAAGATCCTAGAACTACCTAATTTAGAGGGTTTTGGTTTAATCAAACTAACTAGAATTAAATTGAAACAAAATTCTTAATTTCTACCTAATTGTATAAGCTATGAGGTGAATAATAGACTTGTGATTAGCTTTGGATTCATCCCTTAGTATCCACAATCCTTATTCTAATTCAATTGTGATTAATTCTGGTCTAAGAGTATCTAATTGTGTTCATGCAAATGTATCTTGAGTTATTACGCAAGAATTAAGAGATTAACAATCTAATGTTGAATTAAAACCTCAATCCCATATCAAATTGTCAATTCTAATCTTTAAGATCAATGAACACTTAATTTGATTGATTAATCGATTAATTAGCCTCTAAATCATCACCCTAAGATATTTAATTAACTAACTAATCACTAAAGAATCCTCAAATCAAACAATCAAACACACAATTTTACTCATGCATTTCATTGAACACTTTGATGGTGTACATGAGAAATTAGAGAATAATGAAAATCCAGCACTAAATCAATCAAATAATCATTCAAAAACTATCTGAATTAGTGTCTAACCAGCCACTAATTGCAAATAATACAAATTCCCAATCCAATACAACCTTAACCAAGATAATACAAGAAAAGGGAAAATGCAAGAAAAAGAGAAACTCTTAGCCAAAATTCCTTTGTTATCTCCATAGATTTAAGCTTCTCCAAGGTCCTTTTCCAAGCTAATCACAAGATGAAGAATTAAAGCTTCATTGGATGAAAGGAGATGGAGGAAATGAAATGAGGATGAAACTACGGCATGGTGGGGTGTGGTCTCTGGATGGAGTTGAATGACGATGGATTCTCCCTCTTTTATTTGAAGGATTGGTGTATATATTCGATGATGTATGGCTCTCTCCTGGATGAATGGATCCAGCGCCCTTCATTAAAAATCACGTGCCCATCATGCTTTATTTTTAATTCATTATGATTTTGCTCCTCATGTGCTCTTCCTTTGTTTATATGAGTTTGGGCCCTATTTTATTTCTTTTATAATATTCCACGTGCTGCTCCAGAATCTGCTCATGCATTCATTTAATCTCTTCTAATTAAGAACATCATCCACGTTTCTTTTCTCTCGTGTTGCCTCCCATTCCATGTTTCTTCTCCATTTTTACTTTAGCCCAAGCTTCTTCTTTTCTTTCTTATTCATTCCCACGTCAACTCTTGCTTCTTTAAACCTCCCCAATTCGTCACATGTTTCATTAATACAACATGCAGCTATTGGTGTGTGTTGCGTGCTATCTTGTGAGTGTCTTCCATGTTAGTTTGCTCTGCATTGAAGTGTGTTCATCGTGAAGCTCATGTGGCTACCTGTAGCTTGTGTTTACTGTTTATGCTCCTCTTCCGATCCAACTTATGGCTCTTTCTCTTCGTGTTTTCTCTATGCAAGCTCTTTTCCATGTAGAACCTAAGCTCAAGTTTTTAAGCTTCTTTATGCGTTGTTCTCTTATCTCCATTCTTCGCATTTTGCTCTCCAAAATAGAGGTTGCATTCTTCATAGAGTCCCTAGCCCGTAGCTTCTTCCTCTCACACACACACTCTACCTCTTCTTCTAGCTTCATAAGCTTTCGCTCCCCCTCTCAAAGAACAGAACCTGTGGCTTGCTCTCTTCATTCTTAGCTTATGTTCTACTTGTGTAGCTTGTTCTTCAACTCAAGCCTCTCTTTCTTCTTTAATCCTTCCATAACTCGTAGCTTAGAGATAGCTTCAAATCCTAGCTCCTTTCCACATACTTTTGCCTCTTCCAGACCCATGTGAGTTGATGTGTGTGACATGTTGTGCTGGACCATTAGTGAGTAGAATGGAGTAAATGACGGGCTGGCTTATATTGTGTGTTTGAAGTGTATGAAGCTATGTGGAAGGTGTGTGAATGATGCATGTAGACTCCGTGGCTTGCAAGTGGATGTGAGGAAGTGCTCTTATGATGTGAAGTGAACTGGTATGTGTGAAATGCAGAGAGAGTGAATGAATTGCATCAATGTGAAAGGGTGGCTTAAATACTTAAGTGTGAATTGGAAAGTGGATGCTAGGCATGAATCAACGTGGAGCCATGCATGAAACCCATGCCTTGTAACATTCTGCCCAACCTAAGACTGCCTCATGCTGATGTGCATCTTCATATAGCTTCTTTTCATTCATTTCTCTTCTCCACGTATAAGTGTGTGTTTGCTACAAGTGGAGCCACATGTGGAAGTCCAGTCTATGTATGAAACTAAGAAAGCCCAATGATCTGCACACCAAGAATGGAAAAGAAAATCAAGTAGGAAAAATTACAAAATTATCTAAAGAAATTTATGCATTAAAAATCCAAAGTTTTGTAAATTATTTCCTTAAGTGCAAAGAATAGCTACTAAAATCAATTATCTACCTAATAAAACTCATTAAGCTATAGTTATTCATCAAAATATCCAAATTAAGGAAAATAAAATGTATAAAAACAGCTTTTATCAACCATCAATAAAGGATAATAGTGATCATATGTCCTTCATTGGTATACTCTCTATCCATGTTCATACATGCTAACGGTTGTACTAACAAATATTACAAATCTAGAAGTGTGGTAAGAAATAGTTATCAAGTGATCAATAATGCACTATTTCTTATCAGTCCTCTATATGATTTCTCATCAATCCTTATGCTCAACCAGCATAAGAAATTGACAGACTTTAGAAAGCCCATATGTCTCAAATACATTTATCTTAAGAATATTGTATAATATTGACTGAGACATATCAAAGCTAATACAATAGCCAAGCTTGAGATAGGCATTTTGCCTTCTTCTTGAGATATGTGTTGTATTCTATCTTTAATCAGGTAAAGCATCACTATATGGATGATCATCATTAAAATATTCAAATTAAAGGTGCTACGATATAATGCATTATGTAAAAAAATCCAAGGCAAAGTGAAAATTAACCACGCAATCAAAAAAGACTATTAAGAGTTAATGCAAAAAGTAAAAAGGTACCAAAATCCCACAAACCCAAAAAATCAAAAAACTCTAGAGCACTCATATTCTCAACATGTTTCTTAAACTATATAAGTCTTAGTCCTTTAGTTAGGGAATCAGCCAACATTAGTTATGTATTTATAAATTCTATAACAATGCCACCCATCTTTGCCAAGTCTCTTATTGTGAGATACTTGATCTCTATATGCTTAAACCCACTACTAATTTTATTATTTGTAGAGTAAAACACAACTATATCATTATCACAATGAATGACTAGTGGTCTAGCTATGGAATCTATCACACGAAGTTCCGATATGAAGTTCTTAAGTCAAACAACTTGATGTGCTACTCCAAAACAAGCAACAAATTCAAGATACATGGTTGATGATGCAATCAAACTTTATTTCACACTTTTCCAAGAACTTGCACCTCCAACAAGCATAAAAATAAAACTAGAAGTAGATTTTAAATCATCTAGACAACTAACAAAATCAAAATTTGAATAACCCACCAACTCAATATTTTCAATCTTTTTGCAGATGAGCATAAAATTTTTATTTTCTACAAATACCTTAGAACTTTATTAGCCACGACCCAATGATCAAGACTAGGATTAGAAAGACATCAACCTAAGATGTTTACTATAGAAGTAATATCTAGTTGAATGCACAATTGTACATACATCAAGCTCCCAATCATGCTAGCATATGGGATATTTCTCATGGCTTCCTTCTCAGTTTCATTCCTTAGACATTGAGTTTCGCTCAATCTATCACCTTTAACAATAGGCATATCCCCAAGTCTACAATTTTACATATTAAAATGCTTTAACACATGATCTATATATGCTTTCTGAGATAGTTTCAAAATATTATGAGTTCTATCACGATGCATCTCAATAGCCAAAATATAAGAGGCCTCTCCAAAATCTTTCATGTAAAAGGTACTAGATAAGAAAATTTTCACTTCTCAAAGTAGACTTAAATCACTGCTTATAAGGAGAATGTCACCCACATAAAGCAAAAGAAAAATGAACCTACTCCTACTGGTCTTCAAGTACATACATTGATCAAATTTATTCTCAATAAAGCCAAATGAGTCACAACCTCATTAAATTTCACATACCACTAGTGTAAGATTTGTTTAAGACCATAAATGGACCTTTTGAATATGCACACCATATATTCTTTGCCTTTCTCATTAAAACCTTCTAGTTGGTCCATTACATTTCTTCATCGAGGTTTCCATTAAGAAAAGTTGCCTTCACATCCATTTGATGAAGTTCTAAGTTGAAATAAGCCATAATAATTCTAAAGGAGTATTTAGTGGATAATGGTGTAAATACCTCAATAAAATCAATCCCTTCTTTTTGTGAAAAGTCTTTAGCCACCAACCTAACTTTAAAATTTTCAATCTACCCTTTAGAATCTTTCTTGGTTTTGAACACCCATTTGTAACCAATTGGCTTATAACCCTTTAATAGCTCAACAAACTCCCAAACTCCACTCTTCATCATAGAAATCATCTCATCCACTTGTCCGATTGAGGACTACTAAATGGCATCATTGAATGTGAGAGGATCTAAAGTCTTACCAATGTCAAATTCTGTTTCACCAATGTAGACATAATAATTATTTGAAATTATTGGTTTTCTTTCTCTATGAGATCTTCTTAGAGACACTTCTAAAACTAGATCTTATGTTTTATAGGACTGGTTCAATTGCTTCTCAAATCAATTCAAGTAATCGAGGAATTTCATCAATGACAAGAGCTTTGGCTTGGGTGCTCAAATCCATCATTTCTTCCCTTACATGCATAGGTATAAAGATGTCATCAGATTGTGATAAAGGAATAGCAACATAGTCATTTAGTTCAAAGGTTGGAGAACAACTCTCATTTGCCACATCTTGTTTTATGAATTTTGCTATTAAAGACTCAATAATTCCAATACCCTAAGTTGGACAATAAAACCTATACCCTTTTAAGTGCTCTAGGTATCCAATGAAAAAAATAGCGTAAGGTTTGAGAATTTATCTTCTTCTAGAAAGGATTATAAATCTTTACTTTAGCAGGCCACCCCTAAACATGAAAATGATTGAGACTTGGCTTCCTACCACACTATAATTCAACAGGTATACAAGGTATAGATTTACTGCAATTAAGAATATAAGTGATGATTTTTATTGCTTCACCTTACAAAAAATTAGGTAGGTTAGACCTACTCAAGATACTTTTAACCATATCAATAAGTATGCGATTTTGTCTCTCTACTACATCATTTTGTGCGGGACTTTCAGTTATGGTATATTAGGCTATAATTGACTGTTGTGCTGAGTAACCTCAAATAAACTAGGTTGAGTAAAATTTGCAATATAGGATGCAACCTAAATTGTTTCCTTTGGAAATGAATTTTAATATTCAATTAAGCCTTCTAAGTGTAAGAGAACCCTAAAAACTATCTAATTAAAGGGAGGTTTAATGGAATTTAGCTACCTAAAAATTAAAGTAAAATTAAAATTGCAAACTACTTACTAAAATGCATGAATTAAGAAGCAAGTGATGAACATGTGACTAGTTTTGGATTTTTTTCCTTGATATTCACTATCTTTATCCTAATTCAATTACCAATAGTTCTGATCTAAGAGTTCCAACATGTGTTCATGGTAGTTTATCTTGAGTTACTATACAAGATTCAAGACATTAATAATTCAATTTAAATTAGGACCTCAATTTCGTATTAAATTATTAATTCTTGTGATTAAGATCATTGAATACTTAAATTGAATGATTAATTAATCAAATTAGCCTCTAAACTTTCATCTTAGAGGGTTCAATTAACCAACTAAATCCTAAGGAAACCTCAAATTAAACATTCAAGCACACAATTTTCAATATGCATTTCATCAAATACCTTGATTGCATACATGAAAATCTGGAGGAAAATGAAAATTTTAGCATTTAAATTAATCCATTAATCATTAAAATGTTCTCTTAATTGATGTCTAATTAGCTACCAATTATAAACAACAAAATTCTAATCTATTACAAACTTAACTAAGTAAGTACATGAACAAGTGTTAGAAAAAAAGAAAAAATAGAATAGAAAATCTTAGCCAAATCCTTGACAATCTTCATGGATTCAAGCTTCAATCAAGTCTTCATCCAAGCTAGCCATAAGATGGAATTAATGTTTCATAGGGTGCAAAATGATGGAGGAAAATGGAAGAGATAGGCCACGACTTTCAGCTCTTAGGATGAATGGAGGATAATGAGATAATCACCTACTGCCCGAGCCTTCCTTATTCTTGTTTTGTAGGCCCCCCTTCTCTTTATCATGTGTTCTCTCTTCTCAACCCATGCCAATATTATGTGTATGAATGAAAGAATCCCATGCATCTCCTATCCTCACCTTTTATATGCTCTCTTACGTGCTTCTTCCTTCTTAACTCATGCTCATACCTCTTACCTCTCCCTTGAAAACCTGTTATCCTCATGCTTCCTTCTCACATGTTTAAATTTGTGCCTTACAGAGTGAGCCCTCTGATGAATGGTCTGCTTTCTTCTCTCTCAATCACGTCCCGTTCTTAAGCTAAGACTTTCCTTCATTCCCAACCTCATCTTCCACATGATTATCCCTTTCATCCCAAGAGTGTGTAACATGATTCCTTATGCATCTGTGTTAGTGTGTGGTTATGTGGAGCATGACGTGAGTGTGTAATTGTGTGTGTTAGTGCATGCTTATCATGTGAATTAGTGGCTATGTGAGAGCTCGTGTAAGTGCTGTGTGCATGTCTTCATGAGTGATTCAACCCTCTCCATCAATCATGTGTGCTCTTCCTTCTGTAGACCTCTAAACCTAAGCCACCTTTTATGTGATTCTTGATTGAAAATAGAATCCTCCTCCCGTGTCTCTAACTCGCTTCCACATCTTTATGCATTCCATCCTTGTGTGTAAGAAAATCCAAGTATGAATAGGGAGGTGTGTTGTAGCTGTTGGAATGGTTTGTGTGTGATTATGAAGTTGCAATGCCTCTTTGTGTGCCTCTTAGTGCATGGAAACCCATATGCTAATGCATTTGAATATGAAATGAGAGCCTCCCTCCTCATGTGTTTGTCATTTAATGTGTATATGTGTTTAGAGCTCATGCCTTGGAGTGTGAATCGATGGAGCTACTGGATGTGCTTCTTCATCACATTTTTCCACTTTTATTTTCTAAAATTTCATTAGAAATGTGGGTATTTATTCCAAACTTAACATTGCACATATGAATCTTCCATCCTCCATTTTTTGGCCCTTTAATTCAATCTTGTAGCTTCCAAATAAATTTCCCATTTAAGCTGTAACACCTTCATTTCTAGCTCATACCCATCATGCCTTACATGCCCATATACATATGGGAAGCTTAAAATGGAGATCATTTTCTTAGGGTTCATATTCTTTCTCACATAGCATCATGCATGGGTAGACATTCACTTTAGTGTTACATGGACCGGGTGAGCTCTTTCTATGTATCCTCATGTTTATTTACACTATTAAGACTCATTTCAATCCCCAAAATATGCTTTAAACCCATGAAAAGCAAAAAGGGATGTGAGACATGCAAATTCGTTTTCGGCAGATTTGGCCTCATTTCTGGGCAAAGTTTGGAAATTCATAACTAAATACAGAAAAATTGAAAACATATTCTCTTGGTCATTCTAGAAATATTAGACTGTCTACTTCATGGGAAAAATATATGTAACTCATAAAGTCTCACATATAATGCGTTTGACATGCAAAATCATCTACTGGTCGGAGGGGCTCTGCTACTGTCACAGTTTACTGATATGGACTTCAAAAATGTCTAACTAATTCCAAAAAAATCCAATGCTTGCAAATGATACCAATATGGAAATATGTGGATGTTAAATATAGACTAAAAATATCTCCAGATCAGTTCATTAAGCCAAACTCCCGGAAACCGATGAAACAGTACCTCGGGTTTGGTAGGATGACTGATTCTGGGCTGGAACTTCAAAATTGCATATCTTCCTCTCTAGACCTCCAAATGAGGTGCTTCTAGTTGCTACAAGTCACTGTGACTGTTTGGTTTCTGCCTATAAAATTTCGTAGCCATTGGACTACGTTTTCCCCTCGGATGACACAATTCCATAACTGACCAAATGAACAGTATTTCTGAAAATCCGAAATTCTGATACCAACTTTGAAAAATCATAGAAAATTATATAGACCTCCAAATGACTTGATATTTAGCTTCCCAAAAAGATCTAGACAAGATCTAGTCACATGTCAAATTTCAAAGCAAGAGGAGATCATTTGGTCAGACTTGGACATCATGTGCAAAAGGGCCACTTTCTTGTTTTAAAAGGGGCTAATGGGATCCAATTTGGGTTCTCCTACCTCTAAGGCTCTATGAGCACATGAGAGTGCATCCATATGGGCTATCAATCATGGCTCAAGTGTCTAACAACCAAGATTGGAGAAACTCACTATCCCGCACCCACTTATACACTCATGTGGCCAATACTAAAATCATGCTTTTCATAACAAAATTTGCTTCTTCATTCAAAATGGTCTCATTCTCATATATACATGATAAATACATTGGTTTACAAACATTCATAGGTGTTACATCATATACATCATTAATTTACATTCCTTGACTTAACTACAAGATAGTAACAAAAAGGCTCTTTACACTTTCTTCACCAATCTTCCTAGCTTCAAGCTTGGTGGCTCCCATCTCTTGCCTCACTTGGTCCACCTAGCATGTTTGGATGGTGGAGAGGGGGAGTGAGATTCAAAGAATCTCAATAGCTCATCTCTCATTCAATCATACACACAAAGTATGCGAACAAGTCTCACAATGTATGCATGGACATATTAGCATATGAAATCATAAGAAAAGCATTTGCAACATTTGAGTAGGCCATACATAAGAAAAACATTTTCAACATGTGAGTAGGCCATACATAACATATAAAAGCTTGCCAAGTAATTGGAGTAGCCTCATCCACTCACTTATAGATTTTGGACTTGTCTCACCCATTCTCTAAGAGGTTCTTAGACTCAACCCTTACTCTTTGGGAGTCAACTTCACTTTTGAGAGACTCTTTACTTTGTCTCAACTAACTTGAGGGTTTTTGGCTCATCCTCACCATGGCTAGAAGGTTATTGGCTTTTCCATATTCAAGCAAACTCAAACAATCACATAAAACAACATTGAAATACATGAGGCATCATCATGCTAGCATACTTCTCATAGTTCAAAACATACATACATACAAGTAAGATAATGTAAGCACACAAATATGCATGAGAGAAGGTGGAAAGAGCTACCTTTTTAGCTAACTACAACTTTTCCTTTTAACTTGTCTCCTCCCTTGTGGTTTTCACAATCAACTCTAGATGGGAGTGCTTCTCTTGAGCCTAGCCACACAAGAAACATGGAGTCATTCTCTTAACACTTGATTCATAAGCTAGGGATTTCTTCTAATAAACCCTACCAAGCATACAAAGCTAGGGGTTCTTTCTCTCACTAGAAACTCATCTACTCTCCTTCCTCTCTCAAGCTCTCACAAAGAAAGCAAGGGGGAAGTAAAGATATGAGAGTCTTGGTCTTCTTCAGGAGGGGTTTTCTACTCTCCCTCCTCTGAACCAAGCTCAAAACATGGCTACTATAACTACTAAAATCGTGGAAAGAGAGGATAAGGGGAGAAGAGCAACATACTAAGAGAAAAGCCATAGAAATCCTTACCTTTCTTATTCTTCCTTCCTCCTCTGGGCTTCTCTCTCTCTCCTCCGCCCTTTTCTCTCTCTTAAAATGAGCTTAAGTCGGTTACAGAGTGAGAGGAGGAGTTGGGACACTTTGATTACTCAAATCCTCTTTTTTCACGCTTTTCCGAACTAACACTCGCTATAGCGAGCCATAACCCTCGCTACGGCGAGCTCGTATCAGTCCCAGACCAATGCCTTCGCTACAGCGTGCGCTACGACAAGAAACGCCCTGGTTTTTGTATGGGGTGTCCGAACTCGCTAAAGCTATAAGCATTTTCGCTATAGCGAGACGGCATTCTCACTATAGCTAGACCATTTCTCGCTATACCGAACAGGTACATTCGCTATAGCTGGGCTGCAGCTAGCAGACTTAGAAAATTTTTAGCCCTTTGAAAATTTTCAACTTTTCTCTTCTTTCTTTTTTTTTTCTTTTCTTTTCTTCTTCTTCTTTCTTTTCTTTTCTTTTCCGGGTTGTTACATAAGCTCCAATTGCCCATTAAAAATCTATAGAAATAATAGAGAACATTAAGTAGAAAAATTTACAAAATTATTTAAAAAAATTTATGCATTAAAATAATAATTTTGTAAATAAATTCCTAGAGTGCAAAAATAACTAATCAAATCAAATCTCACCTAATTAAATCCATTAAACCATAATTTATCATGAAAATGTTCAAATTAAGGGAAATAAAATATATATAAAAATCACATTTATTTATAATGCCACAATCTTGCAAGTACTTAGCAAAAGGCCCCTTCTATTGCCTATTCCTATCATATTTTCCATAATATTTTCCACCATGATTGGATCTCACTATTTTGATAATTTTCCCTAATTGTTTCTCTACTTCAATGTGATAGATTTTGAATAGTTCTAAAGCATCAAACTTTTCTTAAATTAAGAAAATCTGACCATAACTTGAGAAATCATCAATGAAGGTGATGAAATATTTGTTACTATAAATAGTAGTCAAGTATGGCCTACTAATGTATGTGTGAATCACTTTTAAGAGATTTTTACTACATGTTGCACTCTTCTTATTGGATTTTGTTAATTTTCTCCTCACACACTAAACACAAGTCCCTATTTTACCCAAGTCAATAGAGGGCAATACGTCATTTTTAATCAACCTTTTAACTCTCTTGTTCAAAATGAGACCTAAACACTTATGCCATAACACAGAGGATTTCTTTTTTACTAAGGTTTTTTCAGTCACAGAGTTGTCCACATTGAAGGATAGAAATTTGTTAATGGGAGACAAACATAGTCTATATAATCCATCAGCCAAAATGTAATTGCCAATTACCTTGGAATCATAAAAAATATTGACCTTTTTATTCCCAAAATTAAAAATAGTATCCAACTTTATCAAGTAAAGAAAAAGAAATTAAATTCCTCCTAAAGGAGGGAATATTAAAAATGTTCTCTAAAACTAACTCAAAGCTAGAATTGAATAACAAAAATATACTCCTAATAAGCTCTATTACAACATCAATATTATTTCTTAAACCCTTATTCTTTATTCTTCTTCTCTATCTAGGACTTGTACTTGAGAAAATTGACCCTTTTTATGGCACTTCTTCTTGCAAAAGAAGTACTTTAAGTCATCTAACTTGTCATTGATCCCTCCATTGTTATTATTCCCAATATTACAATGCCTTTTGAATTCTTGGTCTTTCTTAAGAGCATGAGACTTCAACTTATTGAACTTTCACTTTCCTTTGTGGAAACTTGGGTTTACTGTGAGAAACAAAATAAGTCGTCTCACTCTTCTCTCTTTTTAGCTTTTCTTCCTCAGCCACATATTTAGAAATCATATCATTGATACACTTTGTCTAGTCTTACATGTTATAAATAGTCTTAATTTGACTAAACTCTTACAAGTGTGAATTGAGTGCATGATGAATTACAAACAATTAGGAAAAGGAATCTCATAAGCCTTAAGTTTAGTTTGAACATTTGCCACCTTTATAATGTATTCCTTTACTCCCATAGTGTTATCATATTTTATCGATGTCAGCTCACTCATCAATTACCCGACTTTAGCCTCATTTGTCAAGTGAAATCTCTTCCTTACAATAGCGAAAAACTTTCTAACACTAGTGGTTTCTAGTAATGCACTCATGAGATTTTTAGGAATAGACCTCTTCATGACTATAAGGCTAAGACGATTAAATTTGTCCCATTTAGTATAATACTCTTTTCCCTTAGTGCTACTCCTTTCAATGGGTTTCAAAGGTTCATTAATATGCAATGCTATGTCAATATCCACTATTTTAGGGGAGAACTTCACATATTGCTTCCATTTCTTATAATTGGTGGTATTGTTCATAGCAAAGGAAATTGCTTCAAAAATACAACATGGTCAATTTAAGAGTCAATTATTAAATAGCTCAAACCCAAATAAGCTATTCATGAAGAGTGCCGTGCGCACCATCATGAACTCCCCTTAGGGAGAAGAACATGATGTGCAATTTGGCTTCTCTTTTACATGAAGCAAAAAAAAAAAAAAAGGAATATCCATAACATTGAACAATTTATCCCTTTTGGTCAAACAAACCATCCGATGTATATATATACCCTAAACCATGAAAGAAATTTATGAATTAGAAAGAGTAATCCCCTTTAGGCAAATGGACTCTTTAAACCACTTATTTTCACCTACATACTTCATGTGGTGCAAGAATTAATACACACAATCACCCATTTTAAGTAGTAACTATGTCTAATAATTCAAAACAATTTCATCAATAGGGGAAGTGAATGATTTTATAAATTTACAAAATAATATTCCCAAACCAAATTAAAATAATTGCCCTAACTCCTATCAACAAAGAACTAGTCAATTTTGCAAAACTTTGATAAATAAATCATTGTGGTGATAAACATTCATCATAGCTCATTGTAACATCTAGTTCTTTGAAAACGAGAGAAATGTAACGTACAGTTTCTCCATCAATAAATGAAATTCACCATATATAAAAAGAAATCCCCCGAAATGACTTAGTTAAGGTCCTAAAAAATTTGGGAAGCATTCTAGACTTCTAAAAATAAGAATCCCAAACTCAGATGGAAAGAAAAATAGAGCTAGAATGAAGAAACAATTTGTTCAAAAAACTCACAAAACATAATGGCATTTTCATAATTTTGAACAATTTTTGGAATTCACACAGGAGGGCTTTTTAAATGAAAGTTTTGAGTTCTTCAGAATTTTCAGAGGCCCTAAAAACTATGGGAAACCCCAAGACAGTTAAAACATCTCCTATGGATGTTTTTCAACGTCAGTGTACCCAAACTTTGACAGATCTATTTGAGAAGATTTTAGCTCCGATTTGAGTGATTCCAAAGGCATTTTACTAAATTGGGAACCTAAATTTCATAATGGATAAGACGGTTCTAAAAAAGGAGCTAAAACGAATTAGAAACGAAAATGATAAAAACAAATGGCAAAATAGAAATTTTTGAAAAGTCTTCCTTCATCTACCTATATATATGATGTAATACCTTATATTTCTAGCTCATTTCACAACATTTCCATGCTTTACATTCATAGATTCCATGAAAGAGCAAGAAAAGGGAATTAAAATAATGCATTTTCTTGCATTGTATCATGTATGAAAATTTCATTCGATGTCACGTGGATCATATGAGCTCATATAACACATTCTCATATTTAATTATATGAATACAACTCATTTGCATCATGAAAAGTGGCCTACACCTCAAGAATCAGGAAGGGAAGCATGAAATATTCATATCCATTTTCGACTAGATTTAGCTCTTTTCTGACCAAACTTTAGAAAATCATAACTAATTCTAGAAAAATAAAATTTATACATTCTTGGCCATTCTGGAAAGCTATGGATGTCTAATTCATACTAAAAATATTTCTAGATCATAACATCCATCACAGAGGACATTTGATATTCAAGAAAGTCCAGAGATCAAGCTATCCCCTAGTGTTGTCACAACTTTCTACAGAAGACTTTGAAAATATCCAATTAATTCCAAAAAAATAAAATCCATGCAAATGATATCAATCTAGAAATATGTGGATGTTAGCTAGAGGAGAAAAATAACTCTAGACTAACTCAGTCATGCCAAGACCTCAAAATCTAATCAAACAATAACAGAAGTCGACTGGAATTCCTGATACTGGATAGAATCTTCAAAAATTCTTATCTCTCTCTCTAGACATCCAAATAAGGTGCTTCTAGTTGGTACGAGTCACTGTGAATGTCTAGTTTCTTTGTATAAAATTCTATGGCAATTGGACTTCATTTGAGCCCTGTGTGATAAATTTCATTTTTGAACCAAATAAATAGTGTAGCATACCAAAATCAAAAAATTTACCAATTTTGAAAATTCATCAAATATTTTGTAGACCTTCAAAAATTATGTTCTTTAGCTTCCCAAAAATATCTCAACAAGCTCTAATTGTATGTCAAATCTCAAATCAAAAAGAACTCATTTGGGCAAAAAGTGATATAGGATTCCATTATAGTCAATTTTGACTCTATATGAGATACCAAAGTAACCAAATGGCTTTCCTTAGGGTTTGGCACCTGTTGGGTAAGTCTAAAAGAATGATCAAGACTTGTGTAAGATGCCCAAATGGTCTCAAACTCCATGCATGTCATTTTGACCATTTCATCCACACATATGCATAATTCTATCAAACAACCAATGAAGCTAATTTGCCACCATATACCCATTTCACATTCTAATGATTATAAAACATATTCTCTCATTCATACATAGCATAATATCATAATTACACATGTCTAAGAGGTCATAGACCATATACATCAAGGGGTTACAACATTTGACATCATTATGGTTTTAAAAAGCAAAGACTAAACATGTTGGTGTCAAACTCTTCTCTTCAAGTTGGTTGGCTTCCATTACCTTGTCCACTTGGTACATCAAGAAAACAAAGCAAAGTCCATAAAGGCCAAATGTTGCTTCTTTAAGTCATAATATGGAACCTAAAGTACCAACTCACTTTTTATGAGTTCTAAATTTTTTTCAAGGCCTCCCCTCATTTTCATTCATCATATATGACTCAAAAATGGGCTTAGATAATTTTAAAACTCTCCCTAGCTACACAAATCCCTTTAAACCGAGGCTATGGAAGAAATAGGGCTTTTTAGAGTTTGCTTTATTTTTTCAAGAGAGGATACATATGGGGAGCCTCTTAGGGATCTTAGGAGTAATTTAAACTCTTATTTGGCCCTAGGAATCATCATACAAAATCAGACTTTACAAGGTGCAATTGAAACTGTAGAACTTGTATCTTGAAATCTAATTATTTTTAGTTAATTCCCTTTACATATTCTTAATCTCCACACCCTTTTTCCTTTAGATTCACCCTTGGTTCTACCTAAAAATCAAATCCTCCTAGGGTTTTCTCATGTTAGGTGAAATGAAGGAGGAGAGAACCAAAGATGACAACCATAAGAAGAGAAATTACCTTTTTTTTTACTTTTTCTCACTTGAATCTTGTGTTCTTTGAGCTCCTCTCTTCAAATCCGAATTTTTTCCTCAATTTCTCCTCTAAAACAGATCCATATACTTAATTATAATAATAGGGAATAAAGGAGAATGAAGGAGAAGAGGTTTGGAGGAGAAAGAGCATGAAAAACTACTAATTTTCATACCTTAAGCCTTTGATTTCTCCTCCTATTTGCCTTCCTCTTGTGCACCACTCTCCCTAGAGTTTTCCTCTGGTTTTGGGCAGAACTTGGTCGTGCAACATGAAGGGAGAAGAAGGGTGCATCATATATATAGGTGGGAGGAAGTTACACTTTTTAAAAATTTCCATTTTACTCTTCGTTCTTTACATTTTTGTTTCTCCTTCATTTTAGCTCCTTTTTAAGAACCGTCTTTTCCATTATAAAATTTAGATTCCCAATTTAGTCAAATACCTTTGGAATCACTCAAATTAGAGCTAAAACCTTCCCAAACGAATTTGTCAAAGTTTAGGCACACTGATATTGAAAAATATCCACCGGAGGGGCTTTAGCTGTGCCGGGCCTTCCCATGGCTTTTAGGGCCTCTGAGAACCTTGGGGAACTCAAAATTTTTATTTAAAAAGCCCTCTTGTGTGAATTCCAAAATTTGCTAAAAATTACGAAAATGCCATTACGTTTTGTAGGCTTTCTTTATTCTAACCCCGTTTTTCTTTCCGTCTAGGCCTGAGATTCTCCTTTTATATTCGGTGGGTTTTGTTCATTGATGGAGAAATCGTACATTATATTTCTCATGTTTTCTCTCATTTGCAGAGAACTGGATGTTACATATGAGGTGCCTACTCTTCCTTTCATTTAGCTTCATATGTCTCAGCCCTAAACCAGGGAAAGAAGCCCTAGGATGAGGCACACCAAGAGGAGGATGAAGGAAGGAAGAAAATAAGGTAGAAAGGTATGATTTGTCATGCTTCTTCATTTTCAAACCTCTCCTTTTCTATTTCCTTTTCTTTTTATGATTATAATGAAGTTTATAAATCTATTTTAAGGGAGAAATTAAGGCAAAAATTCAGATTTAAAGAGAGAAGCTCAAAGATGACAAGATTCAAGTGAGAAAAGTCATGAAAATATGGCAATTTCTTCTTCCATGGTTGCTATCTCTTGCTCCTCTTCTCTACCCATTTCACCCCACTCAAGAAGTCTTAGGAGGGCTTGGTTTTTAGGTAGAACCAAGGGCGATTCTTAGAAAAAAGGGTATGGAGATTAAGAATATGCAAAGAGAATTAACAAATAACCATGGAAATTCAAGATGCAAAGTCTAGGGTTTCATATGTTCCTTGCAAAATCTGATTTGATACCTTGATTCCTATATCTAAATGAGAGTTTAAATGAGCTCCTAAGATCCCTAGAAGTCTCCCTATGTGCTTCCTCCATCAAGAAAACAAAGCAAAGTCCATGAAGGCCAAATTCCTCTATAAGTTTGGCCAAGAATTTTTCTAAGCCTATTTTTGAGTCATATATGATGAATGAATATAAGGGGAAGTCTTGGGAAAAATTTAAGGAGCCTAGAGAATGAGTTGGTGCTTTATATTCCATAATATGACCTAAAGAGGTAACATGTAGTTAGGCTCTTTATTTTAATTATGTGATAACTCCAAGATGCTTAAAAGGAGTCAAAAATCATATTTGAAAGGAAAGAATGGAGCCTAGAATTTGTTTGATGGATGTTGCTTCATTAGGTGCATTTTTGGAACCATAAAGGGGTTTATAGGTTAAGCTAGTGTCTAAGCAAGTTGTATGGCCTTAGACTTTACTTAGAGTATAATTAGCTTCCATATGATGTGTCTAGGCCAAAAGGAATAATCTCTACCTTCTTGGTTGTGTAAGGTCAAGGGAAAGGATTCAAGGCTTAAGGAAAAGGTGTACAAATATTAGCAAGGTAGCTCTCTCCACCTTCTCTCATGCATAATTATTTGCTTTACTTGTCTTTGAATGTGTGTATGTGTGTTTTAAGCCATGAAAAGTAATCTAGCATGATTTCATATGCCATGGTACCATGATGATGCATTATGTCTTCTAAATAATGTTTATGATGCTTGCTTTGGTTTGCTTGAGCGTGGTGAGGCCAAGAACCCTTAGCCATGGTGAGGATGAGCTAAGAACCCTTAAAATTGATTAAGACAAAGTAAAAAATCTCCCAAAAGTGAGGTTGACTCCCAAGAGCAAGGTTGAGTCCAAAAACCTCTTAAAGAATAGGTGAGGCAAGTCCAAAATCCATAAGTAAATGGGTGAGGCCAATCCACTTGCTTGGCAAGCCTTTGTATGTTATGTATGACTTGCTCAAATGTTGAAATTGCTTCTTAAATATTTGCACATGTCAACATGACCATACGTGCATTTATGAGACTTGTTTACATCTTTTATGTATGATTGAAAGGGGAGATATGCTATTGGGATTCTTTGAATCTCATCCCCTTCTCTCCAATGTTCTAACATGCTAGGTGGACTAAGAGAATAAGAAGATGAAAGCCAACCACATGAGAGATGAGAGCTTGGCATTAAAATGGATAGATTTTGTTACTTTAAGGCCTTATGGATGGCAATTGATGTAATCCATAGTTGTATATGCCTTAGGATGAAATGAACACATATAATTATGATAATATGTCATGCATAAATGAGAGATTATGTTTTGTGACCATTAGAATGTAAACTGAGTATGTTATGGTAGACTAGCTTCTTGAATGACATTATATAATTGTGTACAAATGGAAGTGAAATGGTCAAATTGAGATGCATAAGGTTTGGAACCATTTGGGTGGTTTGTACAAGTCTTATTTATACTTTTAGACTTACCCAAGAGGTGCCAAACCCTAAGGAAAGCCATTTAGATATTTTGGTATCTTGTATGGACCAAGAATTGACTATGTTGGAACCCTATGTCACTTTTTGTCTAAATGAGCTCTTCCTGATTTAAGATTTGGCATGCAATTAGAGCTTGTTGAGAGATTTTTAAGAAGCTAAAAAACAAAACTTTTAGAGTTTAGAGAATATTTGAGGAATTTTCAAAGTTGGCAAAAATTTTGATTTTGGTCTGATGCACTGTTCACTTGGTCCAAAAATGATTTCTATCACACAAAGCTCAAATGATGTCCAATAGCCATGAGATTTTATATGGAGAAGCTAGACATTCCCATGACTTGTGCCAACTAGAACCACCGCATTTGGATGTCTAGAGAGGGAGATATAAATTTTTAAAGTTCCTATCCAGTATCAGGCTCCCCAACTGACCCCAGGTATTATTTGATTAGGTTTAAAGGTCTAGGCAGGCCTAAAATGGTTTGGAGTTATTTTTTCCCTCTAGCTAACATCCACATATTTCTAGATTGATATCATTTGTATGGATTGGATTTTTTTGAAATTAATTGAATATTTTTTAAGTTTGTTATAGAAACCTATGACAGTATCAGTGGACTATCTAACCTCTGAATTTTTTCGAATGTTAAACATCTTCTGTGTTGTGTGTCATGGTCTAGAAATATTTTTACCATAAAGTAGACATGTGTAGCCTTCCAGAATGGCCAAGAATGCATGATTTCAATTTTTCTAGAATTAGTTATGATTTTGCAAAATTTGTGATAGAAATGGCAAAATTCTGGCCGAAAATATAAATGAGTTTTATGCTTCCCTTTGGTTTCCACGAATTGTAGGCCACTTTTAGTAATGGAAATGAGTTACATCCATGTAATTAAATATGAGAATATGATACATGAGTCCATATGGCCCACGGGACTCCAAAGAAAAATTTTAGGAAAAATTATGTTTAAGGACCAAAAGATGAAGAAAATTATTCTTAAAGATCTTTACTACTAGGTTCAACGATTTGTTGCTAAACTCAGTGGTAATCATCCTAAAATAAGTGGTAACAGATCCTTAAGAATAATTTTCTTCATCTTTGGGTCCTTTATTATAATTCTTCTAAAATTTTATAAGCGACGCAATGCTAAATAATGTCTTATTTTAATGCCATATTTCTTACTCTCTTATGGATTGCATGATATAAGACATGGAAGTAGTATGAAATAAGCTAGAAATATATTGTGCTACACTCATAAAATTAAATTCCCAAACTAAGAAAAAATTTAATTTTTTTTGGTCAAATAGGATACTACACTAAATGTACCATAAGATATCAAATTATGAACCATTAGTGCATTTAAAAGGTGAACAACTACCTTAATTATCAATTAAAAGCCAAACTTTATAATACTTAGCTATACAAGTTTAAGCATGAGAGTATCAATTTTGTACACTCATCTAGGGAAAGTACAACCTGAAGTTAGGTTCCTTATGGGTGAAAGTATTATATCAATTTTTTTATAATCTTTTAATGCCATTTAATCCCTAAAAAAAATGCTTGATTTTGATATAGGAAATGATACATAAATCAAAAATAATTTTTTTTGAGTATGACAAAAATAAAATAAAGTTACTAAAAAATTCTAGATGACAAGAAGAGCACAACACAACAAGGAACACCTTAAAAGGATATCAGGGTGCCTTACAAGCCATCCCTTTGGAGGGTTTGTGCATGGACTTGCGCGTGGTCCTACTAGAGATTGCATGTAACACTCAATTTTCATAAAAACAATAGAAATGGGCCAGATATAAAAGAGAGTCTTCTAAAATGAATTTGTTAAGGTTAAATGAAATTAGGATAAAATTCTAAATATGAGAAAATGAGGAATCAAGGCTTAGAATGCCTAGAAATTGGAGCCGAAGTAGCTAAAGAAAATTTGACAAAATGTAATGATATTTTCGTAATTTTGGGAAACTTTTAGAAAACTAAAAAGAGAGACTTTTAAATGGAAAATTTGAGTTTTTTGGGGTTCTTAGAAGCTCTAAAAACTATAGGAACCTTTAGAGCAGTTAGAACCCTTCTAGTTTATGTTTTAGAATGTCAATGGACCCGAGCTTTAACTTTTTTGTTTGGGAATGTTTTAGACCTAATTTGAGTGATTCCAATAATTATTTATAAATTATAGAATCTAAATTTTATGATGGAAGAGATGATTTTCAAAAAGGATCTGAAATGAGCCTAAAACAAAAAGCCAAGAATGAAGAACAAAATTGACATTTTGAAAAGCTTCTTATGGAACCCTTCCAATATATAGGTGGCACCCCCACTCTTTTCCTCATTTTAGCTGACCTAATTTCTGCCCAAAATAGAGCAGAACTCAATGAGAAAGGGCACACAAGAGGAAGGGAAAAAGGAGAAGAAAAAGGCTAGGAAAAAGGTAAGAAATCCTTGAAATTTCAAGCTCCTTCCTTTAGCAAGCTTGTTCTCCTCCTTCTCCTCTTTCTTTCCATGGTTTTGGTGTGTAATTTGGATCTATTTTGAGCCATGTTCAGAGGGGAGAAGTTCAAAAATCCAAGGAGGAGCTAAAGCAAAGGAGAAGACTCTTAGTAAAGGCTTGAACCAAGGTAAGAATCCTAGCTTTCCATGCTTTCTTCTTCTTGTTCCTTAAGAGGTAGTTTTGGCCTTATATAGAACAACCAAGAGGGACCAAAATCTGACCTAAACCAAGCATGAAATCTAGGTTTTTAAGGGTGAGAAACAAGTATATGCAAAGAAATTCCAAAATGAAGCATTAGAAAATAGGTTTCCAAAACCTAGGGTTTTCATTGCAACTTGATATGTATGAAGCTTTCTAGTGGTATTTCTAATTGTCTAAGAGTATATATGGGTTCTTGAGACACCTAGAAACCCTTACATGTGTCATTTCCTTCAAGAAAATAAAGCTAGTTCCATGGGTCTAAAAAGTCTCCATTGTCTTGGCCAAGCATGGATTTTGTACCTAGAGAGAGTTTTAAATTTTTCTAAGGATAGAAAGGGACTAAATATGATAGAAGAACATCAAAAGAAGGCTTGAAAAAAAAAACTAAAAGCCTTGTTTTGTGTGATGGAAGTGTAGGCTCCATAATAAGACTTAAAGAAGCCACTTGTGTATAGGCTCTTGGAAATGAGTTTGTAATGACTCCAAGAGACTTAAATGGAGTCAAGAGACCTAGATGGAAGGAGAAAAAGAAGTCAAGATCTTGAATTCTAGCACTTGCTTCATTAGATCTTATATGAAGCCATTACGTGACCTTAGAACAAAGTGAACTTCCATAGAGAGTGTGTGATGATAGAGTTTGCTTCCATAATGTAATTGTGTCCTATTTAATGTGTCTAGGCCAAGAAAATCAAGTTCTACCTTATTACAACTGTGTGGCCAAAAAGGGGGAGGAATATCCAAGGAAAAAGTGTTGAGTTCTTACTTCAAGGTAGTTCTTTAACCTTTCTCACATGCATAGCTTAGTTCTTTTCTTGTCATTGAGTGCTTATGTGTATATTTGAGCCATGAGAAATGTTTCTAACCTATGCTTATATATTATGGTACCATTATGTTTATTGAAATGTGTTCATGATGGCTTTATGGCTTGCTTGGGTTTGGTGATACCAAAAGTCCTTTAGTAAGGGTGAGGATGAGTCAAAAGTTCATAGAAATGGGTGAGACAAAGCCAAAAGTCTTAAGAAGAGTAAGGCTAAGTTAAAAGTCCCTTGAAAGTAGGTGAAGCCAATCCAAAAGTCTTAAGAAAGATGGGTGAGGCTAAACCAAGGCCCTTGAGAGCTTATATTTATTATATATGAGTTGATGTGCCTAAGAAAATGATTTATACATGATCAATAATTGCTTAAGTATAATGCATGCATTCTTTGAGTTGTATATGCATCCATTATGTATGTTCGAAAGGGTTAAGATTTATTAGAATTCTTTGAATCTCACTCTTCCTCCTACATATGCCTAACCATGTCTAGGTGAGCCAACTGGACGAAGAAATGGAGGCCAACAACCTTGAAGATCAAGACTTTGACAAATGGTTATGAAAAATAGGCCTTTTGATAGCATATTGATGTCAAACTATGTAACCATGAGATGTATATATCATGTGAACCTTTGAGCATGTTCTAATGTATGTATAAATGATGTATGTATCAATGTAGAAGCTAGATGAACGAGAATGTAAGATTTTACCACTCATCTGCCCTTATGTGATATGATGCACTTATGTATGTATGCATGTGGCAAGGTGAAATTGAGCTCCATGAGGATTTGGATCATTTGGCATGCTTTTATATATAGTATTTATACTTTTAGACTTGCCCAAGTGGTTTTAGAAATTCAAGAAGAGCTGTTGGTGTCCTAAAATCCCATTTGAGACTTCAAATTTGACCATTTTGTGTGCTGAAGCAAAGTGTGACCAAATAAGTAATTTTTTTCCATGAACTTAGGCCATCAAATAGGTCTCATCTAGAGCTTTCCACAAAGATAAAGAGCACTCAATTTGGAGCTCTAGAGAATTTATTATGATTTTTAAAAGTTAGTCAAATTATGCAGAAATGGCATAGTTATTGTTCATTTGGTCAGTTTGCTTCTCTATGTCACATGTGGGCCAAAAGAAGTCCAATACTCATGAAATTTTACAGATATAAACTAGACATCATAAGATTTTCATATCCACCAAGACACCTCATTTGAAGTTTTGTAAGGGGAGATATGAGTTTTGGAAGTTGCATGACAGTACCAGTAACATAGCCTAACCTATGTTATTGTTCTATCTATTTCTGGTGGCTCAAATCTATTGAATTGGTCTAGAACTATTTTTAGTCAAAAGTAGACATCTAGAGTTTTCTAGAATGGTATGGTTTGATTGAGTTCTATTTTTTTAAAATTAGTTATGAATTTTCAAAATTTATATTAGAAAGTTAGAATTTGAACCCGAGAGCAAACCATGGATTTTATGAGATACAACTTAAATCTCGAGGTTCTTGAGATCTTTGGTGATGGTTATGACTTGTATGAATGTTCTATGAATGAAAAATGACATTAATGAGTTCACATGGTCCATGGGGCATAAATTAAAGAAAAGAGATCTTATGTAACATAATTAATCTCATTAAAAAAATGCCTTTTCATGGAAAGTGCTAGTTTCTCTATATATTTATGCTTTAATCCATTTGAAATACATTGAAATGGATATTGAGATCATGGTGTAATAGCTAAGAGGTTAAGGTATTACATTGCACCATCCCTTTGGGGGGCCTGTGTGTGGGCTTATGCATGGTCGCACTAGAGGTTGTCTTCAACCTCCAATGGGTTGGGCAAACTCGAGTTCTATGGGCTCGACACAACCCATTATGTTAATACACCAATTTTAGTGTATTTTCACTTCCTTAAATGCATATTTGAGACCTAATCACACTTCTCCTTATATAAAGGCAAGTTTTGAATGAGTGAAAGCTAGATTGAAGGAATTTTTTGGATCTTAGAAGCCTCATGGTCTAAAAAATTTTTGCACTTCTTAGAGAGATGTTAACTTAATTTAAACACCCAAGTGAGTTTCTAATCATGCTTAAAACCTTTTGCATCCAAGATTTGCAATAGAAAATCCATATATTCCATGATCAAATTTTGTGTATGAAGAAATTTGAAATTTTCAAAAAGGAAAGGAATTTTAACCATGCAAATTTGAAAATAGAGAATTTATATATCAACATAAAATTTCTAAATCAAAAATTAAAACCCCTAAAATAATTTATGCAAAAGAATTATCAAGGGAGAGAGAGAATTTTAATCATATGGATCTAATAAAAAAGGCTCTAAGTTTATGCAAACCCAAGTGTCTAATACCACATGTAAAATATATATGTAAGTTACTTATTTTACACAAACAATCACATATATAAAATGCAATAACACAATTTAATTAATTAGACCTAATGTATAAACAAGAACACATAAATGATTTTATAAATATAATTATAAGAAACTATCAAACTTGTACACATACCTAACTGTTCCATTGAGTTAAGCGATGACTAACTTAGCTAGATTTTCTTTCCTTAACCCTAGGCATCATAGTAGCAATTATAGGAAAGCAGACAATGAATTAGGGTTAAGGAAGGAACATAATCCTAACTTCAATAGTTTCTCACGGAATCATGCCATTATAAGGCTCAGTAAGACATATGACCCACACTTTTATGACAACTTACTAAACTTAGATTTAATATTTTAAAGTGTGCTTAGGCCAATTATTATATGATCACTTTAACAATAATTTTGGGCCTAAATATCTTATTGGACCATTTGTGAATCCACATATTTTAGAAAATACAATAAAATAAAATAAAAGGAGATAATTAATGTGAGCCCATACAATAAATATTCTAACATCTCCTTGTCTTCTCATCTCTCTTTGAAATTTATTTCACATTCTCCAATTTTGTTCTTTATTTTCTAAAACATGATTGATTCCACCTAAAGGATAAACAAGCAACCTACTACCCATTAATTTAAGAAAAATGAAAACAATAAATAATAAACACGTGAAATATGTTAATCTTACCATCAATAACCAAATTAATCAATGACTAATAAGAGGGAGAAAGAAGAGAAAATTGAAGAGAGAACTGATGAAACCACAGAGAAAGAAGAGAAAATTTAATAAGAAAGAATAGAAAGATAAGAAAGAGAGGAGAGAAGATAGGAAGCCAAAGATTTAAAAAAAAAAAACAGGAAAACTGGACAATAGGATAGAGGAATAAAAGCAAAATGAATGCACAAAGAAATGGGGAGAGCAAAGAGTTAGAGGAAGAAGAAATGAAAATAATAAAAGTGAATGCAAAGCATAAGGAAAAGAGAAATGAAAGCAGGAAGAAATGAAGAGAGAGCAGATGAATAGCGGGAATAAAAAACAATTAGTATATATAGAATATCAAAAGTGCAACTGAAAACAAAGTTATCTCGTGCCTTTAATCCAAATTTGCTTTCAAATATTTTCATTTTAATATTCATTGCCTTTTTACTTTTCACTCAGTGCCTTTTCATTTTTGGCACTAAACATTTTTCAGTGTAAAGTAAGACATATATTAACTTATACATTATATATATTAAAATTTTTAATATATATGATATTAAATTTAATACATATACTTGAAACTTTAATATAAAATTATATTTGTGGTTAGTATTTTTATTATATTATTTTTATAATATACATTAAATTATAGCTATTTACTATTATAATACTTATTTCTATTAAATTATATCAAAAAATTTCTTTACTTATTAAATACTACATTTTAATATATTAACATATAAAATATATAACCTACTGAGATTCAGTTGTAAACAATTAATTTTCCTACTGATTTATCAAGGAAATTTGATTTTTTTATATTTTATATTAATATTTTCTGTATTTAATATATAATTTAATATAAATATACACAAGAAAATTAAATATTAAATAATATAAAAAGGTTTTGTTGCTCAATTGAAGTGTACACATAAGTATACATATCGCAAAAGTAATATAGTGATAAGAAAATATCATTTCCTCGAGAATTTGTTGTCAAAACTCATCAAGTACCAAAATTCACATTTGAGCTTAAATTAGCAAATCAATTTTAAGTGATTATATTAACAAGAAATGATTATCGATTATCTACTATGCAAAGTTCATAGATTAATGCTTGGATTTTCTGTGTGAATAGTAGCATCTAGGATTATTAGCCCTTCTTATATTTCATAGCAATTTACTTCAACACTCAATACATTTCCTTTTAATGGCGATACATATTAGTCTAGGGTCTACTTGTTCCTATAAGTATGTTTCCAAATCTCATATAGAGTTATCTAATTAACTTCACAATTCCTGATGAAATCAACTAAGATCAATTTGATAGCACAATATCTAATTTAACCATATGAGGTTAATGAGTATATTCCTTTCTCATTAACTAAACTATCCACTTTCCCAAACAAGTTTCAAGTACTCACACCACTCAACTCTTGATCTAACTTCCCTTTCCCTTTTCCAAGTTCAAGCAAAAGTATCAAATTAATCTAATTGTTGGCCGATCAATTAAAGAGCATGAATCATGTAGTTGAATGAACAAGTATTCATCATTAATTGTAAAATCAAAATGAAGAACAATTACTAATCCATACAAGAGTTCCTAATAATCCTATATTAGGGAGTTTAGCTACACATGTTCATGAACACTAGCAACAAAGTTAAAGCAAAGGTTAGATACATTAGGGAAATGCAAAGAGAAGAAGAAGGAAGTAAGAAACTCATAAATGAATCTTGTCTTTACTTCAATCTTCAATCCCTAGCATCCCATTACTTCAAAATGTTTTTATTAGCTTTTCCCTAGCCTCTACACACTTAGACCAGACCAAAGACAACCTAGAATGATGGCTCCCCTCTCAGCAATGGCCATAAGAAGTAAGAGACTCTCCAAATTTTAGCAAAGAAAATGCTACATTTTGCTAAAATGCATCACGCTGTGACTCAGATTGCCATGCGACCTTACCTTCATTTTCTTCCTTTTTTAGCCATGACTTGATGAATTCTGGTGATGGTGAACTTTTACAAATAGCAACACAAGTACTTTGAAGCCTTTTTGACATAAGAAATTTCAATCTTCTCTTAAATATGCACCCTAAAATAGAAGCAAAGTATGATTAGTTTTCAATATATTCAAAATTAAAACAAAACTTATCATTTATAATGTAAAAGTTGAGTATAGAGCTATTCATCCTAAGTGTGTTTATTTTATCCATAAAAAGTATTATTTACTATGTGATTAGATGCTAAATCCATATTTACTAAAAGAAAATATGTACAATAATGTAACAACTAGGAAAAAGAGAGAAGAAGAAAAGAAAAGAAAAAAGAAAAGCTAAAAATTTTTGGAAGCTGAAAAATTTTCTAAGTCTGCTAGCTACAGCCCGGCTATAGCGAATGTACCTGTTCGCTATAGCGAGAAATGGTCTAGCTATAGCGAGAGTGCCTTCTAGCTATAGTGAGAATGCTTCTAGCTATAGCAAGTTCGGGCACCCCATACAAAAACTAGGGAGTTGCTCACCGTAGCGCACGCTGTAGCGAAGGCAGGGGTCTGAGACTGATTCAAGCTGCCGTAGCGAGGGTTATGGCTCGCTATAGCGAGGGTTAGTCCGAAAAAGCGTAAAAATAGAGAATTTGACTTTTTAAAGCGTCCCAACTCCTTCTTTCACTCTGTAACTGACTTAAGCTCACTCTAAGAGAGAGAAAAAGGCAGAGGAGAGAGAGAGAAGCCTAGAGGAGGAAGGAAGAACAAGAAAGGTAAGGATTTCCATGGCTTTTCTCTTAGTATGTTGTTCTTCTCTCCTTATCCTCTCTTTCTATGGTTTTAGTAGTAGAAGTAGCCATGTTTTGAGCTCGGTTCAAAGGAGGGAAAGTGAAAAACCACTCTTGAGGGAGGTTAGAAGTCATGTAGCCCTCTATTCCTTGCTTTCTATTCTTAAGAGTGTGAGAGCTTGAGAGAGGAAGGAGAGTGGATGAGTTTCTAGTGAGAGAGAGAACCCTAGCTCTTACATGCTTAGTAGGGTTGCTAGAAAGAAATCCCTAACTTGTGAGTAAGTATTCAGAAAATAATTCTATGCTTCTTGTGTGGCTAGGCTCAAGAAGAGCACTCCCATCTAGAAGTGGTTGTGAAACCAATAAGGGAGGAGACAATTGAAAAGGAAAGTTGTGATTAGCCAATAAGGTAGCTCTCTCCACCTTCTTTCATGCATAAGATGTGTGCTTACATTGTCTTGCTTGTGTGTATGTATGTTTTGAGCCATGACAAGTATGTTAGCATGATGATACCTTATGAATTTAAATGATATTTTATGTGATTGTTTGGGTTTGCTTGAGTATGGAAAAGCCAACAACTCTTTAGCCATGGTGAGGATGAGCCAAAAACCCTCAAGTTGGTTGAGACAAAGTAAAGGGTCTCCCAAAAGTGAGGTTGACTCCCAAAGAGCAAGGGTTGAGTCTAAGAACCTCTTAAGTATGGGTGAGGCAAGTCCAAAATCCATAAGTGAGTGGGTGAGGCTAATCCATGTACTTGGCAAGCTTTCATATGTTATGTATGGCCTACTCTCATGTTGAGAATGTTTTTCTTTTATGCATGGCCAGTTTAAATGTTGCAAATGCTTTCATTATGATTTTATATGCTAACATGCCATACATACATGGTGAGACTTGTTTGCATGCTATAGTGTATGATTGAATGAGAGATGAGCTATTGAGATTATTTGAATCTCACCCTCCCTCTCCACCATCCAAACATGTTAGGTGGACCAAGTGAGGCTAAAGATGGGAGCCACCAAGCTTGAAGCTAGGGAGACTAATGAAGACTTGTAAAAGAGTTTCTTGTAATTATGTTGTACTTAAGATAAGGGATGTAAATTAATGATGTACATGATGTAGTACCTACAAATGCTTGTAAATCAATGTATTCATGATGTATATATGAGAATTAGAATGATTTTGAATGAAGAAGCAAGTTTGATTATGAAATGCATAACGTTAGTATAGGCCACATATGTGTATAAGTGGGTTGTGGGATAGTGAGTTTCTCCAATCTGGGTTGTTAGACACTTGAGCCATGATTGATTGCCCATATAGATGCTTTCTCATGTGCTCAAAGAGTCCCAAAGGTAGAAGAACTAATATTGGACCCCATGAGCCCCTTTTAAATCAAGAAAATGGCCTTTTTGCACATGATGTCAAAGGTTGACCAAATGACCTCTTCTTGCTTTGAAATTTGACATGTGACTAGATCTTGTTTATAGCTTTTTGGGAAGCTAAATATCAAGTCATTTTGAGGTCTATAGCATTTTCTATGATTTTTCAAAGTTGGCATCAGAAATTCGGATTTCAGAAAACACTGTTCATTTGGTCAGTTTAGAAACCGTGTCATCCGAGGGGCAAACGTAGTCCAATGGCTACTAAATTTTATAGGCAGAAACTAGATAGTCACAGTGACTTATAGGAACTGGAAGCACCTCATTTGGAGTTCTAGAGAGGAAGATATTCAATTTCGAAGTTCCAGCCCAGAATCAGTCATCCTACCAGACCCGAGGTACTGTTTCATCGGTTTCCGGGAGTTTGGTTTGATGAATTGATCTTGAGACATTTTTCCTCTCTATTTAAGATCCACATATTTCCATAGTGGTATTATTTGCAAGCATTGGATTTTTTTGGAATTAGTTAGACATTTTTGAAGTTCATATCAGTAAACTGTGACAGTAACAGAACCCCCTCTGACCAGTAGATATTTTCGGATGTCAAACTCTTTTTTCATGACATTTTAAGATTTCTACATATTTTTAGCATGAACTAGAAATCTTAAGCTTTCTATAATGACTGAGATCATATGCTTTCTATTTTTCTGTAATTAGCTATGAATTTCCAAACTTTGCCCAGAAATGAGGCCAAATCTGCTAAAAACGAATTTGCATGTCTCATATCCCTTTTTGCTTTCCATGAGTTTCAAGCATGTTTTTGGGACTCAAATAAGTTGTAATGGTGCAAATAAACATGAGGATGAATAGAATGAGCTCACTCGGTCCACGTGACACAAAAACCCATTTTTACCATGCCATAATAACAAGAAAGGGGTAGCACCTAAGGAAGGGAGATCCCACTTTTATGTTTCCCATATGTATATGAGCATGTAAGGCATGATGGGTATGAGCTAGAAATGAAGGTTAACATGATAAATAGGGAGTTATTGCATCCTCAAACTTGAACTTTTACTTGTCCTTGAGTAAAGCAAATCAAAAACACTATTAGAGTGTCCATAGGTCCAATGAACATCATTGTCTACCATAGTCATCACTTGTTGCATCAAAGAGTATATTTAGTAGGAAGAAAAAGCAATACATGCTAGAGGCAGAGTTGAAATGATAAAGTTGAGACCTCCAACCATTTTTTGAAGTGTGTGTATGAGTTTGGCCAACCATTCATCTCAAACAAGTGTCAAAATCAAGCTTCTACACTCCAGAATGTATAAAATAGTCTCACATACAAGAATTTCATAAGCCCATCTTTTTCCCTCATTCCACTAAATTAGGTAACACAAAACCACTAGATCAGGAGGACTTTTAAGCTTGTAATGAGGCTAATGTTATGGCTTCAAATAATGGGCGAGATCAATGCAAAAGGTCTTGAGAAAATTTAAATGATAGTATACATAAATAAAGAGGTTCTCTCAATGCATCTTCAATAGTTATTCATGCAGAGTTCCTTTTCCCCTTTCTTTTCTTTTCTTTTCTTTTTCTTCTTCTTCTTCTTTTGAATGAATTTTCCCCCAAACTTAGGTCTTTTTGACCTAGATTATTTACATATATATATTAATTAATAACATACATTCAAGTCAACTTTAGAAAAGGAGGTTTGACACGAACCATATAACTTCAATATCAATGACTGCACAGGCATCATTTATTGCATTTTTTTTTTGAATCAACCTCCATGCTTCCTTTCCTTATGAATACACTACCATTTTTTTCTCAAGAAAAGGACAAACTTTTAGATTTTAATAAGGCAAATCAGGCTAGGTAATCATGTTAGTAGACAAAATAAAATGCAATCTTCTATGGTTTTTCTAAATGGGCTCAAATAAGGTTATGATAACCTCTCTAAATTCATGCTTTTTCAGCACATTTTCCTTGAGTTATGCATACCTTTTGGTGTATTTTTGTATATAAATCATATTCAAAATAGGAAAATGTGCTTTTTTGATAGTTAAGCTTAATAATTTCACTTTTAAATTAATTATGCAACTTTAACCCTATTTTAGGATACTTTTGATATTTTCATAGTTTTATACTTTTGCAGATGACGGGGAATGTTTTGGGCAAGCCACTTGAAGCTAAGATGCATGTTGAAAGCCTTGACTAGAAGAAGATGGTTTGCCGCGAGCAAATAAACATGTTGTCATGGCCAATACTTTCATGGAGGAAATAGAGAATGATCCAAAAGAATGCTTCACTGCGGCCAATGAAGATGTTAGCCGCGACCAATACTTGGAAAAGAAGATGGAGAACAAACCCAAGACTACTTCACCGCAGCGAAGGATATGTTAGCTGTGGTGAACTCCATTTTATTGAAACACTGCGCTTTGAGGCTTGACAGATTCTAGGGCTCGAGATATCCCTCATTTTTTTGGAAGGGATAAAGGATCTTCTATCTTTTGGGCTGCCTTAGGAGCTTGTGTGCTAGGGTTTCGGAATTTGGAAGTGATTGGAGCTAAGGATGGAAGTTTTAGAGAGATTTGAAGCTTTTTCCCTTCGACTTTTCTAATCCTTTCTTCTTCTTCTCTTGAATTCTACTATGACTTCGTGATAAGCATGATTTTTGTATATTTTACTCTCCTTAGCTTAAGCATTTTAATAGTTAAATAAGGTTTAATAGATTTACTTAGGTGGAATTTGATTTTAGTAGCCATTCTTTGTACTTTAGGAAATAATTGACAAAATTTTGGATTTGTAATGCATAAATCTCCTTTTTAAATAATTTTATAAATTGTTGCTACTTAATTGTTTCCATTCTTTGGGTGTAAATCCAATTGGGTTTCCTTAATTTCATGCATGGATTGGGCTAGTATACACATAAGCATTACCTCTGTTGGGCTTCCCCTAACACTAATGCAGCAGCTCACAAACCCACACTACTGATGCATGTCCAGTTTTAATCACACATGCAAGCTATGGGTTGAGTGGGAAAGAGGAAGAACAATGCATGATGAGAAGCCATGTGGGAGAGTTTCATGTGGAAGATGAAGCTAGGAAGTAGTAGCTAGCCTATGGGAAGAAGCTACACAAGGAGAAAACATGAATGAAGGAAACAACATGGCTGAAATAGAAGAGAAGGAAGGCCCTGGCATGATGGCTTGAATAGAGGAAGAGCATGGGTTTTAAAACACGAGTTGAACCAGTCACGAGGAAGATACATGCATGCAGATTCTAACGTAGGAAATCATGAGCTCATGGAAAGGGACTCGTGTGAATGATTTAATAAGCTACATGAGCCACAGGATCATTGAAGGGTTACACAACACCAACATGTAGAAACCACGAGTTTTAGGAATGAAGCCACGAGCATGCACATTGGATTAATGAGACGAGTTTTATGTGGAAAGAAGCATGGATGATGTTCTAGATTGGAAGAGAAGCAAGAAGCATGAGACAGCCACATGCATGTGAGCAAAATGGAGAGGAAACTCATAAGGGAATAAAGGAAGAAGGTGGAATGAGCTTAACAGAAAAGAGCCACAGGTTAAGCTAGTGACACACAAAGCTAACGTAGAGAAGAACCACAAGTCCAATTGGCTACTTGAAAAGAAGATGGAATGGAGATTTGTGTGATGAAATAAGACACGCATAGGCAAGAGCTTAAATGGAATAGCATACATGAGAGAAGTTCACATGAATTGCTACGGGCAAAATGAAAGGAAGAGCACGTGAGGCATGTGAGGATCACATGAGAGCAACACGTCATAATAAACTCGGGCAATATGTCACAAGAGGAGAGCTTCATCCACGTATTCACTAATCCAAAGATGGAATACATGCTACAATCCAAATCATCCATTCATCAAGAGTGGAAGAGAACGTGAAAAAGATTAATGAAGCATGTGGGAGGCATCATCCATTCATTTTTGACGTTATATTCCATTTGCTCAAGCATCGAAAAAAGGACTCCACACATCATCTAGACACTCTATTCGTAATACACTCCAGACTCATGCACCTCCACGCCATAACCATTCTTTATCCATTCTCCACCATTTCTCCATTCCAATGAAGCTCTAATTTCCATCTTGTGGCTGGCTAGGAGGACAACCTTGGAAAAGCTTGAATCCATGGGATAATCAAGAGATTTTGGTTAAGAATTTCCTATTTTATTTCCTCTCTCTCTACATTAATTTTTATTATTTTATTTGCTTGGTTAAGCTTGTAATTAACTAGAATTAATGTAGTTTATGATTAGTAGCTAATTAGACACTAATAAAGAGAGCAATTAATGTTTAATTGGTTAATTTTAGTGTTGGATTTTTATTTTTCTACCATTTTCTATGTGTGCAATCAAGGAGTTTGATGAAATGCATATGAGAATTGGTATGCTTAATTGTCTAATTTGAGGATTCATTAAAGTTTAATTGGTTAATTAAATCTACTAGGGTGTTAATTCAGATGCTAATTGATCAATTAATCATTTAATTCAAGTGTTCATTGATCCTAATGACAAGAGTTAGCAATTTGATGTGGGATTGAGGTTTCAATTCAATATTAAATTGTTAATCCCTTGATTCTTGCGTGGTAACTCAAGATATATTATTATGAACAAAATTAGAGACTCTTAGACCAAAATCAATCACAATTGAATTAGGATAAAAATAGTGGATATCAAGGGACAAATCCAAAGCTAGTCACAAGCTCATTATCAACCATAATTTATGCAATTAGGTAGCAATTAAGAATTTTATTTCAATTAGATTTTAGTTAGTCTAATTAAATCAAAAACACCCATTTAGTTAGGTAATCTTTAGGGTCCTTTAACACTTAGAAAGTCCAATTAAACATTGAATTTCATTTCCAAGGGAGATTATATAGGTTGTGCCACAAAGTATAAAAGTTAATCCAACCTAGTTTTATTTTGAGGGTTGTATGACATGACCATCAAATTTTAAATTTTATAGTTAGTGGCACAACTTAGGTCAGCTCCCTTGGAAATGGAATTCAATGTTTAATTAAGCTTTCTAAGTGTTAAAGGACTCTACAAATTACCTAATTAAAAGGGGGTTTTAGTTTAATTAAACTAACTAGAATTTAATTAAAATGAAATTCCTAATTGTTACCTAATTTCATGAATTATGGTTGATAACAGGCTTGTGACTAGCTTTGGATTCGTCTTTTGGTATCCACTATCCTTATCCTAATTTAATTGTGATTAATTCTGGACTAAGAATTCCCTAATTGTGTTCATTGACAAGGGATCTTGAATTATCACTCAAAATTCAAGAAACTAGCAATTTGATGTTAATTGAAACCTCAACTCTCATTAAATTACTAACTCTTGTGATTAAGATCTTTGAACACTTAGATGAGTGATTAATCAATCAATTAGCCTTCGAACTTTCACCTTAGGATGTTTAATTAATCAATTAAATTTCAAAGAATTCTCAAATTAGACATTCAAGCACTCAATCTCTCACATGCATTTCATCAAACACCTTGACTGCATACATAGATAATTGTAGGAAATTGAAAATTCAGCATTTAATTCATTCAATTAATCATTCAAAACTCTCCTAATCAATGTATAACCAGCCATCAATCATAAACTACACCAATCTCAATCATTTACAAGATTAACCCAGTAAATAAAATAATTAAATTTGATATAGAAAGAGAATTAAGAAATAGGAAGCTTAACCAAAGTCCCTTGCACTTCTCCTTGAATTCAAGCTTTTACTAAGGATCTTCTTCCACTGGGGATCTTCTTCCAAGCTAGTCACAGATGGAGGATTAAAGCTTCATTGGATGGAGGGAGATGGGGGAAGTGACGTGAGGATGGATATGGCATGAAGGGAGTGGAGTGTTTATTCGATGAAATATATGTCTGGATGATTAATGATGGAGTGAATGGAATATAATGTCAAAAATGAATGGATGATGCCTCCCACGTGCTTCATTAATCTTCTTCACGTGCTCTTCCACTCTTGATGAATGGATGATTTTGATTGTAGCATGTATTCTGTCTCTGGATTAGTGAATACGTGGATGAAGCTCTTTTCTTGTGACATGCTGCCCGAGTTTATTATGACGTGTTACTCTCATATACTCCTTACATGCCTCACGTGCTTTTCCTTTCATTCTGCCTGTAGCAATCCATGTCAACTTCTCTCATGTATGCTATTCCATTTAAGCTCTAGCCTCTTCTCTTCTTCTCTACGTTAGAACCTGCCTGTGTGTGTCTTGTTTCATCACGTAAATCTCCATTCCATCTTTTCTTCAAGTAGCCAGCTGGACTCATGGTTCCTTTTCACGTCAACTTTATCTGTCACTAGCTCAACCCGTGGCTCGTTTCTATTCAGCTCATTCCACCTTCTTCCTTCATTCCCTTGTGAGTTTCCTCTCTATTTTGCTCACATGCATGTGGCTGTCCCATGCTTCTTGCTTCTCTTCCAATCCAGAACATCATCCATGCTTCTTTCCACATAAAACTCTTCTCCTTAATCCAACGTGAATGCTCGTGGCTTCATTCCTAAAACTCATGGCTTTTACTTGTTGGTGTTGTGTAACCCTCTAATGATCCCGTGGCTGATGTATCTTCTTGAATCATTCACACGAGTCCCTTTCCATGAGCTTATGATTTCCTACATCAGATTTCTACATCAGAATCTGCATGCATGCATCTTCCTCGTGATTAGTTCAACTTCTGTTTCAAAATCCATGCTCTTCCTCTGTTCAAGCCATCACGCTAAGGCCTTCCTTCTCCTCTGTTTTAGCCACGTTGTTTCCTTCACTCGTGTTTTCTCCTTGTGTAGCTTCTTCCTGTGGGCTAGCTATAACACCATCTTTCTAACTCATGCCCATCATCCTTAGCTCATGCTCATGGGTAATATAGGAAGAATAAGTGAGATCTTTCTCATTGGATTCATATGCTTTCTTAGCATTGTGTCATGGTTAAAAATGTATTTCAATGTCACATGGATAGTGTGAGCTCATGTTGTGCATCCTCATATTTAAGTGCACCATTACAACTCATTTCAATCCCAAAAACATGCTTTAAGCACATGGAAACCAAAAAGAGGTATGGAACATGCATGTTCATTTTCGGCCAGGCTTGGCCTCATTTCTGGGCAAAGTTTGGAAAATCACAACTAAATATAGAAAAATATAAAACATGTAATCTCAGTTATTCTAGAAATATTGGGATGTCTACTTCATGCTAAAAATATGTACAAGTCATAACATCCTACACACAGGACGTTTGACACGTAAATTGGTCTGGAGGTCGTACTGGTCCTGATACTATTATTATATGAACTTCAAAAATGTCCAACTAATTCCAAAAAAATCCAATGCATGCAAATGATACCATTATGGAAATATGTGGATGTTAAATAGAGATAAAAAATATCTTTAGATCAGTTCATGAAGCCAAACTCTCAGAAATCGATGGAACAGTATCTCTGGTCAGGCAAGATGACTGATACTGGGTAGAAACTTTGAAATTGTATATCTTCCTCTCTAGACCTCCAAATGAGGTGATTCCAGTTGCTACAAGTCTCTGTGACTGTCTAGTTTCTGCATAAAAAATTTCGTAGCCATTGGACCACGTTTATCCCTCAGATGACATAATTTCACAACTGACCAAATGAACAGTGCTTATGCAAATCCGAATTTCTGATGCCAACTTTGAAAAATCATAAAAAATTCCACAGACCTCCAAATGACTTGATCATTAGATTCCCAAAAATATCTAGACAAGATCTAGTCACATGCCAAATTTCAAGGCAAGAAGGGGTCATTTGGTTAGACTTTGACCTAAGGAGGCAAAGTGCCAATTTCTCTTGCTAAAGAGGGCTCCAAGGGTTCAAATTGGCTTCTCCTACTTCTAAGGCTCTATGAGCACGTGGGAAAGCATCAACATAGGCTATTAAACATGGCTCAAATTTCTAACAACCCAAATTTGCAAAACTCACTCTCCCACACTAACATAAACATCATGCACATCATGCCAAGATCTCACTATTCATAACAAAACTTAATACATCATTCAAGATGGTTCTAATTCTCATACATATATGATAAATACATTAATTTACAAGTATTCATATGTGCTACATCATGTACATCATTAGAGTACATCTCTTAATTTAACTACAAAATGGATCTTTCACATATCCCTTGTCATTTTCCCTAGCTTCAAGTTTGGTGGCTCCCATATCTTTGTTCACTTAGTTCACCTAGCATGTTAGGATAGTGGAAAGGAGGGAATGAGATTCAAAGAATCCCAATAGCTCATCTCTCATTCAATCATACATAATATGTGCCAAGCAAGCTTTTCAAATACATGTGTGAAAAAGTGAAAATCATAGACACTTTAAAAACAACCTTGGCATATGAATCAATCATATAAGACATTCAAAGGTTCACCAAGTGTTTGGATTAGCCTCACACTTCTCCTCATGGATTTTAGACTCGCCTCATCCATTCTTGAGCACTTTGGACTCAACCATACTTTTGGGAGTCCACATTACTTTTGGGAGACTCTTTGCTTTGTCTCAACCAAGTTCGAGGGTTCTTGGCTCATCCTCACCCAAGGGAAGAGTTCTTAGCCTTTCCACACTCAAGCAAACTCATACAAACTTAACACATAACATAGCATCAAGGTTCATGACATGTAAAGGCATGCTAGCATACTTTTCATAGCTTGAAAATACACATACACACATTCTAGAATAAGCTAAACACACATTCATGCATAAGAGAAAGGGGAGAGAGCTACCTTATAGGCTAATACAAGCCTTCCCTTTTAATTTGTCTTCTCCCTTCTTGGTGCCACTATCACAACTAGATGGAAGTGCTCCTCTTGAGCCTAGACACACAAGAGCATGGAATTACTCTCTCATAACTTAACACTTATTCACAAAGCTAGGGGTTTCTTTTTAACAAACCCTACCAAGCATATAAGAAACTAGGGGTTCTTTCTCTCTTTAGAAATTCACCAACTATCCTTCCTCTCTCAAGCTCTCAAGAAAGGAAATCAAGGAAGTGAAGCTACATGAATTCTAACCTCCTTCAAGAGTGGTTTTCCACTTTTTCTCTTCTGAACCAAGCCCAAAACATAGCTAATTCAACCATCAAAATCATAGAAAGAGAGGGCAAGGAGAGAAGAACAAGATTTTAAGAAGAAAATCTAAGGAAATCCCAAGTTATGTTTACCTTTTTCTTGTTCACCTTCCTTCTCTAGGTGTCTCTCTTTCTCCTCTGCCCTTTTCTCTGCCTTAGAGGGAGCTTAAGTTGGTTAGAAGGAGAAGAAATGAATTGGGGTGTTTTAATAAGTCAAATTCTCTTTTTTCATGCTTTTTCGAACTAACCTTCGCTATAGCGAGGCACAACCCTCGCTACGACGAGCACTTATTAGTCTTAGACCCCTGCCTTCATTATGGCACGCTACGGTGAGCAGCTCCCTAGTTTTTATATGGGATGCCCGCACTCGCTATAGCTAAAAGGCACTCTCGCTATAGCTAGACCATTTCTCGCTATAGTGAACAGGTACATTCGCTATAACCAGGCCATTTCTCGTTATAGCTAGAAGACTTAGAAAATTTTCAGCTCTTCACAAATTTCAGCTTCTTCTTTTCTTCTTCTTTTTTCTCTCTTTTTTTTTCTGGTTGTTACACTAGCTGCTGCTTCTTAGCTTCATCTTCCACATAAAACTCTCCCACGTGGCTTCTCATCAAGCATTGTTCTTCCTCTTTCCCACTCAACCCGTAGCTTGCATGTGTGATTAAAACTGGACATGCATCAATTGTGTGGGTTTGTGAGCTGCTACATTAGTGTTAGGGGAAACCCAACAAAGGTAATGCTTATGTGTATGCTAGCCTAATCCACGCATGAAATTGAGGAAACCCAATTAGATCTACACCCAAAGAATGGAAACAATTAAGTAGTAACAATTTACAAAATTATTTAAAAAGAGATTTATGCATTAAAAATCCAAAATTTTGTAAATTATTTCTTAAAGTACAAAGAATGGCTACTAAAATCAAATTCTACCTAAGTAAATCCATTAAGCCTTATTTAACTATTAAAATGCTTTAAGTTCAGGAGAATAAAATATACAAAAATCATGCTTATCACTTGGATTACCTTGTATTTTGTTAGCTTGTAGCTGATTATGAGTAGCTAGACATTTTATTCTAAGATTATTTTGAATCCTTGTATGGATTGACATTTGATTCTCATCCATTCTTATGATTAATGATATATATGTGTTGATTTCACTCCATTCTTAGTGCTTCTAGTCGATTGGCCACCAATTAGTTATTTTGTTTATTTAAGTGATGCTTGAGAGAGCTAGCTTAAGTATAGAGCTAGCTTATACTTGATTGGCCACCAATTGTGCAAGAACTTGAAATTGATGAATTGAATGGATGGTTTTATTGGTGAGATGAAGATACACTCACTGAACTTGCATAGTCACATTAGGGTTTGAGCTTAAAATTAGGATTTTATTAATTGTAAGAGAGATCAAGCAATTAATAGAATTAAACACTTGTTCTTAACTTGAGAAAGTTTTTTCAAGTACTATTTGATCCCTAGGCTAGCATATATGATTGTTGGTCATTTTTGTGAGAGGAGGTTGTCCTTGTGTTATGAAGTACAAGGGAAAGAAATAATACTAGGTCCCTTTTCATACTTAAAGTTAAAAGATCTTTTAGCCTCTTTTAAAAATTTACTCACAAAGTAATTCTTACTATTTACATTCAATTGTTCTGGTTAACCTAGTTTAAAGCATTAGTTTAATGACTAATTGATTCTAACTCCAATCTTCGTAGGAACAATAATCTTTTTATACTACTTAGTTGCAGCCTGTGCACTTATAGTGTAAGCTGGCTGGCGAACAAATTTTTAGCATCGTTGCAGGGGATTGAAAGTTGAAAGTTTTCTAGTTTTTCATTAAATTTGTGTTAGTAAATTACACTTGAATTGTTATCTAGAATCATAGCCCATTTTAGTATGTTAGTTTGCATTTTAATTTTCTGTAGTTAATTTGATACTTGTTTGTAGTATTTCCTTTATAGGTACCCTCCCCACGCATGCAAGGGTTGAATCTAGATGGTCTTGAAATCCTTTTGGAGGGAGAAAATATTTTCGAAAGAGCCAATCTAGAACCAAAAGTGCACCCACAACCCATTATGGCTGACATTGATGAAAATGATCTCTACACTTTAAATGACTTTCTCAACAAAGAGGCATAGAGTTATCACTCCAGTATTCGGATGCTAGATATTCAAGCTAGAAACTTTGAGGTTAAGCACGTTATGCTTTAAATATTGTAGATGAATTGATTGTTTGGTGGCAATTATAATGAGGACCCCAATGTGCACCTCACCAAATTTATTGAAGTGTATGAATCCTTCAAGCAGAATGGAGTGTCCAAAGATGAATCAAGATTAAGGTTATTTCCTATGACTTTGAAGGATAAAGCTAAAGCATGGCTCAACTCTCTTCCAAAATAATCTATCGGCATATGGGAAGACTTGGTTGCAAGATTCAAGGCAAGATTTATTCCTTGAGGCCAGAGAGTAACCATGAGAGGAGAAATCTTGAATTTTGAGCAATAACCTAGTAAGCTATTTTATGAAGCATGGGAGAGATTTAAGGAGTTGTATAGAACATGTCCCAACCATGAGTAGAAGACACATGTATTAATGGAAGATTTCTGGAATGGTCTTAATGAAGATGCAAAAAGAATGCTTGATAATGCCTCTAATGGTGGAATTGGGAAGATAAAGGTGTACGAGCTCTATTACCTATATGATGACATGGCTTCCAGCACCATGCAATATGCATTTGGGAGATGATCATCTCATAAAAGAGGACAATCCCTTAGCTCATCTAATGACATCACAACACAACTTGAAGCTATGAACAAAAGATTTGACAACTTGGAGCTCCAAATGAAGAAAACCAACCCTATGGGAATTCATGCAATATAGTCCCCCTCTACTATTTGTGATCATTATAGAGAAGGCCACTCGTCTAAACATTGTCATTACACATTGGAATCTGTTAATTACATGAATAATGCTAAGGGGAATCAACAAAATAATCCTTACTCTCAAACATATAATCCGAGGTGGAGGAATCATCCAAACTTTTCATAAAGTCAAGGCCCAAAATTGAATTAAGCTTTTTCATTAGCTATAAGGCTTGCTCAACCTCCTGAATTTTCGACGCAATCAAGACAAATCCCCATTAAAGAAGAAGAATCCAAGATGGTGAAAATGTTAGCTTAAATATTAGCTAATTGAGAGGCTTAAAGGGCTAAAATAAATGCCACTTTCTCTCTGCAGGACACAACCATCAAGAACTTAGAAGTGCAAGTAGGACAACTAGCCTCCCAAATGAATAGTATGTCAAAAGCAAATCTTCCTAGTGACACAATTCCCAATCCTAGAAGGGAAGGCAAAGATGAATGCAAGGCCATTACTTTAAGAAGCGATAAAGTTTTATTGGATGCTTCTAAGCTTAACATGAAGCCCATTATGGTAGATGATGAAGGGACCTCTATTTCTAAAAAGGATGGTGTGGAAGGACCAACAACGAATGATGAGAAGAAGCATGAGAATAAGAAGGAAAAGAGAAGTGAAGAGAAGAAAATGCAAATAAGCACTCAAATTCCTCCACTACCTTTTCCTCAATGATTCAAGAAGCAGAATGAGGATACTTAGTACAAGAAGTTCCTAGATACCTTAAAGCAGCTGCATATCAACATCCCTCTTCTAGAAGCCTTGGACCATATACCTAAATATGCAAAATTCATGAAGGATGTATTATCTAGAAAGAGAAGATTTCAAGAGTATGAAGTGGTGGTATTGACGAAGAATAGTTTAGATTTCATAAAAGACTTGTCGCAAAAGAAGGGTGATCCTAAAAGTTTTACCATTCCATGTCACATTGGAATGACTTTCATGGTTAGAGCCTTATGTGATTTGGGTGCCAGCATTAATTTAATGCCACTATCTATTTTTAAGAAGTTGCAATTGGATGAAGCTAGGCCTACTATGGTTACTTTGTAGCTTACTAATAGAAACTTGGCATATCCTTAGGGAATAGTTAAGGATGTCTTGGTGAAGGTTGATAAATTCATCTTGCTAGCTAACTTTATTATTCTCGATTGTAAAGCTGATCAAGAAATTCCCATCATTCTTGGGAGACCCTTCTTGGCTACAAGTAAAGCCTTCATCGTCGTGGAAAAAGGAGACATTATCATGAGAGTTGGTGAAAAGCAAGTGACATTTAACATGTTTAAAGCTCTTAAATTTTTGGATAAGCCTAAACACTGCTTCTATCTAGATATGATTGATCATCTAATTTACTATGAATCTTAACAATCTATGATGGAAGGCTAATGTGAAGCCCCTCTTCTTGGAATAGAAAAGATAAGGAGAAAATTTAAGAATGCGCAACTATAGTAAGTTCTACTCCAGTTATTCCTCCATCTAGAGTAAAATTTAAAGCTCTAGACTTGACCTCAACTGATAGACCTCCCCTAAAACCCTCTATTGTGGGGCCTCTTAAATTAGAGTTAAAGACACTCCTTGCTCATATGAAATATGTCTTCTTAGGAGAGTCTAGTACTTTACCAACCATCATTGCTACTAATCTATCTATAAAGCAAGAGTTGAAGCTCTTAAGGGTGTTGAAGAAACATAAGGAGGCGATGGGATGGAATATAACAAATATCAAAGATATCGGCCCTTTAATTTGCATGCACAAGATCTTTTTGGAAGACGGCCATTGTAACACCATAATTTCTTAGCTTATCTCATGCCTTCAAATAACGCATTTCCAAGAATCATGTAAATGTTCAAAGAAAAGGCATTAAAATAATGCATTTTCAGTGTTGCATCGCGTACAAATTTTTCATTCGGTGTCACGTGGATTATATGAGTTCATGTATCATATTCTTATATTTAATTACATGAATACAACTCATTTCCATCATCAAAAGTGGCCTAGAACTCGTGGAAGGCAAAGGGAAGCATAAAATTCATATATATATTTTCAGCCAGAATTTCCCTTTCTTTGTCACAAACTTTAGAAAATCATAACTAATTCTATAAAAATTGAAATCATGTATTCTTGGCCATTCTAAAAAACTACGTATGTCTATTTTATGCTACAAATATGTCCAGGCCATGAGACACAACACAGAAGATGTTTGACATTCAAAAAGATACAGAGGTCTACCTGTCTACTGGTATTGTCACAGCTTTCTGCTACAAATTTTAAAAATGTCCAATGAATTCTAAAACAATCCAATCTATACAAATGATACCAATATGGAAAGCTAAAGATGTTAAATAAAGGGAAAAAAATAATTTCAGACCAGTTTAGGTACACCTAGACCTCAAAACCTAATCAAATAGTATCTAAGGTCAGTTTGAGCACCTGATACTAGATATAATTTTTTATAATTCATATTTCCCTCTCTAGACATCTAAATGAGGTGCTTCTAGTTGACACATGTCACTGAGAATGTCTAGTTTCTCCATATAAAATTTTGTGGCAATTAGACATCATTTGAGCCCTAAGTGACTGAAATCATTTTGAAATTTTTGTAGCTAGTGTGGTCGTTGTTCTCCTTCTCTCTTTACTCTGTTCTACGTTTATCTCTTCCTTTAGTAAGTTTGTTGTCCTTCTTCTTTCTTTTCCTCCGTTTAGCTTTTGTTGTTGTGTTGAGAATTTGTAGATGTTAGGAGTATTTTGTTGCTCTAGTTTGTGTTGTTCTATTAAGGCTTTCCTATTAGATAGCTTTGTTTATTAGGCATCTTATACATGTGAGAGGGCTATAGTAATGTATTAGGTTAGACTAAGTAAGGTTTGAAATTTTAAATCATTATTTGGGGATTATTATTTAATTAGTTGAGGATTATGTATCCTTTTGTAAAGGATTGCCTTTCATTTGTGTTGACATTTTAATGAGACAATGGTAAGTTTGGAGTATAACTAAGTATGGTTGGCATTTAAGGTTCATCAATAAGGCTTGGCATCTAATTTTGTATTGAATTGCTGAGATTTGTCAATTAATTTAGGGTTTCATGGTTATTGTTTTGGGCATTGTGGTAGGGTGAGTTAGGTGGGGTATCAATGGGTATTTAAGGATCCTTTAGGTTAATTCACTCAAATCTACTTATTAATTGAGGTTCTTTTGGTTTTAATAGGATGTGTTATAACAAAAGGGTTATTTGTGGGTTAGTTTTCTTTCTTTTTTTTTTTGGTTAGGTAGTTTTGTTTAGGAGTAATTTCTTTCTTGGTTGTTTGTCCCTTTTGTTTTTCCTTTTTTTCTATAGGTAGTTGGCTTGGCTAATTCCCTGTGGCTTTGTAGGTATCATGGATCCAAAGAGATCTCGTTCGAGTTTCTTTCATCAATCAGATCAAGAGTCCCCCACTATCATTAAAGAAAGAGTGCAAGACTGACCTATTCATTCAGAGCATGAATTTTCATACATGATTGATTGGAACTTTTGCATGATTGCTGATCAGACTTATCACCTATGACCTTTGATGGGTGAGAAGTTAGGTGGGAATGCTACCATGGTTAGAGATTTTTACACACAAGTAGCTATTGTGACAAACCTAAATTGTCCTATAAGGGGTATTTGAGTTGATATTTCTATAGAGGCACTCTGCTCGTTCTATCAATTGTTGATGGTATCTGAATGCCGTTATGCCTATTTGATGCAACATAACAATGAGATCCCTTTTGACAATATTGTCTCATTCCTAGACCATAAAGAGCGAGTACTTTGGAAGATTCCTCGTGGTGGCCAACAATATCTTGAAAGGAAAAGATTATGTAAAGAAGCCAAGTTTTGGCTTTACTTTGTTTCTTTTAATATCCTTCCTACCTCTCATTTGAGCAATGCCACATGGGAGAAGGGCCTCCTAATTTATTTATTGATGAATAAGTAATCTATTGACATCGTTATTGTTATGTATCAGAGCCTGAAATTAGCAGTAGTGGATTAATGGTGCCTTAATTTGCGGGTTAAAGGTAGAACCAATTAGGAGGTGTTCTTTGCTCCAATGATCTTCAATTATAGAGCTATTAAATCATCTCGGAGGGCACCACACGGTCTTGGGCTAGACCAGTAAGATCAAGACAAGATTGAAGAGGAGGAGGTGCTAAACCATGACGTCCCAGCTGTGGCGGGGTCTAATCCTTCACAATAGGATGACCTTTGGAAGGCGAGTGTAGATAAGCACCTAAATCTGATGATGGGCAAGGTGAATAATATTTTTGATGATGTAGATCAAATTCTGCTTTAATTACAATGCCTAATGCCACTGCTAAGTGAGAGGATTTCTGAATTTAGGGGTGACGAGGGCACTAGTGGGGGCCAACCTAAAGACCTTTAATTTTTCTTTTTCTGTTTTCTATTTTCTTTTTTTTATTCTTAGTGGTTATTTTGTTGATTATTTTGTATTATGACATGGCTATTTATAGTGAATGGTAATTATCTGGTTAGTTATAACCTTCTTAACACTATTGGATCTAACTTAATTTTAGCCTCTTTTATTTATTGATGGCTTAGTTTAGTTTTTGATTTGTAGTTGACTCTTTCATGTTTTGCTTTCAGTTACTGCTGTTTTGGTTTATGCAGATACTATTTGATAAACACATATTTTTATCTATTTGATTCTCCTAACTTAGGCATTTTAATGATTAAAAATGGCTTTAAGACTTTAATTAGACAAAGTTTTGTTTTAGAAGCCATTTCTATATCTTAGGAAATTATTTACAAGATTTTAGAATTTTAATGCATAAAGTTCTTTAAATGATTCTTGTGAATTTTTCTATTAAATTGTTTTTACTATTTGTGCAGAATTTTGTTGGGCAATGGGAATTTTAAGGATAGAAATTAATTTAAAAAAATGATTGAAGCTTCAAGATTGAATCAAGAGCTAAACTACATAAAGGAAGCCACACTTTGCAATTAGAAAGAGGAATCATGTGGAAGAGCTTGGGTTGATGTGGATGCATGGGCTGAATAAGTTGGATGAAGAGAAAACAAGCAAATAATGTGTGAAGAGAAGATTGCATGAAGATTCATGAAGCAAGCAAGCTAGAGCTAGCTCGAGAAGGAGTAAAGTAATGCGTATGAAGCATGCAGAAAACACGTTAGAGGCTACAGCAGAAAAGAACAATGCAAGACGTGAAGGTAAACAAAAGAAGAAGCTGCTGAACTGCATGAGGAAGCTCAACGCTGTGCAGAATGAAAGCAACGCTGAAGCTAAACGATGCATGAGCTGGAACAGCAGCTGGAAACGAATGAAAAAAGCTGCATATAAGCTAGAATAGAAGTTGAAAAACGCTGCATGAATAAGCAAGCATGAGGCAGTCTTGAGCTGGGTAAAAGACGCTGGATTAATGAAGCTTGAGAGCTGATGGAGAACATGCAGAACAAGTGAAGGAAGCAGCCTCTGTTTGGAAGCAAAACGAAGAAGAAGCTACGTTTTTAACGTGGCTGGAATGAGCTCACACTCACGCAGAAACAGCTGAAAAAGAGTTGAGGAAGACACTGGAGACACAGAAGATGAAGCTGGGCTGCACGAGCTGAACATGCATGAGATGGGAGCTGAACAACGCTGGACTGGGCAGCACAAAACAGAAGACACTGGACGAGAGAAGCAAAGTAAAGAAGTAGCTGTAACATGCAGAAGCATCATGTGGTATTAAGAGAACGAAATTCCAAGAAGCCTCTGTTTTTGAGTTTAAGAACAGAGCAAGAGGAGCTGAACATGCAGAAGCTGAGCAACGACATGAGAAGAGAGCTGAAGGTGAAGCCAAGCTGGACAATATAATTACAAGCTGAATGAACGAGAGGGATGAGATGCAGAAGAAGTAATGCTGAGCTAAGCAGTACATGGCTGGAGTAGAACGAGATGAGAGACTAAGAAGACGTTAGAGTTGAGGGCTGGATAGCAACGTGAAAAACGCATGAAGAAGCTAAGAAGCTGAACGAGCTGGAACATGAGCTGAACGAGTTAAATGCAGGAGCTGGAGTTAAGTTAATGGAAGACAAAGCCACGTTATTTATGAACAGCACGTAGCTAGGAGGAATGATGTGGAAGAACCATGCATGAAGAAAACAGAAAACGCTGGATCGAGAAGCTTGGGAGCTGGCGTTTATAAATTGCTGAGCACGTGATTCATTAAAAGATTTAGCTACGGGCAAAAGAAGTAAAATAAGGCACAGAAGAGACGTGAATGACGCGAGAACTCAAGAAGCTTTCCACGTGAAGCAGAACAAATAGAAGCACGTGATTTTTAATGAAGAAAGGAGTATAATTTTGCACGCCTCTGATCCAACCACAGTCCAATTAATTCACGCCTCAAACTCTTAGCAAATCTTCGCCTATATAAAGATGCAATCATCTCATTCATTGGATCCACACCATATACCTCTTCATTCATCCATCCATTCATTCTACCATTCATACCCCACGCCACATCCATCAAGCAATCCATCCATTCATCCATCCATCCACCATCCACATTCCATGATTTTCTAATCCACCTTGAGGCTAGCTAGGAGGAAATCCTTGGAGAAGCTTGAATCCACGGAGAAGACATAGAATATTTTGGCTAAGAATTTTCTATTTTTCCTACACTTTTTCTCTTTCATTTATTGTCTTGGTTAAGTTGTATTTGATAGGGAAATTGTGTAATTATAATTAGTGGCTGGTTAGACACTAATTAGGAAGTATTTTTTGTTAATTAATTGATCCGATTAATTTCAATATTATCTGAATTCCCATGTATGCTTCGAAAGTGTTCGATAAAATACATGAGTGAGCGTAATTGTTTAAATTGAGGATTCCTTAATGTTTAGTTGGTTAATTAAATATTTAGGATGATTTAGAGGTTAATCAATTAGTTAATCAATTAAATTGGATGTTCATTGATCTTAGAAACAAGAATTAACAGTTTAATGCGGAGTTGAGGTTTCAATTCAACATTAGATCGTTGATTTCTTGAATCTTGCGTGGTTACTCAAGATAAATTGTTATGAACACAATTAGGAACTCTTAGGCCAGAATTAATCACAATTAGAATAGGATAAGGATAGTGGATACCAAAGGACGAATCCAAAGCTAGTCACAAGACCATAATCCATACAATTAGATAGCAATTAGGAAATTTAATTCAATTTAGTTTTTGCTTAGTTTAATCAAATCAAAACCCCTTTAGTTTAGGAATTTTTAGAGTCTTTTAACATTTGGAAAACTCAATTAAACATTGAATGCCAATTCCAAGGGAGATGACCTAGGTTGTGCCATTAACTGCATATTCTATCAGCCTAGTATTATTTTAAAGGTTGTGCGACGATCCACTCACTATTTTTTCTCATGCAACTCTTTTTGTTGGTTAGTAGTTGCATAAGAGTAAAGCCTCATTTTACCTTTTTTGATAGTGAAGACACTGTCCATTTTAAGTTTGGGGGGTATACTTTTTGTTGCTGACTTGGCATGTTTTTAATTTTGATACTTGGACTTTTATTTGTAATCTACTTAATTTTTGTGTTAGATTGTTGAATTATCCTTTGAATGGATTGCTTGGGTCCAATGATTGATGGTTGCTTAGATTATATGCTTGACAGGGAATTTTAGAAGTGTTTGTGAATGTTTGAGTCATGGGATAATGTATTGTTTTCTAATAATTTTAGGCAAAAACTTTTACACACAAAAGTTAGGAAATTATTTGAAAGCTTTTGTTTTGAAAAATTGCAGCAAATTGGTGTATATGTTCTTTCTCAATTTCAAGACTCTAGAACCTTCCTTAGAATTCCTTGAGGTGATTTAATGACTTCACTTGATTTTGAAAAATGATTTGGGCATTCATTAAAATGTGTTTATACCCTTCAAGCTGTCCTTTATCAATTATATTTCCTCTTGAGCCCTACTTGAGTCAAATTGAAAAACCATGTAAATTTCTTTTTGAAGCTATGCATTATACCTAAACCTTATAAACCTGAAAAATCATGAATCTACCTTGGACTTGAGATAATGGATGAATCAAATTGTGATAATGCTCAATAATTTGGTGGATGCAAGATGTTGCACTTTAATGAACTTTGAACATGGGAATAATTTGGTGGATGCAAGATGTTGCACTTTGATGAACTTTGAACATGGGAATATGGATAATGTGGTTTGTAATTATTTGCACTCAAGTTGACACCAAAAAAAAAAAAGAAAAAGAAAAAAAAATTCAATAAGACTGAGTGCATATAGATTTGAAGATAAATTTGGGGGGAAGGTGTTAGCATCTCAGAAGAATACTTTGAATGTAGAAAAGAGAGTAGAGCTTTGTACTATCATTTATCTTAAGTAATTTGCATTCTCTTTTTCCCCTTCTTTCAATTAGCTTTCACCTTGGCCACATTACAAGCTTAAAAGTCCTAATGATTTTGAAATTTTGTGAGGTTTAAATGTATAGTGGAGAGGGAAAAAAAGGTTTGGCATATGAAGTACTATTGTTAAGGTAGCTTTATATATATTGAAGTGTAGCTTTTGATCTAGACAATTGCTGGAAAATAGTGCCCTGCCTCCACACACATGCACATGCTTTGAAATTGTTAGAAAGCTTTGCATTATGTTATGAGTTTTGCATCCACTTACATTCCATTTTGACCTGTCTTACATATCATTGGTAGCAACTTATGAGGACTGTACCATGCATACATAGTACTTAGATAATTCATGCAATCTAACTGATTCTTCATCTTATTTTACTCAAGGATGAGTAAAAGTCTAAGTTTGGGGGTGTGATAACCTCTCTAAATTCACGCCTTTTCAGCACAATTTCCTTAAGTTATGCATACATTTTGGTGTATTTTGTATATAAATCATACTTAAAATAGAAAAATGTGTCTTTTATTGTTAAGATTAATTATTTCACTTTTAGATTAATTATGCAATTTTAACCCTATTTTAGGATACTTTTGTTATTTTCATAATTTTATACTTTTGCATATGACAAGGAATGTTTTAAGCAAGCCACTTGAAGCTAAGATGCTTGTTGGAAGCCTTGACTGGAAGAAGATGATTTACCACGACAATACTTTCATGGAGGAATCTGAGAACAATCCAGAAAATTCTTTGCTGTGACCAATACTTGGAAAAAAAGCTGGAGAATGAACAAAGACTACTTCACTGTAGCGAAGGATATGTTAGCCTTGGTGAACTCCATTTTACTAAAACACTACATTTTAAGGCTTGACAGATACTAGGGCTCAAGATATCCCTCATTTTTTGAAGGGGATAGAGGATCTTTTGTCTTCTGGGCTGCCTCGGGAGCTTGTGTGCTAGGGTTTAGGAATTTGGAAGTGATTGGAGCCAAAGATTAAAGTTTTAGAGAGATTTGAAGCTTTTTCCCTTCAGTTTTTCTAATCCTTTCTTCTCCTTCTCTTGAATTCTACTATGGCTTCAATTACCTTGTATTTTGTTAGCTTGTGGCTAATTATGAGTAGCTAGACGCTTTGTTCTAAGATTATTTTGAATCCTTGTATGGATTGACATTTGATTCTCATCCACTCTTATGATTAATGATATATATGTGTTGATTTCACTCCATTCTTAATGCTTCTAGTTGATTGGCCACCAATTAGTTGTTTTGTTTACTTAAGTGATACTTGAGAGAGCTAGCTTGAGTATAGAACTTGAGTTTAATCGTGCAAGAACTTGAAATTGATGAATTGAATGGATGCTTTTATTGGTAAAGTAGAGATACACTCACTAACCTTGCATAGTCACATTAGGGTTTAAGCTTAAAATTAGGATTTTATTAATTGTAAGAGAGATCAAGTAATTAATAGAATTAAACACTTGTTCTTAACTTGAGAAAGCTTTTTTAAGTACTATTTGATCCCTAGGCTAGCATATATGGTTGTTGGTCATTTTTGTGAGAGAAGGTTGTCCTTGTGTTATGAAGTACAAGGGAAAGAAATAATACTAGGTCCTTTTTCATACTTGAAGTTAAAAGATCTTTTAGCCTCTTTTAAAAATTTACTCACAAAGTAATTTTTACTATTTACATTCAATTGTTCTGGTTAACCTAGTTTAAAGCATTAGTTTAATGACTAACTGATTCTAACTCCAATCTTCGTAGGAACAATAATCTTCTTATACTACTTAGTCGTAGCCTGTGCACTTATAGTGTAAGCTGGCTGGCGAACAAGTTTTTAGCATCATTGCAAGGAATTGAAAGTTGAAAGTTTTCTATTTTTTCATTAAATTTGTGTTAGTAAATTATGCTTGAATTGTTATCTAGAATCATAGCCCATTTTAGTATGTTAGTTTGCATTTTAATTTTCTGTAGTTAATTTGATACTTGTTTGTAGTATTTCCTTTGTAGGTACCCTCCCCGCGCATGCAAGGGTAGAATCTAGATGGTCTTGAAATCCTTTTGGAGGGAGAAAATATTTTCGAAAGAGCCAATCCAGAACCAAAAGTGCACCCACAACCCATTATGGCTGACATTGATGAAAATGATCTCTACACTTTATATGACTTTCTCAACAAAGAGGCATAGAGTTATCACTCCAGTAATATTTGATCCCTAGGCTAGCACATCTGGTTGTTAGTCATTTTTGTGAAAGGATGTTGTCTTTGTGTTATGAAGTATAAGGGGGAGAAATAATCCTAGGTCCCTTTTCATACTTAAAGTCAAACGATCTTTTAGCCTCTCTTAAAAATTTGCTCACAAAGCAATTTTTAATGTTTACATTCAATTTCGATAATCAATTGTTCTACTCAACCTAGTTTAAAGCATGAGTTTAATGACTAACTAATTCTAACTCCAATTTTTGTGGGAACGATAATCTTTTTATACTATTTAGTCACAACCTGTGCACTTGCGGTGTAAGCCAGCTGGCGAATAGGTTTAAGTGTTAATATAATTACAATAGGGTCAGGCTTGAAAGGCACAACAATAACCAAAGAATACCTAAATCATCTCTAATGGTCATGCCATACCTATTGATTCGCCTCAAGAAGCTAGAAAACAAGTTCTAAAGTCCTGGATTTGAGACTAGCCGTACAAATTAGATTACAAAGAATTTTCTCCTAACACTAGTAATTGACTTGTGCCTTGTCCAAATGGTGTATATCATATTTTTCAAAAATGGAAGAAATCCAAATTTATGCATTTGAACAAAGTTTAAAACATAATTAGCACAAAATTCCTACCAAACATCTCTTAACACATAATACTATCATTGGTAGCAGACAAAAACAATTCTAGCAGGGCAGTTGACAAACTAATTCAAATGAGGATTACAAAAAAAATTTTTGCCAAGTAAAAGTTCAAGCGTAAAATTTTATGTTATGCCTATCAATTATGCCTTTCAACACTATCCTACCCCCTAACTTAAGGTCAATATTGTCCCCAATATTGAGGGATAAAGAAAACCTAAGAAAATCGAGGGTGAGTGATATGTACAAAGTAATCTAACCTATGTTGTTGTTGGTTGTTTTCTTTATATATAAAACAACAAATGAGTAACACAACATAAAGGACACTAAAATTAGGAAAAGAACCAATAAACAAAGCATAGAAAGAGTATGACATAAAGTCAACACAAGGTGAAAACAAAACACATCGTTTATAGTTCATAAAGAAAAATAACTAAACAAAGGAAAAAAAAAGAAGGATAGAGGAATCATAAAGGCTATCAAGTGGTGGGATCCTTTGGTGGCTCCTGGGGATAAGGCTTGGTAGGACTATATACAAAATCAAGTGAAGGTGGAAGCTCATATGGGTCCCACTAGAAATGGCTAGCTAAGTGTGTCTAACATTGATAATGCCAACGATCCATGGTAAGGGATTGACACTTTAGTTTGATGAAACACTGCTCATTCTCAGCTAAATGGAGAGGTAGCTCTTGAACTATCTCAAACATAGCACCCAAAGAAGGCTCCTACGGAGGAGGTGGTGGTAGAACATGAACTGGTGGAGGGGGTGGCTGATTGAGGTCTACTGGTTGCTTAACTAACTGTTCCATTAGCTCATCCCTCGGCCCATCCTTCTCATCATCTAGATTGCAGATCATCAATATAGAAAAAGGCTTCCTCAATAGAAGGAGCTCCTCATGTGGCTTGAACTGTACCCTAACATTTATGCACAACTGGGTAATCAAGTGAGGATGGCCTAATCCAAAGGTGATAAACTGAGTGATCCTCTTAATATTTTCACAAATGATAAACCCAACATCCATGGGTCTCCCAGTTATAATCAAATAGATCAAGATAGCTTGATCTGTTATCAGATCGCTCAGATAAGCGCTGGGAAGGAGATTGGTGCACACAAAATGAGCCCAATAGTGAGCTACTCAATTGAGGTTGCCTTGAAGAATAGCCTTGGGTACCTCACGTGACATCCTCCAATAATTATGTCCTAGAAGAGTCAACTCAGTAGCCACTTCGTCTAAATCTAGTGTCTCACCACTCATCTTATACAAGCAAAATTCGCAATCAAGCACTAAGGGAAGATGGTACAAATCACAAATCACTTGTTCATTGATGATTACAGTGCGCCTTGAACTTTGTACATATTCTCTAGACAAAATGGTGCATTGGCTTAAAATTCACAAACTACGAGCACCACAACGGCTGTTGGCTTAGCATAAAATGTACCCCACCGTCTATAGGATATTTGATTTGTAACTTCCTGACTTTCTAAAGGTGTAGTGCTAAACTTCCTCTCTAGAATCAAGGCTTTGTGAAATGTGACTTCATTCTACCATTCTTGAACTGCCAGGGAGATAAAGCGAGACTGGTCAGACGAGGCTAAAGATGAAGATGATGCCTCACCTCTAACCTTCTTCTTGGGGGCCATTATAGGTAAACCTGCAAAAAGAAATTTCAACATTTAAATATCGCAAGGAATCAAGTAGTTACTAATCAATACTCCATTCACATGCAATTCCAACAACTACTAATCAACCATGGACCCATTTAATCTGATTAAATGGTGAACACCACAAATAATATGTAGTTTCTTTTGGTACATAGGACTCTAAAACATCATAAAGGCACAAACAAATGAATAAGTCATTAAGAAAATGACATAACCATCCCAAAATCCTCAAACAAAATGGAAGTGTTGTCCCAATAAAGTAGGACCAAGAGAAACATAGGAAACACAGAAAATAGAGTTCTCCAAGTCATAGCCCTAAACAAATAATAGCCAAACAAGAATTAAATTTCATTTAGGCATTTTAACAAATAGTGGGTGGGCATACTTTCAATTTCCAAAATTGAAAATCCTAGTCATCCCTTAATCATCATCCATCAACAATGCACAACCACAGAGCAATTATGTGTACAAGGTCATGTAAATCCTAGCTAAACAAGACACAAAATTCATTTAGGAATTTTGACAAACAGTTGGTGTGCATGCTTCATTTCCACAATTGAAAAAGAAGCTTGACTACTATAAAGTAACCCTTGATCCCATTAGGCAACATCATTCAAGACAAAACAACCAACACATTTTAAAAAACTTCTCAATTCAATTACAATGAGAAATCTTACATTTGATTTTAAAGGGAAGAATTGAAATCACCCTAACCGAATTTCCATGAGAATGAAAAAGGGGAGGGGAAAGAGTGCCCCCTGTGTGATGATGATGAGTGAATAAAGAAGTGCGGAGGGTGATGTAGTAGTGCCGTGCGAAAGGATAATCAAATGGGGGGTTGAAATGAGATGGAGAATGAGTGGACTACAGGGGAGCAATTTAAGGAATGAAATGTAGGAAGTAATAAAAAAAATGCACTGGGTAAAGGTGAGATGCAATGGTTAGAGGGGAAAATGGGTAATAGCTGAAGGAGACAGTTTAGAGGGGAAATTGGGTAATTGCTGGAGGCCACAGTTTGAAGGGGAAAAATGGAGTGCTTAAGTTTAAAAGAATCATTCTTTTTTAAAAAAATTTAAATCCGTATCATGCTGCGGTTTGGAGCATCACACCACAACGATAAGTAACCTGGATAGTATATAACCTCCATGTGTGCCATGGCTTACACATTTCGACTGCGATGCAACTTGTTACTACTTCTATGTGTGCTATGGCTTGAAACTCTACACTGCGACGTATTAAGGTACTATTTTTTGTCATGCCGTGGTGCAAACACTATGAGTCGCAGTTCACTTTGCTATTGGAACCCCTTCATGCTGCGACTTATTTTTGTTTGCAGCGACGCTTTTTGCTATTGAAGTTTGATGCCCCACAATGCAACTACCTTGACTCGCAGCACAAATTGGCCCTAATGCACCCAATATATTTTGTCTGAACCCAATGATTAAACACTCATTTCCACACCTTAAGTACACCAATTTTTGTAATTTAAAACACAAAGAGAGTGATAACTTAACATTATAAAGTTAGAAATACTCCCTTTTTCTTCTTTTTGCTTTTATTTTTGGCTTAAATGTTGAATGAGTTGTTTGGACCTCCTCCAATGGTTATACATAATTGACAGTCCTTCTCTAGATCCCCTGAAACAAAAATATGCAACCATAAGTTACCAAAATAAAATTAGCACACTCTTTAACATTGAAATTAGAATTGAAAAGAAAGAAACTTGGGGTGCCTCCCAAGAAGCACTGAGTTTATAGTCCTCAACCTAACTTTCAGTAACTTCACATGTCATCTCCTAGTGTGATGGTGGACTTTTGACGGTCTACATCCCCTCCTCAATAGTGTTTTAGTCTCTATCCATTGACCTTGAACTCCCCATTTGACTCTTACTCCATAATTTTCATAACACCAAATGGAAGAGACATCCACTACTGTAAAAGGTCCTGACCACTGTGACTTGAGCATTCTTGGAAATAGCTTAAACCTTCAGTTATAAAGCAACACTAATTGACCAAGCTCAAACTTTCTCTCTATAATCTTCTTATCATGCCATTCCCTTTTTCTTTCTTTGTAGAGCTTGGAACTTTCATAGGCATGAAGTCTAAATTCATCAAGCTAGTTAAGTTGCAATAGCCTCTTCCCACTAAATTTTCTCAAGTCAAAATTCAATTTCTTCAAAGCCCAAAAGGCATTATATTCAAGTTCAACTGGTAGGTGGCAAGCTTTATCAAAAACAAGCTTGTAAGGAGACATACCAATTAGAGTTTTGTATATTGTACTATAGGCCCACAAGGCATCATCCATCTTTTCAACCCAATCCTTTCTTAAGGGACCTATCATTTTCTCCAGAGTCCTCTTGATTTCTCAATTAGTTACCTCCCATTGGCCATTGGTCTGGGGATGATACACCAATGCCATGTTGTGCTGCACACTATTTTTTTCAAAAATGTTTTAACTCGATGGTTGTTAAAATGTGTCCCTTTATCACTAATGATGGCTCGAGGTGCACCAAATGTAGTGAAAATATTTTTCTTTAAAAATCTCACCACCACCCTAGCATCATTTGTGTGACAAGTTACTGCCTCAATCCATTTCATCACATAGTCAATAGCAACAAGAATGTATTAGTTATTTTGAGAGGATGTAAAAGGCCCTATGAAATCTATCCCCCAAACATCAAATGCCTCTACCTCTAGAATATTATTAAGGGGCATCTCATGTCATTTTGATATATTACCAGATATTTGGCACTTGTCGCATCTTCCCACAAAAGCATGAGCATCCTTAAACAAAGAGGACCAATAAAAACCTTATTAGAGGATTTTGGCTACAGTTCATTGCCTATTGAAATGTCCTCCATATTTAGCTACATGACATCTTTTGTAGAATAAATTCTTGCTTTTTATCTAGGAAACACCTCTAAAATATCTAATCAATACACATTCTAAATAAGAATGGTTCATCCTAAACATATAGCTTTACATCATGTAAGAACCTTTTCTTATGGTGGAAGTTTAAACCTGGGGGTAGCACATGGCACACGAGATAATTCACATAATTTGCATACCATGGCACTCTATTTTTCTCCATATAAAATAAGCTTTCATCAGGAAAAGTTTCATTAATTTGTTTCTCTTGGCCATCTTGAGCTTCAATACTAAGTTGAGACAAATGATCAGCCACATGATTTTCACTACCCTTTTTATCCATAATTTCTAAATCAAATTCTTTTAGAAAAAGAACCTATTGGATGAGCCTTGGTTTGGAGTCCTTTTTCTCAATCATGTATTTGATAGTTGAATGGTCTGTGAAAATCGTAGCCTTAGTGCCTACCAAATAAGCTTTAAATTTCTCAAATGCATACACTATTGCCAACAACTCCTTTTTTGTGATGGTGTAATTCAATTAAGCATCATATAGAGTTTCATTGGCATAGTATATTGGATGAAAAGTTTTCCTTTTCTCTATCCTAATACTAACCCCACAACATAGTCACTGACATCATACATTACCTCAAAAGAAATGGTCCAATTGGGGGGCCACAATGATAGGAGCATACAATAATTTCTTCTCCAACTTTTCAAACACTACATGGCACTGATGGTCAAAATCAAATAGAGTGTCTTTCTCAAGCAATTGACAAAGGGTCTTAGCAATTTTGGAGAAGTCCTTAATAAATCTTCTATAAAAGCCCACATGACACAAGTTTTAAACTCTTTTTACACTGGTCGAGGGTAGAAGTTACTCAATTATGGAGATTTTTGCTTTGTCAACTCAAGGCCTTTACTTGAGACCTAATGACCAAGGACTATGCCTTCTTGCACCATCAAATGAAACTTTTCCTAATTCAAAACTAAATGGGTCTTCTTACAGCTCTTCAGGACTTACTCTAAATGGGCAAGACATTCTTTAATTGAATCTCTGAAAACTGAGAAATCATTCATAAATATCTCAATAGTCTGCTTAATCATATTAGAGAAAATAGATATCATGCATCACTAAAATGTAACTGGTGCATTACACAATCCAAATGGCATCCTTCTAAAAGCAAATGTGCCATAAGGACATGTGAAAGTTATTTTCTCCTAGTCTTTTAGGGCGATAGGTATCTGATTATATCTTGAGTACCCATCCAAGAAGTAGAAGTATGCCTTCCTAGCTAATCTATCCAACATTTAGTCAATGAAAGGTAAAGAAAAATGATCCTTTCTTGTGGCATTGTTTAGTTTCTGATAACCCATGCATACCTACCACCCAATCACTATCCTAGTAGGAATTAGCTCATTATGGGTGTTAGCCACTACAGTTGTGCCTCCTTTCTTGGAAACACATTGAACTGGGCTCACCCATGAGCTATCCAAAATTGGATAGATAACCCCTACATCTTTAGAATTTCTTTCTTAACCACCTCTTTCATTGTAAGGTTTAGCCTTCTTTAATGCTCAATAGACTTTTTATGATTCTTTTCCATGAGTATCTTATGCCTACATATAAAGAGACTTATCCTTTTTATATCTACTATTAACCCTCCTATGGCTCTTTTAAAACTTTTTAGCATATAGAGAAGCTTTCTTTCTTGTTGTTCAGTAAGAACAGCCAAAATTATCATTGGCAAAGTGCATTCTTCTCCCAAGTTGGCATACTTTAAGTGAGATCATAATGGCTTCAACTCTAAAGATGGAGGTTTCTCCATTGATGGTTTCAACACAAATTTAGCTTTGGATGATACATCAAATGGTTTAAACTATTGTGAAACTTTGGAATGCTTTTAAGTAGCTTTAACAACTTGATACATTCTCTCACTCCCTTATGTTTTTTTCTGGCCATGCCAACCAATGATGCTTCTAGAGGATCTTTAAGGGTTGATTCAACAAACTCTTTATGTACTGCATTGGCAAGTAGATGTACAAAGCAACATTCTTCTGGTTCATTCAGGCTCTTCATTGCCTTATACATGTTAAAAGTCACTTTTTGATCATTCATTCTCATGGTCAGCTCTCCTTTTTACACATCAATCAATGTTCTTCCTATGGCCAAGAAGGGTCTACCTAAAATAATAGGGATATCCTTATCTTCTTCATAATCCAAAACTATAAACTCTGTAGGAAAAATTAACTTATCAACTTTCACTAGAACATCTTTTATAACTCCATTTGGATAAGCTAAAGATCAGTCAGCTAGTTGCAAAGTAACTATTGTTGGTTTTGCCTCCCTTAACCCAAGTTTCTCAAAAGTTGATAATGGCATTAGGTTCACACTTGCCCCAAGATCATACAAAGTATTTCTAGTAAAATGTTTTCCAATATTACAAAGAATGGTGAAACTTCTCAGATCTTTCATCTTATAGGGCAATTTCTTATGCAAAATAGCATTACATTCTTGAGTTAAAGCCACTATCTCAAATTCTCCAAATCGCTTCTTATTTAACAACACATCCTTCATGAATTTAGCATAGTATGGCATTTGTTTCAAAGCTTCTGCAAATGGAATATTAATATAGAGCTGCTTGAAAATTTCTAGAAACTTTTAATATTGCTTATCCAAATTCTATTTCTTGAATCTTTAAGGGAATGGTAGTGGAGGAATAATGTTATCGTGACTCTTCTCTTGATTCCTCTTCTCAACCACTTCACTCTTCTCTTCAATAAGCTTTTCCTTTTCAAGCTTTTCTTCCAATGTGCCTTGTTCTTGTCTAGGCTTATTATCTTGCCTTGAAGGTGACACTTCAGGTAGCCCTTTGCCATTTCTCAATATAATGGCTTTGCATTCCTTTTTACCTTCTCTTTTGGGGTTAGGAATGATATCACTTAGAAGAATCCCTTGCTGTCTTGAATTTATAGAAAAGGCCAATTGGCTGATTTGCACTTCTATATTTCTGATTACTGACTTACGCTTTGTCATTACTGCCTCTTGTCGAGTTAGAATGGCATCTTGCTTAGCCATGTATTGCATGAGCATTTCCTCCATACTTGGCTTCTTTTCTTACATTGATGGTATAACTTGAGCAGAAAATCTAGGGGGTGAAAGGGTTTCATTTAAGAAGAGGATGCTTGGGCCTGATTTTAACCTTGACTCTATGAGAAATTCAGATGATTCCTCCAACCTGGGTTGTAAGTGTTTGAGTATGGGTTGTTTGGATTTTTTCCATAGTTACCCATATAGTTAACTGCTTTTATCAATAAAAGACATTGATCACTAAAGTGTTCCTCCCCACAATGCTCACAAGTAATGACCAGAGTTTGAATAGCATTAACACCCACTGGTGCACTGAAGTTCATTTTAAGACTATCAAACCTCTTTTTATTATAGCCATTTAAGTCGAGAGTGTGGTTAAAGCATCTATTTCATAAACCCCAGCCACCTTTTTCTTTTGAGGTCTAGATGTAGACCATTGGAAGGAGTTAGCTACTATATTTTCTAGCAAATTATAAGCAGCATCAACATTCAGATTACTAATGATACTCCCATTTGATACTGAGTCAAGGATGGCTTTTGTTTTTGGTAGCAGTCTATTGCAGAAGGTCTACACTTACACCCATTTAGGAAATCTATGGTTATGGCACTTTTTCAACGACTCCTTGAATCTTTCCCCAGCTTCATACAATGGCTCATAATCTTATTGCATGAAAGAAATTATTGCATGAAAGAGGTGATCTCATTCCTCAACTCTACTGATCTAGCTGGTGGAAAAAATCTAGCTCTAAATTTTGTTACTAAATCATCCTAAGTGGCAATGGAGCCATCTGGTAATGAATTAAGCCACACCTTGGCTTTATCCTTTAGTGAAAGTGGGAAAAGCTTTAACTAGATCACATCATCAGATACACCATTCTGCTTAAAAAAAGTCACACACCTCCAATAAGTTAGAGAAATGAGTGTTCAGGTCTTCCATAGGAGAGCCACCAAATTGTCCAACCATTTAAAGCATCTATAGTACCACTTGCTTCATTTCAAAATTGTTGGCTTGAATAACAGGTCTTCTTATGCTTGAATAGTATCCTTGCATGTTCAAAGTGGCAAAATCATTCATTGTTTGGACATGATTTTCATCCTCATGCGCCATATTTATGGTTGGTTTAGAAGTTTCAATTTTGCCTCTTAGAGTTTGGTTAGAAGCTTTTTCTGATTCTTCTTGAAATAACACCACTTTTAAACTTTCAATTTCTTGCTTAAGTGGTTATGCACACAAGCAGGGTATCCACTACAATGTAGAATAGAAAAGTAAATGAAAATAACTAAAGTAAAAGTATGCACAAAACTTAAGTTCAAACTAGGTATGCTAGTATTAATATTGACAGAAAAATATTTTGGCACACAAATCATCGGTAATGGTGCAAAAAACTTGTTACTCAATTGAAGCGTACACGCAAGTATACGTATCACAAAAGCAATATAATAATAAGAAAATATTGTTCGCTCGAGGATTTGTTGTTAAAACTCATCAAGTACTAAAATTACACCCTAGCTTAAATTAAGCGAATCAATTTTAAGTGAGTATATTAACAAGAAATGATTATCGATTATCTACTATGCAGAGTTGAAAGATTAATGTGTGGATTTTTTGGGTGAATAGTAGCATCTAGGATTATTGGTTCCTCTTGTATTTCATAGCAATTTACTTCAACACTCAATACATTTGCTCTTAATGGTGATACATACTAGTCTAGGGTTCACTTATTCCTATAAGTATATTTCCAAATCTCATAAAAGGTTATCTAACTAACTTCACAATTTCTTATGAAATCAAATAAGATCAATTTGATAGTACAATGCCTAATTTGACTACGTGAGGTTAATGAGTATATTCCTTTCTCATTAACTAAACTATCCACTTTCCCAAACAAGTTTCAAGTACTCACACCACTCAACTCTTGATCTAACTTCCCTTTCCCTTTTCCAAGTTCAAGCAAAAGTATCAAATCAATATAATTGTTAGCCAATCAATTAGAGAGCATGAAGCATGTAGTTGAATGAACAAGTATTCATCATTAATTGCAAAATCAGAGTGAGGAATAACTACTAATCTATACAAGAGTTCCTAATAATCCTAGATAGGGAGTTTAGCTACACATATTCATGAAAACTAGTAACAAAGTTAAAGTAAAGGTAAGATACATTAGAGAAATGTAAAAAAATGAAAAAGGAAGGAAGAAACTCATAAATGTAATGTCCGATTTTCGTTAAACAACATAAACGGGTGAGTTTCAAAGCAAGTCTCCCAAAATGAATTAGTTAAGGTCCCAAAAAATTTGAGTAACATTCTAGACTCCTAAAAATGAGAATTTTAGGCTCAGATATAAAGAAAAATGAAGCTAAAATGAAGAAACAAAATTTAACGAAAAACTTATAAAACGTAATGGCATTTTCGTAATTTTGAGAAAAATTTGGAATTCACACAGGAGAGCTTTTTAAATGAAAGTTTTGAGTTTTTCAGGTTCTCAGAGGCCTTAAAAATCATGGGAAATTCTGGGACAATTAAAACCCCTCTGGTGGCTGTTTTCCAACGTCAGTGTACCTGAACTTTGATAAATTTGTTCGGGAAGGTTTTAGCTCGGATTTGAGTGATTCCAAAGATATTTTACTAAATTGGGAACCTAAATTTTATAATGAAAAAAATGGCTCTCAAAAAGCAGCTAAAATGAATTAGAAACAAAAATGCCAAGAACGAAGGGAAAAATAAAATTTTTTGAAAAGTGTTTCTTCCTCCCACCTAGCTTCATATGTTTCTGCCATAAACCAGAGAAAAAACCCTAGGAGAGTGGCACACAAGAGGAAGACAAAGAGGAAAAGAAATCAAAGGCTTAAGGTATGGATTTTTTGTTATTTTTCATGCTTCTTCCTTTCCAAACCTCTTTTCCTTCATTTCCCTTCCTTTCTTGTGATTATATTGAAATATATGAATCTATTTTAAGGGAGAAATTAAGAGGAAAATTAGAATTTGAAGAGAAGAGGCTAAAAAAGACAAGATTCAAGTGAGAAAAAAAAAAGGAAAACAAGGTAATTTCTTCTTCCATGGTTGCTACCCCTTGCTACTCTTTTCTCCTTGTTTCGCCCCACTCAAGAAGTCATAGAAGGGCTTGGATTTTAGGTAGAACCAAGGGTCAATCTTAGGAAAAAGAGTGTGGAGAATAAGAATATGCAAAGAAAATTAACAATTAACTATGAAAATTCAAGATGCAAATTCTAGGATTTCATATGTTCCTTATAAAATATGATTTGATACCTTAATTTCTATGCCTAAATGAGAGTTTAAATAAGCTCCTAAGATCCCTAGAAGTCTCCCTATGTGCTTCCTCCATTAAGAAAACAAAGCAACGTCCATGGAGGCTAAACTTCTTCATTGTCTTAGCCAAGAAGGGTTTGTATACCTAGGGAGAGTTTTAAATTTTTCTAAACCCATTTTTGAGTCATATATGATGAGTGAAAATGAAGGGAAGCCTTGGAAAAAATTTAGGAAGCCTAAAGAATGAATTAGTGTCTTATGTTCCATAATACTTAAAGAAGTAACATGTAGTTAGGCTCTTTGTCTCAATTGTGTGATGACTCCAAGAGGCTTAAAAAGAGTTAAGAATCATATTTGAAAGGAAAGAATGGAGCCTAGAATTTATTTGATAGGTGTTGCTTCATTAAGTGCATTCTTGGAAATATAAAAGGGTTTATAGACTAAGTTAGTGTTTAAGGAAGATGTATGGCCTTAGAATTAATTCCATGAACCTAATTGGCTTTCATAAATTGTGTTTAGGCTAAGAGAAATCATTCTCACACCTTTGTGTGTGTGAGGCTGAGGAAGGGAGAGCAAATTCAAGAGAAAAAGTGTGTGGTTATATCCAAGGTAGCTCACTCCTCCTTCTCTCATACATGAATGTATGTTTGGCTTGTTTTTTAATGTGTGTGTGTGTGTGTGTGTGTACTTTAAGCCATAAAAAGTATTCTAGCATGATTTCATATGCCATAGTACCATGATGATGCATTATATTTCTAAATGATGTTTATGATATTTGCTTAGGTTTGTTTAAGTATAGTAAAGCCAAGAACCTTTAGCCATTGTGAGGATGAGCTAAGAACCCTTAGAATTGGTTAAGACAAAGCAAAGAGTCTTACAAGAGTGAGGTTGACTCTCAAGAGCAAGGTTGAGTCTAAAAATCTTTTAAAGAATGGATGAGGCAAGTCCAAAATCCACAAGTGAATGGGTAAGGCTAATCCACTTACTTAGCAAGCCTATGTATGCCATGTATGACTTTTTCAAATGCCAAGAATGCTTCTTGAATGATTGCACATGTCAATATGTCCATGCATGCATTTGTAAGACTTGTTTTGCATCTTTTATGTGTGATTGAAAGAGAAATCAGCTATTGAGATTCTTTGAATCTCATTCCCTCCTCTCCAGTATTCTAACATGCTAGGTGGACCAAGAGAGCAAGGAAATGGGAGTCAACCACTTGAAAGATGAAAGTTCGACATTAAAGTGCATAGATTTGGTTACTTTAAGGCCTTATGAATGGCAAATAATGTAATCTATTGTTGTATATGTCTTATGACCTTATGAGCATATATAATTATGTTAATGTATCATATACAAATGAGAAATTATATTATGGAAATGTTAGAATATAAATTGAGCATGTAATGGCAAGCTGGTGCTTTGATGGCTTTGTGCAATTGTGTATAAATGGAAGTAGAATGGCCAAATCAAGATGCATGAGGTTTGGAACCTTTTGGGCAATTCATTTATGCCATAATCATGCTTTTAAACTTGCCCAAGAGGTGCCAAATACCAAGAGAAGTCATTTGGACACATTTGGTTTCTAATATGAACCAAAATTGACCATATTGAAAACCTATACCACTTTTTGTTCAAATGAGTTCTTTGTGATCTCAGATTTGGCATGCGTTTAGATCTTGTTGAGAGCTTTTTAGGAAGCTAAAATGAAGAATTTTTAGAGGTCTATGGAATATTTGATGAATTTTCAAAGTAGAAATTTTTTTGAAATTGGTTCTAGGTACTATTCACTTAGATCCGAAAATGAATTCCATCACTTAGGGAGAAAATGATGTCTAATTGGCACAAAATTTTATAGGAAGAAACTAGACATTCCCAGTGACTTGTGCCAATTGGAAGCACCTCATTTGATGTCTAGAGAGGGAGATATAAATTTTTGAAGTTTCTATCAGACTGACCTAGGTTGCTGTTTGATTGGTTTTCGATACCTAAACGTGCCTAAACTAGTCTAAATTATTTTTTCCCTCTAGCTAACATCCATAGCTTTCCAGATTGGTATCATTTACTTGGATTGGATTTTTGCAGAATTAATTGAACATTTTTTAAGTTTATAGCAGGAAGCTATATTAATACCAATAGCCAGTCAAACCTCTGTACCTTTTCGAATGTCAAACATTGTTTGTGTTAAGTTTCATGATCTAGACATGTTTTTAAAATAAATTAGACATTTGTACCTTTCCATAATGGTAAAGAATGAAAAATTTTGATGTTTTTAGAATTAGTTATGATTTTCCAAAGTTTGTGACAGAAAAAGAAAAATTCTGGCCGAAATGGAAACTACGAATTTTATGCATTCCTTTGCCTTGCACGAGCTCTAGGCCAATTTTGGTGATGGAAATAAGTTGTATCTATGTAATTAAATATGAGAACATAATACATGAGCTCACATGGTCCACAAGACAACGAATGAAAAATTTATACGTTGCGTAATGCTAAAATACTCATTATTTTAATTGATTTTTCTTGCTCCTTCATGAAATGCATGATGTGAAGCATGAGAATAGCATGAGATAAGCTAGGGAATTATGTTGTTATAATAAATGAATCTTTTCTTTGCTTCAATCTTCAATCCCTAGCATCCTATTGCTCTAAAATGTCTTTCTTAGCTTCTCTCTAGCCTCTACACACTCGGACCAAACCAAAGACAACCCAAAATGATGGCTCCCCTTGCAGCAATGGCCATAAGAAGTAAGAGACCCTCCAAATTTTGAAAAAGAAAATGTTGTGATTTGCCAAAACACATCGCAACGTGGCTCAATTTACCATGCAAGCTTGCCTTCATTTTCTTCCCATTTTTAGTGGAAAAATGCTTTGAGCAAAAACATGGAAAGAAAAGATTAGTCATTGATTATAATCCTCTCAGTATGTTCTTATAAGATGAGAGCAAGCATGCTTGAAACGAGATTTCTTCTTTATGGAACAAGAGCATCTCAATTTATCCTTGCATTTAATCTACAAATAGGGTTTCTTATAGACCTTTTGAAGTGCAAATTTTCCTTCCATCATCGAATCAAACATCTTGTGTTGTTCACCTTTGGACCATTCTTGAATGGTTCTTGCCATTATTTTGGTGGTGCAATGAACTTAACAAAATCATAATGCAACATAACCTCGAGCATAACACTAAAACAAATCAAAAGGTCTCTAGTATCTTCATCCTCCACTGTCCATACTAGATGAACCGATAAAATATGCTCCTGAGTGGCTCGTCGCGCAACCCTCAAAATAAAACTAGGTTGGTAAAATATGTAGCTAGTAGCACAACCTAAGTCATCTCCCTTGGAATTGGAGTTTGATTGTTTGATTAGATTTCTAAATATTAAAAGACTCTAAAAAATTCCTAAATTAAAGGGGGTTTTGATTGAATTAAACTAACCTAAAACTAAATTAAATTAAAATTCCTAAATTCTACCTAATTGGGTGAATTATGGGTGAAAGATGGGCTTGTGACTAGTTTTGGATTCGTCCCTTGGTATCCACTATCCTTATCCTAATCTAATTGTGATTAATTCTGGTCTAAGAGTTCCTAATTGTGTTCATAACAAATTATCTTGGGTAACCACTCAAGATTCAAGAGATTAATAATCCAACGTTGAATTGAGACCTCAATCCCGCATTAAATTGTTAATTCTTGTTTCTAAGATCAATGAACACCCAATTTGATTGATTAACTGATTAATTAGCCTCTGAATCATCCTAAATATTTAATTAACCAACTAAACATTAAGGAATCCTCAAATTAAACATTCAAGCACATAATGTCACTCATGTATTTTATCGAATACCTTCGAAGCACATATGGGAAATTAGATAATATTGAAATTAATCAATGTCTAATGCAATCAATTAATCAACAAAAAGGTTCCCTAATTAGTGTCTAACTAGCCACTAATTACAATTACACAAATTCCCTATCAAATACAACTTAACCAAGATAATATATGAAAGAGAAAAAGTATAGGAAAATAGAGAAGTCTTAGCCAAAAACTCTGAGTTCATCCATGGATTCAAGCTTCTCCAAGGGTTCCTCCTAGCTAGCCTCAAGATGGATTAGAATTTCATGGGATGGTGGATGATGGAATGGAGTGGAGGAGAAGGCGTGGTGGTGGAATGGAAGAAGAGGGTGTAAGATGGATGGCTGAATGAATGAATGAATGGCTCCTTCGATGGAATGAGATGAATGAATATATAGATGATGGTTTCCGAAAAAAAGAGGCGTACATGAATTGCAGAGGCATGAATGACTTGTAGAGGCGTGAATGTGGTGGAGTCTGGGCGATGGATTGGATGGATCTCTTCTTCGATGGATTGGCTTTTATTCCCTACGTGACCTTGCATGTGCTTCATTTATTCTGCCCGAGTGTATTTTAATTCTTTAATGAATCACGTGGCATCATGCTACTTCTTAATTTTCACGTGGAAAGTTCCTTGCCCAGCTAATTGCCCATAGCTTCTTCTACTCGTAGTTTCAGCTTCATCCAGCCCCACGTGATTTTCTTCTTCCGTTTCTGCATGCATTTTTCGCGTTCTGGAAGTCCTTTTTATGTGTCACGAGCTCAGCCAGTAGCTCCCTATACGTGTTTCTTCTCCTCTGCTCCACGAGTTATCCAACTCTCTAAACTTATAACTTCTCTTCGTTCTGCTCGTATAGCTCACAAGTTTCTTCATCCGTCGCTTTAGTCCCTGTTTCTACATGTGTGTGAGCTCACGTGATTCAAGCTTATTCTTTTCATTCAGCTTGCTTTTCTCGAGCTAAAGACGTAGCTTCTTCTCTTTGTTTAGCTCTCAAACAGAGGCTGCTTCCTTCACTCCCACGTAGCTTTAGCTCATGCAGTTCTTCTTGTTTCTTCTTCAGCCAAGCTCAAAGCTTCTTCCACGTGGTTTGCTCTGTTCTTCATGCTTGGTTCTTCACTTCTTTCAACTCGTGATTATCTTCTTCTTTCTTGAACCAGAAACTCAAAAACAGAGGCTTCTTTTTTAGCATCACTTCTTCTGTGTCTCACCCAGGCACAATGTTTCTTCTAGCTTAAACCCTTAGCTGCTTCTTCGTGTTTGCTTCCCAGCTTTTCCATGTCGTGTTTAGCTCAGCTTCTTCATCTCTCAGCTCATGCAGCACCCAACTCTTGCTTCTCTTCATTTGTGAACCAGTAGCTTAGTGTTGCTGAAGGAGAACATGGCTTACACTCTCCTAGCTTTCTTTGATGCTGCCTCCCATGTGTTCTGCATGCCTTTTACATATTGCTTCATTCCTTCTCCAGCTAGCTCGAGCTTGCTTACTTCTTGCAATTGCTGCTTCTTCACGTGAGGGATTCTGCATGCATGTAGTTGACTTGAGCTACCCCTTCCTTGAGTGTTACATGAAGATGGAAGTCTTTGTGTGAATGTGCTGCAACGTGGAGTATAGACGCTTGTGTGAGCTTATGAGTGTCTTCCACGAGAGAAACAAGGGAGTTGGAGCTGACTTCTTCTTCAAGACCCATTACTCCTATTTAAATGTTATTTTATTCTTCCATTCCAATTCCATTGCCCATAAAAAAATCTGCAGAAATAATAGGAAAAATGTCCACAAAATTATTTGAAATAAAATTGAGCATTAAAAACTAATAATTTGTAACTTAATTCCTCAAATATAGAAAATGGCTACTAAAATCAAATTTCATCTAATTAGACCCCTAAAGTCATATTTGGATACTAAAATACTTAAGATAAGGAGAATAAAACATATAAAATATCATGCTTATCAGCTCCTCACAAGAAATCATGCTTATGAGTGAAATACGTTCCTTAGTTAGCCAAAATAGTCCTGTGATGCTTTAAAGGCTTTAAAATTATTTTTATGTGAAATTTATAATGATTAAGACAATAGGTTTATCTTCTACGCTTCGCTAGATCCTTATCTTAGTGAATTCATCCTTGATAAACCTAGACTCCCAAAAGTGAATCTTCCTGACATTGAGATATAGACTCTTACAAAAATGCCAACTTCCTCAAAAGAACCAGTTCTCAAGCCCTAAGAGCTTCTACTTCTAGCAGACCATCACAACCACCATAAGATATCCATATGATCTTGATAAATTTGAAGAATGGTTTTCTACCTACTTCAAAAAGTCAACAGTTGATGACCTTGATGCTACAAATACTGATGATGATCCAAACTTGTCACCATCCCATAAGCCAACCAAGAAAGGATAAGGCTTATCCTTGAGCTTATTATTGTCAACATGTCTTTTGTCATCTTATATAATTATTATCTGTTTACTTTTTGCATGTGAGCTACTTTCCAACCTATTAAAAGTTGCTTTATTGTAAAATTATTAAAGGTGTATATATGTTCTTTTGTTCTCCACTAATGAAAAAGTTGTTTGTCTATATCTCATAGCCTCAGCTATAAGTAATTGTTTCTTCCTTGAAGCGTACACGTAAGTATACATATCGCAAAAGCAATATAGTGATAAGAAAAGATCGTTCCCTCGAGGATTTGATGTCAAAATTTGTCAAATACCAAAATTTACACCCTAATTTAAATTAAGTGGATCAATTTGAAAAGATTGTATAAATAAGAAATGATTATGGAGTAACTACTATGCAAAGTTCAGAGTTAGTATTTGAATTTTTTAGGTGACTATTAGCATCTAGGATTATCAGTCCCTCTTGTATTTCATAGCATCTTGCTTAACACTCAGTACTATTGCTCTCAATGAGGATACATGTTGGTCTAGGGTTCAATTATTCCTATAAGTATTTTTTTCAAATCTCATATAGGGTTATCCCATCAATTTCATAATTCCTTATAAAACCAATTGAGATGAAATTACTAGCACAATACTTAATTAGACCATGTGAGGGTAATGAACATATTCCTAGCTCATTAACTAAACTATCCACATGCCCTAGCAAGTTTCAAGTACTCACACCACTCATCTCTTGATCTAACTTCTCTTTTCCTTTTCCCAGTTCAAACAAAGTATCAAATCAATCTAATTGTTAGCAAATCAATCAGAGAGCATGAAGCATGGAGTTGAATGAATAGATATTCATCATTAATTGCAAAAGTAGAGTGAAGAACAACTACTAATCCATACAAGAGTTCCTAATAATCCCAAATTAGGGAGTTTAGATATACATATTTATGAAAACCATAAACAAGTAGAAGCAAAAGTCAAATACATCAAGATAAATGAGAAGAACATAAGAAGGAAAGAAGAAACTCAGAAATGGAGCTCGTTTAAGCTTTAATCTTCAATCTCTTACTTTCTTCTACTTCAAAGTGTCCTTTTAGCTTTTCCCTAGCCTCTACACACTTGGAACAAGCAAAGACCAACCCAGAATGATTGCTTCTTACACAGCTCAAGCATATAAAGTGAGAAACCCTTGCATTTTTGGCAAGGAAAAATGCTAGGTTTAGCTAAAATGCGTCACGTCGTGGCTTAACATATCACACCATGGTGAAATGGGGTTCTAGAAGAATATTCGCCATGGTGTAACACAATCTAGCCACAGCTAGTTTTGCTTCTAAATGGATTGGCCACACTTCATGCCGCGACTGAACACAATCTCATCGCGATGGGTTTTGCTTCCGTATGATAGTAAGCCACAGCCAAGCACTCTCCTAGCCGTAGTATTCAATTTGCCTCACCTTGCGCCATGGTGAGACACATTATCATCGCAATAAGTTTTTCTTTTATGTTAGGTTTCGCCACGGCATGAGAAGGATGAGCCGCAGTGTAAATTGTCCTGCAAGCTTTTCTTCATTTTTTTCCATTTTAGCCGTCACTTGACGAATTCTAACCCAGGCAAGCTTCTGAAGACTGCAGCTACAAGCACTTTAAAAACTATTTAACATAAGGAATTTCACTCCTCTTTTTGATATGCACCCTACAATAAGGGCAACGTATGATTAGTTCTCAATATACTCAAAATTGAAACAAAACCTATCATTTTCAAAGTGAAAATTGAGTATAGAGCTATTCATCCTAAGTGTGTCCATTTCATGTATAAAGGTGTTATTTACCATATAGTTAAAGGCTAAATCCATATTCACTGCAAGAAAATATGCACAAAAAACATAAATAATAGGTATTTATCAGTAATGTAAGTCTCTTTGAAGACCACGAGCTTCAAAACTCCTTTTGTAATCTAATTTGAATAAACATTTTGAGTTTTCTCATGACTTCTATCTAAGTCCCTCTATCTTTTGAAATCTTTTATTAATAAATCTCTTACGATTATCTTGTCCAACATGAGTATACTCTACACTTGCCTTGCATGAGGATCCTATGTATCAGAAAGTGTTAAAGAGGAAATATTTTGACAGAGGTAATCTTTTATACATGAATTCTTTTATAAAATGGTTTTCCAGTATATTCAAAAGAATCCTTGATCCTAACAGGCCAGTACAAGAAAAAAGCCCTAAGGAAGAGAGGCTATTAGTGCAAGTATACATGGAAAAGGATTTTGTCAAAACTAATTGGGAAACTAGAATAGATTATTTTGTATTAAAGAAATAAGGCATAGAACCTATACCCAGAAGAATAAGGGATAAATGTAAACACATCTCTAATTACTTTTGTCGAGGTTGTTGTCTTATTATTTTTGAAGAGAGAAAGGAAGTGGTTCAGATCTCTCTTCCTTTCCCTTTAGAATATGTTCAGGAATGCCCAAATCTCTTGATGTCACCTGAATGATATCTCTCTTAAGAAGATCTCCACAGGTTGCAAGATCTTAAGAATGAGAGATGAAAACGAATGTTGGCTGATCTAAGGTCAAGGGCTGAGATAGTATCAAAGCCCCCACATTCGTAAGATAATCATATTAGATTTGCTAATAAAAGAAAGTAAGAAGGTTTTTTTTCCAAATATGTCATCCACAGAAGACTTTTATGAACTTGTTCATCTTTCTTCTTCTCTTTCTTTACCTAGATCTATTCCTTCCTCCTGTATATCCCATACCTCTAATAAGATAGATAATCTTGTAAAAACTACTCATATCCCAAAAGAATCCCATCTAAAAGAATCTATTACTCCTCTTCTTAATCCATACCTACTCTATCATCAAAACCATTCCTTCACTAGATCTATTCATAGAATTCTTTCTCCTAAAACACCCCGATCAAAGAAATTGTCTAAGATACCAAACTTGATCAATCTGGGTTACAATCTACTTAAACTAAACAATATGTTACTCTGGAAATCCCAACCAGCTTCACCTCCCACTAGATCCGATAAGGATACACTCATCTTCATCTTAGAGCTATAAAATTAATCCTCACCTTCATAGAAGAAAAGTGATTACAGCTACAGCCTGTGCTTCCCTCCTTAATACTTCATATACCTCCTTTCAAGATGCTCTCATTGGAGCCGCTCTTGTTACTTTAAATGGTGGCAGTGTGATCCTCACTATTGTTCCCAATTTCAACATCAAGTTAACAAATCCTACTCTCCTCACTAGATTAAAGGTACAAGTAGAGATCATTGGTGCTGAACAAGTTTAGAATGTTGTCCCAGTAACCCTCCACCACTAGATGATCTATCATCTTCAGAACCATTCTGTTGACCTTCAATTCTAAAACATTACTGATGATATTCTTTACATATTTTCTGATAGACTTGACCATACCACTATTATTCAGATCCCGAAGCATATTCCTAAAGAAGATCTACTCCAACTCATACCTCTTGAATGGGTTACCAATTATAAGAAAGAATTTCATGGTGAACATAAAGCTTTCCATACCTCTGCTCCTCTTGTTTTTGAAAAACTCTCTGATGGTACTATCAAATCTACCTTCAAGAGACTTGGATCTGATAAGGGTACTTCCTCTGGTTCCTCTAGAAGGCTTCTTAATCAATCCAAGATGGTCGTTCCTGTTATCTCTTAAAAACATAAAGAAGGCCTTATTACCATTTCCTTATTCAACCCAGATGGGTCTTATGCTTATGTTGCAAAAATCAATGGTCACTTCTTTTAAGATTGTGATCCATCCATGTGTAACCTTGTTGTGGTTATTATAACCTTGAAAACTGGTAAGGCCCAGAAAACAATGAATGGCGACCCCATGACTCTTTTGCCATATATTGGAAAACAAAGCCGTTAAGACCATTTTGGAAACCTAGCCACTACTCTCACCAGAAACATAATTCAAGCACTAATGATGATGATGACTAACCATCAAAGCCTAGATGGGTTAGCATCAGAGAGATAAAGCCTAGGCCCAGGACTATCTATAAGTTACTTAGGGAATTAGGTTATGAAGACCTTTTTCCCTCCTCTACCTAAACCTGAACCATTCATCTAGACACAGGCACCACCTTATCTTGTCCCTTGTATGATGTTCTCATCCACGTCCAAAGCCTACGACTCAGACTTTCCTCCCATGGAAAGAAGAACTAATCTTGAGACAAATGTCACGTATAAGCCGCTCTCTGTACCTACAGAAGTTGCTCCCAATTGAGCCATGAGGCCAATATCACAAGCTAATAAAGTCTTCAATTGGCACACCCATAATGTAATAGCACAAAATAAAGTTCTTTAACGAATTGATTCTTGATTAGAGAACCTTTCGAGTCAGACGGCTTACATTAATTCTTAACTTGACAGACTGCCTATACATGTCCAAGAATTGTATGATCACCTCTAGTAATAGGTGACCTCCCTAGATGCAGAACTTAAAAACTTTATTGCCCATGATTATATGGGTCCAACCTTTTGTCAAAAGGAGCAAGAACTTAAAAGAGTAAAATCCCAAATTGACCAAATTGAAAAGGACATAGCCAAAGATCACTCCAAAAGCATTTATGAACCTTTCCCTTCACCCTTCATGCCATTGTATAATCCTTATCCTATTCCTCCATATTCACCTTATCCTCAAGAAGCTGATTATTCAAAGTTTTTCAAAATGAACTATGAAGTTTTCAAGAAAAAGGAAGACTATCTTAGTCTAACCCAACTTAGATAGCTTCAACCCAGATAGCCTCCACCTCATAAAGAACCTCGACTTCCACAGAGACCTCTTCATTTTCCTTCTCAATATATAGCTTCACCTTCATAGACCAAACCACCTGAACAACCTCCTCTATCAAAATCTTTACAAATTAAAACCTTACCTTTTTCACTTAAGAAAGCCTAATCACTTCCTCTTGATCCTACCCAGGAAAATAAACAAGTCCAGTATAAACCACCCAAATCTTCTGGTACAATAGCTTTAACGACATAGGTGATTCCTTTCAGTTTTAATTTAGATTCTAATCAGTCTAATTTAATTGGACTAGAACCAATCAATTATGATGATGAACCCACTGGTTATCCTAAAGTCACTACCTCTTATATGGTCAATCCCACTTCTGTTGAGGAATATGATGAGTCTAATATAAAGCATGAAGATCAAATTAAGTATCACCCTTATCAAACAACTTCATCTAACCATGCACAAACCTAAGCTCGTCCGTCTACGGGACCATGGTTCACATTTGATGATATTCCTCCTAAAAAATGGTGAGACAAATTGCATGAGTTCTCAGCATAGATTGATCTTCAAATGACCTGACTAACTATTAATCTTCAAGAAGTACTTACAGAGTTCATAACTAGATTCACAAGCACTCTCCAAGAATGGTTTCAAAGCCTAGGGGAGTACAAACAGTTCTTTTATACTACTACTACCAGTGCCAATGATCTTCTTGGATTCCTCTATAAAGAATTCCTAGGAGATTTCCATCTTGTTGATAAACAAAAGCAACAAAAATACTTCCAAATGCATTATTTTTTGACGAAAAAGGATCTTGATATTCACTACCAAAGGATGGCAAAAAGATATCATCTTCTTAATGGTTTCAATGATGTAAATCTACTTCATACATTCATTACCTCCTTACCAGAAGAACTCTAAATAGAACTTTTGTAAGCTATTCAGTCCCTCAAAAGAGATATGACAGACATCTCTCTAGGGGAAACTTATCAACTTGCTATTGTTACTCTTGAGAAACTATGTAAACAACACAAGATGTTTAATTCCATGATGGAAAGAAAACTAGCACTTTAAAAGGTCTGCAAGAAACGCTATTTGCAAATTAAATGCAAGGATAAATCGAGGTACTCTTGTTTCACAAAGAAGAAATCTCATTTCAAGTACACGTACTCTAAACCATATAAGCCTTACAAAAAGAAAAAGCACAAAAAATCAATTTGATTTTTCAGAAGGAGAACACCTTAATTCAGAAAAAGGGATCGCTGTTACATCTATGGAAAGAAAGGCCATTTTGCTAAACAGTGTCCAAAAAGATCAAAGAAACAAGTGAAACTCCTTCACTAACTCCAATCTAGCATTCTTCTTTCTTATCACCAAGAAATTGAAGAGCTTTTTTCAGAACAAGAGGATGCTAATGATATTACCATCTTTGCTCTGCCTGGCCTACAATCTTCTAATTCAAAATTCTCTGACTCAAACTATTCCAATCATTCTAATGGTTACATCCATCACAGTTATTTTGTTCAATCTTGCAATCAAGCAGAACATAAAGAGCCACCAATGCCTTACATCCATATGGAGATTCTACAAAGCAAGTATCATAAGCCAATGTCAATAATTGCTTATATAGATACTAGTGCTTCTAAAAATCTCATGAATCTTGCAATTCTTCTTCCAAAAGCATCGACTACTCATTCTGAATATTTTAGTGCTGCTGATGGCAAAATATTTAAGGTTGATCTTATTACCAAAAAAAATTAGTATTAGGATCTTCCCAGATTGTATTATTTGGACCAAAATACTTGGCAGTAGCCTCCCAGATAAAGACATTCTCATTGGAATATATGTCTATTATCAAGCAAGAAAACTTCAGATCCTCCCTAAAGGAATTTGATTCAAACAGCAATTTAAGCCATACACTACTATTCCAAAGACATTTGAGCTTTCTCAAGTTTTTGCTGGTTATGAAGATATTCGTGATCAATTTATGCAGTACTATCTAGAGTCTTATGATCAATTTTTCCATTCCTCTAGATTCTAGAAAAACCAAGAATTCTTCATCCAGCTTCCCTTCAAAAGAAATGAAGATGCTAATCCAACAAAGGCAACTCATCATGGCATGAATCTTGATGATTTGAAACTTACTAGAGAAGAATGTGCAACCTTGCTTAAACAAGGCTTAATTGAACCAACAAAATATGACTGGGCTTGCCAAGCCTTTTATGTGGAAAAGCTCTCTAAGCAAAAACATGGAAAGAAAATATTAGTCATTGATTATAAACTTCTCAATATGTTCTTACAAGATAATAAGTTCCCGTTACCAAAGATTAGTTCATAGATTAGTCTGCTAAAAGAAGCGAAGGTGTTCTCTAAGTTTAATCTCAAAGTAGGCTTTTGGCAATTAGGAATTGATCTAGCAGAGAGATATAAGACTGCCTTTTGTATACCTAATGCTTAATACCAATAGACTATTATGCCATTCGGTTTGAAGGTAGCACCATCCTTATTTCAAAAGACCATGACTCAAATTTTTTAGCCCATTCTCCACAATTAGCTCATTTACATTGACAACATCTTGCATTACTCAAAAAATGAAGCAGATCATAAATAGCTCCTTTAGTAGTTTCTAAATATTACAAAACAATATGAAATAATGTTCTCAACCCAAAAAAGCCAATTGGGTCAAGCCCAAATTGAATTCCTTGGGATGCATATTTCTAATAGGCATTATCCACCAGGCTCACATATTGCATAGGAATTGCTCACCCTTCCTGATGAAAATCTTTCAATAAAGGAAATTCAACAATTCCTTAGCATCCTAAACTTTATCCGAGATTTTATTCCAATCACACCAGCCAATTGTCCAAGCTCCTTAGAAAGGACCCCTTCCTTGGAAACCAGTACAAACAGTGCAGTGCAACACCTCAAAAGAGTTGCTTAAGTGCCTTTACCTTTAAAGATTCTTGATAAGGGTAAATGGATACTCCAGACAGATGTCAATGAAGAATTATGGGGTGCAGTATTCCTTAAAGAGATTGATGAAGAGAAATACTACTTTGGCCATGCTAAAAGACAATTCAAAGACTTTGAAAAGTATTATTATGCAATCTACAAAGAGATTCTTGCAGTGAAAAAAGGGATTAAGAAATTCAACTTTCATTTGTGTCCACATGAATTTACTATGTAAATGGACAACTCCTTTTTCTCTAAGATTTTAGAGTTTAAGAAAAAAGTTCTACTGGATAAATAATTGCTACGTTGGAAAGACTAGTTTTTTTGCTATAAATTTAAAGTAGAACACATTAAAGGCCACAATAATATCCTTGCAAATTTCCTTTCTAGATCGAAAACCATGAGCCTAATTACTCTAGCCAAACCTATTCCTTTAATCCACATGACTCATGCCATTCCTGGATACACTGTTCATTATCCCTCTCCTCTACTAAAAAAAGATTTCTCTTCAGAAGAAAAAAGACCAACCACTCCAGCTAAAGTTTAACAACTCGCCTAAAAATCTTTGTTTTACTATCTTTATAGGTATCTTAAAGACGCTCCTCCCAATGTCATTCCTCCTTCTTTTAACCTAATACAAACACCCTTCCTGATCCTACTAAGACTTAGTACCTATGTGACTGATGATGCTCTTTGGTATCTTTGGGCAATAATAGTCCTTTACTCATGAGCTATTGACTTCCCACCTCTTTTAGTTTTCCAACACCTCATTACCTCTAAAAATATGGATTCCAACCTTTAGACCCTTGAATGGTTCTCGCCATTATTTTGCGGCAAACTTCTACAAACAGCAACTACAAGTGCTTTGAAGCCTTTTTTACATAAAGAATTTCAATCCTCTTTTAAATATGCACCCTAAAACAAAGCCAAAGTATGATTAATTCTTAATATATTCAATATTAAAACAAAACTTATCATTTACAATGTAAAAGTTGAGTATGGAGCTATTTATCTTAATTGTGTTTATTTTATCTATAAAAAGTATTATTTACTATGTAATTAAAGGCTAAATCCATAATTACTAAAAGAAAATGTGCATAATAACATGATAAACAGGGAGTTATCAATCTAATTTCCTCCAATATTTTAATATTTTAATTTAATACATTTGTTTAAAATATTAACGTATAATTATATATTTTATTATTTTTATTATATTATTTTTAATATACTTTAATTTATATGTATTTATTATTATACATATTATTTTATTAAATTATATATATCAACCAAACTATATACATTAAATTTTTTGTTAAATAATAAATTTTAATCTATTGATATATTAATATCTTGTAATAGATTTTAATATACTATAACATTAATATATTTATCTATTGATATATTTATATCACTTATATATTTAATTATATTATAAAATAAACAAATCCAAGTGAAACTCAATTAGATTTATTTAGTTTTAGTTGAATTATATTCGAGTGAAAGTTAATCAGGCCTTTTCCAAACTGAGTTTCAGTTAGACATTCTTAAATTTTTATAATTTATTTTATTCTTTATCATATATTTTATTTAATATATAATTTATTATTAATATACAAAAAATATACATACACAATTTATTATATTCTAATAATATATTGAAATATTTAATTTAATATGCATTAATATATATATATATATATATATATGTATATATTTTAAAATAATTTTTAATTAATCTAATTTAATGTCAATCAGGATGTCAAATAAAAAATGTATATGCACATTAACAGACTGCAAGTTGCAGCATTTTAATCAAAATAACATTAAAATACTATTTTTAGTCGACAATAAAAAAAGCACGTAAATGAAAATCAGTTGGAAGCAGCAGTTGCTTTATCGCAGCATTGTTGCAGTCCTAGCTAAGAAATCAACAAATCAAAAATTACAGAGAAAACACTTAAGGAAATCTTGAAATGGATTTGATTTTCGTCGGTAATTTTCGTTGCTAATTCACTTTTTTCTGGCAGTGTGTAACCGATGTCATTTACGGAGGTTGAAAAAAAAATAATTGGAGAAATGATGGAAAGAGGGTAAAGAAAGAGAAGGAGAGATTCAAAAAAAAAATTGACACAAAATTTAAGATGAAGCCACGGCTTAAAAACAGTACATAAAAAAAATCATCCTTCTAATATAAATATATATATTAGCAATAACCAAGTTGTTAAATTTCTTTCTTAATTAGCATTGAGACATACAGCTAGACAGAATTAGACAAGCAATTGAACAACATCTTTTCGAATTCAGGTGGACTCGCTACCACACTCCACACCTCATTCAATTTCACACCTCATCTCCCTCCCTACTACTTCCACAAATTGAAGCACTTCCACTTGTACGACATCTTTGTTAAGAACCCCTGCTACTTCCAAGTTCGTGAACCCTCCATCCAATTCCTCCAACCACACTTTAATTTTCTTCTTCTTTACTATTTCGTGTACCCTTATTATTAGGTGCTTGTAATTAAGCACACCGCAATGCAGGAGCTGCACCACATGCACTAGATGCCGTTTCTTAATATGTACATCTGTGTGTCTCCATTTATGACTTAGAGCACCAACCTAATTCCAATTGTATTTGTACTTTCCTTACTTTTTGTTCAAAACTAAGGTATGAAAGTAAAATATAAAGTAAAGTTAATAAATTAATCAGAACCAAACGAAATTAAGATATAAAAATAAAACTTAGGATAAAATTAAGTGACCAAACTAGAATTAAATAATATTAAGAGATAAAAATAAAATCCTCAATAAAATTAAATGACCAAAAATGCATATATGTGTATATAAATTCTAAACATCATATTAACAAATATATATTAATTTAACTTATTAAATAAGATCTCACATGAAGGCCTATGTTCTGTATTTTTTAATGATTTATATTTTATGTGCACACTATATTAGTTTTTAAAAATATTTATACATAACAATATTTGAGTGTGGCAAATATATAATCAAATTCACTTAATTTTAATGGGACATCTTTTTTTTATATATATTTGACAAATAATTTGATCTCTAAATTTTTAATCCTACTTAGGTTAAACTATTAGAAATTAGTGCATGCATAAATCAGTTTTAAAAAAATAACAAATCCGTTACATAAAATTTTTCTTTCTTTTTTTTTTTTGGCAGCAATCCGATGCCAATGAGCTAGAAACTCATATGACATCAATTTAAATTTGACCAGCGTTTCATGTCAACGATTCATTAGTTTCTCATTTTACACTTTAAAAAAAACAAGGATCCAGGGATATGCTAAAAGAATTTATATGCATTGCATTTGTTATTTTTAAAGATATATAACTCATGAAATCGTTAATTTTCTAGAATTAAAAGTAAAAAAATTAAAAATTTTAAGAATTGATAAATTGTTGGCTCACTCTTTACTTTCTTTTATATAACTCATATTTTTAGACTTGCACCAGAAAATGTCTCATCGTTTAACAATTCATGTGATTAAGTATGATTTTTGTTCTAACCGAAGTCCTTTTGTTTCCCCTTGTCAACTTACATAATTACGACTAGCTAAATAGAAATTGGATAGATTTTACATTTAGTTATTTTAGATATTTATCATATCTTTTTTAACTCCGCATAAAACCTAAAGTATTTTAACAAAGTTGTTGGCATTTTATAATTTATGAATTCAAATCGGTAGATAAGATTTTCTCTCTCTCTCTCTCTCTCTCTCTCTCTCTCTCTCTCTCTTCGGCTATCATAGTTCAAGTCACTCGCACTAAAAATTTTATTCTCTTTGGAAAATTCACTCTAACTTTTCTTGTTTGTCAAATAAATAATCCAAATCTGTTGAAGGGAAAAATCTAAATGCAAACCTCAATTGTATAATCCATGAAAAGCTTAGATTACCGACAAATAAACCTCGCCAAATTTCCAAGTCAGATGCATTGAATAAATTCTCAATCCCATCTCTTATTTTGGGCTTTTATATTTGTGTGTGTCGAGACATACATATATATATATATATATATATATGTATATTGTGGTACATGTTGATTCAATAACCCTTATCACCTAACGATAATTACAAGATTTTATATTCAAAAATCAAGATCAACAAATTATCACAATGGCACAAATCACTCTACACTCAAGAAACATTTACCAGAATGTTTATTCCCCAGGCAAATGGTTATTGGGACTATAAGAAGGCATGGTTCAATATTATAGTATCAAAGCCTTTAGATATCTTAGCCAACTACTGCCTGCGGATAATCCGGTTCCCATACATTCTTCCTTATCTAGCATACTTTTATCTGTGCTTAATTCTTCTTGATTTGGTATGCATACTTTCTTCGGGACTTTGAATCATCCCCTATGATTTTCTTTTGTTTATTTCAAAGGCATTTTCTTCTTCTTCATGTAATACCTTAAAATTTTAAATTACAATAAGATTCTTAATAGTTGAAAATTTAAGTGTGGAATTAAAAATAATGTCTACAACAACAATAAGATTCTTAATAGTTGAAAATCCTGATCTGAAGATGAGGAGGGCAATTCTATTACAACTTACCTTCTAGACATTAGTCTTCTGAATAAATTAGACATTATCTTACTCTAATTATTTTAATACCTAAAGAGTTATTTGCAAAGCCTATTGAGACCACCATTACTAAGGGACCATCTTATGCCAAATCCTTACTTAACATAGCTAACTAATATAGTATTTCATGACTAACCAATGCAAGGATGCAAACACTTTTCTGGATATAAAAATAACGAGGGCTTAATCTACTAAGTCAACTCAATCTAAAGGCTTTAATACCATAATAAAACTAGAGCATATGTTAAACAATATTAAAAGCATTTCAATAATATAAAAGCTTAAAATAATAACAAGCATAAAGCATAATATAATCACTTATAAAGAGAGAATTTATAAAAAGTATCCATGTATCTATAGGAACCTAGCCAAATTCCCAAGTCAAATGCATTGAATAATTCTAATAATTGCCATCTTATCAATTGGATGACTTGATTGGTATCTGAAACCATGCATTTCAAAACTAGACCAAACTAGTCAATTCAACTGATGAACTAGTGAATCGGTCAATTGGTTGGTTCATATGCCCTAAAAAATCGATTCGTGAGAGAACCGATCAAAAATTAATGAAATCAACCAAATATCAATAGAACTAGTAAAAATTACTTTTGACTGGTTATCTCACCTTTTTTTTTTTCCTTTTTATTGGGACAAAATGACATTGTTTTGTCCTACATGAAAAAAAAGAAGAAGCAGAAATCAGAAAGAACTGCATGAAGCATTCAAAGACTCGAACACCCAAAAGCACCTGAGGGCCCCCAAGTCTGAAGCCACATTGCAACCTTAAACCTTGCCATCAAATCCTCATCAGAGATCCTTTACCATCGAAGAGATCCAACTATCGCCAATGACCTCGCTTGCATGAAGAAGAAGCCTAAACTTGGAACAATCAATACTTAAGGAGAACTAAAACTTAGAGGAACAATCAACGATCTCTTGCACTCTGCACTGATCAACTAAACTAAGAGATCCTCTGCCACCGACAAGCTCCCTTACATGAAGAAGGAGAATAGAAGCATAAGGAAACAATCATGAGGAAGGAGCCAAAAGCTTGAATGAAAAATCCTCTGCCTTTGAGATCGTTTAAGAGATTTGAGGAATTGAGATAGATGATAACCCAAAGCTCTAAATTCTGATTCTCAGTTGTGGTTTTGGTTTTGGATATTGCTGGGTGTTGTTAGATAATGGTAAAAGCTTAATGTTTTTTAGGATCTGAAAGTGCTGAAGAAATGCCTCAAAGACTAACACTTGATTGTGGATGCAGTTACTTGTTATTGTTGTTATCATAATTTTTATTTGAATGAAGCCGACCCCACTTAGTGGGAAAAGGCTTTGTTGTTGTTGTTGTTGTTGTTGTTGTTGTTGTTGTTGTTGTTGTTGTTGTTGTTGTTGTTGAATGCATAAAAAGGTCTCTTGGTTTTTATTCTAACTTTGTCAATGTAATCATATTAGAATAGAAACTAACCCTTTATTATTCAAATCCACCATTTCTACACATTAAAATGCATCTGGTTAAGGTAGTTGAACCCTTTTAAGTGGTTGAATTCTTAAGAATGAGACAAGGGTAATGAGACATAAAACTTGATTGTGGATGTTGTTACTTGTTAAATGTCATTATGCTTATTTACACCTTACCTGCACCTTATGTGTACGATAGTCTTCCATTTATTATGCTATCAATTATTAAATTGCATTTTTATTAATTTAATATATGATTTCAATATTATGCTCTCTCATGATTTATATTCTTCTGTACTGCATTAAAAAGTATGGATGCTCTTAATGGCTCCAAATGATATATATATATATATATATACACCACTTATTTTAATCATAGTTCGATCTCAATTGAACAACTAAATTGTAAACAAGTGCCTTGACCTATTTAATGGCCAATCTAAAACTTGGTCTGAAATAAATCCTTTTAAGTAGAAGTGCGTACTTCCACTTTCAGTTTCATTCTAAAAAAATAATAACAATTTAAAAAAAAAAAAAAAGAAATGAGAGATATGTCAAGGAACTTCAAGTGGTTCGATTGGTACCTTATCATCTCACATTGGTTCAATGTCTTTTACCGAGTAAATTATGTTGTCAAAATTTAATTAAATTTCATATTAATAATTTTTAAAAAATTATTTAACTGTTTAATATTTGATATATATTGTAATTTTTAAATTTTTTTGCTAATAAATTTAAATTTGTATACAATATGTATTCTTTTCAAAAACAAAATTTAATTATTTTTATTGCTATGTTAAAAATAAACTCACGAGTTTATATTGAAGCTTAACATTAATTTGGTTGCCTTTATTATTATATTAAAAATAAAATCATAAGCTTATGTTGTATAAAAAGTTGATTTCTTTAATTAAAAATGAATTAAATATAGAATTTTTATAATATATGTTGATATCAAAAATTGAATAATATTTTTAAACTAAAAATAATTTAGCCAAACTTGGATAATGATTACTAGAGTCTGATCTAACTAATGAGTTCATTTTTCACTAATTAATTGTTACTGCTTACCAATATTTCACCTGTTTTATTTTCAGTATCAAATCAAACTTTTCCTTTTCAATCTGTCTTCGAAGACCATATATATATATATATATATATATATATATATTAGTAATGAATGAAATCACAACCACCCCATCCCAAACCTGTCCATTAAAATCCGGAAATAAATACCAGTCAATGGCCCCACCCCTCCATATGTCCATTAAAATCCAGAAATCACTTGCTACCATCTTGTTAGGTCATCCTAGAGATTATTTAATTTGATTTTTCATATTATGTGTCCCTTCTAATGCACCACAATTATAGCCATTTAAAAAAGGCCTAAATTCGAGTCGCATAACGTACATTTCTTACGAAGCAATTTGAGATTTAAGCGAAAAGAATTAGTTTGACTTTAATTATATTTTTTTGGCGTTCCTAAAGATATCTGTATGCATCGTATATAATTTATATGCTTGATCACATGAATGAATGAGATACGAAATCTGTATGTTATTGCTTTTTTCCTAAAATTCAATAATTTTATTTAAAGATTATATGTATCGTGATAAAAAATAATAGTGGAATATATTACCAATTTCTCAAAATTTTCTTCCCGCAGATACGAAAATGAACCGTCAACATATTCTCTCTTCCACAAATATGTTTCGTGCCATGAAGGAGAGAAGACTTCCTTGTTAACCTTGCGTACTTTTCTAATAAAATAATTTTGCTGCAAATAAAAGGCCTATTTATGCAAACAAAAAACGAAAAGAAAAACATAACAAGACAAAACAAGCATAAATAAGAATCTTATATAATATATATATATATATATATATAAAGTTATAAGAAGTTACATCGTTTGCAAACCGTAAATGACGTAGCTCATCCATTGGGCTGCGTCCCCCATTTTCATGAAATCCACAAACATCTTAAATTATCCATGCAAATTAAGCAAGTAAGCAAAGAGGAAACAAACAAAAATTGCAGCAAATTAACCATTTCAGTTATTTTCCCACTTGATCATCGTACAAAAATTGACCGTGTAACTCCAGATTAATCAATTTGCAGGACCAAACAATAAATAATACCTCAAGGAATCAAAACAGAAGGCAAAGATACCTCACCTCAATGTTGAATACCTGTTGTTTATATACAATGAAATCATCAAACCTCAAATAAATTAAGCTCATAATTTCCTCCGTTAACTTTACATGCTCCAATTGAGGTACAGTCGGTTTACCAGAAAACTCATTCCAACAACCGCAGGTAATATATTCCTCTTGTCAAAACAACTTTTTTAAGATTTTTGACATAATCCGGAGTGGGATTTATATACTATCAAGTATTATCGAGTATAGCATTAGTCTGTCTCTATACAGTCTCTGTCACTTCTGTATTGGTCAGCTTCTGTTAACTCCTTTTTCCCTCACGCAAAAAGGGGAAATGAAAAACTCTCGTCTATTTAAACACCCAAAGAAAGTGGAAAATAGAAAATCCAGATTCTCGCGAACTGCCTGAAAATAACTGCAATCTAATATGTTATGCTTATCTCAAGCACCGTTAGCTTCTGAATCATTCTGCAATTTGCACAACCGAAACTAAGATTAGGCCAGATGAAAGAATGAATTTTTACCAAATGATAGAAAGCTGGAATAACTTGGTATAAAATACTGCTATTAATGTTTACCCCAACTTCTTTTAGGAGATTTTCCAGTTCAACTGTTATCTCAGAGAAGGATGGCCGGTTGATTGGAATTGCTTCCCAACATCTTTGCATCAAATCTATTAGTTTAGGGTGCCCTTGCTTTGGAAGTTCTGGGCGTAGCCCCTGAAAGGATGTAAATCACTGTTGGGTCAGACACAGGCACTCCTGGTTAAATACCAACTGCAAGTGTAGAATCCCAGGGCAATCCCGATCAATAATATATTAAATTGAATCATTTTAATGTTGGAAGTTCATGAAGGCATAGCCCCTGAAAAGGCGTGGTTCAATATGAAGGCATAAATACTAAATCAATTGTTACTTTTCTAGGGTTGATAGGAAAAGCACAAAAAATATAAACACGTAACAGAAAATTCCTGTTCAAGATCCACAAACAATTGGAGCATCATATTGACACTAATACAGGTGAGGACGCAAATATAGTGTTGTCATGCAGATTCACATCAATAAGAGTTTTCAATTATAAATATTAAACTTCATGATTAAACATTCAAGTTTTATATTGAACACAGAGAGCAAACCTGTCTCACACCTAGGGCAGCTTGTAGTGGAGACATAGCATCATATGGTACCTGAAATACCATATATGACCAAAACTTGTTTCTATGAGAGTCTCCTTGATATGTCAAAAATAGTAGTGTTCAAGGAAGGAAAGACTAATGTAAGAGAATAAAATCTTGTAATTTATGCTATACCTTTGCTGTCACTAGTTCCCACAGTACTATGGAAAAACTGAATACATCTGCTTTCTGATCATAGGGTTGATGGTTTATAACCTTGTGGGAAAATTTGGTAACAGTAAGATAGTGAAAGTGAAACCAGAAAACAATAAACATATCAAATGACAAGTCCTAGTGTTCAGTTTTTTTAATCATTTGTGCTGTTTCACTATTTCCGGCCTAGGTATTGGCAGTGAGGGACAATAAGAGAAAGTAAAATGTTTATTATGTTAATTTAAAATAAAGCATGCATGATGAAAGACAACGAAAAAAAATGACATCATTTCCCATGATTCATGTACCATGTGTTCTGCTAAATTGGAAATGGCTGTGCATTGGTTTTCTGAACTGCCCAGTTTCTCTTAATTCTATTTAAAGGATTTAGTAATAAGAAAGAAAACAATACATTGCAACGGTGCATAGTTTAAGAAGTTCTGTGCTTTGCTTGGTAATACCCGCATCTTCAAGAGCATATCTTCATCTTTAAATCACTTATGTAATAGAATTGTGTATATGACTTCTCTTTGGTGCTCTGCACATGGTTTTCTTTTAAGGGAACCACTATTCTAAAATGCCAATAGACTGAAATACTCTCATATACTGATAGGAACCTCCTATCAACACATACACCCGTAGAGAAATGCAAGAAGTAGAGGTACTGATATTAATGTGGAAGATGCTCTTGGAGAAGAGCTTAAAACACACACTCTAAATAAGTGAATCACTCCCCAAATTACAGAAAAGATTCATTCAAGTACATCACTGCACAAACACTTAAAGCTAGTGATGTAGAACAATGGAGGAAACGAAGGAGAGAGAAGAAGGAGGGAGACGCAGAAGAATCGATATCTTCACATCCTAAATTTGTTTCCAACTATTCTTTAAAATCTATAATGTTGCCATCATCATCAATATCTTATGGGCAATCAAAAGGTTTCACAATAATAACATTAGGCTATTCAAGATAGTTTCCTCTAATGCTTCAGATTCTTGAAAACATTCTTCTTCTACCTTTCATAAACTTTTGCCAACAACTTGTCTATATACTAGACTAATGACACTCAAGGCGTCACATTAGCGGCCCAAATTTTTTTTAGTAGACATAAATTGTTCTTCAAAACTGTTCAGACTAGCACTTATCATAGCAATTTAGAAAGCCAAAATTAGTAATATTACCCTCTTAATACTCCCAAATGATGATTTTTGTAATCTAAGGTTGAAAGGGCTGAAATCAGGACAAAAAATGCCAAAAAACGAGGTTCCCCCTCAAAACTTTCCCATGTATTTTCAAATTTGGGTAGGTCTTTCCAGTTGATGAGTACCTCTAGCTGTCCATTGGTGAGTTTTCTAGTTTTCCTCACCTCTTCAAGCTGGACCTAGAGCTCCAAGTTTACAAATTAAAAAAAGGGTAGTGCTTGGGTGGAGGTGGATGAAAGAAGTGATTTCTTCAACTGTGATACATGAAAAACAAGGTGAACTCGAGCTGTTTAGGGCAATTCTAGCTTGTAGGCCACTGCATCTAATTTTTTCTATGATTTTACAAGGGCCACAGAACCTAGGACTGAGTTTTTCATTGACCTTTTTTGGTAGAGACTTCAATTTGTAAGGCATAATTTAGAGGTAGATGAATTCTCTACCTAAAAGTGGATATCTCTCCTGTGGTTGTCAGCTTGAGCCTCCATCCTAACTTGTGCCTTGCTAAGGTTCTCTTTTAAAGCTGTGAGGATGAGGTTTCTTGCTGCCATCTGCTCATTTTCCTCCTCCAATGTTGATGGTTCATCACTGAACTTGAAGATGGTGGGAGGGTCCCTTCCATAAACAACCTTGAAGGGTGTCATACCTGTGGAGCTGTTGAAATTGGTATTAAACCAATATTCATCGCAATTCAGCCATTTGGAACAATGATTAGAATGCTCCCCTACAAAGCAATGTAAATACGTTTTCACTCTGTTTATAACTTTTGTTTGGCTCTGCATCTACGGGTGATAGGTTAAACTGTAACACAAAGTAGTTCTTGACTGCTTGAAGAGTTCCATCCAAATTTGACTAATAGAGACCCTATCCCTATCCAAGACAATGATTTTTGGGAAACCATGGAGTTCAACCACTTCAGATATAAAAACCTCAGCCACATCCTTTGCTGTAAATGGGTGAGAAAGAGGTATAAAGTAGGCATATTTAGATAGACAATTAACCACAACTGTAATAGTATCAAAACTCTTCGATTTGGGAAGCCTTGTGATGAAGTCCACACCTATGTCCTCCAAAACTTGTGGAATTGGCACAGGTTGCAAGAGTCCTACTGGGGATAAGGCTTGACGTTTGTTCTTTTGACACACAACACATTGAGATACATGCTGTTGAATATCCCTCTTCATGCCCTCCCAATATACCACGCCAGCCATCCTCTTGAAGTTTTGACTTTTGAGGGTATGTTGAATGTCCACCTAAAAGAGAAGGGTGGAATTCTGTGATGAGGGATGATGTTCTTGGAGAATTCTCCAGTAGCACCAATTTCCCTTGATTCAACAAGCACCCTCTTTTAAGGCTTTAACCAGGTGGCATAGTTTGATTGCTGATGAGTTTTTGAATGATTTCAAATAATTTGGGGTCAGCTTGGACCTCCTTCCCCCATTCCTCCAAATCCCCCTATTGCCACATCGGACAGGCCTTACATTCCAAGGTCTCATTCTGCCTAGAAAGAGCATCTGTTGTTCTGTTGTACTTGAACTCCATCAATTTTGACATCCACTTTTACCGCCCTTCTTCAAGAACTCTCTACTTTAGTAGGTACTTTAATGCTTTTTGATCTTTCCCAATGGTGAACTGGTTCCCCATAGGGTAGTTCCTCCATTTTTTGACTGCAAGGACCATGGCCATTGGTTCCTTCTCATAAACTGAGTATTGCCTTGCTCTATTAGACAGCACTTGATTGAAATAAGCTATAGGTCTTCCTCCTTGCATCAAAATAGCACCAACTCCACTTCCTGAGACATCAATCTCTAAGTCAAAGGGCTTGGTGAAATCTAGCATGGCCAACATTGGTAGAGTAGTCATGGTAGCCTTTAATTCTTCAAAGGCATGCAAGGCTTTGGGATTCCATTTAAATGCATATTTTTTAAGTAAATTTGTGAGACATGTTTTTTTCGTAGTTTTTTGCAAATTTTCAATAATATCTGGTTAGCCCCAAGAATCCTCTTTAGGCAGTCGACAGCCAACGTAAAACTTTGTCGAATCTTTATGACATGGACAATCGATATATTAAACGTAAAGCTAGGTCGTTGCCTGTAAGTAACGCGCTGTATAGCTCGGGTACAGTGAGAAGTGAGCAAGAGCCGCTGCATCGACGCCTGGATGTAGTGAAAAATAAGCAAAGGTTCCCACATTTTCGTGAACGAATGTGGCTAAAGAAGCTAGTTCATGAGAGTAGGATTCGTTTTGGCACTTGGAATATAGGTACACTTACGGGTAAGTCTATGGAAATAGTAGATACTATGATTAGGAGGAGGATTAATTTTGTGTTTACAAGAAACTAAATGGGTAGGAGAAAAAGCGAAAGAATTAGACACTTCAAGTTTTAAAATTTGGTATACTGGTAAGGCTAAATTTAGAAATGGAGTAGGTATAATTGTAGATAAGTTTTGGAAAAATGCGATAGTGGATGTAAAAAGGTTAGGAGATAGAATCATTGCATTAAAGTTTGTAGTAGAAAAGGAAATCTTTAATGTTATTAGTGCTTATGCACCACAAGTAGGGCTAGAAGAATATCACAAGGTAAAGTTTTGGGAGGATTTAGAATGTTTAGTTTAAGAAATACCATTCGGAGAAAAGATTCTTTTAGGAGGAGATTTAAATGGTCATGTGGGAAGGGTATCTTCAGGGTACGAGGGTGTTCATGGAGGACATGGCATAGGGGAAGCAAATGCAGAGGGTAAAACTATTCTAGATTTCTCATTAGCGTTCGACCTTATATTAGCTAACACTTGTTTTAGAAAGCGTGAGGAACACCTTATTACGTACAAAAGTGGAAGGGTATGTTCTCAAATTGATTTCTTTCTTATAAAGAAATCAGATAGAAAACTTTGTATAGATTGCAAAGTTATCCCTGGAGAGAGTTTAACTACTCATCATAGAGTTTTGGTTATGGATGTAAGAGTTAAGAGGAGAGTAAAAAACAAAGGCGAAGATAGGGTATTAAGAACTAAGTGGTGGCAACTAAAGGGGGATAAAGAAAGGAATTTGCAGAGACGGATTGTGGAGGAAGGATCTTGGGAAATACAAGGAAGTGCTAATGATATGTGGAATGGAATGGCTAAAGAAATTAGGAAGATAGCAAGGGAAATATTAGGTGAATCAAAGGGTTTTGGACCTAGGGATAAAGAATCTTGGTGGTGGGATGCGAGTGTACAAAATAAGATTAAAGTTAGAAGAGAGTGTTACAAAGTGTGGTCATTATGTAAGAATAATGAAAATTGGGAAAAATATAAAGTAGCAAGAAAAGACACTAAGAAGGCCGTGAGTGAAGCGAAAGCAAGGGCATTTGATGGATTATACCAATATTTAGGTACTAAAGTTGGAGAAAGAAGTATTTATAAGCTAGCTAAAAGTAGGGAAAGAAAAACAAGAGATGTGGACCAAGTGAAATGCATCAAGGATGAAGAAGGGAAAGTGTTAGTAACGGAACAAGATATCAGAGAACGGTGAAAGGATTATTTTCATAGGCTTTTTAATGAAGGGCATGAGATTTTATTGCAATCGGATAGACTAGACATTAGAGAAGAGGATCAAAATTATACTTTTTATCGTAGGATTCGTGAGATAGAGGTAAAAGAAGCATTACAACGAATGGAGAATGGCAGAGCAGTTGGACCGGATGATATACCCATTGAGGTATGGAAGGGTTTAGGAGTGAAAGGCATAAGTTGGCTCACAAAGTTATTTAATGAAATTATGAGATCTAAAAGAATGCCAAACGAGTGGAGGAAAAGTACTTTAATCCCTATTTATAAGAGTAAAGGGGACATTCAAAATTGTGCAAATTATAGAGGAATTAAACTCATGAGCCACACTATGAAATTATGGGAAAGAGTAATTGAGAGAAGGTTAAGGAAAGAGACTCAAGTGATGGAGAATCAATTTGGTTTTATGCCAGGAAGGTCAACTATGGAAGCAATATACTTGTTGCGAAGATTAATGGAGAGATATCGAGAGAATCAAAGAGATTTACACATGGTATTTATCGATTTAGAAAAAGCATATGATAGAGTGCCAAGAGAGGTTCTGTGGAAGGCTTTGGAGAAAAAAGGAGTTCGTATAGCTTATATTCGAGCAATCCAAGATATGTATGATAAGGTTACAACTAGCGTAGTAACAAAAGGTGGACTTACGGAAGATTTTCCGATAACTGTTGGTTTACATCAAGGGTCAACTCTGAGCCCTTATCTTTTTACTTTAGTCTTGGATGTGCTTACTGAACATATCCAAGAGCCGGTGCCACAGTGCATGCTTTTTGCAGATGATATTGTCCTAGTTGGAGAATCGAGAGAGGAAATGAATGAGAAGTTAGAGAGGTGGAGACTAGCTTTGGAAGCTTATGGATTTCGTTTAAGTAGAAGTAAAACGGAGTATATGGAGTGTAAGTTTAGTAAGAGGCACACCATTTCTAGCGTAGAAGTAAAAATTGGAGAACATATCCTACCACAAGTCACACGATTTAAGTATCTTGGATCTATCATACAACATAACGGAGAAATAGAAGAAGATGTAAAGCATAGGATTCAAGCGGGGTGGATGAAATGGAGGAGTGCTTTGGGTGTTATTTGTGATAGAAAAGTACCACTCAAACTTAAGGGTAAATTCTACCGCACAGTTATAAGACCTGCAATGTTGCATGGAACTGAGTGTTGGGCAATAAAAAGTCAACAAGAAAATAAGTTAAATGTTGCAGAGATGAGAATGTTGCGTTGGATGAGTGGACACGCTAGAAGAGATAGAATTAGAAATGAATGCATTAGAGAGAAGGTGGAAGTCGCTCCTATTGTGGAAAAGATGGTAGAATCGAGACTTAGATGGTTTGGTCATGTGGGGAGGAGACCTATAGAAGCCCCAGTTAGGAGAGTAGATGAGATGGAGAATAGTCCAATAACTAGAGGTAGAGGAAGACCAAGAAAAACTATAGGAGAAATTATTTAAGAGAGATTTAGATTTAAATGGTCTATCTAAAAATATGATTTATGATAGATGTTTATGGCGTCGATTGATCCATGTAGCCGACCCCACTTAGTGGGAAAAGGCTTTGTTGTTGTTGTTGTTGTTGTTGTTGTTGTAGCCCCAAGAATCCTCTTAAAGTCTTCGAATTTTTTGTAAGTGGCCAATTCAACATGCTACAAACTTTGGAGGGATCAACCTGTACCCCTTGAGCAGAAATGATGTGACCATGATACTCAAGGTGTGTTTGGGGCAAAGACACACTTCTTGAGGTTGATCAATAGTTGATGCTCTTTCAAAATATCTAACACCATCCACAAATGTTCAAGATGTGAGGCCATATCAAGACTATATATCGATAAGTCGCCAAAGAATACTAACAAACTTTCTAAGATGCTCTTTGAAAATGTCATTCATCAGGAATTGGAAGGTAGATGGGATATTTGTGAGTTCAAGGGCATCACCATGAATTAATAATGGCCTTCATGAGTTTAGAAGGCTATCTTATGCTCATCTCCTAGCTTGATCCTTGTTGATATCTCATTATTTTTATTACTATAATTATTTTTATATTTGTTTCCTATTTATGTGGATATTTATTTGCTGCCTATCTTTATCTTTATTCTATTATTTTGTTTCCTTTTATTTTCAATATTTGTATCTCATGATATTAGGGATCAGATTGGTCAAGCAAAACAAAGACCAATCTCCCTATTTCCTATTGTATTTATCTGCCCTCTAATGGAATAAAATTCAGAACGCATGAGATAGAGAGAGCTTGGCGTCTTTTGCTCCTTGTGCATCACCCTTTGCCTGATTCTTCATGGAATCAGATCTCGGCTGACACAAACAAGGATGGCAATAAGTTTTGACTCTATGAGAGCATCTCAAGCCAATGCCACCACCACCAAATCATCAACGGCAACCCAACCAAATAGGGAGCCAAACCAGATCTAGCCAAACAGTGTCTCCCCTCTCTCAGATTCATCTATAGGTGCCAATAATCAGCCCATGATGATCACAGGCTTTAAACTAAATGGCAACAATTATCTTTCTTGATCCCGGAGTGCTCTGATGTATATCAGAGGCCGTGAAAAGGAGGATTATATTACCAGGGATGCCATACAACCTAAAATCATAGATCCAAGGTACAAAGTGTGGTTTGCTAAGAACAATGCTATCATGTCATGGTTAGTAAATTCCATGACACCAAAAATTGGGGAGAACTTTGTCTTCTGCAAGACGGCAAAGGAGATTTGGGATTCTGCAAGAGATTCTTATTCTTCTATTGACAACACAGCTACCATGTTTTAGATCAAGGGCTCTCCACAAGAGGCTAAGCAAGGCAATCAAAGTGTTACTTAATTTTATAATCACCTTGTTAGATTATGGCAACAACTAGATGTATGTGAGACGCACCGATGGTGTTATAATGTTGATGCAGCTTATCACCGAAAGCTAGAAGAAAGGGAAAGAATTTATACATTTCTCTTGGGCTTCAACAATACCTTCAAGAAAGTTAGGGGGAGAATCATGGTTGTTCGGCCCTTACTATCAATCAAAGAAGTGTTTTATTAAGTCAAGTGGGAAGAGAGTAGGATTGAGCTTGTGACTAAAGAGCACACAACCAGTACCTGAAACCTCTACCATGGTAGTCAGAAACGGCCCCACCACTGATAAGGCCAAAAAAGGGAGGAAAATCATGGTGTGATTACGGTCATAAGTCTAAACATATTAAAGATCTTTGCTGGAAACTCTACGGAAAGCCAGCTAATTGGAAACTACGAAATCAATGGGAGACCCGTTGCTTTATGGCTATTGGAGAGCAATATGATTAGAACCAGTTTAATAAGGAGATAAAAGAGTAACTTGATTTATTGCAATAGATGATCAATAATCAGGGACCTTCTAGAAAAGTGATTGAAACTGGGTCATGGCTCATTCAAGTAGCCCTACTAGAGTCAACTTTAAAAGTTCCAACAATTGGATAGTTGACTTTGGTGCTTCTAAACATATGACTGGTAATATTGCTATCCTTGATAGTATTGTTCCTAGTTTTAATAAATTTGTGACAATTGCTGATGGGACGTTATCTTAAGTTATTGGTGTTGGACTAGTAAAAAATATCATCAAAGGTTTTCCTACTTGTTCCTTCATTAAAATGCAACTTATTATCTATTAATAAGCATGCAAAATACTTAAATTGCCAAACTAATTTTGATACTTATAGGTGTTATTTTCAGAATTTGGAGTCAAGAAGAGGATTGACAGTGCTAAGGAAAATGCTAGACTCTACTATTTGGATGGACCCAATAATGCTATTCTTTCACCACTTTTTTCTTCAAATAATAATGAGGATGTTATGTCGTAGCACTATAGAATAGGCCACCCAAACTTTCATTACTTGAAAAAATTATACCCTCATTTGATCAATAATAGTATAAACTCTATACAATGTGAAATTTGCCAACTGTCCAAGCATGTTAGATCTTCCTATCCATCTCACTCATATCAACCTTCTCATCCTTTTTCTCTCATACACTGAAGTTTGGGGCCCTTCAAAAGTTAGAAGTTTAAATGGTGCAAGGTGATTTATCACCTTTATTGATTACTACACAAGGCTTATATGGGTTTACCTCCTAAAAGAGAAATATGAGATTGCAAACATTTTCCAAAATTTCCATAAATACATTCAAAATCAGTTCCAAAGCTCAATAAAAATTTTTAGAACCTATAATGGTAGGGAATTTGTCAACTCCATTCTTGATTCCTACCTCACCCAATATGGTATTATTCACCAAAGTTCTTATGTTAACGCACCTCAACAAAATGGGGTTGCAGAAAGAAAAAATAGACACATTTTGAAAGTGGCTAAATCCCTTCTCTTTACCACTAATACTCTATCCTTTAATTAGGGAAAAGCAACATTAACTACTACTTATCTCACTAACAGGATGCCTTCAAAAGTTTTAAATTTCATTACACCACAAAAAATTATTTAAGGCCTTTCCCACCAATAGAACCATGTCATCCCTATCTCTAAAAGTCTTTGGATGCACGTCATTCCTTCATAATGATTATGGGGGTAAACTTGAGCTAAGGTCCATAAAGTGCATCTTCATTGGGTATTCATCTACCACAAAGGGGTATAAATACTATTCGCCCTTTCTAAAGAAAATGTTTACCACTTTAGATGTTACTTTTTTTAAAAACAACTTTTTTACTCCCAAACACCCATTCAGCAAAAGAGTTACAAAAATGAGTGGATGTTTAGCAGAAATATAGATATTGATATTGCACCTGCACCTCAAGAAATTTCTGACCCCAACATCACTCTCACTAATGATTTTATCCAGCCTACTTCCCGACCTAGATCTGTCTTACCTAACCTCGATCCACACACAACCAATCATAAAGAACTCGAAACCTACCCCAACCATTCACAACAGAACAAGACGCCAGTCTATACTAGAAAGAAGAAATCCAATATGCAGAACAACGTGGTCAATGTACAAAAATAGTAAATCAGCATGAGGAACAAGGCAATTTTCCCAAGCATGACCAGTCAGCTTCCCTTTCTCGTAATTCTAAAAACCATGAGGAGCTAGACTTACCTATTGCTTTGAAGAAAGGGTAAGGAATTGTACTGTGCATCTTATAAATAATTTTATTTCCTATAACAAATTGTCTCCAAAGTTCCAAGCCTTTGTGCACAATGTTTCTCTTGAAAAGTTGCCACATGATTTTTATGATGCATTAAAGAAACCAAAATGGAGGAGTGCTATACATGAAGAAGTAAAGGCCCTTGAGAAGAATAGATCTTGGGACATTGTTGATTTGCCTCCTGGTAAATGTATTGTAGGGTGTAAGTGGATTTTTACAATCAAATACAATCCTTATGGGAGTATCAATTGCCATAAGGCTCGGCTTGTAGCCAAAGGGTTCACCCAAACCTAAAGCATTGATTTTGCTCCAATAGCAAAATTTAACATAGTAGAAGTATTAATCTCTCTTGCAGCTAATGTGGAATGGCCCCTTCATTAATTAGATGTAAAGAATGTCTTTCTCAATGGAGACCTTAAAGAGGAAGTGTGTATGAAGATTTCCCCTGGACTTCAGATAAAGAATAATTCAACTAAAGTGTTTAAACTTCACAAATCTTTATATGGATTCAAGCAATCTCCAAGTACATGGTTTGAAAAGTTTACTACTACTGTCAAGAAATATGGGTACAACCAATGTCAAACAGATCACACATTGTTTGTCAAATATAGTCATGATGGAAAATTGGCAATATTGATTGTTTATGTGGATGATATTGTGATTACAGGTGATTACTCTAATGAGATTGAGAAGTTGATAAAGTCCCTTGCAAAGGAGTTTGAAGTAAAACAACTCAATAAGTTGAGATATTTCCTAGAGATGGAAGTAGTAAGGAATAGAAAAAGAATCACTATTTCCCAAAGGAAATATACTCTTGACCTTCTTGAAGAAATAGATATGTTAGGGTGCAAGCCAGTAGATACTCTAATGGAAAGTAACTATGAATTTGGTCTTAAGAACGATTATTCACCAGTTGATACTGGTATGTATCAGAGACCTGTAGGTAAGTTAATTTACCTATCTCACACTCTATCCAGATATCAGCTTCCATGTAAATATTGTTAGCCAATTCATGAATTGTCCAAACAAAGAACACTTAGAAGCTTTGTACAAAATTCTAAGGTATTTCAAGATGACTCCTGGTAAAAGCCTATTTTTCAAAAAGGGAACTCAAAGGTGTTAAAGTTTTCTCTTATGCAGATTAGGCAAGATCTGTGACTAATGGAAGATCTACCACAAGCCACTGTACCCTTGTATGGGGCAACTCGGTCACCTGGAGAAGCAAGAAGTAACTTGTGGTTGCTAGAAGTAGTACCGAAGCTGAATTTCATACCTTAACACTTGGGATATGCGAGGGCATGTAGTTATTAAGGCTCCTCAATGAGCTCAAGGTTAATGTTGATGGGCCAATGAAAGTGTTTTGTGACAATATGGCTACTATCGGGAATACAAAGAATCTTGTTCATCATAATAAGATGAAACATGTGAAGATAGATCAACATTTTATCAAAGAAAAGACTGACTCTAGCTCACTTAAATTAAGTTATGTCTCTTCCAACTCTCAGGTTGTAGATTTATTGACAAAGGCCGTTGCTTGTGTCAAGTCTGAAGAACTAAGCTCCAAACTAAGAATGCTCAACATATACTCCCCAACTTGAAGAAGAGTGTTGATATCTCATTATTTTTATTACTATAATTATTTGTATATTTGTTTCCTATTTATATAGACATCTATTTGCTACCTATCTTTATCTTTATTCTATTGTTTTGTTTCCTTTTATTTTCAATATTTGTATCCCATGATATTAGGGATTAGATTGGTTAACCAAATCAAAGACCAATCTCCCTATTTCCTATTATATTTATTGCCCTTTAATGGAACAAAATTCAAAACGTATGAGATAGAGAGCTCAACATCTTTTGCTCCTTGTGCGTCACCCTTTGCCTGATTTTTCAATCCTGATTTGATGATAACCCGATTTCACATCTAGCTTGGAAAAGAATGATGCACTACCTAACTCATCAAGTAACTTATCTATTATTGGAATAAGAAACTTATCCCAGATAATGATCTTGTTAAAAGCCTAGTAATCCACACAAAACCTGTAACTTCCATCTATCTTCTTCACCAGGAGCACAGGGCTTGAATATGGACTATTACTGGGTCTAATAATTCCAACCAACATCATATCTTGCACCATATGCTCAATTTCATTCTGCTACGAATGGAGTTACGTGTAGGACCATATATTTGGGGGTTGCACCCTTGGTTTGATCATTATGGCATGGTCCCATGCTCTTTAAGGTGGCAACCCACTTGATAGTTCACAAACCAGCAGGTATTCGATCAGCAAGCCTTGAATTTCAATGGGAACCTTAGTTTCTACTTCTTGGCTTAAGGTTACCTATCCATATTCCACCATATACCTTCATCTTCCTTTCCTCACTAAATTCATCAAGGCCTTAAAGGATACTAGAGTTTTAGATAATGTGGGGCCACCTCTCAAACAAATTTCTTTCTTTCAAACTCCAAACTTCATGGTAAGCTGACTCCAATAGACTCTAACCTCCCCTAATGATATTAGCCACTCAATCCCAAGCTATGTTAGCTCCTCCTAACGTAGAAAGATAGAAGTTCTAGGCTACATATAGGACCTGTATCTATAGTGTAACCCCTTTGCATATTTTATTCCCTTTTACCTTGTAACCATCACCAACTGACACTATGTATTCACTTGCTCTTGGTATAGGTAAAACCATCTTTTCTACCAAATTCAAAGAGATAACATTGTGGACGCCCCACTGTTAATGAGGATGAGGACCTCCTCTTCCTTCAACCTCCTCTTGAGCCTCATTGTATGGTTGTTAGTGATGCCTACAATAGTGTTCATGTAAAGTTCTAAGGCAGCCACCTCTTGCTCTGATGTTTCTTATTCTCCATGTTCATTGGTCTCTTCCTGGTCCATGCAATATTTATTCCCTGTTCAATGATGCCTACAATGGTGTTCATGGAGAATTTTAAGGCAGCCTCCTCCTACTCTGATGTTTCTTCTTCTCCACGTTCATTGGTCTCTTCCTAGTCCATGCCATATTTATTCCTTATTTCTTCAAGCAACATCACTTGAAGTTGTTTGTTCTTGCATTTGTAGTTGGCCTGAACTTCTCTTCACACTTGGAATAGAGGGCTGGCTCCCTTTTCTTGGCAAGTTGAGCATCTATAAGTTTGCGAAAAATTCCTCCAATTCATGTAGGTGCAAGCAACACTGTTGCTAGCCTTGGAGTCCCTTATTTTGGTTTCTTAGCTGTGAACAAAGTTGATGGGAGTGGTGGGTTTCCCTTGGTAAGCCCACTCGTGATTTTGCTTAAGGTGCGTTGGGTGCTAACCCATATTGGCTTCTTAGTAAGTTTTAGGTAATAGGTTATCTAGTTCTCCCTTGCTTTATCTAACACCAAGTTCCTTTCTTCTATTCAATGCACCATTTCCATCAACTCCCTCAATGTTTTCGTGTGCATTATGTGAAGTTCAGCTCGTATCTCTTCTTTCAATCCATTCTAGAATGCTTCCATCAACTCCTCATCTATGGCATCCTTTAAGGGGGCTCTCAAGTGCTCAAATCTCTCATGGTACTCCATAATGAGCCCTTTTATGGAAAAGACAACCATTTCATAGTTGTCTCCAAGCTGTGGATGATGAAATCTTCTCAACAACTCATCCTTAAACTTTGACCAAGTTCTCAGTGTGTGTCTCATCTCTAAGCACTGACACCAATTGAGTGCCTTTCCTTCCAAACAAATTGCTATTGCTTCCATTTTCTACTCTTTTTTCACCCCATTCACATTGAAATAATGTTCTACTTTGAATAGCCATCCAACAAGGTCTTCTGCTAAAAGACTGACACATTGAGAAATTCTTGTGAGTATTTTACTTGATCAAGGTACAAGGGTATCTATATAAAAGAAATGAAGCTATTCTAGGAAACAAAATAAAACCCTATCAAATACTAACAATCAGGAAACTAATTCCTAAGATCAACTTTCTAACATAATTGCAGATATATTTAATATAATTACAAAATCATAGTAATTAATAAAAAAATAAAGATTGATCTTTAACACTCCCTCAACCTGGCGTGTAGATATCATCCATTCCAAGCTTGGAGATGATGTCTTGCACAGTGGCCCCTTGGCAAACACAACTGCAAGTTGACCTCCAATAGGAACAAAGAGAGTACAAATCAAACCACTATCCAATTTCTCTTTGCTGAAGTAGCAATTTATCTCAATATGCTTAGTACGATCATATCATATCGGATTGTGGGCAATATTGATGGTGAATTTATTGTCACAAAAAGTTTTATGGGTCCTTCCCACTTGATATTTAAATCTTTCAAAATTATTTTTAACCATAATAGCTCACATATTCTGAGGGGCATCGATCTAAACCCGACTTTCGCCCTCGATCTCGCAACCACATTCTGCTTTTTGCTTCTCCAAGCAACAAGATTTCCTCTTAGAGAGGTGCAATATCTTGAGGTTGAACTCCTATCAAAAAGAGATCTTGCATAATCTGCATCATTATAAGCCTCAAGAGTCAAGCCCCTCACCTTTTTAAATAGAAATCTTTCCCTTGGTGTACCCTTCAAATATTGTAATACTCTATGAACTACATTGAGATGTGATTATTTTGGATTATGTATAAATTAACTCACAACACTCATAGCATAGACTATATCAAACCTAGTATAAGACAAGTAAATAAGTCGTCTTACAAGCCACTGATAAGAACCCTTATCAACTAGTGTATCTTCAAAAGCATCACAGTCTATGATTCAACTCTATAGGTTTCTCTACGAGTTTACATCCCAAGTTGCTTGTGTCTATCCATAAGTCCAACACATACTTGTGTTGGGATTTAAAAATGCCCTATTGTAAATGAACCACTTCAATGCCCAAAAAGTATTTTAACTTGCCCAATTTTTTATTTCATACTCCTTTACCAGTTGCCTTTTTAACAACCCAATCACCTCATAGTCATTTCCCGTGACTGTGATGCCTCACAAACCATGGTCGTGGAGATTATTTTAGTCCATAAGGTGACTTCTTAAGCTTACACACCATGCCTAGTTGATCTTGAGAATGGAATCCTGTGAGAATCTTCATGTAAATTTTCTCCTCTAAATCACCGTGCAAAAAGGTATTCTTGACATCAAACTCCTATAATGCCCAACCCAAATTAGTAGCTACAAACAATAATGCTCTTACTGTATTCATTTTTGCGACGAACAAAGGTTTTCATATAGTCAATGCCATACATTTGGGTATATCCCTTCGCAACAAGCTAAGCTTTGTATCTCTCCAAAGTACCATTTGAATTATATTTAGTAGTAAATACCCAATAACATTCCACTAGTTTCTTTCCTTTTGACAACTACACAAGATCCCAAATTTCGTTTTTCTCAGATGCTTGCATCTCAACCTTCATAGCATTGACCCAATTCTCATTTTTTAATGCCTCAAATAACGTTTTGGGAATAAGAATGGCATTTAGTATATTGATAAAGGCTTTGCAATAAGAAGAGAGATGCATATAAGAAACAAAGGAAGACAAAGGATATTTTTTGCAAATTTATGTGTCTTTGCGTAATGTTATAGAAATATCATAATCATTATGATCTATATTATCAGTGGATAAAGAAAATACCTCAACCTTGTCAGGAGCAGAAAAGGGTGATTGGACTAGCTCTAGTTGAGAAGATGATGCCTCCTTGTGAAATATACCTATAATGGACTCTGAAGTTTGTTTTGGCAGCAATAGAGACTCAGGTGAGCTGTCAACTGATAACTGGGGCTCAAGTGATGGTGAGGTATAAGTGGGCAATGATGGGAAATCAAAAGGAAATAAGTCCTTAGATTTATTCCAGATAGAGGGATCAATAACTGTGCTACCTTGATTGGGGAAAAAAGAATTAGGTTCAGCAAATGTGACATCAGCATACACATAAAATTTTCATGTAGTAGGATGATAACATTTGTAACACTTTTGAGTGGAAGAATATCCAAGAAATATACATTCGAGGACTCAAGGATCAAGTTTGGTTCTATAGTAAGAATACACGTAGACAAATGCTGGACATCCAAAACCTCAAGGTACAAGGTTGTTAGATGTATTGAAATTTGGAAAAAAACTGTGTGAGAACTTGCATGGGACTTTTGATAATGCGAGTAGCAATTAAAATAGCTTCCCCCCAATATTGCTTTGGAACATTTTTTTAAAAACATTAAAACCCCTGTATTGGCTAGAAGATGACCGTTCTTTCATTTGGCGACCCCATTTTGTTAAGGTGTATGAATGCAAAAGAATTCACATATTATTCCTTTTTCATGAAAAACGTAAAGAGAAATTGATTAAAAAAATCATTTGCATTGTTAGATCAAAACCTCTATATTCCCTTTCCAAATTGAGTTTGAATCATACTATAAAAAATAGGAAATATAGTTCTCACATTAGATATTTGTTTCAACAAATAAATCCAAGTCACACGAGTGTAATCATCAATAAATAAAATGAAACATCAAACTCTAGAAATATTAGAAACAAGGGCCAAATCGTAAATATCACTATAAATCAAACTAAAGGAGATAGAAATTCATTTATTACTAATAAAAAAAGAAGCATGTTTATGCTCACCAAGTTCACAAGTTTCACAATGTAAAATTTCAATTTCTAAACTCTTGAACAAAGAAAGAAACATAATTTTAATAATATTAAATGACGGATGTCTAAGATGAAGATAGTGAAGACAAATCTTATCTTTATTAGATTTGAATGACTCGGAAAGAAAAGACATAGGTAACAAATTTTGGACACTACTGCATCCATTATTTTCTGCAAGATAATACAACCCATCCTTCTCCCTAGCAAGTCCAATCATCTTCTTCATGCCCTGCTCCTGAAATACACAATGAGAAGGATAAAAGGTCACACTGCAATGAGAATCAGTTGCAAGTTTTTGGATGGAAATAAGATTGATGCAAAGTATTAGAACATGAAGAACATTTTTAAACACGATATTAGCATTTAAACACATATGAGAGAAAATGCAAAGAAAAATGAGTCATATGGTCAGTAGTTCCAGAGTTAATGACCCAAGAGGCAGAAGAAATTTTATTTGAAACATTAAAAACGAAATTACAAGCATATGAAGAGTGAGAAGAAATATCTAGGAAAACCAAAGAACAAGTGCCTGTGCTAAATAGAGGGCTTTTATCTAATGTTCCCAAAAGACATCGTAACTTCTCAATCTGCTCCTTATTGAAATCAGCCACAAAAGAGTTCCTCACTATTGGAACCGATGGTCGCCATATGAGCTTGGCTGAGTCCCTTTTTCATGTGTGGAGGCTTGCTATAAAGTTTCCAGGACTTCTCCTTAGTGTGGCAAGGCCTCTTGCAATAGATGCAACATCAAGTGTCCTTATTAGACTATTGAGGGTATTCAAATTGTCCTTTTGCTGCATCAGAACATGGCCCGAAATGTTTGGAGACTAGAGCAAAATTCTCCAATTATGGGACATCAATCATGACACTCCGTCTACCTTCCCCAGCTAGGACAAGAGCAATAGCCTCATTCAAGGATAGTAACTCATCTCATCCTAATATTTGAACCCTAATAGCATCAAAGCCAACATTAAGATCAACAAGGAATTCATAAATCCTATCTTTCTCCATAAGACGTTTAAGAATAATGGCGTCATCACTACATTTCATCTCAATACACTGGTAGTAATCTAATTCCTACCAAAGACTTTTCAAGAGCTTAGAATATGCAGTGACTACCAAGGACCCCTATTTAGTATGGGTGATTTTCATCTAAATATCATAAATTTGTGCTGTATCTTGAACTTCGAAGAAGGTTTGCAGAACAGCCTCCCATATCTCGAGCCAAACGCAAGAACATATAGGTATCACTGATGTCGAGGGATATAGAAAACAGTAACCAATTCATAAACATAGAGACCTTCAACCCAAGTAGCAAATTTGGGATCGCCAGGTTTCGAACTAGTACTAAGCAAATGGCTAAGCATGCCTTGCCCTTTAAAAAGGTGCAAACCAATTGAGACCACTTTAAATAGGTCTTGCTGTTCAATCAGTATGTCATGGAAATGTTTTGCAATTTCGTAGGACTAAAGGAGTTGCCCAAAGTTGAATCAGAAGGGTGGCTGGTGATAGTAAACTCAAACATCATCTAGAACACAAGGGAATAGCAAACCCCGCTGAACAAAGGAATAAACGGCAGCCAACAAGTGTTAAAGAACCCACATAGAAGGAGAATAAGTGCACACAGACCACAAAATGACCAAACAACACCAGGGACAAATGCGGCGAGGTGAGGTGACTAGATTTGAAAATAACGGTGGCCAGAGATGATGTTCACGGGCCCATCAGCACCAATACCTGAGGGACACTCCAGAAGACCTATGGTAGCACGTGGCGGCTGTGGGGAGGCCAAACAAGGTCAGGTCACCAGGAAAACACCGATCGGCGTGCTCTAAGGGCTTTGGTGTTGGTGGGGTTGAGTAGGTATGCACAAAACACAAAGACGCAGTAATATTGAAGGTTTTGTTAATAACAAATGGCAAGGAAGGCCTGGAAGAAAGAAGTAGATGTCTTAGGAACTTTAGGGCTCTAATACCATGGCACAAATTGAGAAATTCTTGTATGTATTTTACTTGATCAAGGTACAAGAGTATTTATACAAAAAGAATGAAGCTATTCTAAGGAAGAAAATTATTTTAGAAAACAAAATAAAATCCTATCAAATCCCAACAATTAGGGAACTAATTCCTAGAGTCAACTTTCTAACATAATTACATAAATATTTAATATAATTACAAAATCACAGTAATTAATACAGAAATAAAGACTAATCTTTAACAAAAACAAGTATTTCTAGCTTCCTATACTTTTGGGCATCCTTGTTTGGGGCTGAATTACTACTAGCTCCATCTACAGCCTGTGTGTTTTCTTTCATCTAAGCCACTGGTTATGACTCTCCTCCAACCCTACTTCATGCTTCGAGGCATGCCAGTGATTCATGCATCTCCATCACCACTCCTTGCAACAATCCCATTTTCCCCTTTTACTCGCCAACTCATGATCTTGGTTATCTAGCCTCATCTCCATTCTTGTATTCACCACATGTAGATTGGTACAAAGATTCTAGGCACAAGTACTCAATAGGAATTTCATTAGAAAAGATTCAACAACAACCTCCTTCTCATCTAGCTCACACATATACTAGCTAGACTAAGGAATTAGTTTTCCTTTAATTACGCTTCTAACTGAATCACTAACTAACTAACTAATGAACAACAAACAACTAACTACTCACTTATTATTATTTGTAACACATAACAATTATCCTCCCCCATACAAAATCCTTCACCTCAAGTATCTTTATTGTGGTCTAGAATGTTAAAACTAAAGAAATTGCTTCTGGATACTGAACAAATCCTCCCAAGTAGCATATTCAGAATCAATGTTTCTCCATTGCATCAAAACTTGAGTAATTGGCATGTGACCTCTCCTAACAACTTTTCTAGCCAAATTTTTTTCTAGTTCAATCATGAATAGGAAGTTTTGTAGATACATTAGTGTTTTCACCCTTGTGTCATCTTAACATTGACACATGAAAGATGATGAATTCTAGTGGACTGAGGTAAATCTAACTTGTATGCTACCTTCCCAATCTTTTGAACTATCCTATAAGGGCCATAAAATCTCATTGCTAACTTATGTAAAGAGGAACTACTATGAACATTTCTTCTAAATGGTTGCAACTTCAAATACACTAAACCCCCACATTAAACTCCCTTTCCGCTATGTGTTTATTTGCAGCTTGAACTATTATGTTCTAAGCCTTTCATAAATGCTTCTTAAGTACCAAAATTGTACCTTCCCCGTCATTTGAACTCCTATCTATCACTTCATTGTTTGAATGCCCAGCAAGGCATGACATATGTAATGATGGCTTGATTCCCTAGATAGCCTCGAACAATGTCATACAAATGGCTAAATGGTATGAAATGTTATACCATAGCTTAGCCAAAGGTAACCACTTCACCCATTGCTTCAATTGATCACTTGTCACGCAATGCAAGTAACATTCCAAACATCTATTTAAGACTTATGTTTAGCCATCAGTTCGAGGTTGATAAGCATAAGAATACAATAACTTGACCTTATAGAGTCTAAAAAGTTCTCTCCCAAGCTTCCCACAAAAAATCAAATCTCTATTACAATTGGCTTAGGAAACCCATGTAACTTCACAACATTATCCATAAAAATCTAAGCAACCTCCATTGCTGAAAATGGATGTTTAAAGGCCATGCTGATTTACTCAGCCTATCGACTACCACTAAAAACACTGTTTTACCATAAGAACTAGGCAACCCCCAATAAAATTCATGCTTAAATCAGTCCATATACTGTCCAGTATGGGTAGTGGCTGTAAAAGTCCTACAGGAGCCACAATTTTAGGTTTATGTCCTTGGACAACCTAGCATTCTCTCACATAATTCCTCACTTGCTTTTCCAATCCATTCCAATAAAAAATTGATGATAATCTTTTATAAGTGGAGATAACACATGAATGCCCACCCAAGGTATCATCATGAAAATGCTTAAGTAATTGCAACTTAAGACTAGAATCATCCCCAACCACTACCTTCCCCTTTGTTCTAAGTATGTTATGGTGCCATGAGTAATTAGGATGGGATTATGAATTTTCTTCTAGTTGAGAAATGATCATCTTCAAATTAGCATCCTTCTCCCATGATTCTTTAACTATTTTCTCGATGCTTGAACTAATAGTGATAATTGCCAAGCAAGTATTTTCTGAACAGTCCTCCTCAATTTCTTCTTCATGCGGTCTTCTAAAAAGAGCATCAGTCATTATATTATCTTTACCTTCCCTGTACTCTATTATATACTCCAAACCCCACAATTTGTGTAACCATTTATGTTGTTCTAGAGAAACTACCTTCTCCTCTAGCAAAGACTTGATAGGCAAGTGGTGAGTTTTGATGATAAATGGCTGGCCAAACACATAATGTCTCTATTGTTTAACTACAAAGACTATAGTTGTCAGCTCTTTCATATGTTGACAGATGCTTTTCTATTAGACTGAGAGCTTTACTTGCATAAGCAATAGGATGTCCTCTTTGAGAAAGAACAGCTCCTATGTCCACATTAGAGGCATCTGTCTCAATAGTAAACGGTATAGAAAAGTCTAATAGAGCTAAAACAAGTGTGGAAACCATAGCTTGCTTCAATTTCTCAAAGGCAATAGCTGCTTCTTTACTCCATTCAGATCTGCCACAAAAATACATTTAGATCTTTCAAACAAAAAATTCTTCCTTAAAATCATCAGTGTACATCTCAAATGGCTAATGTGCTCCTTCCAAGACTTGTTAGACACCAATATATCATCGAAAAACACATCTCCTTAAGAAAGGCTTAAAACACTGCATTCATCAGCCCTTTAAATGTAGTAGGAGCATTAGTGAGCCCAAAAGGCATCGCTAAAAGCTCATACAATCCCTCATGCGTATGAAAAGTCATCTTATGACATAGGCTTCATCAAAATCTGGTGATACCCTACACTCAAATCCAGAGCTTTGGTAATCTACACAAAACCTCCATGTCCGATCTTTTCTTTTTTTTAATCTAACACCACTAATAATGTAAAGGAGCTGCTATTTGGCTGTATGACCCCTTGCTGAATCATCTCTTGGACTAACTTATTCCTAGCATCTTTTTGTAATAGACCATATTTGTAAGGACATATAATGATAGGTTGCTCCTCCTTGAAATTGAGTGATCCAACTCACGAGTACGTGGTAAATCTTTTGGTTCTCAAAAAGCATTTACAAAGTCCTACAGTAATTGCTCCAACTTAAATCATTTACTTTCTTCTTGTTGCTCCTGCAATCATAAATCTGTCTTCTTATCAAGCAACTGTTCAGAAACTTGAAATAGATAAACCACACTTTTAAGCAATTGCTTGCTTTGTATAGAATCATCCATCAGTTGATCTTGCTCTTACTTATCTCCATATATCTTGTATTGCTTCCCATTCAGTTTAAAACTCATCACTTCATCATGCAAATCTATCATGAATCTTCCCATATTAGCTAACCATTGAACACCCAATAATAAATCATATTCTCCCAACCCCATGACAAAGAAATTTGCACAAAATGTCTCTCCTTACATCTTCCATGGTAACTGAACACATTTAATTTTTGCTGTAATCCTCTTCCCATTCACTATTGCTACTTTGATACCCTCAGTATACTATGTTTTCAACTTCAACTTTTTAACCAATGATAAATTCAAGAAGTTGTGTACTTCTTATATCAATGAGTAAGGATACTGTTGCCTCTTAAAATAACCTTTCACCTTCATAGTGGAATATCCTTCTCTCCCATCTATTGCATTCAATGATGCTATTGGCTGTATTTCTTGCTCACCCAAATAGTCTTGATATTCTTCTTCTTAATCTTCCCCTTCTTCTTCACATGCTAGTATGATGAAGAGTTGGGAGCTTTTACATTTGTGATCTTAAGTGTATTTTTCTAGACACCAGTAGCAAAGCCCCTTCTTTCTCCTATCATCCATCTCCTTCTTGGTTAATTGCTTTATAGGCTGGTTCTGGTTGGTGTTGGTTTTGGAAGTATAGCCAGTGGTAGAATTACTTTTCCGAGTGTTCAAATTGGATTGGTTGGTCCGGTTTTTTGGTAAGGAGTTGATTGGGCTTGATAATGATGAAGTGATAGAGTTTCTTGGGTTTGAAAAAGATGAGAAATGGTCCTAATTCATAAAAGCTTTTCTGGTATGGCTTGGACTTTGGTTTTGGGTGGCTAGGAAGGATACTTCTTGCAATCTTGCAAGATACATGGTGTTGGTAAGGTTTGAAGGTTTGAACATTTTGGTAGAGGCCTCTATTTTAGCCTTCAATCCACCTAAAAAACAATTGATGGCTATAACTTCAGACATATCAACTTCTCCTAGTAATTCTTTAAATTTCTCCTAATACTCCATCACCAAATCTTCTTGCTTTAGTCTTTTCACCTCAGCCATAGGATCCACCTTTAATATATCATAAACCTTTTTGCCATATTTTCCATATAATCAATCCATTTCACCTCTCCACTTTTCTTTCTTCTCATAAGAGACTAGTGCCATTGCAAAGCCTTACCCTCCAAGTGAATACTAATAATCTTGATCCTCTACTCCGACGGTGTCTCATCAATTTCAAAGAATTGCTTGTATTTGAATGCCCAACCTCTGTAATCTAGCCCGTCAAACTTAGGAAATTCAATCCTAGTGTTTTTAGGAGGAAACAAGTAGCCTCCCTTTTTTATATCAATGAATGAACCAAATTGAGGACATACTCCCACAGCTCTATTTTCATTCACGCACCCCATGGGCATTGAATCCAATGTAACCAGACTTCCATTCCCATTTCCAATAGCTACTTGCTCATTCGGCATTTCTAATCTATTCAAACTCGTTTGCATTGTCATCATCAGCTTGTGCTTGTCTATAGCATTCTCGCCATCAATTTTGCCATCAAGGACTCCATTTGTGATAGAAAGCCCTGACGATCTATAATGTCCTCCCCAAGCTTGACAATTTGTTGCTGAGATTGTCTGAGCTCTAGTTCAAATTCTTCCAAGCAATCGTGATCATGACTTTATGTATTCTTTGCTACCAAAATTTCATTAGAAAAGATTCAACAACAACCTCCTCCTTATATGGCTCATACTTATACCAACTAGAGTAAGAGGAATTTAGTTTTCATTCGGTTACACTTCAAACTAAATCGCTCACTAACTAACTGATGAACAACAACTAAACTACTCACTTCTTATTATTCATAACATGTAACACAGATCACACTGCTCTGATACCAAAATTTCTCATATCAACACACACACACACAGAAATGCAATAAGTAGAGGTATTGATATTAATGTGGAAGGTGCTGTTAGAGAAGAACTTACAACACACTCTAAATAAGTGAACCTCTCCCTCAGATTACACAAAAAGATTCACTCAAGTACCCTAGTGCACAAACACTCACTTAAAGCTAGACAAAATACAAATAAGAACACCTAAGAACAGAACACATCAAGAGGTTGGCCCTCTCCCAAAACAGATCCACAAAAAACTTCCTGCCCTCTTCCTTCTCAGCATTTCTCTATATACTTCAGTCAACCACCGTCTAACTACTCCCTGCAACCTTTTCATCATTGCTTCCTTCTTTTGCTCCTCTACTTTTCTGCTTCTTTTGGGTATAAACTATTGTCTCTTTTATTGAACCAGCAGTCCCTTGTTTTCCTACCTTCTCCTTTCCCTTTTGTGTCCCCTTGTAAATTTTGGCTGCTGGATCTGGAGCAGTGGGCCTATCATACATTAATTAGTGCATTAAGATTTTGTTACTTTTGTTTCGACTATTGCATATTTTCTAGTTTGAGGATATCTTAACCTCCAACAAGATGTACCTTCTTCACTTTCCAAAACAATTTCTTCTTGTATAATTTTATATATTAAAAAAAAATTCATTGGTGCTGCATGTTGAACAGGAAAATACAGAGGCCCATAGGAGTCACTGTAGAACATTATGTGCAACCCTTTCACAAAATCAAGAAGTTTTAAAATTAAAGGTTAAAGCAAGAATATGATGCACAGGAAGGCTTGCACACTTGCACTCACACAACAAAAGCCCCCTCCCACCTTGTCATTTATACTAAACTAGATAAATATGAATACAAAGGAAAATCCTCCAAGAAGATGACAATTCCTAAAGATACTTGTAAGGGATAACTAAGATATGGTTAAAGGATGAGATAATTATCTCAAACTATCCTTTATCCTTTAACACTCCCACTTAATACTGATCTTTGAATAATTGATAATTTTCTCAACAAGAACAAATAGTTGCTATCATTAATTGCCCAGAACCCCAGGCTTTAATATGCACGCATCAGGCACCTATATTTGTATTGAAATATCAAAAAGCAATCATAATTTTATCTCTAGAAAACAAACCTCTGGGGCCATCCATCTATATGTTCCAGTTTCTGCTGTCATCACTCCCCCCTGATTCAGGAACCGAGCAACTCCAAAATCGGCTACTTTAACAACCTTAAAAGGGACAAAAAATATATATATTTAAAATGTAACTGAACATTTAGAACACTATATTTATTGGGGAGAAAAAAAGTACATAAAGAAATGACAAGTAGAATATCAAATTTTCAAAAATTCACTAACAGCAGTTCATTATTAAGTCATTATCCATAAACAAATTAAAAAATGAAACAGAGCACACTTTTTTCAGAACTAGAAATGCACCTTAAAATTACAATGCTACTTAATCAAACTAGAAATGCACCTAATAACCACATATAAAAGGAAAATTAAAGAAAAAGGGAAACACAGCATGTTAAATGTAACAAATTAAATGAACTTCTTGGGCAACTTCTTCATCAATTACATCCTTTTTCTTTTCTTTTGACCATCAAATGAATGGCACTTGATTTTTACATGATCTAAGAATAACTATTGTTGCTATCTCTGTCGTTTCCTTCCTCAAAACACACTCATACATGGATACATATAGAACATAGATTTCATCTAAGATCTGAAGGAGACACTGATGAAGGCAGCCACAATGATTGAATTATGCCAATGATCCATAGAAAACTAGAGTAAAATTTAACCATTAACTCCAAATGGTATGGGGTTCATTAACAATTATTGCTACTTAGGAAATGCCAATAATATAAAGCTATTAAATCTTATACACATGATAAATACTTTGGATTCAACTAGTTCTCACACTCTTGGGGGAAAGTCATAACATGATGTCAATTACACTTTTGTGCTACAATTATTTTTAATAGTGCATCAACAAGTGGTTGAGGCAAAAATGAATACACAAGTCCAAAGATAACAGCATACATATGGGTCATCAATGCTCTTTTACAAAGTAAAACTCAATCTAGTAAAGCTAACATGTAATAGTATTGAAAACTAGAAATTTTCATAAATTCTCACATTGTGGGTATCCATCAATAGATTGGCCGTTTTCAGATCCCTGTGAATTATTTTGTTTCTGTGCAAATACTCCATACCCTTGCAGACATCAATCGCAAACTTTAGTAACTGAGACAGCTCCAAGACATTATGGTTTTTATGTAAGTAATCATACAGACTTCCTCCAGGCATATACTCTGCAAGCAAGAAAAGAAATCATAACAATATATTTTCATGATTAAATTTAGTAGAATTTGAAAAAAAAAAAAAAGAAAAGGAACAAATTCAACCAGAAACAGATGAGGAGACGAGAGATATATTTAAAGGTAATCAGCAATCTTCCTGATGGAATTAATCAGAGTTTAATTAATCAATGGCAAAACATTACTGATTTAGGTGCCTGCCTTCACAAATTTGGTACAAGGATATTCCTCTAGATAAGTTGACATGTTCCAACAGAAGCATCATATTTGCCAGAGAAATAAATAAAGACATCCAACATAATTGGTAAAATACTTGTATGAGAGAATATGAATGAAGCCAGCATTGCGAAAAATCCTTAGTGGAGAAAAGCAGAGCATAGTAAACAGGAAAAAGTATGATTTACTTTAATTTAAAATGATATTTTCATTGAGCTAAATGGCATAAGAGGATTGATGTACCAACCCTAGATAATTTAATCATTTAAGTTACACAGCCAAAGTCACCATTATGAATTTAAGTTAGCTAGGTTGTGTTCACTACAATTCATGAATGAGATTTATGAAGGGAACTAAATTAGAATCAAGGCATGACAACACTCACACACAACTGTACACAGTAATCAAACTCCCTAACACCACACATAAAGGAACAAATTCTTCAGGAAGATATTAATACCCAATGACCATTAATGGGTGAAAAAAGGATTATTTCCAAGTTGATTTTCAGACCAATTGTCTTCATAACATAAAAAGGCTAGACTGATTTTACAAGTCTACTCCTCACTTCCACAGAAAAATAGAAGTAAATAACTTAAGAAGGAAGATTTCTTAAAAGATGGGACCCACAATCCCCCAATTGATAAGAAATCAATTTTGCTTGATGTTTAGGAACCTTCTCAGTCTCCGTAATGTTGATTTGCATTATGAACTAGTCCTCTTTGAAAACATAGCAAAGATCACTGTTTTGTGGTAATAAATCCCCTGAAAAGTACTAAATGATGAACAGATTAGCAGAATGTGTAGCAAAAATAAGTAAAAGCATACTACATACTACTCAAGAAAAATGCACATGACATCTGAAACAGAAAAATTAAATGCATAAAGATCCGAATTATAAATACTGCAAGACAACAAACACCAGTATTGTGCTAATACTATCATGATCACACAACTCGAGCTGAAGGCAAATAGTCCACAGTGAGAATATAACAGATACCACCACATTTCTACTAATCAGTCTGCCAACAAAATTTCTAAATAATGAAGACATAGAAACATTATTCAGCAACACGAAAACAGAAGGCAGCAATAATAAATATAAAGATCTCCAAATTCTTCATAAATAGCTAAAAGGTTGTATCAACAAGGTCTCCTGCTCTAATAAATAACTATTGAAAGAAAATTACAAAAGGAAAACATCTTTAAGAATTGCTGCAACACAGGTATCATTGTAAACCTGGACCAAAAGCAAATGCAAGCATTAGCTCAAATTTTGACTTTTGGGAACTATATGTTCATCATTAAAAACAAGTCTTTTCTTTCTATTTATATTTGAAATCAACTTAGGGTTTCCTGGTTCAAACAAAATCAGCATCACTTGGTGTTACTCTTTGTTCAGTCTATGTATTTTCTATTGTGTTAATTCATCGATTTTATATAATGATATTCAACTAAGATTGAAAGAATTTCTGGTATAGTTACTTAAAACATTTCTCAGTGAAGAATGGTTTATCAATTACATTAAATTCAATAATATATAACTATACATTTGCACCAGTGGCTTGACATACACATGTGCATGTCAATCTACCTTTTTTTTTTAATTTTCCTTTTAAAAATAAAGAGATAGGGGAGGATTTTTCAATCTTCTTTCTTGGAGAGGCCATGAGATGAAACCAAACTCCTGGCAGAGCCACATATATTAGTAAAGATGTGCCAAATGAAATTTTGATCAAATAATAGGAGATAGATACCTGTTACAATGCACAAATGTGGAGATTTTGTAGATGCACCAATGAAACGAACAACATTTTTATGATGCACCTGACTGCATTTAAAAATTCAGAAATCAGAAGATTTTCAGTAGAGGCATATGGTCAGAACCTAAATGAGAAAAAGTCAGCAATGTATATGATTCTTAGACTGATGGATTTGTAGCATGGGGCATCATAATCGATTGGTATGACTCAAGTTTTATATCTCCGTTTCTTCCTTTTTGGACACTAAGAAGAGTGATACTGACCTCAGAATAGCTACTTCGTGAGCAAACTCATCCTCTAAAGCATCATTCAAATGCTCAGATCTCAGAATCTTAACAGCAACATCTTGACCAAGATAAACTCCATGATACCTGAGGATGAATAACAAAGCCAATTAGAGGCAATAATAAAGACAAATAATCTATAAAAAAAAGAAGTGAAAAGACAACCAAGGACAAGAACTTAAAGAAAGTAATCAATTCACAGTAAAAAAGCTCAACTTACAAATCTCCACAAGATCCAGATGCTATTCTATCTCCTATCTTCAGCAACCTCCTGTCTATTTCCCAATCACCAGATTTTGCTTCTGCTACTAAGGCCTTATCCGCAGCTGGATGGGAATTTAAAGAACGAGACCAAGACCCCTATAGCAAGGAAGGACATTGGTTACAATCTTCCAGACCTTGATTAAATACCATGCAAAAGGGGTTCCAGAGCAGGACAATTGTTGAATCTTATGATTCCTGCCTAAACTAAGGTGAAGACTTTTGTTTGGACACCAGTACTCAAATAAATTAATACATTGATCTGTTACAGACTGGTAGTTCTCAAGGCTATTTTTCCTACTATTTGTGTTATATGTAACTGGGTTACAGATTCAAACAGTCATCTGTTTAAACAGTGAGGTTGCTTGGCAGCTTACCAGCAGAGGGTTTGTCCAGCGTCTTTAGACTGTCTTTTAACCTTACATCTTAGAGGAATTAGTGACAAAAAGGTGTGCAAGATCTTTTGGCAGCAAGCTGACTTTGCTGTCTAGTTTTCACCTTTAGAGTAAAATGCTGAAGTTTTTAATCAGAGATTTCATTCTTCTCACTTTCAATGGAATAGAGTACTCATTATGGCTACTATGTGAGTTTCAGCTGATATTCTTTTTGTGGCAGGGTGTTTATTTGAAGAATTTACAGAGGAACTGGAGAGCTATATTGAGCTTATGTTTTTCTTTTGCTTCCTTTGCTTCTTTTGATTGTTTTAAGGAGAAAGTCCTATCCTCCTTTTTAGTTGTCTTCTTCCTCTAAATATATTTCCTTACCAATTTTTAATCTGCTAAAAGAAAAATACATATCAAATGGTTTTTAAATAAGAAAAAACACTTCTAAGACAAAATCAGATTTTTGTCAAACTTCTAATAAGTAACATATTTCACCCCATCCAGTTTTGAAATCAAGCATACATTTCTACTTTGGAGACAATTTTTATAATAAAATCTGTAGTATTGAGAGTTGAAGAATTTCAGAGTTTAATGATGTTTTAATTCTTATTCATTGAAAGCTGAATGGTTCAACTATAAACAGGGGTTGGAGTGCTAGGTTGCAATATCCAAAATCCCAAGGAAATAGCTAATATGAATTTTAAATTAAAACTAACTTATCTTGACTGAAATACAAGGTCAAAATAAAAGCCTAACAACCTAACAAATAGAAAAAATTTAAAATATAATTATCCTATCATAACAGAATGATAAGATAATAAAAATCTAACAAGATAATGTCTTATAGAATAAATAAAAACTAATATTAAAAAAGCTACTAAATAATAATAAAACCAATATTAAAATACTGCTAAATAACACGTGTAGTAAAGGATGTCCTTTTAATATCTTCTTCAAGAATGACATCCTCCAATGTTCCCCTTCAAGTTGGGAAATAAATATTAGTCCTATCTAGGAACTAATCTTCCTAGTATCACCAATCTACTTCAAGACCAAGTCTTACTTGAGCAAGAGTACTAAAACCCACAATTTTCTCCAAAGTCATATGGTCCTTATTTCCAAGTAATTTTTGCAACAATTCTCATTGTTCTTTGATAAAAGGATTGATCTCATATTGAGGTTTTTCCTTATTGGGCTCTGTCATGGATCTTATCTTTCAGTCTTGGTTTTCAATTTGCTGGTTTACCATGGATTTTTCAACAAACCTCCTTCGCGTGGCCTAGTTGTTGGCAATGTTCACACCAAGCCTTGGCTTGTTTTTTCTATTGGAAGTGAGTTGGGTTGAGTACCACAGGCCACCATGGTAGATGATTCAATGTTCAGATGAGTGATTCTTTTCCTACTTTCCTCACGTCTCACTTTTAAGAAAGTCTCTTTGAGTGATAGGAGATATTTAGTGCCCAAGATTTAGCCTCTGACTTCCACGAACATAATGTTTAGTCCCATTAAGAATTTGTAAATTCTCCTTTTCTCCACCAAGCTTTGATACAATGTTGCATCAGTTGGACAACAATTATAAACTACAATAGCATATTGTTGCTGCCATCAGCCTGCCAATAACTAACAAGGGTATTGAAGTACTGATTTATAGTCCTCTCTCCCTACTTCAAATCAGTAATAAGGGCTTCTAGTTCAAAAAAGACTGCAGAATTTTCACTCACTGAGTATGATTCCTAAGATACTTCCTTTGTGATTTGTATAGGATGAAATTTTCTCGTCTTTCAATTGCCATCAAATTTATAAGACATGACATAACCAGATTATTTTCAACAACCAAAAGTTGATATTTTAGGTCCCTAAGGTCAGGCTACTGTGCTGCACTAGTGAGGATTCCTTCCTTCTGCCACGTACAAGCATGAGCACCATATGAGACCATTGAAGATAATTATTCCCATTGAGACAGTGTTAAGTGATGAACAAGGTGTGTTTTTGGTCAATCTATGGTTGGTTGGCTAGGCAATTTTGTTGGCTGACTCCCCTTTTCGACCTTGAGTGCCATTAGTTGACCACATTTTGTCATTCAGGCCTAGTAGGCTATGATACTATTAAGAATTTTAGAGTTTAATGATGCTCTAATTCTTATTCATTGAAAGCTGAATGGTTCAACTACAACTAGAGGTTGGAGTGCTAGGTTGCAACGTCCAAAATCCCAAGGAAGTAGCTAATGCAAATTTTAAATTAAAACTAACTTACCTTGACAAAAATACAAGGTCAAAATAAAAGACTAACAACAAGCAAATAAAAATTTAAAATATAATTATTCAAGAATGATGTTCTCCAACAAGAACCCTCAATTTTCATATTGATTTAATCCTATCAGCTCAACTTTATAGACTACTCAACACACCAATGCAGAAAATTATTTGAAAACAAGTCAAGAATTGACCATATAACCAACACACTCATATTTGACCAGTCAAATGTAGAAGTCAAAACCCAGCAAGAGTAGCTATATATATTAAAGAAAGTGCCAAATATGATTATAGAACAGTTTCTTACCCTTTCTAGATATACTTGTTGTAGAGATAATGTGAATATTTTGCTGGAATCATGTGCATCAAGTAGCTTTTATTCTCTTTATTTTTGTCAATGTTAAGTTCCTGATTTGTAGCTCCTAGGATTTTGTTCATTATTTGTTTATATTTTTCAAATTTCATGATGTTAATTTTATGGGATTGAGTGGCAAGCATATTGCCATCTCTTCCCTTTATTTACTCATGTATTTCACCATGAAAATTCAAGTAATCAAAGCACCATTACTCTGATATTTCCTTATGGTATCAAAGTCCCAAGAGGCTTAACCCTTTCTAATGACCAAATTCAGCCAATCCCTAGCCAATCCCTAGCCATGAACACCAAAAAGCATGGCTTTACATCAGAGCCAAACACCATCACTTCTCTTGCACATGGAGGCAACAAAGCTTCACCCATTTTGATCACTGGTCATCATCTTAGAAGCAACAATTACCTCCAATGGTCTCAGAGTGTCATGATATGAGAGGCAAAGGGAAGCATGATTATTTGGCAAGCACAGCTTCTCCTCCCAATATTAGTGACCCAAACTACAAAATTTGGGTCACAGAAACTAACATGATTATGTCATGGTTGATAAACTCCATTACTAATGAGATTGGACAGAATTTTCTCCTTTAAGAAATTGCTAAGGAATACGGGAGGCAGCCGAAGAAACCTATTCTTTAGTGGAGAATACAGTGGCTTTGTTCGAGATTGAAGGCCTTCTTCATGATTTAAGGCGAGGAGATATGATTATGACTCAATATTATATTGTTCTTACTCAGCATTGACGAGAACTAGATACATGTGAGACACATACTCAGTCTTGTACCATGGATGCAGCTTAATTCAAGAAGATAATTGAGAGGAAGAGGATCTACAAGTTTCTTCTTAGGCCAAACCCTAATTTTAAAGAAATAAGAGGAAGAATCATGAGCATCCACCCACTTCCTACTCTTAGGGAAGTATTTTCTGAAGTAAGAAGGGAAGAAAGCAGAGAGAGACACTCAAGGATTATAAAATACCCAAATGATCCCTGATTCATCAGCTCGTTACTTCGAGATCATAGCTTTATGGAGCAGATTATCAATTTAAGAAGCACACAAGGTCTTGGTGTGATCATTACAATAAACCAAGGCAAACTAAGTAAGTGGGTTGGAATTTGGAACTCCATGGGAAGCCCTCCAATTTAATACTGAGGCCAAGAAATGAAGCAAGAGGACATATGGTAAGCTATGAAGAAAGGAAAAAAGCAAAAATCAACCATCTTTAGAAAAAAGTAGATGGAGTTTTTACATAAGATGTTTGGAAACCAACAAATTTCTGCCCCTAGCAATTTAATAAGATCTGGAAATGTGGCTCACTTAAGTAATGCCTCTATTGCATTGACCTCCCAAATTCAAAAAAATTTGGATTGTTGATTCTAGAGCTACTAACCACATGACAGGTAATGATTCCTACCTCAACAATTTTACCCCTACTACTAAAGGATTAAATGCAAATATTGCTAATGGATCACTGCCTAAAGTGAAAGGTACTAGATTAGTGAAGTGTTGGAAATCACAATATCTAAACATGATTTATCTTTTTTCATTTAACAATTTTTTTTAATATTTTTTATTTTAATGCCTATATTTTAGCAAGTTTGTTTAGGCTCTTAGGATAAGATTAGTTTAAATTTTTTGGTTAAAATTGGCATCCTACATAATAGGAGTTTTCAAATACCTTATCATTAACTTTAGTTTAAGCCTTATTGTTATCAATTGTTGTAATTTGAGTGGCAAAGTTTGTTGCCTCCTTTCCTATATGCATTTGACTATTTTCATTTGATAAAATAAATTCAAAGAATCAATAAAACCCCGAATTTCTACATAGAATCAAAGGCTAAAAGGCTTTATGATTGCCTTTGGCTCAATGAGGACCTTTAATGCCAATTCATCCTCTAGAGTCTCCAATTCGTCACAGCCAAATAGCAACACCACTCTACCAAATAGCCAAGCCAACATCCCTATAGCACAAATGAATTCCAAGAATGCAACAATAATGATCAAGACACCGTTTCAATGGCAACAATTACCTACAATGGTCCCAAAGCATTTTCACGTTCATCAGAGGCTAAGGGAAGGAAAAGTATCTCACTAAGAAAGCTATCCAGCCAGATATCTCATATCTAAAGTATAAACATTAGTGAGCGAAGAACAACATAATCATGTCATGGCTAGTGAACTCCATGACACACAAGATAGGTGAAAACGTTCTTTTGTAAGACTGCAGAAGAGATATGAGATACTGTAAAAGAGTCTCATTCCACAGTTGAAAACACAGCAGTGTTGTCCCAAATCAAAGAGTATCTCCATGAATTGAAACAAGGTGATTTAACCATAACTCAATATTATAATACCTTTGTGAGATACTAGCAAGAACTAGATCTCTTCGAAACTCACCAATGGATATGTAGCGAAAATGCAGCCCATTACAAGAAACTTGTGGAGGAGAGAATTTACAATTTTCTCCTAGGACTTAATCCTATATTTGAAGAAGTAAGGGGAAGGATTAAGGCTATACAACCATTGCCTCCACTGCAAGAAGTGTTTGCTAAAATTAAATGGGAAGAGAGTCAAAAACGACTCACTCTCAAGGTACAAAATGCACAACTTCTACCAAAAACATCTGCCTTAATTGCTAAAGGCAATACATGTAGTGAATACAAGTAGAAAAAGCTAGGAAAGCCTTGGTGAGACCATTGTCACAAGGCTGGTCATACAAAAAATGTATACTGGAAATTACACGGGAAACCAAGAGATGGGACTTGTGAATTAGTTGTGACCAATGAGAAATCAACTCATTTTGAGACCTATCCTTTTACAAAAGACCAATGGGAGTCATTACAAAAAATACTTAGAAATAAGGACCAAAACACAATGAAAAAGGTTGTGGATTCTAGTATCCTTACTTAAGCAAAAATTTGCCTTGGAGAAAAACGACTGACAATGCTAGAAGAGCTTTAAGCTAAAATATCCACTTAAGAGTAAGTGTTAGAAATCACATTATCTAAACATGATTTATCTTGTTTTTATTTAACAATTTGTTTTTTATATTTTTTATTTTAATTCCTATACCTTAGCAAGTTTGTTTAGGCTCATACAATAAGATTAGATTAAGTGTTTTGATTAAACGAGGTATAGTAGCTAATAGGAGTTTTCAAATATTTTATCATCAACTTTAGTTTAAACCTTATTATTATCAATTATTGGAATTTGAGTGGCAAGGTTTGTTGCCTAATTCCCTATATATGTTCGACTATTTTCATTCAATAAAGTAAGTTCAAATGATCAATAAAATATTGAATTCCTACATGAAGCTATCAAAGATGACAAGAAGTCTGAAATTCTTGTTATTGAAAAAGAATTAAGGTACATGGGTATTTATACAATAGAGAGAAAGCTCTTCTAGGAAAGAAAATAAATGAGACAAATCCCTAACTATTAGGGATTGACAAAAAAGACTAAATCAATTAACCCCTAGGGTTAACTAATAATTGCAAGGATTCTAATAATAATTACAATAATAAAAGAAGATTTGTAATAACTAAGGAGGATTTGTAACACTCTCCCTCAAGCTGGTAAGTAGATATCGTCCATGCCAAGCTTAATGATTATGTTTTGAAAGATGACAATAGATAATCCTTTGCAAACACATCTAAAAGCTGACCACCAATAAGAACAAAAGAGTATAGATCAGATTGCTATCTAATTTTTCTTTAATAAAGTATCAATCAACCTTAATATATTTAGTATGGTCATATTACACCAGATTATAAGCACTATTGATAGTAGATTTATTATCACAAAAAAGCTTCATCAAACCTTCCCAATTAATCTTTAAATCATTTAAAATAATTTTCAGCCATAATAATTTGCATATTCCGAGTGTCATTGCTCTGAACTTGGCTTCTACACTAGGCCTTATTACCACATTCTGCTTCTTACGTTTTTAAGTAACAACGTTTCTGTTGAGGAAAGTATAATACCCTGAAGTTGATCTCTTATCAATTAGAGATCCTGCATAGTCTACATCAGTATAGAGCTCAAAAGTCATTCCCTCACCCTTTTTTAACAAGATTCCTTTTACTTGTATACCCTTCAAGTACAATAAAATTCTATGGATCACCTTGAAGTGTGATTCTTTAGGATTGTGCATAAATTGGCTTACCACGCTCACAACATAAGCTATATCAAGCTTCGTATAAGACAAATAAGTCAATTTTCCCTTTGATAAGACCTTCTATCAACTGACAAATCGTCTAAAGCATCACAAAGTATATGGTTTATTTCCATGGGTGTTCCTACTGACTTGCATCCCAATTTGCCCATTTCTATCTATAAATCCAATACATACTTTTGTTGTGATATAAAAATACCTTACTATGAATGAGCAACTTCAATGCAGATAAAGCATTTTACTCTACCTAACTCCCTGATCTCAAACACCTTTATCAGCTATCCTTTTAACAATTTTATACCCTCCAAATCATCTCCTGTGACTATGATGTCATCTACATAAACTAATAGTATAGTCACTCCCCATGAGAATAAATGCTTCACAAATAAAGTATGGTCACCTTAACGTTGCTTATACCTCATAGCAAGTATAGCTTTGGAAAATCTCCCAAACCATGCCCTCAAGGATTGTTTTAGCCCCATATAACATCTTTTTTAGTTTACACATAGTGCTTGGTTCAGTGTGGGAGTCAAATCCTAGTGGTATCTCTATATACTTTTCTTCCTCAAGGTCACCATGTACAAATGCATTCTTGATGTCAAATTGTTGAAGTTTCCAACCACAATTGGCAACCAGAGATAATAAAACTCTCAGTAGATTCATTTTAGCAACAAGAGCAAAGTTTCACATAGTCTATGCCATAGGTCTCAATATACCCTTTGGCAACAATCTGCGCTTTGTACCACTCTAAGGTACTATTTAAATTATATTTAGTGGTAAATATCCATCAACAACTAACAGGTTTCTTTCCTTTCGGTAACTGTACCAGGTCCCAAGTTTTGTTTTTCTTAAGTGTTTTCATCTCAACCATCATAGCATGTATCCAATTCTCATTTTGTAAGGCCTCAAATAAAGTTTTAGGAATAAGGATGGTATGTAGGTTAGTGACAAAGGTTTTGTAATTATAAGACAAACACTTATAGGAAAGAAAAGAAGAAGATAAATGATGCTTAATACAATGTCTTATGCCTTTCCATAAAGCAATTGAAATATCATAATCATCGTGTAAAAGAGTTTGAGAAACATTATCAATGGGTAAAGCTGTTACCTTAACACCGATAGGCACAAAAGAAGATGATTAGATTGGCTCTAGTTGGAAGATCGATGTCTTCCTTCGAGAATAAACCTGTAATGAACGAATAGAGTCTTCAGATTGCTCGGGCTGCAATTCTCACTCAAGTATGGTGATGGGTTGTAACAGAACCTCAGATGAAGCATTTGCTGGTAACTCTAGGAATTCAAGATAAAAGATATACCTATAGGAGTTTTTTCCAATGTCCCCAATAAATTTCGTAACTTCTCAATTTCTTCTCTATTAAAATCAGCAAGAACAAAGTTTTCCTCAATGCTGAAATTTGAAGTTGCCATATGGGCTTGACTAAGTCCCTTCTTCATGGGTTAAGGCTTACCATGAAGCTTCCAACCATTCTCCTTAGTGTGTCAAGGCTACTCACAATAGGTACACTACAAAGTATCCTTGTTGGACTCTTTTAATTGTTTAGTTTGCCTTCTCATTTTATTAGAACGCTTCACAGAATGCTTGGATACTAAAGCAAAATTCTCCACCAGTAAGATGTCAATCATTACATCCCTTCAACCTTCTTCTATCAGCACAATGGAAAGTGTCTCATTCAAAGATGATAACTCTTCCCTGCCAAGTATATGGACTTGCATAGCATCAAATTCAACAGTAAATCTTGCAAGAAATTCATAAATTCTCCCTTCTTTAACAAACCACTTAAGAATAGCTGCATCCTCACTACACCTCATTTGAATGTATTGGTAATGATCTATCTCCTACCAAAGTCCTTTCAACAAATTAAAATATTCAATGACTAACCAATTGCCTTGTTTGGTGGTAGAAATTTTGGTTTTAATCTCATAAATTTGTGCTGCATCACAATCCTTGGAATAGGTTTGTTGAACAACATCCCATATTTCCTTAGCAGGGTGAAGGAAAATGCATGTGTCACCACTTTGGCAACACACAATTTCATGGCCAAGACATTACCAAAGAATCCTCTTCATCCCAGACATCAAATTCAGGATCCCTTGGTTTAAGACCGATATTTCGCAAATGACTCACCTTGTCTCGTCCTGTAAGGAATATGCAAACCGTTTGAAACCATTTCAAATAATTCTTCCTATTCAATCTATATGCAGGCTGAATGTGCAGCAAATCACTCATGGAAGCTATGTGACTACTCATGGATGTGTTAGAGATCTTACCGGTTTCAAGACAACAGTTCATAACTTAAGATTGCCCATCTGATTGAGAATGATAGGTTGATGTGAGATTTTGTTGAATACCCAATCTTTCCAATACCTATTTTTCCATTCCTCCTCAATGTATGATTATCCCATGAATACTCTGTCTACCGGTCACTATTGTTAGTCAAATGAGATATGAATGTTTGTAAATGAATATCTTGCAACCATGTGTCTTGTATCTTCTGCCATGTATCACTAGAAACTGAAGAATAACCATTTGAAGTAATTCAGCCCCTTACATCTAAGAGAGTGCATCTACAGCCCCATTATCCTTCCCCTTCTTATACTAAATCTCATCTGTATACCCTATAAACTTGGTCAGCCAAAAATTCTAAAAGGATGTTCTAACCTTCTGATCTAGTAAAAACTTGAAGCTTCTTTGATCTCTTTTTATGATAAATTGTATCCCATCTGGTATTGATGCCATTGCTGAATTGCTTACACAAGAGCTAATAGTTCTTTCTCATAAAGTGAAAGAGAAAGGTGTTTAGGAGATAAAGCTCCACTGTAGAAAGTAATAGGCTTTTGTTCTTGCATGAGGACAGTACCAATACCTTGACTTGAAGCATCTATTTCAAGGACAAATGGCTTTGAAAAATCTGACATAGCCAATACTGGAGTAGTTGTCCATGCCACCTTTAATATCTGAAAAGCTTTAGAAGCTTCTTCTGCTTAGTGGAATGTACTACTCTTAACAAGATTATTGAGGGCTTTCGTTCTTTCTTCATAACCCGTAATGAATCTTCTGTAATAACTTGTAAGTCCGAGGAAGGATCTTAATTGTTTAAAGGTTGTCGGTAAAGCCCACTTCCTTATAGCTTCAGTCTTTTGAGGGTCTATTGCTACCCCATTTAAGTTGATAATATGACCCAAATATTCAACCATGGTAGTAGCAAAAGAGCACTTGCGGGCTTTTACAAAGTATTATTGTTCCTTCAGTCATTCTAATACTCTCTTCGAGTGCTAGACATGAATCTCTAGGCATGGCCTATAAACTAGAATATCATCAAAGAATCTGAGAACAAATTTTATCAAGTACTCTTTCAAGATACTATTCATTGCATCCTGAAAAGTAGTTGCTGCATTAGTCAGCCCAAATGGCATTATTATAAACTCAAACTCAAAATGCCCTAAGTGTGTCTTGAAGATTGTTTTTGGAATGTCATTTGGGTTCATCTTTATTTGACAATACCCAAATCTCAAATCCAACTTAGTAAACAATTTAGCACCATGTAACTCATCTAACAACTCTACAATCGGAATAATATATTTATCCTTAATAGTAAACATATTATGCTCCCTATAATCCACACACATCCTCCGTAAATTATCCTTTTTCTTAACCAATACCACAAGTGCTGCAAAAAGGGAAGAACTGTTCTGAATCAGCCTGATTCTAACAACTCATCAACTGTCTTTTCAATCACATTTTTCTGTGCAACAAGGTATTTATAGGGTCTAATGTTGAGAGGATCTGAGCCTTTCCTTCAAATTAATGTTGTGATTATGTCCTTCTTTAAAAAGTGGTAATGTTGTAGAAGTTTTGAAAACATCTTCAGACTCCCTTAAAAGCTACTAAATAGATTCTACAATCTGCTCCCCTTCTTTGGTCTGAATTGTCATACATTTCAATCCTTCACCCATGTCTTTTACAGGTTGTATGAGAAAAAATTAAACTGCTTCTGAACTGATTTCTTGCAACTACTTCTGAGATACTACCTTCCACCTCTTAGAACTGTTTGCTACTAATTTCACCAACTTCCTTTTATAATAAAACAACATTGTTGGATTAGCGAAATTCCATTGTACACAATCAATTGATTTTAACCAGTGCATCCCTAATACAATATCACAGCCGGTTAAGGAAATGACAAATACATCAGTTTGGAATTCCTCTCCTTGCATTTTCCACTGAATATTCTTGCAAACTCCCAGTATTAATAATTTCCCCCCTCTAGCTATAGTGACTTGTGCCTCTTTTAACTCTTCCATAGGTAATCCCAATTTCTTTACTAACTGTTAGTCCATAAAGTCATGTGTACTCCCACCGTCAATTAAAATCTACATCTTCTTCCCTACATGACCTTACACCCTCATAGTAGTATTATCTTCCACACCCTCAATAGCATTCAATGAAGTCTTAGGAGATGTTTGGGAGTATTTCCATTATAAACTCCTTCCATTATTGCTTCTTCCTCCATCTCAGTATCTTCCACTACTTTTAAATGTAATTGCATCTCCTTACATTGAGGACACTCATGACCTTGATTATATTTCCCATGACAGAAATAGCATAGGTTATTAGCCTTATGCTTCTCAATTTCTTCTGCTGATAAAATTTTTTGCAACTTGAACTCTCCTTTGTTACTCCCTTAATTTTTTGAAAGAGCATTATTTACAAAACTTGTGGTAAAATACTTACCACCAACTGATTTTTCTTTACAGTTGTAAGTATGATTATTCCATGTTGTTTCCTTTATTGTGTTCTTGCTTCCCCCATTCACGTTCACTAACTAATAACTAAGGCCTTACAGCTTTGCAATTCTCATTGTCTCTAGTATGGTTCTTGGTCTAAACAACCTTTATTCTTTAGCAATATCCTCCTTCAGTCCAACCATGAAAAAGCTTATCAATTGCTCTTCAATCAACTTCACCTTATAGAAGAGGTGCTCAAATGCATCCTAATATTCTTCAACACTCCCTATTTTTCTTAGCTACATTAGTTCCTCCATCGGATCTCCATATATAGGGCCAAAGTGTTTCTTCACAGCTGCAACATATAATTCCCAAGAAATTCTCTTGCCTTCTTGATTCCTATCAAACGCCTAATGCCACCCGAAGCTTTTCTCTTCTACTAAAGTAACATGAGAGGAGATGGCATGTGATTAGAAAGTGGAAAAGAGACTAAAGTTACTTGTCACCAGAATCAATGACCTATTTAGACAATGAAGAGATAAGACCCGTAGTGGTTTACCCAACTCAGCAATAGCAGTAATAGAATGAGTAAAGAATTTCAATGATTCTTAATACTAAGAATTGAGCAAACTCACTAGCAGAGACTAGAATAGTTTTTTCAAAAGAAGATGTAACATTTGCTAACTGAGTTCTCTAATATTTTTTCTAAAATTTCTTACAAATGCGCTTTATATGGCCTGACTCATGACAATAGTAGCACACAATTCCTCTTGACTCCTGCCTACAACTATCAAAACTTTTGTCACAATTTTTCGTTCCTCCTACCTTGTTATCACCTCAATTGTTTTGACATCCAGGCTTACAACCACCATGATTTACAAGAGCACTATTATTATTAGTAGGCTAATGTGTTTGGAAGCTTTCTGTATGAAACACTCTAGCAAAAGTATCCTGCAAAGAAGAAATCTCATATCCAAAGAGAATTTGAAATTTGACAATCTCAAATTCTAGAGAGAGGCTAGTAAAGAAACTCATAACAGCCATTTTCTCACGTTGAACCTTCACATCAGAACTAAAAGTTAACAAATTAAGTTCCTCATAAATCCTTTGAATCCATAAAATAGGCTGTAAGTGGCCTATCCTGCTTCTCTACACAATAAAAAGCCTTACACACCTCATAGATACAAGAGATATTCCCTTAACCAAAATATAAGAAGTTTAAACAATCTATCAATTCCTTAATAAACTCACAATGATTGATCAACCCAATTACTTCATTATCAATGAAGTTTTAAATCTGTAAGAATAGTCTTGAATCATCCCTCAACCAAGCTTGCTTCATATTATCTATAGAAGAGTTGTTGATATGTACACTCAAACTATTTTACTCCAATCTAACTAGTTGGAGCCATTAAGCTTATGCTAAGTAATCTTTGTCAACACAAGAATCACATCAACCATAACATGGATTTACTTTTCGCCATTAGAGAAGCAAAACATTAAACAACCAAAAGAGTATTGAAACAGAATTACAAATGGTGCACGACAACTAATAAGAGCACCTAAACAAGGAGTCAAACAGTTTCTAAACCCAAATACTAAGAGGATGAAGTCAAAAGCAACTCGACAAAAAGACTAAACAAAATACCTACACCTGAAGACCAAAGGAGAAAGGTAGGAACAAAGGACTCATTACCGGTGAAAGGGACTTAAGCAAGAGAATCCAGCTCACACACCCAATCGCCAGTGCATGAGAGGACGTCAAATCTAGAAAGTGGCGCATGACACCCTTATGTGCTGCTGCTAGTCGCCGGCCAATTAGTGGGTTCTAAACCTCTTAGGGTAGTTGGTGGTACCTAATGATCAACTGTTATAAGTGACCTAGACACACCAAGAAACTCAGACAAATTTCAAGCCTTAAGCTCTTATAGCATGAAACTTGAAGGATGAAAACTTAATTTTATTCATAAACAATGTACCTATTTATATGTATCATGAACCTTTAAAATAAGAAACTCCAAAATAGGAAAATAATAAACACTGTAAATAAGCTAATCCAATATCTATGATTACGCATACTAATTACAGGAATATTTACAATAATATTTCCTATTCTATAATGACAGAAATTTTTCCTATTCTATAACAACTATAAAGTATAATCATAAATCACCACAAAGGCAGATTGGTGGTTAAGGGTTTACTCAAAACCATGGGGTAAATTACTAGAAAACCTTTGCCCCTGTTGTTAAATTCAACACCATCAAAGTACTGTTATCCTATTAGCAATTTGGATTAGCGACTTCACCAATTGGATGTAAAGAATGCCTTCATGAATGGGGACCTTAAAGAAGTCTACATGGAAATTCCTCCTTGGTTTAACACTATAGGCAACAAAGTGTAAGTCAAACAAGTCCTTATACAGCCTTAAACAATCACCAAGGGTTTGGTTTGATAAATTTACAAGGGCTGTGAAGAGCTATAGATACATGCAAGGGGAAACTAATCACCTGTTACTTCTAAAATTTTCTTTTGAAGGAACAATAGCAATTCTAATAGTTTATGTTTGATGATATTACTGTAACAGGAAATTTTAAAGAAGAACTAAGGCAGCTAAAAAGGCCCCTTGCTAGGGAGTTTGAAATTAAGGAGTTTGGGGAAATGAAGTATTTCCTAAGCATGGAGATGGCAAGTCAAAGAGAGGGATTGCTATTTCTCAAAAAATATACTTAGGAACTACTTGAAGAGACTAGAATGCTTTGGTGCAAACTAGCAAAAACTACTACAGAATCAACCTATAATATTGGGTTTACGTAGGAGAGCACTCTTGTTGATATTGGGAGGAATCGAAGGCTAGTTGGGAAATAGTAGCTTCCCCATTAGTGTGGCCAACTAGTACATGAATAAACTAACTGAAAAACACATGGAAGCTATTTACAAAATCTTGATGTTCTTGAAAATGACACCAAGTAAAGGCATCTTCTTCCAAAAGGGAACAAATAGAGGGGTAAAAGTCTACATTGATGCTAATTGGGCTGGATTAGTCACTAACAAAAGATCAACCTCAAGATATTGTACATTTGTGTGGAGAAATCTTGTTACATGGAAAAGTAAGAAACAAGTTTTGTAGCTAGAAGCAATGTTGAAGCTAAGTTTAAGGTATTAGCTTTGTGAAGATCTATGGCTTAAAAGACTTTCAGGTGAGTTAAGAAGTCCTATAACTTGTCCTATAAAGATTTTTGTGACAATATGGCTACCATCAACATTGCTAAAAACCCGATGCATCATGATAAAACTATGCACGTGGAGATTGACAAACGCTTTATTAAAGAAAATCTTGAAGGTGGTATTCTTGAGTTAACTTACACTTCAACTCAGCCCCAAGCGGCTGATCCCTGGAATAAAGCTTTGCCAAGAGAGAAATTTGAGGGGCTTAGTGGCAAGCTGGGCATGATCAACATTTACTCCCCAACTTGAAGAGAAGTGTTGGAGATCACATGATTATTGTGCTGAAATCATTTGTATTAATTAGTTTTTATTCTCTTTATTTTTGTCAACATTTAGTTCCTGAGTTGTAGCTCCTAGCATTTCATTCATTATCTGTTAGTATTTTTCAAATTTCATAACACTGATTCTATGGGATTGAGTGACAAGTCTATTGCCATATCTCCCCTTCATATAGTCGTGTACTTCACCATGAGAATGCAAGTAATTAAAGCACCATTGCTCTGATTTTCTTCACTTGTATCCTACACACGAGGGCAAAATATACTAACCCCAAATTATAATTTCTATTTGAGGCAACACAAAATTAAATTCAGATTTGGCTGAAGCAAACTCTCACATTTTTTTCATTACTCGATGCAACAATTTTTAACTTACTTAAAGCAAGTTGCTCAACATTTCTCCCCTAAAGCTCATACTCATGACTACTGTTTATGAAAATTGTACATGTATACTTTTCATTCGTAAGCATATTCCAGGCAGCTCAAGCCAATAAACATTTTAAAAAATATATATCTTTGGAGATATATCAATCCAACTTCCAACATCTCGTAAATAGAACCAATCAACTTATAAATATAAGGTCAATCAGACATAATGCACCTCACTTCTTGCAACAGCTTTCTCCATAGCCTCATACAAACCATCTGTGTCCTGAGCACAAGATTGCAAAGTCAGCTATTGGACTCAATACAGATTCCCATCATATGATAAATATAATAACAATGCTCCTTAATATCCTACAAGCTCAACTCTTGGGATTGACTAATTCATTTTTTCCCTAAATTTGAAAAGTATGATAGACATACTATTTAGTAATGGTTTAAGATAAAAGCCAATGTAATATTTGAGGGTACCCATAAATATGTTAGACCTTATTTGTCATCAATAATAAACAGTGGTTAGGTCTTTAAGCTACAAGACTGTAAAGGTCGTCAGGGAAAAGCAAATGCCACCAAATATCTAGTAGTGTACCTCTACTGGCCATCCGTCCACAACAAATACATCAAGGGAGTAGCCATCAGTCGTAGAAAAAACATGTGCTTCACGGATGTTAAGTCCAATATCAGACAGCAAAGCAGACAGCTGAGACAAAATAATCATCAATCAGAAGAAATCACATCACTCATCAAGTATATTTCCAAGATGCACAATCGATAATCTTACACTAAAATATATCAGCAATATATATATATATATATTTATTTATTTATTTAGTTATTTTTCCACAAAGGAAATTATCCTCAAGCTCTCATGTAAAACTCCACTCCAGTTTCTTAGTCCACACCATCTCTGTAGGAGAAATATTAGCTTTTACTATTTTCTACCCAACATCCTCAGATAAAGACAGAAATTATTGGACTTAACATGACTATGAAAATACAAATTGCCTGTCATTGTCAATAAAACAAGCACAAAGCAAAACAATGCATCAAATTCAAAAAGTTAGTATCTAATGTGCGATGTAAACTTTCACATAACTTCTAGTGGCCTAAAGTAAGTTGCACATCAGGCCCATTTAGATAAGCTAATAAAAAGAAATAAAAGAAATAAAAAAATTTTAAAAATTATATTAAAAAAGAAAAAAGAAAAAACACAAGAAACAGACCCTTAAAAAGTCCTATCTACAAAACTAAAGAAAAGCAAAGGCTTCAAAATTCATCATCTTCCTCACCAAAATTATATCTTCTTCTCTTTCTCCTATCGCCAACTCAAGATCCACCACCTTAAGAATTTGTTTCTGCTGCAAGAGCAACTAAAAATCCTTTGCATCATGATAGGACTAAACATGTTGAGATTGACCAACACTTTATTTAACAAAAAAGGAATCAAGAGTCATTGAGCTGACCTACACTCCAACTCAATCCCAAGTGGCTGATATCTTAACTAAGGCTATCTCAATAGTCAAATTTAAAGAGTTGACTTCCAAGCTGGACAAGCTCGACATATACAACCCTGCTTAAAGGGAAGTGTTGGAATCCCATGATTTATGCATACATTTATTGTTTAGATGTCAATGCTTTATTCCCCCTTTTATTTCCTAGCTTTATCCCTCATTATTGCTTATTTATTTTCCCCGATTTTTGTCTCTGTTTGTCTAGGGTGAGTGGCTGTTGTCTGAAGCCAACCCTCTACATATATGTATCTCTTTATTCAAATCAATAAGATAAACATGAGACAGGACTGATCTCTAAAATTCTCCTCCTTTATGCTTTTCTTCAAGGTATCAGAGCCTCACCATGGCTGACCATGTTTTTATCAAATCTGGCCAATGATAAGCCTTCAATACAAAAGCCCAAGATGGGCAAACACCATTGATACCTTCCTCTAGTGCTCAAAAGGTTCAGAACGCATCACTCAATGTCAAAAGGTCAAACGTTGTGATGGCAGTTCTATAGCCGTGAATTCTTAGAAAGCCCCAATCGACCAAACCCAAAAGTCCAGCCCTCATATGTGTTGCCATGTGCCACCGTGTCTAGCAGCATTGTGCCTCATGTGCCAACACACAAGAACACATCATGCATCACCCCTCGCTGCTTTCTGCCCATAAATGGTTGACTGTACCTTCTCTAATAGCCTGCTAGGAAGGTAGTTAGAGTTTCATGCCCAAACTAAGTCATCCAGTGCCATACCAGAGAAGAAGCATACCAATAAAGAAAATTGGTTATCCAATCTGTTGGAGATGGACCTGCTGCCATTAGGCCCATCCTTCTTCAAACCCTAATCTTACTTTATTTTCTAAATCCCTAGAGTTATGGCAATCTTATCTTTTTAGAGCATTATGTTTTATTATTTTATTTTTTCTTTCCTTTTGTAACAGGAGAAGATTTGATCTAATTTTAAGTTAGGATACTCTCTCCCTTTATATGTAATGCCTTTCTTATCAATGAGAGGAGATTTTTGCACTACAAATAATTTCATGGTATCAGAGCCTTTGAACCTAGCTCGATGTCTTTCAAAGTAGTGCTGACCGGCCAGTCGCGAGCCTTCACCTCTGCTGTTGAGGGAGACAAGACACTGTCACCGGTTGGTGATAGCTCAAAAGGACAAGCTGACAGATCGCAAGGAGAAGGGAGTGGGCCGAACTCCTCTGGCCAGTTTCTAATGGGGGGTTTTATGCCAGAATCCCTTCCCCAAACCATGATTTCCCATCGATTAAATGGGAATAATTATCTCCAATGGTCTTGCAATGTTCTCATATTCGTCCAAGGAGGAGGAAAGGAACAATTCCTCACTGGAAATCCGAAGCCACTAGAGCCAAGTGAACCACAGTATGAAGCTTGGTGCACCAATAACAGTCAAGTGATGACTTGGCTTATGAACCCCATGAATCTTGAGATCAGTGAGAATTATTTGCTGGCAACAATGGCTACGGAGATATGGGAGTCAGCCAGAAAAATGTATTCTGTAAAAGATAACATTGCAACAATTTTACAGGTAAAGCGAATACTTAGGAGTCTTGCTCAGGGGGAGAAATATGTGACTCAATACTACACTGCACTGATGAGACTTTAGCAGCAAGTGGATCTTTATGATGTTCACCAGTGGTCATGCCATGCGGATGAGATTTACTTTAAACAAGTAGTTGATCGAGAGAGGTGTTATGATTTTCTTCTTGGGCTAAATGACCCATTCGAGGAAATCAGAGGGAGAATTATGTGAAGAGAGTCAAAAGGAGCTGACCTTGTCTATTACTTCTTGCTCAACCACACCTTCGGCTGAGTCATCTGCGATGGCTGTATAGAAGAACCAAGGAGGAGATCAGAAGAAGAAATCTAATAAATGGTGTGATCACTGTAGTAAAAATGTGACCACCCATGATAGTTGCTGGAAGCTACACGGTAGACCACCTAACTCAAAACAGAAACGAAAACCTGAAAGTAAAGGGCTGATGATTGGTGGACCCAAGAATGAAGAAAGGTCACTCAGCAGTTAAGAGCTGTCAGTCGTGCGAAAAATTCTGGATAAGCACATACAACTTAGTGCTTCATTTGGAAAACAGGTTGAAAACACTACTTCTGTCACTCTTGCTCATGCAGGTACAAAACTTACTACTGCACTTAGTAGTGTTGTTCAAAATAAAAATATTTGGTTAGTGAATTCTGGTGCTACAGATCATATAACAAGTTTCAGAGAATTATTTTTTGAATTCCATACATATTCTGAACATACTGCTGTGCAAGTGGCTAATGAAACTTATGCTAAGTTATGGGGTCAGGCACAGTTGTTATTTTTGAAACAATTATCTTAAAAAATGTATAGTATGTGCCTGAGATAAACTGCAGCTTATTGTCAGTTAAAAGAATTGTGGTTCAATTAGACTGCCTTGCTATCTTTAACAAAGTGGGCTGTGACTTTCAGGACTTGGCATTGGGGAGGATGATTGGCAATGCTAAGGAGTGGAATGGGCTGTATTACTTGGAAGAAATTTAATCAAATAAAAGCAACAATGCTGCTATCTCTTCTGCTGTTTTCTCTGTCGTGTCTAGGGATGATATCATGTTAGGGCCCTCTAGGTTATGCCACCCAAGTCTCAGTTATATAAAATTATTGTTTCCAGACATCATTAATAAAAGTGATTTTGATTTTCAATGTGATACTTGCCAATTTGCTAAACAAGTTCGTAATACTTATCTTGCTCAGTCCTATATACCTACTCATCCCTTTGCACTCATTCATGGTGATGTTTGGGCTCCTTCTAAGGTTGAAACTTGAAACTAACTCTAAGGCCAAATGGTTTGCAACCTTTATTGATGATCATACTTGGTTAACTTAAGTAATTTTAATGAAGGAAAAATCTGAGGTGTTCCAAATTTTTAAAAACTTTTGTGCCTTTATTCAGACCCAATTTCAAACAAACATCAAAGTGTTTAGAAGTGATAATGGAAGAGAATACCAAAATTCAAATTTTAAGAAATTTCTTGATGAGAGAGGGATACATCACCAAACATCTTGTGTAAATACCCCCCAACAAAATGGAGTGGCAAAGAGAAAGAACATACACTTACTTGAAGTAGCAAGGGCAATTATGATTGGGAGTAATGTGCCTGAAGTTTTTTAGGGAGATGCTATTCTTACCTCAGCCTATCTAATCAATCGAATGCTATCTGAAGTTTTAAAATTCCAAACACCTCTTCAAAAAAATTTTGACCATTATCCACATTCTTCTCTTGTTAACTCTATCCCTAAGTGAGTGTTTGGGTGTACTGTTTTTGTCTATGGTAATGGAGGAAAATTAGAACCTCGTTCAATCAAATGTATATTTTTTTGTAATTCTTCTACACAAAAAGGGTATAAGTGCTATTCACCTCACACTCGTAAGACATATATTACAATGGATGTTAAGTTGTGAATGAATGGTTAATTTGTGACACCAAGTCTGATGCTAATGAAACTGGCCAGCAAGTTGGTGAATCCATTAATAGACCTCAAATATCACTTGATGATGTTTCCCTGCCTACCCAAGCACCCCATACTCATATTCCACCTAATAATTCAGAAAATAGTCTTGACTAACCTTGTGTACCAGAAAATAGACCTGAAGTGCCACATTTAAGCCCAAAAATTGGATCAGATAGACCTTCATCACCACCAGAAACTGATCTGCGACCTCAAAACCCTGTCCAAGAACCTCATATAACTGAAACTAGGGTGGAACAGCCTACACAATTTTTCTAGACAGATCAGAGGTTCAATGCAGCAAAGCAGTGATGAAGAACCTGTTCTTACCTCGAGGCAAAGCCAAGAATCTGTACCTGAGGTCAGTTTTGATGATTTACAGTGGCCAATTGCCCTTAGAAAAGGGAAAAGAAGTTGCACCCAGCACCCCATTAGCAGGTATGTTTCCTATGAGAAACTTTCTCCCACTTTTAGAGATTTTGTGGTCAATTTTGAGAATGAAGAGGTTCCAGATAACTTTGAAGAAGCCATATCTGATCCGAGGTGGAAAAAGGCTATTGAGGAGGAGTTGAGAGCCTTGGATAAAAACCAAAAATCCCTCAGAGAACTCCCCATCACCTTCATATGTAACAAGCTGGGCACACATGACACATACATTCCAGCTGTATCACAGGTGTATGACCTGTATTTATTTTATTCATGGTACTTTTATGTAATACAGTGTACTAACTACAGTACTACTACCTTGTACAACTTCTGTGAAAGCAACCATTAATCTATGCTAGATACACCACTAAATTTCACATTAAGGCTTCTCTCCCATTTCTCTCTAATTTCATAGTATCTGTAATTCTAGTCAGGCTATATACTGAATAAAACAACTATGTTTGTTACAAAAACCAAAATAATAAAATCTAATTCTAGTCATCAAATGCCTTTTGTTGTTAGGTAAGTAGACAATAAATTCAACCAATCAATTAAAGAGAAAGAAAATACAAAAATTGAACGTATATATTTTACACAAGGGAGATTAAAAACTTGGAGTTTTAACTACTTTGAAAAATGTAATTTCAATAATGAAGAAATAAGATCCACATTTCAAGCATACCTGGCTTAAAAGCTTTGGCTTGTCAACAGCGGAAAATATAACTTCATGAACTGGGACACTTGATTGTTCATGCCTGCATTTTAAATCACAATTTTTGAGCAATTTACCACAAAAATACCACAAGTGACAGAGATACTAATATGCGGGCACCACTGGCACTGGCAAAAACCCAATTTGCAGCATGATGAAATAGATATGTTGATAAAGGGTCCAATATATCTCCTAATCCTGTAAATCATGTATTTCATTTTCCAAAAGCACCATCAGTAGAGGCAGTGCCTATGACTAGAAGGCTAATTAACAATTTTAGATTATCAGTGCCTTTGACTAGAAGGCTAATTAACATAACTTGCTTATAGAAGAAATAAATAGTGTAATTTAAATTTCACATGCTCAAAGGCATAGAATTACAAAATCATTTGCACATTTTCATCTTCAGAAGATATTAGTACCTTTTCATAAACCATATATGATTAAAAAAACCAACAGGAAGGGTATTAGGATATAAATGTCTTGCACAAGGCCACATTCCAAGATAAATAAAGGCCTTAAATGGTTTAGGTTGTTTCTAATCAAGCAGCCAAGACATAGAAAGCACTTTAACTCCCAAAAGACAACTTGAAATTGAATAACTAGAGTTGACTAATAAATCATCAACAAGATACAGCATATGAACCTTTCTTTTCTTTCCTTTTCGGTGAAAGAAGAAATTTTTTCAAAAGAATAAAGAGTATAAGCAGAAAGGATGATAATATTGTGTCCGAAACAGACCAATAAGAAGGATAAAAAATAACTAGAAGGGGTTTTCATATAACAAATGCAATGCTTCCATTGGGGTCCATTGGCTACCCTACTTACTATTAGAACGAAACGACAAATGGATTCATACAAGAGAGAAAGAGAGAGCAGCTTCATCTCTCCTTCGTTCAAACCCTCCAAGAAACCCCCAAAAAAAATAAAAAATGTAACATTCTCTTTTTTTTTCCCCCTGCTAAAGTTAGGGATGCAAATGACCAAATGTTCTAGCTACATAATTCAGAAGTTCACAGGTTCAGCTACAATTGCTATCATCACTAATGTATCCATCAGGTCTATTTCTATCTAATTTAACTTGTAATTTTCACTAAGAAAAGAATGTATCTTAGCAAACCAACAGAAAATTTAAAAGCATAGATTTGAGCAGCAATAGCTGAACCAGTAGATAGTGAAGAAAATCAGAGAAATGATGTTCTGATTTCTTAATTCTTTAGAATGGAAGAAGCTACATATATATAGGAGATCCCAGGCAACAAGCCGGCCAATAGATCCCATGAATTAAGCAAGCATAAATGGAAAAAATAAAAGCCACATAAATTCAGAAATAAAGGCTAGCTAAAAAGGGAAATTACAGGTCAGACTTTTTTCAAAAATAAACCACATGCTTCACATTCAACAGGTGCTTAATTAGGCCATAAATGAGAAGATCATATTTGAATTTCAAGTCATAAATGAGGAGATCAGAGTCAAATTTTAACACTCCCCCTCAAGTTGGGAACAACTCAGAATTAACATTGCCAAACTTCTTCCTCATTGGTCATTTTTTTTATTTTGGTTTTTGACTCTTTGTCTTCTTCTTCATTACTCCTTGCTATAGAGTTTCCATGAAATCCCCCCCTTTCTTCTTGATCTTCCTCACCTCACCTTGCTATGAGTCTTAGCTTAGGTATTCTCATGATTACTATTAAAGTATGGTTTTCTCATGGTAACCACCCATGTATAATCTTTTCACGCTAACCATCAGCATATTTGTTCATTCAAGCCTTGTAGGTTCTGGTACCATGAAGAAAATCAGAGAAATTATGTTCTGTCTTCTTAATTCTTTAGAATGGAAGAAGCTAAATATATATAGGAGATTCCACACGAGTTTACTAGTTGATCCCATGAATTAAGCAAGCATAAATGACAAAATTAAAAGCTACATAAAATAAAAAAATAAAGGCTAGCTATAAAAGGAAATTACTGGTCTGACTTTTGCAAAAAGAAACCACATACTTCACATAAAACATGTGCTTAATTAGGCCATAAACGAGAAGATCATATTTGAATTTCAAGTCATAAATGAAATCTGAGTTGAATTTCAATAGATAGAAAAACCTCAACTGATGCTCTCTAAGTAGCCCCCCTCCCCCAAAAAAGAAAACCTTTTCAGCCAAGACCAGGTTAGATGAATATTGTACTATTTCTCTTTATAAATTTGTTTCAGGAATTATTTATTAAAAAAAAAGGAGCAAGGAATGAAATTACAAATATTTTTAGGGCTTACCTCCGGGAATAATTGTCAGTAACAAATCTTTCCTCTATCTCCTCCGAGTTCTTTCTAACATCCAAATTTAGATCCTCAAGCTTAGAGCAGGGCTCAAACTCAGCTGCACAGTCCCTTGCCCTACTCACAGAAATGATATAAATGATAATTAAGAAAAGCCAGAATTGATCATTTAAGCAAAAATTAACTGAAACCTACATGTGGGTAAAAAATCATCATTAAGAGTTAATATGGTCATAATGAAGTAAGGACAGATAATACAGCACAGTTTAGTAGATTGCCTACCTCTTATGAGATGATCCAGCTTCCCCGTTAGATGCAGGAGAAGGTGGCCTTGGGCTAGAATGAGTACTTACAATTTGTTGATCTTGACCATCTATTCTAGTAGAAATGTTCTGCCCGCCATTTTGAGGGATAAAGGGGGAGAAAGAAAAAATTAAACATAGACATGGAAGATGGTAAAAAATCTAATAGAAGGAAAGGAATAGAATTGCAAAGTATAATTTGTTTAAGGTCCAGAGATCTCATAGAAGGAAAGTAAATCCAGAATTGACATTTTTAGGCCAAAGAAGGATATTATGGACTAGTAGTATATCAAATTTAGAAACAATGCCCTCCAAAACACAAGTTTAGTTGAAGAACATTACAAAATATCAATAAGTGAAATTTTATATGAAGAGATTTGAAGTACAAACTTAAGATCAAATTACAATTATATACAACCTACATAGCCCAAGTCAATAGAGGAATTAGCCACTAATGGAGTCCCACATTGGGGAGCCATGGACAATCCATATGGCACTTAAGGGGCATTGCTCTTTCTCCTTACAAGCCAGTTTTAGGGGTGAGTTCCCCCTCCCCTTTTTTCTGCTTAGGCCTCTACCAAGTGGTATTAAAGCTGAAACTGACCTCCCCAAAAAAGGCTACCTGCAGAGGGAATGACTTAGCCAGCCCATGAGGAAGGTGCAACCCAGTGTCAGCAACCTGCTAGCTAATGTGAGCATCGCAAAGGGCAGCCAACGGGGATGAGTATCCCTTACAAGTCAGATTTAAGGATGGGTTTCCCCCACTTGCTTAGGTCTCCATTAATCAATATCAGAACTAGGACCAACCTCCATAAAAAGGGCTACTTACAAAGGAAACAACTCAGCCAACCCAGAAGGAAGGTGTGGACCCGATGTCTAGAACCAGCAGGCTAATGTAAGTGCCCCAAATGTTGGAAGCCAAAGTGAAGATCACAAAGGGCAACCATTGAGGATGCCAACTCTTCAAAGGGCAGTGTTATGATGGAGTCTCACGTCAAGGAGCCATGAGTAATCCGTGTGGGACTTAAGAGACATGGTTCTTCCCCCTTATAAGTTGATTTTAAAGGTGGATTTCTCTCACTTGCTTAGGTCTCCCTCTAGAGTCCCACATGGGGAGCCACACATAATTCATGTAGTACTTAAGCAGCATGATTCTTCTCCCTTAAAAGTCAATTTTGAAAATGGGTTACCCCACTATGGTCTCCATAAGGCCTTCATCAAAATGTTGATGCAAATTATCCAACAACTCGATGTTGCTCCCTTTTGTCAAAATGGTAGAAATATACTAAATAACTACCAGTTCCAAAATACAAGCACATAAATGTCCATATAAATATATAGGCTTACAACATAACACCAAAACTTGCTTTTCGCAATCATATTTGTATCAACTACTTAGTACACTAAGCCTAAACCCATATCACCACCCCTTTTTCTATTAAATTTCTTTTTTTTTTTTGGCCGAAATGTTTCAAGCAATGTCAAAGCATGTAAGAGAAACATTTATAATCTACTTATGATTGTTTTTAAGTGTTTGAAAGAATAATGGGTGTGACAACTAGGTTAAATCAAGTGTGTTTAGGATTAGTGGGCTTGGGCTTGGGCTTGTACATGTACAAACCCTTTATACTTAGCCAAATAGACATATATAAATAAACACATAAGGTTCCTAGTAATTAAGTTAGTAAACCCCCCCTTCAATACTATTCTCTATTTCTCTACACAATATTAGAGCAAGTTCAAAGGGAAGAGCACGGCTTAATTTGTTTTCATCTTTAAGGCCAAAGCTCCAATCACCTCTCTAAAGAGCTCTGGCCCCCCTTTACATTTTATCTATAGTAGCTTTGCTTTCATTTTCGACCCTTTCAAGTGATTGTGTTATATTTTGGTGATCTAAAAATTTCCCAATGAGTTTCTTTTAGACTAGAAACACTCATATTTGTCTCAAAAATCTTCAACATATCCCTGTCAACAACATTAGATTCCTCACCATGATCCTTAATGCATTGTTACATTACCCTAATTGTTGTCCCACGCAGGTGTGCGCCCCACCAATGTCACAAGAATAGGCTGACCGGCCTTGGTTTGGCATGGGTTGTTATATTTAGTAGTAACTTGGTTCTATCCTAGTTTTTTTATGTGTTTCTTGATCAAAACTACAGAGTATTTTTATCGTTTTCTAAGTAGTTTAACATTCTTAATATGGTGATGAAAGGCATGGAAACTTAGTAGTTTGTGTTCTTGTTAAGTACCTGTGGTGTGCAACCCAAGTAGCAGAGACCAGCTAAGAGAATGCCAAAGGGGTCACTCATGAGAAGTAAACCAAAGAACTCTAGAAACTGTGTCAATGGGGTAGTTGAGGTGGCCGAGAAAAGCAACTCAAAGAATGATGAAGGGGCCACTCATGGGAATGACATCGAAAAATTTTGGGAGTTGTTTGTCTTCCAAGGATGTCATATTGGTAATAGTTGCTAAAGATCTCGTATTACAATTGCAATTAGGCAACCTTGTGAGTCACAATGTTTTGTTTGGGCAACCATGTGAATCTCAGTGTCCCACCGAGGTTAAGGTTTCAAGTCTGATTATGCTTTTCTTTATTTTAATTGGGTTTTGTTGTAAAAATCTAGAGTGCATAGAATTTTCAGCTTGTACTACATGTAATAACCCTTTGTACTTAACCTAATTGACATATATAAATAGACACACAAGGTGGCTGCCTAAGTAAGTAAGCCCCCCCCCTTTAGTACTATTCTCTATTTCTCTAGACATCTAATACTAATAACTTACACAAGGAAATAATCAATTACCCAACTATTAGAAAACCAAATAATATCCTTGTTACTCAATGATCACATAAAAATAAAAAAAGAAACTAAAAACGAAATATATGCATGCTACTCTTCACAAGAACCTATTTACTTAGCTTTTGAAAGGTCACCAGAAAAATTGCAGCAACCTACATAAATCAATTGCCTTTACTAGAGAAACCAAACCCTGCTAATACCGATCACAATGAACATCCCTTAATCCTTTTGATTCCTAATAGACACATAACATGCTTGGCATCTAATCACATACATATGGCTTCACATACTAGCAGAACATGAGATATGGTTGCGACATGAGACACAAAATACAATACAATAAAGAGACACAATAAACAATTAGAGAATTGAACAGAATATATATTTATAAACATAAGCATATGAAAACAGGATTTGGAAGCTAATTTAAAGAAAAAATAAAACAATCATAAACTGTTTTAAGTTATATCAACATTGTTCAGAAGCCTTATATGATGCTTGCTAACCAGAGCCAACTGTGCAACATCACTACATATTATGGTAATTTCAAGATACAAATTATTCATTATGCTAACGTCCAAAATGCAAGGAAGTAGGGAAAAGCTATATGGCAATGTGTAAGCTAAGTTGTTCTCTTATATACTTCAGGGGCTTTGGCAGGAGTTAGAGGAAAGGCTCATAGCAATGTGCCACCAATGCTGTTCATTGGTGCACTTTGTAGGGAGGATATTTTGTCCTCAACCTCTTCATAGTCTAATAGTTCTCTATGATAAAAATTTCTTCCTCTATCAAAATGGGAAGAATGCAAGGGAGGAAGAAAGAATAGTGTCTGCGTAATTCCAAGTTTTAACTTATGGTATACCTTATGCTTCATTATCCTATGGAACAAAAGTGTCTAGTAATCTATCATCAGTAAATTTCATTATCTAAACCAGTCTCTTAAGTTGTATTTCATTGAATTTTCTGCATAATTGTGAAGCCAGGTTCTTGACAAAAAATTTAATATTTGAAATCAAAACAAGAGTAGTACCTCCAAAAAGCGTATATGGTAGACAGGGCGCTTGTCTGGGTCCTTTGCCAAAGCAAGAAGTCTCTGATGCAATAAAACATCTTCAGCTCTGTCCATGTTAACATCAAGCCCATAACTGAAACAAGAAGAACAGATTGCATAACAAGTGCACCAATCTTAGTTATCTGTGTAACTATATCTTCTTGTCACATTAAGCAAATAACTTAAATTGCCTACTCTTCATAACACAAACCAAATAGACCACTTAGAACCAACCCATTGGACGTCTATAGCTCCTTTCAACATTGATTCTGTACCAATCCAGTCTATGCTATTCTCACAAGAAGAAGTGTAATATTGAAAACTAATGCCAAAAGAAATGTTTAGCAATATAAAATTTTAGCTCCATAAGTTTAAAATGCATCAAAATGTTCACCGAATTATGTTTTCTTTCATGAACTTGGGTTTGACAAACCTCTTGAACATAAACAAGGAATAAGACTACCGAGAACATAGTACCCAACCATTAATAAAAAAAAAGAGAGAACAAACCATTAATGTTGATCATGCTTGCTTCAAATCCATAACTAACAATTTCATTGTCAGTCTACTTCGCCACCGCTTAAATAAAAGGGAACCAAGGGATTAACATAATATCAGATTATTACGATGCAAAATAGTAACCTGCGATGAACTCAATTTAGCATATATAATATCTCGCCTGCAAGCGAAGACTTACATAAATGCATATAGTGACCAGGGATAAAAAAAAAAAAAGGAACCTACAGAACCAAAATCCAAATACAAATATCCAAACATAGCAAGTTGACAACATATAGCAAATTGTGATCAAATTGCTGTACCTTGGAGGCAATCGGTTGAAGTGAGCGTCTAGCTGTTCACGAAACTCCGGATTACTCACCGCTTGGTCATGGCCGGTTTCCACTAAGCGATTGTACACATCGTTCCTCACATCATAGTTGCTGAAACCGCTCAAGGTTCGCGGTGGAGAGGAGCTCTCCCCCACACCTTCAAGTAAAGGGAAATCCATTGCTCTCTCTCCCCCTCCCTCTGTGGTTGTTCAAGCTGACGCACCTCTCATGAGCTAGAAAAAGAGGGAAAATGGAATAGAAAGTGCGAGAAAGCAAGGTGAATAGCAGAGAGGATCTTTGATTGAGGCTGGAGTCCCAGTGGGAAAGAGGGAAAGGTTTCGAGATTTCAACGAAAGTGAAGGGTAATTTCCTTCGCCATGACCATACCGCTCAGGGGGGGATAGACCTAGTCCAAAAACGTAAAATCATTTTTTTTTTGGAAAATGCAATGCTTTTTAATTGTAATTAGAAAAATCTATATCTCTATATCTACATATATATACATATATATAAACACACCCACACATATAAAGACGCCATACTCTTCGTAAGCGCGTCACTGTATTATTTATATATTATTTATATACATATAAATACTGTTCACACAATATTTTTCTCTTTTTTTTTTCTATGGACCCCTGCATCATGGAGAGAAAAGGCAACTAATTGAAATAAAAAGAATACAAGTAGCAAATCATACAATTAACAAAGTTAAAACTTTACCATGTGAACTTATTATTATTTTATGTAATAAAAAATAGTATAGAAAGCATATATCATTTTCTATCTGCTGTTATTTTAGCTAAACACTTTACGGCTCATTTAATAATGAAATAAAAATAGAAAAAAGATTAAATAATTTTGTATAATATCCATTTCCTCCTGTTATAATTATTAAATAGTATTTATTTTTTTATTATTTTTTCAAATAAAAATATAAAATTTATTTTTCATCTATTTTATTCATTTTTATTGTCATTTTTATAATTAACATTTTGGATATCAAACAACACATAATAAAAAAATTATATAATATGATATATTTCTTAATAAGAAAAATTTTATATACAATTATTTATATACATAGTGTCAGGTTCTCTATTTAAAATATGATAAATGTATTGGCCTCCAATAATAAAATGACAAGTATATTATTTTTACAGATAATTATATGATTCTTTAATTAAATTATACACATATTAATTAGAAAATCATACACTTATTATGTTTCAATTAAAAAAATCTAATAATAAAAATATAAAAAAATTATATATAAGTCTAATCCTTCTTGATATTTAGATAAGATTTAAAAAAATTTTGAATAAATTACATAAATTTTTCTTCAATTTTTTCTAAAATTGTACAAATTTCTCTTTTATTTTTAAATATACACTTTAGTCTATTTTCAAAACTTTTTTACTAAAATATTCTCTATAAAAAAATAAAAAAATAGTTAATAGAGAATATTTTAATTAAAAATTTTCTAAATTAAACTAAAAAGTAGCAAATATCATAAAAAATTTTTGCAATTTACTGAATTTTCTTGTTTCATATTAAATTTTCTTAGTTTGGTATTTTAATTGTTTTAATTGATTTGTAGTGAATTTTAAATTTTTATATAATTTAGCATGATTTGAACTTTCATCATTATCAATTAAGATTTGAGATTAAAAAAATACAATAAAAATTGATAAAATATTTGAGAAAAGCAGATAGAGTTGCGTAATTAGTAATTACAAAAATTCCTCGAGGTGTTCGCAGGAGCCGCAAGTTGGTGTAGTATAATAAGTCTAAGAATTAGAGGTTAATATGGAAAGGACATTCTATGCCCAAAACTGGAAAACGAAAAAGGCTGTTGCCATGATGAGGATGGGTCACACCAAAGGCGTGTTAACTATCGGCAAACCGCTGCACAATTAGAAAAGAAAAGGTTTTGATAACTTCACTTTTTTTTTTGGCCCCATTAGATAACGTTCGTCGACAGCAGGCGAAGTAAGGGTGGGCATGGGTTGGGATGGGCCGTGATTTGCTTCAACTCGAGTCCCAGCCCGATTTCAATTTCGGGATGAAAAAATCGTCCCTAGCTCAGCCCGTCCTGAATGTGGCTTAATTATAATCAGGCCAAATTCGGGCTGAATCGAGCCAATTGGGCCACGGGCCATTTTTTTTTTTTTAAGAAATTTTTTTTAATTTTAAAAATTTATATTTTTGTATTTGCTTAATTATTTTGAGCATATAACTATGTTTTTAATATATTTTTTAAAAATTTATGCAATAGACATGAAAAAAATATGAATTCAATAGAGAAAATAGAAAAAATGCAAATATAGTAATTAAAACTTGAAGAAATATATATTTTTTAATTTTATTTTTCTTACATGAATGTGAAATTATATTTAGAGGAGCTCTAATATAAATTTTGACCCCTCTAGTTATTTATAATTTATAAAATATGTTTAAAAATTTTGGTTAAAATTATAAAAAGACCTTAAAAAAAGAATTCTTTTCAATTTAGTCCATATATTTTTATATATAAATAAATATATATATATATATAAACCTCGGGCCGGGCCGGGCCCGATAGTCCCAAGGGTTATCCCGAAACCCGTCCCGACCTGAAATATTATCCCGACCCGACCTTGTTTTAATTTTTTTTTTTTAAAAAAAAATTTTGACTTGTCCCGGCCCGCTTATGCATCGAGCTGGAACAGGCCAACCGGGCTGGGACAAGTTCGCCCACCCCTAGGGCAAAGGGGTTTGTCACAATCACTTTAGAGAGGAATGTTACCACGTGCCGTTTTGTTAAGCTCCGTGGCGACCGCTCAGTGGTTCGAATTCATCCCCATGAAATGACATGCTTTCTGGCGCTGCGCCTGTCAATATTTCATCATCACCAATCCTAAATTTTGATTAATGTGAAGAAAAAATTATATATAATTATTTGAATTTTTTTATTAAATTTTCAATTAAAATATAATAAGAATATATTTTTTAAGAATATCATAACAAATATAATTTTTACAAATAATTATATAATTTTTTATTAAATCATACAATATTATTATCAAAGAATTATATACTTATTATATCTTAATTTAAAAATATAAACAATTATACATAAATATATTCCATATGAAAATGTGTAGAAGAAACTTTGTTTCCATCTCTCATATATGAGTATTTGTAATTTATTTATTTATAAATATTGTATGTAAACCTCCCAAATGTTAGCTAGACCATTTACATTTCATTTAGATAGTTCAAATTTAATTTTTTTTATTTTTTTAGTCTTAATAGTTATTTTTTAAAAGTTAACTATTAGAAAAATTATTTTTATTCTATATTTTGTATCTTTTAAAATAAAAATATTAAACATAAAAAATAAAGTAAAATAAAATTTAGACTACAAAAATTTAATCTAAATAGTCTAAAACAAGAGATGACCCCTTGAGATCTATTTTGGTAAAGTAGTGGACCAAAGGCTAAACCTTACACCTACATTTCTAGAATTCTAGTGATGCTCTTTAGCACACATCCTTCTCCCTTTGTTTAGGAATACTAGTTTTGTGTTTGAAAAAAAAAAAGAATTATGGAAGAAATTGGTTAAAAAAATGATTTTAACAATGTTTTTTAAATTACATGGATCATTAAATCAATAAAAGTATTAGTTCATAATTCATAAGTCTAATTATGATTTAACCATAATCAAATTGATATTGATTAAATTTATATTTTTAAAATTTTATAACAAATAAATACTTATAAATTTTAAATATTAAATTACTGATTTAATATTTTTTAATATATTTGAGAAGTTATTTTTAATTAAAAATAAAAACTACTCATGATTAAAATTTAAAAATATTTAATATTAAGCTATTGGTGTTTTCAAATTATATTAAAATTCCACTTGTCATTAAAAAAATAAAAAATAAATAAATGGAAGAGGATTAAGTAATTCATACCAAACACCCTTTGATGAACTGTGATATTTTATAGAAAAGAGTCTAAAAAAATTACAATGACTAAATCAATCAATTTTTTTACTAGTTTTTTGGTAAGCTAGTTTTATATGTCAACTAAATTGATTCATTAATTTTTCATTTGGATCAACCAATCTAGTCTAATTTTTAAAACAATGGGTTCTAATGATTTCAAAGCATGTCTAATAGTTATTTTGAGTCACTTATTTTATTTTTTTTCTTTCTTTTCTTTCCTTTTACTTGGATAAAATATTAACTAATAGATTGACATTGTTTATATAGATTATGGATAAAAATATCAACTAATAAAATATTAACAAAATTGACCTTTAACCACTTGTAAGTATTCTTAAAGGAATTGAAGAAGATATAGAACATATCTCCTATCAGGCATGTTAGGAATAGTTTCTTTCACTTGAATACCAAGAGAAACTACTGTAACTATTATGCAAGGAAAAAAAAATTCTTGGCCAATAACATTAAAGACATTTCTACTGATGAGCACATTACCTCTAAAACAGAGGAAATGCTTGCTACCATACATACCAGCAAATCTTAGGCATTCTTTTTTGGATTTCCCTTCCATTAAGGCCACAGCAAAAGCAGCAATAAAAATATCACTAGTTCCAATAATATCAAGGATTGTTTTAACTAAAATAATAGGTTGTTTGATTAGTTCTTCCCCTTCTACAAAAAGGGAAGATCCTTTGGCCTTAAGTTTCACAAGCACTTGCTTAACTATCTAGAAATTCAAAATTCAAAGAAAATTAAATTAATCACACCAGATACAGAATCTCCAAAAATTACTTACTGCTAATGCATGGCACAAGGACATTGTTAAGTTATTAACCCCCCACAAATCAAGCTCTATGTTATAGAGTAGTATTGGCACCACCTAAATTCTATCGCATAGTGAAATCATGAAAATACACAGGCCAAAAAAAAGTGTTGGCAAGGGAAGGAATTTAGTGCTGTATTAATTACTTATGAATTGTTTTTTCCCTTGCCAATAAGGCATATATGGTATATTAAATACAAATTGAAGCAAAAGGCATCGTAAAATTAGAAATTTCCACTTGATATAAAATAACAATATCTAAAATATAAAATATTTTGCATCACTTTGTTAAGAGATTTTTCTGGCTTGTCCTGCAACTTTATAGGCACATTTGGGCAAGGCATACATATTGCATACTTTCGCTGATCTTCACTTGATGTGAAGTACTAGAACTCTATGCATATTTTCATTAATCTTCACTTAAAGTGATGCACTAGAACTTTATTCTTAAAATAAGGCCATGGCTATCAACAAAGTGAGAGTGTCACCCATCTTACAGTACCATAGCAAAGAAAGGATTTGACATGGAGCTAATTATTGTGTGCAATTTAATTGAGGTGTGTTGTTTAACAATGACTCCTTACTTATCTAGGTGTCCCTTTACAGGTAACTCATGTGCTTCTTTTTCAAATCATGCAATACAGAAGATTGCAAAGAGGCTTTACAATTGCAATGGTGCTTATTTATCTTTGGGTGGTCAAGTAACTTTAATCCAAGCATACTTGTCTAACATCCTTTTGTAATATCTTTCCTTGTTTACAATCATTGTAAGGGTAATTAAGAGACAAAGAAAAATATGTGAGATTTCCAATAGTTAGAGCTCAGGCAAAATAATATAGATCATTTGGTTGGTTTGGAATTAACCTATAATACTAAAAAAGGTGAGTGTTTGGGTATTAGTATAATGATTATTAAGAGCATTGTTCTAGTTGTGAAATAGATAGGTGGGTTTCCTTTAGGAACTATTTCTTTTTGGTATAAATTAATCAATAGTAAATATGGTGTTCAGTAAATGCTACCGTTAGGATCTATGCTACTCATGCAAGCACATAAAAAATAAACTCTTAAGTATATCATTCCTTTTGTCTTCCTCTTAATTTTCATGTTAAAGGATGTTTTCATTTTAGATTTAAAGGAAATCATTAGGTGGGGAACTCTTCTCCCCTAATTTTCATTTTTATAAATCTTTCTTCCTATTTCAAGTTTATAATCCAATGGTATAGAGTTTTAGGATAATTACTGTGAAATTTAAGAGTATTACTTTAGATTTAAGAAAATTTATGCCTATTTTTAGGGACCTTTCAAAGTATAATTACTAGTATGATTTAGGTCTATTATTACAAATTTTAAAGATGTTACTAGTGGATTTCAGAGAATTTACTACCATATTCAAGCTAACTAAGTTTAGAACTATTAATTTTAATTTTAGTGACATGACTTACTAGAATTTAAGAAAATAGACAATTATGACAACAGAAAAAAAGGATTTCAAGGAATTTTATAATCTTATTATAATCACAACAATCAAGTATTTACAACCATTTTGTTACAAGCCTCATAGCAGGATGTTTTTGTCTATAACTATAATAGTACAAAATCTAGGAGAGAAAATAATAAATGCATTACATCTTTTTGGTTTGCCTCTCTTAGGTTGTTGCCATTGCATAGGCTATTACATCACCACGACACTTATTCAATAAATGGTTCACCAGGTGCCACATTCGTCGGACACGAAATGCATCCAGCTCTTCCTAGAAACCACAACCATTTACCCATGAATCACTAAGCATTAAATTATAATAGACAATGAAAGAGAAGCTCAAACCAAATTATATGTTAGCATGGTAAGCCCTCCTCACTCAGCTTTTGGTTCCCCTGTTCGTAATTGCAAGTATTTTATCAAATAAATTTTACAGTCATCATTGAGCAACAAATGTAATATCACAAAGTTTTGTTTTATACACATAATGAAAGTTCAAAATAGTTCACTTACATATTTGGTTATTAGGGCAACTCAACGTATTTGACGCTAATAACTAGTCCTGTCGCCATAAATTTCTTAGGTTTTAGCATCTTTAACAGCATGGTGAATCGGTCTTTCTATCATATCACTCATACATAATATCATATATAGCTGAACTATTACAATTAACTTTAGAAACTAAATATCATTAGAATATAACATAATTTTACTGGATTATGGGCTATCTTCTTCTGGCCATCGTTGGTCTTCTGACTTAATAAATGAAGGATGTATAGAATGCACGTATGAGGGTCCAAAGCAAAGTAGAACTAGTGGTTAAGAAATAGCATAAGGGCAAATACCCGCAAACATTTCCAAATAAGCAATACTCCCCAAGGCACAATCCAACATAATACAATAGATATCCTACAAATATGTTACTAAGGTGTAGTCTATGACATTATAGCTTACTTTGTCAGGCCATAGTATATCCAGCAAATCGTCCACATTGTACTGCCTTATAAGTTTTAAAAGGTTTCTCTACACCAGTAATCTCACAAACTTCATCAAATAAAGAATTAAAGTAAAGGATCATTAAAGGTGAGATCAAAGGGAAGACCATAATAGTCATCATAAAATCCTCATCCAAAATATGTCATTCGACAGCCAAGTTCTCCTACCTTTGGTTTTCTATCAACACTTTGAACTCCATGATTATCACCTACACACACCCAATGAAGGCAAACATAAAATAATCACTTCCTAAAGCATTACACTATTGAGATATGCAAAAGTTAGATTCACTGATGTGTTGATCCACTTCTATCTATCAAGGCACTAGAACTTAGTATGAGTAAGGTAAAAGTCAAATAAATCAACTACGACCCTAGTAACAGAGTAAGCACATTCACTAATATTAATACATCAAAGAAATTTTCAATTAGAGAAACATAAAATGAACTGCATATTCACCAACATAAATTCATTAAACATATGAATAGCTCAACACCATAAAATATACTTACAGGATACACATACTTATTACTATTTGCCTTGACAGCACGTAAAGTGCAATATTCATATACTTTCTTTTTCTCTCTTTGTGTGTTGAGATGTTCCTCTATAGCTGGTGTAACAATCCTAATTCTTAATTATCATGATTAAGCTTAATAGCATAATTAATAATTGCCAACAAGGTATAATGTCATTATAATTAATTAAAATAGGAGAAAGTAAAAAAATTTGAACCTTGATATCATTAAAGTCTTTAGCTAAGCAACCACAATTAACCAAATTCACAAGTGATCATAATTATTATTTAAGACCTTTGATTCATCTTGCTATTGATTTCAACTCACAAAAACTTTTCATAAATATTCCCAAGTTGTTGCACAATATTATCATAGCAAATCTTAAGGTCTCTAAGTCAAAAATAAGAGTTTAGGAATCTTCATCACGGCTTAGGCCTTCCCCACCGCAATTAAGTTAGTTACTGGAACCTAAAATCCAAGTTTTGCATCTTGTGTCGCAGCTTAAGATTTTCACGCCACAGTGAAGTTACTCTCAAGTTCTACTTCTCACATTTTTGTAGATCTCATCGTGGTGAGCCTATGTAGTGCCACAACAAAAAGATACCCTGGAACCTACTGTAGTAAACTTTTCAATTAGTGCCACGGTGAGGCTAACTACTAGGACACTCATTACTTGATTTTCTCGACTTACACTACGACGAGATTATTCTCTATTACCCCTTTGGGCAACATTTTCATTTTACACCATAGTGTTCCTCACCTTTGCTTGACACATGACCCTTTTCTACACTATTCCCCCATAAGTTTCATCCCATACACTCTAACTCTCTCTCTAATAACCATCCAAGGCCACTTTACCTTAATTTGTGAGGCTCTAATGGCTTTCATCTAATTGGTTTACCTAACATACCTATTAATATCAACTAAAGACTTAGGGGTTGATTCCTACTCATTAAACTATCATGTACCAGTAAATTTATGAAGTATTAATAGCAACAAGATCCATAAGCAACTAATATTATCATTCATGGAGATATAAAAGCATGCTCTCAAAAGTTATGTCATAAATTCATACTAGGAGGTTCCATATTAGATATAAATAAGTACATACACTATATATTATATTTGTATAAGGCCTAACTCTTTATTAGATACATAATAGGTTAACAAAAACACAAAATACCTACACTTGACAATATGATTACATGATGATGATGCTACACAAAAAAATAACAAAAATTAGCATCTATCTTAAATTAGATCCATCCAAGTGTAAAATTTTTCACACATGGTCTTAGCTCATAGATATTCATCCACTTGCTTCCCTTTATCCTTACCTGAAGGACTTTTACTTGAAATAGTTAGCCTATGAAACAGGGTGAGATGCAAATCTCAATAAACAAAGGCAAATTTTATTCATATATTCTAATTTAATTAACATATATACAATTAATCAAATAAACATTAGAAATAATAGTCATACCAGTAAATGAAACAATTGCACTATCAGTGACTACTATCTCATACTAGTAATCACATATCCACATGTTAAAGGCCATTAATGTAACACCATAATTATCTAGCCTCTCTTACTCATTTCTTAGTGACACTCCATAAAAAGGGGAAGTTGGCAAAGAAATTCAAATAAAATATTCCATTATTTTTGTGTTATGTTAGACTTAAAATTTTTATTTCATGTCCTGTGGACCCTTTGGACTTCCCCATGTCATTATCCAATTTAAGTACATACATACAACTCAAAATTATCTCAAAATATTGCCAAAACTAGAGTTTACAACATACATGCACAAAATAATGCAAGTCAGTCTTGGGTTCAACTTGACAGATTTCTGGTACCACTTTGAAAAATTATAACTAAATCTCAAAAAATTGAAATCAAGCAACCCATAGTTTTCTAGAAATCTCTAGATGTTAAATTTATACTAAAAATAATTTCAAGCCATGAAAACATTATTTAAACCATATTTGACAATAAAAAAGTGGCATAGGTTAGGCTGCCTAGTGTTTCTAATACAGTGTAATGATATAAACTTTAAAAAAATGCATAACTAATTCCAAAAAAATCCAATTCAAGCAAACTATACTAATGTGAAAAGATACAGATGTTAAATGTAAGGAAAAAATACTTCCAAACCTAGACAGACATGTCTAGCAACTGAAAACTGATGGAATAATACATGAACTCAGTTGGCACTACTAGTATTGATACAGAATTTTAAAAAATCATTTCTCCCTCTACATACTTCTAATTGAGATGCTTCTAGTTGGTATAAGTCACATGCGAGTGTCTAGTTTTTCTTTGTAAAATTTTATAGCCATTGGACACCATTTGCCCCATGAATGACAGAGATGAAATTTATGACCATATGCACAGTGCCACTATCAAAATTGTAAATTTTGCCAATTTTAAAAATTCACCAAATATTCTCTAGAATTCCAAATACTATGCACTTTAACTTCCCAAAAAACTCTAGACAAGGCCTATATGTATGCCAAGTTTCATAGGCAAATTCGTTCATTTAGTTAGATCTTGACATAGGGTTATATATTTTCCATTTTAAGCCTCTTGAGGGGTCACATTGGGTTCATTTTAGCTTCTAAATTTTCTAGGGCCACGGTGAGAAGTGGAATTAGCCACGGCAAAATGTGAGAGGTCAAACTGGAAGTCATCCAGAGAGTAATTTGCCGCGGCTAAATGGAAATTGGCCGCAGTGAACTTTTGTGAAAATTTGTCAGGCATTCTAGAGAAGAATTAACTACGGCAAAAGGGGAAATTGGCCGTGGTCAATAGCGAGAGGCGAGCAAGGTAAGTTCTAGGAGGTTTTTTTGTAGTGGTGCCATGTAGGTTGGCCGTGGCGAAGCTCCAACTTGCCGCGGATATAAAGGTAAACCTGAGAGCAATTAGCCGACGCACAAGGGCATTCAGTTGCGGCTAACGGACCCAAACTCTCATTCTAACCTAGAAACCTTAATTTTTCCCATGGTAACCCTAAAGGATGACTTAGAAACATTGGTAGAAGATTCTTGTAAGTTGGAATTAATGGATAATAGAATCAAAGGCTTATAAATGAGTGTTTATCTCCCTTGTGTACATGAATGTTTTTAATTATTTGGTGAATGACTCTAATAATATTAAAGTTCAAATTTTCCTATATTTTCTGAATGTAATTAGTCGTAATGTCTTGTAACCCTAATTCATGGTTATTAATTACAAATTTAACCTTAATTATAATGATTAGAAGTTAAGGTTGTCACACATTGCTATCTTGAAATGCATAAATATACATGGAACATTTCTTACATTCAAGAAGTCACATATAATATACATGAGTTTGTTAAGGCAATGGTTTAACCTCACTCATTCTCTTTAGGATTTTTGAACTTGCCTCACCCATTTTCTTAAGGGAATTTTGATTAAGCCTCACTCTTTAGAGGGTTTTGGCTTTGTTTCTATAATACCATATTATTTCTAACATTGATCCTCTTACGTGCAAGTGGGATTATATAATTTTTCAAAGAAATCCTAAGAAAATATATTAAAATAATATATTAAATTGTATTTCGTAACGAATAAATTTTTCATTTTGCGTCTTCAGGACCCCATGAACTCACTAACAACATTCTCTAATAATTTTTCATTCATACAAACCATAACATTCTTAAAACTTAGCACATACCACGGATCAAGAGTCAAAAACCTTAAAATTCTCTTCATTCATCGTGGTTGTACAATGACAAATTTCAGGGGTAACTTTGAAAAATCATAACTAAATGTAAAAAAATTGAAATCATACATACTATAGCTTGTTGAAAAACTCTGGATGTTAACTTCACACTCACAAAAGTCCCATCTGGACCACGTTTGACAATAGAAAAGGCAGGAAGGTCTGGCTACCCTTTGATACTAATATAAATTATTGATATAAATTTTGAAAATTCATAATTAATTCTACATAAATCCAATCTATGCAATTTATATCAATTTGGAAAGATACAAACGTTGACTAGAGAGAAAAAATAGTTTCAGAGCAATCCAAGAGCATATAAACCCCGAAAATCAATCAAACAGTAACATAAGTCTGGAGGTGCAACTAAAACAGAATAGCAACTTCAAAAATTCATATCTCCCTCTTTAGACATCCAAATAAGGTAATTTCAATTGAAAAAAGTCACTGGGAAGGTCTAGTTTTTCCCTGTAAAAATTTGTGTTAATTGGACATCATTTGCCCTATAAATGATAGAGAACAAATTTTGGACCAAATGAACAGTGCACTAACCAAAATTAGAAAATTTGCCGACTTCAAAAATTCACCAAATATTCTGTAGACCTCCAAATAATATCCACTTTATCTTTATAAAAAGCTCTCAATAAGCTCTAGATACATGCCAAATTTCAGACCAAAAAGAGCTTATTTGAACAAAAAGTGATATAACTCACCAAAATAACTATTTTTGCTCTATATGAGGTACTAACTTTGTCCAATTGACCTTTTTTAATATTTGGCACCTCTTGGGCAAGTTTAAAAGAATGATTATGACTTGTAAGAACTGCCCAAGTGGTCCCAAGTCCCATGCATCTCAATTTGACCATTCCATACCCAAGAATACACTATATACATAAGCCATTCAAGAAGCTAAATCCCACATTTGCATTGATTTCATACCACATGTGGTCCATATAAGATTTATACATCATATTACAATTGTTCATAGTCTTACAACTCAAAAATAACATATACATAATCACTTTTCCATTCAATTACAAAGTAAGCTACATAATGGTTCAAATATAGTCTTTCAAGGCCCTTGGCTTGCATTTCTCCCTTTTTGTGTGCCACCTAGACATTTTAAGATGAGGAAAGGAAGGGGTTGAGATTCCTAGAATCTCAATAGCTCACACATCCATTCACACACACATTCAAGGCATATATACATCAAGTGTGCAAATAAACAAGCTACTAGAACCATAAATGCTCATTTACAAGATATTAATGCAATACTTTTACAATCAAGCCATCAAGAAGCTCTAGAGACTTTTGGTTTTGTCTTACCCATTTTTAGGACTTTTAGATATACCTCACTCTTACCCTAGGACTTTTGACTTGGCCTCACCCATCTAAGAGACTTTTGGCCTAGTTTCACCTATGCCATGAGACTTTTAGCACCTCCTCACCCACATCAAGAGACTCTTGGCATCACCTCACATTTATGAGCCATTCTCATTATCAATGGCACTCAAGACAATACATTGGTACTAATGCAATCTCAAGACATCAAGTGGCATGTTCTCATATCACAAGAGCACATACAAGTATACAAAAACATACATATGCACACAAGAATGCAAGGAGAATAAGGTGGAGAGCTATCTTGAATTATACAAGCTTTTCTTAGTCTTTCTCCTTCCCTTTTTTTGGCTTCACAAGTGCACTTAGGTGAGTTGGTGTTCTCTTGTCCTAAACATCATAAACAACACATAATTACACACTTGAAGCAAGTCAAGACATTAAACTCATTCTTAAATATACAATTGGTTCCATAAGTGGCATAATGGTTCTATAAATAGCCTATTGAAGTAACCTTCACAATTTAAGCTTTAGGCTCTCATCTTTTTCCATTTATAGGCCTCTTGACCTCATTCAATGTCTTGGAGTCCTCACACAATTATTTACACAAGCTTAGAATCAAGTTGCTTCATAAAATACTATTATAAACACCATTATCCCATCTCCCATTCCATAGCTCCTAATTTTTTTTCAAAGGTTTCTCCATATTCTAACATCACATAAAGTCCCAAACCAAGAGTAGAACAAATTAAAACATCCCTTAGCCTATGGAACCTTGCTTGGCCGAAATATACACCATAATAGAGGTTCATGGAGTTCTTGATTTTTCCTTGATAGGAGAGCCACTTGGGAGGGTTTCTATAGGTCTTAGAAGCTCAAGCAAACATTCAAATAGCTAAGAAAATACTCACACAAAATCAAAATTTCCAAAACCCTAAAGAAGCCTACACTTCCTATTTTGATTTCCATTAGTTTTTCTTGCAATTTCATACCGTATTTCTCTTTTCTATGGCCTAAACCCTAATTCCTCTCTTATTTTTGGACAAAAAACTCCCCTCTTATATGGTTCTATATGACGCCAAAACATACACCAAGGAGAGGCAAGAGGAGAAAGCAACATAAACAAGAATTTACCTTATATTCAAGTGTGTTTTCAAAGCTCTTTCTTCTTGGTTTGTTCCTCCTCAAGCAATTTGAACTCCTTTTCCTTGTTTTAGACTCAAAATAGAACCAATTCAATCAATAAACCATGGAAAGAGAGGAGGAAATAAGAGGAATAAAATTGAAAGAGAAAGGAGCATGAAATTCCAAAGATTTACCTACCTTCCTTGCCTTTTCTTCCTCTTTTTCTCCTTCTCTTGGTGCGCCTCAAGGAGCTACTATTTTTCTGTATTTTGGGCAAAGAAAGTCATGCTATATGAGAGGAGAAAAAGGGAGAAGTGTGTGGAAACTTCAAGAAACTCACTTTTTCAAAAATTTTAATTTTATCCTTCTGTAATGGCAATTTTGTTTCGGTTTCATTTTAGCTCTTTTTTCAAAACTATCTTTTTTATTATAAAATTTAGATTCCTAATTTAATAAAATGCCTTTGAAATCACTTAAATTAAAGCTAAAACCTTCGCAAATGAATCTGTCAAAGTTCAGGCTCACTACTATTGAAAAATATACATCGGAAGGGCTTTACTAGTCTTGGGGCTTCCTATGGTTTTTAAGGTCTTTGAGAACCCTGAACAAGTCAAAATTTTCATTTAAAAAGCTATCCTATGTGTTTTTCCATAAGTTACACTTATTTACAAAAATGTCATTACGTTTCATCAGTTTTCATTATAATTTGTTTCACCATCCTAACTCTGTTTTTCTTTTCGTCTGAGTCTAGAATTATTATTTTTAGGTGTCTAGGACTCTACCTAAATTTTTTGAGATATTATCTAGCTTATTTCAGAAAACTTATTTTTATATGGCTCATTTCGTCATTTTACAAAAATTACGTTCATTACAATCTCACCTATTCTTCGGGACTTTTGGCTCATCCTCACCCTAATTAAATAACTTTTGGTTTCACCACACTCAACTAAGCAATTCATATTCATAAAAACTCATTTAAATGCATAAACAAAGTATCATGGTACCATGGCATATAGATACATGCTAGAAACATCTTTAATAGCTTAAACATACACACACACACATTTAAAAACAAAAAATATATCCAAAGATGCATGAGAGAAGGACAAAGAATTACCTTGTATATAAAAACACACTTTAATCTCTTGAAATTCCTTCCTTCCCCTCAGCCAAACACCTACAAAGAGGTGGAGCTTGATTCTTTTGGCCTAAACACATGAAACAAGATCCAATTACACTCTTGGAACATTCACTAAAGCCATACACACATTAAAATGACTTAGGCACTCATATGGTTCAATTATAGTTCCATAAGACACCTAATGAAGCAATACCAAAAATTCATGATCTTGGCTCCTTTCTTTCTTCCATTCTATGGTTCTTAACTACATTTAAACTCCTTGGAACCATCACCTAATCAAATTAAGGAGCCTAGTTATAGGTTGCTTTATTATACTATAATATAGAACTTGTAGCTCTATCTCACTTTCTAAGCTTTCTAATTTTTTTTACAAAGCTTCCTCTTATACTCTTCCATCATATGTGATGCAAAACTAAGTTTGAAAGAAATTAAAACACTCCCTAGCTACTCTCACCATGCTTGACCAAGACATAGCGAGGGAATTTGGCCTATGGACTTTGCAATTTTTTTTTGATGGGAGAGGCACTTGGGAGGCTTCCTAGAGGTCTTAGAAACTCATACAAACACTTACATAAACTAAGGAATTCTTGAATTAAATCAGATTTCACAATGTCTCCTTGAATCCTTAACTTTGCTATCTTGAATTTTACTTGATTTTCTTCTAATTTCTTTGCATCTTCTAGCTTCCTATGGTCTAAAACCTATGAATCTTCCTTGGTTAGGTCAGAATTTAGTCTCCCATGGCTGGGCTCTAAGTGGGATGAAATTCACACTAGGAGTTGTAAGGAAGAAAAAGTATAGAAGATAACAAACTTACCTTGATTCCTAGCTTTTCTCAAGTGCTCTTCCATGTGGTGGATTCCTCTTTTCCAAATTCTACTTTCCCTCCTCTGTATATGGCTCAAAACATAACCAAACTCTTCAATAAAATTATGGAAAGAAAGGTGGGAAGGAAGGAATCAAGTTGCTAAAGGAAGAGCCATAAAATTTTATCAATTTCCATACCTTTTTCCTTGTTTTTCTCCTCCTTCCTTGTGCATTTCTTTAGGTATAACCTCTTCTGGCTTGGATAGCAACTAGATCAATCTAAATGGAGGAGAAGAATGGGACGCTATATAAGGAGCAAGGTCACTTAATGAACTTTTCAAAAATTCTCATTTTGTCCTCTCTTCTTTGCTTTTTCATTTCTAGTTCATTTTAACTCCTGTTTTAGAACTATTTTTTCTATAATAAAAGTTAGATTCTCAATATTATAAAATGCTTTTAGAATCACTCAATTTGGAGTTAAAACCTTCCCGAACTATTCGGTCAAAGTTTGGGTCAACTGTTGTTAGAAAATGTTCATCGGAGGGGTTTTGATTGTTCTAGGACTTCCCATGATTTTTAGAGCCTCTGAGAATCCCTGAGAGCTCAAATTTTTCACTTAAAAATTCCTCTTATGAGTTTTCCAAAAAATGCCCAAAATTATGAAGATGTTATTACGTTTCGTTACTTTTTCGTTAAATTCTGTTTGACTATTTTAACTCCATTTTTAGGGCACCTTTGGCTTCTTGAATTTGTTATTTGAGGTCAAGAATATTGCTCTAATTTTATTGGACTTCAAATCACTCTATTTGGGTGACTTCCTTTTGTATTCAGTGAATTTCGTATGTTTATGGAGGAATTATACGTTACATTTATCACATTTCCTTATACTTTTGAAGACCTAAATATTACAATTAAATTGGGCGAGGCTAGTCCACGGTACCAACTCCCCAACGAGTACAACCTGGGTTTAGTGCAATCAAGGGTTTGATCATAATTCGATGCCCGATCGAAGTACAATACATTGGTAGCAACTGCATCATAACTCCACCACAGACTTATAAGGTCCAAACACAATATATCAGATAGCCAACCATTCATTATGTGCATTTCAAAATCATACATGTACAACAGATATAAATTAAAGTAGACATATGCATGGAATTTAACATTAACCCCGATTACCTTACTTAATTGAGTCAAGTTCTGCAACTAAAGTATATCTCCAAACTCTAAAAGTCTTATATCAAATCAAAGCATATTCTTAGATGATAATTACAACATATACCAGATCCCACAAGATCCAACCATTATAAGCTACCTAAAAAAACAATTACCCAACCACCAAGAGACTCTAATTTCGAATTTTATCTTTTCTAAACTAGAAACTTCAAAATATCACCTTACATTATGGGTATTTTCGCATAGAAACAGAGTTCATATCATGAGTCAGCTATTGGGGTTTCTAACTAGTAGTAAATGTATCAAAATGAAGAGTTTATACTTACATAATATCCCTCCTAACCTCAACCGCCGAAAATACTTTAAGAAAATACCAAATAAACACATTTTAGATTTTAGGTATAGTGAAAATGCTCCAAATGAAAAACCAATCAGGTTAACTTGAAGAGGAATAGGAGAGAATTAAATTATATAACACTCACCTTGGTTGATTTTGACTCTAGAAGTGAGAAATGATGGATTTCTTGCTAATAACCCTAACCTTTCTCCAAACCTCCAAAAATTACTTCTTGTGTGTCTTGTTTCTGCAGAATTAGTGGAAGAGGCTGAATATGTTTAGGGTTATGATAGGTTTGGGCTGACCTAAAAGCCCAAATTCTAAATGGGTTTCAAATTTATGCTTGTTGGGCCATGAATTTTAGAATTTTAGTATGGTTTTAGGCTTCAACTCACTAAACCAAATTGGATCATTGCTTAGGTGGTCTTTCTTGGGCCAAGTCCCACAATAAGAAGTTAGTTCTGCATAACGAATGTTGAGCCAACTATAAGAGTTCATGTAAATTAGGTCTGCACCTAAAATTATTGGACTTCCATGAGTCTTTAACCATAACCTACTTAAATTAATTATGAACCTAAATTAAATTCTAACCTAATTTAATCTTAAAGCTACATTAATTATTTATTTTTTCATAAACTCCCATTCACATAACTTGTCCAATTATTCCACAATAATTATTTTTAATTAGTCCAAATCTATAATTAACACCTTAATTAATTTTGGGATGTTATAGCTAGTGGCCATTTGACAGCCTTATGATGTTGTCTCATCGACCTACGATGGTGTACTTCTTCCATAACTTCATCCACTTGGCTGAGGGCATTTAGTGTTTTCCTTTTCTTCAGCTTAATCCCAATAGCACTTCCAGATGACTCATCCAATGAGGCATCCTCTCCATCTCCACTTGACATGGTCCCATGTGATGCAGCTGCTTTTCCTCCTTCCTCTTCCTTATCACTAACCACGTTGCTTGCGGAGGTTTCCTCCATCTCACCCACAACAGCCAATCCATTAGTAGGGCTCACAAATTCTATTTGTAGCATCAAAAAATCTTGGGCAAACCCATGAGTAAAGTTCATGAGTCTTTTGTATATTTTTTTAATACCTTACAAGGTTCCCAAAATAAAAGTTAGTTCAAAGATAGATAAAAACCTTCAACACAATTGATTCAAATAGAATAAATGGTGCTAGGTGGTGAAATGTAGACTCTGAAAGGAGTGTGCATGGACCTTTAGTGTTAAAGATGCCCTGCATCCAAAAGCAACAACATAATAGTTAGCAAATAAATCTATTAGCCTATATATTCAAATGCATATATAACTAAACATAGAGTAGCTTACCTGAACATGCTCCTTCTCAAGCTTAACCCTTTTTTGTATGCGTTGTTAATTCCAAAACTTTACAACATTGCATTGCTAGGGACAACTACATCTCCAAAAGAAAAATGCTAGAAAAAAAAAACTAACCAAAATTAAGCTTGTTAAATGTTACAAATAATAGGTTAAGTAAATATATAGATGGAAAACCATACTATAAGGAGTGGAAGACATCCCCCAAGGCTTTTCTTCTCTGCTCCTTTATGTGAAGCTAATTTGAAGTTTGTCACTTCCTTCACAAGAGTAAACAACACAAATTCTGACCAGTCATATGTATACGTATAGTCAATGTCTACAAAAGCAGGAAGTAGTTTATCATTTATGTATAAATTAGATGTCAGGCATAGGAATGTCCCAAAGGAAAATAGTAAAAAAACCCTCTTGAAGTCTCTCTTAGTCTTACCTTTTACTATAATATGTTTAAGATCCTTCATATTTTTTCTCTTGAACTTTCTTCTGATCGTAGCTATGGCTTTTCCCTCTAAACTATTAGGTATGGGCTAGCCATCGAGTGGAATGCCCATTATGCCATGGATATCTTGGGCTTTTAATGGCACTCATTTGCCTTTAATTAATAGAGATCTGGTTGGAACATCAAAGGCTATAACAAGCTTGATGCACAAAGTCCTTTAATAAGATTTGGAATGCAAAATCTAGCAATTTTCCAAAGCCCATTTCCTCTACTAACCTATTGAGCACATTATTCTTTCTGATGAATTCTACAGCTTTCTTGAACTAAGAGGGAAGGCACCTTGTAATAATTGGTACCTATAGAACATAAATAATTATGAACTCATTAAATCAGGGATTGCAGGGATGTTGGACAATGAATATTTCCTTACACAAGAATTTCTTGGAATATGCTCCTTATTGTGCTCCATTCGCTCTTTATATGCTTTATCCTTATACCTTTTTTGCTCACTTGGTTCCAAATTCTTCCACTGTACTAGAACTGCGACATTCCTTGTAAAAGGATGATAAATAGTTTTACTTATTTCTCCTACCATATTTTGGACATCATTTGCTTTACAACAATTATATTGCCTACGTCTTTAATATTATGAAACTTTCCTCTATTTTTTTTTGGGTAAAATTTAGCCCTGGAAATGAAAGCATATGCCTAATTTACTTTTATTTAGATTACCATAAATCACAACCATGTTAAGGAATATAAAAAAATTATCACCTGAACTTCTGCAATCCAGATTTGTATTTGTGTGAGATGTTATCCTTATCTTTCATAATGTCTATCTTGACAATTACAAAATCAATATCTTTTAACTACAGCCACAAACAACCAAAGAAAACACTAATAATCTTTTCCTATATAAATAATTAAGTGTGATTGACAAGGACTCTATACATGGCAATTAGAAGTAATACAATAATTTTATAATAACTAATAAGCGAAGTAGGACAGAAATGCAAGAGGAGGTGGGTGTTAATACTAAATGAGTTACATCTATGTGTTACATTCTGAGGTCATTCTAACTAACTTTTAAGAAATTTACTACTAACCTTTAAGATTATACCTACTTTGCTCCTATATTATAAGGAATTACAAGCCACTTAGTTACATCCACAGGTAATATTTCATCATATAATCTATATTACCCACTTTATATAAAGAGCTTTAAGATTACATTGTGCTTATCATATATGTTACATTATACAATCAAATTAAGATATCTATATTAGGGTAGATTCTATATTCACCCTCCACTAACAATCATATATTCACTTTGTCCCATTATTACTAGATTTAGTTGTGTAGCCCATTACTACCAGATTTAGGTGTATTAATACTGTACTTAACGAAACATATTACCATGTTTAGAGATATTCATATTTAGCCCCTCACTAGTAGGTTTAGGGATGTTGCTACTTGATTTTTGGACATTTACAACTAGGTTTTATAGACTGCACTTTGTTATTGAGTTTTAGCCATATTACGACTAAGTTTAGGTGTCTTACTACTCCATTTAAGGAAATTTATCAGGGATCATGTAGAATCATTACTACCACGTTTATGTATGTTACTCTTGGCCTTAAAGACATTTACTACAGGTTTTAAGGACTGTCTCTTACTATTGACTTTTAGGCACTTTACTTCTAAGTTTAGGTATGTTACTACTACATTTCAAAAAATTTACCACCATCTTTAGGAATTTTGCATAGCATACTTATAGTTTTAGAACTCTTACTCCAAGGTTTAGGGACATTGCTAATGGATTTACAGAATTTTAGTACTCATATTTTAAACCTTGTGGTTTACTACCAAGTTTTAAACCCATTACTAGTATGGCTATTGCTTATCAAAACTTATCTCAAAATGCAAAACTTATCCCAATTTCAAGTTTCGAAGAAATCAATAATATCCAATACACAATAGCATTCACCTAAAGCCAACAAGAATTTCATATCCACAAGTCTAAATCTACAGTCTCTCTACTGTGGTTTTTTATTGTCCAAATTTTCTTTGCTAACAAAACCCAAATATATTTTGATTTTGATGTAAAAGTGTGTAAATACTAACATTTTAGAAGGAATGAAATTGCAAATCTTATGACCTATTGAATGAGAATGAGAGGTGCTGCTTACCTTGTTTCTCACAAATTTGCAAGCGAGGAAGATCCCCTTAAAGGCTAGCTCTGACATGCGAGAGTCAAAGCGTTGAAGGATACTCATCCAATGAGAAACCATCCAAGGATTTTTAGTAACCAATTGTAGGAAAAATGATTGAATGATAGGTAATGGAGGGCCAAGGAGGAAGAAAATAGTGTTTGGAGAGCAAAGTAGCTTTTGGATTCGAATGACTTGCTCAACAAAGAAGGGCAATTTTGTCTAACAAATTTCATTTCGTCCTATAGAGTAATATTGATTTTTAAGATCTCTCATAATAATATTTTATTAGTTTGGGTTCTCCTTTCTAATTTTCCCTTTAATTAATGTTGGAGGAAGCATTTTTGTTTCTTGTGTGAAAAGAATAATCAAGTATAATGAGTTTAGATTTTTTTATTTTTTGTTAATTTAAAAATATAAATATAAAACATGTAAAATTTATTATTTAAGTGAGTTCTAGGCATTTAAATAAGATTTACTTAAAATCTTACATATTTTATATTTTTCTTTTGGGAAATTTATATATATATATATATATATATAAAGAGATAGAGGCATCTAAAGTCAGGCATAACAAGGTTGGAATAGGCAGCACAAGGGAGGAAAAGTGAGGTGAAAGAGTGAGAAGAATCTTCTGCTTCATTCCCGCTTTCCTCCCACTTCACTTCAACATTTTCAAATTACCCTTCTCCATTTCAGCCTTATACTCGTGCATTTTGATGCCGAAAACAATACTCGTGCATTTTGCTGCCGAAAATAATAGAGAATCTCACTGTTATTGCCTGAGAATCCCTCTCCTTCTTCCTTTCTCAATCATTGAATCTCCCGTTTCCATGATTCAGCATAGATTTCGCTAAGGCTGACGAGTAATACATATGGATCTCATTTGGCATTTTGGCACGACTTGTTTTGATACAGTTTCCCTATCCTCGTATTTTCTCTTATTGGCTTCATTTCCGAGCTCAAAATTTCTCTTCGTTTTTGGTCGCTTCTTAATCTCTCAATATCCTGATTTTCTCTATTTCAGGTTCAGCAATTCCAGAGGCTGCGCCTTTCACTGTCGTTCTAAAATTCAAAGCAAGAATTCAAAGTGCCTCCCCAGACCAACACTATAATCACCAAGCGGTAATTATCTTTATAACCTGTCTCTCAGATATATATTTTTTTTTATATCATTTTGTGTTTTCTATCTTTTTTCTCTTCTGTTACTTGACTTGTGATGTCGGTAGATTAAGCTTTCGTTCTAATTTTTCGAAAACTCGTGATTGTTAATCATATCATCAGCTTAGGGTTGTTGATTTTGCAAGTCTGGTGATTATTGCAAATACTCTGTAACAGAAAAGAACTTTATCATGATTTTACACAAATTCTATTAATCAACTACCCGAGCCTCAAAAAAAGAAGGTAAAAGCCCGTTTGTTTAAGCTTAAGAAAAAAGTGATTTTTAGTTTAATTAAAAAAGTGATTTATCATTTAGAGATTTTTATAAAAAGCAGAAATTATTAATGTTTGGTTACAACCGTAAAAAGTACTTTTTACTTAAAAAGTGACTTTTAATTTTAAGAAGCTAATCACAATAGCTTTTTCAAATAATTAGAAATCTGATTTTTTTTAAATTCTGATTATTTTTAAAATCTTAAACAAACATCTTAAAGTTTTATAAAAGTACTTTTTTAAAAGAAAAAAGTGATTTTTCTTTAAAAAAAACTTAAACAAACGGGCTCAAAGTAAGTGAGGAAAGGGGGAATCATATCATTTCTAACATTGAGTCTACAATTTCGTTCGAAGTTCACCTTAAAACATAATAATTTTATTTTATTGCTCTATTATATAGGAATTGTCTCATCTAAGGACTATGTAATACATAGCCAACATGTTTCGATGCAGCTCAAAAATCTTCTCTTTCTTTGAGACACTAAGGCTAAGAGCTTTTCAGCAATCAATCTTTTTTATATTACAGATTATAGATGTTACTGTGCATTGGGACACTTCATCTAATTTATTTTTCCAAGCTCATGGACTAAGTTATTCCCTCCCCCCCAAACACCTCCAATCAAACAAAGGGTTAATGATTCATGGTGGGAATAACTTAGTCCATGAGCTTGGAAAAATAAATTAGATGAAGTGTCCCAATGCACAGTAACATCTATAATCTATAATATAAAAAAGATTGATTGCTGAAAAGCTCTTAGCCTTAGTGTCTCAAAGAAAGAGAAGATTTTTGAGCTGCATCGAAACATGTTGGCTATGTATTACATAGTCCTTAGATGAGACAATTCCTATATAATAGAGCAATAAAATAAAATTATTATGTTTTAAGGTGAACTTCGAACGAAATTGTAGACTCAATGTTAGAAATGATATGATTCCCCCTTTCCTCACTTACTTTATCTTTTACCTTCTTTTTTTGAGGCTCGAGTAGTTGATTAATAGAATTTGTGTAAAATCATGATAAAGTTCTTTTCTGTTACAGAGTATTTGCAATAATCACCAGACTTGCAAAATCAACAACCCTAAGCTGATGATATGATTAACAATCACGAGTTTTCGAAAAATTAGAACGAAAGCTTAATCTACCGACATCACAAGTCAAGTAACAGAAGAGAAAAAAGATAGAAAACACAAAATGATATAGAAAAAAATATATATCTGAGAGACAGGTTATAAAGATAATTACCGCTTGGTGATTATAGTGTTGGTCTGGGGAGGCACTTTGAATTCTTGCTTTGAATTTTAGAACGACAGTGAAAGGCGCAGCCTCTGGAATTGCTGAACCTGAAATAGAGAAAATCAGGATATTGAGAGATTAAGAAGCGACCAAAAACGAAGAGAAATTTTGAGCTCGGAAATGAAGCCAATAAGAGAAAATACGAGGATAGGGAAACTGTATCAAAACAAGTCGTGCCAAAATTTGAAGGGGAGGAAAATTTTTTGAATGTGTTTAACTAAATTGTTCTTATTTTGTTTTTACTTTAAATATAATATAAATCTTATTTTTTAATAGGATTTAAAATTTTTTTATAAAAATAAAAAAATTTTTGAATAAAAATAAAAAATTATTTTTTATAATAAAAAGTAAGAAAAAGATTTTTTTAATAAAAATATCTTAAAAACAAAAAAAATAATTAAAGATATAATTATTTATTAATCCCTTCTCTTCCCTCTTCAACCAAACAACGTATCATTAAAACTCCTCCCCTCCCCTTCATTACAATCCCTCCCCTCCCCTCTTCTCCATTGAACCAAACACTCTCTAAGGCGCACGGATTCCCTATGCGGTTGGAGGTAAGTGCAATTATAATTTTTTTGCTTTTTTTTATATAATTTTTTTTTAAATCAAAAATTTTAAAATATAACTTTTTCATAATTAAAATCTTTGGCCTCAAAATTACAATTTTTACCTTCCGCACTTATTATTTCTAAATCTGAAAAGTGAAATGAGAAAGCAAAAAGTAAAGATTTCCTCTGAAAATTTCAGAATAAAACACAAACCGACTCATTTATCATAGATTCATTATACAAGAATATCACCAAATATCGAGGCTCAAGCTTCCTACACCTGAAAAGGACACAACAGACTAGAACATGTATCACACCATAGGAAAATCCAAGTACGAAGCAGAAATTAATCCTTCGTGGTGTTTGCCAACAGCTTTTCAGCAATCCAGAAGATAAGATGAGCTTCAGTGGTGGCAAGCTCATTCTGCTTCCCTGTGAGTTGCCAACAGCTTTTCAGCAATCCTGAAGATAAGATGAGCTTCAGTGGTGGCAAACTCAATCTGCTTCCCTGTGAGGCTTTCTTGTCCCCAGTTTTCCACCCACAACAAATCCAAAGGCCTGTGCTCAATTCGAATCGACAAAACTTCATTTGCCAAACCCTTTAAGCTGTAGGCAGCAAGACGAGGCTGACCCAGAACATTAGAAGCCAAATCACTCAGATCTACGGCGTTTCTTATCACTATTCCGTAATCACTTTTGAGTTTTACCAGATCTTCTTTTATGTGAACCCCCACAAATGTAATATTCTTCATCAGCAGGAAATGCCTCAGATCGTCGTCCATGGACCTTGATCGGAAGTCGAGCTTAATCACTAAGCAGCCATAGCGGCTTCCTAGTTTCAGCAAAGAAGCTCGTGGATAGATTTTATCCCCTTCTTGAACCAGTGTCCACTCTACGTCAAATCCAACAAGCAGATCTCCATCATCGTCTTGCATATACTGTGTCCAGAGATAAAGGGTGGTGTGAAGGGGCCGTCCGGCAGACGCAGGGGCAGACAAAACCTCCGTCTCAACCTTGCTGCCATCAGGCATCTTGTATACGATGATCGGTACTCTTGAGGAGAAATATTCCATTTCACGTTGGTCAGACTTAGAGAGTTCAGATTAATGGAATGGAGATGGTAGAAGTAAAGAGAAGGGGAAGTCGCTTGTGTGCATTGAAAAATAGCCAGTCAAGTGGAAATTAATTTGCAATTTGCTTAGCTAATTTGCCTCCTATATATTAGGACAGAGCTCCTTGATTTTGCTTTCGCTTTAGAAGTATAAGGCAATTTTATGATCGAATCCGATCCTCTCAATTTCGCGTTTCATCAGTTGCGCGTCAATTGCCTTATCATAGCCGTTGGTTGCATCTCGCAGCTCACAATGCAACACGTGTTTTTGCATTCCAAATGTCGCTAACAATTAAGGATAAAATACATATGTTTTGGGCTAATATATTTCATCTCCGGCGCAACACAAAACACAGTGTTTTGGGCAAATTAATATATCATGGGTATATTGGTCTGTTCTCTCCCTCCATCATATATATGTTTTGCCTCCAATTTTTAGAGTTGTGACGGAGGATTGGTGCTATTTTTGGTGTGGTTTGAGCTTGAAAGATAACAATAAGGTTGAAGTGGTCGGAGATAAATTACCATTTTTCTCTTTATAATCAAAAGTTTCTTGTGAACTTGTTTGAAAAATAAATTTTGAATTTTTTGATAATGCTTATTTTTTATAAGAAAGATTGAAATAGCCTATGTTGTGTTTTTTTATTTCTTATTTCTTTTACATTCATCAAAATGTATAGCATATTTTCTTTTTTAAAAAATGGTTTTTTTTAGCATAATAATTATACCTAAACTATTTATCTTTTGCTATTTTTTTATGTGTTTGCATATCTTTTCATACTATATTTATGTGTGATAAAATAATAATGCCAAACATTTATTTTTAATAAAATCTATAGCATATTTTATCCTTGAAGAAATGGATTTTGGTATTTTTGCTTATAGCATATTTTATGTATAGCATATTTTTAATAATAGCAACTAAAATATTTATCTCTTTATTGATGTTTTATTTGTTTGCATTTTTTTTCATACTATATTTATTTGTGATTAAAATAATAACACCTAAAATTTACCTTTAATTAAAAAGTTATTGATATATGATTTTTTATATTGTTATTTTTATTATTCTTGATTTATTGATATAATATGCAAGTCAAATATTCTGATTTTTTTTCTTGACAATACATATATTAGATGATCATCCTATACAATCACTTAAAGTACTTGGTCTAGGTAGTGATGTTACAAATCTAAACTTGATTAATATTTACTTGGTGTTGAATATGTTACAAAACTGTCATTTTATAATGTAACTTGTGGTGATTTTATAAGTATGTGCTTTGTTATATTCAAAATATCGATAAACAAAGTTACACCTTCATTAAAAGATAGTTTCTTCTTATTCTATTTAAAAATCAAGTACCCAAGGAAGCTCAATAGCACCATCAAGTAATAAGGAGAAATATTGTAAATAACGAGGGAAAAATTGATCAATAGACAAAGCACTACTTTACAATCTAGTGTAAGTCAACGAGAATAGCACTTTGAAAGATACGGAGACATGCAGCATCAAATGTGCATTCTTTGTAACTGATTAGCACCTTCTTTGTCTTTGGATTGTACAATTTGCATGCCTTTATATTTAAATTATAACCAATGAAAATGCACCCCAATAACCCACAATTTTGCAAATGATGCAATAACACATCATTAGCCAAATTGTCTAGTTGCCCTTGTTTCACAAATCGAAGCAACAGAAGCAACCCATGGCATGGAAGAAGAAGCAATAAGCTACCATAGTAAATAAGAAAAGATTTTCAGAGATTTTAGTGTTAGAATTGTAGGATCTTGTATGAAACTAGAACACTAACATGATATTAGAATAAGAACCATACCTGTAGTTGCCATGGAAGTAGGTTAGAGACTGGATCTTCCTCTCTATCACCCTATGCTAAGATGAGCGACTTTCAATGGGACTAGCATACTTGAACTAGGGTTAGAAAGGGAACCTAACTCTTATATATAGATATTTTATCGAGCCCTCCCATCATGGGCTTCAACAAAACAATTGGCCCACACTATTATGACCGCTCACTAGACCTTTAATTTGAATGTCTGCTAAAATCTACTAACTTTATAATCACTTAACTTTAATTGGGCTTAGGATAATTCTTAATGGATCATGGTCAACCCAATTTTAAAAATCATAAAAAGAAAATTAATGTGAGCCCACATAGAAATTTTTCAACATTCTCCCACTTGGGCCACATTGATTTGATTTTAGAAAAATTCATTTTATTTTATAAAACGACTCCTAGGTTGATGAAACAACAAAACTTTATGTGTACACTTGATTTAGAAAACAATGGTCCTTAAGAAATCACATCGTACACAATCCGGTCCAATATAATTATCAATAAGGGATAATGGCAATCATCATGCCCTTTAATGATATAAAACCAATCCATACTCACTCATATTGACATTATATTGACATGGATCCTAAGTCTAGAAGTGTGATAAGAAATAACTCTCAAAGTGATCAATAATATACTATTTCTTATCGGTCTTCTGTATGATTTCTCAATATTTGTATGCTAAACTACAATGAGAAATCATGATTTCTCAATATCCATATGCTAAACCGCAATGAGAAATTATGACTCATAACAAGTCTACATGTCTAAAAAAAAAAAAATTATCTTGAGAATCCAGTAAAGTGCCATAAGAGACATATCATTACAAATACAACAGTCATCCTTAAGACTAACACCATGTCTTAAGGTACATGTTACATTTAATCTTTATACAAGTAAAATATTATAGGTGATGATTATCAATAACATATCAAATATATGAAAGTTCATAGAATTTATTAACATAACCAAAAGACATTCACAGAATCATCCTATAAAACAAAACAATAAAGGGCAAAATATGTGAACTCCCACTAATTTAAAAGATTAAAAAACCCTAAAACACCCATGTTCTCAATATGTTTATTAAATTGTATGGGCCTTAATCCCTTAGTTAGAGGATTACCAAACATTGACTTGGTGTTTATGAATTCTATGGCAACATCTCATTTCTTAACTATTTTTTGTAATATTTACTACCATGATCAGACCTAACTATTTTGATAATATTCCCCAATTGTTTCTTAAGCGCTATTTGATAAATTTTCAACATGTCAAAGGCCTTAGGCTTTTTTTTGGTGAGAAAGATATATCCATAATGGGAAAAAAATCACTAATAAAGGTTAGAGTCCACTAATATCTATGTGTGTTATTTCTAGGAGGCTTTTGCTACGAGTTGCACCCTTTTTCTTAGTTTTGGCCAAATTTTCCTTCGCACGTGTTTATCTCTTTATACCATAACAATGGTTGGCAGTTCTCAGAATTGAAAGATAAATTGTCAATTTTAGAATTCAAAAATAGTCTGTATGGTTAGGTAAAATGCATTTGCCAATCATATTAGAATCATAAGAAATTTCAACACTGTCCTTTCCAAAATTGAAAAATATCCAACTTTATTAATCAATAAAAGAGAACTTAATATCTCCTAAAAAAATTTCTAAACAAAGCCGATAACCATATTCCAAAAATAAAGAAAATTAAAAGAAAAAATAACGGTTCCTATATGTGTAACTTCAACCCTCACACTATTTCCTACTTGTAATTTGGACTCATTCTTCCTTAGTTTCTGGTTGATTCTGAATCCTTTGGTTTCTACCATTCTTTGCCAGCCAATCTTTATATTTAAGACAATCAGCCTTTTTATGACCATTCTTCTTACAGAAATAACAACTTATATCCTTTATTTTATCTCTATCATCTACAGTCTGATGCTCACTATGCCTTTTGAAGTCTTGATCCCTTTTAGGAGCATGAGTCTTCTTGTTCTTAAATTTTCCTTTTCCTTTATGGAAATTTGGCCTATTATGGGAAACTAAGTATACATTCTCATTCTTTTCCTTCTTCAATTTTTCTTCCTCAGCCACACATTTAGAAATTAAGTTATTTAGATCCCAAGCTTGATCTTGTGTGTTGTAAGCAGTTTTGATTTGACTAAATTCTTATGGAAGTGAATTAAGTGTGTGATGAATGACAAAGCTATTTGGAATTGGAATATTATAAGCCTTAATCTTAGTTTGAGCATGCACCATCCTCATAATATATTCCCTAACTCCCTTAGTCTTATCATATCTCATACTTGTCAATTCACCCATGAGTTGTCCTGCCTTAGTTTTGTCAGACACATGATACCTCTTTCCCACAGCATCAAAAAATTCCTTAGCATTTGTGGTTTCTGGTAAACCACTCATGAGATATTCAGCAATTGATCTTTTAATAGCTATGAAACTGAGGCAGTTGGATTTCTCCCACTTAGCATAATACTCTTTTTGTTCAACAGTGCTATTCTTAATGGGTTTCAAATGTTCGTGTTCACGTAGTGCCAGATCTATGTCCATTATTCCCAGGGCAAATTCTATATCTTGTTTCCACCTTTTATAGTTAGAACCATTTAGGACCTCAATGTTCGCATTACTATTGTTCACAGCAAAAGAAACTATAGATAAAATTGCAACATGGTTAGTAAAATAGGTAATTTTAAGGCAGTTTAAGTTGAGCAAGATATCTATAAGAAGCACTTGTTGCATCATCATGAACTCCTTTTTGGACAGAGAACATAACATGCATTAAGCCTCTCTAGCATGAAGCTAATATGAATAAGGATATGTAGTATTGCGAGTCTTATCCCTTTTGGGCAGATAACTTTCTCAAACTATGTATCTCAATCCATTAAGGAAGTTTATAGCTAAAAAAATTTATCTCCTTTGGGCAAATAAATTCTCTTAACTATTTACTTCCACCAGCACATTTCATGCCATACTAGAGTTAGTATATATAACAACCCCCTTTAGGTAGGTAATTATATATAGTAACTCAATTTCTATCAACAAGGGAACTCAACGATTATGTGTATTTTGATGGATAAATATCTTTGGTGACAAATATCCACAACAATTCACAAAATAATATCCCCAGACTAGAACAAAGGAAATTGCCTTACCTTCTATCAACAAAAGGAACTAAATGGTTTTAATAACTTTAATGAATGAATCACTTTGGTGATTTATTCGCAACAATTTATTAAAACAAAATTCTTAGGCTAGGAAAAAATTCATATCCCATTAAGATACTTTTACTATATGTATCCCAAAGGGCTAATTATGAATCATGTTTGCATGAAAATTGTGAATAACAACAATTTAACTTAAATAAGGTTTAAATATTAATGTTTTATACCTCAACTTGAGAGTATAAATATTCTGTGTATATCTAGGGAGAGTACGCCTTAATTTCATGCTCTAGATATATTAAAATAAATTCCCAAATTTTTCTGTAATTTTCTGAGGCCATTTGTTAGTTGAAAATAATAAAAAACGCTAATTTTAATTGAAGAAACATGAAAAATTAATAAATAATTTTATCTTCAACCTCCAGCCAAGTACGCGGGTCTGGAAATGGGTTCACTGGACCCATTTCCAACCTGTGTGATCTCGAGCTATTCTAAACAATTTTTGCTTCGATTTCTTTGTGTTTTTCCATCGTAATTGAGATTTTAAAAATATCTAAAGCATCAATTGTCTATTAAATTAATCATAAGGGAAGAACCAACCTAATTTTCTTCATGGGTTTCTCGGACATGGACCTTGGCTACACGAATCGCGTTTTGAAATAATTCAAAACTGGGAATCATGGGGTTTTAATGTAAAACAATATTTCTAATATATCTGGATGGTTAATTAAACAAATTAATAAAGGAATTTGATGAATTTCTGTATGGGTTTCGAAACATGAACCTTAAAACCTCAATGTGCAATTTGGAGCATTTTAACATTGAAAATCATAGGGCTTTTGTATAAATAAGAATTTCTAACATGTCTGTGGAGTTAATTGAGCAAATAAACAAGAGAATCAAAAGAATTTTGAACATATGCATATGGGTTTTGAACAAGAACCCTAACTTTTCTTTCTTCGAATTTCCAGCCAATTGAACAAATTTTAATGCAATTAATTGTCACAGAAGGGTCTACAAACATGAGATGAAAGTTTCCCATGCAATAATTCAAGCAAAAACTTCAATTTTAGAGAAATCGAAAATAAGATGAACTTGTATAATTTAAAACTTTGAATTTTAAATTCTCTTTACTTAATTAGAATTAGGAAGCAAATAATATGTCATATGAAAGCTTGTGATTTGGAGAACCAAAGCCCTAAACTAATTTGGCCAATTAGTAAACAACCACAAAAATATCAATTACCAAAGTGATGCGAATGAACACTAATTGTATTGCCAAATTTTAAATTTTAGGTTCTAGTTTTCATACAAAAACCACGCTTTGATACCACTGTTAGAATTGTAGGATCTTGTTTGAAACTAGAACACTAACATGATATTGGAATAAGAATCATACCTGTAGCTGCCATGGAAACAGGTTGGAGACTGGATCTTCCTCTCTATCACCCTATGCTAAGATGAGCGGCTTTCAATGGGACTAGCACACTTGAATTAGGGTTAGAAAGGGGACCTAGCTCTTATATATAGATGTTTTATCGGGCTCTCCCATCATGGGCTTCAATAAAACAATTGGCCCACACTATTATAACTGCTTACCAGACCTTTAATTTGAATGTGTGCTAAAACTCACTAACTTTAGAATCACTTAACTTTAATTGGGCTTAGGATAATTTTTAATAAATCATGGTTAACCCAATTTTAGAAATCATAAAAGGAAAATTAATGTAAGTCCACATAGAAAATTTGCAACATTTAGAACCAAACCTTCGATCATGCTTGAATGGCCAAATCACCCTGAATCGTTGCTCAACACACAAGGCTTGTGAAGGGATGAGGAAATCTTCCATGGCCGATTGCAGAGGAAACCTAATTATGAGATCTCCCATTTGCTTGTGTTTTCGAATCTGCATGCACTCTTCTTCTGCAAATGGAAAATGATCGTTTTGAGAACTGGTTCATCCATGGTGCAATAGGCGACATGTGGTAAAGTGGAGGGCATCCATTTTAAGCATCCAAAAGATTTGAGAAGGCGTACACATGTCGCAACGATAGTCACAGGATGAGCGAACGGTGAGGATTGTAGCAATTGACACGCAATGGATGAGTAGCACAATTGAGAGGATCTGCTCCCTTTTATGATACAAATTTATATCTATTGAATATATCTGTGCAATGGACATAGATGGCTTAGTTTATTAGGTCACTCATGCCGAAGGCGAGGCAATTGAATTAATTATCTTGAAGTGAACCTTACATATAAAGTGTTGGTTGTGCTGGTGACATTTTCTTAACTTGTTGGTAATGTTTTATCATATTATTTCCTGAGTCCTGAATATTTCCACCTAGTAATCTCCTTTCATTACAGACTTGAGAGAAAGTTAAAAGTACCTAAAAAGTTGATTGTGGTCAAATGTGCTACTAACATTTTCAAAATATATTGGTAATTATGTGTAGACAAGAGTTGTAACGCCTTTTTTGTGCACTAATAAACAAGAACATAAATTTGCATAGTAGAATTCACTAAACATATAAGTATGCAAGCGTTTTATAATTAAAATATAAAACAACATAAATATGCCTCTATATGTTAAGTTTATTTATTTATTATGATTGCTGAATTATTGATGTTTATTTCAGTGTTTCAAATTTTAGGACTAAAAAGTTGTCTAAAGGTAGCTACTACAAATGCTGTTCGGCCATTATTTACTGAAGAACTATATATAAGCACAAAATAACATGGGTCTAAAAAATAAGAGTAAATTATGCTTGTTTCTCTTGGAGGTGGGTTAACTAACATTTGATACTCTTTGTTAAAAAAATTAGTATTCAATTCTTGTGACATTTTGATATATCTTGTAAAAACCATTTTTTTAATTTATTTTTTGTCAAAGAAATTAACTTTTTGCATAACATAAAATTGTGATTTTATTTAGGATGAGGAGTTAATTGCCCTTAGAGTTTATCCTTGCAATATTTCCGCCGCATAACCCTAACATATAAAGAATTCGATCCGTACCAAATAAACTCCACGTCTTCTTAGCTAATAATGTCATATTCATGTTATGCAATCGTCTAAAACCAGTCACCAGCCTCCCTAGGATTACAAAGTTTGTTCCAACGTAACAAATGAATCCTAAGTCTATTTTGATGAAATCCCAAGAAACATTAGCAATCATAGCATCAATCCTTTGAAAATATTTTTTAGGCAATTCAAAACAGAAAAGTAAATATATAAGTGTAGACCAATTAGTAATCGTATTAATCAGTGCAAGTCATGCTGCCTGAGACACCAACATAGCTTTCCATGAATAAAGTTTCCTCTCAACCTTATCAATTACTTCATTATATATACCTAGGACTTGTTTCCACCGACATCTACCTACGTATCTGAATATTTATCCAACCTAGTCTTAAATTTGACCCAAAAAATCCTAGATGAAGGTTCTTTAGAGAGATGAGAGACATTGAGACTAAAAAAATGGTTTTAGATTTAGTGGGATTAATTACTTGCTCGAGATAACATCGCTAAAATTAGACCTTTAATTAATTTAATATTAGGTAAATTAAATAATAAAAAATTATTTAGTTAACAATTACATGGAATAATGCGGGATTTTTCTGAGTTTTAGGTATAAGGAAAATTTGAGAAATTTATTAGTAATATAATAAAATTTCATGGGTCAATTAGGGATTTAATAGGAATTATTTATAAATTATTAAATAGTAGGTAATTAAATAATAAATAATTAAGAAAGGAGCTTTAGTAAATTCTCTGAGTTTTTAGGATCTTAAAAATATGAGAAAATTATTTAAAAAATAAAAATATTTAAGTGAAAATCAAATGTTAAAATATAATTATTAAAAATTTAAAGTAAAAATACATTATTTTCTAAAAAGTAGCTTTTGCCAAAAGTTAAAAGTTAAAAATTTGACTCTCCCTTGCTAAGGAAACCCAACTTGGAGAAGAAGTTAAAGACTTGACCATGAATAAAAAGAAATCTATAACTCTCCTTAAGCATTAAGATACCCCATGTCTATCTTATATTCTTCCACCAAAGATATCACACGTTTAATACCGGGAGAATTATAATAAAGGATCCAAAGATAAAAAAAATTATTTTTAAGGACCTGTTACTATTTGTTTTAAGATGATTATCATTGAGTTTAATAACAAATCGTTAAATCTAATGGTAAAGATCCTTAAGAATAATTTTTTCTTTAATACCTTCCTTCTCCCTTCTAGGGGCGGGGCCCCAATCCAGCATATAATAAATAAATAGATTTTAAAAAAAATAATAACATGTAACTCAAAATATAAAATTACAGTGTTCATAACTTACGAACCGGATGCAAATATATATATATATATATATATATATATAAAAGGAGGAATGATTAACATCACATTACTCACCACACCCATGTAAGCCTCCCACTCTTCATCCCACTCTTCAAAAGTTTCAGACAGTAGCAACGAAATTGATTTTGAGAGATAAGGCTGGAATAAATATTATTATGCTTAGTTTATATTTAAATAGTAAATGAATTAAAAGAATGCACTAACTAACGATGAACTTAAATATTAAATTATTTGGAGAAATTATAGTTTATTTTAATGCCCTGTGAAGCAATAAATAGATTTTAATAAAATATTTTGAGGTATTGAAAATATAAGTTAAATCTATTAATAAAAAATTTGACATAAGGAATTACTTAGTAACACTATCTAATTAAAATAAAGTTATTATCTTTATAAAATAAAGTAATCTTAATAAATAAAATATAAATATTTAGTAATCCAAATAAAGTCAAATTGCTCCTTAAGTGGTCTGACACTAAACATAGAATATATAAAACGATCAATAGGCAATAGCAATGGGTAATAAGTAATATAAATATGTACATACACACACACAATCAACCTAATTTAAATAAAACTATATATACAAACTTCTTGATGATGCTAAGGCCAGGTACAGGGGGTGATTCACTATTTGAATCAAGTACGCAATATATGTGGATAGGCAAAGGGACGCAATTTTGGGTGACTAGGCTTCTAAATAGATGTAAGGCATCTTTATAACTACACTTCTCGTGGATTATCAGGCTACAGTCCTCTCATTCTGCTTTCTCTAATAAGGATGGTTCCTTTACCTGTTTGCAGAAAACTGCGAGCACTTATCAGAAAGATGCAGGCTGTAAAAATTTTCCCCGTTCAAATTCTCAAGCTGCTGAAAGACGAGAGCTGGCCGTTATTCCTCTGGAAAAACGGAAGCGTAACGATGACGATCATTTGCATGGAAGCAAGCGGATATGTTTCTTCCGAAACCCACTCCCTGCCATTCCTGAAGTCACGGAGGTTGAGTATATTGGCCCAAGATTTATAAGGCCTACTGGTTTTATTTGGTCTATAACTTTAATGATAATAATCAACATCTTTGATATATAAAAAAGTTCAATTAAAATTTGACTTGTTAAAATTTTTTCTTTTAATTTGTTTGAATTTTATTAATAAGCTAATTAACAAACTTTTGCTTTTTGAATAATACTAATGAAATAAGATATATTAGCACTGACTTTATCATCTCAATTTTGCAACTAATCATTTTGTGCAAAGATATACAACTTGTCTAACATATGAAGCAAGCATTAAAGAGTACTAATGGAGATGAAACAAATGCTCTGCATATCGTGGTACTATTGAAAAAGAAGAGATGAACATTGAAAAAATACGCCCTTTTTTTCCAACTGAATGGTTTATGCTCTTAATGCTTCATTTCATAGAAAAAGAGACATTATTAATAACAATTACAAGTTAGTAAAAAATTATAAATGTATTGAAGATTGAGGAGCAAACCATGAAAAAAGGTTATTAAAAATCATTTGAACATTCAATAATATTTATTTTTTAAGAATATTATGAGTCTGCAGTTTATTAGTTTTCAAAAAAGCATTTATCGAATAATCTTCTAATCCTGTGTTGAGTTTTAAAAATTTGTTCTCTTAACCTTTGTTGTGACTTTTTAGATGTGAGAATAAGTTGAGAGTAAGTTTGAGTAAAATCCTCTGAGAATAAGTAGAAAGTAAGTTTGAGTAAAGTCTTGTGAGAGTAAGTTAAAGATAAATTTATGTAAAACTCTGTCTAAAAGTAAGTTGAGGATAAACTTGTTAAAATTTTGAATAAGTAAGTTGATGATAAATTTGTGAAAACTCTTAGACAAGTTGTTTTCAAGGTTAGTTTATACTGTAACTTGTTAATTTTGAGTGAAAAAAAATCCTTCAATACTTAAGAGAATTGGATGTAAATGAGATGAATTGAACCAAGATAAGTTTCAGTATGTTATCTCTCTCTCTAACTCTTTACTTGTATTGTTTTTTTAAACTAACTTAACTTATAATATGCACTCAACTTATATTTTTTGGCATAATCCTTCATTTGACCTTGTTGTTCTTACATCTAAATAAGAAACATTTACAAAAGTTTCACTCAACTTAGTTTGTTATTTCCTCAATTTTGCCTTAACTTAAATTTGTAATTATGTTCGATTATTTTTCACTTTTTGTGCAATATAGTTATTTATCCCATCTAGATGTATTTATCAGAGTACTTTAATTTGAAGATTGTCATCAACCCTACTACTAAAAGGTTTTGGAAAGCTTACCCTCAAAAGCTTCCCAAGGAGTCATGAGGGCCTTATGTTGGAACTATTGAGGATTGTAGAAAATCTCAATGGTTCAAAGGGTGAGGGGAATCCTTAAAAAATGTATCCTTTCTCTTATGTTTTTTATTTTTTATTTTTTATTCCAAAATTAAGTTGCCAGCTACTAAAACTGAATGTAAAATGCATATGTTTGGCTTTGATAATTATTTCTGTGTAAATGCTATTAAAAAAAGTGGGGGGCTTGGTTTTGCCTGGACAGCTATGGTTAATGACACTATCTTGGACTGGTCTGTAAACTGGATTCGTGTTTTGATTAATGAAGGTAGCAATATTTCCTATTATATTTCATTCATTTACGGCAACCCAGAGACTCATTTTGGTAATTCTTTGTGGGAATGGATCATTAATACTTCCAACTCCATTAAGGGCTCATGGGTTATTATAGGAGACTCTAATCAATATTTCCTATGATCCTGTCAAAATAATTTAAGGGATCGCAAAATTGTCAATTGCCAATCCTGCGATCCCTTAAAAAAAAAAGTGAGTTTATAAAAAAATTAAAATTTATTCAAAAAGCTTCCGTTTTTGAGCTCCAAATTCTAAATCTTTTTGTCACTCCCTAATCTCTCAAATTCACAACAAGAATTCAAAGTGCTTCCCCAGACCAACGCTATTATCATCACCAGCTGTAACTATCTTTATAACCCATCCATGAGATATTTTGTTTTCTCTGTCATTGTGCGTTTTCTGTCTTTTTCCTCTTATGTTTCTTGACTTATTACGTGGGTAGATTAAGCTTTTGTTCTAATTTTTTGAGAATTTGATTATTGATTAGATTGGCATTGTTGATTTTGCAAGTCTAGTAAATGGATGGGAGTGCGCTCAGAAATTTCCCTCATCCTGAAAACATTTTGCAAATACTCTGTGACAGAAAAGCACTTTATCACAATGTTAGAATAACTCTATCTATATCAACTATACATCTGAGCCTTTGGAACAGAAACAAGAAGGTAAAAGATAAAGTAAGCGAGGAAGGGGGGAATCATATCACTCCTGAGATTGAATAAAGTAAGTGAGGAATTGTCTCATTTAAGGACTGTAGGTAGTACATAGCCAACATGTTTAGTGCAGCTCAGAATTCATTTCTTTCTTTGAGACACTTTAACAGCACGTTTGGTTCTTATGAAAGCACTGGAAAGGAGAGTGAAAGAGGGAGGAAAAGAAGTGAACCCATATTGATACGTTGGAGAAGTTTTTCAGATGGAATCCGCCTTATATGCACTAGTTAATTACTGTTCTCTTCATAGCATTATCAATGGAATCTTATTATTGAAGACAGAAAGATCAGCTAAAAGAGCAGTTGGTTTTTTAATATTTTACGTTAATTAATAAAAATTAATTTTTTTATGATTTTTTTATGATATCTTAATTATTTCTTCACTTTTTATTTTTATATCATTTTTACTTTATTAAATATCTAGATAAAAAATATTCTCATTCTTTTTTATATTATAATAAATGATATTTTGAATTCTAAAATTTCATCTTATTAAGAGCTTTTCAGTAACCAACTTATCTTTTTTTATTATAGATGTTAGTGTGCACTGTACACTTTTCGTCTCATATATTTTGATTTATTTTTACTAGCTCATAGACCAGGTTATTCCCTCCTTGAATCATTTTAAGGGGGATATATTTTCACTTTGTTGTAGTTCGGATGTTGTCAGATAAGTTAATTCATTTGAGTAAGTTAGAAGGGTTTTAGTAAATATGAGATTAAATTAAAAAGAAAAATTAAATTATAGATGCACCTATTGATATTGATATGAGGTATCACTACCAAAAAAATTGGCAATTTGCAGCGATTGCATTGCAAAATACAAGTTTTATGACATTTAAAGCAAAACCACTACAATGTTACATGATTCCCCAAAAAAATTAAAAAAGCTATTATTTTTAGGTACAACCTGTAACGTCCCACATCAGATGGACGAGAGAAGAGTCCTGGGCTTATAAAGCGGGGAGTTCCTTACCACATCAGCTAGCTTTCTGGATGTGCCTAAGGGTTGGTATCCCGCTGTCCACGTGGCCCTAGGGTGGGTCCTCCGGTGGAGAGAGTAATGGCACCCGAGGTATGGGTGAGGCTGCACATCCCGGATGGACATGGTTCCACTGTGCCACTCTGGGAGCTAGCTTTTGGGGTGAGATAATTGACCTCGTGACAAACCGCTGCAATTTTACCGCGACTATTTTAGCACCAGTTGCAATTTTGTAACCGCTGCTAAATTCATTAAATGAAGCCCTGTCTCCCTGGATATCAGATCTCACATTCTGTAGATCCCTATTTTCAAACCCTGCATCCAGCGAAGCTCCCGGTTCCATTCCATTGCTATCACTGTGCCACCGTCGCTGGAGTGCCATTCCGTTGCTGTTGGGCGACCCCACCTCAGTTGCTGCCGTCTGCCGAGTCGCCGCAGAGTCCACCAGTGGTTTCATTTGCAATTTTTTTATTTTCTTTGTTTTATCGATTTTAAGGTTATTTTTTGAAGAGTTTTTTTTTTCTTTTTCAGATATATTAACTTCTTAGTAGTTGAAATGGTTGATTTGCGATGAAATTTTAAATTATTTGAATCTATATGCTACTGGAGCTCCAATTAAACAGAAGATTTCAGTTTAATTTTTTTTTGAATCGTATTTTTGTTTAGACGCCTATTATTTATTTATATTTATAGATATATTTTTTCATTTATTATGTATATATGCCATTTTAACCACTTTAATGTGAACCAAAATTGTAAATAGAAAAACATGTTACTGGAGCTCCAAGTAGACACTATTTTTTAAAGGCCCAACGTGCATCCATCAAGAGAACTATTGATTTTATTCATGAGACCTTTAAATTTAGAATATAATATATATAAAAAGTTTTCATAGTGAATTTTGTATTTGTAAATCATGTCTTAAATTAATTGAATAGAATTAAATGTTGCTATCTTTGATATGATATAACTCACAATAGGTAATAGAGAAAAATTTCAAATCACATTTAGATGATTATGTCAAAGGCATTTTTGTTAATTATGTATGTATTTGGAATTTATCCTCAATTTCCTTTCCTTTTTTTTTTTTGCTTTTTTTCATTTTTTATCTTAGTTTATTTTATTTATTACTTAATCCCAATTTTTTTAATCATATATATATTATTTGGTTATTTTTATAAATATATAAAACAAATCTATTGTTGTTATAAGATAATGGTATGTAATATATTTTTGTTCAGAATGTTATTTATAATAGGTTGCTGTTATTTTCAATAATGGATGAATCTTAGATTGAGAGACCTAAGAACACCCTAATTATGTGAAAGGACTGAATAGATTTTTAGACTTTTCATTTGCTAATAAAAGTATTAAAGGTAAGATAATTTGTCCATGTCCTAAATGCAAGTTTAACAAATGGCAAAGTAGAAATGTAATGTATGATCATCTAACTGTTAAACCATTTCCTAGAGCATATACTATGTGGCTGAGACATGGAGAGACAAGCACAGTAGACACCATAGTTGAAATTCTTTCAATGCCATATGTAATTCAAAATAAGATTGCTATTAATGACCCCATATAAGACATGGTCAATGATGTATTAGAGATCATCTTAATGATGAGAGTGTAGGCGAAGTTGAAGTAATATCTCCTCCATTAGATTATATGTCTCATGAGAATCCATATTTCTTTGAGTTAATCAAATATGGACAGTAGAATTTGCATGAAGAGTGTAATAAGTATTCGAAATTGTCCTTCTTAATGAAATTATATCATATTAAGTGCTTATGCAGGATAAGTGACAAGGTAATGCCTATGATATTGGAGTTGTCAGCAAATGCCTTTGAACATGCAAAAATTTCACATTCCTTTTATGAGACCAAGAAAATCATAAACAAACTCGATCTTCATTATATTAAAATTCATGCATGTCTAAATGATTGCATGTTTTATTAGGGAGAGGATGTAGATAAAGACATATCACAATAAACAATGCTTGGTTGCCTCCCCTTAGCTACAAGGTCGTAGTGCAATGGAACAATCAAACTTAGCCCATTGGAAATGGCAGTGGCCTATTAGGTGGATTCTTAGGTTCCACTGCTAAAGGCTTTACTTTATTTCCCATAAGTTATGAGACTTGGAAGAAGGTGCCATTGGACTATAAGGAGAATGTGTATGAAAAAACTATTTAAGTAATATTACTATATATTAAAATTATTTCTATGTTTCTATTTATATATGTGCTAAGTTTGATGTTCATATGGAGGGGCATAAAAAACATATCTTAAAAGCATTTGGAACTAGGTGGAAGGATAAGAGACAAAGATTATAGGCTAAAGTATATGATGGCATATCCATTAAGGATTAATTGATATTAAAGGTCCCATCTAGAATTTGTAGAGATCAATGAGTATCATTTGTAGACTACTGACTAAACTCAATGATTTAGGTAATAACAATTTTTAAGCTAATGGATATATTTTTGTCAATGGTTAAGAAAAGGCCCAAAAAAAAAAAAAACAAAATAGGCAAAAACAAACAATCCCACATACTAGAAAGTCTAAGAGCTTTACACGCCAAAAGGTCGAAAATGGTAAATTAAAATAGATTGTAATAATCACTATTTGAAAAAGTTATTTCCAAATGAAGATTCTTGCTATGAATTTGTAAGAGGCGCAATATAGGTGCACAGTCTTTAGGAGGAAGTTTGGATAGCCAATCATAAAAAAGCAAATGGGGCTCCTATCAATGATGCAGTTAGAACAATAATTGTATGTGTTTAATTGTACTTGTGATTATGGTTTTAATGGTTTGTGATTGGCATTAGTGTGATTATGGTTTTGGTCATAGTTTCATATTCAGAAATGTTTTGATTATGGATTGTTGAATGAGTCATACTTAGTAATATCTTGATTACGTGTTGTGGACTTGGTAATATGTTCCTTATAGGTTTGTGCACTTTGAAAGTTTGTTGTGGAATTGATAATATCTTGATTATGGGCTATGAAATTGACTGCAATTGGCTTTTTTTTTTTTTGTCATTGTGGTGTGTGTTTGGCAATGTTGTGATTATAGTTTGATAATAGGTTCATATTTAGAAATAACGTGATGTTGAATTGGTCGTGTTTGGTAATATTTTGATTATAGGTTGCGAATTTAGTAATATGTTCCTTATAGGCTTGTGCACTTGAGAATTGATTGTGGAATTGGTAATATCTTGATTGTGGATTGTGAAATTAGTTGCATTTGGTAAATTTGGTCAATGTGGTGGGTGCTTGGCAATATTGTGAGTATAGTTTGGTAATAGTTTTATATTTAGAAATAATATGATTGTGGGTTGTTGAATTAGCTATCTTTGGTAATATCTTGATTATGGGTTGTGAACTTCATAATATGTTCCTTACAACTCTATGCACTTGAGAATTGGTTGTGGAATTGGTGATATCATGATTATAAGTTGTAAAATTAGTTGTATTTGACAATTTTTGTCATTGTGATGGGTATTTGGTATTATTGTGATTATGGTTTGGTAACAAGTTTATATTTGGAAGTAAGTGACTGTGAGTTATTGAATTGGCCATGTTTGATAATATTTTGATTATGGGTTGTAACCTTGGTAATAGGTGACTTTGAGTTTGTGGAATTGGTAACAGTTGACAATATTGTGATTATGAATTGTAAAATTGGTTGAACTTACAATTTTGATAATTATAGAATTGGTAATATTTGATAATATTATATTAATGTAAAAAAAATTTCTAAACATGAATTTAGTTTTGTCTCAATCTCAAGAAATATTATCAAAAGACTTATTAGCTTATGCTCTAGGAAGTTAAGAGCATTAGAGTCATGTTTGATGCTTAGGATTGGGACCTTTCCCACCTCAAGTATTTTGACGTTCTACCCATTCTTGTAATGAGATTAGTTCTACTAATTGTTTAACAACGGAGCTAGAAAGTTAAATTTCTCAATTGCAAATGAAAGTTGCTGAACAAGTAAGAAAAATTGATGTAACAACAGTTTTCATTCTTCAAAATTATGAAGGCCACCTCCCCTTTAGTCTCCTTCCAAGCCCTAACGGTGATACTTATAATGAATTCATAGAATAATATTTATTTTTTGTAATTTAATTTTTGTATGTTTCTAATAATGTTTTATATTTTTAATTTAGGTGCTTGATTAAAGAAGTGGGTATTGAGAAAATGTAGAAGAATGTTCCAATAAAAAAGATGACAACCAATAGATTTATCACCTGTAGGGTTGTGTGTTAAATAATATTGTATTTATATAACTTATTTATTAACTTATATTTGAATAACTTATTACATATGTATTAGATCTAATTTTTAATTTTATATTTAAATATAATTTAAAATTTATAATTCTTATGATTATTGTGTATTAGTTATTTTTAACTATGTTCATAATAATGTTCAAATATAAAAAAAATTTAAAAAAATCAAAATTTAAAAAAGCTACAATTACGTTAGCGACGGTTGAAAGTGTCGCTAAAAGAATACTTTTTACACCACTGCTAAATTATAGCCATAAAAATATTTTTGCAACGGTTGTTCCTGTGATTACAAATAAACGTCATAATATCATTCATGATGGATTTGCTGCTAACATTTTTAGTAGCGATTGAAATCATTTTCGAGGCATGACACCATTGAAATCATCTAGTCAAACACCTACTTCAAATCTCATCAGAGATCGTAAAGACTATGCTGTTTCAACTTGCTCTGAACCATCACTCACATGGGTTCTACTTGAGTTTTCCATTGAGGAGATGAGAATCAGAGTGGCAACTCTATAATCAAACTCCGACAATGGTGTGCTCAGGTATACACCCTACACTAAGCAGCATAGGGAGGCCAATTGGATAATTGACCCATAGGTCAAAACCTTATGATGCTGCTTCCATGCACTTGCTTTAGTGGGACCAATAACTCTTTGCCTATAATTTCCCCGTCATGCTCTCTATCTTGAGTTTTTATAGATAGAGAGCACGTCCCTTTCAAGCACGCTCAAGCATGTATCTTCTCTAAGGTCTTTGGGAAAGAATCTACACACTCGTGTGAAGGATGATGGTGAGGAAAGCATGAACCTTTGCCATGCTAGAAATTGTCTCTCATCCCTCTCTGTTCGAACAGCCTTACCCTGCTGTTGGAAGTTATGACTGAAGGGAGAGTCTAGGGGTTTTTTTCCTTTTCCGATTTCTATTTTATTATTTTATTAATTTCTTTTTTGTTGATCTGTTCCTTCTTTTTTTATTTACTTAACTGTTCTTATTTATTTGTTACTCTTTTTTTTTTGTTTGGGTATTGGGTTATTAAGCCTTGTTTTGTTTTGTTTTTTTCTTTTCTTTTACTATCAAATTTTAGGTTTCTTGGGTTTTTGATTATTTAAGCTAAAAGAAATAGCTTATATAGGTATTTTATTTTGTTTTTGTTTCAAGATTTCTTTTCTGAAAATCTTTTTCTTTTCTTTTCTTATTTTATGTTTATTATTTTTTAATTTGCAATCTTTTCTTCTTTCTTTAAATCTTTTCTTTATTATTTTGTTTATATTTTTATAATAATTATTATTTAAGACTCATAAATATAACTTAAACTAGGATTCTAATGACCCATTTTATAACTTTAATGATTCTTTTTTTATTATTTTATTTTAATAATTTTTGTATATTATATTATTTTTCATTTATTCTATGAGGTCAAAATAATTGAATAAAAACAATTCAATTGACAAAATGAATTCAAATTAAAATTAAAATTGACTCTACAATTAATTATAACCAAATAAAATTGTTAATATATTTTTTTCTAATGCCCAAATAAAATATGATGTTCAGATATATTATTGTGTTAAATCTTTCTCATTCTCCAGAAAAAGGACATCGCAACCACAAATCCCATATTTCTCCATGACTATCACAAATCACGATACTCATTTTCTTTTTCCTATTATGTCCAAAAATAAATCCATAACTAAATCAACTAAACCCTTGAAGAAGAAAGAAGAAATCATGGCAAAAGCAATTTCTAAGAACAGAGTGATCAAATTAAAAGAAGAGGAGGAGAGAAAGAAAGGGAAAGCAAATAGATAGACTCACAGTAGTCCTCCTCTGATCGACGGCAGCAACGAGGGAAAAAGCAACCAGATCAAACACGAACACCACCACTAATAACAACGTCAAAGACAAAGCATCCAGATCAAATCGACATTCGAAGACGAAGCATCACAAGAGTAATTGAAGTCCGTCACCATTCTTGGTTCAAACATATCCAAATTGAAATCCCTCATTCTCATAAGTCTTACCAACTCAACAAGATTCTATCAAAGATCAACAAAGAAAGTATTTTTCTGACTTTTATCAGTCGTTTTTCCTTTCTTGTTGACAAGGTGAGCAGGGGCGGGCGAGGTATGTGTATGATTGCTATTGGGCAAGTGAATCGGGACTTATATTTGGACTTTTTTTATTGGATTAGGCTACAACTATGAATATGAATTGGGTTAAGGTTTTTATGTATTTATTTATTTAAAAAAGATTTTGCTTTATTATTTATTACTCTCTCTTTATTTTATTATATAATTATTATATTTATAATGTTATATTTATAGCTTTGTTCGTAGGCCATTACCCACTTAAATTTATGAAACTGTTAACAATGGTCTAAGATTTAAATTCTTAATGTATGATATACTTTTTTTTTAATGTTTACTTATAATATATAATGATGTTGTTGTTGGTGACCACGATAATGATTATTATTATTATTAAAAAAATTGAATAAAAATTTATTTTAAATTAGTTCTTTAATGAAAAATAATTTTATAATTGATCTATGAATATATGGGTTGAAATTACTAAAAAAAAAAAGATGTTTTGTACAACCTAAAAAAGTTTTTTTTTAAACTCTATTGTTGAGCTATTTTATAAAAATGTATAGGGAATACTATTATAAACTAAAATATATTTTGCTTTCATATTCAATTTCTATTTTTTATCAAACTATACTATAAATACTTTTATATACAATTCAAAATAAAGAATAATATTTGATTCTTGAGATTATTGAAATTAAATTAATACTCATTTTTATAAGATAATTATTGAAACTTTAGTATTAATTTTAGTTATTTTGTTATTTATCTTATTTATTTAATTTAGTCAATTTTATATCTTTGTTTTTATCCTTTTATTTTGGGAGCTATTATCTTTATTAAACTTGTGCTTCAACCTTGCTTTGGGCTCTGAAAAAAGCGTTGCCATTGAATGTTTTTAGGAAGGGAAAGTGAATAAGAAGAGGAGTTAAGATTTTGGTCCGTGGAGTAAAAACCTTAAAGATGTTTTCGTGGAGTGAAATTCAAAATCAAATTTTTAAAAGAAGTTATCTATAATATTTTAAAATTATACTTTAATTACATAATCTTGGTATGTGAGATTTGCTGCTCTCTAAATCATCTATCATCTATTACTTTAATTACATAATATAATCATTTAAATTAATTTGGATTATGTTATATAGATGAATTAAAATTAAGAAAAGAGTGATTAATATCTCAATCCTATATCTTAATTTTTAAATTATTTTTTGTATTTTTCTTAATTTATTGCTTTTTGATATTTAGGAAAAGAAATCTAGACAAAATATAGTTTATTAGCATTAATGGTTTTTATTAAACTTAAAATTTTGAAAAGCTGATAGTTTTTAAAATTTTAAAATCTAAGACATCATTTTATCCTTTTTATGCATGAATGGTTTTTATTATATAATTATTGTATTTATATAAATATGTTTTATTTTGTGGATATTTTTAATTTTATTATTTATGTTATATGTCATTTAATAATTTATTTTATTATTACTTATTACATTGTTAATTGATTTAAATATCTTATTAACTTGAAATAGATTAATTATTTAATAATATTATTTATTATTAAATTTGCTTACATAGTATTAATGATTTTTAATATATAATGATTTTCATCTTGATCTTTCCCTAAAATTTTCTTCTTTCCTTTATGCCAATTCCTCACTCTTAAAGCATGATAACCTTTTGTTTTTCTGCTTCATCGTACCCATCTTCTCTTAGGGCATTCTTTGTCAATGCCAAGAGGAGAAAAGGAGATGGGATGAAATGCTGGGCATCCTACATTTCATTTTTTTGGTTTATTTTTTATTTTAATTAACCCTAAAGAGATTTGAAACTTAACAAATTTTAAGCTAGACTTACGTATTAGGTTTTGCTTATTGAAAATAGTCATAAAAATTATTAAAAAAATTCACTTTTCCTTATATTTATATTATTTATATTATTATTTAGTCTTTTTCTATTATTATTATTTATTTGGTTTATTTTTTATTTTTATTAATAATTAGATAACTTATAAAATTTGATAAAAATTAAAAAAATAAAAGCAATTGATAATTAATGTATAAATAAAAAAATTGCTTAAGTGATAAATATATTCTTTGAGATTATTTCAATTACATTAATATTATTTTTATGAGATAATTATTAAAATTTTAATAAATGATGTACACATTTATTTCATAAATTTGCATTTATCTTTTTAATTAGAAATTAAATAATTATAATAGAATTATCTATTTGGGTTATTTTTATTTTTTATTAATGTTTAGATAACTCCTAAAACTAGATAAATAATAATTAAAAAGAAACTCCTAAAACTACATACTAAGATTTTTCACCCCGCATCTATTAGACAAAACAAAACAATTCTTTTTTGAGCCCTCTAAGGAAGATACCAAGTCCCTTACTCACATGAAGTTCATCACACTCTTCACAACTAACACCATTTCTCACTCTCTTTTCCTTGTTTTTGTCATCTACTTCATTTGTTGAATAGAAAGAGAGAAGATGAGGCATGTAGATTTGAAACTGATTTGAATTTGAATTTAGAGGGAAGTAAATTTGAAGCAAAAAGAAGATGAGGTGTCAAATTTGAGAGAAGTAGATAAGTAAACAAAACTTTGATACAAGCTTCAAATAACAAATTGGAGAATTAAAGAAGAAAGTGTAGATCAAAAGATTAAAGAAGAAGAGCTCAGTGAAGAGAAGGAAGTGTAGGTGTGAACGAGTGAATAAGTATTGAAGGAGAGAATGCATATATGATTTATGGCTATAAAAAAAGGGAAAAGTTGAAATTTAGGATTAAATTAGGTATTTTTGTAATGTTGTTTGTTTTAAAAAAATGATATATATATATATATATATATGAATAAGACTTTACCATACAATATTAAATTATAAATGAATAAATCTTAAATATGCAATGTTTTTAAAAGTGGATTGGTTATCGCACAAATAGAGGTATTGGTTCAAGATTTATTACTCTCACAATGGTTGAATCGTAGTTGAACTAATGATAATTAAATATATAATTTTTAAAATTTTATAGATTAAACATCTAATTTAACAAATAAATATTAATAAATTTTAAATATTTAATTACTAATAACATGCTTTTAAAATGCTTGAGAATTCATTTTTAATTGAAAAGTGAAAATTATCCTTAATTAAAATTTAAGAGTATTTAATATTGAATTTATGAGGTTTTCAAATTATATTAAGATTCCACTGTTCGGGCTTAGAAATTAGAAAAAATTAATTTATAAAATGAAAAAAAAATTAGCCAAATTAAAGTTATAGGTATAATTATAAATAATATATATTAGTTTTGTTGTTTTTATATATTATATATATGATACACTTAATTTTTTGTTATACTATTTTATTTAGAAGTTTAGATATATTAAACAATGCATAGTATGATTGTAAAATACTTGTGGTACAATCAACTAAAGTGTTAGGGACTTGTTTTAAGATTTTTGGTTCGAGTCTTAATGATGCCACTTTTACATATTAAAAAAAAATTTTAAACATTTAGTTGGGACAAAATTTTTAGATTCCAAAAAAATTTGTCAAATTTTTAGTGGTAACAAAATGTCACAATCAAAAGTGACTTTTAATGGCAACCATGTTAGTGTTGCTATTACAAGATATTTTACAGTGATATTTTTGTCATAATAAAAGACTTTTAGTGGCGGTGTTTTCTATGTTGCCACTAAAGATTTTGCCAAAATTGAGAATAGTATTTTAGCAACAACTTTTGATGGCAATCTAATAAAGTTGTTGCTAAAAATATACTTTTAGTGTGGACTTTTTTTAGTCACCACTAAAAGTCTAGTTTTTGTAGTGTTTTCTTTTTCTCTAGTTTTCTCATTTTTATTAATGGCATTTAATGCATTCATTTTAAATGCTTCAAGACTTGTGAGTGTGGATGAGAGAACACAAACTAAAGTAGCCTTACTTTTTTTTTTATAACAAGTGAAAAGGACAGAAAGGAAGAAAGTGGGAGCACTTTTTTTTTGACTTTGCCATTGTTTAACAAGAAATGAAAAAACAAACTATTGATACTATGTTCCTTTTGTCTTTACATCATAAGATTTGTAGGGTGAGAAATTTAAACAATTTGCACATGAATAAGGACCTTTTGGGTTGTAAAAACACAATATTCTAAATAGGCTTTTATTATTATATTGAGCTTTGTTATGATCAAACATAGAAGTGGTTGTGGGAAATCATTGGGCCAACAATATGTGGTCCAACCTATTGATACTTTGGCTACAATTGCCATGAGGTATTTTGCTCCTATTACTAATTTGATGAATGTCAATTTCATGGGGAATTACCACCTTTACTATTTCCCTCTTCTGTATCTATTGCTTTCACAAATATTCAGTACACTTTGCCTCTTTGAAGAAATACCACATTAAACTTTTTAGCTTAAATATGGAACTCCAATGTCCCTTGAATGCCATTTAGTGGAAGCTAAAATGAACCTAGCTATCTATCGAAGTTCTAGGCAACTTGTGCTTTGACAAGTAGGGATTGTAAGCAAATGGATTGATATACCATTATCAAACCCGCAACAAATGGAGAGAGAAAAGTTGGTCTTGGTGGAATAGGTTCTTCATATGAAGGTAGTTGGATAGGTTATTGTTATAAAATCTTTGGTTGATGCCATTTGACATTCAAGTGCAAGATTGCCTAATTCAAATCAACCAATGGCAAGCTTAATGTTCATGGGTCAAATTGGTATGAGCAAAATTGTGCTTGCAAAGGTTTTGGTTGTTTAATTGTTTAGCACAAAAAATGATGATGTTAGAATTCATATAAGTGAGTATATAGAGAAACATGTAGTTTCACATTTGGTTAGAGACCTACCTAGTTATATTGGTTATGAAGAGGGTGGTCATCATGACATCTTCAACATCTTCTTGTAGTTGTTGGATGGTAGAAAGATTATAGATTTCTAAGGAAGGATTGCCAGCTTTACAAATTGTGTTGTGATAATAACTTCAAACATCATGTTTCATTACCTACTTGAAACTCTTCGAAGTACGCAAGATGACAAAGATACTATTTATGATCACATGAAAAGATTAGTGGTTAAGTTGGCTCAATAAACATTCTACCTTAAGTTCATGAAGAGTTAACTTCTATTATTTCAAGATATTTTGTATATATTAAGATGAATTTTGATAAATGAATAATTTAATTTAGGAAAAAAATTAATTGATTTCATACAAGTTTTTCTTAGAAGAATACATAACTTATTTTGCAAATTTTAGGTATTTTAAATAACAATTTTTTTATAATTACATAAATTAGGAATTAATTTGGTTTTAATTATTTTGTTTGGATAAATACAAAATTGAGACCTATTAAGAAATGTGTTTAATAAGAATTAGGATTTAGGAATCCTTTAAAAATAGGGCATTAAGGCTTTAAAGATAGACAAATTTTTTGAGCTATTCTTAAGCGCAAGAAAGAACTTTGAAAGCATAAAAGAGCGAGGATTCTTAACAACTTTGCAAAAAAGATAAGTTAATCACGGATCCACCTACTTCTTCTCTTCTCTTTAACTTTCTAATGCCAAAATCCTTGTTGATTCTAAATTTGATTTTGGATTCCATGTTGATTGATAGCAAAATTATTGTTTCTAGGATTGTTATGAACCTTAGTAGGAATTAGGAATATGTTACTTTCTTTTCTTGCAATTAATAATATTCGATTTTGTTTATCTAGTGTTAATCTTATTACTTCTAATTAATTAGGCATTATTAGATTGATTTGGATTTTTTGATTGGAATTGGGAAAGGAAAATTCAGAATAGGCCAGAGATTGAATAAAGTAAGTACAAGATATTTGTTGTGACAAATTGAATATTTCATTAATAAGATAAGGATATACCTATTAATCTTGTATAGTTAAAAGTTAGATTGGGGCATAATTTGCACTTGGCCAATTTTCATATAGGAATAAGGAATTGACTAAATAAAAAATCTATAGGTAATTCAGAAGATATTTATAGATTAATAGGAATTTTAGGCTAGCAAAATTATTATTAGAAGCAAGTAAAAAAAAAAGAAATTGGGTTTCCAAGGAATACTAAAGGAATCCTAGATTCTCTTGCTTATTGAATTTACTCATATTAGTTTGCACACTTATTTTAATTTTCATAGTATAATTGGTTTTTAGTTCATTTAATCATAATTAGTTTGATATAAGTTAGAGTGTTAATTTTAGTAATTGGTAGATTTCATTTGTTAAATCTTTGTGGGATGATACTTAACTCATTCTATATTACTTGTTTAACTTATACATTTGCATGCATAGTTGTATTTGATTGCAACAAGTTTTTGGCACCATTGTCAGGCATTTGTGCAATTGATTTTTATCAATATTAATACTAAGTGTACTTAACTTGAACTCAAGCCTTGTTTCTTTTGCTTTTAATTTTTTAGTAGTTTTTCTTTCCTTTTTTTTTTTCCTTTTGGGTCTTGTTTATGTTTTGGTTTTGTTTTTATTGATTGAATACCTATCATTGACAAAGGAGGTAGCTAGTATGTATGAATTTGATGTGTTGAGACCTTTGACAATTAGCTAAACATACTTAAAGATGTGATAACTTTAATATGCACACTAGTTATATTGTTTATTTTAGTGATTCTCAAAGTCCTTTCATAATCTATGATATTTGTGGGGAAGATCACTGTAGATAGTAGTACCTATATCATTAGAAGCTACACTGTTGGAGGATGATTTTAGCAGGAGTCAAGCTAATCTTTACTCCAACATTTATCTTCCTAGTTGAAGTCATTAACAAAAATTTTCTTGGAATCAAAGTTAAGCTTCTTCATCATATGCAATATATCCATTCTAACCTCCCTATTTCCAATTATAAGAAAGAGCCTTAGTTTAAGAGTAAAAATCGAATTTGGAAGATATGATGATGTAATGCATGGCTAACAATGGTGTTACAATTAGAAATTGAATTTGAGAATTGAAAAAGAGTCTCTGGAGGTTTCTAATCAAACTAAGGGAAATATGAGCATAGAGTGTTAGCTGTAACACTATAATTTCCTAGCTTATCTCATGCCATTCTCATGTTTCACATAATGTATTTTGTGAAGGAGCAAATAAAAAGGATATTAAATAATGAATTTCTTAATGTTGCGTTATGCATGAATTTTTCATTCGGAGTCCTATGGGCCATATGGACTCATGTATCACATTATCATATTTAATTACATAAATACAACTCATTTCCATCACCAAAATTGGCTTAGAGCTTGTGTATAGCAAGGGGATACATAAAAATCATAAATGCAATCTCAGCTAGAATTTCCATTTTTTTCACAAATTTTGAAAAATCATAACTAATTCTAAAAAAATTGAAATAATTACACATGGCTAGAAGACGTTTGACATTTGAAAAGGTGTAGAGGCCTAATTGGCTACTGGTACTGTCATAGCTTTCTGCTACAAATTAAAAAATGTCCAATTAATTTCAAAAATATCTAATCCATGCAAATGACATGAATATGGAAATCTACAGATGTTAGTTAGAGGAGAAAAATAACTCCAGACCAGTTTAGGCACGTCCAGGCATCAAAAACCAATCAAACAATACCTGAGGTTAGTCTAGGCGCCTAATATTGGGCAAAATTTTTAAAAATTCATATCTCTTTCTCTAGACATCCAAATGAGGTGATTCTAGTTAGCATAAGTCACTAGAAATATCTAGTTTCTCCTTATAAAATTTTGTGGTAATTGGACATCATTTGGGCCCTGAGTGACAGACTTTAATTTCAAACCAGTATGAATAGTAATATGACCAAAATCAAAAAATTTTTGAATTTTGAAAATTTATCAAATATTCTCTAGACCTCAAAAAATTTTATTCTTTAGTTTCCTAAAAAGCTCTCAGAAAACTCTAAATGCATGCCAAATTTTAGATCAAGAAGAGCTCATTTGGACAAAAAGTGATGTAAGGTTCTAAAGTGGTCAAATTTTACTTCATATGAGGTATCAAGATGTCCAAATGGTCTCCTTTGATGTTTGACACCTCTTGGGCAAGTTTAAAAGCATAAATATGACTTGTATGAATTGCTCAAGTGATCCCAAACCTCATGCATCTCAATTTGGTCATTCCATTTTCATTTATACATGCATTTTCAAGATGCTAGTTGGCCATTACATGTCCAAAATGCATATTCTCATACATATAATCTTAGCTCTCATTTATACATGACATGTTAATATAATTACACATGCTCATATGGTTACATAATAATTTCATCGAGGGATTACATCATATGCCATGTGTGTAGCTAAAAAGGAAGCAAAACTAGACATATTCATATACTTTGATGCCAATCTTCTTCTTCTAGGCTTAGTGGCCTCCATTACCTTGCTCAATTGTTCCATCTAGCATGTTAAGACATTGGAAAAGAGGGGATAAGATTCAAATAATCCCAATAACTTATCTTCCATTCAATCACACATAAAGCATGCAATACAAGTCTCATAAATGTATATATGGGCATATTAACATGTGCAATCATTTAAGAAGCATTCTTGGCATTTGAAAAAGCCATACATAGCATACATAGGCTTGCCAAGTAAGTGGATTAACCTCACCCATTTACTTGTAGATCTTGGACTTGCCTCACCCATTTCTTTAAGAGGTTCTTGGATTTAACCTTACTTTTGGGAGTCAACCTCACTTTTGGTAGACTCTTTACTTTATCTCAACTAATTCTAAGGGTTCTTGGCTCATCCTCACCATGGCTAGAAGGTTCTTGGCTTCACCATACTCAAGCAAACTAAAGCAAGTATTATAAACATTATTTAGAAACATAATGCATTATCATGGTACCATGGCATATAAATCATGCTAGAATACTTTTCATAACTTAAAGCATACATACATACATTCAAGACAATGTAAGCACACATCTATGCATGAGAGAAAGTGGAGAGAGCTACCTTGCTAGCATTCACACACTTTTTCTTTGAGTCTTGAATCCTCTCCCTTGACCTCATAAACCCAAGAAGGTGGAGATCACTTCTCTTGGCCTTGACACATCATATGGAAGCTAATTATACTCTTGAAGCAAAGTCTAAGACCACACAACTTGTTTAGACGCTAACTTGACTTATTAGCCCCTTTATGTTTCCAAGAGTGTACTTAATGAAGCAACACCCATTAAATAAATTCTAAACTCCATTCTTTCTTTTCAAATATAATTCTTGACTCCTTTTAAGTCTCTTGGAGTCATCACACAATTAAAATAAAGAGCCTAACTACATATTGCTTCTTTAGGTCATATTATGGAACATAAGGCACAAACTCACTTTCTATGGTTTCTAAATTTTTCTCAAAGCCTTCCCTCATCTTCATTCATCATATATGATAAAAAAATAGGTTTAGAAAAATTTAAAACTCTCCCTAGGTGTGAACACTGTATTTTGTTCATGTATGCTCTAAAAATAATGATAAAATTAAACTACCAAAAAAACAGAAAGCAAAAAAAGAAATGAAAGGAAAAATAAAAAAAGGACTAGAAAAAGAGAAATTACTGTAAACACCGTATTTTTTCCAAGCAAGCTAAAAATAATAATAACAACTAAAATACAGAAAAAAATACAAAAAAATGATATGAGGAGAGAATAGGGTTTAAGGCCTAATAGTAGATTTCGGAGCCCAATGCCCAAAACTCCATGCATTTCCAAAAATAAAAGAAAAGAAAAAGAAAAAAAGAAAAAATCAAAGGGGAAAGAACCCAAAAACAAAATTAAAAATAAACATAAATAACAAACAAGATAAAATTCCATTAATCCAAAATTAGAATAAAAAGAAAAAAAAAATTAAAGAGTGAGTAACAAAAATAAAAATAAAAAAGTCAAAAAGGGACTAGGAAAAAGAAGAAGAGAAAAAATAAAGTAAAATAATAAAAAAGAGTAAAAAATATATATAAAAAAAAGAGAAAGGGGAAGCCCAAAATAAAAAAAAAAGATTAAGATTCTGGGACCTAATCTAGGAGAGCCCATACTAAAAAAAAAAAGAACTAAAACAAACAAAAATAGAAGACAACCTAATTCCTTTAAACCCTATTGGCCCAGTACTAAAATTGAAAAAAAAGTAAAGGTCCATTCTAAAAAAAAAAGCTTGCCTAGAACAAGTTAGAAAGAAAAACGAACTGAAAAGAAAAAGAAAGAAGCAAACCATAAGCCTAATCCAGACGCCCAAACCCTACCTATTTCCTTTAGCCACTCCTTTCCTTCACACGCGATTCTGGCAGAGGGAGGGAGACCTCTTTCTCACTCACTCACCCACACACAGAGCTCGCAAACCTTTACGGACGCACAGGAGCACTCACTGAGGATGACTCTAAACATATAGGGGGGAATGGAGATGCCAGTGGCGTAGAGAGGCACGACGAATATGAGAGACGGGGGGACCATGCGAGGAATGCTTATAAAAATAGGGGAAGCTTTTTCTTTCGGGGGAGGAGATTCAAAAGAAGGGTGCGAGAGAGCATGAAGGGGGGAGAAGAGAGGTTTTTCTGGAGAGGGAGACACAGGAGCAAGGGGATTCATTTTAGGATTTTTGGGAATTTTACTGGAGGTTCGGGGACGCTGAGGAGAAGATAAAGTGAGATTCAGTGGGAAGAGAATAGAAGAGGGATAGAAGTTGAGGAGGAGAAAAATAAGGAGCGAAATCGAGAGAGAGAGAGCCACGGGAAAGAGAATAGGGACGAAGAGATTAAAGAATAGATAAAGGCAAGGTTCAAAGAGACTCGAGTAGAGAGGGGGACCGAAAAGGGACAGAAAGCAAGAAGGGGCCTCCAGCCATCAATGCTAATAAGAAAAGGAAGGTGAACTTTCTCAGATACACACGACAACAACCTGAGAGGGAAGGAAAGCCCAAAGATCCAACAACAGAGGTACTGATTCGGTTCCACTGCTCATATATTCCACATATGGTGTAATCTGATTCTATATATGAATGTATGATCTTTTGTTGGAAATCTGATCCCATTGGTTTTTGCTTATCAAAATTGGGGTTTGATTCTCTTGTGGTTTTCAATTTTGGTTGAATGGATCTTTGGGCATTTTGCTAGAATTATTGAGTTCATGGATTTTATTATATTTCAATGACTCCCCTTTTGAGTGACTAGCGTGCTCTGGTTGAGATTCATTTTGCTTGAACTATCTAATTTTGGATAAAAGTCAAAACCCATCTTTCTAATCTCATGATTGGATAAGATAGCTTATCTAAATCTGGTATCTATTCTTACTGTCTTTAATCATGTGCTCGTTAATGGTTGATTCGGTTTGTACTGCATAAGGAGAAGATGATATGATTCTATTACAGGGAAAATAGGATTAACTTTATATTAAATGGGTGTTGAGTCCATGGTTTTCGAGATCATTTAGGTCATGAAATGTGCTGCCTAGTTTCACTATTATAATAGTGAAAATTTTTGTTTGCATGACTTGACACTATTTTGGTCTTCTCCTGTCAACAAATCATATGGTCCTGATGTTTTGCTGTAAAGTTCTGTGTGCAGACATTAGCATTGCAATCTTGGTTCACATGATATGAGACTCGGATTTGGGGTGTTGCTATGGAGGGCTTAGTTGTTTTTAGTTTTATTGGTGTAGGAATATTATTTGTGGGTCATATCTTTTTGTTTGGATCAGTTTGTTTCAGTTCATATGCTGCTCAATTTTGTTTTGTCTCGACATATCATCTCTGCTCTTATTTGCATGCCACTGTGGGAAAGTTAAAGATAAGGACCTAAGGCTTTATAGTTTATAATTGTTTGGAATTTGATGGTCTGGTTTTTGTGTGTAACGATTATTGTAAGTTATGTGTGTACTGGTTTTGTCCATTAAGCTTGTTCAGTTTCCCTTACTCTTTTCAAAAGTCCTTCCAACACCATCTAATGGGAATGGAGTTCTTGCAGGCCTGCTTATAAGAAACTTATTTGGATATGAGGCCCGTTGTTCACATCCCTATTGGATATGTAATCATTTCTTTCTATCTTATGATGAAGCTTAAGGTGGTTGGTTTTAAAAGGTTATAGTGGCTACATAGGAACAAGTGTTATATTGTCTATAATAGTATGAATTAGCCACAAATATGAATTTGGTTTTGAGCATGGATTCTGGCAATAAATCCTATGTTTGCTTCCACTCGCTGAAATGTTATCATGAAAATCCTACTGTTTCTATCTTAGTTTATTTGTTTATTTTAGTTGCTAAAATGTCAAATGGGCTAGCCGACCTTATGTGTTAATTTGCAGATGACATGCCATTTTATGAGTAAATATGATGATATGCTGTTTTATGCTTTTCATGGAAACTAATACACATTCTGTTTCTCTATGTGAAGCCCTTGACCTGGAGGCTTATGATCTGATGAAAACAAGAGGGCAGGAAGCTGTATGAGGAAATGGTTGGAAAAGGTATCCTATAGATTATCAAGGAGGGTGTTAAGAAAATGAAGGAACTCAGAGACACAATTGACTGTGGTTTAATCCTTCCATATTTCTATTTTTATCATTTTTGTAAATATTGTCCGGAATTATGATGTTGGTTTGATTGACCACAAGAACATATACTAACACAAATGTCTTATACTTGTAAATACTGTTATTTTTTTATATTTTTCTTTTTCTTTTTCTTTTAGAATAGCCGTGTGGGATTCTCTATCCCCTCAGGTACATAGGAACAAACCTATAGGTCATGTGTGATAACAAAGCCTCCTTGGTACCTATTGGGTCTCAAATTTACATTGTAATAAGTTTTGGGTTTTAATGGCCCCCCATCAAATGATTCTTTAAAAGAACATTTTCAATAGGAAAAACAGAAGAGCAAGAAAAAACCAAAGAAAAAAGGATTAAAAATCTTTTTACTAAAAATTAAATTGAGTCTCAAAGATTTACTTTTTCTTTTCTTAAAAGGTTACTCTGCAAATGATTGAAAAAGTAGTATTCTAAAGATAAGTTTTTATTCTAGAGATTGTCATTTTGAAAAAAAAAATAAAAAGTAAAAATGAAAAAAGAGTTTGAGTTTAAAAAAAATCATGAAAGCCATAAAAAAGAAAAACAAAACCAAAACAAAAAATTAAAAAAACAAAAAAACAAAAAAAGACATAAAAAGAGAAAAATGAAAAAACAAAAAATGATTAAAAAAAAGGAAAAAACTGAAAATGCAAGAAAATAAAATTAAATTTATCTTTAACAAATCAAAACACATCACCTCATTTCAAAACTTGTTTTATTTGTTAAAGGAAAAAGTGATTTTTATTTTTTTTGTCTTTTCACCAAAAACAAAAAAAAACAAAACCTTTAATTTAAAAAAAAAGAAACAACAACAAAAAAAAGAGATAAAAACAAAAACAAAAATAAAACAAAACAAATCCAAAAAAACAACACAATAAAAAAAATAAAAAATAAAAATAAAAATAAACAAAAGAAAAAACAACAACAAACAATAACAAAAAAAGAGATAAAAACAAAAACAAAAATAAAAAAAATGCAAAAGCAAAAAATAAAAAATAAAAAAAAACAAATCCAAAAAAAAAACACAACAAAAAAGAAATAAAAACAAAAGACAAACAAAAACAAAACACCAACAAGAGCACAGTTTTCAAATTCGAACTACGTGGACTTTGATCCCTCTCGAGGGTACGTAGGCCCTAGGTTCTCATCCTAAATTAAGTCTGCACTTGTAAATAAACATTTTCTTTTAGTTTTATTCCTTTAATTTCTTTTCATCTTATTTTACTTTTAATTATATTCATTTCCTTCTTATTTTACTTTTTGAATTTCTTTTTGTTTATTTTACTCTTAATTTTATTTTCTTTTGTACTTTTAATTTTATTTCTTTTAATTTCTTTATTTCTTATTTTGCATGTGATTTGTTAGAGAAAATTAAAATAGAATCAAGGCCATTTTAATTTTGCACAACTGACTTAGGGTAACTGTTCTTAGTAATGAGTGTAGTAGAGTGCTTAACATCTTCTCCACTCATAATTGACTTCTGAATCCATTTTTTGATTTGTAGATCATTTTTCAAATAAAAAGGCTTTTCCAAAGTTTTATCTTTTAAAATTTAAAATTTTAGTGGCGACTCTTGAACTTACTCTTCTACTTTAATTTTGATTTCGGTTTTCATTTTCTTTGAAAACCAAATGAAAATTACTCTTTGAAATTCTCTTTTAAAAAGGCGCCATGCGGTCGCATTTTCGAGTGTGACACTAAGTATGCAAACCCCTCTTGGCTGAACTTAGGAAGTATTTTGCTCTCTATGGACTTTGCTTTGTTTTTTTAATGGAAGAAGCACATGGGGAGACTTCTAGGGATCTTAGGAGATCATTTAAATTCTTATTTAGGCTTAGAAATTAAGGTACTAAATCAAATTTTATAAGGAACATATAAAACCCTAAAATTTGCATCTTAAATTTCCATGGTTATTTGTTAATTCTCTTTGCATACTTTTAATTTTCACACCCTTTTTCCTAAAAATCACCCTTGGTTCTGCCTAAAAACCAAGCCCTCCTATGACTTCTTGATAGGGACGAACCATAGGGAGAAGAGGAGCAAGGGGTAGCAACCATGGAAGAAGAAATTACCTTGTGTTTCCTTGTTTTCTCACTTGAATCTTGTCTTCTTTCTTGAATCCTGTCTTCTTTGGCCTATTCTTTTCAAATCCAAATTTTTTCCTTTGTTCTTCCCTTAAAATAGATCCAAAAACTTCAATAAAACTATGGAAAGAAAGCTCAAGAGAAGAGGAACAAGTTTGGAAGAAGAAAGAACATGAAAATCCATGAAATTCTTTACCTTTTCCTTGCTTTTTCTCCTCCTTTCTTCTCCTCCATGGTGTGGCTAAGAGAGTTGGTGTTTTCTCTGATTTTTGGGCAAAATGGGTCATGCAAATGAAGGGTAGAAGAAATAAGAAACTTAAAGAGTGTTTAAGAAGCTTCCATTTTCTTAAAAATTTTAATTTTGCCCTTCATTTTTGGCATTTTTGTTTCTAACTCATTTTAACTCCTTTTTGATAATCGTCTTTTTCATTATAAAATTTAGGTTCCCAATTTAGTAAAATGCCTTTGGAATTACTCAAATCGAAGCTAAAACCTTCCTGAACGAATCAATCAAAGTTCGAGTCAACCAACGTTAGAAAACGTCTACTAGAGGGGTTTTAATTGTCCCGAGACTTTTCATGGCTTTTAGGGCCTCTAAGAACCTCAAAGAACTCAAAATATTCATTTAAAAATCCCTCTTGTGTGAATTCCAAAATTTGCTCAAAATGACGAAAATGCCCTTATGTTTCGTCAATCTTTCGTCACAATTTGTTTCTTCATTCTAGCTCTGTTTTTCTTTCTGTCTGAGCTTGGGATTTTCTTTTTTAAGAGTCTAGAATGCTTCCAAAATTTTTTGAGACCTTAACTAAGTCATTTTGGGGGACTTCCTTTTGTATGCGGTGAATTTCGTTCGTTGACTAAGAAACCATACGTTACGTTTCTTACATTTTCAGAAAATCAGGTATTATATTTATCCCCCCTTAAATAAATTTCATCCTCAAAATTTAGGGTATACTTTTCTCTTACTCTTTTCTTTTATGGCTAACTACTCTTTTCTTTCCATTCTTCCTAGTTCTATACGTTTTTTTTAGTGATTTCACTTGTTCGAATTTTCTCTTAGCTAGGGAACTTTCATTACTAGCTCTTAATGAGGGCTCTATTGCCACAGTGTATTAGCTAGTTCTTTCTCATAAGGGAAAAGAAATTTCTAACTTTGGAAGTCTATCCTGGGAGAGCTTATTAATCATATTTGATTAGTTTCAACCTGTCTATAGGGGTTAACATTTTTTTAGTGGACTTATTTACATATCTTAGGAGGTAACTTATTTTGTATCAAATCTCTCGTATCCTCTCCCAATGGCTTCTCATAAAGTCTCATTTTCTTTTTGATCATTACAGCCATCGGAGGTTTCTGTTTGTCTGCTTACTTATTTACATATACCGTCCACCGTTCATTTATGTATTCTTTCTTACTAGCTCATCTTATGATTACAATTCACATTTCTTTCTATCACAGGCCTCATATCGCAACTGCTGAATAGGATTACAGCTCCTTTGAGGAGTTTCTACTTTTAATGATCCCAGTTTCTCTGTTTACTATTACATCTGTCTTTGTAGGTTGGGACTCTTTCTCACTTTCTTTGCTCACTTATAGTGGCATTTTATAGTCTCTTATTTAATACTGATAGGCCTAACATGTGTGTCTCATACTGGCACCGAAGAGCTACTATCACTGACTATTGCTGAGCTCTGGTAGGATGCTAGCTATACTCACAGTTTTGCTCACTGGAAACATACTGTATCACTTATCTCATGTAAAATTGCACTTGACCCCTTTTTGAATACATAGACTAGTATGTGGGGATCTTTCTATCCCTCGATCAAGATAAATGTTTGCTGGGTAGTAGTTCATCTGGTTCTAACTCTATAAAGCTAACTTCTTACTTTCCTCATCTCATACACTATGCTCATCTCTCTAGAGATCTAGTTAATGGTCTAACTGTCTGAGTAAAGCCTTCATATCACTGTGGCAATGGTCTACTAAACTCAGGAGATCTCTAGTCTCTGAGACAAAAGCTAACTGAAATTGTACTGGTCTCTGAGACTAACTGCTCTGTAAAAACTATCTATCTTAGGCCATCATCTCACTAGAGAACTATCATGCTGTGACTGTGGGCTTTCTGTAACTCTGTGGGATCTACTGTGACCCTTAGGTCTATGGCGACCTCTCAGAGCCCTGCTAAGGTCTACTGTAACTCGCTGTGCTATACTGAGATCTACTATGACCTATCTTTGGGAGACGTCAAAGCCTAAGATTACTGTATCTGACAGTAAAATATATACTCACTAAGTCAGGTAACCATCATTCATAATAACTAAGGCTAAACTCAGAAGTACATCATGTTCTTCATGCGAAGTGAGCTTTGTATCGTTTAATTTCCTAGGATCCTGTCATATTAATACTTAGGAGCATCTTAATTTTTATTCATCACTCCTCATGGGATCCTTATATTCCCACTTCAGCCCCTTTTTCACTTGGTCTTTCTTTTCTCACCCTATTGACTTACTTACTTTGCGTATATTTATTCTAGCCTTTCTCTTATATCTTGTAGTTTCTAACTATGTCCACGTTCTACCTTTAAGTGCCTTAGCATTAGGGCATCTCACACTTTGAGTGTGGTTAACATCTATGGCAAGAGAGAGGTTATACACTAGTCCCTACTCATTTCATTTACATATATTATAAGGGCTTAGATCATACATACTGAACTCATGCTATCTAAATCTGAACATTCTTTACTGAGGCTTCCTTTCTACATGCTTTTCTTACTATTTTAGTATTCCTAGAATCCCTTTACCTATCTTTTCTGACTTATCTCGTTATCTAGCTAATAGGATACCATTCGATTATCAGGACACTTTGGCGATTGATGTCATCGCTTGCTATGCACTCAAGTCACATTACTATTAGGTTAATTGGGCCCAATATCATGTAACCATTATTGCAAGCAAACCATAACATCAAACACTAATACACGGGTGCCTCATGGCTAAACTCAAAGCCACTATCGCTTGTATATTACAAGTTTTCCAACAATCTAAAGTATTCCTCTCGTACTTTTCTTTATCTACCCTATTCTCATAGAGTGCTCGGGGAAAATAAGATTCTTTCTCTACTTCATCCCGAGATCTCTCTACATTGCCCGACTATTTTTACTTCGGGTACTATCATGCAAAAGGGCATCTATGCCAAGGACAAATGTGCTTCCTCAAGTATTCAAGCACATCAATTAGATATTTGTTCTTAACCTATTATGTCCTCGGCTTGAACACTATTATAATTTCTCTCTCTTTTACCTTTGCTATCCTTTTACTTAGATAAAAGGATGTGTTACTATTGGTTATTTCCTGTTGCCAATTCAGGTTTCTTTACATTTAAAAGCACCTGTATTTTCTTGGGATTCCTCTATTTATTCACTCTCTGTAACATCAAGGGGGTTTACTTTCTCTCATACACTTGCTTTGCTCTAAACTAGACTATCCCTTGATAAGAAGAATTCTATTTCATATAATCCCAGGAACTTCATTCTATGGCACTCTTGGCTTACATTCTTTCTCTGCATAATACAAGACTCACCTTCTGGGGAGGTCTTTAGTTCCCTTAAACTTCCCTAAGGGTATTAAGGTACTAACTGTTTATCTTAATTTATTTCTACATTCGTGATCAGAGTTAGGCTTTCTCTCTATTTAGCCTTTTTAGCCTCATCCCCAGGAGTACAGTACACTGATTTTAGGGTTTTGCTACCCAATCCAAGACACGTACTTTATATGTCTGGATTCTATCTTACTGAGAACTTATGCTCTGCCGGGTGCTCTAATCACTCACGTGCCTTAACACTATATTATTCTCATATTAGGGAGCTCGTCTAACTAGCTATTAGACCCCTATCTATTTATCTTTCTGGGCTTAGTCTATGCATTTAGTCATTACTAAAGTGAGGACATCTCTTCTATAACTAGTTTCTTAGTTCTTCCTTGCTTCCTTATCACTATACTTTATGACTTAGGGGGTCTATCTAGGGGAATTTGCAAACCACTGCTAAGTGGTTTTCCTCGACTCAGAATGTCTCATCTTCCCTTTCTCGGTTCAGGGAGAACTTTCATTGAGCCTTTCATTTACATATCTCACCTGGAACGATGTTACTGGTCATCTCCCTTAGGCTTTAGCTTATGCTCAACTTGGGTTAGCCATCTCATCGGACCTGTAACTTACTATAAGCCCTATTGACTTATAAGTTCATGAAAACTTAGTGCTTTTTGAACTATCCTCATTCTCTTCTGAGCCTCTGTTATTGGGCTACTCATACTTATCTCTAGGTGTCACCTATGAGGTACACCCCTCTAGGGCACTTAATATATGCCTCAATACTGGTATCCTTACCTTATGTTAATTTCAAGGCTACATTAACATCCTGTCAACAGGGTTCAAGATCTTGTCAATAAGGTTTTCCTGATAGTGTCTATATGGTTTTAAACTCATCATATTAGCCCGTCATAGTATTCACAGGGTTAACATTCTATGTCAGAGTCAACGCCTCATAGGTGGGTCTCAACAACCTTACAATCCCTGTGTCTAACTCTCTTTGATGTTGAGTCCTTTCTCGGTCTCAACTATAAGGCCCACTGATTTCTTACTAACCTTCTGTTACTATTCACTAATCTTTTTCTTTACTAATACTAGGGGTTTCGGTCTTTGTGGGTCGACCGATCCCTTATCAGTTCATTCCTCAAGTTGCTTAAATATGACCAACAAGGCATTTCATACTGCCATTCGCTGCGGCTAATTAGCCTCAGATTTACCCTAGTCTCCTGTCTAAGTATTGGCTGCGGCTAACTTATTAATTGGCTGCGGCGAGGAACTCTCTGGATTACTTCGCTGCTTCCTAGAGGAATTAGCCGTGGCTAATGGCCTCTGATTGGCATACTTTCTCATGAATTGAAATTTCATCTTTAGCTACTAACCCGAGCCTCATTGCCTCTATATCTAGCCTGTTATCAAGTTAGAGGGTTCTACCTTTTACTTCATTCGTGTATAGGTAGCTATCACCTCTGGGTTGTCGAGCTCTAAGGGGTGTAGCTTGTAACTTAAACTTCTGGCCTGAGGGAATTAGCCTTTTGGGCTTTGAAACTTATCTAGCATACGGGTGTCATGGCTAGGGGGTGACTCTATTTCTCACTTCCCCTCTAGACTAGTCCCGTGTAGCCATAGTCTCATCTCATATAGCATTGCATCACTATTTGTCTCTGCATTAAGCAGGACGTCTCGGAATGGTCTAAGTATGACTATCAGGGAGAATTAGGCCACACATACTCTCTCTCTAGCAAGTTTCTTCATATCAATGAGATCATTTCTCATTGTTCATGCATAAGGCTTGCCATTGATCTCGGCGAGCAATAATATCACATATAGCTCTAGCTGTCGGATCCCTTAGCTTCGCTCAAACTTAGCTCTGCTTAAGCTATTCTAGAGGCCACTCTTTCCCGGTGTTTACTAACTACTCCAAGACCATTCTACAACTTACTCATCATGAAACAAGCCACAAACTATCTTCACACATCCAAAATATCTCATATGAGGCTTTACCTATCCATTCAAACCTTTACATAGCTCTTTACATAACTCTATTGCTATATCCTCAAGCCAAATCCAATCCGAGAGAGCCTGGAACTTGGTTCTGATACCAATAAATGTAACACCATAATTTCTTAGCTTATCTCATGCCATTCTCATGCTTCACATCATGCATTTCATGTAGGAGCAAAGAAAAAAAGGATATAAAATAATGATTTTCTTAGCGTTACGCTATGCATACATTTTTCATTCAGAGTCTCGTGAACCATATGGACTCATGTATCACATTATCATATTTAATTACATAGATAAAACTCATTTCCATCACCAAAATTGGCCTAGAGCTCGTGTATAGCAAGGGGATACATAAAATTCATGAATGCAATCTCGGGCAGAATTTCCATTTTTCTATCATAAACTTTGGAAAATCATAACTAAGTCTAGAAAAATTGAAATAATGCATTCTTTGCCATTCTAAAAAGCTACACATGTCTAATTTATGTTAAAAATATATCCAGACTATGAGACGCCACACAGAAGAAGTTTGACATTTGAAAAGATGCAGAGGTCTGGCTGGCTACTGATATTGTCACAGCTTTCTACTACAAACTTCAAAAATATCCAATTAATTCCAAAAAAATCCAATCTATGCAAATGATACCAATATAGAAAGATATAGATGTTAGATAGAGGATAAAAATAACTCCAAACCAGTTCAGGCACGTCTAGCCATAAAAAACTAATCAAATAATACCTGAGGTTAGTCTGGGTGCCTGATATTAGGTAGAATTTTTAAAGATTCATATCTCCTTCTCTAGACATCCAAATAGGTGCTTCCTATTGGAACAAGTCACTAAGAATATCTAGTTTCTTCCTATAAAATTTTATGGCAATTGGACATCATTTGGGCATTGAGTGACAGATTTTAATTTCGGACTAGTATGAACAGTAACATGACCAAAATCAGAAAATTTTTTAACTTTAAAAATTCATCAAATATTCTCTAGAACTCTGAAAATTATGTTCTTTAACTTCCCAAAAAGCTCTCAAAAAACTCTAAATGCATACCAAATATCAGATCAAGAAGAGCTCATTTGGACAAAAAGTGGTGTAGGGTTCTAAAGTAGTCAAATTTTGCTTCATATGAGGTATCTAGATGTCCAAATGGTCTTCTTTGATGTTTGGCACCTCTTGGGCAAGTTTAAAAGAATAAATATGACTTATATGAATTGCCCAAGTGATTCCAAATCTCATGCATCTCAATTTGGTCATTCCACTTTCATTTATACATGCATTTTCAAGATGCTAATTGGCCATTACATGTCCAAAATGAAAATTCTCATACATATAATCTTAGCTCTCATTTATACATGACATGTTAACATAATTACACATGCTCATATGGTTACATAATAATTTCATTAAGGGATTACATCATATGCTGTGTATGTGGCTAAAAAGAAAGCAAAACTAGGCATGTTCATATACTTTGATGCCAATCTTCTTCTTCTAGACTTGGTGGCCTCCATTACCTTGCTCAATTGTTTCACCTAGCATGTTAAGACATTGGAGATGAGGGGATGAGATTCAAAGAATCTCAATAGCTCATCTTCTATTCAATCACACATAAAACATGCAATACAATTTTCACAAATGCATGCATGGGCATATTAACATGTGCAATCATTTAAGAAGCACTCTTGGCATTTGAAAAAGTCATACATATCATATATAGGCTTGCCAAGTAAGTAGATTAGCCTTACCCATTTACTTGTGGATCTTAGACTTGCCTCACCTAGTTCTTTAAGAGGTTCTTGGACTTAACTTTACTCTTGGGAGTCAACCTCACTTTTGGAAGACTTTTTACTTTGTCTTAACCAATTCTAAGGGTTCTTGGCTCATCCTCACCATGGCTAGAAGGTTCTTGGCTTTACCATACTCAAGCAAACCAAAGTAGGTATCATAAACATCATTTAGAAACATAATGCACCATTATGGTACCATAGCATATAAAATTATGCTAGAATACATTTCATAGCTTGAAGCATACATACACACATTCAAGACAATGTAAGCACACATCTATGCATGAGAGAAGGTGAAGAGTGCTACCTTGCTAGCATTCACACATTTTTTTTGAGTCTTAATTCCTCTCCCTTGACCTCATACACCCAAGAAGGTGGAGATCACTTCTCTTGGCCTAGACACATTATATGGAAGCTATTATACTCTTGAAACAAAGTCTAAGGGTACACTACTTGTTTAGACGCTAGCTCAGCTCATTAGCCCCTTTATGTTTCCAAGAATATATCTAATAAAGCAACACCCATCAAATAAATTTTAGGCTCTATTCTTTCCTTTCAAATATGATTCTTGACTCCTTTTAAGTCTCTTGGAGTCATCATACAATTAAAATAAAGAGTCTAACTACATGTTACTTCTTTAGGTCATATTATGAAACATAAGGCACTAACTCACTTTTTATGGCTTCTAAATTTTTCCCAAGGCCTCCCCTCATCTTCACTCATCATATATGATAAAAAAATGGGTTTAGAAAAATTTAAAACTCTCCCTAGGTATGCAAACCCGTCTTGGCCGAACCTAAAAAGTATTTTGCTCTCTATGGTCTTTGTTTTGTTTTCTTGATGGAGGAAGCACATAGGGAGACTTCTAGGGATCTTAAGAGCTTATTTATACTCTTATTTAGGCATAGAAATCAAGGTACCAAATCAAATTTTACAAGGAACATATGAAACCCTAGAATTTGCATCTTGAATTTCTAAGGTTATTTGTTAATTCTCTTTTCTTAATCTCCATACCTTTTTTCCTAAGAATCACCCTTGGTTCTGCCTAAAAACCAAGTCCTCCTATGACTTCTTGAGAGGGACAAACCATAGGGAGAAGTGGAGCAAGGGGTAGCAACCATGGAAGAAGAAATTACCTTATTTTTCCTTATTTTCTCACTTGAATCTTGTCTTCTTTGGCCTTCTCTCTTCAAATCCGAATTTTTCTCTCTATTCTTCCCTCAAAATAGATCCAAAAACTTGAATAAAACCATAAGAAGAAAGCTCAAGAGGAGAGAAACAAGTTTAGAAGAAGAAAGAACATGAAATTCTTTATCTTTTCCTTGCTTTTTCTCCTCCTTTCTTCTCCTTCATGGTGCGCCTGAGAGAGATGGTGTTTTCTCTTGTTTTTAGGCAGAATGGGTAGTGCAAATGAAGGGGAGAAGAAAAAAGAAACTTAAAGAGTATTAAAAAAGCTTCCACTTTCTTAAAAATTCTAATTTTACCCTTCATTTTTGGCATTTTCGCTTCTAACTTGTTTTAATTCCTTTTTGAGAATCATCTTTTCCATTATGAAATTCATATTCTAATTTAGTAAAATGCCTTTGGAATCACTCAAATCAGAGCTAAAACCTTTCCAAATGAATCAGTTAAAGTTTAGGTCAACCGATATTAAAAAAGTCCACTAGAGGGGTTTTTACTGTTCTGGGGCTTTCCATGGTTTTTAGGACCTTTGAGAACCCTGAAAAACTCAAAACTTTTATTTAAAAAGCCCTTCTATGTAAATTCCAAAATTTGCTCAAAATAATGAAAATGCCCTTACGTTTCGTTAATCTTTCGTTACAATCCGTTTCTTCATTCTAGCTTCATTTTTCTTTTTATCTGAGCCTGAGATTCTCATTTTTAGGAGTCTAGAATGCTTCCCAAATTTTTTGGGATCTTAACTAAGTCATTTCGGGGGACTTCCTTTTGTATCCAGTGAATTTCGTTCATTGACAAAGAAACTGTACGTTACATTTCTCACATTTTCTCTCATTTTCAGAAAATCGGGTATTCACATATGAATGAGAGAGTTTTATAAGAGTTGAAGATTAGGAAGTGACCCTTCAAAGCGATTATAGTAATGCAACATCCTAATGAGCTAGAACATTATTATAATGTGAGTGAAGTAGACGATATGATTCCAAAGGATTGTGAAAAAAATCATCTAATTGATCCTCCAACCACTACAACAAAATGCATGAATACCAACTAAAGGAACAATGAAACACATATTAATCTTAGCTGAAAATACATGATTTCCAACTGAATATTCAATTGGATTTTCTATTATCAATATTGGTTTTAGATGGAATTATAGTTGGCAAATAGTGCAACATAATAACCACTGCTTTCTCTATGCACTTTTTGAGATCATGGCACATCCATCCTTTAAGTTTTTAATTTATTTAAAAAAATTATTTCATATACAATAAAATAGTAAGTAATAAAGTATAATGTTAACTAAAATTTAAATGAAAAATTAATGATTATTATTTTAATCAATATAAATAATAAGTAAAAATTTTTAAAGAGAAAAATAAAAAATAATTAATTTTAATTTATTTATCTAAAAAAACAAAATTATAAAAGAAGAATTATATTTTTTTAAAAAAAATTAGTAGAGCATAAGGTGTCTAATTGAAATATGGTAGGACAAATGTCCTACCATAATTCCGTTGAAGATTATTTTTTATTTAATTTAAAATACAAATAATTTGTAATATTTTTTAAAACCATATAATATTTTTTTTATTATACTAATTGTTTCTCAAAGTAAATATATTATTATTTCATTATTTTTAATTTTTTTCCTTTTTAAAATTTTATATTAAAATTTTATTAAGTAATTGTCTAGTGTTTTTAAAATTTTCTAAGTTATTGATGTTCTTTATTTTTTGGATTCATTTCTTCAATTCTTTATTCATCTTCTCTCTTCATTTCCTTATTCATCTTCTAGGTTCATTTCTATTTTTTATCTTTATTTAGTATCTTTTGGGTTTGAGTTTAGTTTGATTAAATCTTCAGGTTTCAAAAACATTCCAAATCAAATCAAAGTATGGAATGAAATATCGTTAGTATTAAAGAAAAACCAGATACATTCATAATTAAAACAAAATAATCAAAATAGATTCATATCAACAAACAAGAAAAGAAAAATAAAACCAAATATATTAATAATCAAAACATATTTGTATCAACATCACAATCAAAATCAACAAAAATAAAAATCAAAACCTCAATAAAAATATTTCAGTTTCATTTTGTTTACCTGCAACAAGTATAAAAAAGAAATGACGGAGAGAAGAAGAATATATATGATCAAGATAGATAGACAAATGGAGACGAAATAAAAGAGAGAAGAAGAAAATGAAAGAGTGACTAGAAAAAGAAAATAAAATAAAAGTCGACTTAAAGTGAAACAAAATCAAAGAACAAATTAAAAGAAAAAAAGTTTGGATATATATAAACTAGAAAACAAAAATTTGGCACTGATATTTGAAAAGTATAAAATTTCACATGTCTAGGCTCTATCCATATTCACGAGATGTGATTCTTTTTGTAAAATTTCATGCACCTCTACTTGTAATATATATATATATATATGTTAAATTTATTAAGCGCATGTATAATATATAATGTTATAAAATAAAAATATGAAAATTATAGAATAATAATTAAAAAATATAATATGAGATAATTAAATTAAATTAAAATTACATAAAATAAAAAAAATCAACAATCACTCAATTATATATATATAGATACATTAATAACAATCACTTAATGTTTTAGTGTGTAATGTTAGCATAATGTGTTGCACACTTCACCGGTTGTACACTTTTTGTTATATATATATATATATATTTAATAATAAAAAATAAATCTAAATACATATTAATATTAGTTACAAGATAGTTATTTTAAAATATAATAATAATGAATAAATATTATGCCTAACCAATATTTCTAATATAAAAACTTTCAAATTATACTTTGCTTCATTCAAATATAATATTCCTATAGCTTATTAATCTAAAAATCCCTTGATTTACTACTTTAGAAAAATGGCCTTATATTGTCACAATTCTTTCCCATCTAATCTCGAAGTCGAGGATCATTTTTAATTCTATTTTTTTTAAAAATATCTTTATTCCTTTAAAATATGGTTCATGGGCTAAAAGTGTTGATTACAATCAAATTGAGAGTTCATCCTCCCTATTCTTCAAGAGTTATCTATATAATAAGGACAAGTGAATTTTTCAGTGTACTTCATTTTGACAACATTCCATATGCTAGATAGTTGAACATTTTATGGTTCCATGAAAGTTTACCTAAAAGACTATAAACCATACTTTTGTATATTCTAAAGGAACATTTCTTAGATATTAATATAAATAATAATTGATATTATTAATAAGTATTAATAATTATAAATATTATTATTTGTAATTAATAAATATTAATTATAATTATTATTAAAAATAAATAATAACAATAATTAATATTATTTAGTAATATCAATATTGGAAAAAAAAAAATTTATCTTTATAATAAAAAGTGTAAATAATTATCTTTCTTATTCATCATCTTCTTTATCTTTATCTTCATCTTGTACATCCACCTCTTCCATTTCTGTAATAAGAAAGTAGGCATTTAGTTCACTTGAAGCTTCTTATGTGCCTATTGTTTATCAGTTAAACAATAGCCCGTAATTCCTAGAGCCTTTAGGGCATAAGGATAATCTTTTGAACAATTTTTAAGCTTTGCATTTGCATTTAAAGATAGTACTACAAATGAAGATGATCTTTAAAATCCTTGCATTCTTCATAATAAATCCTGCAAATTGTAGCTCACATTCCAAGTTTTGATATTCACTAAGATAGAATTTCTTTCGGTGTGATGAAAGACTATATGGAACAAGTTTTAGTTCCTTCAACATTGTAACTTTCATATCTGTGGTCAGATTTTCATTAACTTTTCTAATCCTAGTGGAACTGAAACTTGTTCCTCAAAGTCTTTCATTACACTTGAAGAAATTCTATTTTAGTGAATACTCAAGCTCGAAATATGAGTTGCAACTTGCAAGTTTTGTTATGGAGAATGCAAGAGTTTTGAGGACTATTTGCATTTGCAGTACTAGGTCCTCAAATGCAAAAGCGAAGCTATAAATGCTCAAAAGATTCTCATGCCTCAAAGATTCTATAAATTGCAAACTTTTGTTTAATTGATAAGGGAAAAGCTTTAGCTTCAAGAGAACTAAATACCTACTTTCTTATTATAGAAAATCTATTATTACAGAATTGCAAACACAATGTAGAAGTGAAATAGAGAAAAATGAAGTCTGAACGATGAACAATAAGAATTGAAAGAGAGAAAAAAGAGATAAAATAAAGGAGAGAAGAGAAGAGAAATAAAGCAAAGAAAATACAATGAAGTAGAGAAAATACAAAACTATTTTTCTAGACTATGTATAAATGGCTATTTTTCCTAATGGTTACATTTTAACGTTAAAAAAATGCAACAGTTAAATATAATGAAAGATGATATTAAAGAAATATAGATAGATTATATATAATTGATAATTAAATCAATAAAATAATAATAAATTAATAATTACATTAAAATATTATTAAAAAATTAATATATTTTTATATTAAAAATAGTTTTAATAAAAAATCAAATCTTTAATTTTTAACCTATAAATAAAGCATTAAAATCAAAAAATGACTTGCTACATTATTAATATAAAATGGTAATCCATTTCTTTAAGTATAAAATTTAAATATAAAAATATAATAAAAAATGGATTAATATAATCAATATAAAATAAAATAAATTCTCTATCAATATTAAATAATAATAATATATTAACTTTAAATAATAATATATAAAATAGTAATAAAATGATATTAATGAAATATAAATAGATTATATATATTTAATAATTAAATCAGTAAAATAATAGTACAAAATTAATAATTAATTTAAAAATTATTAATAAAATTAATAAAAATTAACATAAATTAAAATAGATTCTATATGAATATATTAAATATGAATAAAATGATATTAATTGAATATAATATATTATATATAATTTATAATTAAATGAATAAAATAATAAAACAAAATTAATAACTACAATGCTAATTAATTATATTAAAAATTAGTAATTATTAATCAATGATTTAGAAATTTAAAAAAGTAAACTTTGTCCAACCAACCAAAATTCAGTCGGTCATTTGGCTTGGTCTATGAATGACTGAAATTTCAATCAGTTTTCAATTGCCCTTTATTGACAAACCTAACTTGCGTAGTTCTATATATTTTTTTGGTATGGTTTTGATTCTTTGTAATCATTTTTTAGCACAAATTTTTACTTTTACTATTTTACTACTATTGGTTGACTGATTTCAGCCTGAAAGCTAGTCAAAAATACATATAATTGTAATATATATATATATATATATATAAGTTAAAATTCGATTAGATACGTATGTTGGAAATTGATTGCATTCTTGTAGTAAACAAAGTCTTTGGTTCTTACAAAGGAGAACCAAGCCAATTTTATTGGGTGTTTAAATTTTTTGGAAGCTCCATCTATTATGAATGTCATGGAAGAACAAAAATTAAAGCTTCTTAATCTATTAATTAGAAGAGATGTTCTAAGAAAGCCATTAGTTAAGGAGCCACCTATTCTTCATTGAAAGGAACACCCATTCCATTTGAAGTTTGCCTATCCATGAAAGAAGGGAGGCAAGGCAATTGTGATTTATGATACCTATAACTAGGTTTTCATGTAAAGTTAAGTTGAAGACTATAAAATAAGCACTTTTTAGGAGGTAATCGAAGCATAAATAAATAGATAATATATATACTACAAAAAATATGAAAATTATTTAAATTTATTTTTGCAGCTATTTTAACCCTTAGCTTTTTTTTGAGCCTTTAAAGCATGTGATGCTAAATTGGAGGAAGAGCAAATTAACAAATCAAGGAGTTTTTTTATTTTCCTTTTCTCTGCATTTTGCACTTTCAAACATTAAGGGCATTGTTTATTACAAGCTTAAGGGAGGATAATTTTTTATATTGATAGGCTGCAAAATAACTTGAATTTTTTCTTAAGCTTTTACTTTGTCTAATTTTATTTTAAAAGGTATTTGAGCTAGCTACTTAAGTGTCTTCTTAATTTTATGTTTGATTCTAAAGTTTCTATCAAGGTATGTTTAGTAGAAAGTTGATGATAAGTTATGCTTGGTTTTAGTTCAAAATTGTAATGTTGAACTTTTCCATATTTTTGAAACATATCTTTTGCACTCTATAGCTAGGCATAATTAGATTGCATGTGTGAGGAAAATTTTTTATGTAAATCAATTTGTATAGGCTATCTTAACTGTAAGGTTTTAGAAATTATTTCATATTCTCTTAAGGTGAAATCCTAAGTTTTGCATAATTTTAAGACATGATTTAGGCATTTCATTGTGCATTTAAGCCTTTCAAACTCAACCTATAATTTGCACCCTTCTTGAACTTTAAAAAATTTAAATTAGTGCCTATTTGTATTATTTGTTTTTGCCTGCATTTACCTTACTCAATCTTAGCTTGAAATACCAAGGTAGACCCTTTCCTTAAGAGAACTTATTTTTTGCACATTATTGATGCCTTTGAAAAGAAATGGTTGATGGTCAACTAAGGTAGGATAAATGGTTAGTGTATGGTAAAAATAGTAGTTAAAGGTAAATTCTATCTTTTCTCAATGATGATGTAGTATGTGAAAAATGGTGATACAGAAGGGAAACAAAAAAAGAGAGAGGTGAAAAGCAAGAAAAGAAAAATAAGATTTAGATAAAAAAGATCCAAGTTTGAGATAAAAGCATTTCAAAAGTAATTCAGAAAAGAATTAAGAAAAAAGAAGGAAGAAAAAAGATATATTGTTTCCCTTGTACATATGTTCTATATTTTCTTGAGGTTTTTGCATCCTTCTATATCCATTCTTGATTAGCCATAACCTTTAGCCATGTTACAAGCCTTAAAGGCCTATTGATAAAAGTGTTGTTTGATGTTTATATTATTGGAGAGAAAATAGAAAATAAGTGTATGAAGTACCTACATTTGAGGTTGGATATATACAATTTGAGATACATAGATTTGATTTTGAAATCGAGATGATAATAACTATCTGGCAAAACACACACACTTCAAAACATTAGGAAAGCTTGCATTGCTTTATTGAATTTTATGACTGGTATTTCTTAAATGTTTTTCTTATTGATTATGTTGCATGAGATAGCCTTTGAAGGTATTGGCAAACATAAAGTTTACTCTTAGTAGCTAACTTTCTAGTCTTTTTATTTATTTTACTTAAAGATGAGTAAAAATTCAAGTTTGGGGGTATCTTAACTCTCATTATTTCAAGATATTTTGCAAACTTTAGGATGAATTTTGATAAATAAATAATTTAATATGAGAAGAAAATTAATCAATTTCATATAAGTTTCGATTAGGAGTATACATAACTTATTTTGAAAATTTTAGGTTTTTAATAACAAGTTTATAATTGCATAAATTAGGAATTAATTTAATTTTAATTATTTTATAGGAGAAAATACAAAGTTAAGACCTATTAGGAAACATGTTTGATAAGAATTAGGATTTGGGAATCCTTTAAAAAGGGGCTTCGAGGTTTTCAAAACACAACTTTTTTGAGCTATTTCTAAGTACAAGAGAGAACTTTGAGAGCACCCAAGAACAAGGATTCTTTAGAGCTTTGTGGAGAAGACAAAGTCTAACACGGATCCACCTACTTCTCTTCTCTTAAACTTTTTGATATCAAACTCCCTGTTAATTCTAAATTTGATTTTGGATTTCATGTTGATTAATAGCTATATTTTTGTTTCTATGATTGTTATAAACTGTAGTAGGAATTAGGAATTTATTACTTTCTTTTCTTGCAATTAATAATATTTAGTTTGGTTTATTCAATCTTGATCTTATTGCTTCTAATTAACTAGCTATTAGTTAGATTGATTTAGATTTTTTGATTAAACTTGGGAAAGGGAAATTTGGAATAGCATAGATTAAACAATGTAAGTATAGGATATTTGTTGTGACAATTGAATGTTTTGTTAATAGGATAGGTGTAATACCTTAGCTTCTTTACCCTTACACATTAGTACCATAAGCTATCTCAATCCATAACATGTATGATGGAACACAATTGTAAGGAAAGATACACCTTACATAAAGAAAATAATGAATATTTAATAGGATTTAATTGTGTTACATAAGGTTTCATTTCTTCATTTTATGCTCCATAAATCATGTACACTCATCCATATCATTTTCTAGTCATAACATATCTATACAAGTCATGCACATCACATTTGGTCTCATTCATTCGGGTTTAGAACTATACTTCACAAATTCCATGGTTTGCTCTCGGGTTCAGTTTCCAACTTTCTAATATAAATTTTAAAAATTTATAACTAATTTAACAAAAATCAAAATCAAGCAAACCATATTATTTTGGAAAGATGTGGATGTCTAATTTTGACTAAAAATAATTCCAGACCAATCTAATAGCCTTAAGTTACTAGAAATTGATGGAATATTAACTCAGGTTAGGTTGTGTTAATAGTACTATCATACAACTTCAAAAATTTATATCTCCTTCTAATGAGCCACAAATGAGATGATCTTAGTGGCTATGAAAAGCTTATGATGTCTAGTTTATGCATGTAAAATTTTATGAGCATTGAACTTCATTTGTGTAAGAACTTACGTGCATGAATATATATGTGTAGGGAGGGAAGTTTGACTTTTCAAATTAATATTGTGAAATTGCCACGCAGCACTACCTTCTTCCCTTTTGCCATTTTTCTGATCTTCTATATATGCCTCCTTATAATTACTTTTAGCTTGGTTTTTCGGTCATTTATCATCCAAACTTCTATAGCACACATCCTTTCCAGCAGAGAAATCGCAGAAGCAGACCAGAGGCTCTGTATCTTCATCCCTGTTCGCTGGACGATGCCCCTTCTGCTTCTTCGAGCTATGAGTTATTCTCTATTGCATATCCAGTTAAGTTGCTTCATTCCAGTCGCATAAACTCTTATGCTGGACGAAGGCTGGTGCTAATAAAAAAAAATCACATTTCTTCTCCTATGTTCAGCGCCATGTTGGCTGTCCCTGTTTTGAATTTTTGTTGCAAAGTTACTCCTTGAATTTGCTAAGTTTTTGCTACTGGTTACTGGTGAAATCACGCCAGAAAATTAATTTCCCAGGTCTGAAATTTCTGCCATATGAACTGTTTTTGCTGGGTTCATCTTCTCCCCTCTGCTCACGCCATTTTACTTCTGTTGGTTCGCCCTTCTTGAAGCTCGCTTCCTCTTCGTTTTAAGGCTGAGTTCCGTGGCTGTTTGTGGCTAGAGTTCCTGATGTATGTATTGCTTCTTCTAGTCTCTTCTTCATAGTGTCTCCCTCCTCTATTTTCTTAATTTTGTGATGCATTTTCTGGTGTGTGGCCAACCGAGGGAAGTGCTGCGCAGAAGAAAAAAAGGTGGTGTAGGAAGATGATGTTGGTTGGAGTAATCTCAACTCCCTTCATGCTAAATTGTATGCCCACTTTCCTACACACTAATTCCTCCTAAATTCTGCATATATTCCTAATTTAAAACCAAATTTCAGTGTGCTTTTTCTCACTTGCTAAATTCTGTTTATGCAGAATAAGCTTCCCTTTAACGTGTGTTACTGTAGATTTGAGATGGTATGCGTTTCCTTTATTTATGGGTTTTGAGTTTAGCCCCTAAGTGGAATTAGGGAGAAAATGGCACAATATATGTATATTGTATATATTGTATGAGTATGGTGGGCGTGAAATTTAGTAGAGGAATAATTTTTAAAACAAGATAAGTTTTGTATGAGATCATTGGAATGATTCACTCTCTAAAATCTGATGAACGGGTATTGTAGGGTATTCAGGAGATTGAGGCATAGCTAAGAAAGGGGCAGGGAATTTCTATAATATCTTGGAAGGTAAGTAATGCGGACCGTGAGTAACGAGAAATTTTTTATTTTTGTTACTAAGTTTCCTTGCAGTATTCTAAAAATTCGGTGATCTATTTATGGAGATACATATTTAAATGTTTTGTCATATGCATGTTTACCAAAAATCGATTCGAACATGAATTTTTCAAATTGACAGATGTTTGAGTTATTTGGAAATTTTACTATGAAACCGATCTGGAAGGTACTCTGTCTGAAATGTTAATTGGGGAAAATGTATTATTTTATGAAGTTATCTGCTTAGAACCCTGTAGCTAACAGCAGTGGATGTTAGCCCTGGTGCACCATGATCGGTACCTCAACTAGCAGGGGTGGTGCTAGCCCCGTGTGTAGGCCACCACATATGAAGTCATATTATTTTCGCAAGCTGGATGCTTTGCGTCTGTAGTGATTTTTCCCCAGGAGCTGTGTGCTTTGCGTCTGTTTCAATTGGTTATGCTTAGATGCTTTCAATGCATTTTAAGAAAGAAGTTGCATAAAGCATGTTTTATGTGGTATATCTATAAATATGTATATATATTTGTGATCCTATCTTTATTTTAAAAAGGTTAGCATTGCTTATTCATTGAGTATCAAACTCATTTTTTTAAATATTTTTTTCAGATAGCAGTGTGGACCCTAGTTTGCCTTCAGCAGACTACTAGTTGTCGATCTCTTGATTACTTCTTTTGGCGAGCCTGTAGTTGCTCATGTGGGTATATTTTGTTTGTATGTGTGTAACCTATTTTGTTTTGAACATTGTAAAGTTGGCTCCATTGAATCATAGATAGAGTATCCCCACTCCCTAGAACTTTATTTTGGTCTGAATGGATATGGGTTATTCCTTTTGGATGTACTGTGTTGGCTAACAATTTGTAGAAATATCAGGAGGTTTAATTTATAGAGGAGACTCTGCCGAAATTTCTATAAATGTCATCTAAAAGAAAGATTTATATGTTCTATATGATTCACAAATGATACCCATAATCACTCTCTTTATTTTTCTTCTTCTGCACCAACGTACTTAAATTGTGGGGTGTGATAATTTGGCCTACGTGTAACATCGAGAAGTAAACTAACCAAATGAATAGTAACCATATTATTTCTGCATAATTTGGCCAACTTTGAAAAATCATAATAAATTCTGTAGAGCTCCAAATTGAGTGCTATTTTACTCTATGAAAAGCTCTAGATGAGACCTACTTGTTAGCTAAATTTCATAGAAAAACTCATTCATGTGGTCATACTTTGATTCAGCTCTCTATTTGGTCAAATTTGAAGTCTCAAACGACATCTCAAGGCACCAAATAATCTTTTTGACTTTCCACAACCACTTGGGCAAATTTAAAAGCATAAATACAACATATAAAATCATACCAAATAATCCAAATCCTTATGGAGCTCAATCTCACCTTGCCACATGCATACATACACAACTGCATCATATCACATAAGTGGAAATGAGTGGTAAAATCTCACATTTTCATTCATCTAGCTTCCACATTGAAACATACACCATTTATACATACATTAAAATATGCTCAAGGGTTTACATCATATATACATCTCATGGTTAAATAGCTTAACATTAATATGCCATCAAAATGCTTATTTTTTCATAACTATTCGTCAAAGTTTTAATCTTCAAGGTTGTTGGCGTTCATTTCTTTGTCCACTTGGCTCACCTAGATATGGTTAGACATATATGGGGGAAGAGTGAAATTCAAAGAATCTCAATAGCTCTTAATCCTTTAAAACATACATAATGGATGCTAAAATATATCAAAAAATGCATGCATAATATTCAAGTAACTAGTGAACATGTTTAAGGCATTCTCCTTGTCACATAAGCTCATACATAACAAGTATAAGTTTTAAAGGGCATTGGCTTAGCCTCACCCATCCTTTTTGGGACTTTTGGATTTGCCTCACTCACTTTCAAGGGACTTTTGACTAAGCCCCATTCTTCTTGAGACGTTTGGCTTTATCTTACCCATTTTTAGAGACTTTTGACTCATTTTCACCCTTATTATAGGACTTTTAGCGCAACCAAAGTCATACAAGCCATAATGCAATCGTAAACACATTTTATAACATGTAATGGTATCATAACATGTAAACATTAGCTAGAAATATTTCTCATGGCTTAAACATACACACAAGCACTTAATGACAAGAAAACAACTAAGCTATGTATGTGAGAAAGGTTAGAGAGTTACCTTGAAGCAAGAACTCAACACTTTTTCTTTGGCTATTCCTCACCCTTTTCAGCCACACACTTGCAATTAGGTGGAGCTTGATTCCTTTGGCCTAAACACATTAAATAGGACACAATCACATCATGGAAGCAAACTCTAGCATCACACACTCTCTTTGAAAGCTTACTTTGTTCTATGATTACATAATGGCTTCATATAAGACTTAATGAAGAAAATGCTAGAATTCAAGATCTTGGATCCCTTTTCTCCTTCCACCTAGGTCTCTTGACTCCATTTAAGCCTCTTGGAATTATCACAAACTCATTCCCAAGACCCTAGACACAAGTTGTTTCTTTAAATCTTATTATGGAGCTTACACTTCCATCACACAGACCAAGGCTTCCAAATTTTTTTCCAAGCCTTCCTTTGATGTTCTTCTACCATATTTAGTCTCTTTCTACTCTTCAAAAAAATTTAAAACTCTCCCTAGGTACTTGAAGGAGCTTAGGCCGAGACTATGGAGGCTTTTTAATACTATGGAGCTAGTTTTGTTTTATTGGAAGAAATGGCACATGTGAGGCTTTGTAGGTGTCTCAAGAACCTATATATACTTTTAGACAATTAGAAATACCACTAGAAAGTTTCATACATACCATGGTGCAATGAAAACCTTAGGTTTTGGAAACCTAATTTCTACTACTTCTTTTTGGAATTTCTTTGCATATTCTTATTTCTCATCCTTAAAAACCTAAGTTTCATGCTTGATTTAGGTTAGATTTTAGTCCCTCTTAGTTGTTCTATATAAGGCCAAAAATTACTTCTTAAGGAACAAGAAGAAGAAAGCATGGAAAGCTATGATACCTACCTTGATTCAAGCCTTTTCCAAGAGTCTTCTCCTTTGCTTTGGCTTCTCCTTAGAATTTTGAACTTCTCCTCTCTAAACATGGCTCAAAATGGATCCAAATCATATACCAAAACCATAGAAAGAAAGAGGAGAAGGAGGAGAACAAGCTTGCTAAAGGAAAGAGCTTGAAAAACTAATGATTTCTTACCTTTTGCCTAACCTTTTTCTTCTCCTTTTCCCCCTCTTTTTGTACATCCTTTCTTGCTGAGTTCTCCTATATTTGAGGTAGAAATTAGGTTGGCTAAAATGAGAAAAAAAGTGGGGCGCCACCTATATATAAGAAGGGTTCCATAAGAAGCCTTTCAAAATGCCAATTTTGCCCTTCATTCTTGGCTTTTTTGTTTTAGACTCATTTCAAATTCTTTTTGAAAACTTCTTTTCTATCATAAAATTTAGGTTCTCTAACCTATAAATATTCTTTGGAATCACTCAAATTAAAGCTAAAACCTTTCCAAACAAAAGGGTCAAATTTTGAATTCATCAATATTTTAAAATGTAAGACGGAAGGGTTTTAACGGTTCTAGGGATTCTTATAATTTTTAGAGCCTTTGAGAACCTTAAAAAACTCAATTTTTTCATTTAAAGATCCCTTCTTTGAGTTTTCTAAAATTTATCCAAAATTACAAAAATGCCACTGCATTTCGTCAAATTTTCTTTAGCCACTTCGGCTCTAGTTTCTGAGCATTCTAAGTATTGGATCCTCATTTTCTAATATTTAGAGTTTTATTCTAATTGTATTTAGCCTCAATTTATTTATTTTAGAGGACTTTCTTTTATATCTAGCCTGTTTCTGTCATTTTTACAAAAATAAGATGTTACAATAGGAATCTACCTATTAACCTTGTGTAATCAAAAGTAGGGAATTAACTAAATAAAAAATATATAGGTAATTTGAGAGATATTTTTAAGTTAATAGGAATCGTAGATTAGCAAAATTATTATTATTAAAATCAAGTAAAAGATAAGTAATTATGTTTCTAAGGAATAACTATGGTGATTATTAATCCTAGATTTTCTCAATTATTGAATTTACTCAAATTAGTTTGCATATTTCTTTTAATTCCCGTAGTTTTAATTAATTTTTATTTCACCTAATCATAATTAATCTGATTTAAGTTAAAGTGCTAATTTTAATTATTAGTAGATTTCATTTGTCAAATCTCTGTTGAACTATACTTAACTCACTCTATATTACTTTTTTGACATGTAAACTTTTATGCACAATTGTTTTTTATTGTGACAATTGTATTGATGAATATAATGTTTTCCAGCTAGACAAGGCAATGAAAATTCTTCCTACAACAACAAAAAAGACTGGCAAACTACAAATTATTGAAGATGTAGAAGCTGGTGATGGTAGTAAAGTGGGTATTAAAGCTTATTTTTCCTTGATATATATACTATTATCACACTTAAGGATCATAATATTAGATTTTAGTACCATGGTGCTTCAAATTGTTAAAACTCTTGTTTTTATCAAGGCTATGAATATGCTATTTGACCCTGAAAGGTCCTAAAGTGGCCAAACTTTTGACTAGGGAAGTAGATGAATGTTGCAATCAAACATAGCTAAGGCCTTAGCTTACATGCATGAGAAGCTTCGTGAAAGTGGAAGCCCATGGTAACTTGAACTCTTGTAAAATATTGTTTGACAAACATGGATCCACACTTAAGTGAATATGGATTAATGGTAGTTGAAAATCAAGATCAATCTCTCCTTTCTTACAATAGAAGCTTTAAGAATGGAAATAGCATAAATCCTACTACTACTATAGTTCATGTTTATAACACTTTCAATGTGGACACATATGCCTTTAGTGTGGTGCTTCTTGAACTTTTAACTGGAAAAATGGTTCAAAGAAGTGGGTTTGTGTCATATCTAGCTTTACATAGCCTCATTTATACATTTATTTTCAAAAGAAACCATATTAATATTGTTACCAAACTTTTGGCAACAATTTTAGTCCATTTTCCATACTAAATGGAATTATGGGTGCCAAAATTTGAATTCATCTTATTTTTCACTCATAATTACCATAGATCAATTTGTTTTGATCTATAAAACCAATACTTAAATCCTATTTACATATGAAAGCCATGTAGCCCAATTTGGCCTCTTTGACATAACAAGGCCTTAAATTTCAAAAATTAATAATTTAGGTTACATAACTCTGATTTTTGCAAATTAAGTGTCTACAAAAAACTTAGTGTGAACTTTATGTTGAAAAAATTTCAAGTAAAATTGAATTTATTTGATCCCTTAAAAACTACAAAAATAGTAGCTGCATTAGTTACTATAGTATAGGCTAATTCTGCATAATTTTGTCAATTTTAAAAATTTATAAAATATTTTATATAGCTTCAAAAATTCTCATTCTTTCTTGTTAGAAAACCCTATAAATTTTCTAGTTGCATGCCAAATTTCAACCTAAAACTAAGTCATTTAGGTTGTCAAAGGTAGAGATGCAATTTATGACTCATTTGGACTAAAATTTAGTTTTAAAGTGGTCCAATTGGCCTCTAATTTGCACTCTCTCATTTTGACCAAATTTTAATCATTCTAAACATCCTTTCCATAAGGTCCAATGAATGTAATAAAGCTTGCATCAAAATATGATCATCCAACACCCTAATGTACATCTAAACCATAATGTTTCACATATACAAATTCATGTGCCATTGGTCCAATCATGCATCAAAATGGCTCATATTCATGTTCTCAATCTTATACATATGTTTCTATTACATAACCTTGTCATTTACATAAAGTTCATCATACACATTTATGCTTACTCTCCATTCAAGTCTATCATATACATTAAGTAAGTATAAATTACAAAGTTCTAGGTACATTATTTCCTAATGCCTAACTTCTCTCAATTTCCTTTCTTTTTCTTGGAGAACCTAAAATGGTTAGTGGTAAGAACGTGGGTGAGATTTTGAGAAGAATCTCAGTAGTAAATCTTTACTAAATTAGTACATATAAGAATGTCATAAGGAAATGCAATGCATGTAGTGCAAGCATATGATTCATATGTATCATATAACTTAAATGAAAGTTTTAGCATGAAAACTCATTTCTCATCAAGCCATGACATCTTAACATATTGGCTAGGCTCAAATAAACTCATTTCTAGGCTAAGGAAGAGTTAGTGTGCTTAATTTCCCACTATAAGGAGTTAAGAGCCGAAAAACATACAATATTCATGCATAAAACTCATAATGAAACTCGTATCAAAGCATAGCTCATGAATACATTAAGTCACTACACATATAAACATTTCAATTCATTACAACATTCAAATGCATTCAAGATAGGGAGATAATGCTATCTTATAACTTTGAAGGCTTGAAACTACCACTAACCCACTTGTTGGTTTTCTTTTTCTTAGCTTTCTTTGACTTGGCACCCACAAATAAGTGAACTTAGGTTACTTTGGCCTACATATAGTAATATGCAAGGCAAAATAAATCATTAGGATCCACTTTAACCCTTATTATTATCATCTAATTTTATTAGGACCCAATGTGCCATTTTAGGTTCCTTAAGAAACAACTCTTGGAATTCACTTTTTAGGCTCTACACTCTCACTTGCTATGAGTCATATAACCTTAATAGAACTTATTTAGGCCATCGTATGCTTGATTAAACAAGCATAAAGCCAACTTGCTTCTTTAGGGTCATTTGAACCCTAAAATTTCATCTTTCAATTTAGGGCTCCTAAATTCAATTCAATAATTCTACTAGTATTTATTCATAACATTTAGGTCTCTTAAATTATTAGAATGTATCAAAACACTCCCTAGCTACCCTAACCAACTCTTGGCTGAGACTATGCTATAATGGTAGCCTAATGGATTTTTGCTCATCTCTTGGGATTTTGGCACATACGGAGGTTCCTTAGCTTCTTTCTAGTTTGAATATGGTCTTACATGGCTTAGAATGTCTTCTTAGGGCTCTAAACTTTCAAGATACAACTAAAACCCTAGGTGCCATACTTTGCACTCTATAGCTTTTTAATTGGTTCCTTTGGTATCATCTTATTCTCCATACTCTTAAACCCCTAATACTATCATGTTTAAACTAAAATCAATCTTCCCCTAGGATATCTATATGTTGGCTAAACATAGTGATATGTGGAAGGATAAGGAAAAACAAGTTTTCTATATAGCATCATACCTTGTTTTAATCCTTGTTAAATGAAAAATTTTATGCTACAAATGGTTACTTCAAATTCCCCTCTTCCTTCAAAAGTTCAGCCACCAAAATGATTCTTTTAAGGTGATAAAACCATCAATGAAGAGAGCTTAAAGAGGAGAAGAGATTTGGTACCTAACATGTAATGAAAAAGTGCATCAATCTTTACCTATATTGCTTCTTCTTTCTCCTCTTTCTCCCTTCTATTTATGTGCATCTCTCAGCTGTTGGTTCGATGTGTTTATGTCAATTATAAAGGTTGGTTAAGTGGCATGACACTATATAAAGAGGAAAGGATGATTTTTAAAACAATTCCTAAAACCACTGATCACGTCCTAAAATTTTGACTGTTCGTTTAGACTTGTTTTAACTCATTTTTGAATTCTGTCAATTCCATATGAAAATTTGAGTTTTCTGGTTTATTAAAAGCCTTTATTTAAAATTTTTAGGGTTTAAAACCATATGGAACACTCTACTCAAAGTTTTGGTCAACTTACAGCTTAAATTGCACACCGTCAAGAATTTTGCCATTCTGATTGTCTTTATGGTTTTTTAGGGGTCTTGAAAACCCTAGTGAACTTGACTTATATGTAATGGTTATGTGATGTAAACCTTGGAACATATATAAAAGTTTGTAACCATGATGTATGAATGGAATTTGGAATTAAATTCACGAGTATGTAAGTTCTTGCCACCCTAGAACTATAGAATACATGTGTATAAATTTAAGTGGAAAGGTAAGAATGAGTTCCATGATGATTTAGACCATTTGGAATGCTTCTATATGTTATGTTTATACTTTTGGACATATTCAAATGGTTATGGAATCATGAGAAGGCCATTTGGTGCACCTTAACCCCTTTATAGTTCCAAAATTTGCCACTTTCTTGACCTGAATCACAAATTGACCAAATGGATGAGTTTTTGCATGAAATTTGGCAAACAAATAGGTATCATTTAGAACTTTTCATAGAGCTAAAGATAACTATTTTTGGAGTTCTAGAGAATTTATTATAATTTTTCAAAATTGGTTAAATTATGCAAAAACTGTCATTATTACTATGCATATTGTCAATTTGCTTTTTTGTGTCACTTAGGGGTCAAATGAATTATAATGCTCATAAAATATTACAAACATATAGTAGATATCATAAGCTTTCTATAACCACTGAGAACACCTCATTTGGAGCTTTATAAAGGGAGAAATGAACTTTTGAAGTTCCAAGTCTGCTACAAAATGACCACCAGACCTGATGTACTATTCCACTAGTTTTCATGCGCTAAACATGGTTGTTTTGATTTGAAATTCTTATGACAGTTAGATGACATCTTGAGCTTTCCAAAAAGTAATCGTTTGCATGATTTAGATTTTTCTAGAATTAGTTATAATTTTTTAAAATTTATATTAGAATATGAAATGTATAGAAAAATGCAAGGTGAAATTAAAATTTGAGTTCTATGACTTGGACTCTAATTTTAAGCTTTAAACTATGATAATTTTGGTTGAACAATGTGTTATGGATGGAAAATGAATTTGGTAAGCTCATGTGGTCCATTTAGCCAAGAATGAATAAATCTAGCTTTCAATGACACAAATTTCTACTGCTAAAAGTGCTATTTTAATGAAAATGAATGTTTTAAGCCAATTGTGCCATGAGTTGAGAGTTATATAGCTATGGTGTTACAATTACTATCTGCTAATGAATGTGACAAATAACCACCAATAAAACCTTTTCTTGGTGTAGTGATAGTAGTTGACGACCATAGTCATGGATATAAGATATCAAATCATTATATGAGTACATGTTAGAGAACAAATATATTGGATAGACCTGCTGTGAGAGTACCATATGGATCACTATATGTCATAAGCCATTTTCATAGCGACTATGATATACATTATCCTTTGACCTAAAATTACTATAGTTCCCTATATAAGGAGTTATATATTTTGATGCTGTTAACTATCACCTTTGATAAAGATGACCAAAAGGGGTAGTGATTAGGTATATCACAAATCATATAGAGGGATGTAATTGATACAAATAGGATTTTTTCCCTTCGGTATAAGACGAGTTATATTTGTGGGGTCCTTGATTGAGTGAGATTAGAAAATGCATAGCTATGCTTAAATGGATTAATATATGATATTAATTCATTTGTTTTGATTTAGTCTATTTAGGGATCAAGAAACACATAGATTGAATTACAAAGAAGATGACATATTCCATACGTTAAGTTCAATCTAGATATCCAAACAAAAGGGACTGAACTAGTTAGAATATTAATTATAGATTAGGTATGTTGAATCACAAATATTCTTATTACTTGGTGGCAATGATAAATTACTAGATACTACTCACTATCTATGATAATAAAATAATATTCTTTTTTGGATCATTACTAATGTAGTAAGAACAATATAATATAATATATTATTATTTTATATTAAAGTAATATTACATTCTTTTTAGGTAATTGTTATTAGATTGGGTCAATAACTGGAGCTTGGTTATCTCTTCACTTATCATTTGTTTGGCAAGGGCCTATTAGTTAGACATTATAAAACCTTAAGCGTTTATTTATAAGTAAACAACTAAGGGTTTTGGAGGATGTAAGGATGAAAACAAAGTGTGAGCCATTATAAACATTAATTCCCCCTATTTTGTCAATAACCCCAATTTACACTCTATATTTTAATCTCCTCCCATTGTTATTTCATGACCAATGCTGATTTGGCTACTCTAACTTAAAACTACAAAAGTTCAGTTGAACTTTCTTTATTAGGATGTTCTCTTCTTAACTTAAGTTAGGAATTATTAGTTGTTAAGTAGATCTACTCCATTTGCTAGACTTTATCTTGTAACACACATCTAATTGAAGAATGTCGAGTATGATGAGGGTTCGTAGTACTAGTATAGTGATTAACTATTGCTACTTCAATCAACTGGTATAATTCGCATGTTTGTTTATGTTATTCCTTGTGGTAGTTTCTTAGTAACTTCACATGGATGGTTAGGCCTCATTTCTATCCATTTAGAGGTTTGAGAATGTTTTCTTTTCCCTCGAACTAATAAGAATTTCTATACATTTTACTATAACATATTAATGAAGATAGTCATATATAGTAGATATTCTCTTTTGTAATATGTATACAAGTTGGCTCAGTGTATTTCTCATAAGCTAAGCACAATCTATATTAATTTTAATTTTTTAAGCTTGAACTTTATGTAGTTTAATATAATGATCCTCTCACGTCAATTTAGAGTTTCATCAAAGGTGGTAGCAGTTCCAAGTGTAGTTGCCTATCTTCATCTTCTTATTATACTTAATAAATTTAAGAAAAAGAGTTATTAAAATTTTTGGATAGGATCAGGTGGGGCCCATTTGGGAGGAATAAGGAATTGGTCACTATTTATGGGACTTTAGAAAAAGCGCTGCTCATTTAGTTGACTTGAAGTACTTTTGAGGCACCCATGAATGATAGGCCTAAATATGGAATGGTTTACATTAGGAGGAATAAAGGAAGGTTAGGCAAAACAATTTACACAACATCACATAACTAACTTCTCATATGTACAGCTAGTTGTGAGAGAGAGAGAGAGAGGGACGTGTTGTGAGTTCCTTTTAAGCTTGGGTGGGCCTCAATGTAAGAGAAAACATCATAAATGATTCTACAAGTATACGAGTGATGAATACAGGAAAGGATTTCAATTGCCAATCACCAAAATTTATCCTATTATTTAAATTATCCAATTAAAATTAAAACTAATAAAAATAAATTAAAAGCAGTAGATTCACTTAACAAATACTGACTATATATAAATATAAAGACTCTGAAATCTAAAATTCCCTATTTACTTTCCTAAGCATCATTAAAAATAAACTCTTATAACTAAATTCAATTAAATTAATGGCAACCCTACTAATGTGAGTGGAATTTTCTCTCAAGATAAGTCACTGTGCTCATACTAAGCTTATGTCTACTCTCATAATTATAACTTAGTATAAACTCATTATGTATAAAGGATTTTATGCAAGTATTCATAAGTCGATTAAATATAACTTATATCTCTATAAAATTACTATCTAGATGTATTATTTTAGTGATTTACACCATAATCAACCTCTCAATTCTTTTACAATGCATCAAATGAACAATAGCTAGCCATTCAAAACAATATAAAAGAGTAATAGATTAATTTAATAAAAATTGTCACAAGAATAATCTAAAATTAACTTAATTGGTAGATTGGTTCATCTAAACTCCAAAAAGAAGATTTTGGCTACATATAATGAAAATCAACGAAACAATGATGAAAGTAAACAAATATATGTTCTAAATGAAAAAAAGAAAGGTAAGAATGAAACTAATAGCATATTTGAATGATTATTTAGTGCAAACTTTAAATCTTTAGTAGATCCCTATAGTGTGCTTTTAAATCTCCTCTCCTCCCTATATCTCTGTGCTTTTAGGTTTCCTCTTAGTCCCTTTACTTTAGAATGCTCAAGAAGCCTTAATTTTGGTCAAACACTAATAGCCAATATCAAAATCACCCCATTTACACAACCTTCCCATATAAGTTTACATAATTGTGTAAATTTACATAGCCAGTTCATGAAGGCCTTTGGTTTGCTCAAAACCTCCCTTTTTCACATACTTGTGCTCACCAACATAGTTAACATGTGTTCCTTATTGAATATGCTTGATTTTTTGTTGATTTTCTCATGCTTTTCACTTTCCCTTATACTTAGTTAGATCATATAAAAAGCACATAAAAACTATGTAATCCATATTTAATTACTCAATTTTATCTTAAGGAAAGCATGTAAATTTAACACTTATTAAGAAGCAATTTGGTGGAGAGTTGGTACCAAATGTGTCTTTTCTTTCTTTTATGCTTCATTTCTATTTTCCCTAATTATACCATTTTCTTCCTACCGTTAGCTTAAGGAAGGAGACTCAACTTTGTTCTTTTAGCTTAAGTCTAGCTCTATTATTATGATTACTACTCATTCTCTCCTCTATTAAGAGGAAGACGCTGTAATTCCATTTACAAATAAGATCAAAGTTTGTAAGTTTCATCATTTGGTATTAGAGTGGTGACAATTTAGGAGGGGCTAAATCAATAGAATGAGGATTCTTAATGAAAAACGTGAAGGGTTAATTGCAAAGTGGAGAAAGGAGATACATGAAAAGCGAGACAAGGGAAAAATGATTAAAATTACTAAATAAGTGTTTAGTAGATGGAAGAAGGGGATATAAGAGGAGAAATGGCAAAGAGACATGGCAAAGACGAAACAAGTGATGAAGGATATTGAAGAAATAATGAATGATATGTTAAAGCATGTTAAAAGGAGGGTAGATGTTGAGGAAGAAATTATGGAGGAACTCACTCGAGATTATCGATTAAAATTGTCATGTATTTTTTATGAAGGCTTAACGAAATAGGAAGCCAAGAAAGAGCCATAACTTTAGGTGAAGGAAATTAGAGAAGAAAACCCTAAAGAAGATGGTCTTGTCATCATGTCTTTTGTCTTTTGTTGCAATGGCTTGTAGGAACAAATTAGAAGAAGAAGTTGAACCAACCACCATTGTTGAATTTGAGCCTTTGAAGACTTGACTAATTTCTACCTATTTAATGCATAAAGGAGCATGAGAGATTGGAAAGGAAGTATAAGGGAATGAAATCATCGGGGAAGGCAAGCAACGATAGTCTTTGTTGGCAAAAGAGGAAAAAAGAAATATGGTGAACAAATATTTGAGAGTATATGGGTTTTACTCTACCTATGTCATAGAAAATAATGAGTAACCTGGTCCAAAAGGGGTGAAAGAAGCTTAGGCTTTTGATTGGGCTAGATAAATAAAATAAGGAAAAAGGCATAAAGAATTTTGGAAATGCTGATCTAATTTAGAAGTGAATAGCTACAACTTGGTCGAATAACTTAACTAAGTGAAATAGCCTAAGTCTATTTTAGTTTTGCTAAGTTCCACACATCCAGCTTCTCTAATTGTGCTATTTATAGGGCATGCATAGCTCTCAAGTAGCATGAGGGTAGCAAACTATAAGGAAATAGAATTATCTTCCTCAAGAAAGGACGAATTCAATGCCAAATTTAGTAGGGACATCCTTGTTTTCTATTTTTGCTTATGGTAGTATAGATGGAAAAGGGGAAGCACATAAGAAGAGAATTATCTAAAACTCCTCAGTAAGGAAAGAGCTGTTGAAGTTTATGCGTGAGCAGCATGCATCTTAAGTCTTTATTGCAACATTAATAGGCTTTAGTTTCTTATGGCTTTGAGAATTTTATTTATACTCCTTTCAAGTCATTTAGTTTCCAATTGAGTGCTCTCTTTTATAGATATTAGTGGTTTATGTACTTAAGTCACCAAATTATAGGTTTTTGGTAAGTGTGTTGATGCCAATTGACATTTGTAATTACTTAGCATAACAAGCATTAGTGGTGCTGAGGTAATAGTTTCTTTATGAGGAGATTGAGGTTAAGGTGGACCATTATTTTAATATATTTGTTTTAAAATTATGCAAAATGATTTTCACATATTAAAAAGGTTAGGCAGCAAGTGAATTACTTGATCTTTCTTTCCTCTTCCCCCCAGACAATGTAGAAAAGTATGTTGTACAATCTATTAGGTTCAATATGCTACTAAGGATGACTAAAGTAAAGTTACTTGGGAGGACAATCAAGCTACAATATCTGATCATTGAAAGGATGAACAAGGTTTTCCATGAAAATTTTGAGTTTCTTTTTAATTATTTTGAGTGTTAAGATTTATATATCATAGTGGCATCAGAAAAGTTAAAACATGGGCATGAATTATTTCTTAGAGATCTTTCTATAGGCCCTATTGGCCTTATGTTGAATGAGATGCAAAAGAAAATCCTTTTTATATCACTTTCTAGTCAATTAGCCTATCAGATTTGGTTGAAGATGCAAATTGACTTCTTGCCCAATGTTGCTTTTTGCAATACCATTCATCATTTTATCAAATCAATAAAGTTTTTCCTTTACAATAGCTATTGATACCCTATGTCAAGCTCCACTTATCAAAGTTTAGCACATTTACATAGTGGATTACATGGAATACCTTACATGTTTTTTATTAATTGACTTCTAGGATCTAGTTCATTACTATAGCTCATTTGAACTCTTTTAGATCATATATCAGACAAGATAACTGTGCTTGAATAAATGATCACTGGATTGCAATAATCATTGATAAAATCTATGAAACTCTTGCCTTCTGATATAGGTGTGACAGCTTGTGTGGGACTTCTTAAAGAATATCTTAACTAGGGGATAAAGTCAGAGTTGAAAGCATAGTTTCTCCATACGATTAAAGAGTTTGGAGGTGTACTATATTGGATAAGGATTTTAGATATTGCATTGAAATAAATAAATACAATGAACTCTTTGTAAATTACTCCTTGGTTAGGATTAGTTCTTGGTGGAGATGGACAAGTATTTAATTTTCAAGATGGTGGAGATAGCCTTGTTGTTGGTCTCTTTAAATCAACAATTGTTATAATGGTGTCAAGGCCTGAATGCCCAAATCCTATGTCTTTCCATATCATGTCAAAACAAACAAAAATTGCAAATCTTTTACATAAGGCTAAATTAAATGCTAGAAGTATTTTAGCTCTTGAAACTTTAAAACATGGTGTGGCTACTGGCTTCCTCAAAGACACTGTAAAGTCTAAAGGATTTATCATCTCTGATTGGCAAGATATTGACAAGGACATGACATTGCTTGATTCAAACCACTCATACTTTATCTAGGCCACTATAAACGCTAGCATTGATATGGTAACGATCACACACAAACACTTGAAGTTCCTTTAAGACTTTAAACTCATGGTTAAGAACAATACCATTCCAATGGAGTATATCAATGAGGCTACAGGAAAATTTTGTTTGTGTAATTCACAAGGAATTGAAAGGGGTCATAAGGAATTGGAAATTCTTGGGAAAGCTTTGAAGTTATTAAAGTGTAGCTTTATATTTTCCACCTCGAGGACAAGGTAAGTCTTGTTGGGTTGGGAAATGATGGACCCATGAGTGGTAGGTCTAAATATGGAAAGGTTTACATTAAAAGGAATTAGGGAAGGTTAGGCAAAACAATTGAGGTGGCATTGCATAACTAACTTCTCACATGTGTAGCTAGCTGTGAGAGAGAGAGAGAAAGAAGGATGTGTTATGGGTTTTTTTTAAGCTTAGGTGGGCTTAAGCATAAATGAAAGCAAGTTGGTAAAGAGTTGGAAGAATGTCTCTCAAATACCAAAGGAGTGCTTTTTCTTTCCTTTATGCTTCATTTCTATTTTCCTTAGCTATACCATCTTCTTCCTACCTCTAGCTTAAGGAAGAAGACTCTATGTCTTTTTTCTTGGCTTAATTCTAGTTCCATTACTATGATTGCTATTCATTCTCTCATTTGTTAAGATAAAGAAGCTATAATTTCATTTATAAATAAGATTAAAGTTGGCGAGTTCCATCATGCTCTCTTATGATTAATGGCAATTCATTGTCTTTTATAATGTTTTCTTAATTTATCAAATGCTTATTGTTTAACATGTTGCATACAATTCCTGAATTTTTAATGTCAATGACAAGGACTATGGAAAAATAATAGTAAATGAGGTCTCTTCTCTCCTTGATTGCAAAGCTCTTGAAGATCTCTTGCTGCAACACAAAGTGGGCATTCTATTAGTTTTCTTGCATGTTGCACGTATATTTAAATTATGAGTAAGAGCATCATGATTATTTTATTACTACATATCATTTAAAAATTTTTTCTTTAAGTTTCTAAATTTTTTTTCAAAATTGTGATTTTGTCATTGCATATGCACTTTAATCCATTTAATTGTTTTGACTCTGGTTTCAGACCATTCATGGTTTCTTATTCTCATTTATGGATACCTCGATTAATACCTTATATCATTCTATTATGAGGTTCTCTTTTATTATTTTATTGATTCTAGTTCAGTTTAAGAAACTAGGTGTTAAAATTTGATTTGATTAAATGGGTTAATTCAGTGGTGAGAGAGGAAAGGACAATTGAAGTTTTTAACATATCTTTCATGTCAAAGGGTACTAGTAAAGAGAGGATGATGAACTTGTCACAAATAGCATTAAAATGCACGAGTCCTTCTCCGAATGATACTAAGTATGACTAAAATTACTATGATGAAGATTTCATTGAAAGTGAAGAAGAAGAGACATTACAACATGTAGAATGACTTGTGCATTTTTCCCCCTACCACTTTCAACCGTAAGGACATGGATGTTTTGAAAGGGTCAACATTATTACAAATGGAGTGGCCTAAAATCAATATAAAGCCCAATAGAGAAAAGCAAAAAGATAACATTATAGTTAGACCCAAAGGAAGGAGATGATGGCTTTTAATATTTGAGAAGTGCCACGATTTTAGAAGTATGAAATGGAGATGGCATTTGAACTTTAACAGAATCAATATTTTGATATTAAAGAAGATAAGAAGGGAGAAGAAGGATTGGGGGACTTGTTACTTATGCAATGAAGTTTTTTGATTTATCAAATTGGATTTCATATTATATGCACAAGGCCATTTCCTAGTTATAGGACCAAAAAGGTGGTGGAATATAATATCTATATGTTTATCTTTTTATTTATATATAATAACTCATGATTATGCCTACTTATATCTGCCACCCTATGGTGCATTATTTTAATGCATATCCATTTCCTTTGCTTTAGTTGCTAACCTTGCTTTGGTTTTCTGATATGCCACCTCTTTATCTATTATAGCTAGCATCATTATTACACTGTATGTTTGCCAAATTTGCTGCTTCAAACTGCCACTTGCATTGCCATTTCAGAGTCAATTTTATTGGCTTCATGAATTATGTGTGTTGCATTTTTCATTATGAAGGAAGACTTTTTAAATTATTTGATTTTTTAAATTATTTGATTTTCTAATACTCCCCATAATTTAAAAAATATCTATAACTCCAAGTATCTATCTGAACTTGAAAAATTTTTCAATTGTGATTGGCTTTGTAAAAATATCTGTGAGTTAGTCTTTAGTTTTGCAAAACTCAAACTCAATTTTTCCCCATTCCATGGGCTCTCAAATGAAATGATGTCAAATTTTAATATGCTTAGTGTGGCTACGAAAACCTAGATTCTTTGTCATGGTAATAATAGTTTGGTTTGCTAGCACTTTGATGTAAATTCTTTACGATCTTTTTAAGCCAAACTGCTTCACATGCTACACTTGTTGTTGTCATATATTCTGCTTTTGTAGACAAAAGTGTGATTGTTTTTTGCTTCTTTAATGCTTATGAAATTACCTAGAAACCCAAAAGGAAAACATATCCTATTGTACTATTTTTGTCATCAAAGTTTCTTGCCCAATAGCTTTCGATGTAGCTAATCAAATTGCAATCATATTTTATGTCATACAAGATGCCAAAATTCTTTGTACCTTTGACATATCTTAAGATTTGTTTCATGGCTATGAGATGAGACTTGTTGGTTTTATTCATGAATCTAAAAATGATGCTAATAGCATGCATTATGTCAAGCCTAATATTTGTAAGATAAATTAATAAGCCAACAAGACTTTGATAAGACATCATATCCACCTTTTCTTTTTTGTCCTCCTTTGATAACTTCTCATTAGTTCCCATTGGCATGGATGCTGGCTTACAATTCTGCATCTTGAATTTCTTTAGTAAATCATTGTTTTTTTTTAGAAATAAATATTTGCCTAGGCCTTTGCTTTACTTACATTTTGAGAAAGTGCCTCATAAGACCAAGATCAGTCATCTCATACTCCTTCATCATGGCTTCCTTGAAGTCTTCAATCATCTTTGTATCATTGTTAGTATATATCAAATCATTCATGTATAGGCAAAGGATGAGGAAATGATCTCCATACTGCTTCATATACAGTGATGGCTCACTTAGGTTTTTGGTGAAACCATAATCAAGAAAATACTTGTTTATTTTACTATTCCATGCATGCGGTGCTTGCTTTAATTTGTAGAGTACTTTCTTCAACCAATATACTTTGTTTTCTTTACCTTGGACCATATGCCCTTAATGTTGCTTTACGTGCACTTCTTTGATTTCTCCATTTAGGAACATAAACTTCACATCTAATTGATATACTAGTAGTTTTAGTTGGATAGCTAAAGCGAGTACCATTTTGATTGTTTTTGTACATACCCAAAAAGCAAAGGTCTCATTAAAGTTAATACCTAGTTACTAAGAATATCCTTTTGTTATGAGTCATGACTTATACTTTTAGATTGAACCATCTTTGTTATACTTGATTTTGTAAACCCATTTTAGCCCAATGATATCTTTTTCTTTGTTATGAGTCATGGCTTTTTTCCATTTCTCTTCTTTAGCAACTTCTTCACATTTCTATGGTTCACAAGAAAATAATGCAACATTACAAGTTTGATAAATATCTCGCAATGATCACATTTTTCTTGGAAGAGATGAATCTGGTGACAAGCATTATTGTTTTAATGATTGGCTTGTGCTTGGGTTTGGATTATCTCTTAGATTCTCCTTAGCTTCAAGATGTTGAACTCCTTCAGGTGTTTCATTGCTTTATTTTCAGCTTCCTTCTTCATTCAAGATGATGTCCCTTGAAATAATTAATTGTCTTGTATCACAATTGTAGAGACAATGGCCTTTGGATTCATCACTATAGCTAATGAAGATACACTTTTCTCCTTTCTTGTCTAGATTGTCTTTATTCCCTTTTGGGATGTAAGTATAGGCAATGTTGCCAAAAACTTTAAAATGATCAACCTTTGGCTTTCTCTTAAACCAAACTTTATATGACGTTCTATTTAGAACTACTTTTATGGGAGATCAATTGGGAATATAAATTGTTGTGTTAACAACTTTAGTCCACAAATATTTTGGCATATTTTTGCCTTGGAGCATAGTGCGCACCATCTTAACAATAGTTCTATTTTTTCTTTCTATAACAGCATTATGCTAAGATGTGTGTCAGATTGTGAGCCCTTTCTTAATGCCATGCTTCTTGCAAAACTTGATGAATCTTTGATTAGTAAATTCTCCCCCACAATCAATTCTCAAAATTTTAAGAGAGCTTCCACTTTGCTTTTTAGTAAGGGCTTTAAACTATGTGAAGTAGGAGAATGCATCTGATTTCTACTTAATAAAGTATATTCGCATTATGTAGGTATAATCATCAGTGAAGAGTAGAAAATAACTTTTTTCACTAGGAATGGGGTGTCTTAAGGGACTTCAAATATTTGTATGCACAACTCCAATGCTTTTACTCTCTAGGATGATTTTAGAAATAACAATCTATGAATCTTCCTAAAAATATATCCTTCACAAACTTTCTTTTCAAAATGCATAAAAGGAAGCCTAAGCACCATTTCTTTCTGATTTAGTAATTTAAGGCCATAAAAATTCAAATGGTCATATCTCAAATGTTATAGCATGGATTCATACATACTTTCACATTTCATGGCATATTTTTGCCCAAGTGGCATTGCCAAAGGAAAAATTTTATTTAGTGCCTTTTTGATAGTAGTCATAAGTTGTTCCTTATTTTTATCAAATATAATGCATTTATCATTAACAAAAATTAGTTTGTAACATTTTTTAATCAATTGGCCAACATTTAATAAATTTTGTGTGAGGCACAAAACATAAGAGACATCATAAATAGATTTTTGTTGGCCATTTTCTATCTTTACAACAATAATGCCTTTACCTTTTACTTGCATTTTCTATCACCAAGTGTAACCTGGGATTTCTTACTTTCATCTACTTTGACAAAGCAATTTTTATTGCTTGTTATGTGGTTTGAGCAACCACTATCAATATATCAAATATCTCTTGATTCTTGAGAAGAAAATATTGAATAAAATATTTGATCAAGGGATTGATCTTTTTTTTGTAAAATTTGCTTCTTCTTTCTCTAAATACCAACAATCTTCTTTCAAATTGAGTGGGCTTTTTGCACTTCTTGCATTGTCATCAGTAATATTTTATATCATAATTATTTTTCTCGCATAAGTTACAATAAGAGCTTAATTTATCTTTTCTCCCTTGATTTTTGTAATTTTTTCTCCCATTTCCATTGTAATTAGATGATCCTTTATTTTAAGGATTGACCGTGATCATTCTCTTTATTTCCATCATTTTTGGAAACACATATTTTTTACTAAAAGGCTTGCTCTTGCGGTCGTTCAACTCTTTGCATTCTCTCCCCACTTGAAGAGAACCCATTAGCTCCATTAGAGTATGCTTTGATAAATCTTTGACTTCTTTAATTGTAGCCATCCCATGATCAAATTTTGTTGGAAAGCTTCTCAATAATTTTTGAATAATTTTCCTATCTTCTATCGTGTCCTAATAACTTCTAATTTGATTAATAATATTAAAGATATGAGAGCTGAAAATTTGTATTGCTTCGTCTTCCTTCATCATTAAAGTATCAAAATCTCTCCATAAAGATTTAAGTTTGATAGTGATTACCTTATCGAAGCCTTTGTATTGACTCTTTAAAATTTCCTATGCCTCCTTTGCAATCTTAGCATTCATGATCCTTGGAAAGATTGCATTGCTTACCCTTTTATTGAATGAAGAGTAAAACTTTTACATCTTTATGTATATTTTACTTATACTCATTTTGCTTTGTAGCTATCCATGATGGCTACTCTTCTGGGGTTAGTTCTTGAAATTCTTTCACCATCATTTCCTACAAATCTTGTGAGATGAATAATATCTTTATTTTTATACTCCAAAAATCATAAGCTTCACCCTCAAATATGGGGATTGAAGCTTGAATATAATTGAAAGAGGCTGGATTTGAGGTAGATGTAGAGGCCATAGGGACTAATAGGATAGGTGTAAAAATTTAATGTTAAGGTAGCTGGATATGGATAAGCCTTTAAAACTAGGCTATGATACTATTGATGATTTTTAATATATGATAAGTGCCATGGTTTTGGAAGTATGAAATGGAGATGGTATTTGAACTTCAAAAGAATCAATATTTTGTGATTAAAGATGATAGGAAAGGAGAAGAAAGATCAGGGGATGTATTGCTTATGGAATGAAGTCTTTTGATTTATCAAATTGGATTTCATATTACATGCACAGGTCATCCATTATTTATAAGAGCAAAAAGATGATGGAATACAACATCTATATATATTTTTTCTTTTTTCTTTTTATTTTATTTTCATTTTTTTAGAAAAAACTACTAATCCATATAGGGGTTCTTAATAATCCTAGATTAAGATGTTTAGCAACACATATTTATGAAAACCAATGGCAAAATTAAAGCAAGAATAAAAAACATCTAAACAAGTATAAAGAAAAGAAGATAAAGAAAGAAAACTAGAGATGGTTACTTGTCTCCATTTCAATCTTTAATGCATAACACTCCCTTGCTTTAAAACATCTTTAAAAGCTCCTTCTCAACCTTGTTCATGTCTAGAATGACGGCTAAGGATGAATGGAATGGTTATATGTTGCAAAAATCCTTACAATTTTATCATACAAATGTTGCATTTTGGTAAGTACAACTTGCATCACGGCCTAAATATTCTCGCCACAGCACAATTTGCTTATAGATGAAGTTGCGTCATGGCTTAATTTGCGCTATAGCACAATTTTCCTCCTCATAGTGCAAGTTGCTCCTGTATGACGTTTCCTTTATTCCTTCAAGTCATGCAACCTGACGATTTCTTGCTGCATCACACTTCCTTAAATCACTAGAACTTCCACTTCAAAGCTGCTAGAGTTTAGATTTCCATCAATCTATTTCACGATGATTCTAGCTCCATTTTTCTTATATTTGCAACTTATACAAAAAACTAAGTATAAGTAACTCACAATATACCCAAAACTAAGCAAAAACTTGTCATTTAAGATATAAAAACTAAGTATGAAGTTGTTCATCCTAACTATGTACATTTTCCTATAATCAATATTATTTACCATATAATCATAGCATTAAGCACATATTTACCAAAAAAAAATGTAAAATAACATGAACGATTAGGAATTAACAAAATTTATCTTTTTTTTTTAGGTACGATTACTCATAATTATGCCTACTTATATTTGCCACCCTATAGTGCATTTAATGCAAATCCATTTCCTTTGCTTTAGTTTCCAACCTTGCTCTAATTTTCTGATCTGAGGCCTCTTTATCTATTACAACTAGCATCATTATTACACTGTATCTTCACCAAATTTGCTGCTTCAAACCGCCGCTTGCATAGCCAATTCAGAGTCAATTTTACCGGCTTCATGAATTGTGTGTTTCATTTTTCATTATGAAGGAAGATTTTTTAAATTATTTTATTTTCTAATAGGAGAACTCTAACTACTACTTTCCTCCTTATTGTATATATGCCGTGTGTGTTGGAAGCTTGGGGGAGAGCAGAATTTTGAGAGTTTAGGTCACGGAGTTTTATCCTTTGTACCAAAAAAGGATAGCTATCTTCAATCTTTAATCTTGTTACTCATCACAATATGTAACATATTAGTTTAAGAATAATTTCATTACTAATGAACATGTATGATAAATTTACCGGAAATGAACTTTTTCGTTCATTGTAGCATAAAATAAATTTTGTGTTAATATCAGTCTTGTTAGTAACAACACTACATATAATTATCCATACATATATATTTGAGGCAACAAGTAACAACAAAATAACTAGATTTCTAAATTAATCAGATTAATATGAATATTTTCGTTCTTAGCACAAGGGATTTCATTAATGACAGACATTATTGAGGAAAGCAAGGAAACAGAAAGCAAATTCAAAGTTGACAAGATATAATGCACATAATATATCATAGATGCATAAAGGGCTCCCAATAACAGACAAATTTCTCTCGATTTTGTGTAATCAATCAATTCAGTTCTGTGTAAAGCACTCCAATCTGGTGTCCTCTTTTGTTTCTTGTCTGTTTTCATGGTTTTGGCCTCTTTCACTTTCTCGGTTCTTCCCCCACAGCACACTATAAAGTCCAATCACCAACAAAATAGTTCCGCCAACACTGCCATAATAGAGGGATAATAAACAGAAAAATCCAAATACAAAAGCAATGGACCTGATTATTCTTCCTTTTTTTTTGGCCAATAGATTATTATTCTTTGAAGGACAATCAATCATGGATTTTTTTAAAAAGAAATAAATCGTACCTATAGTTTCTTAACAATTTATAATCACATTTTTCAATAAAAACACAATATATTGGACATTTTGTCCAAGTCAGCATTGCATTCTTGACTTTTTTTAAAAAAAAAATTAATTCTTCATATGTCATAATTTGAATGAAGAACTTGATTGAAAAAAAAAAAAAGCAGCATCATATTTTTATCATTTTTAAAATTGACCGGATGGAGTATGGAGTATGGACCTTCCCCAGTGAAGTGTTTCTCTCCACAAAAGTGCTGAGAATATTGCAGTGATTACAAGAGAAAGAGGGGTGAACATTGCTGTGAAAACTGGGCCTTTCTCCTCTATAGTGCACACCTGGAGCCAATAAGTAATCCCTGTTACAATCACACCCTGCAAAGACATTGGACTGTTAGTAAGTGATAATAAGGTAAAATGATGTCGACATTCAGGAATCTTGAAATTAGATGAGTGTAGGAGAAGCCTGTGGATTTTGTTTTTATTTAACTCCACTGTACACACAAATTAAATCATAAAGAGTCGGATATAATTAACGTGAATGCCAAATAAGGACTAAAAATAGTTGTTAGCGAGTTGATATCTCCCATGACATCAAATTTATTATTTGAAATTGAGATGAATTTATTGTCTTGAAATTGATCCCTACCCTGCACCCTTCTTTACTCTTTCCCCAGATCATGGCCCTGCGTGTAACCAACAAGAAAGAAAAGAGAATTGATAGTAGTTACTAATGAGCTTTAATTAATTGATAAGACATCAACCTCAGATTTTAAGATTGAGATAAATTTGATATCTTAGAATGGATCCCTTTTTGTTCTTTTGCTCGAATTATGGTCCTCCTATGTAGCCAACAATTTAAAAAAAAAGGGATAGTAGTTGGATGTGTGGTCCACTAAAATCTCATATGTCACTAGGCTTTCCTTATGGTGTGACTGGCAGCAGTATTTTTCTCGTCATAATAATGACTAATACATGATTAGAAAACAGTGGGTTATGAATATGACATTCCCCTATCCCCTTGAAGAGAAATGCAACCACTTTTGGACCAAAAGGATCTCACTTTTTGCACTACTAGTGTAGCGAGATAGAGAGCACTTTGGTAACCGATTTCAAGAGATAACCAAGTGGGTAGAGCAACCAAGGTCCACAATGGTCTGAGCAACAAATTAGTCCTCTTTATGAATCAAGATTCTTTGGGATACCAAATATTGCAGAAAAACAAATTTCTGTAAAGAAAAAGAAAGAAGCCTTTTAAATTCCTTTGTGACAGATGCCTTTTGACTTGATATTAAAATCTTATGGGTGAAGTTGTCTAAATTTCAATATACTCCAAGCTTCAAGAATTTGTGTCATTTCTGATCAATCTTAATTGTTGCACAAGCTAAAGATACGTTAAAGATATGACAAAACTACTCATAAATCTTAAGAGAGTATTATAAAAGTAAAATCTTACAAATACCAGGTCAATGTAAGAAAGTGCATCCTTAAAATTGCCTGAGGAAGAAATTTAGTATCAAGCAAAGCCTGAAGGACACCCTAAGTGTAATGACAATTAAACTATTCATGGATATTTAATTAACATCCAGCAACATATAAAGTTTTAGCACAGTTATAGTAGGCTTGTGCTTTATTCACAATTCAACTCCAAAGGCTTTTATATGAAAATGCATATTAGTGATTATAATAAAACTATTCAAGGATTTTCACCTAACAACTTCAACTTAACCTTTCGAATGAAGCAATCATTAACGAAATGTAAGAGAAGATGATATATAAACATACACAGTAAGCCACAGAAAGAAGGTGAATGTCCCATCCAAGCTTCCATGCCGAAGGATCCCTTTCCACTGTGACAGCCAAAATAGCTGACTCTATGCAGCTAAAGAAGCATTGTAGAGTAGTGAGGCGAAATTTTGCAGGGTATTGCTTTACAATAAAGCCCTGAAACAAGTAAATTTGTGCAGAAGTTTTTTTAAAAAGAAATGCCTAACTTTTGGAAAGAAGAAAATATATCATCCATCATGTCCTCTTGAGAATATGAGAGAAAGAGGTGATGAGATAGAGTATCGATATTTTAAAAAACAGAACACATTTTATTGTATCGAATACATGTGTGACTGTAATTTCAAATACTATGTGACATTTTAAATTTTATTTAAACACTATATGTTCTTGAGTAGTGCTGTCTGTATCGTGTCTTGTTTTGTATCTATATCCCTATGACCGTATCTATGCAATGAGACTAACATACCTGCAAAATAAGCCACAAGGACCAAGCAGTGTTTGCTGAGAGCATCATAATAGATCCTTTGATAAGATCTCCTTTAGAGTGAACTGTCGTTAATGAATGAGAAATATTCTGCTGATTTGCTGGATACCACCTCATGAAACCTATTGGAGGTCCTTTAACCAAAGCAAATGTTATTGCCCCAGAAAGGCTCAAAATAGAACCCAAAATCTTGGCTATCCCATGCATATGCTTCATAGAAATGCTTTCCACCCTAACATTTAAATACCAGACATTTTTATACTTACATGAGAAACATAGAAATATTTCCTTTTTACTATTTTAGAAAGATGTATAATTCTCATTTACCTGATTATAGCAGCCATGATGAAAGTAATGGCAGGGATGGTGTTTGTGGAGGCTGCAGCAAATGTTGCAGAGGTAAAGTTGATTGCAACATAGTAAAGGTTTGAACTTACAGTTAACCTGTATATTTAAGCACATGCACAAATATAGGACAGTTAGAAAATATATTTATGTCACTATTTTTGTGTGTACAATATTTTTAAATATGCATACTACTGTATTTGTAGTAACAGTGATATAAAGTGTATACTAACAATTTTGTCCTCCACTTGTTAGACCTTTTTAATTTTAGTCGTAAAAAAAATAGTGGGTACATGCATAAGTTAGTTAGTCATTAGAAATAACAAATTTGTTATATATTATTTGCCATTTAACATAGGAATGACAAAAAGGGTAACACTGCAACTTTGTTACTCGTGCACTTATTAATTTTCAAGAATTAAGACAAAATAGGCCTTACAATTCAATAATCAAATTGTTAGAGTACTCATGATCGAAACAAGTTATGACTTATGGGGTCAGGAAAAAGCTACTTGCATACCCAACTAGGGAAACTAGAAACATTTTGCACAGTAAGTTGTATGACAAGGAAGCAGCCTGTTTACTGCAGATTTAAGACACAGAAAAACTTGTTAGTTTAGCTTAGGTAAAAGGATTTGTCAATGGAGCTGCCGAAAATACCAGCAAGGAACTGCGAAGAACCTGTCAAAGAACGCGAACGGGGACAAGGCAAGCGAGGCAAAAGCTTGCCGGTAAACAACAAACACATAAGGGTTCATTCCCTTGGCGATTGCAGCTTTGGACAACAAAGCCATGCCTGCATACACAAACTGAGTGAAGAGCATTGCAACATAAGCCTTATGTTTTGCCACGCAGCAAAGTGAACTCCTCATTTTGTTATCTTTTCCTCGCTGCCTTTGCCCACTCTCTATGGGCTCTAAACAAGAAAAACTGGTAAGATAAAGATATTTTTATGTGAAACCCGTCAATATATTATTGGCTCTAGTGCTTGCCTTTTTCCTTAGCTTTTGTGCTGATTCTTTTTATTAATTGAACATTAGTGGCAGAAATTATATAGGCCCACCCAATGCAAAAAGATTTATCTTGAGGCACTAGTGCCATTCTCAAAAGAAGGACATAGGAGGAGTAATTGATGCATGCTTGATTGTACCTTGTATGGCACAGACCCAGCAAATTAGTAACTGTTCATAAGAGGACAAAACGTGATATTGTTGAGTTATTCATGTCACCACAAAGAAAAGGGTTCATAGGCAACTTTTGTAGGCAACAAAAATCAATTAAGAAAGATCACTGATTAGCTGTCTGGCCCGAGAATTGTTAGTTAGGTATTTATCTCTAACCTAGTAATCTTGTTTTTTGTCAAGTGCTACTAAACATAAAAAAGATTTTAGTTCATTCTTTGTTTCTTATCTTGGATATATCATACATTAATATAAAATTTATAAAGTTAATCCCATTCCGGTGTCTCTAGCGATATTGTATTTCAGAGTGATGCCTCTTGAGATTTAGTTAATTCATTGGGCATATGGGTATAGACAGGATAATGTTTCTAGAATATGATGCCTAAGGCAACCTATAAAAACTAATTAATTCTATAAAATATAAAAGCTAAGATAAATAAATGACTAACATCTTTATATTTGGTAAAATAAAAAATAGGCGAAAGTACTTTTTCATTCCAAAAATTTGGTGTCAGTTCCCTATTTTGTTTCAAATGTTATAAAACTAATAAAAATATAAGAAATATAATAATAGTAAAAAAGAAATTTGAGAGAAGAAAAGAGAAAATAATTTTCCTTCGCTCAAATCTATTATACTTAGTATATAGCTTTTATTTATAGACTTTCAACCATTAAAATAAACTTATTAGCTACAATAACATAACTGAAAAATTAATCTAACTGTACATTTCATTTGGAAGTTATAAAGTATGTATTATTAAACATGGAAAGGGATCTTAGGGAGTTATTCTTTGGGGATTATCAACATCTATATATCATATTGTTTACAATCTTTTCCTATAGATGTCTATTAACAAATAATATGTCTTATTAAAACCTTATCAAAAAAATCTTAATGGAATAAAAATCTAGAAAAAAAAGTGTACATAATATTTATAATATAAATTGCATCATTACAAATCTTACTAAAAAAGTGGGACAAAGCCTTGGTTAAAGGAAAAAAAAAGTACAGTGTGTCTTTATGTTCTTGAGTTAATATATCCTAATATTATATACTAATTTTTGAAATATGACATTTCATAATGCCTTAGTAAACAAATCTACTAGATTATCACATGAATAAATTTGTTAAATATCTATATCATTATTTTTTTGAAGATTATGAGTAAAAAAGAATTTGTCATCTTAATTTTGTCTTGGTACCACTTTCCATCCCAATCTATGCACATGCAAGATGAAGTGGTATTGATGCTCCATTGATCATTGGATTTGATCTCCTTTTTCTTATTTTCTAATTTTTTAAATAAATTATAAAAATATTTTTTTAAATTTTTACAAAATTATGACTTTCTTCCTATTTTTAAAATATATATTTTCTTTTTTGAAATTGAAAATTATATTATACTTCAATCTAATTTTAAATTTTTTATTAAAATATTCTTAATTAACCTTAGTCAAACACACTCTCAACTTACATCATGCATACAATTATATCTTCATGATGTGATGAAGTAGTAGCTAAATTGTTTTTTGGAATGCCATGATATAACTATAACCCCATATGTAAATAAATAACAATCAAATAAGTATCATGTATCTACATAGCTAATTAATTATGATCCAAATTCAATTAAATAATATAACCCCATATTAATTGTCCCTTGAAGATAACACAATAAATTTTTCATTCCATTCCAATTTCTTTTTATTGCAAAAGAATTAAATCCTGTTAATAAACTTATAGTAAATACAATATCAAACCATTTACTATTAGAAAGATACATAGTGCTCATATAGCATTAAGATATGGTAGTTCAAGCTTAAGAATTTTTTTATCATTTTCTTAAGGAAAAAAAGTGTCTTTATTCACATATAGTGATCTTACAATTATTGGGGCACTTAATGAATATGTTTTATCCATATAAAATTACTTTTAGATCTTTTTAGTATATACTGTTTAATGAAGAATAATTTCATTTGTTAAATGCTCTATTTGCAAGTTGAGATAACACTTTGTTTTTCTAAGATCTTTTATCTTAAATTTTTTTGTTAAACAATCAACTACTTTTTAAAACTTTTCAAGAGTTTCAATAATATTTAAATCATCAACATATATAACACTTATGACAACCTTTGGCCCAAATCTTTTTATAAAACCACATGGTCAAATTGGGTCATTTTTATAACCTTTGTTCAACAAATATTACTAAGGCAATTATACTACATACGCCTAGATTATTTCAATTTATATAAAGATTTATGTAAACATATTGAACAATTTTCTCAAAAATTTTTACATGCTTCTAGCTTTTTAAATCCTTGAGAGATTTTCATGTAAATTTTACTATATAGTGAGTCTTATAAATAGAGTGTAACAATATTGATTAGATGCATATCAAGTTTTTTATGTACTACTAGACTAATAAAATATCTAAAATTAATTGCATCCATCGCAAGAGAATATGTATCTTCATAATCAATAATGAAATCTCTCGTATGACAAGTCATGCTTTGTATCTGATAACTTTATTTTTCACATTTTATTTTGGCACAAATACCCATTTATATTATACTGGCTTTACAGTTTAAGTGTTCAGATCATAAGTCTAAAAACTCTACATTTTGAAAGTGAATCTAATTCTACTTGAATTGCATCTTTTCATTTTGGTCAACCATCTCTATGTCTAAATTCGTTGATAGATTTAGGTTTAAGATCCTCATTTTGTTGTATTATTTCAATAGTGACATTATATTAAAAAAACCATTATTGACAACTATATATTTTTTAATCTATCTTTTTCTCATAGTGATATAACTTACCATGATCTCTTATGATTAGATATGACTTGGTTCTCTTCTAGAGTATGCATCTCCTCAATATGACCATCTTGGTTACTTGCTCCTTTCTTTCTTTTTTTTTTTTTTTTTTTTTTTGAAGATTTTTATCTTTGAAACCAATTGGTCTACTGTGCTTCAAGTGTAGTTTACTTTCATTTCCATTAATAGACTATCCTATTAGGACATCAATTCATATTAGAGCATTTTCAATTGGTATTTGAGATTTAATAACTTTTTTTAAGTCAATAAATGCATATGGTAGTTGATTTGCAATATTTTGTAAAAGCATTATTTTCTAAACTTTTAGATAATGCTACATATAATTTATTTTTCTAATTGCTTATTATCTCCCCTTAATATTGGAAATACTATTTTATCAAAATGGCAATGGACAAATCATGTCATAAATAAAATGAGAGTTATAACTAACATATATTTCTTACTTTGTTGGAAGACCTACCATTGTGTTATGGTAAAGCAATTGACTAAAAGCCAATTGTAATAGGAGAATTTATAGTAATCACATATCCCCATATTGAAATGGAAAGTTTTGTTCTCATAAATATTAGTCTAGCTATTAATTAAATACATTTAATGAATGATTTTGCTGACTCAATTTGTATGAACTTAAGCAACAAGCTTTTTAACTATTATTTTAATAGATATATAATAGTCATTAAAGTTTAAGGAGTAAACTCACTAGTATTATCAAGTCTAATTTTCTTGATTGCATAATCTAGAAACTATGCTCTTTTGAGTAAGCAATATTGTAAATACCAAGTTGCGAGTTAATAATAAACACACATGTAACTATTTTTGTAGATACATCTATCAAAATCATATAATATTTGAATGATACACATGGTGGATGAATGAACTCACATATATTACCTTGGATACATTCTAAAAATAGGAGATCCAATTCTAACATCAGCTAAAGATGCTCTAGTAATTAATTTTATCTTAAGAACTAGCAACACATGAAAATTATTTTTGAATTGAAGAATTTTCTAGTTCTTCAATGAATATCCATGTAAATTCTCAATAGTTTTTTGCATCCTGATTGATCTGGGATGATATAATTAGTCATGCTAAACAATAGATATATTTATTAGTAAACTTCTAGATTAATATACCATATGTTTTAACTGTACCAATAATTGTATAGTATAAACTAGAAGACAAAGTAAGTAAATTTTCTAATATATATATTTTTTCTTGATACAATAGTTTGATATATAGATATTCAATATTTTTCTTATTTACTTTCTCAATATGATATTTATTTCAACAGATACCTTTGAAACTTAATCAATTTCTTTAAGACATATGCTTCATCAACAATAAACTTCATCCCCCCAAATAACAATATAGTAGCTCTTCCAAAACCTTTAATAGTTATGTATTATTCAACATAGTAGTGATATTAACATCACATATTATTAAATAAGAAAAATATTTTTTAATCTTTAAATCCTACCTATGAGACATATATTTTTATTATCGATTTTGTTCCAATTATAGAATGGGAAATATTCATATTATTTCTTCAAAAACTAAACCATATTTTATTATGTATTGTTATTCAAAAACTGACATACATTATATTTTCATATATATTATCAATATACATTTTTACTATTTAATAGTACAGTATCAATTCCTTCAATATTGCTATTGTAAGAACACATTTAAAGTATAAAATATAAAGTAATTAAGTTTCTCTTGTATTTATTTTCATAATATCTCTTATATGGAAAAATCATCATTTTTAATACATGTATCCTCCCTTCAAATTATTACAAGGATTACAAATCTATTTATAAAATATTTGTCATCCAGTTTTTCATGAAAATTGGCTAGAAATAAAAATCAATACTTTACATATTTCATAAGATTATTTTATTTTCTTCCTTTAAAGTATTTTCTACACTAATAATAATAAAATGAATTTCACATCAAATTCTTATAATAAGTGTTTTTCTTATAAAAAATTGAATACAATAAATTCATAAAAATAAATCATTTTCTTAATTCAAGTCTCATTAAATATAAAATAATTTTTTTTTCAAATGATACATATAAAGAATTTAATTTAGGTATAGAATAAAAATTAAAGTATAAAATGAATAATTTTATTTTTGTTTTCCATCATAATAAAAGTTACTGGTCATATATTTATATATAAAAAGAAATTGTAATTGGTTTTCTTTCTTAAAATTTTAAAAGTTTGCAAAATAACTTGTTATAATAAACAACTTGACTATTCAAAATTTTGCTGTCTTCTAGACTTTATGATTACTTTTAGCATTTTCCATTTTTAAACAATTAATATCCATCTATCTATATAGCTTCTAACCATATTATAGCTATTACTTATAATTTTATTTCAATAATTATGGCTAGTTATTATTGATATTTAATATCTAATTTGCACATTGGTTATAAGTAGTTATCAACTTGTCATAAGTTAATAAAGCTTTTTCGGTGGCATATGGTATATAAACTATTAGCCTTCACAACTATAGTAAAAAATCTTTTAAAGCTACCAATTCATCAAAATATGCCCAAATTATATTTTATATATACATATCACTATTCATTTAGACATTGAAGTCATTGGTTACAAAATAACTAAAATCAAAAATAATGTAGCTACTAGCCACTTAAACATATTTAGCCTTTTGGGTTTTGAAACATTTACCAATATGAATTGATATTTATATTATGGATATGAATAAGTCTTGGATTTATAAATAATATAAAGTATTGAATTTATAGATAATATAAAATAAAAATAAAAAGAAAGTTATATTTTAATGTGATGCACAACAATCTCCAAATATCAACACATTATACTAATTTGTTAGAGACTGGTGCTAATAATATGTTATAAAACTAAAGGAAATATAACAAGGCAAGAGAGAAATTTGAGAAAAGAAAATAATTTTCATTCCCTGAGATTCTTTATACTTAGTATATAACATCTATATATAAGGTTTCAACCATAAAGAAGACTTATGAATTATAATAATATAAATAAAAAAAATTAATTTATATAATTATATGATTCATTTAAGAATTATAAGGTAGAACGATTCCTAAAGAGTTATTTTTTGAAACTTATGGACATCCATATGCACCAAATATTTATTTTATTTTAATTTTGTCCTACATGTTTGCCAAAATTCTCATTGTTTTCTTAAATGCTAACACCATATCCAATTGCTTAACAAGATTAGCTAATATGTCTTACACATAACGAGATGATGGCCCTTAGAGGATGCATATGTGGATTTTACTCTACTTACTATTATCATCTATCCCTTAAATATGTCATTTTAATTTTTCTATCCCTAAGCTAACCTAACTGAGACTCCCTTCCAAGTTGCAAAGTGTCTTTTTCTTATCATTCCTGACTGGATTAGTGCGTGTTTGGATTCTCATTTGGACATTATCAAATCATGTTTCAAAGAAAGCAAATACTGGGAGCTTCTACACAAACATGGTTTGGTAATGGGAATCTATACACGCACTTAGTTGGTTGGGTGCATCTATAGGGCCACTTATACGATAGATTACATAATTCCATTTAGTAATTGGATGTCATTAATATTTAGAAAGGCATCAAGATTTTTTGTAAATTAACATAAAATAAATATTTAAGACGGAATTAAACATAACTCCAAATTTTTGAGATAAAAGGTATTTTGCCAAAATAAATAATAAAAATGACCCAATAATTCATAATTTATCAAGGTTGACCAAGCCTTTTACTCGCAAATATATTACTAAATCTTTTAGGAGGCGTGAATTCCAATAATTGAGGTGAATTATCTATCTCCTTAAATCGTGGATATATAAGTTAGTGCTGTATTCCTATATACTTGCACAAAATGCTGGAATCTAATTTTGGTATCTAAGATTCCTAAGAATTTTGGATATTTAGATGAAGATAACAATACACCAAACCAATCGCACGTCAGAACGAGTTGCAATACAGTTTACAATGGCAAGGGCGTTAGGAGTGATATATCCCATCAATTTTGGCACCCATAGAAAGCACTAGAATAGTTGTCACTAGGATAGTTGAGTGGACATGCACTAAGCATCTGAGTTCTCGTTTTCAATATTCAAGCACTGTGCAAGACATTCCATCAAAGAGAAAAAGTTAGACAGAACAGGTAGCTAGTGATCTCTGGATCTGATTCTTTCGACATTAATGCTCATAGGCTAGGACTGAGTTGAGAAATTACATTTATATAAGGGCGATGAAATTATGAATTTTTATACATAGTAAACTCTGATTATGATACAATAATTATTAAGTAATATTAATTATAAAATAATATTTTATTTATCTTGTTATATTTATTATTATAATAACATTCATTAATTGTACAAAAATCAAATTATTGTATTAAATCCTATTAATTATGAAATAAGTTAAAATTTTTATTAGCTAAACATGAAAATTTTAATATAGTAATTTTTTTATATTAAGTAATTATTATGCCATTATTAAAGTTCATGATATTCCTTGAGTATCAACGTTAAAGAAAAATGATGTTTGATTTATATAAGGATACCAGCAAAGAAAACACCATAGAAAATTTCGAGAGAAAAATTTGCTTGTGATTTATGAGTTATATTATCTAATCAATAATATAAAAGGAATAATATTGCCACAAGATTTGGAGGAAAAAAAAGTATAATCTCAATTTTAATAATTCATCTTAAAGGTTCTTGCATTTGGTTACAAGGAACCTCCCCACTTTTAAGCTTTTGTAGTTAATTATCTTATGCTAAACTTCATAATTTTATGTTTTTTTTTAATTGTAATTGTAGTTATTATTTAAAAACATTTATACTAAATATACCAGTCAACGTTAGCCACACTTATGGCTTCAACATAGAATTTCTCAATTTTTTATACCTTGAAGCTTGTTTAGATTGCCAATTAAAGAAAGATTGTTTAAACTTAGACATGCATATAGGTTTCAGTTTTTTGTTCACACTATTAACAAATCATGCATAGCTAGCGATAATACGGAAGATTTGCTTAATCAAGAGGAAGAGTGGTATAATTTTCACACTATTAAATACATACTAGTTGCTTGAAATGCACTAAAGGGTATGTCAATATTTTTGTAATTAAATTTCAAATATTTTTTAAAAAAATTAAATTATAATATTTTTTTAAATTTTAAAAGTACAAAAAGAAATAGTAGATAGTTAAATAACTTTCTACTATTTCCTATATATATTCTAACTTCTTTTTCTTGGATTAGAATTTATATTAATATCTTTTTAAAAACATTAATTTTAAATTTTATATTAGTTTGGAAGACCAAGGAGATTAAAAGTTCCAAACTCATATAAAATAACTAGTGGCTTCACATATATTTAATTTTTCTTTAAAATATTGCTATTTTAAAATAAGAATAGAGTTTTCATATGCCTTTTTTAACTGCTCACTACCCATTATCTATTACTGGAAATTTATTTGAAAATCACATAAATGTATTTTTATTAATACATGGTCTGCGAGACCAAAGAAACCATAAGTTCTAAAGTCATATATATTTGTGTAGATATTTGTTTACACTCTTTTCCTCATGCTATCATAAATTTTGTTTTTATCATTTATTATTTTAAATTGAATTGACAATAAAATAGGTGTGGAAAAATTTTAAAATATTATTCAAATTTTATGTAGAATATTTAAACAATGCATAAATCAAAGTATTTTATCATAGATTAAAAATGATTTACATTAATATTAATGATACTATGAGAATATTATTTCTCCATAGCAAAACATTTTCATGTACGCTATATCTATACATGTATCATTACAAGAAAAATGGAAATTAGTGACGGAATTTTCCGTTGCTAAATATGAAAATTCCGTCGCTAAATGAAATAGCAACGAAAAAATTCCGTTACTTATTTGATTGTCACTAATTCATTTGCGATGGAATTCCAAATTCCGTCACTAATTAGTGACGGAAGGTTCCGTCACAAAAAAGAATTCCATTGCTAATTCTAAGGATAACATATTCTAAATTTGTGGCGGATTAGTGATGGAAAGTTCTGTCACTAATTAGCAACAGATTAGTGACGGAATATTCCATTGCGAATTAACAACGGTTTAGTAATAAAGTATTCCATGTCTGATTATTGACAAATTGGAGACAAAATTTTCTGTCGCTAATTAGCGATGGATCAATGATAAAATTTTTCGTCACTAATTACTGACGAATCTGTGACCAAATATTCCGTCGCTAATCACCGATAGATTTGTGATAGAATATTCCGTCACTAATTAGCGATGGATTAATGATGAAATTTTTTGTCACTGATTATTGATGAATTTGTGACAAAATATTCCATTACTAAACACCAACAAATTTGTGACGGATTATTCCATCACTAATCAGCGACGGATTTATGACGGAATATTCTGTCATTGATATAATTTTTTATTTTGTAATTTTTTTAAAAATTTAACCTCAATATTAATTTGCTACCTATCCAATAATATATAATAAAAGTATAATAAATTAAGGTTAATTAAAAATAATATTATTATTAAATAATAATATTTTGCTTTTGTTTAAGTATTTTTCTCTATCTAATAAAGTATATAAGCACAATAATATTCAATAAAAAAGTAAAAAATATATTAAAATGATTCTTAATTAAATGATAACCATTCTAAAACAAATTATAACAATTCTCAACAAAACATGTCTTAAAATAAGGGAAAATCATTTTTATGGTAGAGGACAATCACCAAGATCTGATGGAGCATGAGATAACCGCGATTCAAGATCTTGTAACCTATTGAGTATTTACTGATGCTGGTTTAGTAGAGACAAGATTTCTTGATGTTGCTCTGTGATACGTTGATTCTGCTCTATTATACATTGATTTTGCTCTCTAAGCTCTTGATTCTCCTGTCTTAAAGGGGCTATTTTTGTGGCAATCCTCTTACGTAATTCTTCTTCAAAATCTGAATAGAGTCCTAAGTTATGAACGAAAGAAGAGGTCCCACGAGAACAGATAGCATTAATATCTTGAGCCTCAGATCCTAGCCCAAAAATATGACCCTTCTTATTTTTACCACCAACAGCCTCCAACCATAAGGCGACTTCATCATCATCATCATCTACATCATTTGACGCTATGCCTGTTGAGTCCTGAGTAGAAGCTCTGGCATTCTTAAGCCTTAAATAATCAGCCTGTTAAAGGAAGTAAAGAAATACAATTTTACAATAAGGAAAACAATAACAGTGCATCCAAAACCAAAAATATGCACATATTTAATCATCTTTTCTGTCATATAATATTAACATGAAGTATGATCATATAATGAGGCATAAATATTTTGCAATTACAAATATATTTAGCCATTACAATCAAAGTTATCAAATATTGAAATTACACAATTAGGTATATGGAAAGAATATGTCGTGTTAATAGCCACAGAGCAATTAAATAAGTAAAAAATATTAAATAAAAGATCACATAATCCTAGTGACAAAACGAGAAATGAAGACTTACACTATAACTAGTCAGGCCTCTGGTTGTCAGAACAAGTCCAGTGATAATTAAAACAAAAAAATGAATACTTACACTACAACTATACAGGTCTTCGACCATCGGTACAAGTCTAGTAACAATCGAAACAAAAAATAAAGCTCACACTACAGCTAGTCAGACATCCGGCTATCAGCATAAGTCCAGTGACAATTAAAACAAGAAATGAAGACTCACACTATAACTAGTTAGGCCTCTAACTATTAGCATAAGTCTAGAGACAATGAAAACAAAAAATGAAGACTCACACTACAGCTAGTCAGGCCTCTGCCATCAGCACAAATTCAGTGACAATTAAACAAAAAAGACAAGACACACACTATAACTAATCAGGCCTCCAACCATCAGCACAAGTTCAGTGACAATTAAAATAAAAAAGACAAGACACACACTACAACTAGTCAGGCCTTCAGCCATCAGCATAAGTCTAGTGACAATGAAAACTAAAAATCAAGACTTACACTACAACTATTGAGGCCTCTAGTCGTTAGCACAAATCCAGTGACAATAAAAATAAAGAATCAAGACTCACACTACAACTAGTCAAGCCTTTGTCCATCAGCACAATCCCAATGAAAAAGGAAAAAATAAACATATACATACATAGACTTCAGCTGCCCTATGGTCCATAAATTGGCCAGTTGTCTCGTCATAATGTGTGTGCTTGAACAATTCAAACATTGTAGGTGGTCTTCCAAGCTGTAAAGTCTGTAGATATTTATTGATATAAGTTATCTCATGCATTAAATAAATAAGGATTACGTTTGAATTTAAATACTTACCAGCCTTCTTTTATACTCAGTTGAAGGAATGTTGCCCCATTTGTATTGCATGCCTCCTGTGGTAGATGCTTGATTGTTTTTAGCTATCTAGCACATGGCTTTATATTCGTTTGACTCTCAATAGTGCTTTAATTGGATCATTACATTGTTTGGGATCTAATTAGGCGTGATCTCCTTTTCCAAGTCTACCCGTACTCTATGCATCGCATTTCGCAATATATCCCCACACTTTTTATTCCAGTTGTGTCTGATAACTTGGTCATATTGTGGCAGCCATTTGTACTTTTTCTGTATAAACAATAAAAAAATAAAAAATGAGACAAAATGAGAAAAAAAAAAGAATATCAACACATGATACATACATAATGATGAGATAAGATATATACCGCCCGTTCATCAAACCATAGTTGCTTGACCACAGGTGTTACTTTTCAACTGTAACATGCATGTTCAAATTTTACTTGAATTACAGGGAGAATATCATGAACAACAGCAACAACAAGATTAAACCTAATCTTTTAACAGCAATGATTGAAAATGTTATAATGGCACTAAGTTGTTAATTGAATAACAAATAAAATAATATAAATTTGATGACTTACGTATGTTTGTTAGGATACAACCATATTCAACCATCTGTGGAGTCATGGCCAAAAGGTTGGATAGGTGGCATTGATGTAGAACTAGTAGAAGGACCTTAAGGAGTAGGATTTGAGTGCTGGGAGCCAGGAGATGGTACTGGAGGGGATGATACAAGTGATGTTGAGGGTCTCTTAGATGATTCAGGCATAATTGGAGCTGATGCAGGTGCAGTGGATGCGTCTGGTGCTATAGGAGCTGGAGTAGGTGTTGAAGTTGGAGGATAAAGAGATGGTTGAGGGTGCAAAGGTGGCAGTGCAGAGGTACTCCATCGAGCACGACCTTGCCTAAAGCCACGACCTAACATCTACACATGTAATAACAAATCTTTAGTCAGCATAAGTTGACAAAAAATTAAATAAAAAATGTAAACAAAATAAATTCACATTAAAAAAATAGAAAATATATCATTAAAAAAGAACAAGACTCAAGTAAATAAATTCACACTCAAAAAATGAAAATATATTATTAAAAAAAATCAAACTCAATTAAATCAAACCCAACCCTAATTCATGCACCATCAACATCATCATCATTATCAGCATCACCACCACCACCACCACCATCATCGTCATCGTCATCGTCGTCATCATCATCATCATCTTCTTCTTCTTCTTCTTCTTCATCACAAACTATGTTAACAATTGACATATCTATTTCTTCATAAGAACCTCTAGTGTCTCTTAGGTTATGGAAATCATCATTTGGGACAATCGCAGGTAGTATGACCTCTAATCTATCTACTTGAAATGGCCCTATGTTTGTTTCAGAGGTATGAGTATCAATTATGCTACGAACCTTAACTTTGATTATGCTAACCAATTAGCCTTCTTATGGCAACTAGGATAATTTGCATATTATACTTGTGTCTCTTGTTGTGCAAATATAAATGGATCAAACTTGTTATACCTCCTTAATTCATGAACTTCCACAATCCTATATTGTTTGTGCACTCTTATACCACGATTAGGTGAAGGATCATACCATTGACAATTGAATAACACTAATCGCTTCATAGGAACCCCCGTATATTCAATCTCCACAATCTCTTCTAGAATGCCATAGAAGTCATATTCTGATTGTGTAAAGTCATTCCCCTTCATGCATACACCACTATTTATTGTTGATTTTCGATGGCTCAATGAATGAATGTGAAATCTATACCCATTAACAAAGTAAATAAGCCAAGTTCTAACGTTTCTCTTTGGTCCTCGAGCAATGTCATGTAAAAAAGGATCTAGAATATTGTTGGCTAGATTTTGAACTTGTGTGACATTTTTTAATATTTTTTGTGAGTTAAAGTTAGTTTGAAGACATAATTAATTTCAATGTATTACTACTTACATGTTCTCGAAACCATGAGAAAAAATTTGCTTCAATTCGAGCTTCTATTTTAGCATCCACAATTTGAAGATTAGATAAAGTTAACTCATGCACAAATAAATTGCATAACAAAAGAATGTGTTAAACATATACAAATAAGTGATGTATAACCAATATCACTTACTTGATATAAGGTTGCACTTCATCACAATTTATTAGAACATATTTTGTGGTAACTTCCACTTCTTGATCATTCAAGAAACGAGACTTGCATTCTCCGGCAGGCCTTCCGGGATAGTTAAAAATGGAAATTGTAGGTAGGCTTGATTCTCCACCATCATCATTTCTTGGAGGTCTCATAATTCTTGATGGCACATCATACTCAAAGTAATGCAAGCAAAATGTTGCAATCTCCTCAATTATATAAGCTTCATATATAGATCCTTTCACCTGAGCTCTGTTCTTGACTTTTTGCTTCAATCTTTGAAGGAACTTACATAAGAGAGGTAAACAAGTTTTATTACCTTTCAAACATATATTCATTCCAAGCATATAGTAATAGGCTTTATTACCTTTCAAATGGATACATCCATTGATATTGAACAGGCCCCCCAACCTTTGCTTCATAAGGAAGGTGGATGGGTAGATGCTCCATTGAGTTAAAAAACCCAAGAGGAAAGACCTTCTCTAACTTGCATAATGTCACAACAATGTTCTACTCCAATAACTTTAGTTGAACCATCATCAATGTAGTGGAACAAAGGTCTTTAAAGAATTGACTAAGCTCAGTTATAGGATTCCATACAATTTCAAGCAAAGTACCGAAGGCAATAGGAAGCAAATGTTGCATAAACACATGACAATCATAACTCTTCATTCCATATAGCTTTGCTTCCTTCATGTTAACACATCGGGCTAGATTAGATGCATACCCATCAGGGAGTCTTAAGTTATTTACCCATTCACAAATAGCTCATTTTTGTTCTCTATTCAAAGTGTATTGTGCCTTGGGCTTCAAAACTTTCCCTCCACTATTGACAAGTTTTAATTCTTTTCATCGACAATATTCTTCTACATCCAATAGAGCTTGTGTATTATCTTTAGTCTTCCCTTTTATATCCATGACGGTATAAAATACATTGTCAAACACATTTTTCTCAATATGTATGACATCAAGATTATATTGAATGAGGTTAGTTTTCTAATATGGCAATTCCCAAAATATGCTTTATTTTGTCCAATGGTGAGTGTCCTTATACCCTTCAACTAGTACAAGTTCTCCCCACTCGATCACTTTTGGCATATTGCATACTCTTTGCCAAACTTCCTCTCCATCTAGTCGAGATGGAGGCATAGATTTCTCAACTCTGTTCTTATAAAAAGAGCTTTTATTTCTCTTATATGCATGATCTAGGGGAAGAAATTGTCGATGACAATCAAAGAAAGATGTTTTCTTTCCATGCTTTAGTTGAAATAACTTCAAATTCTCCATACATATAGGGCATGATAATCTCCCCGCTGTCATCCAATCAAACAACATGCCATATGCTGGGAAGTCATTGATTGTCCATAATAACGCAGCACGCATCTGAAAGTTCTGTCTCAACAAGGTATCATATGTAAGCACACCCTCAGTCCATAATAATTTTAATTCATCTATCAGTGGTTGCAATAAATATCTATTTTTCCTTTGGGATTGTTAGGACCAGGAATAATCAATGTTAAGAACATATACTCATGTTTCATGAATATTACTGGTGGTAGATTATACAAAGTGAAGATGACTAGCCAACAAGAATACTTTTTCCCACATTGGCCAAATGGTGTAAAGCCATCGGCACATAACCCAAGTCAAATATTTCGTGGATCATATGCAAAGTCAGGGTATGTGCTATCAAACACTTGCCACCCTTCTCCATCAAATGGATGAGTAAGGATGCCAAAATCTTGATGGTTCTCATAATGCCACCTCATTTCCTTTGCTATTTTTACATAAGCAAATAATCTCTGAAGTCTAGGAATTAGTGGTAGGTACCACAACTGCTTAGTTGCAATTTTCTTTTTTCTTCCATGACACTTCTTTACGACATATCGTGCTTCACCACAAAATTTACATTGGGCTATATTTGCATCATCTTTATAATACAGCATGCACCCAATTATACAATAATCAATCTTCATATACCTAAGCCCTAATTTTGACACCAACTTCTTTGTTTAATACAAGTCTATAGGCATATGAGTGTCTTTAGGTTGTGTCCTCTGCATAAGCCGTGACACTAAATTGTAGCCTTGTTGTGACATGTTGGTCTCTATCTTAATGCTTAGTAATTGCACAGCTGCTGAAAGTTCAGACTCCTCTTCACAACCGTCCCACAAGGGCTGTTGTGAAGCATGCAACATGTCATAAAATGCTCTTACGTCTGGATTTGGCATCTTTTCAGCACTTGTATTATAGTTATCCCTAAAACTTGACCTAGCTACATCCATTACCATAGTCTCATATTGTGCTAGTTGGTTCCTAAGTGGCCCTTGTGAGACATGTTGAATGCCTGACATTGGACACACGAGTGAATGATAGTCAATCAACATTTTGCTATGACTAGTCCATATATAGTAGTTTGGCTTGAATCCATGTCTATAAATGTGCACCTTCACCTCATCAAGACATAGATGGTTCTTGCATTTGCACCGAGCACATGGACACCTAATCTTCTCTAACTATAAAAAAGAAGGCAATCGACATGCATAAACAAGAAACTCCTCAACACTTTGCTTGAACTCTCTTGTAAAATTTCAATGGCTCGAATCTACTCTATTATACATCTATCTTCGATTTTCCGGCATCTCCATTCTATCTCCTAATAATCTGTTTTCAAGTAGTTATAAAGTAATCCAACAAATATTCAGTTACCATCACAGATCTATCTACCAAGCTATAATGGCTTGTAGGTATTTTTTTAGGAAAAAAAAATAAAAGAGGTTGCAACGGAATATCATAATGGCTTACTTGCTTTATTTTTCCCCCAATATTAATTAGGGTACTCTTAGTAATATGCTTAATATTAGGTAATTGGATAAGCACATTTGGAGATAGTAGAGATTTGAATAAGTCCAATTCCAGGCAATGGTCATCAATTATAAAGACTAGTATTAGTAACATTAATGTAGTATAGTGTAGTCTCAAAAAACATTCTCTTTCAACATTTGAGAACCAACCATGAAGTCCATGTATGCATCTTTCATACATAGTTTCATTGTTACATCTACAGATTGTGGAAAAAGAAATAACTTGAACAATGAAAATCAACATAAGAAGCTTATTCAAAGCATCCGCATAATAGTTCTTACTATGTCCATTAAATTTTACTAAGAAAGACGAATACAAGGTAGAAGGATAAAGCTAGAAAAGAAAATAATACAACAAAAAACTAGAAAAATCAAACATGCAAACAAGCAACCCAATATCTCAATTAATTCAGAATGGATACCCTTGGAGTAAATCAAGATGGAGCTCCCCAACCATAGGAGAGTAATTTAAGTATATGGAGAGTAATTTAGTAATAGTATCTCTCTTGAAACAAAATAACAAAATTATAAGTGGTATTATGTATTATAATTTAGTAATTAAAATCTAATAACTATTTTCTAGAATATGCTTGTCTAAATTGGATGGTTCGAAATACATTTATATGCCTTGGTTCTTCGATATTAAGAATAAATGATGCACTCGGTGAAAATTCTTTACTTGTTACCATTCATTCTCACTAGTACATACTCTAGGTTGCAAATTTAAAATTTTAGAGACTAAATCATATATTTCTAATATTTAAAGACTAAATAGTTGAAACATGTTTTTTTAAGAGTAAATTGTGTATGTTAAGATTTAGAGACTGAATAACTTAAGCATATATTTTTGTGCACATTATATAAACATTTTAGAACAAGTTTATTATAATAAACTTGTTTCTACTAAATATTTATGCCTTTAGTTTTTAGTAAGTAATTATTGTAGTTGCATGACTCATAGTCTTAGACCCTTAACTTCATACTTCAATTTTTTAATAACAATAAATACTAATATTTTGGAAATATTGTATTGTATTGCATGAATTCTCTTTCTTGTAATAAGACATTTAAGTTCGCTTGCTTCTTTGTGATATGATATGTAAGCTTCCCGCATAAAAAACCAACCAATGCAAAACTAAAAAAAGAAAACAAAAATTGAAGAAAAAATAGGTCTTGGCCCATTTTTTAACAAACTGAGCATATGATTAAGTTTGATAATAATTACTACCACGTAGATTATTGGATCAAATGACGCTTGTAGTTACAGATAGCAAAGTAATACCACACCAAAAACCTTAAGGAAAGCGTAGAGGTAATAGACATTTTCTTTGCAATAGTTAATTATTTACTTTCTAAACTACACCTAATGGCTAGTAAATATTTGTTAATAATTATAAGTTGTTATAAATGATCCTATAGATATGTCTATAATTTTTTAGAAATAATTTTTAGGATCTCTTCTAATAATATATAACCTATAACAACTAAAAAATATATTATATAATTAGGTAAATTAATTTTTTCATTTATATTATTGTAACTCTTAGATAAATTTTTATTATTGAAGTACTATATAAATAGAAGATACATACCAACTCTAAGTCAATAAGAATTGTTCACTTTTTCTTCCCCTTAGATTTTTTTTATCTCATTATATTTCTTATTTTTTTAATCCGTTTTACAACATAAATTAAATATTGGCTATATAGTGAATCTATTTTACTTGATGTCCTTCCTATTATTATTCCATTCATTTATGTTTCTTATTGATTCAAGCCAAGCCAATTTTCCTGCGTCAGATACTTGCATAAAGCCCACGTCTTAAATTGATAACTTTTGAGAGAATAGATCCCTATAGTAGTATGGATTATTGCAGAGGATGCAATAAGCATTTTAATAGTTGAAATTTTCGTTCTTATTATTTTAATATTTATCTTTTCCATCAATTTTTATAATCCAAACAAATTAATAAAAATGCTTATTGCATCCTTGCAGGGGTTGTACTACTGTAAGGGATCCATTCTTGGCTTCTAGTGGCTTTTCATCAATGCTATTCACTCTTAATGAAATCAAAGAACATAACAACTTAATTAGAATATTCAATCTTAGACATCAAGTCCTTGAGACTAAAAGAAAAGTAGGCATACATGTTCAAGCGAACCTATAAAATTCATGAGGAACAATTCGAACATAATTCTGCACCATTAAAATGAATTATATATAATCAAAATCATTTATTGACTTGGATTTAAAATTTTTTTTAAAACAAATAGATAAATAAGGAAGATCCTAGCTTTTCCTTTAAAAAAAAAATAACAGGTCAACCCACAAGATCTAACTTGTTTTGACAATTATACTCATAATTGACATGTAAATATTAGAAATAATGAAAACTTATCATATTAATTATAAAATATTTGAGATAACAAATGAATTATTAGTAATAAAACAAAAAAAAATATTTTTAAGAATATTTAAATAATAATAATAAATAATAAATAGCAAATAATAATTACAATAATATTATAGACGTTATATAAAAAAAATTCTCTCCATTCCAAATAGACGGCAAGTAACCCAATTCCTGCAAAGCGTCAAGCCATTGCTCTGTTAATGATGAATTACTATTACTTCCATTTTAGGAATCCTCTAAGGAATTCTCTACTCAGAAGGCCAAAATGCAATTCTTGGTTCAGGAAATTCAAAATTTCTAATCCTCTAATGATGAATTACTATTACTATTTTACTTTCACTTTGACCCCTATAATTTATTTTATAAATATTTTAGAATATCTATAAAAGAGTAAATCACGAAGGCAAAATGACACTGAAACATTGCTCTGTTAAGCTCCCTTTTTTCATTTTGAATGGGAACAATGCACAAATCACTCGTTTAAGTGAGCTAAAAGGGACAATGTATTCAGGAGATGATGTTTGCTATTCTTGTAAAACTTTTTGAGGAATATTGACTCCTTGAAAATGCCTAAGAAATTCCAAAACAAATAGAACAACATAGTCTATAGAGAAATTTCCTTGTCAATATCTTAACCCAGATCTGCCAATCTTGAGATGTGAGAGCCAGTAAAAGAAGCAAGAGATAAAAACAAAGATGGAGAAGCTAGATCTAAGTACTTGGCTGCTAATGGCTTCTATTACTAACATCAGATTAAGGGAGAGAGACAGAGGCAGAACAAAAAATACCACCCAAGAAGTATATATATATATATATATATCGATTTTCACTAAGGAAAGGAAAAGAGAGACAAACCTTAACTACCAGAGAGAGACAACGACCTTCGACGGAGCTTCAGACAACAGCAGCAACAAGCTTTGAACGAAAAGGAAAGAGAATGGTTTAGGGCTTTTGGCAGAGGGGGATGGCGTGCTTTTTCTAAGACGTAATTTTGTTTGTACTGGGTCAGAGGAAAATAGCTGATAGGCCCCTTTGAACTTTGAACCCATTTTTATTAAATGAGATAAGAATGAACCAATGTAATGACCCTTTCATCAAAGAATGAAGGATGCATGATGGGTCTGCTAGACTAACGATTTTTAGCTTAAATCCATTTTTATATATTAAATGGGATATACGAAGTATGCGAAATGGGTCTGCTATCTTTTAATTATGTTATTAAAACTTAATATAAGTTATTCCAACATAGGAATCAGATATTAATTTTGTAAAATGTATATAATTTAGAATTAGACAATAAAAAAAAAATCTACTAGGACGTTATTCCAACAATGTAGCATAGTTATATATATAGTATATAAAATTTGATAAGATAATTTATATAAAAGATTAAATCTAAAAATTAACTAAAACATTTAGTAAGTTAATAATTTAATAATTCAAAATGACATAAAAGAACATTATTTTCAGTAATATTTTGTACCGCCAAAAATAGCAAAAAATTCACATCACAGCACTTTTGTGTACGCCATAAAATATTTTATAGTTATATTGACATTTTAAATATGGTCAAGATACACAGTTTTTTTTAACTTAAATAATGTGTAAATAATTCTTTTTATTTTCAAAAACTTAAAATGGAACCCCAACTAAAACTTTTAATTTTGTGCAAATAACTAATAAGCTTGTTAATTTACTAACATTAGGTTTAACATTAGTTTGCTATCCTCTGCATGGCGCAAATGACAAGGAAAATAGGACTAAAGAATGGTATAATTGTAATTCTCAAAAGCCCTAATTTACCCCATCTCCATAGGAGTAGTAGGGTAATTTCCCAAAAGCCCCAATTTATCCCTTTCCTTAGCCTGATTGTCATACCAAGGTCGAAGGTCACGCTTCCCTCTCACTCCATTGATACATTGAAATTCATCCTTGATACCAAATCACAGGCCATCATTGATATAGACATCATTCTACAATGGAAATGTTTAGAAAGCTTGACTATTATTAATGTTGGGCCACAAATCACATAGATAGACTTAACTATTATTTTATAAAATCTGATTCCTTGATTATAAAGTTTATTTAATATTAAATCTTTTGAATATCTTTTCTTTTTAATGCTGATGATAATAATAAAGCCAGTTTTATGTGCATACTGGTGCAAACGCATACCTACTCAATATCTTCAATATGCATACATACTATTCTCACGTTTGAATAGACAATACTCATTAAAACTTCTTTCTTCCATTTTATGTGTGCGTGCGTGCGGTTTTTCTTTTTTTGGTCATGAAAGATGCTAATAAATGCAATTCGGAAGCTAACCAATTCTTCTCTTATATTAACCAGTTTGGGTCAGAGAAAAATAGCTCATATTTTCCAGAAATTACTTGGGAGATCAATTCCAGACTGCTTTGGTTTCGCTTAGGCCAAGTGGCAAGTGTTAGATTAGTAGGTTATTTTTAAAAGAAAATTACAATTTAATATTATAAATAAAAAATATTTATATTAGCATATTTTAAATTATAAAGTTATTTTTAAAAAATTAAAATAAAAAATCCTAATTTAAAGTTTTAAATTATAATTTTTTCATATAATTTGAATTTTTAATCTTGAAATCTTTTAAAATAATTTTAAAACTTGGGATATAATATTTTAATATAAATATATTTACTTTAGAATTCTAAACTGAAAATTTCCTTATTTGGATGGAGACGTGGGGAGCTTCATCTATTTGGATCCAATTTTCATATATTTGCCTCTTCATCCTTTTTACCGTCTATACTGTGTAGTGAAAGATCAATATCATTCTCAATTCAAAAAAATTTTATTATTATTATAAACAAAGACGTAAAGTTTTAAAAAAAATTTGTAAAATTTAAAATAAAAAATATTATAAAATAATTTTTTTAACTCTAAATTTTTATTTATAATTCTTCCAAAAAAAAAGTCCAACATCATTCTGCTGACTCTTATGTCAAACACATTTCTTTTTTGTTAACAATTTTTTCAATTAAGAATTTGAAGTTATTAGGTATGGCTTGCCTTATTTACTGCATGCATCCAATTTTTACTAATCACATGTACTTTCAATTTGGCTAATATGATTGTGTACAAACAACTATACGTGGGATCCAACCTATCATATTACATGTAATATTCCTTAAAAATGTAAGGAGATTTTTGTATTGGTGAAGATTTACACAAAAATTCATTTTTGGAAATTCAAACCAGTTTTTTATGGAATAAAACAACTTATAATCTAACTGACAATCAATTCTAATGAATTCATATATCTAATCTTTTAAACTTCTAATATATAAACAAATTATCACTAGTGCATGGTTGTATATATCAATCTCATTTATATTTTGATTAATAAATATTTCTTATTTAAAATTTAAAATATAATTTAATCATAATTTAAAATTAAAATATGCAACTTCAATTATAAAAATAGTTTTGATTAATAAATAGTATTGTTGACTATATAGTTTTTTGAGATATTGAGTTTCTTTTAGATAATTTATAACTTTAAATCAAAGTAGGAGAATGATCAATATATCTTAAATTATTTTAATTCTTGTTTCTTAATATTTGAAAAAAAAGGACTATAAATATTTAAATCATTATAGAAAGTAGAAAAAAAAAACCAATTTCAATGCTAGAAACTCTATTTGCCATTATGTTATAAGGCCTCCTTAATTGAATCACTTCTTCTTAAGAAAACTTTTGTATTATTTCATTTCTTTTGCTTACCAAAAACAATGCTTCCAATACGTTTTAAGTCTCTTTATCTTATTGACTTATTATTAATTTGTTCATTAAATCCCTATACTATATATATTAGCTATTATTATTTTTAAATTACCTTTTCTAATTTCTTTAAATAAGTTTGATAATTTACCATATTTGCTTTATTTTTTGTTTATAAAAAATTACAAAAAAATAATGATTCTATTTACTAGAAATGCATCTTCTTCTAATTAAATTGATTTATGAATTATTCAATTAATTTTTTTGGGTTGGATGTTATTTAATTAAATTTTAGTATAAAGTATGATGGCTTTTAAATTTCAAGTTTTTAAGTTTTTATTAGGACAAAAAGTTACTCATGCCAATAGACACAGATTATTCTCTCTTTTTTTGAAGTAAAAAAGGTATCTTCATTTTATAATAAAGTAATAGTAGTTAAACTTATTATCAAAATCGAAGAGTTATTAAATAATAAAAAAATGTTGGAACACAAACAATAACTAGGTCAATATTCATTTATTATATCAAATTCAACAACTTCCATATTATCATATATATATATATATATATATATAAATTAAAAAGCTTACACACTTTAACAAAAATATGAGCTTAATTCCAATTTAAGCAGGATTAAAAAACTTTCAAAATAGATTGAGAGAATAGAAATTATGAACTTTTCTTCTACTATAGTATATAATTCCAACTCACACACACACACATACAAAAGTATATATTAAAGCACTAAACTTAGGTAAAATTCTATAGATATTTATTTTCAAATCCCTCAATAAATATATAATACAAAAGGAAAATTATTTTAAAGTCCAATTATATAATATTGAATTGTAAAAAAAAAATTACTCATACTTAAGGCCAAATCTCAACATAAGTTATTAGGAGAGTAAAAGTTACGACTCATAATTTATATAAAAATTTTACATTAACAATATTATATGTAACATACCTTTTTATAATTTAACGACATAAATTACTATGTTGTCTACAAAAAAAAATTATTTTTCATATTATTTAACGAATACAACATTATGTTATAGTTATATTTACTAACACTTCTTTTTATTTTTTATAAATTAGGAGTTGGGTAATTAAATAATTTACTTAGTAAGATTTAATAGATTGGTAAACTATAGTTAACATCATATATTATGATAATTTTTATGTTAAGAACAATCATCTTGACAAGTTTTTTTTCCTTTGTTAGGACGGGAAAAAAAAGCTTTCGTATCCCTTGGACTCTCATGAGTAGGAAATGAAAAATCATTGCAAATGTAATTGGAAACAAATATGAACCAACAAAAATCAAATCACAATTGAAAATGAAAGAAAATAAAAAGGATATTAATTATGTTTGCATATAGTGTAATTAAAAGAGATTGGGGAAAAAAAAAGAATAGGTGTAAAAAATAAATAAATTGGATACATACTCTTTTATATTATTCTTTCTCTCTAACTACATAACTATATAATATGTATTAGATTTTAGATCATACCCTTCATTTCTTTTTTGATTTTTCACCTCTCAGTATTTAATCTTTGCTTCTTTCAAAAGAATTTGAGAGATTTGACATTTAAATGAGAAAAAGACTTAGTTTTCGTACAAAGAAAAACTTTGACACGATCACTTAAAAAAGTGTTAACAGAAATAGAGAAACACCACAAAGAATGTGTGAATTTAACTGAAAGTTTACACCATGACAAAGAAAGGAAACCAATTAGAAATACAAAGAGGTGAGAGATATGATGTGATTGAAAGATAGTGGCTGAGTGGAGTCATTTTTAATATTTATACAATTCTGAAAAATAGACATGTCATAATTTGTTTATATCATTTATCTTTTGAATTTTGTTGAGTGAAATATTTATTTCACTTTTATTTATTTCGTATATTTTTATTTCAATCATTCCTTATACACAGTTGTTTAAATCATGATTTTAAATTTGTAAACTTTTTTACTATTTTTAGTTAATTAAATATATTTTATATTTATATTAATTTATGACTCAAAATAAATAAATTATACATTTTTTAATTTTTGAACATGAATGGAGGCCTTTTATTACTTATAGAATAATTAACCACATTACTATTTATCACATTTTACTATTTTGATATTGAAATTATTAAATTATAATATATAAATTATAAAATTATAATATATATATAAATACACACACAATTAATAATATTTAACTAATTTGGGACGGTTTCATATATACATATATATTTAAGTCATTATATCATATAAATTATTAAAAAATAATATTTAAATAATCTGCGACGGATTTAAAGACGGATTAGCGACGAAAAATTTTGTGACAGAAATTTCGTCACAGAATTCCATTGCAAAATTTGGAATTGACTATCATGTTTATTAGTGACAAAACTTTTTATCGCTGAACTCCGTCACTAACTTGATTTGCGATGGAATTTTTTTGTTGCTAATTTCTGCGACGGAATTAGTGACGGATTTGCGATGAACTTGTGATGGAACAAAATTTTGTCGCTAAATTCTATCGCAAATTTACTGTTTTTTTGTAGTGTGTATATATATATATCTCCCCATTATTGCGTACTGCAATGAGGGTGATCTAACGCACCAAAAGAGTTTTTTGAAACCACTTTACATCGCATTCGAGAAATGCAATAAAATTTCAGCAAAATAAATATGTAAAATAATTGTGTGTATTAAAATAAAGCTTAACTAGTTACAAGCCCGTATTACTAATAAACTATTTGTACCTTGTACTGCAATAATTTTTCCTACTTTTATTCTCTTATAGATCTGTGCCTTGCTTTCACATCATGATAATAAAACATGCCGAGTTTGCAGATTAATTGAAAGTGGAAATTTTTTTTTCCTTTTTAATCAACAAACAACAGATAGCAGAACAAATTAAGAGACAAAGAAAAACTAAACGGACACCATCTTTGGAGTCTGAAAGCCAATAGTGTCACCCAAAAGCAAAAAAGCAGGGATAATCTTGGATATAAATATAAGGTATAAGAAAGATATTATAGTCCTCATCTTCAAATTTGGAGAAAAATATTTGTTCATTTCATGATTCAAACTTTCACGAGTAACAAACTCAATCCCCATCACTTTTTTCATTGAATTCTTAAATCTCTGGACCCGAATTCATTTGATCTAAAGAAATAAAATATTCTCAAATTGAAAATCATCTATACTAAATTTATTCACATAAAGTCACACTAAAACATAAAATAAATATCTCACAACCATTAATATATATAAAATAAATATCTCACAACCATTAATATATATTATTCAAACACAACTTTGAATTGTTTATTCATATATATCAGCACGAGGTTATGATTTTCAAATCAGTTCACGCACTCATTACCCATTTTGTACTTTGTGCACAAAACGAGCTTTCCAATTATCCTGATTTCTCCGCTGTCTGATCCAGTTTGGGTGTATTATTTAAGTCTCTGACTAATATAACATAAAGATTTGCAGCTGTTATATATAAGACTTAAATATACTATTATGGTAAGAGCAATAAAATAAGAGAAATCAAGATGAAATACAGTAATTAAATGCAACACTCATGCTCACAAACAAATTAGATGATGTAAATAGTTCAAACCGTGATGGAAGAAAATAATTTAAATAGTGCTCACACATGCTAGCTCAAACCATAAGCTTGATATTTATACATCCAACTTTCTAGTAAGAACAAAATGGATAAATATTCTCGTCTTTCATTTTCAAAGATCTCTCGAGAAGAAGAAGGCTTATCTTCTGATTATTGAAAGCTGCAGGGGTCCACCACCAAGACTCTTGCCCATCTCTCTGAAGACATTTTTCCTTCAATGAAGGACGTACACAACACAAACAAAGAAACCTTGTCTGGTAATAGAAACTACTTTATTTTTTTTTTTTCCTGTGCTTGAATGATGAGTTATGGGTCTGGGACACCAGAAAGAACCACATATATAGTGATGTTATTTTCATTGCAAAATCTGCACATGTTCTAATCATGAAGAAATAACTTAGAAATTAAGGAATTGTTTAGAAAACAAATATGACTCGATATATGATCAGCTCTTGAACATCAACATCTGCTCGAGTTAGTTAGCAACTTAACATGATATATTAGATATTAGTTTTATAAGTAGCAATGTTATCTTATTGTGACTTTCCATTGGCTCATGAAAAATGCCACCCTCACTTCCTACGTGAGATGGTTCCATGACAAGTATATGATAGGAAAATATAAACAACAGGGAGACAACAAGATAGCATAGCACGACATACCTGTAAGTAAACTTGAATCCATATTTAATGTTCTTGAGATCAGCGAGTTGATGAAGATGATAAAATGAGGGATGGCAGGAGAGAACACAAAATGTGAGATAGAGAGAAAGGAAAAGGAGGCAACTCACAACAAGACCAAAACCCTAGTGTGGCAACTAGAAAAGGGGCTATCTCACCTTTTAACAAATGTAGATGTAAAATAGTATTAATTATAAAATTGCCCTTGGTCAGTATAAATAGGATAACTGATCCAAAATTGGCCCTGTAAGTTGGGGTCTCTTCCAAATAGGTTAAATGAATAATCTAGTCTATTATGGTTTATTCACTTACGAGACCCAATCCATTTAATAAAATGCTAAGTAAAATTTAATCACGTAATCTTAATAATCCAAATCTATAAATTAGCTTAACAATTGATTAATGCTAATCCACATTTAATAGAAAATATTTTAACAATCTCCCACTTGGATAGTATTGATCAATTGTCAAGTCTATCAAAATATAACAACTCATAAGAGTTAAGAATGTCAATATTAAGTAAACACTTTAATCAAAATTCAATAATAAAATCACAAAACAAGAACATTGAATCCGATAGGAAAAATAACGATATGTATGTCAACAAAGATTCATTACTGAATGAAATGGAATATGAAATGACAAATATTTAATCATGTTTTATAATCAAAGTGTCAAGATACATCAAGATGTCATACATGGGCATAATACAAACTCTCACTAAACCAAGGATTCATTAAAAGATTTTACAAGACCCATATGAATTACATGTTTCTAAAATAATGCTACAGGTAATCCTTTGGTCAATAGATCAGCTAGCATGTGATCTGTGGGAAAATGTTCAATTCAAGTTTGAGATTCATTAATCTTCTCTCTAACAAACAGGAGCTTGACATCAAACTGCTTAGTGCGACTGGAGTTCCAATGATTCTAAGAAAAATATACAACAGATGTATTATCGTAATAAATAGTCAAAGGATGAGATATACTTTCAATAATATGCATGCTATATATTAGTTTCCTCAACCATACAGCCTGACAAGTGGCCTCATAACAAGCGATATACTCTGCTTCCATGGTTGAAGTAGATGTAAGTATTTGTTTGACACTTTTTCAAGAGATAGCTCCTTCATACATCATAAAAATGTAACCAGGAGTAGATTTGCAATCATCTGCACAACTCGTATAATCTGAATGTAAATAGCCAACAATCTCAAGGGAATTAGATCTTTTATATGTCAACATGTGATTCTTAGTACCTTGTAGGTACCTTATGACTTTCTTGGTAGCTTTCCAATGATCTTTACTTGGATCACTCAAGTATCTACCAAGCACACCAATAGCATAAGCTATATCTGGACGAGTGCATACCTGAGCATACATTAAGTTGCCAACTGCGAAAGCATAAGGAATTCTAGCCATTTCAGCTCTCTCTGAATTATTTTGAGGATACTGTGATATAGATAATCTCTCACCCTTTTGAAACAAGTGCAGCACAAGAGGAACAAAAGTGCATATTGAATTTTTTGAGCACTCGATCAATATAAGTTCTTTGAGACAAATCAAGAACAACATGAGACCTATCACGATGGATTTGAATCCTAAGAACATAAGAGGCCTCTCTAAGACCTTTCATGTCAAAATAACATGAAAGCATGTGTTTTGTCTCATTCAAGAGGTCAATGCAATTGTTGGCTAGGAGTATGTCATCCACATACAACACAAAAATAATAAAGTTACTCCCATCAATTTTTTTGAAAGATGCACTAATCTAAAGGATTTTTTACAAAACCAAGAGAGGTCACAACCTCGTCAAATTTTAGATACCATTGCCTTAAGACCTGTTTTAGCCCATAGATGGATATTTTCAATTTATACACTAAATGCTCCTTTCCAAGTTCAATAAAATCATCTAGTTGTGTCATGTAAACATCCTCAAATAAATTTCCATTCAAAAAGGTAGTTTTGACATCCATTTGATGGAGTTCTAAGTCAAGGCGAGCAATAAGAGCCATAACAACCCTAAAAGCATCTTTAGTAAATACTGGTGAGAAAGTCTCTGTATAGTCAATTCCTTTTCTTTGGTTGTATCCTTTTGCTACAAGTCTGGCTTTATATCTTTCTACTTCACCTATGACTCCATACTTGGTCTTAAAAACCCATTTACACCCAACAGCTTTGCAGCCTTTAAGTAATTCAGTGAGTTTCCAAACTTGATTATAATCCATGGAAGCAAGCTCATCTTTCATGGCTTCCAACCATTCAGATGAGTGAGGATTCAACATGGCTTCTTGAAATGTAAGTGGATCTGAATTTTCATTCACATCAAATTCTTGTTCTTACAAATAAACCATGTAATCACTCGATATTGCAAGTCTACGAATCCCCTAAGACCGTCTCAAAACAATCATATTATCAACATCATTGGGCTCTTTATCATTTACTATTAGATCTTCATCAACAACATCTCGCTCAAGATAATTTAAACCTAATGATGAAGGTAATATAGGTATAGGTACAATAATACTCTCCTCTCGAAGATCAATAACACATAGCACCTAACTCCTATTATCCAAGTCATCTTCAAAATAAACTGCTCGATTAGATTTAATGACTCTAGTAGAATAAGTGGGACAATAAAACTGCTACCTTTAGACCCCATACAATACCCAATGAAGAAGCCACTCACAGATTTTGAATCCAGTTTCTTGATTTGAGGATTATACGATCTCACTTCTGCTTTGCAACCCCATACATGAAAGTGCCTCAGGCTTAGCTTCTTACCAAACATTAACTCATATAGGGTTTTAGGAACAGCCTTGCTAGGAACTTAATTGAGTATGTATACAACTGTTTTCAAGGCATCACCCCATAAAAATTCAGGCAAAGAAGATTGACTAAGCATACATCTTACCATGTCCATCAAAGTACAATTTCACCTTTCTACAACCCCATTTTGTTGAGGGGTGCCAGGCATGGTGTATTGTGCCTCAATACCACATTCCTGCAGAAATAGAGCAAAGGGACCAAGATTTCTACCTGTCTCTGTATATCTGCCATAATACTCACCCCCTCTGTTTGATCTCATGCACTTAATGCGTTTGCCCAGCTTTAATTCAATGCCAACCTTGAATGACTTAAAGGCATTAAGAGATTCAGATTTTTCATACAGGAGATCAACTCATCCATATCTAGAGTGATCATCAATAAATATGATGTAATATTTAAATCCACCTATAGCAGCAAGAGTAATTGGTCCACATATATCAGTATGAATCAGGTCTAAATATTCTTACTTTTATTTACTCCTTTATTTCTAGTTTTAGTAGTGAACTTGCCATTGAGACAATCAATACAAGAGCCAAAATCAGAGAAGTCAAGATTGTGCAATATACCCTGTTTTACCATTCTCTCAAGCCTTTCTCTGGAAATATGGCCCAAACGTTTATGCCATAACATAAAAGAATTTTCATCAACTCTATGATGTTTGTGCCCAACAACAACATTTACAAGAAAATCCTAAGATTGAGCTGAGATAGAATCTAGATTCAAAGCATATAAGCCATTATTCAACACAGCAAAACCAACAATAACAAATTCAAAATAAATATCTATTTTGCCATTTCCTTGCCAAAATGAATATCCATGTTTGTCTAAAACAGAAGTAGATATCAAGTTTCTCCTAGAAGAGGGTACAAATACAGTGTTAGTTAGTTTTAATACATATCCAGAAGGTAATTTCAAAATAGTTGTGCCTATACACTCTACTAAGGCAACTCCACTACCAACACCCAATATGGTCCTTTCCCTTTCACTTGGTCTCCTCCTGCTTCTAAATCCCTGAAAAGAATTTGCAACATGTACAGTGGATCCAAAATCCAACCACTAAGAATCAAAAGGGATATCAATAGCATTGGATTTAAAACAAGCTAATGTTAGTAGGTCAAATACAAGAGAAGTACCTTCCCTCTCACGCTTGTTTTTAAGCTTGTAGGAATCTCCTATCTTATGCCCAAGCTTCTTACAATAGTTGCACTTGCCTTTGAAACCCTTCTTTTTAGGTCCCATGCGACCTTCATGCTTATCACTTTTCTTTCCTTCATTTTTCTTCCCACCAAAATAGGATTTGGGTTTCTTGCCTTTCTAAGCACTTGTACTCGATTTGTTACTTCCAACATGTGACACAAGATTCACAGAAGGGATAATGGCATTCCTCCTTTTCAATGACTCTTTTTCTTGAGTCACAATAGATATCAATTGATTTATACTCCATTCCCCTTACTGGGCATTATAAGAGGTCTTTAGGGGTTAAAACTGTGCAGGCAAAGACTCAAGAATGCGACAAACTAAGAAACTCTCTCCCAAGTCTACCTTCAAAAATTTGAGTTTGTTGTAGTAATTCATAAGTTTCATCATATGCTTATGAACTCCAAAAACTCCATCATATAAAGTATTATTGAGAAGAGAGAGATACTAGCCCTTTTGAGCCTTATCAAAGGTCATATATTTCTCTCCCATCGCCTTTAGGAATTCTAAAGCAATCTCCTTTTCAGGGATGCCTTCCCTAATGGTCTTGTCTATTGTGTATTTCATCACCATCAGGCAAACCCTGTTAGAATTATGCCATTTCTTATAGTGGGCTTTATCAACAGCAGAAGGGTTGTTACCAAGTTTAGCTAGTTTCTTAACCCTAAGAGCAAAGTCCATTTGGGCAATGGCCACATACATATCCAAGGATTCTTTCCAATCATCATAATTTGTTCCATTTAGAGTTTTCACAGACGTCAATTGCATGATGGTAGAAGCTGGAAGTAAATTAGACAAGAAAACATGAATTTATGTGTGCAGCATAATCATAAACAAGAGTTCCCTTCAAATCTAGCTAATGAAATTGAGACCATATAACTAATATTCATTATAACCCCGCCTAAGGGTTTCGGATTATAATAAATCAAGAAACTTAATCACACAATCAAGGCAGCTTATAAGAAAGGAATACCTCCAATGTCCCCGCACCGATAGGGTACAAAAAACACTAAGGCATTAAATTCAATACATTCAAGCAATAATGAATTATATTAACAATGTTATACCAATAGGGTATATCCATTACTAATGTAATTCTCCTTTACAACAATTTCTAAAGAAACCAATCAAAATTGATACATGCATGTAAACTTAAATAAACGTTGTTTTAATTTCAACTTACTAATACACTTGCATGACTGGACCTATTATGGGTGAGCACTTGACCACTAAATATCAAATGATCATTACCATAATTGCCACAATCAAGTTTCTAAAGTCCACACGAAATTTGAATTCAAAATTCTAATTTTAGCATGATACAAGTCAATAAAGTTCCTAAATAACTACAAAATTAATTGGCATACTAAAGCATCTCATTAGGGAGAGTACAAAATATATATGATGCCAAAAAAATAAGATGATTATGTATGAATTTTTTCGGCCCAAAATTCTGAGAGTACATATGCGAAATTCAATGTGAAACCTTATGGAAATTCAAAAACTCATATTTAGGGATCTCAAAAAATTTTGAAAAAATTACCATAAATTAGGAAATTGAAAATGGATATCACATACCAAAATTGGGCCCAAAATCACTGTTCACACCTTTACACATGCTGGGAGGTGCGGTGGGCAAAGAAAAACATTGGTTTTCTTCTTCCATGCGCAGCTACAGTGTCGCTACAGTACCAGTCATGAAAAACCTCCATTTTTGCAACATGGGAGCTTTGAAATTGCTTGTTTTAATACATTTTACAACCCAATAGAATTATACAAGCTACCACAAGCATAAATCAGGTGTTCTAAATCCAAAAAAAAACTTGATTTCAAGCTCAAAATAAAGATCTCATTTTCGAACCCTAAACTTTTTCTCTTAGATTTACAGTGTAATATCAGTTTTCCTTGCAATCAAATGGTTCCATTAGCTTCATTAACATATAAACAACATTTCCCACAAAGTAATTCGAAGTAAAACACAAGAAAAATGGACATAAACTTTGAGCGTGAATAGTAAACTTTGAAACTTCCAAATTATTTTTCTTCTGCCATAGATCGAATGACCAAGCATGTAATACACCAAAATGATGCTTGTAATTAGAGGAGTAAAACCCTGAACCTTTTTTTTCACCCAGAATAAACAAAATGGGTTCCATAAAAATACATGCTAAAGATGGCTCTGATACCATTTGATAGGAAAATATAAACAACAGGAAGACAACAAGATAGCATAGCACAATATACCTAGAAGTAAACTTGAATCCATATTTACTATTCTTGATATCAGCGAGTTAATGAAGATGATAAAATGAGGGATGAAAGGAGAGAACACAAAATGTGAGATAGAGAGAAAGGAAGAGGAAGCAACTCACAACAAGACTAAAACCCTAGTGTGGCAACTAGAAAAGGGGCTATCTCACCTTTTAACAAATGTAGATGTAAAATAGTATTAATTGTAAAATTGCCCCTAGTCAATATAAATAGGATAACTAACCCAAAATTAACCCTGTGAGTTAGGATCTTTTTTAAATAGGCTAAATGAATAATTTAATCTATTATGGTTTATTCACTTACAAGACCCAATCCATTTAATAAAATGCTAAGTAAAATTTAATCACTTAATCTTAATAATATAAATCTATAAATTACCTTAACAATTGATTAATGCTATTCCAAAGTTAATAAAAAATATTCTAACAGCATAGACCTAGTCATAAGTTAATTTTAAGTTTATTTTACATAGAAATTCCAGGTTACAAGCTTTAGCCTTTTATAAATTTAGTCAGGAACGTGACCTGATCCATAATCAACTTTAGTTTGACAAGCACACAGTGAAGGGAGTCATATGATTTATATAGATATTGATTTTATAAATGGTGATAATTTTGTTGTAACTTTCCATTGATTAACCCATGGGAAAAAGCCAAGAAAATATGAATCCCACTAAGATAATGTGCTTCATGAACCCTATACTAAATATATTCCAAATAGTTCTATCAATGACTTTTATAATCATGTTTATCCAAAATGAGAATGAAAACAAGCAAAAAATGCAGCTAGCCTTTCAAATAGTCATAATATACGTTGGTGTGTGTGAGCTTTATTAGTAGTGTTTATGATAAGACTAAGGAGGCATGAGATCCTATCCTTAAAAGTGCACTGTTAAAGGGAAAGAATCACCCTCTTTGATTATCATACCAAAGATCTTATATTATTTAATGTATGACTTAAGCATTTAGTTGCCATAAATCTGTTTCTAATAGAAGTAATAATGGGCTAAATAAATTGAATACCAAATAACATCATCTTGTTAATTAAAAAAAAGCATGTGTTCTTTATATTAGCGCAATATTTGTGCTGTCTAATACAGGATGCTATCAAGTTTATGTGTTCACATGCCACTTTAAACACATGAATATATATATATATATATATATCAAGGGTTCCACCCATTGAAACAAAATGAGGACTAGTTGCTTTGGATGATTAGATTCAAAATTACAAGTTTTCTAGACTTTGAAAAGAAGTCACCAAAGATTAGAGTAAGCCACAAGTCTAGCATATTCTTAATAATTACTACAGCATTATTATTAATTTTTAGTTATTTAAAATGTGACCTAGAAAATATTGGGCAAAAATTGAGCAAAGGATTACAAACACAATTGATTTTAATCTTTTCACCAAATTTTTTTAAATGAATACAAATAACAATGTCTAATTAGATTGTAACAATTTAGAGAGGCATAAATGTGTTATACACAAACCTTTTTTAATCTATAAAAAGTTAACATATATACTACTCTAAAAGTTTCATGGAAGTTATCAAGCATGAATTCCTTAAAGTATCTAGAGCATTTAAAATCAATATATAAAAGATCTTAAGGAAAATTTTACATTCTTGGGAATGTGATTCCCAAGAATCATATTTCTAGGAATATGACATTCTCATATTTGGTGCATCATAAATATTTTTGGAAATATTTTGCTACATTTTAGGGAATCTAAAATTCTCATTAACAATTGTTGATAATTTTTCAAAAACACTCTTATCAATGTGCTACATACTTATATTATTTTTATTTGTTTATGTTAAAGTTTGAGATATCAAAGATTCAAACAAAGAAGGAATCAAAGGGAATGAGAGATCAAAGTGACAATAATTTATATTATAATGGGATCTTTTGAGAGAGATACAGTGGCAATATAAAGTAAAGACTATGTTTCTAAGGTTTAATATGATGGAGCTAAGGGGGATGGATTTCAAACCTCTTCTATTGTGCTATAGGGAGTCCTTATTTATAAGCTTTTTGAATGATGCCCTAATGATAATAGTTAGGCCCAGTTGCCTAGTGTCGTAAAATCCATATGTTTAGGGTGGCTTATTATGTTGGAATAATTTTATTCAAAGCAACTTGGGCAACTTTGTCAATTCTTTATATGAGGCTTAATGAATGGCAGTTGTTGAGTCTTTTAGGCCTTATATAGAAGCAAGTTAGACCAAGTTGGACTAATTTGGATACTTATATAGGAAGCTCCCATAACACTTGCCCCTAAGTCCACTAATGAAGTGACAAGCTAAGCAGACTAAAAATAGTGTGTTTGTCTTAGCTATTATGTAATTATTAATTTTTGGTGGCTTTGTTGTTTCATATTCTTATGATTCACTACATTTGTATAGAGCACTACATGGAATGTGAGATGTTGTGGGATGTGAAAGGATGTTTGTTGGTCTTTTTAAGTCTATTTTGCTGCAACTTTATTTGTCTCTTATCTATTTGTGTGTTGTTTCCTTGTCTTTTCTGTATAGGTTGATCTTGTTTAAGTACCAATTTTCTTGCAATGACTATGCCTTTTCTAGGAGACTTAAGGAGTAACATGTTAGAAGATGATCTTCATTGGTCTTGAGATGTAATCGCTTTCTTTTGAATGTTGTTTCATCATTGCCCTTTTGCTCAGTATGGAGTTTTTTATATAGAGGATGGTGGAGCTTATTTGGTGCTTTATGAGGATGTTCTTTGAAAAAGATTGTGTTTCCCTTTAAATGGTCAGTATAGTTTTATAATAGCATCAATAGAGTTAGCTTTCTGTTAGTTAACCTTACTAGTAGTTTAGTTCATTTGGGTTTGGTGGCTCTGTATTAGCTTACAAGAGTATAGCTATCTTTTCCTTCCTTTTTTTTTTGGGTCATTTCTTTGATGTTAGTGAATATGCCATTATTCAAGGTATGTTCACCATTAATGGTAGAATCGATCGTCATTATCTCTTTGTAGGTGGTTTCTTGAGTTTGAGGTTGATTTGGGTTTATTGTTTCTTGTTAGTACGAAGTCCTAGTGATTATTTTCCTTTCGCTCAAGTTACGTTAATAGGATCATCAGTTAGGATCGTAACAAGGTGAGAAGGCAAAGCAAAAGTGTGTTTAAGAATTATATGATCATTCTACTAAGCTTGGCCAATAGGCTCCATATGGTAGAGATTCCTTTGCAATCGATGAGCTTAAAGCTAGTGATGAAATATGCTAATATTTCAAATAACTCAAATAACACAAAAGTTGAAAGTGTCAAACGACTAACCAAAAGAACTTCAAAGACTAACCGTTGGATATGAAGCCTAGAGTTTCTTAAACTCGCCCCCGAAATTTTAGTCTGATCTGGAAAAAAATTTGTTGTCTAATTTACCAATGCCACTATTGTTGTAGGAAAATTTTCATATCCCTCTTCCTTCTCTTGCTCTCTTATTTCTCTATATTCTTCTATGCTCTCTACAGTTCACTCACACACAGCAGCCCATAAAAAAAATCTGAAATTGATATCCAAATAGGCTCTATTGAGAAAACAAAATGAACCTCCACAGAAGAGTGATCCAACCCCAACAAAAAACTTAGTTCAATTTTAAAATTAAAATTGATGCCATTAATAACTACATTAATTGTCTTTAAACTAGAACACTATGGACTAGCCACAGGGTCCAAAATTGCATTATTCTCTATTTGTTATTGGAAACCAAAAAGAAAAAAATTAACCATCTTTCAATTCTCAAATCTTGTAATTTTGTTTCCTCAATTTGTTTAATTTTAATTTGATTCCTTAACTTTTAATTTTAGATATATTTATTGTTTTTAATTATTTACATTAAAAGTTATTTTGAAACACTAAAAAAGTTATGAAATCACTTTAGAATATTAAAAAAATTAAGTGATTATTTTGATACATGAATGAAGTTAAGGGATGAATATAGTAAGAATTGAAATTAAAAGATTAAGGGATCAAATTAAAATAAATAAATAGATTACAGAAACCAAATACAGTGAAACTTAAAATATGCAGAGTTTGCAAACTAACTGAAAATCGAAGAAGGTTTTTTTCTTCCCCTTTTTAGCAACAAACAACAGAAGCAACAAAAGCAGAACAAGGAAAAACTAAATGGAAACCATCTCTAGAGTATGAACACCAATGGTGTCATAAGAATGCAAAAAAGCCATGTGTGTGTGTGTGTGTGTGTGTATTAGCATGTGGTCATGATTTTCAAATCAGTTCTCGCACTTGTTAGCCTTTTGTACTCGTGCACAAAAACACACTCTCCATTCATCCTGATTTCTTGACACGGTCTCTGATCCTATTTGAGTTTATTATCTAAGTCTAACTAATATAACATAAGGATTAACAGCTATTATATATATAGACTTAAATATATTGTTATGGAAATAGCAAAAAAATGAGAGAAACTAAGAAAAGATACAGTAATTAAATGCAATGCTCATTTTCACTAGCAAATTAGATTATGCAAATAGCTCGAAATGGAAGAAATTAACTTGAATGGTGTTCACACATGCTAGCTAAAACCAAAAGCTTGATATATACGCATACAATTTTCAAGTGAGAACAAATTGGATATATATTCTCATTTTTCAAAGATATCGAGAAGATGGCTTATCATCTGATCATAGAACTGCAAGGATCCACAACCAAGACTTTTGCCATCCCTCTAAAGACACTTTTCCCTCACTAAAGGAGGTACAAACGTAAAAGCCTTGTCTGGTAAAACAGAAACCTTTTTTTTCGTGTGCTTGAATCAAGAATGATGAGTTATAGGTGTGTGACACTGAAAAGAACCAGAGTGATGCTATTTTCATTGCAAACTGCACATGTTCAAAACATGAAGAAATAACTTAATTGCCAAGAAGTATAAAAGAATTGTTCAGCAAACACTGATGTCTAATTAAGCTCTTCAATTGTCATAACCTAGTTACAACAAAATATATTTTTCTTCTAAGTAGTTCCATATTATCTATGTAAGAATTATTGTGGTCTGCAATCAATTATTTTTGTTTTAAATAAAAACGGGCTGATTTATGATCCATGAAAGATGCATTTGGACTCACGTATTATGATAAGTGATTCTATTATTTTAGGTTGAATATCTAATTGATTAGTATGGATAAAAGTACGGACCCATAACTCATAGGCTCATAATGGGTAGGTATTAGAGTTCTATTTAAACTTGGCTAGGTTCCTTCTGTGTTCACATCAAATTCAAACTCCATAACTTACCCCATTATAAGTTGTGATAGGGAGTGTGAATCACAGAGGAAGCCCTAGTCTCTTCAAACCTTCAGGCATTCAGAATCAACGGGGTATCCTAAATCTGTGGCCATGTCTTCTACAGGTAATCAATCTAGTATTCTAATTTCATATAATTTTTTTGAATTTATTCTTACATTTAGTATCAGAGCCTCAATTATATGAATTAGAATCTAATAATTGGTTTGAAGACATGAATACAAGTTTCAAAACTTTAACCTTTTGCAATTTTCATCCATATAAATTTTGAAATCTTAATTAGATGATTTTCAAAAAATTGAAACTTGAAACCTTAAGCCTTTTGTAGAATTTGAAATATTGAATCAATTAGTACCTAAAATTCAAATTATCATGAACCATAAATGGAAAATTTTTTATTTGAAATTTAGGTTAGGGTTTATTGAAATTGAATTTCAATTCTCCCAAATTAGGTCAAATTGATGAATGTCTTTTTGAAAATTGCACTCTCCTTAATCATATAAGTAAAACCCACACATCAATTGCATCAAAAATTTGGCTGATTATGTTGCAATTTATTTCAAAATTTTTTGCCATGGGAGACGGTTTTCAAGAGCTTCGTTTGCATTAAAATTGTGCAATTCATGGATTAAGATTGGGGCTTTAGTTATGGATATGTTTCGCATGAGATTATGAATAACATAGATAAAACAATTGCAAGAAAAACGCTTTTGAACATGATCTCCATGAAATCGAATTTGGGAAGAAGTTCATGTATTACAAAGCCTCTAAATCCATGATTAAAATTGGAGATTTTGGTTCCAATAGATTTATAATGGGATTATGAACGAAGAACACATAAAAAATGCAAGAAATAGGCTCTAAAAATGCGAAACCCAGCTCTCCCTACCCACGGGTCCTACGAGAGTGTGCAACGTACAGATGAAATTTTTCGGTGCCATTTTTGTATTGCAATCCATATTTTAAATGTGATTTTTTTGAATATGTTTCATAATTTTTTGACTACTATAAATATTTTTTATATGAATGTTAATATATATAGATATATATAATATATTTTAATATTTATTTGGATAATTATCTAAAAGGTGATGCATTGAAAAATTAATCCATTATATTTTGAACCTTATGGTGATGATCACTCTCCACATATTATAATATATATTTGTGTACTCTCAACCTATTATATATGTCTTAATATGTTTGTTTTAAGAAATGTATGATTCCATTTTAATTGTATTTGCATGAAGCCTCTTTAGGAATGCTATAGAATTTGTTCATGGACAATAGGGGTGTAATATTTGATTGCATCTCCTTAAAGACTGTACCATAATTTTAGGCAAGATGTAAGTAATTCCTGTGCAATGAGTTTTATAAATTATTATGGATAATTAATACCAAAATGGAATTATTCATATTAATGCATAAAATTTCCTTTGTAATTTGAGGATGGCTTCTAATAATCTCATGCTATAACTTGCCCAAAAGGGGTTGTTGTATGTTATAATTAGGAGTTAATTTGGCATGAAATTAATGGGGAATATATTGGTCTAAAATATTTATCTGCCTAAAGGGGGTATATATTTGAACCCAATGTATTCTCATTGATCAACTCATCTGAGGTTTTGATCTAGGTTGTGACCTTGATTTGTACATTCTGCCTAAAGGAAAATGTGCTATTATGTTGGCCTCATTGTGATAGCTTGTTTTAATTAAAGCTATGTATAAATTGCCCTTATTGTTTATTCTAATACATTCCAATTTTGTAGTTACCTTTTCTATGAATAATTGTTCTGCTTCAATTGAGATTTTAACTGGATCAAATTATAACAAGTGGAAGCAAGACCTAGAATTCTCCTTAGGAATTGTTGACCTTGATCTGGCACTACACGAGAGTAAGCCTGAAGTGAATGAGAAGAATACAACTAAGCAGAAAGAGTTTTTAGCCAAATGAGAGAGATCCAATAGTTTTAGTCTGATTGCCATTAAGAGGACCATCTCTAAGCACCTACTTAGTGGCTTACCAGAAACCACAAGTGCTAAAGAATTTCTTACTGTTTTGGGAGAAAGATACCAAGTATCTAATAACACTGAGTCTGAATATCTTATGAAAAAGTTGACTAATATGAGGTATGACAATAATGAAGGAGTAAGGGAGTTCATTTTAAAGATGGTTAACATCTAAACCAAATTGAAAGCCCATAACATTGACCTAAATGAGAATTTCATTATTTCACATGCCTTGAATTGCTTACCTGCCGAATTTACACAAATCAAAACTGTCTATAATACCTTTGGTGAGAAGTGGACCATTAATGACCTCATTACCAAGTCAATCTAATTTTGACAACTGGTTTTGAACTTATTTTGAAAGATATTTTTTATGTACCTTCTTTTAGAAGAAATTTAATTTCTATTTCTTGTTTGGACAAGTTTGGCTTTTAGTTTACTTTTGGCAATGAAAAATTAAATTTAATGTTAAATTCTCAAATTATTGGTTATGGATATCTAGTGGATGGTTTGTATAAACTATCTTTGGTTTCTGACAATAATTTTTCATCTTTAAATACTGAAAATGTGGTTGCCAAAAGGTCTAAAATTAAAGAAAAATCCTTTTCATTATGACACAAGTGCTTAGGTCATATTTCTAGGGAAAGAGTTGAAAAATTGATTAAAAGTGATATTTTACCTTTCTTAGAGCTTGACGATTTAGGGACTTGTGTGGACTGTATTAGAGGAAAATTCACTAAGAGTAAGAAGAAAGATGCGACTAGAAGTTTAAGTCTTTTAAGAATTATCCATACAAATATTAGTGGACCCCTTTCTCCTACAATCTGTGGTAATAAGTACTTTATCACTTTTATTAATGACTTTTCTCGATTTGGCTATCTTTATTTGATTAAAGAAAAATCCGATGCTCTTGAAAAATTTAAGATTTTTAAAACTAAGGTAGAAAAGCAATTGGGAAGAGTCATCAAGATAGTGAGATCTGACTGTGGCGGAGAGTATTATGGTAGACATGATACCATGGGCCAGCATATAGGACCTTTTGCAAAATACTTGCAAGATTGTAGAATAGTTTCACAATATATCATGCCTGGTAGCCCTGAACAAAATGGTGTACTTGAAAGGCATAACCGTACACTTAAAGACATGATAAGGAGTATGATGAGTAGATGTAACTTGCCAAAATTCCTATGGGGTGAGGCCTTGAAAATAGCCCTTTATATACTGAACAGAGTTCCTAGTAAATCTATGTCAAAAACACCTTTTGAACTTTGGATAGGAAGAAAACCCAGTTTGAACCACTTTCGTGTTTGGGGATGCCCAGTAGAAGTTAAAATTTACAATCCCTCATAAAAGAAAACAGACCCAAAAACTAGTCGTTGCTTTTTCATTGGATATCTAGACCATGCTAAAGGGTATAGGTTCTTTTGTCCTGGTAGAAGTGTCAAAATTGTGGAATCTATGAATGCTAAGTTTTTGGAACTTGATGTAGCTGAAGCCATTATCCCATCTAATACCTCCATTGAAAATCACCTTCCAACTGAGAATGTTGTCAATCCCCCTATTAAAGTCCCACAACCAATTTTTGAATGGTGACCTAAATGAAGTAGTGTACATGTAACAATCCGAGGGCTATCAAGCAAGAGGTAATGAGCATCTAGTTTGTCAGTTAAAAAGATCAATTTATGGTCTAAAACAAGCTTCTAGACAGTGATATTTGAAATTTGATGAGATAGTAACCTCTTTGGGTTTCGAAGAAAATAAGGTTGATCAATGCATGTACATCAAAGTCAATGGAAGTAAATTCATTTTTCTTGTGCTGTATATAGATGATATTTTACTTGCCAGCAATGATCTTGGTTTACTTCATGAGACTAAGCACATGTTGACTAGGTTCTTTGACATGAAAGACCTTGGTGAAGCATCATTTGTGTTAGGTATTGAGATTCATAGAGACAAATCACACCATATGATTGGATTATCTCAAAAGGCTTACATTAATAGAGTTCTGGAAATGTTCAATATGCAAAATTGTAAACCCGAAGATGTTCCAATGATTAAAAGGGATAAATTTAATAAAAATCAGTGCCCTAGAAATGAGATTGAAAGGAGAGAGATGAAAGATAAACCCTTTGATAGTACATTGAAGAGTTTGATGTATGCTCAGGTATGCACTAGACCTGACATAGCCTTCATAGTTGGTGTTTTGGGCAGATATCAGTCTAATACAGGAAATGACCATTGGATAGCCACAAAGAAAGTAATGAGATACTTGCAAAAAACTAAAGAATATATGCTCATTTACAGAAAGGTTGATAATTTGGAGATAATAAGATACACTGATTCAGATTTTGCCGGGTGTCCTAATGATAGAAAAATAACTTCTGGCTACATCTTTATGTTAGCTGGGGGTGCCATATCCTGGAAAAGTAAGAAACAGACTCTAGTTGTCTCCTCCACTATGCAAGCGAAGTTTATTGCTTGTTACACAGCTGCCACTCATACTGTTTGGTTGAGAAATTTAATGACAGGACTTCATATTACGGATTCCATTGCGAGACCACTGAAGATTTATTGTGACAATAGTGTTACAGTGTTTTATACTAAAAATAATAAAATTACTGGTGGTTCTAAGCATCTGGAGTTGAAGTATTTGACTATCAGAGATTTAGTAAAGAACAACAAAATAGTTGTTGAATATATAGACACAGATTCTATGTTAGCTGATCCCTTGACCAAAGGACTTAGGCCCATTATGTTCAAAAGACACATTGAGAACATGGGCATTGTAAGTTCTCTTGATATGTTTGGTTAGTGGGAGTCTGAGTTTTATATTATTTTCTTATTATGTTGAACATCCTTTTTAAATACTTTTGACATTCATATGATTTGTATTCCAGCTAATTGATAATGTATTGAATTTTTTGGTATTATGTATTTTTGAATATATGCATCAATTGCAAAATTATGAATTCAGTGTCATTAGGACCACTATGCCTGTGGTCGATGCCATATTGGAGTTGAGGCATGATGGTTTCTTGACAAACCATACAGTTTCTCTTGTTTTAAAGCATTCGACAGAAATTGTGAGGACTGACAAAGAAAATAGTAGTTTGGCTGTTGGATCACACTGGCATACTATTTTCTTGCTGCATTCCACACTAATGACTAGTTGACAGAGTTAGTGACATTTATAACCATAGAAAGTTTAATATCAGTAATAGATATGATAACTGCTATGATTCAGTGTTATCTGACTTTAGTTGGATGGAGTCGTATTAGATATAGCATCTTGGATCATATGTTTTAAAATGTGGCCACATTACAAAATTAGTCATTAGCCCGAGAATCATTTTCAAAATAAAAGTTTTTAAAATGAAGAATTGATTTTGCCCAAGTAGGAGAATGTAGGAATTATTATGGGCTGCAATCAATTATTTTTATTTTAAATAAAAATGGGTTGATTTATTATCCATAAAAGATGTATTTGGGCCCACTTATGATGATAAGTGATCCTGTTATTTTGAGTTGAATATCTAATTGATTAGTATGGATAAAAGTGTAGACCCATAACTCATAGGCTCATAATGGGTGGATACTAAAGTTCTATTTAAACTTGGCTAGATCCCTTCTCTGTTCACGTCAAATCCAAATTCTATAACTTATCTCATTATAAGTTGTGATAGGGAGTGTGAATCACGGAAGAAGCCCTAGTCTCTTCAAACCTTCAAGCATTCAGAATCAACGGGATATCCTAAATCTATGGCCATGTCTTCTACAGGTAAGCAATTTAGTATTCTAATTTCATATAATTATTTTGAATTTATTTTTACAATCTATATTGTCAAATTGTCAAAGAATATGCTCTTTGATCTATTTTATTTGCATATTTTAACGTAGAGTTTTTCCTTTGAAGTTACTGCATAGTTTATAAATATGGTACAATTAATCTTAATGTAGAACCTCATCTACCTTTAATTCTTCTTTGCCATTTTCTCCAGACCTAATTATCCATCCTCACCCTTGTTTGAGGTAGTATAGCCTGGTAGGTGATGAATAGACCTAATCAGAGATTGAGTTTCAAGTTTTATTTTTGCTTGATATTTGATATATGTTTTATTAGTAGGCAATGATATTATTTTAATGTAACTTTCCAATATCTTAAAAAAAATGCCCCACTCACCTCCCATGTGAGTTTGTTGAGTTGGTATGTAGCAAGTAGAGCTAATCATAAGTTTCGAGTTTACTTTATATAAATTTTTTTTTCTGAGGTTGAGCCATTTATAAATTAACAAAAGTCAGGTCTGTGACCTGATCCATAATCAACTGTAGTTTGACAACACACAGCAAAGGGAGTTACATAATCTTAGAGATTGGTTTTATAAGTGATAGGAGTTTTATCGTAACTTTCCATTAGAGCATGAAAAAGCCAAGAATATTTGAATCTCACTAAGATAATGTGCTTGATGTACCCTGTACAAAATATATTCCAAATAGTTTTAACAATAACTTGTATAATTATGTTGATCCAAAATGAGAATGAAAACAAGCAAAATGCGGATAGCCTTCCAATAGTCATAACATATATGTATATATATATATTGTGTGTGTTTAGATGCCATAAAGCCATATCAATTAAAAGCAATAATGCGCCATATAAATTAACAATACAATAATGTAAAGATTTTCTGCCACATGCATTCGACAAAATTCAGATAGATGTTATTTTTTTAATTTTTCAACTAAACTCCATTTGGAAACCAAATCTATCGAAAGATAGTACTGCACAGAAAAAGCTAAAAAATGACAAAAATATGCAACGTCACAGGAAACTTACCCTATTTTTTTCCACAAAAAAAAAGGCCAATTAGCCCAAGGATTTATAATAATATAGTATTATAATAATATAATAATATATTATTATAAATCAACCACTTTACTATTGCTATATATCTAGTGACAGAAAAGTGATACTTAATAATATATATATATATATATATATATTACCAACCACTTTTTTGTTTGCAACAAAAAAATGGTGGTTAATTATATATATATATATATATATATATAATAAAGTAGATATAAAATAAAGAAAATATTTATTTTATTTAGATTATAACTATATGATAATCTATATCATTTATATTTCTTATTAAATATTAAATATATTTAATAAATTTATTACTATATCATTTCATAAATATATAAATAAATATAAATAATATAATAAAAATAAAATTTTTATCAGAAATACGGATGATCTGGGAATATTTTTAATTTTATTTACCTATATTTTTTGTTTTTTTTTAAAGCTTATTTTTTACTTACAGAACATAAAAAATTTTATACTGAAATTTTAATTTACATTAACATGACAAAAACTAATGATAACAGAAAAAAATAAAAATAAAAAAGTTAAGAAAAGAGCCGTTGAATTGAATAAAAGAGCCATTAAATTGAATACTATTTTTTAAATGAGAAATCAAATTTTTTCAAAATAGAACATTCAATAGTGAAAGAAAAGCTATTTCTAAAACATATGGTTGGTTTCCCAACTAAGTATACATAATATATTATTATATATATAGCAATATGTATAATTTAAAGAATTTAATATACATTATAGAAAAGCTAAATTTAAATTAATTAAATAATAATAAATCCATAATAAATTAGAAATAATATATTCTAAATATTTATTTAATTTAGATTATAATTATATTATGATTTATACTATGTATATTTATTATTAAATATTAAATAGTCATTAGATAAATTCATTATTATATTATCTAATAAATAAAAATAATATAATGGAAAAATAAATTTTTTTTATATTTTAACCCTGTCTAACTATTAAAAATTAAAGATTTAATTTTTTATAATAAATATTTTTAAATAATAACATATTAATTTTTATTAATAATTTTTAATGCAATTATGAAAAACTAATTATTAATTTTGTATTATTATTTTACTGATTTAATTATGCCAAAAAAATTTATTTTTTGCTAAACTATTTTTAATATAATAATATATTAATTTTTATTATTTTGAATAATATTTTTAATGTAATTATCAAAGCATTTGTTTATTTTATTTTATTATTTATTGATTTTATTATTAATTATATAATCTATTTATATTTATCTAATAATATTTTTTATTAAATTTAACTAGTATATTTTTTTAACATTAAAAAGCAACCATTCGGAAAAATAGCATATAAATAATTTTGCATTTTCTCTCCATTTCTCTTTTATTCTCTTCTTTTATCTTATTGTTTATAGTTTAATTTTTCTCTATTTCACTTCTACATTACATTTGTAATAAGAAAATAGTCATTTAATTCTCGTGAAGAAAAAACCTTTTTCCTATCAATTAAACAAAATTTTGCAATTTATAGAATCTCTAGGACATGAGAATCTTTTGAGTATTTATAGTTTTACATTTATATTTGAAAAACTAGTACTTCAAATGGAGATAGTACTAAAAAAATTTTGTATTCTTCTTAATAAATCTTGCAAGTTACAACTCATATTCTAAGTCTTTGTATTCACTCAGATAGAATTTTTTCATGTGTAATGAAAGATTGTTATTAACTTGTCCCTTAAAGTCTTTCATCACATCCAAAAAAAGATTCTATCTTAATAAATATTAAGGTTTGGAATGTGAGTTACAACTCGTAAAGTTTATTATAAAGAATGCAAGAATTTTGAATATCATCTCCATTTGTAATACTAATTTCTCAAATGTAAATGTGAAGCTCCAAATACTCAAAAGATTCTCATTTTCAAAAGTTTCATAAGTTGCAAATTTTTGTTTAATTAATATGAAAAGGCTTTAATTTCAAAAGAACTAAATGACTACTTTTTTATTATAAAAATTCAAAACACAATGTAGAAATGAAATAAGTGAAATAGAGAAAAACTATAAACCATAAGGAAAGAAAAAAAGAGAAATGAATGAGAGAAAATGAAAAACTATTTATATGCCATTATTACTAACAATTAGTTTTTAACGTTAAAAAAATATAATAGTTAAATTTAGTAAAAAAATGATATTAAAGAAATATAAATAGATTATATAATTAATAATTAAATCAATATAATAAAAAATTAATAATTACTTTCATAATTACATTAAAAAGTATTAACAAAAATAATAATATTTAATATATTATTATATTATCTATTAAATATATAAATAATATAATGAAAAATGAATTTTTTTTAATTTTAACACTTGTTTAAAAGATGGAAGCTTAGCACTCCTGTCCAATTTGGCTTTTTCTTCTCTTTTTTTTTAATAACAGACCACAATATTCATAAAAAAAAATTTGTTCCTATATCTCTTGCAATTAAAAGACAAATATATGTGATTTGATTCAATACATTGTCTAAGAAAAATATAAAACTCTACACTTGAACAATTAGCATTTTTCTTCTCTGGGGCTTTCTGAGTTTCTTAGCCTTTTAGAATTAAATATTTTTTAATCTTGCTAAAAACTTTTTCAAAATATAAAGTTATGGATAAGATGATTTTTTATGATAAATATTATATTCTATTATTAATATTTTCTTATATACAAAATCCTCATTTAGAAACAAGTGCAGAGCATACTCACTAAAAAGATAAATGTAAAAAAAAAATCAAGAAAAGATTTTAGAAGAAGAAAGATTTTAGAGAGAAGTCACTTTAAAATACATTGATATTTAAAATAAATAAGTAAAAATTAGTTCCATATTTTTAATTTTGATTTTTAAAAATTTTTACTATTATTTATATTAATTAAAATAATTCATGTAAAATATATTAAATATTAATAAAATGATAATAATAAATTATATATAATTAATAATTAAACTAATAAATTAGGATTCAATAATCTATATTATATATTTCTATGTTATATAATTTTACATTTTTATAAATAATAATAATAAAGTTATTGAATGAATTATTAATAATCTATAAATTACTAATAAATTAATAAATATAAATCCCATTTTGTTAAATTTAATATCTTTATCTCATTAAGCTATATATTACAAAATTGATTAATAAATTTAATTATATATATGCAAATTAATTTTTTAAATAATTATTTAATATTTACTAAAAAATATGCATTATTTAAATTACCATATAATTAAATTTTAATTTAAATTAATATTTTACATCTATTATGTCTAATTTGTTATATATATTATTTATTAATTAAATTAAATTTATATTTTTTATAATTTATATTAAATTTTTTAATTTATACATATTAGTATATAGATACAATAATATATATATATATATATATATATTCTTAACCACCGTCGCTATTAGTCATAGAAAAGTGTCTATAAGGAAGACTTTCTCAAGTAACTATATTTTTTAAATTTGATATAAAATCAAGATATTATCAAATACAGGTAGAAAAAAAGACAATTATAAAATAGCTTTACAATTCCTTTTGGGCATTATGAATGGAATGTTATGCCCTTTGATCTTAAAAATGTCCCTTCTGAATATCAACAGATAATGAATGATATTTTAATTCTTACAATAAATTCACCATAATTTATACAAATGATATTTTGGTATTTTCTAATTCAATTAATCAACACTTTCAACATCTTCAAGAATTCTATGATATAGTTAAAAGAATTGGATTTGTAGTTTCCACAGCTAGAATGATACTTTTCTATATTAAAGTAAAATTTTAAAAAATGGAAATCCACAGGGGATCAATCACCCCTACCAGTAGAATCATAGAATCTAGTAACAAGTTTTCAGATGAAATTAAATATAAAAATCAATTACAGAAGTTTTTAGAATGTCTAAATTATGCGTCCGACTTTATGCCTAACCTTAAGATAAAATTGAAACCTTTATTTAGACGTTTACAAAAAAACCCCTTAGAATGGACAAGAGAAATGACCCATATAGTAAAAGAAGTTAAGTTACAAGTGAAAACTCTTCCTTGTTTAGGAATTTCTAATCCTACAGCATTTAAGATAGTGGAAATTGATGCTTTAGAAGCAAGTTACAGAAGAATTCTTAAGCAAAAAATCAGATAGCAAGGGCGAATAGTTAGATATCATTCAAGAATTTGGATAGAAACCCAACAGAAATATTCCACCATTAAAAAAAAAATTCATCAATCATTTTATGTATTTGTAAATTTCAAGACTATTTGATAAATCAAAATTTTCTTTTATAAGTGGATTGCAAAGTAGCAAAAGAGGCTTTATAAAAAGATGTTAAAATTTTGGTTTCAAAACATATTTTTGCTAGATGGCAAGCAATTCTTTCTTGCTTCAATTTTAATATCGAATTTATTAAAGGCAAAAAATAATTCTTTACCATATTTTTTAACAAGAGAGTTTTTACAAAAAAAAATCTCTATCCATTTCCTTATGAGTTTTATTCACGGTAGATCTTCTCGTGGTGGACGAGAAAAAAAATACAGTTATAATATTTACAATCAATACATACAATCAAAACCATGAAGTCATCAGATTATGTCACCTCTTTTTCATAGCCAATCCCAATTCAAAAAACCTAAACTTTTAAACAGATAGTAACTCAGAATCTACCCACAGAAAAAAAAATCACAGTTTATTACTAAGGACTACATTCTTCGTATTTGTGTTCTTAAACAAGAAGAATACAAAAACACCATACAGGAAACTGTTGCAGCCACCTTCCCATCTCATTCAATAGAAGAAATTTAGAATTTTATTCCAACAAATTTCAAAAAAGATAGAAGATTTTATGAATATATATTGATAGATTCTCATTTGGTGGAAATCACCCATCAATTTAAAAAAAAAAAAAGAATTTTTCCAAATTCAGATAAAAAAAGTTTTACAAACCAATCTTGAAAACAGTAACCCCATATAGCAAAAAGATTTTCTAAAGAATACAATGGCCTCACTTCCTATTATTATCATGATTATAAGGATGCGTGATATAATGTCCTTTATTATAGATATTATAATCATTCTTAGTTTTCCTTTTTTGATAAAAAATGTCCTAATAATTTTTTGATTGGTTCTTAATTTTTGGACTAATACAGCAAATTCTTCCACAGTCAATTTTTGAGGGTTATCAAGCCTTCAAACCAGCTACAGATTTTAAAGAAGCAGAAAAATCATTCTACTTCTTTTTTCATCTTCAGGTCCCTTGGATCATTAGTTGGACTTTTACAGTAATCAATAGTATTACCTTCTATCCTACTCTGAATTACTTAGCACGATGATTCAAAATTAAATGGTGGGATAAGTATTTACAAGAATATGCATATATTAATCAAGTTAATAACTGGTTAAAAAAATATAGGCAGAATCAGAAGAGTTCCAGATAATGCTCTTTTCCTAACACAAAGAAACAAAATCCTTGCAAATTTTTCAGAAATAGGAGATCCTAAACAATTTACAAAAAGGTTACAAGATTTCTCATCTCAAATGGCTATTTCTTCAAATGCCGAATTCTCTACTCATAAAAAGAAAGATAATGATGATTTTTTAGAAAATGAGAATGATTGTTTTGATTTAGATATTGAAGCAGAATTCAGCAATTAATGTTCTACAGAAACATTCCTTTATAGATGCCCTCAAGAGATGTTGCCAACACCTTGCTACAAAAATAATTCAACAAACGTAATCATTAAAACAAAAAAAATAAAACCTAACAAGTACAAACAAAGCATACAATTGAAACAGTGAGATTTTTCAAGACAATATAAAGCTACAAACAAACTATCTTTTAAAAAGAAAATGAAATAAAAATTAGAGCAAAATGTAACTCAAATGAGGGGCAAATAAAGGCCTTCATATCTATAAAAGGCCCAGTGTTGAAGGAGGAGACATTCAAACATTTTAAAAGAAACTCTCTTATAAGCTATTCTTCAAAATACCTTTGACTACTTTCACCTTCAAGCCTTATTTATAATCAAATCTATAATTGTAAATTCAATTATAGCAATAATATTTTAATTTTACAGAAATTATTAAATTTATCTTTTCTCTTTCTTTCTTTCTCTTTCTTACCCAGTCCTGTGCCAACTACTGCTGCTCTGATTTTTTAGTCATTGTTATTTATATTTCTTTCTTATTTTATCTTATTATAAATTTATTTTTTATCTTATAATTGATATTATATTTTGTTTCTTATCTTATAATTGGTATCAGAGCCAATTGATCTTTATAAATTTACAAAGTTATATTGTTATCATTTTTTCTTATTCAAAATCTGTTCTCTATTATTTTGGTGTAAATGTTAATAAGCCTGATAAGCCAAACCCGACAGTATACATACGTTTGTTGGAATAGCTTAGTGTTCTCGTTAAATTAGGATAAGAGAAGAAATAATAGAATAGAAAAGACAAGGGCAATATAATGAGTTAGTTTAGAAGGATGTTAGATTCAGATAGTGGAAGTAGTAGTTATAAAATCTTAAGTCAAAAAAGTTACAGTTTAACTAGTAACAAATGAGAAAGTAATATTACTACGGGAGAAACAGAGATAAAAGAAATAGAAAATAAACAAATATTAAATGAATGAGAGATAACCACAAAAATTTTACAATAACAATAAACAAATTGAAGTATGCCAACCTTTAAAAAAGAGGAAATTTATTAAAAAATCAATTTTAATTTTTCATATGAAACTCATACTATAGAAAGAGAAATAAAAATAACTAGTAGTAAACAGTTTATTTCCATGATCTCCAGAGATTTTATAGAAAAACATAGGGAAAAGTAGAATGGGATGCATTTAGAAATAATTCAAATAGCTGTTAAACCCTATTTTAGATTAGGTTTAAATAAACCTATTCTAGTATGCTTAAGAGATAAGAAACAAAATCTGTTTTCTATAGGCAGTTACTGTGATCATCATTTCTTGAACTATTCATTATTTTATATTCACTATATCCATCTAAATTTCATTCGTAGATAGCTCTGCCATCATAAAATGATACAACCATATCTTTTCTTTCTTCAAACTATAAATCTGGGACAGTAGGTTTTGGATAATAATTTTTTGTTATTTTTCCAAATTTGTTATAATTTCTTTTAATTTTGTTTAAGATTATTTCCTCTGTGTCTTTACACTGTTATTCTAACTTGGTTATAGCATTAACTCTTGCTTTTTTACTTTTTCCTATGTTTAATTGTTACAATTTATCATTTATTTTCTTTAATATTTCATTTGTTTCTTTATTTTTCTTATCTCTAACTTCTCATTTTCCTAAAGTTATTTTCTTTACTTCTTCTATAAGTATAGCTTCGTACCTAAATATGGGTTTTTGAGGGTCTAAATTATTTTCTGTCAAAGGACTCGTTTGTTTTTCTATATCTTTTATTTTATTTTCTACTCTGTTTAATTGTTGACTAATAGTATAAAGTATTTGATTTGAATAATTATTTTGTTACTGTATATTTCTTATTCCTCTAGTATCTTGAGTATCAGAAATTTTTAATAGTGACGCTATAACTTCATCTTCTCCTATCTTTATTGTTACTTCTTCTAAAGGTGGATGTATAGTTGTACCACTTATATTATTTCTACATTTTCAATTTTCTATTCTAATTTTTGTTACATTAACTGAAGGGTGATTTTCTGCAAATAGATTAAATATTTCATTACTATAAGTATACATCTTTAACCATTTAAAGAAATATATGTTTGTTTTAAAGTTCTCTATTTCTCTATACCATTCTTCTCTATCTTCTTTAGAGAAGGTTGAGAAAAACTATTCTCTTTTGTTCTTACGTACTTTTAACATAAACTCTTTTCTTAATAGATCTTTGTTGATCTGATAATTATCTTTTCTAATTACCCTAAGCTGTTGGAATCTGATTGATTGGTATTTTGTAGTTAAAATTCTCTTTCAATTTCTAATTAGGTATCTAAATTATCAGTAGTTTCCTGTTCATATATAAACTGTGGAATATTTAGCTCAAAATTGACTCTTCTTAATCTATAATTTATACTAGAATTATCTATAGAACTTCTAACTTTTTTATGTAGTATTAACTGTCTATTTACTATTCTAGGGTTTGACATAATTCTATTTAACATTCTATAAGGTATATCTCTATCTGGAGTTTTTATTATACTCTCTAATTTCATTTCCTGTAAAGGTGCTATGGGTGCTAATTTAGGAAAATCCCAATTAGTAGGAAACTGTACTTTACTATATTTTAATAACTTTAATACTAAAACTGTAGTTTTAGAAGAGTCTACCATTTTTATAAATATGGTTTGTTCTTTAGGAGATTCCTTTAAAGCTTTAAAATTCTAATGGGTTCTTGTAAGTTTAAAAGTCATCCTATATTGCATAAGTATAGAAGTAGTTCCCTTTTCCTAAGAATCATCAGATCCTATTTCTATTACTAATCCATTTTGGGCATTAACATCTTTTAATTTTATTACATAATTCAAAAAGCAGTCAAAGTAGACTGGTTCGACATGTAAATTTGATTATATCATTCCTACTATTGATTCGTCAAAATTTTTTATTTGTCTCTTATCTCTTAAGCATACTAGAATAGATTTAGTTAAACCTAATCTGAAATAGGGTTTAACTGCTACTTGAATCATTTTCAAATGCATCCAATTCCACTTTTCCTTATATTTTTCTATAATATCTCTGGTGATTGTAACACCTTACTTTCTAGCTCATACCCATCATGCCTTGCATACTCATATACACATGCTAAGCATATAAGGGAGGTTATTTGCTCTACCTTATGCTTAATTTCTATGGCATTATGTATGGGTAGAGTTCCACTGAAAGTCACATGGACCGGGTGAGCTCTTTCTCTACATCCTCATGCTTAATTTCACTATTAAGACTTATTTCAATCCCAAACATATGCTTTAAACTCATGGAAAAAGGATTTGAGACATACATTTTCGTTCTTGGCAGATTTTGCTTCATTTCTGGGCTAAGTTTGGAAATGCATAACTAAATGCAGAAAAATTGTATCTGCATGATCTCGATCATTCTAGAGAGCTTAAGACGTCTGCTTCATGCTAAAAATATGTAGAAGTCTCAATATCACACGTATCATGCGTTTGACATCTGGATTCGTTCATGGTCAGAGGGGGCTCATCTGCTGTCACAATTTACTGATATGGACTTTGGAAATGTCTAACTAATTCCACAAAAATCCAATGCTTACAAACAATATCTATATGGAAAGATGTGGATGTTAGCTAGAGGAGAAAAATATCTCCAGATCAGTTCACCAAGCCAATTTCCCGAAAACCGATGAAACACTACCTCGGGTCTGGTTGAGTGACTGATTCTGGGCAGGAACTTCGAAATTGCATATCTTCCTCTCTAGACCTCTAAATGAGGTGCTTTCAGTTCCTACAAGTCACTGTGACCATCTAGTTTCTGTGTATAAAATTTCGTAGCCATCGGACTACATTTGCCCCTCGGATGACATGATTTCTAAACTGACCAAATGAACAGTGTTTTCTGAAATCCAAATTTCTGATGTCAACTTTGAAAAATCATAGAGAACGCTATAGACCTCTAAATGACATGAACTCTAGCTTCTCAAAAAGCTCTAAACATGATCTAGTTACATGTCAAATTTCATAGCAAGAAGAGGTCATATGGTTGACCTTTGACATCATGTGCAAAAAGGCCTTTTCTTGGCCAAAAGTGGGCTCATGGGGTCCAATCTTGGTTCTTCTACCTCTATGACTCTTTGAGCACATGAGAAAGCATCTATAAGGGCCAGCAATCATGGCTCAAGTGTCTAACAACTTAGATTGGATAAACTCACTACCCTATGCCCACTTATGCACCCATATAGCCTATACTAACATTGAGCATTTCACATCAAAATTGCCTCTTCATTCATAATAGGCCTCATTCTCATACATTCGTCATACATGCATTAGCTTACAATCATTCATAAAGGTTACATCATTACTTTACATCACTTGTCTCATTGTACAATGTATTTACAAGAAATTCCTTTACACTTTTCTGTAGTCTCCCTAGCCTCATGCTTGATGATGGTTCCCATCTTTTACCTCACTTGGTCCACCTGGCATGTTTGGATGGTGGAGAGGGGGAATGAGATTCGGAGAATCCCAGTAGTTCATCTCTCATTCAATCATACATATATAGCATGCAAACAAGTCTCATTGTGCATGTATGACATGTTAGCATATAAAATCATGATGAAAGCATTTAAAACATGTGAATTGGCCATGCATAAAGGAAAAACATTCTCAACATGTGAATAGGTCATACATAACATTTAGAATCTTGCTAAGTACTTGGATTAGCCTCACCCACTCACTTGTGGCTTTTGGACTTGCCTCACCCATTCTTAAGAGGTCCTTAGACTCAACCCTTACTCTTTGGGAGTCAACCTCACTTTTGGGAGACTTTTTACTCTTGTCTCAACCAACTGGAGGGTTTGGCTCATCCTCACCTTGGCTATAGGGCTATTGGCTTTTTCATTTCTCAAGCAAACCAAAACAAATCACATAAATCATCATTTCACTTCATAACATATCATCATACTAACACACTTCTCATAACTCATATCATACATACATACAAGTAAGACAATGTAAACACACAATTATGCATGAAAGAAGGTGGAGAGAACTACCTTAATAGCTAGTCACAACTTTCTCTTGCAACTTGTCTCCTCCCTTGTGAATTTCACAACCACTTCTAGATGGGAGAGCTCCTCTTGAGCCTAACCACACAAGAAGCATGGAATTAATTCCTTAATACTTAATTCTTAAGCTAGTGATCTCTTCTTAATCAGCCCTATTGAGCTTCTTAAACTAGGTTTCTTTCTCTCACTAGAATCCATTAGTTTTCCTCTCTCTTTTTTCAAATTCTCATATTCTTAGGAAAGGAAAGCAAGAAAGAGAAGACTACTTAACTTCTAACCTCTCTCAAGAGTGATTTCCCACTCTCTCTCTTCTGAACCAAACTCAAGACCTAACCATCTTTGCTATCTAAACTGTGGAAAGAGAGGGGAAGGGGAGAAGGGCAACATGTGAAGAGAAAAGCTATGAGGATCCTTACCTTTCTTGTCCTTTCTTCTTCTCCTCAGCTTCTCTCTCTCTCCTCCGCCCTTTTCTCTTTCCTAAAACGAGCTTGAGTTGGTTAGAAGAAGAAAGAAGAGATTTGGAAGCTTTTAAAAAGTCAAATTTTCTTTTTCTCGCTTTTCTGGACCGCTCTAGCTATAGCGAGCCATTGCTCTCGCTACGGCGAGCTCGTGTCTGTTCCAGACCTCTGCCTTCGCTATGGCGTCGCTACTGCGAGCAACTCCCTGGTTTTTGTATGGAATGCCCCCACTCGCTATAGCTAGGAACATTTTCGCTATGGCGATAGGGCATTCTCGCTATGGCGAGGCTATTTCTCGCTATGGCGAACTCGGAAATTCGCTATAGCCGAGCTGTGGCGAGAAGACTTAGAATTTTTCAGCCCTTGGAGATTTCCAGCTCTTTTCCTTTCCCTTTCTTTTCTCATTTGTTTTTCCTGGCTGTTACATTCTACCTTCCTTATAAAAATTTCGTCCCCGAAATTTAAATAACGTACGTCATGGGAAGAGTTCTGGATGTTTCTTCCTCATATCTTCCTCCAATTCCCATGTGGCTTCTTCGGGTGACAATCCCTTCCAAATCACTTTCACCAATGGTATCGTCTTATGCCGTAACTGCTTGAGTCTAGCATCCACGATCCGTTCCGGTGATACTATATATGATAAATTCTCCCGTAACTGCACATTCTCATATTCTATGACATGTGAGGGGTCAGGCTGGTACTTTTTCAATTGGGAAACATGGAAGACGTTATGAACTTGGCTTATATTTGGAGGAAGAGCTAGTATGTATGCCACAGGTCCTACTTTATCTAGAATTTGGAAAGGACCTATGTACTTGGGACTGAGCTTCTTACTCTTAATAGACCGACCAATACCTGTGAATGGAGACACCTTAATAAAAACATGGTCTCCAACCTCAAACTCTAACGGCCGCCTACGTTTATCTGCATAGCTTTTCTGTCTGCTTTGGGCCTTCAGAAGTTTCTCTCTGATGGTTTCTATATGTCTAGATGTCTGGTCCACTAATTCTGGGCCTATGAGACTCCGCTCTCCTAGCTCAACCTAACACATTGGGGACCTACACTTCCTCCCATACAATGCCTCATACGGTGCCATCTGTATACTAGCATGATAACTATTATTGTAGGCAAACTCTGCTAGAGGCAAGTATGCATCCCAGTTCCCTTTCATTTCTAGCACACATGCCCTCAACATGTCTTCTAGGGTTTAGATGGTTCTCTTTGTCTGTCCATCCGTCTAAGGGTGGTAGGCTGTGCTGAATCTAAGTCTGGTGCCTAGAGCATCTTGTAATGATCTCCAGAAATTCGATGTGAATCTGGGATCTCTATCTGACACTATGCTCTTAGGCACGCCATGCAGTCTAACTATCTCCCTGATGTACAGCTGGGCTAACTTGTCTAGGGTATAAGTGGCTTTCATAGGTAAGAAGTGCGCTGACTTTATTAACCTATCCACTATTACCCATATTGCATCATAGCTCGATGATGTCCTGGGTAAACCCATGACAAAATCTATAGCTATGCTATCCCATTTCCACTCCGGGATATCTAGGGGCTGAAGTAACCCTGCTGATTTCTGATGTTCTATTTTTACTCTATAACATATTAAACATCGGGAGACATAGTCTGCTATGTCTACTTTCATCCCGGGCCACCAGAACATTCTTTTCAAATCCTGGTACATCTTATTGCTACCCGGATGAATAGTATATTTACTCTTATGTGCCTCATCTAGTATCTTTTCTTTGATCTCAGTGTTCCTAGGCCCATACAGCCTATCCCTGTACCTTACAATATCATCCTCAGACAGATTGAACTCCTGAACATTACTCTGGTTTATCTGGGCTCTAATTTTCTTTACATGATCATCTACTTGCTGAGCTTTTCTTATTTGATCTCTCAGGTTACTTTCTATTCGGGTTTCATTCATTAATAACTTTCCCGAACACACCACGCAGGAGAGACTCATGTCTCTGAATCTCTCGATCAATTCCTGCTCTTTGATCATCATACAGGCCATGTGTATGGATTTTCTACTGAGGGCATCAGCTACCACATTAGCCTTACCTGGATGGTATTTAAATGTGAACTCATAATCTTTTAGAAATTCTAACCATCTCCGTTGCCTCATATTCAACTCTTTCTGCTCAAATAAATACTTAAGACTCTTGTGGTCGCTATACACTTCTATTGCTGCCCCGTATAAGTAGTGTCTCCATATTTTCAGAGCGAATACCACCGCGGCTAACTCTAAGTCGTGTGTGGGGTAGTTTTCCTCATGAGGTTTCAACTGTCTAGAAGCGTAAGCTACCACCTGGCCTTTCTGCATGAGTACACATCCTAACCCTTTCTTAGAGGCATCATGTACACTATAAACATTTCTTTAGGGTCGGGAAGTACTAGAACTGGAGCCGTGGTCAACTTATGCTTCAACTCTTGAAAACTACTCTCACATTTCTCATTCCACACAAACGACACATTCTTTCTAGTAAGCCGAGTCAATGGCATTGCTATTTGAGAAAAGCCCTGAATGAACCTTCTGTAATACCCTGCTAAACCTAGAAAGCTCCTGATCTCTATCACTGTCCTAGGTCTCTCCCACTGCAATACTGCCTCTACCTTATAGGGATCTACTGCGACCCCTACCTGGGAGATCACATGACCAAGAAACTGAACTTCAGTGAGCCAGAAATCACATTTACTAAGTTTAGCATACAATTGTCTCTCTCTTAAGGTCTCCAAGACTAATCTCAAATGCTGCTCATGTTCCTTTCTACTTTTAGAGTAGATAAGAATGTCATCTATGAAGACTACTACAAACTTATCTAGATATGGCCTGAAAACTCTATTCATATAATTCATAAAAACTGCAGGTGCATTCGTTAACCCGAAAGGCATAACTAAAAACTCATAATGCCCGTATCTGGTTCTAAAAGCTGTCTTGGGAATATCATCCTCCTTTATCCTTAGTTGATAATATCCTGACCTGAGGTCTATCTTAGAAAACACTGACACTCCTGCTAACTGATCTAGGAGGTTATCTATGCGAGGGAGAGGGTACTTAGTCTTAATGGTAATTTTATTGAGTTCCCGGTAGTCTATACATAACCTAAGGCTCCCGTCCTTCTTCTTTACAAATAGGACTGGGGCTCCCCATGGTGAGACACTGGGTCTGATGAAACCCTTCTCTAACAACTCTTCTATCTGTTTCTTAAGCTCTGCTAGCTCAGTGGGGGCTATCATATACGGGGCCTTAGACACTGGACTCGCGATGTCTATAGGAAACTCGACCTCTCTCTCTGGGGGCAGTCCGCTGATCTCTTTGGGAAATGCTTCTGGGAACTCCCTCACTACGGGGATCTCATCTATACCCTCTTCTACCTCAGCCTGGACTGAAAAGAAGACCAAATACCCCTGACAACCATGCCCTAGAGATCTCTCAGCTTGGGAAGTGGTCATGACAGATAACTCAGCCCTAGTACTAGGCACAGTCCCACACTCAGGTAAGGTAATACACCTGTGGCTACAGTCTAGTGTGGCATTATTTGCAGACATCCAGTTCATGCCGATTATCACATCAATATCAATGAGGGGCATGCAAATCAAATCAAGGGTGGTCAAGCAATGATTAAACTGGATCACACAATTCAAGCAAGCATGGGAGGTAATGGCTCGGTTTCCTGTGGGGGTGGATACATGCAACTCATATGGCAATGTATGCATACTCAAATCCGACCTCTTAACACAGTCATATGATATGAAAGTGGCTAGCGCCCGAATCAAATAAGGCAGTTACAGAAAAATCATTTATCTTAATAGTACCTTGAATCAGACTCGGGGACTGGCTAGCCTCTTGCTGTGATAGAGCGAAAACTCTACCCTGGGTCTGTGGTCTGGGAGGAGGAGCCATCTCTCTCTGCTGTGCGATCGGTAGAGGGGCCTGTGGAGGAGCTTGTATACAATCTCTGGCTATGTGCCCCGGCCTGCCACATCTATAGCATACATTCTGCCCCGCATAACACGGTCTGGTACCGTAATTCCTGCCACACTGGGGACATATGATAGGTGGAGCGCTGCCTTTACTAGACTGAGTTCTCCTTTTCTTTCCCCTTTAGTTCCACTGACTCTTTCCACCTCTACGGCTTATCACTGCCAGCTGGGAACCATCTCTAGATCTCTTAGGCTCAGGGAGGGGAAGTAATAGTCTGGCGCTGAAGGTAGGTTGCATCATCCTGAGATTCGTTTCTGTCACTCTGCATACTTCTACCAGGGTATGGAAGTGCCTAATTCTCTAGGGCACTACTCTGTCTCTAATCTCAGGAAGCAAACCCTTCTCTAGCCTATCTGCCCTCCATTTCTCATCATCATGTCTCTGTAGGTATGAAGAATATCTCGAGAGCTCAATGAACTTTGCTACATATTGGTCCACGGACATCCCCGGTGTCTGTCTTAGCAGAATGAACTTTGACTCTTTCTCATCTTTGATGGAGTCGGGGAAATACTTCTTGTGGAATGTCTCGAGGAATGCCTCCCACGTAATCGGGGCATTCCTCGCTCTTAGCATCGGCTCAATGCCCTTCCACCAATATATCGCTTCTTTTCTTAACTGGAATGCAGCCATCTTAGCTTTTTGCTCAGATGTGCACTCCATAACCTCGAAATTCTGCTCTAGTTCTATAATCCAGGCATTGGCTTTCTCTGCGTTCATCTCACCATCAAAGGTGGGAGGCCCGAATTTTCTAAACTGGGTAATTACTTTTCTGATCGAGGGCTGCTGCTCAGCTGGAGGCATCTGAGCTGGTGGAACTGGAGCTACAGCCTACATGTGTGGCTGTGCATCTGTAGGAGTCGCTCCTGAATGCTCGGGACGATCTGAGTGTGGAGGTGGCTGAGGAGGGGGAGGTGTAGGGCCTTGGCTATCTCTCTCAGCAAGCCGTTCTTGTAGCTGCATGATAACAGCTTGCTGCTGATCCAAGCGAGCCACTATACTCTGTAAGGCTCCAGCTACTGGATCGCTAAGTCCGGCCTCATCTGCCTGAGCCGCTCTGGAAGGCCTACCTCTTCCTCTACCTCTACCTCTGCCTTGGCCTTGGTGCGTGTCAACCATCTTTCTGAAACATATAACATGGTTTAGCATACATAGTAGGGACACATGCCACTTTCATACACTCAATCATCCATAGCAAGCTCATAAACATCTTGGCAACTCACACACATATGCTACAATCTACAATGAAAGCTTGAACCTTTGCTCTGATACCACCAAATGTAACACCTTACTTTCTAGCTCATACCTATCATGCCTTACATACTCATATACACATGCTAAGCATACAAGGAAGGTTATTTGCTCTACCTTATGCTTAATTTCTATGGCATTATGTATGGGTAGAGTTCCACTGAAAGTCACATGGACCGGGTGAGCTCTTTCTCTACATCCTCATGCTTAATTTCACTATTAAGACTTATTTCAATCCCAAACATATGATTTAAACTCATGGAAAGCAAAAAGGGATTTGAGACATACATTTTCGTTCTTGGCAGATTTTGCTTCATTTTTGGGCTAAGTTTGGAAATGCATAACTAAATGCAGAAAAATCGTATCTGCATGACCTCGATCATTCTAGAAAGTTTAAGACGTCTGCTTCATGCTAAAAATATGTAGAAGTCTCAATATCACATGTATCATGCGTTTGACATCTGGATTCGTTCACTGGTCAGAGGGGGCTCATCTGCTGTCACAGTTTACTGATATGGACTTTGGAAATGTCTAACTAATTCCACAAAAATCCAATGCTTACAAACAATATCTATATGGAAAGATGTGGATGTTAGCTAGAGGAGAAAAATATCTCCAGATCAGTTCACCAAGCCAATTTCCCGGAAACCGATGAAACAGTACCTCGGGTCTGGTTGAGTGACTGATTCTGGGCAGGAACTTCGAAATTGCATATCTTCCTCTCTAGACCTCTAAATGAGGTGCTTCCAGTTCCTACAAGTCACTTTGACCATCTAGTTTCTGTGTATAAATTTCGTAGCCATCGGACTACGTTTGCCCCTCAGATGACACGATTTCTAAACTGACCAAATGAACAGTGTTTTCTGAAATCCAAATTTCTGATGTCAACTTTGAAAAACCATAGAGAACGCTATAGACCTCTAAATGACATGAACTCTAGCTTCCCAAAAAGCTCTAAACATGATCTAGTTACATGTCAAATTTCATAGCAAGAAGAGGTCATATGGTTGACCTTTGACATCATGTGCAAAAAGGCCTTTTCTTGGCCAAAAGTGGGGCTCATGGAGTCCAATCTTGGTTCTTCTATCTCTATGACTCTTTGAGCACATGAGAAAGCATCTATAAGGGCCAGCAATCATGGCTCAAGTGTCTAACAACTTAGATTGGATAAACTCACTACCCCATGCCCACTTATGCACCCATATAGCCTATACTAACATTGAGCATTTCACATCAAAATTGCCTCTTCATTCATAATAGGCCTCATTCTCATACATTCGTCATACATGCATTAGCTTACAATCATTCATAAAGGTTACATCATTACTTTACATCACTTGTCTCATTGTACAATGTATTTACAAGAAATTCCTTTACACTTTTTTGTAGTCTCCCTAGCCTCATGCTTGATGATGGTTCCCATCTCTTACCTCACTTGGTCCACCTGGCATGTTTGGATGGTGGAGAGGGAGGGTGAGATTCGGAGAATCCCAATAGTTCATCTCTCATTCAATCATACATATATAGCATGCAAACAAGTCTCATTGTGCATGTATGACATGTTAGCATATAAAATCATGATGAAAGCATTTAAAACATGTGAATTGGCCATGCATAAAGGAAAAACATTCTCAACGTGTGAATAGGCCATACATAACATTTAGAAGCTTGCTAAGTATTTGGATTAGCCTCACCCACTCACTTGTGGCTTTTGGACTTGCCTCACCCATTCTTAAGAGGTCCTTAGACTCAACCCTTACTCTTTGGGAGTCAACCTCACTTTTGGGAGACTCTTTACTCTTGTCTCAACCAACTAGAGAGTTTGGCTCATCCTCACATTGGCTATAGGGCTATTGGCTTTTCCATTCCTCAAGCAAACCAAAACAAATCACATAAATCATTATTTCACTTCATAACATATCATCATGCTAACACACTTCTCATAACTCATATCATACATACATACAAGTAAGGCAATGTAAACACATAATTATGCATGAAAGAAGGTGGAGAGAATTACCTTAATAGCTAGTCACAACTTTCTCTTGCAACTTGTCTCCTCCCTTGTGGATTTCACAACCACTTCTAGATGGGAGAGCTCCTCTTGAGCCTAACCACACAAGAAGCATGGAATTAATTCCTTAATACTTAATTCTTAAGCTAAGGATCTCTTCTTAATCAGCCCTATTGAGCTTCTTAAACTAGGTTTCTTTCTCTCACTAGAATCCATTAGTTTTCCTCTCTCTTTTTTCAAATTCTCATATTCTTAGGAAAGGAAAGCAAGAAAGAGAATACTACTTAACTTCTAACCTCTCTCAAGAGTGATTTCCCACTCTCTCTCTTCTGAACCAAACTCAAGACCTAACCATCTTTGCTATCTAAACCGTGGAAAGAGAGGGAAAAGGGAGAAGGGCAAGATGTGAAGAGAAAAGCTATGAGGATCCTTACCTTTCTTCTTCTCCTCAGCTTCTCTCTCTCTCCTCCGCCCTTTTCTCTCTCGTAAAACGAGCTTGAGTCGGTTAGAAGAAGAAAGAAGAGATTTGGAAGCTTTTAAAAAGTCAAATTCTCTTTTTCTCACTTTTCTGGACCGCTCTCGCTATAGCGAGCCATTGCCCTCGCTACGGCGAGCTCATGTCTGTTCCAGATCTCTGCCTTCCCTATGGCGTCGCTACTGTGAGCAACTCCCTGGTTTTTGTATGGAATGCCCGCACTCGCTATAGCTAGGAACATTTTCGCTATGGCGATAGGGCATTCTCGCTATGGCGAGGCTATTTCTCGCTATGGCGAACTCGGAAATTCGCTATAGCTGGGCTGTGGCGAGAAGACTTAGAATTTCTCCTTTGCTATAGCCGGGCTATTTGTTATGATGGAAAGACGGTTCTAAAAAAAAAGCTAAAACGAAGGAGAAACAAAAATGCAAAGAATGAAGGGTAAAATGAGAATTAATAGAATTCTTGAAGCTTCTTAAACTCTCTCCATTTCTCACGTTTCTTCTCCTTTATTTGGCAGACCTTCTTGCCGCCCCAAGACAGAAAAACATTCTGCTCTTCTAGGAGCCCCAAGAGAAGAAGAAACAGGAGAGAAAATTCAAGTCAAAGGTAAGGAAATTTCTTAGTTTTTCATGCTTCACCTTAGCTAACCTCTTCTTCCCTTTTTCCTTCTTCTTCTTCATGATTTTTCTGAAGTTTTAAGGGCTATCTTGAAGGGAGAATAGAGGGAAATTTTCAGATTCAAACCAAACTAACCAAGGAAATAAGATAAAAATGCATTCTATGATAACTATATGGAACCCCCTTTCTTCTCCATTTTGACCTACATGTGTTCTGCTCTAGGGAGTTGAATTTTTAGCCAAACCAAGGCTAATTCTTAGGTATTTGATGGAGAGGAATAAGAATATGCAAAGAAAACTATGAAATAGGCATTAGGATTCAAGATGCAAAACTTAGGGTTTCTAGTGCACCTTTCAAATTCTAAATTTATGTGATGCTTTCTAGGTTTAATTTAGAGTATAAATGAGTTCTTGAGGCACCCAAGATGCTCCTCACAAGCTTCTTCCTCCAAGAAAATCAAGAGAACTCCAAGAAGCCCAATTGATGTCATAATCTCGACTTAGGCTTGTTTGTGTAGGTGGGGGATTTTTAAATTTTTCTAAGGTCATTCTTGAGTCATATTTTATCAATGAAAATGAAGGGAGGTCTTGGAAAAAATTTAAAACTCATGGAAAGTGATTTGGTGCCTTAAGTTCCATATTATGACCTAAAGAAACAATATGGCGCTAGGCCTTTTGTTTTAATGATGTGATAACTTCAAGAGGCTTAAAAAGTGTCAAAAATCATATTTGGAAGGAAAGAATGAGGCCTAGAAGTCATTTGAGGGGTGTTCCTTTATTAAGTGCAAATATGGACCATAATGGGAGTTATAAAGCCAACTAGTGTTTAAGCAAGTTGCATAGCTTTAGAATGTGTCTCATGAATCTAATTGGCTCCCATAAATTGTATCTAGGCCAAGAGAAACCATCTCCACCAACTTGTGGGTGTGTGGCCAAAAGAGGAGACTTGAATCTAAAAGAAAAAGTGTGTGGTTGTATGCAAGGTAACTCTTTCTACTTTCTCTCATGCATAAATGTGTGTTTAGCTTATTTTAGAATGTGTGTATGTGCATTTTCAAATTATGAAAAGTATGCTAACATGCCTTTATATTCTATGATCCTTGATGGCATGTTATGTTTCAAATAAGCACATGATGTTTGTATAAGTTTGCTTGAGTATAGAGAGACCAAGAACTCTTCCCTTTGGTAAGGATGAGCCAAGAACCCTTGAGCTTGGTTGAGATAAAGTGAAGAGTCTCCCAAAAGCAAAGTGGGCTCCCAAGAGTATGGTTGAGTCCAAAGTGTTCAAAGAATGGGTGAGGCAAGTCCAAAATCCATGAAGAGAAGTGTAAGGCCAATCCAAGCACTTGGTGAACTCTTAGATGTCTTGTATAAATTGTTCATATACCAAGTTTGCTTTTAAAATGTCCGTAGCTTTTATTTTTCTATACATACATTTGTAAAACTTACTTTGCACATATTATGTATGAGTGAATGATATATGAGCTATTGGGATTCTTTGAATCTCATCCCCTCCTCTCCAATAATCTAATATGTTAGGTGGATCAAGTAATTATGGTGAAGGAAGACAACAACATGAAGAGCTAAGATTGACAAGCTTATGTCTTGTTTTGTCTATTTTGAAATTATAATGATAGTTTATAATGTATATGATGTTGTATATGTATTGTGAACCTTGAGACATATATAAAGATGCTACTATGTGATGTTTATAGCTATGGATATGATATATGAGTTATAAAATATAATTTGAGTATATAATGCCCAAATATGCGATGTGGAAGTATGAAGTAAATGTGCATAAGTGTGGGTTGAATGGCCAAAATGAGATGCATGAGGTTTATGACTATTTGGGCAACTCATACAAGTCTCAAATGTACTTTTAGACTTGCCCAAAAGGTGTCACAACCAAGGAAAGGCCATTTGGCAAATTTGATACCTCATATGGAGTCAAATTTGACCATAATAGAACCCTATATCACTTTTTGGCCAAATAAATTAGTCTTGATTTGAGATTTGGTATACTAATAGGTCTCATTGAGAGTTTTTTGGGAAGCTAAAAATCATAATTTTTGGAAGTCCATAGAATATTTGATGATTTTTCAAAGTTGGCTAAAATTCTTGAAATAGTCTGATGCACTATTACATTGGGTCTGAAATTAGTTTCTGTCACATAAGGCTCAAATAATGTCCAATTGCCATAAAATTTTATAGGCAGAAATTAGAGGTTATAATGACTTGTGCCAACTGGAATCACCCTATTTGGATGTCTAAAGAGGGAGATATGATTTTTCAAAGATTCAGTCCAGTGTTAGGCATCCAACCAGACCTTAGTCACTGTTTGATAGAAATTCAGAGTCTGGGCAAGCTTGAATTGGTCTGGAGTTATTTTTTTCCTCTAGCTAACATTCTCAGCTTTCCAGATTGGTATCCTTCACTTGATTTGAAATTTTTTGGAATTAATTGGATATTTTTAAAGTTTATATCAATAAACTATGACGGCATCAGGACCCATTCTGACCTCCAGACCATTTCGCGTATCAAACGTTCAGTGTGTGGGATGTTAGGATGTTTACCTATTTTTAGCATAAAGTAGATATTCCAAGCTTTCCAAAATGACTAAAAACAGATTATTTTAATTTTTCTAAATTTAGTTATGATTTTTTAAAATTTGCCTAGAAATGAGGCCAATTCTGGCCGAGTAAGAGTCTTCATATTCTATGCCCCATTTCAGTTTTCACGAGTTGTACGCATGTTTTTTAGTGGTAAATGAGTTGTAATGATGTAATTAAATAAGAGAATGCATAATATGAGCTCACACGATCCATGTGACACCGAAATAAATTTTTAGATATGACGAAACGTAAAGAAAAGTCCAATTTCCCTTACTTTTTCTTATGGGAAATCTATATAATTCATACAATTATACTATTCAAAAGCATGAGATGAGCTAAAATTATAGTGTTACACAACTCACATATGTAAATCATAGAGTTTTAAGCAAAATTAACATGAGTTTCAAGCAAGGTTCATTTCTTCCATAAGTTTTCAACACTTACTTTAGGCCACTTAGGGTTCATTTTGAGCTATAGGGGTTCCAACTTCAATCTTTCATTTCCTTAATTCATTTCCATCCATAATATACTCAATTACATCATAAACAACTCAATTTGAAGCCTACGACATGGTTCAAGAACCATTTGTCATGGATATGGAGGTAAAAACCAGAAAATCACATGTTGGTCTTAAGTTCCAATGGCAACTTTTTAATATGAACTTTGAAAAATCATAATTAATTCTAAAAAATTCAAAATCAAATACATGATAGATTTCTAAAAAGCTCCAGATGCCAACTAGAGGGAAAAATAATTCCAGATCAATTCAAAAGCCTTTAAACCTCAAAAACCAATGGAACAGTGCTGTAGGTCTGGAACTCGTTCTACAACAGACCAAAAAATTCAAAATTTTGTTTCTCTCTCTATTGAGTTCCAAATGAGGTGATCTCGGTGGCCATGAAAAGTTTATGATACCAACTACAGACTTGTAAAATTTTATAAGCATTAAACTTCATTTGGCCCTCAAAAAATATCAAAAACCAGACTATCTAGAAGCACAGTACCATGACAGTTTCTGCATAATTTAGTTAACTTTGAAAAATTATAAAATATTCCATAGAACTCCAAAAATTCTGATCTTTGTTCTGTAAAATAGTCTTAATAAGATCTATATGTCTACTAAATTTCATACCAAAACTCATTCATTTGATCGAGTTTTAATTCAGGGGCAAAATATGGTTTAAAATAAGAATTATATGGCTCCAAATAACACCAAATGACTCTTTACTTGAACCATAACCATTTGAATAAGTCCAAAAACTTAAACACAGCACGTAAAAGCATCATAATAGGTCCAAAACCTTATGAAACTCAAATTCACTATTCCACTTGCATAAATACACATAGACATCATGGGTTAAGGATGTTCAAAACACATATTCTGATACATTTCATTTCAAATCTAGTTCATACAATATATTTATATGCATTTACATATGTTCAAGGATTTACATCTCATACATACCTTATACATACATGCTTTGACATTAACTTGTATAAAAAACTATTTTATTGTCAAAATATTGCAATTCACACTCCTTGGCCTCCATTCTTTGCTCCTTGGGCTTCATTTAGACAAAGTTAGATGGAAAGTGGGGGAGAGTGAGATTCAAAGGATCTCAATAGCTCTATCATCTTTTGAAACAAGCATATAGGTATATAATTATGTCAAAGAACACAAGTATGTACCAAACACTCCCAACAACCATTCAAATCATATTTTCAAGATCACATAAGCATATCCAAATCAAAGTTAAGCTCTAGAGAGACTTTTGATCTAACCTCACCCTATTATTTGAGACTTTTGGATTAGTCTCACCCACTTTCTAAAGATTTTTGACTTAGTTTCACTCATTTTAAGAGACTTTTACCCTTGTCTCATCCATTTTTAAAAACTTTTGGCTGCACCTCACCCATTCCAAGAGACTTTTGGAATAACCTCACCCATAAAGAACAATTTTACAATCAAACACAATTCAAGAAGCATATTGGTATCAAAACATTAATTCAATAACTATAGACATATCTCATGATTCAAACACACATACAAGAATTCAATGATAATCACATTACTAAAAAATGCATACAAGAAAGGATGGAGAGCTACCTTTCTCAAGAAGCACAATCTTTCTCCCTTTGGTTCCACACTTTCCTCTCTCAGCCTTACAAGCATATTGGGGAGACACTTGATTTGCTTGGCCTATACACATCAAACAACATACAAACAAATTAATGGAATCATCTTTAGTCTCATATAATCTCTACACAAGCTACATCTAACTTATGCTACCATTATAGTTTCATACAAGAGCATAATGAAGTAACTTATATAATTCAAGATCTTGGCTCCAATTTCTCACTCAATCTAAATCACATGACTCCATTTAAACTTTTTAGAGTCACCACCAACTCAATTCCATGAGCTAATTACCAAGTTGCTTTTTTAAGTCTACAAAAGGAACCTAAACTCTCATCTTTCAAACTGTGATTTTTTAATTCAAACCAATAATTCCTTTGGTATTTATTATTTATTTCTAGGCCATTTGTATTATTGGAATCAAAGAAAACTCTCTTTAGGTACTGGTTCTCTCTCTTAGCTGAAATACTCACATACTTAGAAAGCCCATAGAGTTTTCTTAGTTTTCTTAGAAAATTTGTCATCCATAAAACTTCTTAAATGTCTTAAGAACTCAAACATACTTTTAAATAATCTAAATCATCATTAGAAAGCTTCATAATTTTTTAGGTGCAAGCAAATCCCTAATCTCCATAACTTATTATCTATAGTCTCTTTTTGAATTCTATTGCTTCCATATTAATTTCTACACTCCAAAACTCTTGTTCCCATTATGATTTCATCAAAAATCAAATCTTTCTAAATTGCTCCAGGTCTAGCCGAGCCTATGGAGTAATAAGGAACCAAGGAAATGTTTCTTCCATGTCATGAGTTATACATCAAATGGAAAGACTCTTTATGGTGGTTATTTTGATGTATTTGGTTCCTTGTTAAAAGCTCTTTCTTCCATGGGTTCAGAAAAAAAATTCATCTTTTCAAAATATTAAAACCATAGAGAAAGGGAAGAGAAGGAGGGAAAAAACATTAACAAAGGCAAGATAGGCAAAATTGCATAAAAAATTACCTATATGAGGCTCTCTCTCCCTTGCCTCTTCCTCCTTCTTTCTCACGCCTAAATTTTTATTCCAAAGCTAGAGAAGGTCGGTTATGGGATGAAGAAGGCGTGCTGGTCTGATATGGAGAGGAAAAAGTGACTTTATAACATTTTTCAAAATATCCATCATGCCCTGCCACTTCAATTTCTCCGTTTAAACTCATTTCGACTCCTTTTTAAGAACCATTTTTTCCATCATGAAATTTTGTCTAATTCATAAAATACTTTTGATTTCACTCAAATTAGATTTAAAACCTTACCGAACCCTTTGGTCAACTCTTTACCGAAAATGCATACCGGGAGAGTTTTAACTATTATGATGGTTCTCATAGTTTTTGAAGCCTCTGAAAACCCTTGGAAACTCAATTTTTTCATTTAAAGATCCCTCTTTTTGGTTTTCTAAAACTTGCCCAAAATTACGATTTTACCACTATCTCTCGTATCTTCCCATTTAGTCTTTTTGGCTCCAATTCTAGGCTATCCTAAGGCTTTAACCCACATTTTTAGATGTTCTAATTAACATTTAAATCTCAATTAGCCTCAATCCACTTTACTTCAGGGTCCTCATTCATTAATCAACTAATTCATATTTTAGTTTTAATCTATCGTAGTTCATATTGGACTCATTAGGCCTGTGACTCCCTGTAAATCATTCATTCCACTCCTTAGGGATGATTTGGATTTCCAAATCATAGAATATTACAACAAGTCTATTTTTTTTAACCATATCATAGAATTCTTAAAAATGTTAAAAATATTGTTCAATTGAATTAGAAAACACCAAAATATCATCTATATAAATTATGGTGAATTTATATTTGTTGAAATTTTATATTTTTATTAAGTAAAATAAATATTAAATATGTAATAATAAATACACATAATATAAATTATCATCTAATTATAATTTAAATTAAATTAATATATATAATATTATATCTAATTTATTATTTATTATTTAATATAAATTTAGATTTTTTATAATTTATATTAAAATTTTTAAGTCATATATATTACTATATATGTAATAATATATTATTATGTTATGTTATATATATATATATTGTTAATCATTTTTCTGCCACTAGGAATAGTAACAAAAAATTGTTGGTTTATAATATATTAGTATATGTATAATAATATATTATAATATATATCATTAATTTGAAAATTGAATAAAGTTATTGTCTCCCCCTTTTTTCTCTTTTTATAAATTTCAAAATTTTCCTATCTTATTTTATCTCTTTTTCATTTCTAAAATTAAATCTGCCAATTTTTTAAGTTTTGATGTCTTATTTTATTTTTTCTCTGTTTCTCTATTTGTGAGCATTTTTTTGAAGTTGTTTATCTCCATCTATTTCTTGCCTATTGTTATAACTATTTAACTCTTAACTTTATATCTTTTTTTTTGTAAAAATTTTTGCCTTTTATTATTTATTAGATTTGTTTCAATATTGTTTGTGAATTGTTTCTAATTATGTTGTCAAAGGTTTTCTTTTATCTATTTTGATTTTTGCTGTATCGTGAATTATTTATATTTTACTAAATCTCTATCCTTCTTCTTCTTTGTTGGCTCTATCTATTTCTTCTCTTTTGTAAGTGATTATTTGAAATGATAATCAAGCAAACATTTCTCTTGTTACATTTTGAAAATTTTAGTATTTGAATCTGATTTCTCTTCTACTTCAAATGTATTTTTAGTTTTAATTTAATTTATTTGTTTAATTTTATTTATTTGATTTTACTTTTTTGGTTCAAAAAAGCTAGTAAAAAACCCAAAAATGTATAAATTTCAAAGAGAAGATCAACAGGAATATCAAAAATATATCAACCTCAATAAAGAAAAAAAACCCAGAAAAAAATAGAAAATTCAAAAAACTATCATAATAAATTAAATATAACCTCATTTATTTTTTATTCTAAACAATCATATTATAAAATTAAATGTGTTTAAAATATATATTTAATATTTACTTATTAATTATTATAATATGTATAATAAAATTTTTTAAAAATAAAATTAAACATATTTTGTAATTTATTATTTTTTTTACAATTATTTATCAGAAATGGTTTTCAATAGAATAGTCTGTTGAAAACCATTTATTTATCACAGCATAATGATTGGTCTGTTGGAAACCATTTCCGACAGCCACTATGCTATCAGAATTGACTTCTTATTTTTTTTATCTAAAATGTTTAAATATATTTTTTTATTTTTATTTTTATTAACATTATTTATAAGTAAATAATTATAAATAAATAAATAAATTTACAAATAATTATCTTAATTAAAATAATTAATTATTATTATTAACATTATTTATTAATTCTTTCTTATTATTCAACTTTTTATCGACATTATATCTATATTAAATAAAATTTTTATTTATAACAAAATTTATATTTATTTAATATGACAGATAGAAGATACAAGACAAGTGAAAGAGAATAATAAAAATAGCAACAAATATACATGTACAAAGATTTTCTACAAGAAAAATAGGACAGATTGTGGCGATAGAAATATTGGTCAAAAAATTACGACTTTTAACTCTATGCGAAAGATATAATTTATTAGAAATTAACATTTTTTTGTAGTGTGAGAACACCAAATAACATCATGTTCTTAATTACAAATATTTCTTGCATTAGTGCAATATTTGTGCTATCTAATAGAGGCTGCTATCTAGTTTACGTGTCCGCACTCACACATCCTTAATTACGACTTAAAACATCATTCGTGAAATTAACCATATCTATACATAAACGTGTATAATAATCATTAACTCTGAAAAGCTTTTCTCTTTTTCAAAAATTTAACCCATTGAAACCAAATGATGAGGACTAGTTGCTTTGGATGATTTGACTTTGAAATTACAAGTCCTCTAGACTTTGGAATGAAACCATCGAATATTAAAGCAAGTTACAAGGTAGCATTTGGTAAGTAGGAAAGAAAATTAAGGGAATGAAAAAAAAAGTGCATAAGTGTGATAAAAAAAATTGATTTTATGTCCTTATTTTCAAGAAAGTAATAAAAGGGGACATTTTGTTAAATACTAATGACAAGGGCATAATAGAAATTTCTTGCTCTTTTTTTGAATAGTGTGATTCCATGGAATTTCTTTTCCCTAATACCAAACGCTACCTAAATCTAACATTATTTTCTGTTTTTCAATTATTAGTAATTTTTAGTTAGTAGGAGATGTATGATATAAAAAGTAGCAAAAGAAAGACAGGTAATCGGTTGGACCAAATCAGAGCCTCTATATATATATATATATATATATATATTATTTGAGTTATTAGTTCATTGTGAATAAATATTATCATTTTAGCCATCACCACTAGATCACTCCAAACTAGCCAAGTTAGGGATAGCAATTTTTTTTTTTTGGGTTGGGTGGGGGGGGAATCCATGGAGTGATTGCCTCGAATATAGTTACAACTGTGTTGAATTGTTTATCTATGGGGACGGCATAGGGGTAGATTTCTCTGCACAAAAAATATGGCGTTGGGAGCAATGACGATGCCCATCCTTCCATGGAGACCTAGCTATCTTGAAGTACTAGTATAAGGAATCAAATGCCGCCAACAAGGAAACCTCCGCCCTGAGAGCACTGCACCCTCGCCGGAGCTCCTTTCTCTCATCTTGCCCAGCACAAAGAAGCCTCCCGTAGCCCCCCTATCAATCCGTGTGCAAAACCCCAAATGGCTTCATCCTTCCCATTCTCCAAATCCAACTTCTGAGACCTCCTTCAGCCTCAAATTTGAAAATTCTCTTAGATATTTTCCTTTATCTCAAAGTAGCAATCCTGCATCGCCTTGTTTTCCTTCATCTTGCCAAACCCCGCTTTCGCAAATGTCTATCTATTTCTCAAATTTCCCAAATTCAGAAAATCCTAACTCCATCTCTAAAACTACTTCTTTCTCACCATTAATTTTTCTTCCCTCTTCCTTCTTCAATCACCAGCCCAACTTTTTGCCCCAAACCTATTCCTTCTCTCAATTCAACAAATCAAATCCTTCTCCAACAATTGTCATTAATCCTGTGCTCCATGAGCCTATACCCAACAGCCTTCCGTCATTGTCTTTGTTCAGTACAATTTTCTTTTTCCTATCTTGTTTCCTATTTCCACAACTATAAACACCTCACCACTTCTTGCCTATCATTACCATTTCAAAATAATTTCACTTCCTTTACCATATTAAACACAATTGCCTCTATTATCTCCCTCCTTTAAATTAGCGTTCCATATTATGATCATCCAATGAATTCATGTAAACTATATTCTTCTACTTTTACTCATCATTTTGAAAGGAACATACCTTGATGTGATCAATAGTTGTCATAGGAAAGTCATCAATTCCTTAACGACACATGAGAGACTACAAAGTACAGACGCAAAAGAAAAATGGGTTAGATATAGCAGCCATTAGCATACTTATTTAAAAAGGCGGGGGAAACAAATTAAAGGAGAGTTGAAACCTTACCATAGAGAAGGAAGTCATGTCACTTGACATGTTTTTAAATTTGAAGCAATAATGGTGAACGCCAAACCTGTCAATGCCAAACTTTTTCATAAACTCTATTGATTGTATGCAAAAATGTAGTTTGTAGATCATATACCCACTTCAAGAGTATCTTCTTAGCAGCCTTATGCTGTAAACAAGAAGTGGAAAACAATGTTAAGGATAGAAAAAGCACTGAAATTTGATGGTCAAATCACTAGGCATCTAAATTCAGTACCACAAAAGACAGCTTTACCAGATCTTAGAATAGTAAAATAAACGCCTCAAAGATGTGAATAATGTATTTAGAAGGAACCGTGTCTCCTCTCTCTTTGATATGAATGGTTCATCATGAAATAAGTGATAAAATGATTTTACTCCCATGTATGGTTTTATTAATTATTTTAAAGAAACAAAAAAATGAAGTGGACAATTGCTCAATCAAAGATACCATGAGTTTTAGAAGCAGATCAAACCATACTATCCAGTGATAAGCATTGTCGGTAACTGATGCCATGAACTGAGAACCTAAACAAATCAAAGCTTCCAGAAGCAAATTAAGAACAGGACTTTACAATCCAGTTAACATGCTAACTTCTATACACTCCAATTGTATTTGGTTATAAGAAAAAATGATACAAAATAAATTCATTTTAACTCGTAGGGATAAAACTTGCAAATCAAAGAAGTCTAAATTTTGAAAACCTATATACAAGTATCTCTAGAAAACACTTGAAATTTATAGCCAAACAAACAAATACAATCTCCACCAATTGAAAAGTAAAGCTTACCATAGCAGCAGATGGGAGATGAAATTTCATCTTCAGGTAACGAGCGACGGCAGAGAAGAACATGAGATAAAAGCTCAGGACCTTGAACTTCATTTGAGGGTAATGAGAAACGGCAGAGAAGAACCTGATCTTATGCCCCCTGATATGCTCAGGTGAACCATCATCGCTGACAAGCGACGACGATGACGACTTGAAACCACTCAACACGAAGCTATTATCTCTGCAACTCTTTTTTCTGCTTCTCTCTGGCATCAACTTGCTCGGATCAATATCAAATCATGAGGCATGAACTTAAAACAGTGAAAAATACACAGGGAACCTCTTTTCTCCCTTGCAATATCCAAACACAGACAAAAACACATTCCTGATTAACCACGCCCTTGGCATACAAAAGGAATGGAGAAATTACCTGAATGAGAAAGGAGACGGAATACCGGGAAGAAGGCATGAGAATGAAGAAAGGGTGCCACCAGAAGCAGATCCTCGAATCTCTCCGTTCATTCTGTGCTACGGACCCAAAGAGCTTTGGCCGAAGAGCGCAGAGAAATGAGAGAAATTGAAATGGGAGAAAACCCACGAGGGTTTGGTCCAAATGAAAGGAGAGAAGTGAGAAGGAGGCGTGAAAATTACTGCCATTATTGTGTGCTTTTTTGGTAGTGACTGTACATTTAAGAAGTTTCTTGTATTCCCGCGGGGAATGGCGTTGGGGACCTTTGTCTTCCACGATATACAATGAGGCGGGGATGGGGAGATGCGGAAATGGCAACGATAAGAATTATTCTCTATTTGTTATTGGAAACAAAATAAAACATAACAAAACAAAAAGATGATTTAACAAGTTCAATCCTCATTATTTTATTTCCTAAAGTTCCTATCTTACCATCTTGGACGGACCAAAGCCATTTCAACTAATAAATTTTTAAGTAAAATTTCTAAGCCAAACGTTATGCCCTTTGTTTTTGGGCGAATAACCCCGTATGGTTGGCTTTTTAATGTAAATATACAAACAAAAAAAAACAAAAGAAAGATATGTAACAATTTTAAAATATATTTTGGATATATATAATTATTTTTTAAAAAATAATTATAATAATGGGACGCAGAGACTGGAGCTTCCCGTCCCAAATAAAATTTTTTTAAAAAAAAAATTAAGGGACGCAGAGTATGAAGCTCCGCGTCTCTTTTTTTATTTTTTTTTATTTTTTTTTTTTAAAATTGAGGGTCAGCTTTGACCCACGCAATGTTAGTCAAATAGATTCACGGGTCATATTGACCCGTGGGTTTTTTTAAATTATTAAAAAATTATTATTTTAATTAATTTATTTTAAAAAAATATAAATATAGATTTTAAAAAATAAAAATTTATTGTAATAAATAATGTTAATTTTTTTATTAAATTTATTAATTATTTAAATATATATTAATTTTTTATATTAAAAATATTTAAAATTTTTATAATTTTACAAGTATAAAAATTTATGTTTTGAGAAAATTTAAATAATTTTATTGAAATTTATAAAAGGTGAAATTTAGATAATTAAAAATAAAAAGAATTTAAATAAGTTAATAAAAGTATTTTTAAAATTACATTAATATGGGACTTTTTTAAATGAGAAAAAAATTTTAATTTATATATTGAAGAGGACAATGGTTTAATTTATTTATTATTTAAATTTATATTAATTTTTTTTAACATTAAAAAATAAGAAATCTTTAAAATTTTTATAATTTTATTAATTTTGGAAGTGTCAAGAATTTATGTTTTGAGAAAATTTATATAATTTTATTGAAATTTGTAAAAGGTGAAATTTAGATAACTAAAAAGTAAACAAGAATTTAAATAAATTAAAATAGTATTTCTAAAATTACATTTATATGAGACTTTTTTAAATAGAGAAAAAATTGTAATCTATATATTGAAAAGACAATGGTTTAATTTAATTATTATTTAAATTTATATTAATTATTTTTGTATATTTAAAAATATAATATCTTTAAATTTTTTTATAATTTTATTAATTTTGTAAGTGTTAAGAATTTATATTTTGAAAAAATTTAAATAATTTTATTGAAATTTGTAAAGGGTGAAATTTAGATAACTAAAAAAAGTAAACAAGAATTTAAATAAACTCATAAAAGTATTTCTAAAATTACATGTTTTAAATGGGAAAAAATTTTTAAATGGGGAAAAAATTTTAATCTATGAAAGGAAGAAGACAATGGTTTAATTTATTTATTATTTAAATTTATATTAATTCTTTTTGTATATTTTAAAAAACAATGTCTTTAAAAATTTGTTATAATTTTATTAATTTTGTAAGTGTTAAGAATTTATATTTTGAGAAAATTTAAATAATTTTATTAAAATTTGTAAAAGGTGAAATTTAGATAACTAAAAAAATAAACAAGAATTTAAATAAATTAATAGAAGTATTTCTAAAACTACATTTATATGGGACTTTTTTAATTGGAAAAAAAAATTAATCTACATATTGAAGAAGACAATGGTTTAATTTATTTATTATTGAAATTTATATTAAGTCTTTTTGTATATTTTAAAAAACAAGATCTTTAAAATTTTTTATAATTTTATTAATTTTGTAAGTGTTAAGAATTTGTGTTTTGAGAAAATTTTAATAATTTTATTGAAATTTGTAAAAGGTGAAATTTAGATAACTAAAAAAGTAAACAAGAATTTAAATAAATTAATAAAAGTATTTATAAAACTACATTTATATGAGACTTTTTTAATTAGGAAAAAAATTTTAATCTATATATTAAAAAAGACAATGGTTTAATTTAATTATTATTTAAATTTATATTAATTATTTTTGTATATTTAAAAAAACAATGTCTTTAAAATTTTTTATAATTTTATTAATTTTGTAAGTGTTAAAAATTTATATTTTGAGAAAATTTAAATAAATTTGTTGAAATTTGTAAAAGGTGAAATTTAGATAACTAAAAAAGTAAACAAGAATTTAAATAAATTAATAAAAGTATTTCTAAAACTACATTTATATGGGACCTTTTTAATTGGGAAAAAAAATTTAATCTATATATTGAGGAAGAGAATGATTTAATTTGTATATACAATTTGTTTAATTTTATAATTATAAGAAATTTATGTGATGAAAAATAGTAATCAATTTTATTTAGATTTTGAACAAGTAAAATATAAATAATAAGTTTTAAAAAATTCATATAAGAATTCTTAAACATATAATAAAAGTATTTGTAAAATCATAATACGTTATTTGCTATGGTAATATTAGTAACATTTTTTTGCTTATAAAAAAATTCTCTTATTTATAGTTTGAAGAATATAATGTCTTAATTTGTTTAAATTATTGTGAGGTGTATTAATTAATTTTGTTTGAAGTGAAAGGAAAAAAAATTAATAAAGAATGAAAAAATGAATAAAATAATTTGTAAAACGAAAATTAATGTTTTGAAGAATATTAAATAATTTTGTTAAGTTGGTAAATATAATCAAGTTTCTTAATCAAATTGTTTTCGTACATTAGGAGATATGTTTTTTTTTTCTAATGTATGAAAAGAAATTTTTGTAAATGAAATATAACAATTTTAAAAATATAACGCATTAAAATTAATGTTTTGAAGAATATTAAATAATTTTGTTAAGTTGGTAGATATAATCAAGTTTCTTAATTAAATTGTTTTCGTACATTGGGAGATATATTTTTTTTTCTAATGTATGAAAAGAAATTTTTGTAAATGAAATATAACAATTTTAAAATTATAATGCATTAAAATTAAAAAATAATGTTGTAATGTATATATATTCATTATATGGATGTGTATATAATTGTAGTAATTAATCTTTTAATAAGCTAATGTTGTGCAAAGAGGGAATAAAGTTTTCTTACAATATATGTAAGTCTGTCATTAAATAATACAAATGAATATTAAACTTGAAAAAGATTAATAACTATCAACCATAATGACTGTCTGTCCCACACCGAGGCCTTCTCCTCATTCGCTGTGGGCGACGTTGTTGTGGTTGTTGCTATTCTTCCTCTTCATCCTCTTCAGTATCATTAACAAGTACTTCTTCATTTCCTTCTCCAGACGATTCATTCTCCACTTGATTGTAAATTTGTTGTGAACTAAAATTCCACTGAGGAGATTGAACAGGCGGAATTGGCTGATTTGGAGTGAGAAAGCCGTGTTGCGGTTGGTAGGATGCCCACTGTGAGAAAGAAGAAGTGTTGTCATACTCTGTACTAAATGCAGCTGGATCCGTAAATAATGATGTAAATGATACTCCGGCAGCTTGCATTGATTGCGAGTGCGGTGTGAAGAATGATGACTCAATATAAGTGGACGAAGGCAATAAAAGTGCATAATAAGGTGCAAAGGAAGATGGACCTGGAATGCTAACATCTACAGATGGCGGACAGGAAGAAGAACTAACGTCTCCACCGATAGTCTGTGGTAAAGTAGAAGAAGGACCAACGTCACCAACGTCACCACCTGACATAGGGTCTGTCGTGTAAGATGATGATGGCCTGTTCGTATGACATCCCCTAAAGTCACTACCAGACATTGGTTCCCTGGATGAGAGGAACCCATGACCTCTTTTTCCTAGTCTCGCCTCTAGCTCTGGAGGTCTGGATAGATCAGGTGCTGGTGGAGCTGGTTGAGAGACGAACATATCTCGATGTTCTCCTAAAGCATGCAACATATTTCGAATATCATTGCTTGCTTTGCGCTTAAAATCTCCATAACTAAGCGTCGATTGGTCAATGATAGTAAGTCTGTATAAGTCCTCCAACAAATCAGTCTGTGAAAAAGAAAAAGAATTGTTAAGAATAATACATATATCTATTTAAGGATAGGCAATATAAAGATAAGAATAATGTAAAAGTCATACCACAAAACCTTGAGAACCACTAATAGGATAGATCCATCTTCGCGTATGTCGTCAATACCAACGCATATAGTCTGAGGCACGATCTAGTGGTCTATCAGTAAGGTCATTTTGTGCCACTACCAAGGGCCATGAATTCCATGCTGTAATAAATACTACATGCTCTTCGCATCAGTCTTTGTGAATTTTTCCTCTTAATTGAAGAGTATGCAGTGATCCTATATTAAATGGTTTTTCTGGAATATGCTGCACCATACCGAATTGACGGAGAACGCGATCAGCGTGATGCCACTCAACTGTCCAAAAGCAAAGTATAGGCACAGATGCATGCCATACATTAGACATCGCTAGGCAATACTCCGGAATTAGTTGGACAACCTCGGGTGAGTCGTATGGGCGCCAAATAACCTACACACCAGAAGGTAGTTACTTTGGGTCACAAATTATAAAATGGATAACAAGTAAGTACCCAAATACAAACCTCATCGTCTTTCATTTGGTCTAACAATATTCTATACTGCTTCAAGGCATCTATCGTCGGTCAAGGATATTGTGGAACATCCCGCCACCTATGAGGAAAGGGAGAACACATGTTACTTTATCAATTATCAAAAAATAGCATATCTAAAAAATATATATGCCTATACCTGAAACCTAACGGGGGTTGAGTAGGATAAATAGCCATCTGAGGATCAGGCTGGGGGGGTCTTTGTGGAACAAGACGGGGAAATCGGTCCCATGCCCATAAATGAAGCAGTGTCAGACAACCACCTATGTTAACCTCGTTATAGTGGATGGCATTGCACATTTCTCTATATAGATGGGCCAACACTGCTGATCCCCAACTATACTGACCAGCTTCTACAAAATCAACAAGTAGCAGAAGATACATTAACATAACTTTATGTCCAGTCCTATCTAGCATCAAATACCCCCCAATCAAACGCAGGATATATGCTCGTGCAAACTGGAAAATAGTATCATCATTTCCATCATCTGGCAAGTTATTGAGTGTCTGAGTCAACCAGGGAACACTCAACCTCTGTCCATCCAATGTCTCAGGAGGAGGTATCACACCAAGCAACTCATTACAAATAATTGACCAATTAAAATCTGTCTGTCCACATACTGCATTTCTTGTGCAAGGCAAACCCAGTTGGATAGCGACGTCTTGCAGTGTGATTGTGCACTCGCCTCTAGTGAGGTGAAAGGTATGCGTCTCCGGGCTCCATCGCTCAATCAAAGCTGACACGAGGGCAGCATTGAAGTCAAAATGACCGAGACGTGAAACACTGTAAAAACCAGCTTGTATGAGATATGGGACAATAGCCGGAGGGGGATCAAAGATATTATCTTATTGTGCTATTCATCTTATACGTAGAATTCTATCATCCTGTGCAATTATATTAGAGAAAATGTCACAAATTTAGTTAACGCAATAATAAACAATAAAGTAAATTTGTTACTCACTCATCCTTGCCACACAGCTTGAGACACATGACGGGACTGTAAATATAGTAAAGACTCATCCTCTGGTCCAGGATGAACAACACTCTGACGAGGGTCCATTATAGAAACCAATAACTCAAATATCTGGTAATAATAACATTAATATGTCAGACAGATGAACGACAAATCATAAGCCAATAATATAATCTTAGTACGTCAAATTAATAAACAACAATGAATAAGCAAAAAAGACAATTTTAAACTAATAATTGACTATTCATATAGCATTCAAATACAAATGATCGTTAACAATAAATATTTTATTCGCTCCAATAACTATATCTATCCCCGTGGTTGACGAGAGGGGCACGTGGCACGATTGTGTCCAATCTGCCTACATAAACCACATCTTTGGTTGTCCCTGGAGGTTTCTTGCCAATCCATCTCATTGCGTATTCACGAAGCTTTCGGCTGACCTTTATCTCAAATCGTAGAAGGATCAGGGACCAATCGAGGCCCACTTGTGTAAGGCCAATAAACGTCTCCTTCCATTGGACGAAATTCTGTCTTGTAAGCATTTAGGATTGTCTCCAATCGGAAAACAGCGTGCACAAATTGTAGAGGATCAAGACGCACCTTGGCACATGCAGCAAAGACATGTTGACAGGGATACTTCTGGAGTTGAAACTCGCCACAGTCACATATTCTATTTGTCAGGCTAACTTTGCATATTCGCCCATACTGTTTATTGGAAGGATCGTAGGGCTCTTCGACTTCAAATTCTGAAGCCCTTCTATCAAATGCACGAACTGATAAAGCAGATGCTCTTGCAATTCTGATTGAAATCTTTTTGTGGATATCCTCAGAGAATAAGCTGCCTGCTTGCATCTGAACAAATGTAGTTTGTGCTCGTTCAACCCAATATTTATTCAACCGATACAATGTAGCCTTGACTAAGCCAATGATGGGAAGGAACCTAACACCTTTGAAGACACTATTGATACACTTGGCTAAATTTGTTGTCATGTGCCCCCAGCGATGCCCATCTACGTCATATGCACGTGACCACTTACTTTTTGGTATATTCTCTATCTAATTCGCCGCTTCTGAATGCAACTGCCAGATCTGAGCCAGTTGTTCATCAACCAAATGGCGCTCGTTCAGATAGCCGATATTCACAAACTTCTTCTTCAACTATTTAATCCTGAATGTCGTGTTAAGGTTACTCGCAATGTGACGTAAACAAAACATATGATGCGCATGGAGTGGTTGCCACCCATTTTCTGGGTTTGCGATTGCTGCTAATATTCCAGGATGACGATCAGATATCAAACAAATATCTTGCTTGTTCGGTACCACTCATCGCCTAAGGTTACTAAGAAACCACCCCCATGCCTCAATCGTTTCACCCTCAACGATGGCAAATGCAAGGGGGATAACTTTTCTAGCACCATCTTGTGAGCTGGCAATTAGCAACGTCCCCTTATATTTCCCATACAAAAATGTGCCATCTATTTGGATAATCGGTTTCAAGTGATCAAAGGCATCAATGCAAGGCTTAAATGTCCAAAATACCCTATGAAACATAGTTGTACCTTCTGTATCTGATGCTGTTTGCTGGCATTCCTTAGTCACAAATTCAAAGTATGATCCTGGATTGAAGTGTTGTACAGCAGCTAGCCATTTCGGGAGAATTGCATACGATCGCTCCCAATTTCCAAAAGCAATTGCAATAGCCCGTTGCTTACACAACCATGCCTTTTTGTAGGACACCATATATCCAAAGATGCTATGAATCCTTTCAATGACATCATGAATTAAAACAGAAGGATTTTCTGTGACCATCGATACAATATTTGATGCTATTATATCGGAGTCTAGTTTTGGATGATCTTGTGATAGCATGGAAGAGACACAAGTGTGTGGCCCTACATACTTTGTTATCCGCCAATCAGTTTCTCCCTTGGATTGACATGCTCTTATCCGCCAATTACATCTAACATCATACTCTGGACAACGATACTCCACGTACTTCATCGATGATTGATGCACCTTGAATGTGTGGTGTTTACGAACTGAATAAAGTTTTACAGCACGACTCAGTGACTGCTTATCAAAAAATCGCATGCCAACATACATCTCTTGATCATCATTCAGATCAATAACCCCCCTCCATGTTAGGTATCTCAAATTCACTCACATTATCATTGCTGATCTGAGACAGAAAAATAAATGCCTGCTCAGAATGCAAATTCAATGGAGATACAGGATTCCCTTTAGTATCATTCGCAGCAATATCATCATCCCCATATTCATTGGCATTTGGCGGAGCATCATATTCATCCTCTGCTTCAAACTCATCCATTATATCTTCAGTTACATCTGGGATACTAGAAGGATTGTTATGACACATCTCACCCCTCGATGAACTTGGCTGAGATATATCATTCATCAGTGGCATTGGTAGAGCATTAGAAAGCTGAGTCTCAAATGGATGAACATTTCCGAGATAAAAGCTAAACAAGGAGACCGATTCATTCGATCTATTAATCTGACTTGCACATGGATTTGTCAACGGTTCAATCACATCAGTCTCTTCAACTCTTAGGCCCACATCATTAGTTGAGATGTGTGCATATTATTCAGGTGCCCCTAATTGAGATGGAAAGTGTCGATTCGCGTCCCACATGGTTTGAATATCTGAATCGTCCTCCAATGTGCATGGCAAGTACCAAGTTGGATTAAGTGATCGCGGGTATCGGTACACCAACTCAGATACATATTGTCTTGACTGAAGTCGTAATTTTTCTCCAACTACAACCTTTAACTGCTCTAGATTAATGTCAGGGTCAACTCTTAATAATTTTGGCTTATCACAAACAAATATGGTTCTTTCGTTGATGGAAAAAATTCTTCCATTTGCATGAATGCATATGATTTCCTTCATTCTACTCATTGTCAATCTTTACTCAATGCCTCGGGTGAAAATAATAATTAAATATAATACATTAAAATGATCAAAGATAAAAGATAACGAAAATATTACAAAGAATTTCGGACAAACAAATGTTTCCGGGTAGAATAAAAGCTCTTCAAAATCTGTACAAATAGAAAAAAAAACTTATCAGCATTTTTTTTAAAATTAAAAATATATAAGAAGAAAATAGGCATAATTTTTTATATTTATTAATTTTTAAAATATTTAAATATTTTGTAAAAAATTAATTTTTTTATAACATACCCATCTAAAATTTTTAAAATTGCAAATTTTAAAAATTATAATATATTTAATTTTTTAATTCACAAAAATTTATTTTTAAAATTTTTGTAATTCATCCATTTTTGAATTTCCTATAATAATTTTTTTAACTATGAAATAAATTATTTTTATTTGTATTTTGTGAAAATAATTTGTAATTTATATATATATATATATATATATATTATGTAATCTTCAAATATTTGTATTTTGATAAATGTTAATATATTTTTGTTTTAAATTTGTAAAGACAATATTTTAATTTTTATTGTTAATATAATAATTTATGTTTGTTTTTTGCAAATTTAAAACAAAAATACATTAATATTTCTCAAAATAGGAATAAACAAAATTTATTTCATAGTTAAAAAATTATTTTTATATGAAATTCAAAAATTTTTAAAAACAAAATTTATGAATTAAAAAATTATATGCATTATAAATTTAAAAATTTACAATTTTAAAAAATTTATATGTGTATGATATAAAAAAAATTAATTTCTTATAAAATATGTAAATATTTTTAATATTACCAAATATAACAAAATTATTATTATTTTTTATAAAAATTATAAATTATAGATTATAATTAATTTAAAAAAATTTAAAAAATTATACAAGGACATGGAGCAACAAGCTTTGCGTCCCCTTAAATTTATAAAAAAAATTTTAAAAAGGTAATAGGGATGCGGGGCAACAAGCTCCGAGTCCCAATTTTAAAAAAAAAAAAATTGGTCAAATAATAAAAATTATATACGTAAGGAAATAGTTTCATAGGTTATATATATGTTTATTTTGTTTTTATTTTTTATATATTTACATCAAAAAGTTAAAGAAAATAAAGAATAAAAATTAATTAATATTAAATTACATACCTCAAACCAGAATATGAAAGTGGATAAGAAATCCTAAGCCTTCAATACATCCGAAATGATAGATAATATCAAGACCGATTAACAACCTGTTGAACATTTTAAAACATAATTAATTAATTTTTTCAAGAGAAAAATATAAGTATTTGTTAAGTACATGAGAAACAAAAATTTCTTTAACATAAAATACAAACCTTAAAATATAAATGAAGAGAAAGAATAAATTTATTAAATAGATAAAAATATTTAAGAGATCTAAAGAAGAAGAGAAATTGATTGAGGGGATGAAGATGAAGGATGTAAGAGATGAACGTAAATGTAAAGATGCGTGGGAAGGAATATATAGCAACAATTTAAAAAAAAAAATTTCTGACCCCCATTTGGGGGTCAGAATTTTACTGACCCATTGAGGGTCAGTTTGACCCACGTAGGGTCAGCTGACCCTTTGAGGGTCAGTTTACTAACCCTCAAAGGACCAAATTTTTTTAAAAAAATTTTAAAAAATTTAAAAAAAAAGGGACGCGGAGCCTGTGGCTCCGCGTCCCATTAATTTTTTTTGTTTTTTTTAAAATACTTACATATATCTGGAATATGTTTTGGCATTGATATATATTTTTCTTTTGTTTTTTTGTTTGTATATTTACATTAAAAAGCCTTACAAGGGAATAGGAGACCCAATTTGGGCTCTTTGGACCCAAATCTTAAACTTAAATTTATAATTGTATTTGATTCGTATTGAGGATATGGCAAATAAAAATGAGGAAGCTTAATCTAAAAGAAGAGAATGTATTAACTAAAGTGTGTATGGATTACAAATTTTTTTCTTTATGGCCTAAGAGGAAAGAAAAGCAGTTCGTAGTCGCCTATGTAGAGTAATATTTTTTACAAAATAACAAATTCTAGGAAATGAGGAATGCTACCATAATTTTGTCTTTGTTTTTCTTTTATACTTGGGGATTTATGGATGTTGTTAGCTTTCCTAAAGTTATTCGAAAGTTGCCTTAATAATATGGATTTTGACAATATAGACTAAATCAAAGCTTACGAGAACATTGGGTCTATAAGAAATCCATAACATCTCTGGCAACGTTAGTTAAAATCATTTTAGTGCAAAACATTCCTTGAATAGAATTTTTGCAAATAAATTCAATCAACTAATAGCATTTTTTAGAGAATTTCAATCTGCCAACAGTTTTTTTTTTTTTTGAAAATTCTTGTTGAAGTTGATTCATGTTAGCCAACTGAGGTTTGGTTGACCAAGGCTAACTAAAACTCAGTTGACCAAAAACTAACAGAAGTTTGAAGCTGTTAAAACTTTTGTCAACCATGAGAAATCAATTTTTTAATTTTTAATTTAAAAAAATATTTAAAATTAATTTAGTTTAAATATTAAATATATAAAATATTTTGTATCTTGTTTATTTTAATAAAAATATATAATTTTCATAAATTTATTATTTAATTTAATATATATTAAATTAGTTAATTTTGTATCATTACTTTAATTGTTAAAATTTCGTGAAAAAAGATGAAATTTTTTTATATTTGTATTATTAAAAAATTACTCACAATTTCTTAAGTTCAATAGAGCGTTACCTAATGAGCCATCGAAAAATAACCATTTTGTAACCATTAATACAATGAAAACCATTGCAAAAATAGTTTATTCTAGCCGTTGGGTAAAATGAAAACGATACGTTAGCATGGTCTCTTTCCTCTCCGCTGCAATTTTCATTTCCCTATTCTTCAATTCCTTTGTGCTTTGTTTTTCCTCTCTCTGCAATTTCTTCCTATCACCAACATTTTTCTTATCTTTTCGTTATTGGAGTTCCTGGTTTTCCAGTTCACAGTTTCAGTTTCTTCAATAAGTATATATAAATCATTGCTTAGTAATTTTTTTATGAAATTTAATTTGTTATTTAATGTTTTTATTTATTAATTATTTTTGTAATGATATAGTGGAGAAATATCTTTTATTTGATAATATTTGTAAGTTAATATTTAAATAGGTGAAGGTATGTATAGATAAATAATTAATAACCTTTTTATAAAATACTTTTGTTTAATTTTTTTAAATATTTATTAGTTATACAATGGAGAAATTATTTTGTTTGATAATATTTATAAGATAATATTTAAATTTTTTGTGATAATTCATAGAAAATATAAGTTCTTGATAATCAAAAGTGAATATATAATAGATTAAATCCTGAACGTAAATGATATACTAATAAAATTTTATAAAGAATAGAAAATTTTATTGTTTTTTCTCATAAAAAAAGGACCTAGTTCAAGAAATAAAATAAATAAATGAATACCTATATTCTAAACATAAAAATAGAAACTATCTTACTATTGACAAGGTAACTTCATAAATGAAAGTTTCAACTTGGATATTAGTATCAAACACGTCATGATGAGATTGAACCACCAATAACTAACATACACATAGGAATTTCATCTAAATTAAATGTCGTTGAACTTGATTTTAATGTTGTTAATGATGATGAAGTAAATTATGATAATAATATTAATCATGTTTAAGAATCTTTAAATTTGGAAGCCCGATTTTTTTTAGATTTATTTAATGTGTATTAACAACTATTATGGCCAAAATGAATAATCAAAGTTGCTTGTTATGGTAAAAATATTAAGTATCTTAAATCCAGCAATAACATGTCACAACAATATTTTAATGAGTTTGCAAGTGTTATGAATGAAAGTTCCTCAAGTGATAATGTTATACCCTAAGATTGGTACATAACAAAGAACATAGTATAAAATTGGGTCTTTCTACTAAAAAAGTTGATATATGCCTAAATGAATGTATGTTAATACTACAAATATGACATAAACAAGATGATGTGTAAATTTTGTGAGGTGCTGTTAGTATATTTTGTCCTTCTCATTATAGATTTGAATTTACAAAAAGTAGCTAACAATTTGCAAACGATTATAAACTAAATAATAAATTAATCATAAAAAGTCAATACATGAGTATTCTAAATTAAACACAATTCATAAAAATCTTTATCCAAAGCACAGAAGAAGGTTCAATTACTCATAATCAAAAATAAAATCCTAAAATTGACCCTAAGAGAATTCATGAAGAAAAGAATGTAGAAAACAAAACAAATTGATGGCAACAATTTCAAGAAAGATCATTCAAGTTTCCCATAGTGTTGGCAGCTTTCATAACTCTTCCTTCAATTAAGCATAACCCTTTGAATCCTTTTATTTCCTTATTTATACCCTCTTGTTAGGGTTTCCTTTTTGCTACAGTCCTTGATGTGCAAGGACTTTCGTATTCTACATTCCTTTTAGCTTTAAGAAACTTCTTTTCCTTTTTTGCAAAAAACTTTTCAATTTTGATTTTCTCCTTTCCAAATTAGGTTTAGGCACCAAATACAAGACAAATTGGACTTCTAATTAGGTGCATAGGCTTGGTCTTTCTTGTATTTTTCTTCTCTCATCAATACCCATCAAATTCCTATTAAATAATGCATAAAATCAGTACAATAAATCTCAATAACTTGATTATTAACTAGGATTAAAGTTTTGTAAGAAATACATGACATCAGGCACCTTGATATAAAATTAGTCAACTTGGTTAAAGATAAAGTTCTAAGGAGATTCCACCAAAAAGAATTTGTTATTTGTCAATTATCTCTAAATTTGAAAGATTTTATACCTCAATGAGCTTTGCTGAGCTTATGCAATGGTATTGGAATAATAAAAGATGTGAAGGTATGTTGCGCATTCCTTCACATGGAAAAGCATAGAAACATTTTGATAGGGTATATTTCAATTTTACTATAGAACAAAGAAATGTCAAGCTAATTTATATACAAATAGGTTTACTCCTTACAGTCAATCTACTTCACCATATTCATGTTAGCCTATAATAATTACTCTTTACAATCTCC